>CM060862.1:10727799-11998133 GCA_030737845.1 Acorus calamus | reverse complement strand
TGGTAAAAATGATATTTTTTGTGTATATGTGAAACTCAAAACAGATGGGTATGAGTTCAAATTTAACACATGTTATGTTGATCAGATCCATATTTCATGATTCGTTATCGTAGTCACTAACTATTTAATGGCTTAGAGTATAGTAGATGTTAAGTCACCAACAATGGATCTCAATCAAATGTAACCTCTGCTATCTTTAAAAGGACAATCTATCTTAAGAATATCCTAGATTAGGTGGTAGATGGCCTAACATGGCCTACCTTTTATAAAAAAATAAAAAATAAAAAAAAATCTGGAGTATCACTGATCATTTTAGAGGTTTTTTTAAATTGTTTTTAAATGGTATTTAACATAAAAACCATCTTAATAAATGGTGTTTTATGCTTTTTATTGCATGCTTTTCCTATTTCATAAACTTAGAAAAACTTGAGTACCTGAGAGAATTTTTTTTTTCAAAATTTGAAGAACCAGTTCAAATTGGTTAAGAATTTGTTCCAAATCATATAAACTGGATTAGTGTTGACAATTTATTGATCCATCATGATTCCTGTTTCTTTAGACCTATTTTGAATAACTGTTATATGGATCAGTTAAATATAAATCGTCCTTTTATTTTTTTTTCTCAAAAAATGGCGTTTAAATATAAAATATTGCCATAGTAGTATGGCACAAACTTCATTATAATGTCCAACATGTCTTAGTTATTTCAGTGGGTATATTTGCTTCCGTGTTATTAACTGGCTTGAATGTAATAAATAGGTGGGGAAAACCATTGCTCCTATCTTTTTGTTACACATTCCATGCAATTTGCTGGTGCTTATTTGATATTATTCTTAAACATTCTAGTGACGCAGTTCTGTTCTTTATGCATGTCTCAGAACTGGGAGAATCAACAATGATGCTCGTGATCAAGTCGACCGTAGAAGTTGTTACCAGAAAGAAAGAAATGTATGCCCCTCTGCCATGTGCAGTCATGCTGCTACATCAAAATTGTCACCTGGGAACTGTATACATGCGGCAGAAAGGCCCTTTATTTCCTGTGTGGAACATATAGAAAATGTGATTGGCAAGTCCCCATTACTTTTTACATCAACTTGCGATCAAAATCACTTGTATCAGGGTGGCAGAATAAGTTCATTGGGTCAATATGATGGTAATAGATGTATTCTTGCAAATAATGATTTTCATTCTGCTCAATGGAAAGATGTACCAAGGAGATTGATTGGAAATGCTGATGATAATTCTGTTGGGAGCCCATTGGTGGCATTGGAGGACAAAGAAACCATCAAGAGTCAACTGATAGAAGGCAATGCCAAAGCAAATGATGCAACTTCTCGAGTAGCTGGGTGCTTGAGGGAACAACAAACATCTGATTTTTGTTCTGGAATGTCTGCTCCTGCTCCCACTGATGTTTCAGTTGAAGTTGACAATATGGAATCCATTGGAGATGCTGTTGCAGAGGCCAAATCAATGGATATAATAGATGAAGGTTCTAGAATAGAGAAATGTGGCTCATCTGATGAAGCACCTGTAAGTAGAATGTGGGAAGAAGACTTAGCTCTCACTAATAAGATTGATTTGATCAAACCATCCTCAGAAAACTTACCAAATGATTCAAGTCATCCAACTCATGATGTTAAGTTAATGAAAACATCCAAAACGAAGAAAGTTAAAAAACAGGATCGTATTCCAGAAATGGTTAAACATGCACAGGAGTACAGAAAACTCAGGAAAATAGAAAAAAGAAAGAAAGCAACAAAGTGGAAGAGGTTAGATGCTTCATTTTCCGCAGCGGGATGTTCTACAGTGTATCATGACTCTATGGACTTCCATACTGAGTCACATGGTGCTCTGTCTGAAGGGATGGAATTGATTCTTCAACCTGATAATTTGGAGAAAAGGGGACTTACCTCGTTTACTGGAAATTCAGGCGTCAAGAGAAAACGCTCATTGTTATCTTTGGCTAAATCTCTCTCTTGGAAGGGATGTGAAGAGCTCCAGAGGAAAGATGATGATGCCCAGACACAACCAAAGAGCAATGGACTTTCCATTGGGAAGCATAAATCTCCGGTTGGTAAGAATAATGAATCAACTGTGGATGGCACAAGCCTCATATGGAAGGAGGTTTGTGAAATTTCAGGGAAAATCCCTAAATGCAGTGCACTTGATTGTTTGAAAAGCCTCTCCAACACTGGAGAGGAGACATTTAACAAAAAGATGAAACCTATAGTCTGTGGAACTATGGGCATCATTACCAATGGAAATTTGGGTGGAAAACTGAAACCACCAAAGATTGTTTCTCTCCGTTCAATTCTTAAAACTGCTAAAAGACGTACGATTGTTGAAGGAGAGCATGGGCAGCCCACTATTCTGGAGACAAAAGAAACTTGCTTTTGCAAAAATGAAAAATTCTGCAATGGGTGTTCCAATTCAAAAGAAAAAAAGGACAGTATTGTCCAAAAAAATGTGGGTGAGACTGGATATCTTTCCATGTCAATGAGAAATAAGGCATGCTTCAATCAAAATAAAGGAGTTGTTGAACAATTTGCACAGAAAGAGATGCATGATGTTAGTCATGAAACTGGAGGCCCCAACAATCATCATTATGCCAAGAATCCAAAACAGAAGGAAACACGCAAGCGCAGTCTCGGTGAGCTAACAGGCAAGAGTAAACATGCTAAAAACATGCGTTGTCTACTGCATCTTGGGGAAAGAAAACATCCTCAAGATTTTCCACTGAAGCAGTCAACTAGAAATTGTTCAGACGATGACAATAATGGCGAGTTATTTTTGGGAAGCTATTCTTTTTATTCTTTCTTTTCTTTGCCAAATAGGTTTTTTAGACACTTGGCTGCAAAATATATCAATTGGAATTTGAACTTTGATATTATCTGTGTAAACTTCACTGTGATTTTTTTTTTGATATCGGAGGGACCCCATGTGGCTGACCTTACGGTCGAGCTGGGAAGATTACCTCCGCCTGTTTGGTCCGGTCCCACGGAAAATTCACTGTGATTATTGCATACATTAGAATAGCGTCATCTGAAAAGCTTTTATTCTACTACTATAGGTACTCTAATTCTCCTGCAATGTGGATGTGTTAGTATTGATTGCTATCATGCAATACATGTGCAGATAACAATTCTATTTCTATAAGATTTCGAGCAAGGAAGTTCCTAAAATCTGTACTCCAAAGTGATTCCATGGTTTCTGAAAAGTCATTGAAGAGTGCCAAGGATATCCAAGAACGTATGACTGATTTAAATCAACTTTATTTAAAAAGGTACTCCCGTTCCCTGGTCTTGTATTTTATGCAAATATTGTGCTTGTTTTGTGATTTATCTCTGTAAAGCCTGGATTTTCTCACCGTTTCCATTTTTCCATGATGTTCTGAAACCGTGCATAATCTATTTGAATGGATAAAATTGTGCAGAAAGTCAATGGAAGTGCATAGGCTTGAGCCTGTTCCTTTGGATTCTGATGCATTCTGCTGTGTCTGTGGAGGCTCTAGCAATGATGAAGTCAATCAGTTACTAAAATGCAATCGCTGCTTAATTAAAGTGTGTAGCCATAGCTTCTTCTTCTTATTTTTTCTGAATTTCTTTTTTGGTTACATGTTTTATGGATTTGCATTACTCCATGCAGGTGCATCAGGCTTGTTATGGTGTTTCTAAGATGCCCAAGGGTCACTGGTATTGCAGACCATGCAAGTCCAATTCTAAAAATATAGTGAGTGACTAAGTATCTATGATCTATCACAATTTTTCCTGGTTTATTATCTGCTCTTTTGTCAACTTGACCAACCCTATTAATTTTAAATCCATTTTAGCATCTGCTAAGACTGGTTTTTCTTGGTGAGATTCATTCTGTATGTATGAAATTTACCCAAAAAAAAGGCCTCAATGCCTCGTGAATTTTGACGATGATTACCTTATCTTTAACATGGAGCTTTTGTCTCTTGTTCACTATCACATATTAATTATGATACGTAATAGTTATATGTTATGTATGGTGCATGTTTTAGATTTTGTTTCCTTCCATAGCTGGGCCTTGTTGCTAAGCACCTAGGTGCTTCTTGGGTAACCAATCTACTACTATGACTATTTTATCTGTTTGCATTAATACATAATTCTGTTCCATTATCATTTTAACTTGTTAATGTAAATAAATTAGGGGTTATTACTTAGAGTAATGATTATGGGGTTTGGACCCGTAGCTTAGTTGTTGACAAGAAATTTGCAACCAAGAGGTCATGGGTTCGATTCCCAGCATTTACCTACCAAAAAAAAGTGCCCTGGTAACAAAACAGTGCTGGGTGGGTTTGAGTTATGAGAGTGGAAACTTTGTGCAAAAATGCCGATGTTAGGATCATATCTAGGCTCTCCCTTCCCAGAATATTGCTATATATGAGACCGCTTTGGGTGATAACCTTTTTAAGTATTCTTTTGGTTTCTGAAACAGTCATTACTTGCGAAGTATGAAACAATCGTTTGCTAAGTATGAATCTTGCTCTACTGATCTTGTGCTTCTTCTATAGTGTAATCATTAACTCTGATAATCTGATTTCTTCACAATTCACAGGAAGAAAAATTCAGAAACTTTTTAAACCAAATTAATTTTATATGTTTATGATACAGTTAATTGTCTCTAGTTTCGTGGATTTTGAAAATTGTGTATGTTGACATGGGTTGTACTTGTAATTTTTTAACAATATATTTATTCATCTGAATCCATTGTGTTCATTTCTCTCATTATTGTAACGAAGATTCTTGCATGTCTATGTTTTTAGTCATAGAAATCTTAAACTTTTATTTTGATGTCCAGGTCTGTGTTCTTTGTGGCTATGAAGGTGGTGCCATGACAAAAGCACTGAGGAGCCATAACATTGTTAAAAGTCTGTTGAAGGCTTGGAAAGTTGAAACTGGATCAACACCTATGGGGCCCATTTCTCTTTGTGAATCTGTATGTGATGAGTTGCACACCTTGGATTTTGTAAGGGGATCAACTGAGATAAAGGAATCCAGTTCAAGCTCTATTGTGAAACCAACAAATGTCAATAAATTTCCTGATGATGTTATGAAGCTGCATGCATTGCCTCATACTGAAGGCCTAAGGATCTGTGACAACATGTCAAACAAATGCCAGGTTTATAACACCATAACTGCTGGAGTATTTGACCCCAGTGTTATGCAGTGGGTGCATATGGTTTGTGGTCTCTGGACACCTGGGACAAGATGCCCAAATGTCGACACTATGAATGCTTTTGATGTATCTGGTGCTTCACCTGCTAGAAAGAATATAGTAAGTGTGAATGTTGAACTACATTTAGTACCTATTCTGACAGAGTTTTGATGGTTTTGTTTATTTAGTATGACTTTCTTTTAGTCCTGTTCTCATGAATAATGATCTGTAGTTTATTATGTATGTGATCTGTAGTTTGCCTTTTTTGAAGATGTGCATTGTTTGTTTTAGTGCAGATCTAGGTTATTAAGGTGTTTCTACCTCATTGAGCTGATTTTGGTTGCCAAATTGCCAGGTGTGCTCAATGTGTAATAGAGCTGGTGGTTCATGCATACGATGCAGGGTTGTGAACTGCTCTATCCACTTTCACCCGTGGTGTGCTCACCAGAAGGTTACTATCATTCAAATTCTTTAAACTTTGCATGCTGAAAGTTTAATAGTTATGCAAAAAACTAATAATATTTGAATAATACGTGACATTTTTATTTTCCAATGGAGAATAATGCTCATTCCATAGTTAGAACTGGAAGTTGTAACTTTCTGCTCCCTGTCTTTGGACATGATAAATTTGTGTTACTTTTTTTGAGTATAGGATATGTGGACTGGTATGTGTGTGAGTTTGTAATAAAGTGGAAAATCATCCTATTATTTTCTCATTTTTCTATTTGTTTCCATAATATTCCTACTTATAGTTTTCTAATCAGTTTATAGTACGATGACAAATACATTGGACGACTTAGAGATTATATGTAGAATTTCTTGTACAAGATATATTCCATAATCTCATACAATAACCGGGGATCATAATGGAGATGGAATTCATGGGAGGCAGGTGAGGATCATACATTAGAGAAATAGACAAGTCAACAGGCAGAACAGGTATGGAGAATGGGAAGAGACTGACAAGGATTGTATGCATGCACAGTTGGATTAAGAAAAAGGAGAATTTGCATATGAAGTTCCAATGAGAATGTGTGATTGAATGAGGCACAATAAGAATATTGTAGTTTATTATGTTCTGAACTGACTTGAAGTCTTACACGCTGCATGCATCTCTCTCACCTCAATTTCACAATGATTCTGTGTGATTGTCGCTAATGTCTTAAACTGACTTAAATTAGTTTATAATTTACTTTGTGAAGCATAATGTACATTGTGAAGCGACATGGTTAAAATTGTAAAAACAATGGATTGGGATGAATCTGGTTGGCTTTTTAAAATCATTAAACCTGGATCCGACCCAAACCCGCAGCAGGTTTTCAAATTCGAGATCACCCCGAACCTTATTAAAGGAAACCTATACGGCTATACCCATCCCCATAAGGCCAAGTCTGAGAATAATTTGATCCATTGCTATCCTTAAACAAAAAATTTAACATGGTTGATTTTGGACTGCATCAACACACTGACCTGAGTTAATTGGAAGCTATATCAATACTCCTGTGTAACATGTATATTGTCTTGTCTACAATGAGGATAAACAAGTGTGTCTTCCCCAATGCACCTTTAACCTAAGAAATTTTGGGTTTGTGAGTTGCAACCATCGTCCATGAAATAATACATGACATTCCTATAGGTAACATTCTTCCATTTCCAGAAGAAAATTTATTTACCATTCTCAGAATGATCATGACTAATAACATTTGCATGCATTTGAGAATGATAATATGACTATTACAACATTGGCACAACAATATTGCAAGGATCAGTACATGTACAATAATGTGATCAATGACCGATCAATCCAAAATTTCACTTCACATGCACACATGCAATATTAGTACATTACAACAAACAATGGTTGAGGTAAAAGCAATCCAAAATCCTTAATCCCATATTGTAACATGTTCACTGAACAAATTGATTTGGCAATGTCATTAACAGTGAATATTGAATACATCCCGTCTTCATTAAGTATATGACTGTAGATAACCATAGTTCTGTAGCATCCCAGTGGATCTAATCCGAAGGTATTCTGCTTCAATTTCTGAAGAAGTATTTTTGTTTTATCTGTATAGAATGAAGGGTGTCCCTGTGTTTTTTCCTGATAGTCTGTTGACATTTATTGTTCAATTTTCTGTTATTGCCTGTTTGACAGTTATGTTCAAATCAAACTTAATATTCTTGTGAATTGCTATTTTTGCTCTTCGGCTCCATCACACTTCTAGAGTTGATGAGTTGGCTGTTTTGCAGGGCTTATTGCAAAGCGAGAATGAAGGACCTGATGATGAGAGTGTCGGTTTTTATGGAAGATGTATGCTTCATGCAAATAGTGCTATCCCTACAGAAAGTTGTTTTACGGACAATGACTTAGGGAGCACCCAACGTGAGGAATTCACCTGTGCTCGCACAGAGGTATTTGACATGGACCATTGATTATTAATCTTGAATATTCATTGCACTGCAAGTCATTATTATTTAACTTTCCCAAACAGGGTTACAAAGGCCGCAAAAGTGAAGATGGATTCAGCAACACTCATTGTGGACGTTCTGGTGATGGCGGTGGATGCCTTGTTCCCCAAGAACAGATAAATGCATGGCTTCACATTAATGGACAGAAGTCATGCACGCGACCCATAAAGTCTCTGGATTTAGATGTTGAGCATGATTGTCGGGTATTATACCGTCTCCTTAAAATTTTGTCTTCCTCTGTCACCCTAGTTTGCTACACAAGTTTTATAGAAGCTACATAATAGAAAGTTTGGAAGTGAGAAGTAGATCATCTTTGCCATTGAAAGAAAAAGTAGACCATTTTTTCTGCCTACACATCTAATAGTAGAGTCTGATTTTACAAATCAGTAAGTATTTATCTCTCATGGACAATCAGCAAAAAATCTTTTAACTTCATGACCAATCCATTCTTCCATAGAATGCCAGTAGAAAAAAAGATCATGTCAGTTAGATATTATGCATGTTTTTTTTAATTAAAAAGCATATCGGAATCTTCTGACATCATTAATTTTACCACAGCAAGATTTTCTCTTAATCTATAGAAAATCTCTTTGATTTTATGCTATGTTTTGCCTGAAAATAACACAGGATCATCAAATCTAATTCTGTACTATTAATTTAGTAGTTTGGAATACATTGTTTTATGAAATGGGAAAAGGGAATCATGATGTCAAATTGTTGCACTGATCACAATTTTATCATCTGGACATTAAGGGCTGGTTTGACAAGGGGATAAGTGGTGGGATAAGGGGTATTTATGAGGATAAGTGAGTGGGAGGATAACTTATCCCCGTTTGGTAAAAAAATAATCCGGATAAACTGCGGACAATTGTCTCAATTTTGAAATGAAAATGAGGATATTTTGTTCCACTTAAAAGCTGGGATAACATTTATCGCAACCTTTTGTCTCAATTTTGACAAATGTAAATATGAACAAATTTGATGGACTTTTTATCCTTTAAAATTAGGATAACTTATCTTTAAAATCTTAACCCATTGCCAAGCTATCCCTAAAGTTTTATACAAGCCTGCTCATTCTCTTTCACAAACTTAGGATGCTGGTCAAGGCACTGTAATTTAGACTATATCAAACTTCTATGGTGGGAATATGATTTCCAGTTCTTTGATATATGAATTATGTCCCTCCAGAAGTGTTCTAATGTTGATAATTTGTAATATGATGCCCATTTATCTCACAATAGTTTCTTTGGCATGAGCATCCAACATGTGATAATGCACACAAACTTTTCAGGAATAGATATACAGTCAGTCAAAATATAGTTTGTGTTGCTGTTAATATTTCAAAACATTTTCCTACTTGATACCCAACTGTAATTGTGAAAGTTTCCTTTCTGGATTCTTTCACTCCTTTTCATGTCTTCTCTGAGCACTCTTAACATACCAATATTATGTTTTACTTTCATTGCAACTATGCATTGACCACCGCATGAAAGAACACTTGGTGTCTAGTTGATCTAATAGCGCATGATCCTATTGCATTTGCTTTGCCATCATGCTCATGCAATTTTCTTTCATTTGCCTTATTTTCAATGTGTAAATTATTGCCTTGAATGCTACCAAGGCTTCGTGTTTTTCTTTTTAAATTTTTTTTGTTCGACTTTTACTGTGTATTGGAATCCTACAATACTCCATCTGAAATAAGGCCATAATGTTAACATCAAAGTACACACAGCCTGATTTACAGTGGGCTTGTCAGTGTCTGGATTGTTAGATTCAATTGAGTTTGTAATTGTTGGATTGATAGTGAACTCTTTGAACCTGTGAGAAAATCAAGAGATGCAGGAACCATTTGGTGTCTCTGTCCATTGGCAATGAAATTTTTTTGACAATGTTTGTTTGGTCTTGCAGAAAGAATATTCCCGTTACAAACAGGCAAAAGGTTGGAAGAAGTTAGTCGTCTACAAATCTGGTATCCATGCTCTTGGTCTTTACACTTCTCAGTTCATTTCTCGTGGAGCAATGGTATGTTGTTTATTTATTACACATTTTTACCTGGACAAATTTCTTTCTTCTTTTCTCATGAATATGGTGATATGAGTATCTATTATGAAATTAATGGATGTGGATGTATTGATAGGTTGTTGAATATGTCGGTGAAATTGTGGGCCCCCGCGTGGCTGATAAACGAGAAATTGAGTACCAGTCAGGAAGTAAGCTACAGTACAAAAGTGCTTGCTACTTTTTTAGGATTGATAAGGAGCATATTATTGATGCCACTCGCAAAGGTGGAATTGCGCGGTTTGTCAACCACTCATGCTTGGTACTATCCCTCTTCTCTCCTCCTATTTCTATTGATTCTTTCCATTTTTCTTTTCCTTCATCAAAAGCCTTTATTTTTTTGAAGCAACTCATCAAAAGCCTTTTATTTGCACACAAATTTTTTTAACCTTTAATTTTTGTTTTGTCTTCATGATGATCAGCCAAATTGCGTTGCCAAAGTTGTGACAGTGAGGAATGAGAAAAAGGTATGCCACCTTTCTTACAGAGATTGGTGTTTACTACCTTCATAACCTAAGTAAAATTGAATAGTGACCTTGTGAATTGTGACTGATATCCTTTTTGAAAGTTACAGTCATTGGTAGAAGACCCTGAACATACCCTTTACCATAATTAAACTAATGAAAGGGTGTCAGGCCATTCACCTAATTTTGTACATGGATTATGACCCAAATTATTGAATCCAGAATAATACACAAGTCTAGAAGGAACTACGGAGACAAAATAAAATTTGTCATGCCGTTCAACTAATTTCATGTTTTCCTTTTGTTTTTTTAGAATTTTCTCCATTTAATCAGACAGGGATAACTGTTTCAGCTTCATCTTGAATTATTTGTTTCATTTTTTTTCTTTTTTTTTTTGGATTTGCAAAGGAATTATCTTCCATCAGAACAATAATCGGTTGAATGTTTTTTAAAGACATTCTGTAGCTGAATCATGCTTTATTGGTGATCCCAATCCATGAATTAAAAACCACGAAGCCTTGATGCTAATATATTTAAGCAATTCTGAGTGATGAATTTCCACTTCCACATATTGATCCTGCATCACATAATGCCAAATCCATTATGGATGTCTCTTTCGGTCTCCAAATTTATTTTCTAAACCCACAATTCTATGTGCGGTCTCTTATCTGTGTGTTCATCATTGGAATTTTGTTTTTTTGTTTTAATAGGTAAGTTAGGTTGAAACCCAAAACCTCTTGGTCGCAAGCTTCATTAACAACGCTTATTTTTAGTTTCCCAGTGAGCTTTCACATGAGTATTTATCACATATTCTTTCAAGGGCAGTACTCCGCTGCAGATACTGATAACTTGCATTTCTTGGGGCTTTGATAGGTTGTCTTCTTTGCTGAGAGGGACATCAACCCTGGAGAAGAGATCACTTACGATTATCATTTTAATCACGAGGACGAAGGGAAGAAGATACCATGTTTCTGCAGATCGAGAAATTGCAGACGTTATCTGAACTAGCCCCAATTTCCAAAGTGAAGATGAGGTAATAAAGAGGAAAGCAAGCATGCACATAAAAGCATATATTTTTTTTTCTGTGCCTTTTTGCATACATAATGTGATCTGTTGTAAAGCAAACAAGCACTATTAGTTGGTGCAAATCCATTTTAATTTTTTGAACGCCTCTCATCTCCCATTTACTGGTGGCACTGCCCCAGGTCATCATTTGTTGTAGAGCAATGGTTTTTCTTCACTCTTTTTTTTTCTTTTTCTTTCTAAATTTGGGTGCAATCCATCCTGCAATTGTTGTTGAGGGGGAGGTTTTTTTGTTGTTGTTGTATCATACTCTGGTAGTAGTTATATATAAACCGGGCTGTGATAATTCCATTGAGGAAGTCCAACCCAAAATGTTGATGGAGAACATTGATTCCAAGTGTTTGGCATGATTTTATCCAATGAGAGCTGTTAGATCATTACTTGGATTTGTTCATGGTTTATACCATAATCAATTTTTAAAGTTTTCTTGGTTTTGAAATTTATTCATTAGAAATACTAGTACTGCTGTGCACATTGTTAGTTTATTGCTGCCTCTTGCACTGCTCACTATGCTGTTCTTCGGATCATTAGTTATCTTCATGGGTTCTATGAATCATTAATTATCTTCGTGGCACTACCTCTCATGCTTTGTTGTGCCTTGTTCCACTATTAACCTTCACCACGTATATGTTGATGTGGATTAAGGAGATGATATTATAGATTGTCTTTCTATGACTATTATTTGTGTTTTTCTTAGTGATTATCTTATCTCTAAATTTTTTTATATAAAAATGCATTGTTTATTGTCTTAATATAGAGGAGTATTGTGTCGTGGTTTTTACATCCACTGAAGTTGTGGTTTTTACATCCACTGAAGTTGTTTGGCTTCGCTGTCTTTTAAATAATGAGTACCTTCAAAATAATGTGAGTATCATCATGTCTACACCTACTTCTCTATACCGCGACAACAAGAAATTCATTCAAATTGTCAGTGATTCAATCTTTCCTTGGCGAACAAAACACATCGAGATTGATTGTCACTTTGTTTGATATGATTTTCTTGCGGGTATGATATCTTTAACCTATATTTTCTTTGCGTGCCAATTGTTACTTTCGTGAAATCACGTACGCTCAATGTACACATTTTTATTGAGTAAACTCTATACTTTAAATTTGAGTAGGGGTGTTAGATATTATGCATATCTCATCAATGCCCTTGTGGTTGTCTTGAGATTTGGTTAGGAAAAGTAACTGTTAGGATCCAGTCAAATGTTTGAAAAACCCTCTTAGGGGCTTTTTGGCTGGCTGAACTCCATCTCCTTTTTCTTTGTTTCGTCCAAACCCTTCCCTCTTTTTCGTCTTTCATTCTTCTCTTTCTTCATTTGTTGTTTCATCATTATTCGGCTAAACCCTAATTTTATTTTACCTCTCTTTCATTGGAGAGAGAGAGAGAGATGCATGCAAGGTAGGGTTGGTAGTTTAAGTGGGGGTAAAAGGGTAGGGTTAAAAAACTTACCATGGTCACGGTGACCTACGGAGAGAGATGTAAATATTACATGAATATTTTGCCATGGAGGATGTAAGATGGACAATTCTACAAAAATGGGTTTTAAGAGGGGTATATATGCAAAAAAACTATTCTATATATTTAGGTTAAATCCCTATTCCCTAATTAGAAGACTGATCTATTCTTTCCAATTCCTACATCTAACATGAAATAGGATTATAATTCCTTAAATATCTATGAACACATTAAGATTAACCCAACACAAAAAATAAAAGGTAATTAATAACTCCTTAACCAAGCAAGAGGGGAGAAATGGATTCACAAGAAATATGGGATGTAAGGATGTATTTACTCGTATATACGTATTTATTCCTAGCCTTCTCTAATGCCAGTTTTATTTTAATTGATTATACAGAGGCCTCAACAATTTGAGATTGACTATATTTTTTATTGGGAAGTGGTAATCCCCAATAATGAACAAGAAAACTTACAACCAAAAAAGGAGTCTTTTTTTTATTTATGACAGTACCAAGAATAAACTAAAGTTAGACAACATATCATGTTGTGGTACAATAAGGGCCTCGCGTGTGTGTGTGTGTGAAAACAAGTCTCATAATAGTCATTGTATTTGAAATGCTTGTTATAAGAAATACCAAGATCCATGATCCATTAGAGTCAGAAGTTGCATCTGAGATATCATGTTTACTACCATAAGGGATCAATCTTCCAGTCAAGAAGTTATCCTCCTATGCTTCCCAGTCAGGGATATTCGCAGTCGCTTCGTTCACCATTTTAACAAGAGTAACCTGTAGATGGTTCAAAATTTGTAAACATGTAAAAGAGACTGGTCTGTGACATGAATTATAGGCAGATGTTCAGGTCTAAGGAATATCAGACATCACAGAATGGAAAACTGGTCTAGTTCTTATGTTGAGAATAGTAATATATACACCACACACTCGCACACATGCGCACACAAAGTTTGAATGAGATATGCTCAAAAGTTTTAATATCAAATAATATGAATTGAGCAAAATGAACTAAACTTGCATGATAGCATGATATGGATTTGTTTTTGACCAACAACTTCTTGGGAAATTAGATGAGAATTTAAAAAGTATGTGCCCGGATATATCTTAAGCATAAAGAGGGGAATTCTATAGAGTACCAGCTAAAATGATCTCACAAGATACCAATGCCATTCATCTTCACTTGAATCAGCTGATAAATTTTTTAACTCTCCTCTTGGGGCATTGTAGCATTACATACATTAAATTCCATTAACAATAAAGCTCAAAATCGACAACATAGATGGAGACCTCAAAATGGCTAATAATCAAAGGAATACCAAAGTACAAGTATGTCAAAGATTTGGCAACAATCCAGGTATGATCAGTTGCAACTTCCAGAAGCCATTGAATTGATTTTGGAAGAACTTACCAAGTTGAGGGCTTTAGATTAGAGAGCAACAAGAAAGACGTAAGATTTTTTTTCTAATTTCTTTATTTTATTATTTTATTATAATTATTGTTGCAGTCATACAAATATAAATTTGATTTTGATTTGTTGCAATTCTGTTATTCTGATTGACTTCATTTTATTTGTCGTACAAATTTACAGTGGTTCAATCTCACCATCAATCAAACCTTAATGTGGATTTGATGCCTGATATATGCTGTTATCTATACAAGAATTGCAAATCTTCATGCATTGGGTGACTTAGGGAACTAATGCCAAAATTTTCTCAAACAAAAATAATTCATTAAAGCGCTAGATGTACTATAACTCATAATGATATTGCAAGTGAATTTCAATCCTCATAACCATATCCCAACATTCCAGTATAATTCGAGTTATAAGAACATACCACACTCTCAGGGACTCCAGGTGGAGGCAATGTAAGGTTTCTTGGAGGAGGTTTAACTGTATATGATCTTTTGTCAAACCTCCACTCTCCAATCTTCCCAGGAGTTCCTCTGCCCTGCAAAAAGCATAAGATGTTGAAACCGCATTTGGAGGCACCTAATGTCCATGGAAATTTGGCTATCTACATAGCTTGGATATTATTGTACCTTCATATCATAGTCACATCCATAGGTATAGTGGATAATGAACTTTTTGCCAACTTCTAGATCCCATGGAGGCTGAAAAGCACAGTAGAATTTCATATGTTTATTAAGCATGCATCATAATGTAAATAATTTCAATTAAATTATACCTGAATCATGAAATCCATGTACAAGATGTTACCAGTGTTATGTAGAGCTGATGCAATGGCATAACCATACCTGGACATTGTATGTCAGAAAAATAAATATTAAAAGCGAAGGCAAGATAAAAAAAACTGGCATGCAACTTAGTTTCTCTCAACATTACTGATGTGAAACCTTACATTTCAAGCACCCATCCAAAAGCTTTATCTGCTTCAGGATCCTTCTTCATTTCTAAAGAGACGTTCATCCATGTAGGGGCAATCTTCTTAAGCTTATCCTGTGTTTATTATGACAGGAACATAAAAAAAACAATATGATAAAAAGAATCAAATAACAGACTTTGAAATGAATCACCTTTTCTATGATAACAGGAGAATTCCCTATGGGATCAATGTCAGTAATCGGGCCTCTCTCAACGGGGAAGAATTTCCGAAGAATGGTCTCGAACCTTTTGGGATCAATGTAAAAGAAAGGGAACGCGGCTGCAAGGCCATCTTTCGATAAGTTTGGAATAGGCTTAACAATGATATGATCTGGTTCAGCCATGAAGATATAACTGTGGAAAAAAATAAATAAAAAACACCCACAACACAACAAGGCAGAATCAATATGATTGAAAATCATGCAATTCTTACTCTTCTGGGATGTCTGCCTTCTCCAGCCATTGAACAAAAGCATAAGGTCTATTGAGCACGATGAAACCCTGATTAAGGGAGCTTATTCAGAAATCCTTAAATGTACATTACAAAACTCAAACCAACACCACTTAAAGCCAATTCCGGAATGCAGTGGGAATCAAAATTACCAACACAAAATAGTTCTACCAATTCTATATCAAAATAATGGAATTCAACCATAGAAAATCATGTTGGCACAAGTTCTGCCTCGAGAAATTGCAAAAAAATCATTTTATTATATGAAAACATAACTAGCCTTCTAAAGAAAAAAAAAAACTAATCAAAGTCTATTTTTTTTTCCAAAATTCATACTCTTTAATATAAATATATGATTAGTGTTGATACATTCAATCTGTTTTGCAAATCCATTTGCAATTCAAGAATGATCTCCCAGCTGCCTATACTCTGAGATATAACAATATATTGTACTATCACAATATATGAAAATTAAATTTGTTTACGTTTATTCAAAGAAAAAAATACACTTGTGTATCTCAGTATACTTCACCGTTTATAATAGTACATACATTAATGGGCAAGTGTATTTCTAATAAAAAAGAAAAAAGAAAACTAGTGAGGGCTATGGACAGATCTGTACACAAGATTGGAAAACATATTCCATATATATGATAAAAGACTACAAAAAAAACCATCTTACTCCCTTGTGCTACCTCATTTGTAGTCCACACTTCTTTTTTTAAATTTTTTTAATACAATCTCTCATTCAAGTGCATACTATTATATTAAATGAAACATATAACAGTATATATATATATTTTTTTAAAATAAAAAAAATTACTCCATACACATGTGGGCTACAAAACGGACTGCAAAACAGATTGAGTGTATCAGCGTTCAAGAAATTAGGACTACAAAATACAAACCGCTAAAGAAAACAGAGACAATCCATCAAAGCAGAGCTGAAAGGGTACCCGATCCATTCCGGCGGGGAGAGGCTTGGCGACGAAGGTGGGAATCTCCGCCATATGGCGATCGGGTTTCCCGGAGTGGAGAATCCTAGTGAACCCACCCATTTCTGACCCGGGCATGTCCTTGAACCTTTTGAACCAGTAGTACATCACCCTCGTCTGCCAAGTGCTGTACACGGAGTCCATCGCCGTCACCGCCGTGTGGAAGAGCCTCCTCTCCTTCCTGTCCTCCTTCGACGATCGGCGGCGATGATCGAGGGGCATTTGGATGATTGGGTCCACGTGAAGGTGGTGGGTGGGGAATTCGGTGCGGAGTGGGGCGTTGGAAGAGATGAGGAGGTTGTAGGTGATGAAGGTGACGGAGATGGTTATGGAGAGGGTGTAGATTAAGCTCTGGTACCCCATCTTTGGCTCTCTCTCTCTCTCTTGTTCTGCTTCTTTAGTTCCTCTGTTTATTCTGGTATTGTATACTCTGTTTTGTGTGTGTTTGTATAGGGAGTGAAATATTGACAGTTGATGAGATGACCGTTGAAGTGATTTATTTAAGTAGTTTTTTTGGGGTCCGGATCCAGTCAAGTCTGGGTACCATCAGTACCGACCTACACAACTTATGAATCGAAGTATACAGCCTATGAATTGAATTGCACAGTCAATTGTTGGGTACAATGTCACTCTCTTTGCAGTTCAATTTATAGCCTGTGTAGTTCGATTCATAGGATATACAGTTCGAACCTCCGAGTCATCGTTTATTATTTTTGGGTCCATGACATTTTTGCCTTTAGGTCCCTGAGTTGGTGAAAATATTTATATTTCTCAAGAACATAATATAGTAGCACTCTCGGGTTAGATTAAACTTACATTGAGGCAAAAATTAGCAAACAAAAAATGAGTCCATGCTACTTTAATTACAAGGGCTAAAAAGAAGGCATCCACAAATGGGAGATATAGAGAGAGACCATGTAAATAAAAGCATCTATATAATTCATATCAACAAGTGGTCTTACATATAATTAATTAAAGAAAGAAAGAAGGGAAAATAAAAGTAGTACATCCACTCCAATATGTTACATATGCTAGTCATGTACTGGGGATTTCAACTACATATAATACATTGATCCCCTACCGTGAGCCTCATAAAATCAATCATACTGAAATATAGGGTGTGCTATCAAGGGTGAGGGGGACCCTGCGGTGGACGAGGACCACCATGATGAGGCATATGGACCGCTGGACCCGGCGGAGGACCATGCGAACCGGGTGGTGGCGGACCGGGGTGGCTTGGTGGAGGCGGACCGGGTGGACCGGGCGGGGGAGGACTCGGTGGACCGGGTGGACCGTGAGGCCGGTCATGAGGTTGTGGACCAATTGGAGGTGGCATATTTGTTGTATGATATGATGATGGTTTGTTTGTTGTTAGAAGGGATTGATTTGAAGGGTTGTGTATTGAAAATAGGCTGTTTATAGTTTGTATATGTAGAGGGTTGTAGAGAGAATGGTAGGGGATGACTTTTGCATGAGTTATTTGTTGTAACAACTAGTCAAGAAGGATAGCTGGTCTGATTTTCTTAGCTTATAAGGATTTGAATTATTGGTGTATATCATGGAGAGACTTCATGAGCTGCAATGCAAGGTCGGTTCATCTTCTAGCATATTCTCATTGTGAGTTGGCACTTGAGAGAACAAATACCCAACCCGGATCCGGTTACACGTGTAATTTATCCGATTCGATTTGAACCTGATCCGATAGACCCGAACATAAAATTGAGTCGGGTCCGCTTCCACCCTGACCCGATCATATGGATCCGAGATCCAACTGTTTTATATATAAGCCCATATATTATTAGGCTATTAGTTACCCATTTGTTTAATTTGATTGGTTTGTTGTATGATTTATTTTGGGTATTGTTGTAACTTGTAAGACTTTAAAAACTAGATTTGATTTTTATGTGTTGGTGTTAATTTATTTTAAATCTTTTTAGTGTTTTGATTAATAAATGTTTGATAAAGATGTTCCTTTATTAGCCATCTCGGGTCTTGGGTTGGACCTGGGTCTAGCAGGTCCTGTCACGGATCATATCTGGGTCCACCATGACCCAGTCCGGATCCGACCCATTGACATGCCTATTTGTGAGTAATTATCTAGAGTTTTTTCAACTGATATGCTGGTTAGATGATCTATAGAAAGTTCATATATTGTTATAAAATAAAAGAAAAGGAGATGGAAACACAAAATAAACACAAGATAATTTGGAGCACAAGAGGAGTAGAGAAAGTATTATTCAAGAACTTCTCATTTCATTTCCATGCCTTTGATGTTTGACAAGCCCTCTATTTATAGGGATTACAACCATAATATCTCATTCATGTATTTACAATATACATGAATTTACAATTAATATCATACACTAATGTATACATGCACCAAGAGGTCATCCACAATTACATGCACCTATAATTACATGCACATTCATATGCATGTATGTATAATTCCCCTATATGCATGTATTTATAACACTCCCCCTTGGATGACCTTTACATAAGAATATGCCTCATTAAAACCTTGCTAAGAAAAACCCCGTGGGATAAAAACTTAGCGAAGGAAAAAGAGTACAATATTCTAATGTATGTTTTTGTACTGCCTCATTAAAACCTTGCCAGAAAAACCCAGTGGGAAAAACCTGGTCGAAGGAAAAAGAGTACAATACACAAATATTCTGAAATAAATTACTCCCCCTGTTTTAGTATGAAGATCTTCGAGTCGACGCACTCCAATGTTTTGCTTCAGTTTCTTGAACGTCGTGGTAGGTAATGCTTTGGTGAATAGATATTTGATGAAGCCTTCTTTAAGTCATGATTTGTTATTTTTACAAAAAATGTGTTTTTTCGCAATACCAAAGTCTTCATGTAAAATAAAATATGGCCAATCAGGTAACTAAAAATATATTGTCAAATTCAATACCTTGTGTGAAATATAATAAATCACTTATTGCACTTACACTATTGCACTAAGATATGTTATTTCAAAACCAAGAAGATTCTTTTGGATGAAAAAATAGCCCTTATTTAAGATAAATGATCTCACATTTATAAGAAAACTTAAGGATGAATATTTGTCCATATTAAAGTACTTCAAAACTTTTCTGTACTATACATTGTCTTGGGTTCTGCTTGATCTGCAGGTCGAGGCAATGTCTTGTTTTTCCAAGATTTATCATTTCAAATTCATTCTTATCAAACAATTTTGGTAAGTTCTTCTAGAATCTCTAACAGATTATCAATATATACTACAATAATATCAAATCCGGATTCTGATTTCTTGATGAAAATATAAGGGCAAATCAGATCATATACTTCTTTCAATAAATATTCATTGAGGCTGATTGTACCACATGCGCCCAAATTGTTTTAACTCATATAAAGATCTTTGTAAATTGCTAAAAGACATGCTTCAGGATGATTTATTTGCTTCAGGCATTTTAAATCATTCAAATATCATATATATATCACTATATTTTTTTTTCCATATAAGTATGCTTTATCTGCATATCTAGTCCTTCTGAGACTGTCAAAGTAAGAAAACAAAATATGATTGCATCATTTACAAGAGAATATGTCTCTTCATTATATACCAAGTTACTGTGAGAAACCTTTTCCACAAGACATGTTTCATATCTCAAATTTTCATTTTTGTCATTAGGCATTCATACAAATACTTATTTGTATCATGTATACTTTACATCTTCGTGTGTTTGGACTACAGGTCCAAATACTTCTCGTTTCGCTAGTGAATTTAATTCAGCCAGTATTGCCTCTTTCTAATTTGCTCAATCATTTCTACGTCTATATTCTTCGACGTTTTACAGTTTAGGATCCTCATAATATCGAGAGCAACATCATATGGATGTACATTGTCGACAATGACTTTATGATTTAATGAGATCTTATATTTACGTTTGCCTCCTTAGGGGCTACCTCTTCTGGGGTTACATCTTTAATTAGAAAGATGAGATTGATCAATTTACTTTTATTGCTTGTATTGAGATCTCTTTGTGAGCACTACTCTCTTTATTTACATTTTTTTTATGCCTTCCTCTTTTTGCATCGATCGATCGGCCATATTTCTGGCATTCCTTATATTCATTCTTTGAATGTGATTCTCAATTATCATCTTTAATGATTTCAGTAGCTACTGTAAATGAAAATATATCATCGATTGTCACTTGTTTGCGATCCCACAAGATCTTTGTATTTATTTGAATAATGAATTTTTTTTTTCATTATCATGTATTTGTCCTTCGGGGACATGTCTCTTCTGGGACTTGTATCTCTTCAGGGATTTTTTATCTTCTGCAGACTTTAATAATGTGGATCTTACAAGTGCTTCAGACTCTTCTAGAGTATATTATTTTTCTCATTCGAAAAGCTGATCTTTTGAATCTATAAGTCTGTCACACTTCAAGCGTGCCTTTGTTGATTCACTAACCAATGCAATGATTTTTTCAATTGGAACATCAATTTGAGCTAGAGTATTTACAGCTTAAATATGTGATCTTCTCACTTTCGCTGTATCAATAATTGCATCTGGTAACTGATGCACAATTATCTGAAGATAAGTGATCTTTTGTACTTCAATATCTTATTGAGAAGTGTGTCAAAATGAGACAATCTTTTCATGAAATTTTTCGTCATTTTACCAATGATGGATTTCCTCCCCCTAACAACGGGAATATTGTCTCATTATAATGATAGAATAGAAATCGTGTGGTAAAAAATCATCATCACTTGACGAAAGAAACTTCTGGTTCTTTGTAATTGAATATTCAACTGTTTGAAGCATTATTATGTACCTCATGGTCATATAATATTTGCTCTTCAGGAGCCTTTAATCAAATTTAGTACTAGAAATAGTACTAACATTTGAATTAACTAATATTAAACTCAAAATAATAAGAGAAATATAAAAATAAGAAAATGTATTTCGGATAAAAAAGATAATTTTTAAAAATATAAATACATAAATGACAAAAGTTTGATCGTACATCAGGTACGTGACCATGTTTTTCAGCACCCCGGAACAACAATCATTTTCCTTGAATTTTAGGGGTCTTTTTGCAAACTTATTCCCTTTATTTTGCTTTTGTACAATAGCAATCCACTTCTGGTGATTTAAGATGTTTTACCATCTCTATGATTGTTATGCTTCCAAATGTGTAAAACATGATCTCATAATTCAACTTCCATGGCTAAAATAAAATATAAAGCATTTGCTTTGGGCAGAGATGTTGAGCCATTGAATTGGTATATATATGATTTTTCATCAAAAGTTCGTTGTTGGGCAACGATAGTACATGAAATTGATGAATAATTATTGCTTTCACTATTGCTACAGCTGAAGCACATATTTGAAGCATAATGGTCAGTTGACCTTTCATAATGAGGTATTTCTTTTCAAATGCTCTTATTACAATAGTGAAAGTTAATCATAATTTTTTTTTTTTATGATCCTTCAAGGACTCAAAAAAAAATATCATTATTTTTCTTTGTGCATACAGGGACACAAGTAGCCACTATATATTATATAGTCATATATGGTCCTTCAGGGACATATATTAGTCATATATTTCACATGATCCTTAAGGGATTCATTATATCAGAATTTTTGTATACTCATGTATGGACATATCTTTCACATGATCGTTCAAAGATATATGTTATCATTTTCTTTGTGCCCATATGGACACAAGTAACCATGATTTTTATATAATCCTTCAAGGATATGAAATTGTATGTAGTCCTTCACGTACACGTTAGTCGTATCTTTTACATGATCCTTCATGGATTCATCATATCAGAATTTTTGTATACTCGTGTATGGACATATCTTTCACATGGTCCTTCAGGGATCCATGTTATCATACTTTTTTTTCTTTTTTCCTTTTTTTTTATTCATATCTTTTGTATGGTCCTATGGGACATTATTAATCATAACTTTTACATGGTCTTTCAGGGATCCATGTACTCATCATTTTTTTTTATTTATATTGAAACAAGAAATGATGATTAGACATTTTACAAGCCATTACATAATTCAACATGGTATGATGTCCACGGGGGTGATAAATAAACATGTTATGCAAGCTTATATAACAAAAATAATAATAACTATAGCCCACGTTATTACAAGAACAGAATAGCATATTTTGCTCATAGCTACACATAGAAGCCGGATTAAATTAATTAGATAATAGTTGTGGCAGGCGAGCATTATATCATGATAACTTGATTTGAACACATCTCTCAAAGTATTAGATATTTTATAATTCTATGTGTTAAAATGAAAATTAATTGATCACATCCTTTTCATACACTAATATAAAAATGAAAGTTGCAAATTGTATCATTTAAATCATGGTCATATGGTTGCCGGATATCATCACAAAAAATTATATATATATCATAATTAACTGATCCACCAAAAACAAAATTCAAAACCAACATATGATTTCTACTTGTTACTATATACGTAGCACCCGCAATGAGCACTTCTACTTGTAACCCGTAGACGACATAATTTGTGTACTGATAAGTGATAACATGCACAAGTTTAAAACACGTTTCATTTTTGAATTCAAATATAATGATTTCAACTATGATACTAGATATTATTAGCTACTATAAAATTCCATATACCCGAAATATCACATGAATAAAGAATGAAACCAGAAAATAAAAGTACACATTTAATTAACATATGCAAATATATCAATGAATTATTGGACCATACAGTGCACATATATTAACCATATATGTATATTTACATCAAGAATGTCAAATTGACTTTTCTTTAAAGATGGAGAATAGTAAATCAAGACTAGATGATAATTAGAAATACAATTAATCAAAGTAAATATATTATGAACTATGAATTCATCTGCATATTACTTACATGAGATAAAAATATTGAACATGACTGAAAGTGGATTTACATATGTAGCATAGAGTATGAGATCAACACCCCCTTTTTTTTAATTAAAAAAATGATAAAATTGTATACTATGTTGTATACAAAATATTAAATAAAAGTCATGATGATTTGAACATCATCAACTCACCAAAAATACAAACCTTAAGAGCGTCGTCGTGCTGATAACGTGTTATAAAATAAAAGAAAAGGAGATGGAAACACAAAATAAACACAAGATAATTTGGAGCACAAGAGGAGTAGAGAAAGTATTATTCAAGAACTTCTCATTTCATTTCCATGCCTTTGATGTTTGACAAGCCCTCTATTTATAGGGATTACAACCATAATATCTCATTCATGTATTTACAATATACATGAATTTACAATTAATATCATACACTAATGTATACATGCACCAAGAGGTCATCCACAATTACATGCACCTATAATTACATGCACATTCATATGCATGTATGTATAATTCCCCTATATGCATGTATTTATAACATATATCTCAATATTCTTTTAGCAAGGTATACATAACTCGCTGCCTCGTCAATATTTTTTTCAAACCGGTTATTTAATTTGTCATGGAGCTATAAAGATGTTCATTTAAACATATATCCCATTTAAACATGTTTACTATTTTTTTTAAAATTACAAAATGTGTGGATTACAAACACGTCCCTAATATTATTCTTAATTAAAATAATAAAGCGTCAATTACCCAAAAAATAAGAATTAGCGTGCCAAAATTCATGGTTTCTTTTTTTATAAATTTTATTTTTATTTTTAGGCTGCAACCTGGTTGTGTTCTTGAATCTTGACTTTGTTTCCTTTCATTGCATTTATTTGATCAGTTATTCCACTCTGTTCTCCCCCTTTTCAAATGTTTGTAACTTCGATTTTTAATATAAAATTGGGGTAGCAGTGGTTTTTTTAATATAAAAAATTCAAAATATCTCCAATTTGATTACATTCCTTACATGGATATGCAATCAATTTTTAAATTTGATTTCAAAATCCAATAAATCTTTCCAAATCATATATGCAAAAAAATCTTTTCATACATTATTGTCAATTTTTTTTAACATCCAATCATCAATAAAAATTTCAATTGAGGACAACATCTTACCAGTTTTAAATTTAGAAAGATCAAACCATAAAAAAAATCACAATCAAATCTTCCGTTTCAAAAAATATATGATCATTAATTCTTAAGGATCATTTCAAAATCATCAGACCAAGGAAAATTGATTCTTCTTCCAAATTTATAAAACATTGTTAAAAAAATCATTTATTTTATATTTTGAAAAGCTCCATGTAAAATAAAACAATTTAAAGTAAAAAATAAAAACTAGCATGTGGAATTAAGCCTATCGATTATCCGATAAAATATATGTATCCGATCCGAATCCGTATTAAATAACATTATTCGTATCTGAAAATTTTCAGATCGGATACGGATATGCTTGTATCCGATCCAAAAAATATTTGTATATGAAAATATTATTATATTATTATTTATTTAATTATGTATTTATATTTTTAGTATCAGTATGAGTTTTTATTTTTCTTTTTAGTCTAAAGCATGTAATGTTTTATGTATATATTTATAATTTTATATTTTATACTAGGTAATTATTAGATTTTTACATATTTTAAATATTAAATATATGATTTTTATTTTTGGATATTAGATCTTTGGATATTTTAATAATTGCATATTTATTTTAAATTTTTGGATATTTTGGATAATTATCTGAATCCGGTTTTTTGGATTGAATCAAGATTCAGATACTTATTTTTGGAATACAAATATTTTGTCGGATATCCAATTCGGATATGGATTCAGATAGGGAAGCTCTATCCCCACCATGCTACTTGCTGTCCTCACCTACTAACTAATCCCACAAGCCATGCCCAATAAAAAACTTGATCCCACCACCATATATATTACATACAAGTGAACTTCTAGCCCCATCTCCTCTCCCTCCCACCTGATCTTCCCTCCTCTCCTCTCCCTCCCACCGGACCAGCCAATGAAAATGAGAACTCACACCATCGTCCACTATCCTCAAAGCACATATAGATATGTGCCTGTTTGTTATTGAATGTATTTTTTTTTATATCTTATTCTTAGGGTATTGGAATGAAAATTGGTTATTGAAGAAAAAAAATATTTAGGGTTTGGAATAGAAAATCAATATGTGGTTGAAAGAATAGTCATTCAAAAAAAATAAAAATAAAGTTTGGGATAGAAATCTAGGGTTTGAGATAGAAACTCAATATGTGATTGAAATATTAGTTATTCATAAAACAAAATTAGGGTTTAGGATAGAATGTGGATTGCAATCTAGGGTTTGGGATATAATGTGGATAGAAACCTAGGGTTTAAAATATAAGATGTGGATTTGAAAGGTTGGTTTTTAAAAAAATTGTGGTTTCGGATAGAAGCGTATGGTTTGTGATAGATGTGGATTGAAACCTGGGGTTTTGAATAAAGTGTGGATTGAAAGATTGGTTAGTAAAAAAAAATGTTTGGGATATAAATATATAGTTTGGGATAGAATGTGGATTGAAACCTAGGGTTTGAGATATAATTGGGATAGAAAGATTGGTTATTCAAGAAAAAAAATATATATTATGATTTGGAATAGAAACTTATGGTTTTCCATAGAAAGTTAGAATTATTTTTGGATTGAATTGTATTATCTTTAGTGTTCAAATTGAAGATGGATGTATATAATTTCGGCTATGGAAGTTTTCTAACATAACAGTATTAATATTTAATATAAATGAAGTTCTTTCTTAGGTACTTCTATTATAGTTTTTGTATAGCCCACATTCTCAGAAAACAAGCGTCCTAAACCATTTGTTCGACGGATCTACTGTCGCCCACTAAAACCCAGGTTAACAGACCGTTTGTCGTCAACTAGTAAATCTATTTGACCCTAGGTATGTCGAACAGATTCCAAAACGCATGTTTCCTAAACCATTTGTTCGACGGACCCACTGTCGCCCACTAAAACCCAGATCGACAGACCGTTTGTCGTCAACTAGTAAATCCATTCGACTCTAGGTATGTCGAACAGATCCCAGAATGCATGCTTCCTAAAACATTGGTTCGACAGACCTACTGTCGCACACTAAAACCCAGGTCGACAAGGTGGTGGGGAAGAGCTTTCTTAGTTTTTGGGCTGGTGGAGAGGGGTGGCTAGTAGGGTTAATGGATTTCAAAATCAAACATGTTTTATGTGTTTTATTTTTTTTGGTTGAGAGGGGGGGGGGGGGGCAAGCAAGTAGCATGGTGGGGATAGAGCTGCCCTTCGGATGTGGACCTATCCGTATCCGTCCGACCTCAAGTTTGTAACCTAACACGCTGGTAAGAATATCTTATGATAACCGCGTTTCATTGACGCAAAACTATTAACTTCCCAGTTCCACTTTATATAAACACGTTACACGTGTTACATAGCTTTCACTTAAAATTACTCGCGAATCATTCTTACCCACTACCCTGAAATCTGAATGAAAAGAAAATGAAAAAATTTCAATCTAACCCAGACGAACCAAATAATTCAATAATTGGAATTCCCTTTTTCATCCCTCATCGTTCACTGCCTCTTTTCAGGTAAGAAGCACCTCTACAAGTATTTCATGAATCGACAGTAGTATATCTTTTCAGGTAACAACACTAGATTTTTTTTCTTCTTCTTTTTAAAATTTTTGTTCATGTTTTATACTTTTATGTACTAAAGGAATTACCATATTGATGATTCTTGTAAATCATTATAAAATCAATTAGGTCACTGTTACACACAGTTCCATTTACAATCATGCATACAGTTTCGTATACCTTTTCATCGTTGTCTAGCTCATTCAAATTTTTTATAAATGATTACATTTGATTAGTGGAGTATATATTTCATTTTTTTATAAAAATTATATATTTAGATGATGTATTATATTTTTATTAAAAATCAAAACGTGAGCAGGACCGTGTCTAACATTTTTCAATGAGTTATTTGATTTTCTTTGTTTCCCATGTTGTGAGATCTCATAATTAATTCTTGTGGGTTTTTTATGCAATAATTCATGTGGGTAGTTCAATTTGCACAATTCCACCTAATAATGAGTATTCGAGAATAAAAATACATAGATTTTTCAAAATAGTGCAGCTTTTATGTCTAATCAATTATTGAAACTTGAGTGGACATGCAATTGGGTTCCTAATCTTATGTTGTATGCAAATAATATATCTTGATTGTTGTACCCAAAATTTTACCCCTCAGTTCTAACCAGCATAAGCTCATATATGTGGTGTTCTTATGTGATTCACTGCTGAAGCCTGAAGCTTCTCTTTGTGTGTGCAAGTGATATAATTCAATGGAGGATTTACCATACCCATTAGTAGTAGACATACTTGGGAGACTCCGCAAGGCCTCTGATCGCAACTCTGTGTCTCTAACGTGCAAGCGCATCCTCGCGATCGACAATGAGCATCGACAATCTATCCGAGTCGGATGTCGTCTACAGTCCGCATATGAAGCCTTGACATCCCTCTGTGTTCGTTTCCCGAACCTGCAAACGGTGGAGATAGACTACTCTGGTTGGACATCAGTTCTAGGAAAGCAATTGGATGACCAAGGCCTCAACATCCTCGCATGCCACTGCCCTTCACTGACTAATCTCACACTAAGTTTCTGCACCTACATTACTGATGTGGGTCTTGCTCATTTGGCCTCTTGTTCGAACCTGCGATCTCTGAAGTTGAATTTCATCCCTGGCATCAGTGGTCGTGGAATGCTGTCTTTAGTTGTTGGATGCAAGGACCTCTTAAATCTCTCCCTTGTGAGGTGCTTGAATGTGAGAAGTTTTGAGTGGCTTGAATACCTTGGTAAGTTTGGAAATTTAGAGGAGCTTTTTATTAAGAACTGCCGCGCTATTGGGGAGGGTGACCTGATCAAATTGGGACCTGGTTGGATGAAGCTTAAAAGACTGGAGTTCAAGATGGATTGTGATTTTCGATATGCAAAAGCCTATGATAAGTTGGTGGCATTGCGGTGTGAGTCACTGAGGGAGCTTAGCTTGGTGAATTGCATCATCTCCCCAGGGCGAGGTCTCTCATGCATGTTGGGGATGTGCGAAGCATTGGAGAAGGTACATTTGGACATGTGCAATGGAATTACAGATGGTGATATAGCCGCATTAGCAAGCAAGTCTAAGAGGCTCAAATCTTTCTCACTTCATCTTTCTCCGGGATTCTTTGGGCTCACTAATGTTTCATATCGGCTGACCGATGAGTGTTTGAAGGCAGTTGCTTGCGGGTGTCCGAATCTTGAAGAGTTTAGATTGGTTTACTCCAAAGGGGACTTCCCGTTTTTCTTTTACCTCAGTTTGGATGGCCTTCTCACGTTGATCCAAAGTTGTCCGATCCGTGTACTGGCACTTGAAGCTGCTTACTTCTTCGATGACTTGGGAATGGAGGCTCTTTGTTCTGCTAATCTTTTAAGTACTCTGGAGCTTGTTCAATGTCCAAAAATCAGTGATGAAGGGATCCAGTTCATTAATAGATATCCGCTCTTGACTACACTGAAGCTATCCAAGTGTGTGGGCGTAACAGATATGGGTTTGAAGCTGCTCATTGGTTCAAAGAAACTGGAGTGGTTGATGGTGGAGGACTGCCCCTGGATCACTCTAGAGGGAATTAAAGGTATTTCAAGATCTGTGTCTTATAAGCAAGATATAAAGTGGATGTATTAAAGTAGTTTCTCTGTTTCTTCTTATATTGAGATCCACATTTTCAGCCATTTCTGTCCTTGAAGCATTCCAGATTAATGCACACTTGTTTGAGCTTCAATTCGTTATCATTTGAAATTGGTCTCTACTGTAATTTTTGCACTAAAACATTGAGAGAACTAAATAGATAGGCACAGATTGCTATATGCAGGCTGAAAGTAATTTGAGTAGCCTGTCAGAAATTAATTTTATGACAAACCAAACAATGAAACTTTCACACATAATTAGCTAGCAAATATTATGAAACAACCTGCACCGATACAATTTAAAAATACTCTTCAGAAAGAAAGAAAAATTGTATGGCAGAATGCAAGATTCATTTGTATGAGGTTAGCACATTCATGAGGCTACAAGCATCTGAGGTAAGTTCAAACTTGGGAGACTATCAACCTGTAGAACATCAAAGCTGTTCAATGAATATGCAAGCATTGACTACAACTTTGGCCAATCTTTCTGCTGCACAGAGGGATGCTTTTCGCTGACTTAGACGATTCCAGTCCTTCAATGAACTTTTTGATGCTCTCTTTGGTTACCAACTCTTCTTCCTATGGTCAGCTCCTTCACATTCTCATATGGTTCTGGTATTCCATGTTCCTAAATGGTCATTCACATATACCTTCTTTGATTTTTCCAAGAGCAGCCTTATCATCACTTGACGTTAACTGCAAGTGAGTTTATATATGTTTGCCAAACTTATTGTTTCTCATCTCAAAACCTATACATGAATGCATATGCTTCATCAAAAACTCGATTTGAGCAAGTGGAACCGATTGATTGTATCTCTTTGGTGATTTTAAATTAAACAAAAAGTCGATTTTTTTTTTGTGCATGGAAAATCAATATTTATTTACCTTCATGAGTAGCCCAAGATGAAGGCAATCATGAATTTTAATGAACAAGTTCATCACAGATTTTCTACTTTATTAGTATCTTGTCTTACTAGTAGAACCATTGATAGAGGAAATGGTGATGTTTAAGTTTAACTGATTTCTGTTATTCATGAAGACTTATGCCCTTTGGTTGAAATGGCTTCTTACTATGCACTTGTATCTGAAAGAAGGGGGGAAAAGCATCATCACACATTATAGACAACTTCTTCTAATTCTATTCAAATATTTGAGGAATAAATTGTAAAATTATAGATAAGGGTAATTGATCATAATACTGGTAAAAGTTTTAATGATGTGGTATCCTAAATCTTGCCCTTTTTTTCCAGATATCAAGTGCCATGTTTTTGGTAGTGCCCTGTTTTATTCTGCTCTTCCATTTCATCTTCACATTAATGCGTATTCTGACGAAACCAAAACTTTATTTGTCTAACAGTGAAGTATACTCATAAATTTAAAAGCATAATGCAAATGCCCATATGCTTGGTGAGAATATAGGCATTGATCCATGTCAAACTGTGAAAAATCATAAAGCTCATGTCCAGAAATTTAATTAATAATTAGAAACAAATTACAATGATACAGTTGCATGGTAGCACCATCATGTTGTATTAGTTCCTTTCAGATCCTCAGCTATGCTCCTTGCACTATAGGTTTAGGCCATGCAAACTAAATTTCACTTTGGTAAAAGATTATATGATTGGGAACCTTTTGTTTTGAACAATATTACTTTCATAGTGACATGGAATCTGAAAATCACTAATGACCACTGCAGAGAGACTGTTTTTTTATTTATTTATTTTCTGCACAAGACAAGGTCATCTACTCTGCACAAATTTATTTCAAGCTTTCACAAATGGATGTTTTTTCAACCATGGTATAGTGTTTGTACATGGGAAAAAAATCCAACGATTTGTATTCTCATAGCGTAACCTGGGATGCAGATAATGAAAAGGGAGTTGACAAGATGGATGAGATGATGAGTTATCTGACTAAGATTTGCATAATTATTAAATAGAGATGTAGAGATCAGAGACTGGAGAGACAGAACATTTGTTTATAACTGGAGTAGATGATGCTTGCCTTGTGCAGACAAAGTTGTCAACATCCTAAGATAAAGGATGAAGATGGAATTTAGAGTCAAAAGAGCTTCATTATTAATCTCACTCTAGGGGCACGACAGAATTCTCATGAAAACTAACTACAAACATAAACAATGAGTTGTTTTTTATCCTACTCACCGGAAGCAGAGATACCAAAAGACTATATTAGACACTCATGCAATTCATTCATGTAGATTACATCAACGAACTTAATATATTAAATATATATTTCACTGTATTAATATATATTATATTACAAAAATACGAAAAAATATGCTTTTATATCATTCGAGTATGCAAAAATGATTGAGAATAGCTAGTATAACATTTTTCCTTTCACAAATTGCTAAGCAAAAGCAATTGAATTTGTCCAACTCACTAGTCTTTGCTAGAAGACGAACCGACCTAGTATTACAGCTAATGAAGGCTCCATCTACTAATTATATAATATATCACACATCAACATATACCAAAAATTCAAAACCTTATAAGCTAAGAAATCAAGCCTGCTATCTTTTGGACACCATGACCTTTCACACTTCCCGACCAGTTGTTACCACAGTACCTCATGCAAAAGTCACATCCTACCATTCTCTCTACAACCCTCTCTATATAAACAGCCCATTTTTCAATACATTCTCTTCAAATCCATCCCTTCTAAGTTCTAACAACAAATATGTCTCCTCCATTTGGTCCACCCCCCCATGACCAGTTTCACAGTCCACCCGGTCCTCCCCCACCCGGTCCACCGAGTCCTCCCCCACCTGGTCCTCCCCCGTTCGGTCCACCGAGTCCTCCCCCACCCGGTCCTCCCCCGCCCGGTCCACCGAGTCCTCCCCCACCTGGTCCTCCCCCGCCCGGTCCACCAATGCCTCACCCACCCGGTCCACCCGGTCATCACCCACTCGGTCCACCAAGTCCTCCCCCGCCCGGTCCACCAATGCCTCACCCACCTGGTCCACCCGGTCATCACCCACCCGGTCCACCGAGTCCTCCCCTGCCCGGTCCACCAATGCCTCACCCACCCGGTCCACCCGGTCATCACCCACTCAGTCCACCGAGTCCTCCCCCGCCCGGTCCACCAATGCCTCACCCACCCGGTCCACCCGGTCATCACCCACTCGGTCCACCAAGTCCTCCCCCGCCCGGTCCACCAATGCCTCACCCACCTAGTCCAAATGCACCTCCACCACTGGGACTACTGAGTCCTCCACCACCAGGTCCCCTCCGTCCGCTTCCACCGAGTCGCCCCGGTCCGCCACCACCCGATTGGCATGCTCCTCCACCGGGTCCACCACATGGACCGCCGGCTCCCTACGCGCCTCATCATGGTGGTCCTCCTCCACCACAGGGTCCCCCTCACCCTTGATAGCCCACACTAGAATTCAATATGATTGATTCTACTAAGCTCACAATAGGGGATCACTGTACACTAGCATATGTAACAGATTGTAGTGGATGTACTACTTTTATTTTCCCTTCTTTTTTTCTTTGATTGTCTGTAATATATATGGATGATGCAGTACTTGTTTATATGAATAATATAGATGCTTTTGTTTACATGCATGGTCTCTGTCTATCCCCAATTGTGGATGTTTTTTCTCTCTTTTTTGGCCAGCAAAAAGAGAGTGAAGTTATTTTTACGGTTCAAAACTGAGAGCACAGTGAGTAACATTTTTCTTTTTATTTAACCTGAGGATGGACCAACCTTTGCTAAATTTTGCCTCAATGCAAGTAAATTTTAATGCTGTATTTTGTTCTTGAGAAATTAAAAGAGATTGAAATATTCCAAAAAAAAATTGTAATAATGGATCTGCAATCTTAAGTGGTTGAGGTAACATAGAACTGGGGCTCTCAATGAGTCATTCTTGCAGTCATTTTGTCACAAAACAAATTAAAATTTTGGATAAAATGTGTTTGGACCCCTATAAGTTTTTGAAACCTATAAAAACACCCTCTAAAATTCAAAAGCATGCACATACACGCTTGCCATTAGATTTTCCGTTAAAATAATACAAAAGTACAGTGTTTTATCTTTTTAATTAATTGTCATGTAAGTTAATTCTCACAAAAAAATACATCAGTATCCAGATGTATTTGAATAATTGATTATTATATCAGTTAATATTCACAAAGTATATCCAAAGTTAATTCATTGACTTTTTTTTCTAGATATTTTAAAAATTAATTGAAGGGTAAGATAGTAATTTTAAAGTATTTTCTCTCATTTTAATGAAAAATCTAACAATAAATGGTGTAAGTGTATGTGTATAAGTGTATATTTTTGACTTTCAGGGAGTGTTTCTGTAGATTTAAAAAATTTCAAGGAGTCCTATTCCATTTTACCCTTAAATTTTTTAACAAAACTGGGAAAAAATCTTGTATGCAAAATGCAATAAATAAAATAAAATATATGTATATGCATGAATGCATGTATGGTTTGATTGGCATGATTGCGTGAACATTATTGATTAACGGCGATAATCATTTTAACAGAAATCATTTTATTCTTGTTAATACGGTGGGTGTCCACTCCATTATCTCCTCAACCCAAACACTCAGGGCCCTTCCGTGGCTGTTTTCTATGTTTTATATTGTTTGAAAAAAAATATTACACAAACACACACACACACATACACAACATTATGATAGTATATACTCTGCTAATGGTATATATAATCGACTGAGAGTCGTCAAATTGCAAAGGGACTGGGACACCGAGTGTATTAGCACTGTTTTTCCAGAGCTCCTCATATGAATTTCTTTTTCCATATGATACTAATAACAAGAGTATTGTTACACACAGTTCTCTTTACATCCTCAAATGTCAGTCTCATATATTCAGCGAATACCTCCTTAGGTGGGGTACATATCTAATTTAAAAAAAATTATTTGTTAAAAAAAAATTCATTCAATTGAAAATAAATCGATATACATTTTTCATCAATAAGTTTACAATAGATGAAATTTATTTTAAAAAAAAATTAAACCATGTTAGGAGAGGGAGTGAGAATATAATTCAATAATTGGATTTCTTTTCATCCCTCTTCGTGCACTGCCTTTTCTCAGGTAAGAAAACACCTCTACAAATAACTAATTAATCAAAGCCGTATTAGAATTTATTGTTCCTATAACAGTATTAGATTTTGATTTTATGGGTCTCATAATTTGGTTTTCTTTGTTTCCCATGTTGGGATCTCATATTTCTTTTGGGTGGTTTGAACTTTGAATTGCCCAATTCCAGCTAATAATGGTATCGAAATCCATGCAAAATCTGGATATCCATGTTAATGTTTGAATACATTTAGAAAATAGTTTAATTATTTCTATACTTTTTCGTATTTATCACATATGACTTATGAATGTACATGTACCATATCGAATATGACACCTACCAAATATTGGCCAAGTTTGTCACTATGATTACAATTGGGATGTAAATCATATAACCTTATTGTTGTGCCCATAATTTTTTCCCCATTTAGTTCTAACCAGCATAAGCTCATATATGTTGTGTTCTTATGTGTGATTCATAACTGAAGCTTATCTTCATATATCTTTTGTGTGTATGTGTGCTAGTGATATAATCAATGGAGGATCAACCATATTCAATAGTATTAGACATACTTGGGAGACTAGGTAAGGCCTCCGATCGCAATTCCGCGTCTCTAACCTGCAAGCGTATCCTTGCGATCGACAATGAGCATCGACAATCTATTAAAGTCGGATGCGGTCTACACCCTGCATACGAAGCCTTGATGTCCCTCTGTGTTCGTTTCCCGAACCTGAAAACAGTGGAGATAGACTACTCTGGTTGGACATCAATTCTAGGAAAGCAATTGGACGACCGAGACCTTAGCGTGCTCGCATGCCACTGTCCCTCACTGACTGATCTCACACTTAGTTTCTGCACCTTCATTACTGATGTGGATCTTGCGCATTTGGCATTCTGTTCGAACATGCAGTCTCTGAAGTTGAATTTCGTCCCCCGCGTCAGCGGTTGTGGGATACTGTCATTAGTTGTTGGATGCAAGAACCTCTCAAGTCTCTCCCTTGTGAGGTGCTTGAATGTGAGAAGTGTTGAGTGGTTGGAATACTTAGGCAAGCTTGGAAACCTTGAGCATCTCTTGATTAAGAACTGTCGGGCTATTGGAGAGCATGACTTGATCAGGTTGGGTCCTGGTTGGAGCAAGCTTAAACGTCTGGAGTTCGAGATGGATTGTAATTTTCGATACACCAAGGCCCTTAATAAGTTGTTGATTCTGCAGTGCGAGTCACTGCAGGAGCTTAGCTTGGTGAATTGCATCATGGGCCCAGGGAGAGGTCTTTCATGCATGTTAGGGATCTGTGAAGCATTGGAGAAGGTGTATTTGGACAAGTGTGATGGAGTTGGAGATAGTGATATAGTGGCATTGGCGAGCAAGTCTAAGGGTGCGTTTGTTTGCGCGATTGCGCTGCGATTGCGATTACATGAAGCTGCGTTTACAATCGTGCAACCAAACAGTTTTGTAATCGCAGTTTTAAACCCAGCGATTGCAGACAAATAGTGTCCAAAAGCTGCGATTTCAAAAAGCTGAGAAAGTGAGCTTCCTGCAGAATTAGATTTGCAATCGCAGATTCCTGCAGAATCAGTTTTGCAATCGCGCAACCAAACGCACCCTAAGAGACTCAAATCTCTCTCGCTTCGCCTTTCTCCGGAATTCTTGACGCTCAGGAATGACCCATATGGGCAGACTGATGAGAGTTTGAAAGCGGTTGCTTGCGGGTGTCCGAAACTTGAAGGGTCCGTTTGGATAGAGGTATAAGCTATTCTAGGGTTTATACTTATTCCAGAAATTTGACTTTATCAATGGAATAAGAGATTTTGTGTTTGATTGTGATTTCTGTTATTTTCATTGGGAAACGTAATAATAAAGGTTGGGGTGTTTGATTGATGAAGAATAAGATATGAATAAAGTGTAAAAAGTTGATTTGACATGTGAGCTCCATTGATGTATAAGAGGTAATGACAGATGATTTGATGTGATGATATGTAATTTGATAGGTGAGTTTCCTTATTCCAGTAGAAGAATAACACAATTCCATGGGTGGATTTGGAATACAAATACCAGTTTATTCTCTCCTTATTCCGCATAGCTATACCCCCTTATTCCGCATACCCAAACACATATTTTACCCATTCCTCCCCTATTCCACCCCTATTCCACCCTAATTCCACTACCCAAACGGCCCCGAAGAGTTTAGATTGGCTTACTCCTATGGGGATTTCCCCTTTTTTTCTTACCTCACTTTGGATGGCCTTCTGTGTGTTAGCGCTAGAATGTGTTTACTTCTTCAATGACGTTGGAATGGAGGCCCTCTGTTCTGCTAATCTTTTAAGTACATTGGAGCTAGTTCAATGTCAAGAAATCAGTGATGAAGGGATCCAATTTATTAGTAGATATCCTCTCTTGACTGCACTGAAGCTATCCAAGTGTTTGGGCGTAACAGATTTGGGTTTGCAGTCACTCGTTAGTTCAAAGAAACTGGAGGTGTTGATGGTGGAGGACTGCCCCCAGATCTCTGAAGAAGGGGTTCAAGGTATTTGCAAGATCTGTCTTATAAACAAGATATGTCGTGGTATTGAAATGGTTGCTCTGGTACCGCCTTGTGTTTTATCTTTTATCTTGTATTGAGTCCCTTATTTTGAGCATTTGATCATGCTGAGATTGTATGAGTATAACGTTGTAGATATTTCAGTTTTAGTATTTCAGCAAGAGTGCTAATATATGTGCTGCATTTTCAAAGAGACCAAATTGTCAAGTAAAATTTAACAAGCTCAAGCCATTTCTGTCATTGAAGAATTCATGGAAAGATCATCTATTCATGGGGCCACCAGTACCCAAGATATGTCAGAAACATGGGAAACTATATCGACCTGTAGAACATCGAAGGCATTCACACTGATCTGAAGCATCAACTGCAGCTTTGGCCAATCTTTTCTACTTCCCCAGGCAATTCCATCCCTTCGATGCTCTCTTTCAACACCTGAGAAACCACGGATAGTGATTTCTGATGGCTGATGATGAACTCTTGCCATTCCATTGGGAGTACACCCAATTTGGTAAGCATTCCTTTCATGGTTGATCCACAACTGTTATTTATGAGTAGCATTGGCAGTCCTAACACTCATATCAAACCAATATCACATGCACTGAAAACTCATATGAAACATACAAGCATGATTCAAAGATCATTTGAACAACTATATTCATATTACCAAAATGAAACTGTGGAAATACTTTTGCTTCAGCCAAATATTGCCTTGTCATGTTTTTTTTTTTTTCTATAATTTTGATGAGCAAGAAAACATATATTAATGTGTGAAAAGAATCAGATACATTTTTTTGCCATGGAACCTTACATTCATCTTTTCTACTTGGTTGTAGAGAACTCCAAGATTTCTATCTAGCTGCAGCCCTTGCATGACCCCTTCACTTACAGCTTCTGTGTATGAGTAGTTGAAGCTCTTGCTGCGTAGGCAAGTAGGAATTCTTCCATGTAGCTTTTAATCAGTCCTCCATAGCCAGACCAGTGGCTGATTTGGTTCCATCTGAATTAAGCTTGGATGAATCTGGCTGAGGAGGTATTGACAGGTGCATTGAGGTTTTAAGCAAAAGAGGCTGAAGGTCACATCCAAATCTGAGAAGCACTTCCTTCTGAGATTTTGTTCTCTTCAGCATACCTTTGGAAACATGTTTGCCCTTTTTGTTTTTTTCAAAAGAAAAAGCATGTACAAACACGTTTCCAAATGCTACCTAAAACTTGGACCCTTCCCATAGACAAACTATTCCAGTCTGTTTCGTGGCCTCTTATTCTATCAATGTTCCATGTAGCCATCAGTGACCACTCTGTCCTATGAACTTCTTGGATGGAGAGTATGAATTCCAGCACTAGAATTTATAGGCAGAGTTTTCTTACCATCTTAAGTTATGTACCACATGCACATTATTGCCTTCAGAATCGAATCATTCAACCTCAAGTGAGCATTAAACATTTCTTCTTTGCCACATTTTTTTTTTTTGTTCTTTTTATGAAGTTTAAAAAGATCAAGTGCTTTGTCACCCAAGGTACTTCATTCTGTAGAAATATCCCTCTTAGACTAATTTTAATCCAAACATAACATATCGGGGTTATATGTAAGAATCAGGATTCTTATATATGCCTAAGGCTCCGTTTGGAAACACAGATTGAAAAGTAGATTTTGGAATAAAGCTGCTTTTTAAGATGATTTTAGACCTTTACTTTTTGGATGCTTTTTTTTTAATCAGGAATCAATATTTGGAAGGAATTTAATGTTTGGTAGAAAAAGTTGCTTTTCAATCAAAAAATGATTCCGACAAAAAATCGTTCTTTTTGAGATTTTAAAAACACGGATTTCGAGAGGAAATAAAAGGAATCCAGCTTTTATCCGCCGGAATCCGAGCCGTTTGGTTGCGCGTTTGGGCGGAATCCGCTTTTTGAAAAAGCGGAATCCGCCCAACGCGGAACCAAACGGAAGTTCTATTTTCTCCGTAAACTTAGGTGGTCATGTTTTAAAAATATAAAAAGATATTATGTGTTACACCATGAAAATGCAATAAATAAAGGGAAAATTTATTTTAAGGTTTTTAAGATATTTTTTAGCCTCAACTTTATCTTTTACCTTATATATACTAAAGGGAAGGAATTCTAAGTTCTAACTTTACATTCCAATTTTCTCTTCCCACAATTCATATCTAAATATTAACCTGCTCATTTCTACAAAACTGGTGGGGTTTTAATTTTAATTTTACACTTCACAAATTGAGAAATGAATTATATCAATATATCATTAATTAGAAATGTATTAGGTGGAATGTTTATGATCCAAATCGAATAGACACTTGTAGAGGCAAAAATTAATAAACATTTGGTGATGTACTTGCGAGTTGTGGAGGTGTTGCCGTTGTACAGGCGTCGTGGTGGAAGATCTGGTCACCGGGACTATGAGAGGTAGAAAACGAGAGGTGCTCATTCTTCTTTGTTGTTGCTGTTGGAACTCGACGGGATGGGATCTCATCTTTCAAAAAATTGAATTTTTTTAAGGGGTGGGGTGAATAACTAACGGGTGGAAATAACGCCCCCCTTGTCAAAAACTTAATAGAGTATACAAGTACAAATGTACGTAGTCCGTCTATATATTCATTTGAAAAAGAGTGTAGTTATACCCAATTTTTTTTCCAGCCTCAATTTAAGTTTTATATGCGTCGATTGAAAATTAACGAAACATATACTCACATTAACGAGGTATATGTACTGATAGAAATTTTTAACATTTTTCTATAAATACATCTATGCAATTTATTGAAGTATATGCTTCATTTTTTTATAAAAGCGTGTACCTCATTAAATGTGGTATACTTTTTTTAAAAAAATTCAAAACATATGTAGACTGAAATTGGGGTTGAAAAATGGGATGTAGGGGAGAAATGATAAACAACCGCGTGATTAGTCCTATATGCAATCATTTTTTAAATACATGTTATTATATCAAGTTTTTTTTATTGAAATGGTAAGCACTTTCCTTAATATATTAAGTCCCCGTTTGGATAGCGGAATTGAGTTATTTTGGATAGATAACTACGCCAATATATATAACAAATCTACATGAATAAGATATTTTCTATTTGGTTGTGTTTTTTTTTATTCTCATTGGAAAACGTAAGAATAAAGGTTGAGTTATTTGGTTGATAAAGAATAAAATATAAATAAAGTGTAAAAAAATTGATTTGACATGTGGGCCCTTTGATGTATAAGAGATGTTGATAGATGATTTGATATGATAAGATGTAAAAAGTTGATTTGACATGTGAGCTCATGAGAATAGATAAAGTGAGTATAGTTTATCCTAGAGGTTACTTAGAATTATTATACTCTCTTATACTCGTTTAAACTGGCTTAGTAATACCAAGTTATATCATGCAAACAAACAACCATTTTCCCTATCTATTCTTATAACATCCTTATACTACCCTTATACTCGCTTATTCCGTTTCCCAAACGGGGGCTAAGGGACAAGAGCCCAAATGAGAATACAAAGAAAGCATAAAGAAAGCCAACTGTGAGCTAGGTAGAAAAGACATCTACGACCTACCATCTCCCGCTAGCACGAGCTAGGTATTATTATATAAGGTTAAGTATACAATAATTATACTAGCTTGTATTTTTTATTTATTTAAAAGAAACAAATTTAACATTCATATACTACCGATATACTGTGGTAGTGCAGTAGAGAGGGCTGCAAGTAAACTGAGATTACAAGTGCTTTTTTATTTTTTTTAAATCATGTAATATATTTTTATAAAAAATAAAATAGACACTCTAGTGAATTTGAATGATATCATTTATAGAAAATGTGAAACTTTTTCAACGAGAAATATGCATTGTTATATTGAGTGGATGAGGTTAACAAGGTATATTGGACTGTAAAAAAAACTAATTGTAGCAACGCTCAATCAAAAAACGTGTTTACAGTCACTTTTACCTTAAGTTTGAATGAATTAATTGTTTCTTTTGAAGATTTTTTTAATTTTTTTAATTGTTTAACACATTTTAATTTTTTTAAATATATATAATTGTTGAATAAATTGAAATATATACACTCAAACAAATTGAGTGAATACCATCTTGCATTTTTCTTTAATCGAATACACAATTAGTTATATACTTTGAAATTTTGAATGACCCGAAAAGAAAAAAAAACATTTTCTTATATTATTCTTAACCAAATATATGTTCTTCTAACCAAATAAACAAACGCATTTGGTTTCTTTTGAAGATGTATACATTTGTACAATGAATTATATATAAATAAAGAATAAATAATTACATAATTCTTTTAATGAAATATATATATGTACACATGCGTAATAAAACATAATATATACAAAAAGACTGCATGCATGACATAAAAAGGGACTCTGAATCAGTGTTTGAACCACAACCAAAGGTGGATCCAGGACTTTATTTCTGAGTGGACTAACATAACCTTAACATAATCTTTTCATATTATACAATTATATTTTTTTTTGTTTTGATAAACAATGATGAACTCAAAATAAAACAATATATGACATTTATAAAAGTGACAATTCATGATATTAGACCCAACATAACTTCCTTTTTTCTTACTTTTAGTGAAATAAATTACCACCAGAATATATATATATATATTAGATTTCGATAATATGCGGTCGGTGCGGTCTGCGGACACGTGCGTCGTCCATCGCGGGTCCATCGCATAGTGACGTGAATCGCACCCGACCGTCCGATCTACGTGATCACGGCCCGTGAATCAGACCGTATATATATATATATATATATATATATATATATATATATATATATATATATATATATATATATTGTTACATATGAAACAAAGAAAACCTAAATGATAAGATATTTCAATAAATAAAAATCTCATCCAATAATACAAACATGATATATATATATAAAAAAATCCATCAATTAATCCAATTAAAAAACAGAAGCACACATGTGAACTAAAATATTAAATTTTCACTTTTTTTTTTAATAAAAGCTAGAGAAAAGATACATAAAATAAAATAAATATTCAAATTTTAAAAAAAATTAAAAAGATATTTCAAAATTTTAAAAAATTTGTTCCAAACATGATACATCAAAAAGAGAAGAAAAAAAAATTTATCCACTCATCTTACCCTATCCACTGATCCACTTTAACCATATAAGGAGGGGAAAAACAAATCATAGCATAAATAATTTAAAGATTAACAATCTAACAGAGATTAGATGACCAAACAAATACAGAAATTCAATTTTGTTCTTCACTGTTCATGGACGGGATTGGGGTTGCAAAGATGAAAAAACAAAGAAAGGTCAATAAATTTTAATTTAAATTAAATTTAGTGTTAAATATTTGATGGTATAATAGGTTTTTTTCACAGTAGCTATAGCCCGGCCCAGCGAACTCATTAATCCGCCCTTGAACCCAACCGGTTGAACCGGTTAAACCTTTACCCATTTTGAATTTCGGTTTAGTTTACCTTTAAATCCTAATGGTATAAAAAAACTAGTAAAACTCAATCAATACTTCGATTGAATTGACGATTTTTAGAACATGCTACAAGTTGATTAAACCGACCGATCCTTTATTTATATAGCTAATAAAATTTTAGATTTTTTATAATAAATTATAATATCATGTAAAAGAATAAAATTATTAAAATTAAGAATTTGATGATTATGTAAAAAAATTTAAAAATATTTCATATTTTTATAAATTTATTTATTTAATTTTATATATATATATATATATATATATATATATATATATATATTATATATAAATATTTCATATTCGACTACGGTCCGTAGTCGAATCCGCACCGTGCGGACGACCGCACGCTATCACTCGACTATATGACTCGTGATTACGTGCGGATACGGTCGGTGCGGATTCGATTACGGGCCGTCGATCACGGGGTCCATCGCATCGGACGGTCGGGTGCGATTCACTTCGACCGTCGGATGCGATGGACCCGTGATCGACGGTCCGTAGTCGAATCCGCACCGTGCGGACGACCGCACGCTATCACTCGACTATATATATATACCAATTTTTACGACAAAGCAAAAATGTTACAAAATTGGTCCTAATATGGATGGGGGGGAAGTGGAAAAATGATACACGCTATGGAGGACCCAAGAGGGGAGGCTGGGGCAGCAACATAACAAAAAAAACACCATAAATACATAACACAAGGGGTGCCAAAGGCCTGGATTACATCTTGCACCTGACCACCCGAGTATCTCACACCATTGAGGCCCACAAGATAGGGTAGCTCTACACCCACCTCCTCTTTTGCTGATCCCCCCACTTAATTAAACACACCACCCTACATATTTGTTATTTCTAATCCCACCGATCTATATAATCAAAACCCAAAAACTCCTAAACCCACCAATCTCTCATTTTTCCACAACTTTTTCACTTCTCTCTTCCCTTCCCCATCTCTCCCTCCCAGCAGATTCAAATCCACCCCGTCCTCCACTCTCCTGGCAGATCCACACCAGCCCCGCTCTCCATTCAAGCGTCCTCTTTGTCGCCGATCTTCCTCTGGCATTTCAGTGAGCGCCTCCACAGTCCTGCCATCGTATCTTCATCCCCACAACCTGTTCTGACACGGTCTGTCGACCAAATCTTCATAAGAAAAGAAGCACTGGTCAACCTAAATGGGTTTGGTCGCCTGAAAACGTTTGAAATATGTTTTGAAAAAAAATTCATTCGACGGACCTTCGGTCAACGAAAGACTTCCAGGTCGACACATATGCGTCGATGACATAAAAGGAAAAAAAAATAGAGGATCCTTGACTAGATCGACAGGTCGAGTGTCGACCTGAGCATGTAAACTCAACAGGATGACGTCGACATAGGAAGTATACGGCGACAAAGAATCTGTCGACCCGTTTATTGGTTTAGATTAGGATGACTATCATTACACCATCTCCGAAGTCCAAACTTGCTATGTATTACATCGGGTTTTGGATGTCAAGCCGAGGGGGAAGATCAAGTGAGGGTGGGTGGTTTATTGTAAATTTGAAATAAGTGCATTAGGGGTTGTGTTTTGTAATTTCTATTAAAGACGTGGATGTTGTGGGTTTTTTTTGGTCAATGTTAAAAGCATATTGTTGTTAGCTTGTGGTTTATTCAAATAAAGTTTTGATTCGTTAACTCGACAAGGACATAGTCGAATTTGCCGGCCCAGATCGACGGGTGTATTGTCATACTAACCAAGGACTCTCGACCCAAGATGTGTCGACGGACGTTCGACAGGGATAATGTCGACAGCCTTGCCCTAGGTCGATGGGCCTCTTGTCATCCCGAGTAAAATATGCCGACAGCATCCCGTTGAAGCAGACTTTTGAATCGACCATGTTTTGCTACAACCCAATCCGTCCTCGATCGATTCGATGGAAAAACCCAAAAAAAAATGGATCTGTCATAACCTTAACAACCCTCGCTCTCGTCGTCAAATTCCTTTATCTCCTAAACGCAGCCTCCAGGTACTTCGTCATCAGAGACAATCACGCTTTCGAGGAGGCCAAGGAGCAGCAAATGATGGCCCATCACGCGGTGTCGACGGCGGTCTCCTCCAGCAGAGGTGGCAGCGGCAGTGGCAGCGGCGTCTCTTGCTTCGTTTGTGGCCGGAGTGGTGGGGTTAATGACTACAAACTAGATGAAACACAAATCTTTTTATTTTTATTTTGTTGGGGGGATCAGCAAATGGGCAGGTGGGGATAGACGTACCCCACAAGATATCTTCCCTAATTCTGTAATATATTTATTACATCAAGATAACATTACATTTTAAATCTAATTGATTTAAGGGAAAATGGTCAAATAAATCTCTCAAAAGTTAGAAATACTCAAATCAATCACTTTTTAAAATTATACCTAAAAAAGTCTAATTTTATCAGTTTGAAAACTCAAAAGACTAACCTACCCCCTATATAGTTAGATCCCTAACATGCATTTAACCATTGATAGATTATTTCATACCTCTTACATTTGTGAAAATATTTCACACATTCTCATGCATAAATTTTTTTTTACTCTAAATTTTTAGTCATTAGATGGATTTTGTAAGACATGCATTAATATAATTTGAGTTTTTCATGATACTCCCTTAAACAGTTATCTAAATCTAAATAATTTTAAGAAGAGATTTTTTTATCTAATCAAGCAAATGAAAAAGATGATATCAATCATGGGTTTGCTATTTAACCAGTACTAGTTTGTTGTACGCGCACTGCGCGTAATAGTGAGTTTTGTAAAAATTATGCTAATGAAATGCATAATCAGAACTGAAGAAGCAGTATTATTTTTATTTTTTAAATATATGGGACTGAATTCATAATTTCAGAAGTATTGTTATTTAAGTAGTATTGAGTTTTATAAAAACTATGCTAATGAAAGGAGTTGTGAAAACCATGCTAATGATTATCATTTTACTTAAGAAATAAAAATAAATTTTTTTTATAGGGATCTCAGTGGTCTAAAAAATTATTAGTTGAAATTTTATGAAATTGAAGTTTGGAAAGTGATGTTTTTTGTATAGGGATCTAAGTGGCCTAAAAAATTATTAATTGAAAAACATTGTAAAAAAAAGAAGCTTGTTTTCACATTTAAAGAAAAATTGATACATATAGATCCAAAATCAATAAAAAAAAAAAGAACAAATTTTAAATTAAAAAATACGACATCCATCAATAATTTTATTGGGCGGAAATGGATCCGATTTTATCTGTAATTTTTTTATTTATTAATGTGATTAAAATATTTTTATTTTATAATTTTATAGGTATCTTTATGACCTGAAATGTGAGACAGATATTTGAATGCTTGCTCGGAAAGCTAAAAAAGGATGAGGTACGAGACTTCATGAAATTTGAAGTCCGAGAAGTCATGTTTTGAAATTAGGGGCTTGATATAAATCTTGAAACGTGGATCAATAACTTGTTTGTAACACAGATAGGGTCTAGCTTGAAACTGATAGAATCTGGAGGTGGATATACAGAAAGTCTTGGAAAAGGTAAAATTAACCGTTTTTTACAAGGGATCTAGTTATAAATATAAGGGATTTTTTCATAACACATATATGGGTCGTTTTATTAAACTTAGAGAACTTGGCAGGGATCGGGTTATAAATATGAAAGATGTTAGGGCCGATCTCCAGAAAGCCCGGGAAAAAGACAAAACAGCCGTTTTTATTAAGGACCTGGTTATAAATATGGGAGACTTGTTTATAATGCATAGGGGTTATTTTATAAAACTTCATAAATTGGGGGGTTTATCTGCAAAATACCTCATTGTTTCGCATGAATTTTTGGCCCTAACGTGTACTGCTGGGCGATGACCTGGCTGCTTAATGCGCTTTATAATAGAGTATAGATATGTTTTGTTTTTTGTTTTGTTTTTGCCATGGTTTAAACCCAATAGTATTTGATAATAGGCTTCCTTTTCCCCCATAATTCTCCACTTGAAAAAAATAAATTATTTGATAACCCAATAATAATTGATTAAAGACAAATGAGATCCTATAATACCTCAACAGATCAATTTGTGTTTTAAAGTGATGAAACATTGACAGTGGTACGGAATCTCAAAATCATAAGAAACTCTTTAAAAATTAAGATCTCAAATAAGATCTCAAATAAACACAGAAGGTGAAAAAAAAATCAAGATCTCAAATAATAATATAAATATCTAGAGAAATATTATGAATATTTTTAGGATTGCCTCAATGTGATCGACCTCCATTGCCGTAATTCAAAAGCTAGGATTTTATTATTATTAAAAAAATTATCGGGTAGGGAGAAAGGATAGACATTTGTTTCATAGAAAAAATAGATTTTTGGTGTGGAATAACCTAACAAGGGTTAAAAGTATGTTATGAATCTAACTACTATATAGGGGTATGTTAATCTTTTGAGTTTTCAAAATGGTAAAATTAGACTTTTTTAGTATAATTTTAAAAAATAATTGATTTGAGTTTTTTTAACATTTGAGAGATTTATCTGATCATTTTTCATTGATTCAATGGTTGAGTGAATAAATTTAAACTCCTTTACATTTTAAATTCAATGAATTTACATGGGAGGTGAACAGCATCCAAAGGACTCCCTGTCCATCCGCACACAGCATATCTCCTAACATGTTGCCTCTTTCGGCCGAGGTGCCCAATCAAAAAAAGGTGGCCACGTAAACGTATTCATCTTTCATCATTTATCACTTACTTATCTATTTATTTATTTATTTATTATATATATATATATATATTATTATTCAGGTGACTGACTGAGTCTGGTATCCATGTCTTTTTCATTTTTGAAAAAAATCCATATAATCTTCTGATTTTTTTTAAGTGCATATAACTTTTTAAAAACACCTATATAAATTTAAATAGCATTTCCTCATAGTTAAATTTTCATTGACATATTATGATTATTTTACGAATATTCTATCTAATTAACCCTAGCTGAAAAAATAATATACCAAAACTTCTTATAATGTGTTAAAAATTTAAAAAATTCTCTGTAAAAACAATTTTATCTATTTGGATATGATTTTATAATTTATATAAAGGATAAAATCATCTTTTATAAAGTGTTTTCAGTATACTGTATTTTAAAAACAGAATATTCATATAATATTTTTTATTTATCAACGAAAATTTAACTCGCGAGATTATTTGAATTTAACATAGTATAACGTTTTCAGGGGTATATAGATTTTAGAAAAATGAAGGGAGTTACATGGATTTCAGTTAGTTTAGAAGGTGTTATTTGGATTTCCCAACCCCCCCCCCCTCCCTTTTTTTTTCCCTACTCCCCACCAAAATGACCTCTCAACCGCATCATATAAAAAAAAAAACAATCCACACAAGCTCTATCTCCATCTCTCTCTCTCCCCCTTCTCATCTCTCTCTCTCTCTCTCTCTCTCTCTCTCTGTGTCTGTTCTGTCGGTGAAGATGGGATCGGGGGGCAGTCGCATGAGCTCGCGATCGCCTCGTGGTCCGCGGAGGTCTGACCGCTCGAAGAGGTCGCGAGGGCTTGCCGCCTTCATCTGCGGCGGGTCCTCCTCCTCCTCCTCCCAATCTCCCCCTCTCACGGTCAGTTCGATTTGTTCTTTTTATCCGATCTGCTTTTGTTTTTACTTGTGTATTTGTGTTTCGATCAACCGTGTATTCTCAAAACCCTAATTCCATACGGTGATTTCTATGCGGTTCTCATGAAATTAGGTGGGTTTTGGTATCAAAAGGGGGAGTTTTGCCTTTTGAAATTTTTTTTAATGCGAACCTTTTTTTTTGGGATAAAAAGACATATTTGAGGTTGTTGAAATATATGCAATGAAATCAATTCCAATAAAGCTCAGGCCTTTAGTAACAATTCGATGACCATTTTTGTCCATCAAACGGGTTGAGTAGAGAGGAATCTATATTTTCTACCTTGGATTTTGATAATTCAAATTTATGATCAAATCGATTTGAACAAGTCGGTGGTATCGTTTTTTTTGTTCTATTCATGATTCTATTTCATATTGATTTTTTCTTACAGGCTTTAACATCATATCTAGCTGGTGATATAAGCCTAATTAATTCGATCAACTCGGTTTAATATTCTTTTTCATCTGAAGGCGGATCGTTGTTCAGCTGAAGTAAAATGTTCGCAAACATTATCCCGCACAGACAATGATTCTTCTGGATGCACAAGTGGAACAGGAACATCGAGCCAAATGAGTGATAGCACCACTAGTGAAATTTCTATAGAATATGGTCCAGGAAGAGCTGAAACAAGCGATTCTGGGAAATGCCTTTCTAAAAGTAAGGAGTTGGTACCTTGTCGGTCAGATGCTGTTTATAGAGTAACCAATCCTATTCAGGAGAGGAGTGGTGATCTAGAAAGCGCACCTGTGTCACCCTTAATGGATGGAGACACTTGTCCAGCTTTGGTTGGCAATGCAAATGTGGCTGATTTACCTACTCACATGGAGAGGTTGTGGTCTGGACGTATATCCCAAGAGGTGGGAGGATTTTGCATGGATGAAACGACACCCTCTGACAACCATGAAACTCGTATGGATCCTGAAATGGGTTTGACAATCCTTCAGCAACTCAGCCATCATTAGCAAATGAGCTCGCTCGAGAGGCTGCCACACCTGGACCCCTCATGCCTGCTGCACAGAGAGAAGATAGAGTGGGAAGTGTTCTTCATGTTGATGTAGTGAGTATCTCGTCCAATATATTATCTGGCCGCTCTGGTGATATTAGTAGCCGTGAGGTGAGAAGGAATAGCAGAAGACTGTTTTGGGATGCTTTCTCTAGGCGCAGTTACAGAAGAGGCATTGACTCACCTGCACTTGTTTTCTCGACTGAAGATAGTGATGACCTGGGTTTTAATGACAGATGGTTCCTTGACTTTGGCGGTGATATTTTCAACGAGTCCAGATATGATTCTGGAGATGTCAGCAACAGAAGACATGGTTCCAGTGAACGTCATGGATTGGGTGAACAAAGATGGCATAGAAGATCTGAGGTGAAGCTTTTTATAATTTTGTGTGCTGCATGAGTTAATTAAAATTTGCTTTGGCAATGGTATAAGAAACTATAAATCACATATTCCATATACAAATTGCCAAGGCATGGCCTTTTGTTCCTAGGTCCTCATCAGACTGTGTTGCATATCTCGACATAGAACAAAGTTCTTGTGGTGTGATTATTTTTTCTATACAGCACACATTACTGATATGGATGACCGCTGTTTAGTATGCTACCTCCAATGGATATTCTCCTCAATGTCATATTCATACATCGGTATTCATTCAGCACTGAAGACTAATCTGAAATAAGCTATCAAATGCAGGGTCTGAGTGTATTGATAAGTACCCATGTACAGATCAACTTCGGTTGCTTCAGTTGTGGAGAAATCTAGTTTCTGCTTTTTTTACTTTTGGGTATGTGGATCATAATGTTGGCGGTCAGAAAACAACAGGTAAAGAGTTCATGTAGTTGAAAACTTGAAATGAGGATGATTGATTTTTAGAAACAAGGAAGCATAAGATTAGAGAAGATGCATTAGAAAATCAGTAATAAATTTAATAAAAAAGAAGAGCTGGTTTCTTGATAGAGGCTTTTCATTTTGAATATTTAGCAGATCGTATTCTCTTATGCTCATCTTATTTACTGTAAGTAGTGCGTTAGTGTAAGTTTAATTGAATGATTGTTGCTGCAGTGACAAATCTTTATTCTTTAGTCTTTCTGTCAGACTGATATATATCTCAAGGGTAATTTGCATGTCTAAAAGTAAATTTCATATAAAAAATTCTATAGTTGGAGCAAACTACTATAATTTTCTTTGAGAGAGAGACTCCTTTATTGAATTCTGGCATTTATAAAAAAGTGTGATCAGTTGGATTTTGTGAAGCCAAAAGAGTTACCTGAGAAGAAGTTGGGAGAACATATTAGCATAGATTAGATTTGATTTGAATTTTTTTATTTTTTTTTAAATGGTGGGATGTCCGCCATATTCTATTCAGTTGGTGCATATGCAGGATACGGAGATAAGGTATCTCCTCAGAAGACATACAGGAAAAAAAAGACCTTATGTCAACCCTTGTGTGGACCCCAAATTGGATTCTCACCAGCTTCCTATATCTGTCACATAACTCCTGTCCTTGTTCAATCATTAAAGTAACAAATCCCCACATGTTCTTTACACTAAGCTCTTAGACATTTTTTCCTTGTATATAGTCTTTCAGTTGTTGTAAGACATATTCCAGCAGAATGTGTGAAAGATTATTCATGTGAATTTCCCCGTTACACTTATATCCCTCTTAATGAATCTAAACTTACTGTTTTCCTCCAAAACAAGTTCACTTTAATCCACACCTCTTGGCTGTATTGACACTTCATGGAGAGGTGGTTTGTGATTCATATTCCTCATTTCACAAAACACACAAGGGTTTATCCTCATTGTTCCATTTGTTTCTATTCCCTTTGGTGAGTAATTTATTGAAAGAATGGCCACATAAATGAATGAACTTTCAGAGGAGGCGTGACTCTCTCAAATATTCATGTTTTTTTTGGTTGTCAGCTGGTCTGGAAGATGATGGAATGGACAGGCATTCTATGATAGAATAAAATTCACACGTCAATCTTAAACTGATCGAAAATTGGGCGGGCTTCGCTTTTGTTTATGTTTCTATGTCATTTCACAGACTTGAATGCTTGTACCTGTACTGTATTTTCTCCTCTTTATTACAGATACAGAAAATAGGAAGAAATCCGAACAGCATGGGATGAAGGGACATGGCCCGTGGGATATTTTAAAAGGGAAAAATGACATTTAGAACGTGAAAGAAGTTAAATTAGGGTGGCAGTGGAGAGGCTGGAAGAGTTGTCAACTGTGCTCGATCTCCTATCTAAGTGGAACTCCTTATCAGTTTAATATATATTTCTAATCATATAGTTAAACATATGTATAAATCTGTCAATATTTCTCAATTCAAATTGATCTTCCTGAAATTATTATTTCTTTTTCTGCTTACAAATGGGTCATCCATATTCAATATCAATAACATCTATTTTTGTCTTGTTCTGATTTTCATTAATGTAAACTATCATCTATGCAGATCTGGGAAAGTCTTCGTGGAGGCTTTGATGGAAGTAGTAGGCCAACTGCATTTTGTGCATCGGGGCTTCACCCAGATGGTACATGCTCATGTGAGACAATATTTATGACAGAAGAGTCAGGTGCTCGTGCAAGCATTTCTCGTATAGTTATGTTAGCCGAGGCTTTATTTGAGGTACATTTCTATCATCAAATAATTTCCTTTTATTATTTCATTGCTTAAAGCAGCTAAAACACCATAATGATTCTCCAGTACTAGATCGATATTGTAAGTCGTAGGTTGGAATTAGGTGGTCCTTTCTGATATCTATGTCGTGCATTCCCTTATTAATATTTTATTTGCATCATATCGTCCTTTGTAGTGGTGGTGGTGGTGTCTTGTATGTATGCCTGAGGGTTTTACAATTAGTATTAGAGTCTGGCTGCTATGCAAAGGGCTGGGTAAGATCTCACTGTGTACATGTGGCACATCGAGGTTTGATCGAGGTTTGATCAATTGTCCTCCTTTTCAGAGACAAGGAGTGCTAACCAAATTGTCTATGATTGTATATGAACTCTGCCCTTACACATCAAGAACCCTTTTAAAGTGTGAGCTCACTGAAGGCTAAGAGGATAATATCTTTGCATAGGCATGTGGCATTACAATTTGGTTGCACGATTGCAAAACTGATTTTTAGCAAACGTTAAGTTTAAAACTGATTCTGCAGTAAGCCCCCCCACCCAGCTTTTGAAAACGCAGTTTTTAGACATTATTTGCCTGAAATTTGTTTGTAGGAAGCTCTCCCTGTTTTTCTGTTTGGTTGCACGATTGCAAAACGCAATTTCTGCAAACGCAAAAACTACTTGTTTATCCGGGGGGGGGGGGCGCTTTTGTTGGGGTGATAATTATATTTTGGTGGTAGAATCCCCTCTTATCATGACAAATGAAAGCAACATAGGTAGCTAGGCACAGACAGGTAAGTAAATTGTTGTAAGATATTTATGGAATGTTGGAAACCTCGGTGGTTTGATGAGTATATGAAGTGCCTACCTGAATCTTGCCTCCAATGGTTGGAGGCTCCTTTTCCGGAAGAGGAGGTTAAAGAGGCAGTTTTGGGGGCTCATGGGGCCTCCTGACATATCAATTCTATGCCTAACACATAACCAGGTTATCTTTAAGGGCGTGCCACTTTATGTGGAGAACATTTGAGAGTCGGTGATCCGTTTCCATCAAAGATTGGGGAGATTTTGCATGAGGGCTAGTAGTGTGTTGTATAGTGGGGAAAGAATTGATATTGAGGAGTAGTGTTGTGCATTGGTGTTTTTTGGGGCTGAGTAGGTAGATCTCTCTTCTACTGAGACACGGCCCTGAGTCCTTTGCTTTATGTTTAAGTTTTTGTTTTCTTGGGCATTCCCTTCATTTTAATAAAATTGGGTAGCATTATTGAGACTATTACATGTAGTAAAGCTAATGATGCCTTTGATATTAGTCTTGTTTTTCAGTGATAATCTTATGGTTTAAAATGCTTTTCAAGTTATCAACTAAATTGGCTTATTTCTAAGTCATCAATTTTCAATTAGTTCTCAGTTTCTTGATTATCATTGAAAATGTTCATTCTTCAGGTTCTTGATGAAATCCATCGCCAACCAGTTTCATTTTCACTTTCCATGGTTTCAAGTCCAGCACCAGAATCTGTTGTGAACACATTCCCCCTAAAAAGTCACAAGATGTCTGACATGGCTGAAGCAGGAGATGTGGAACAGTAAGCTTCCTGATCCACCTCATATCTGATTATCCACAGGGATTTAGAAAATATGCTTCCCTGTTTTCTGGTTAATTTTTTATAGTGGAATTGTTTGCATTCCTTTTTAATTCATCTCATCTCCTCTCTTGAAGATTGAAATTTATAAATACTTTGATGATAGTTGTTCAGATAAATACAGTGCAAATGGTATATGGACTACCTGGCAGTCAAGTTGGTTCTGCATGACTCACTGGATTGAGATATGTCGTGTATAGATTTCTCTAAGATGAAACTGGATATTGCTGAAATCCTCATTGCCTAGAAAATTGAAATGTTGATTAAATTCCATTAATTTCATATTCTCCAAGATTATTTGGAAATTCATACTATCTATAGTTCCTCTTCACACATGCTATAGACGTTCTAGTTTTTGCACCTTGTTTCTGGATAAATGAATGCTTTTCTAATAGTTTCCATCAATAAAGGGTATCTGTTATTTTAGAAAACAAGGGTTCCCCATGTGCATCTTCGTCTTTGATAAATAGCTTTTCAGATTTGTAAACCGGCAAGCCATTCTTCATTGTGCAGGTGCAAATAATAATAGCAGGCCATTAACTGAATGTCATGTTCCCTAATGATAGGATTTTAGACGTTGTTACGTGCAGTCTTATATACAGCCCCTGTGCAGTAAGGGGATATATACAATTCATTGGAGTATATGCATTTTTTTAAAATAAAAGATGCATCCTTCATTATATGGAGTATATATGCCTCTTAAAAAACCAAATCGCATGAGACTGGAAAAGGACTGCATTTAGGACTTATATAACATTATTTAAGATCTTTTTTACCTGGTGCAGCTACTTACAAATTACCAAAAGAAAAGGGCATGAAAGCCTTTTTTTTGTGAATGTCTTAAAGGAACATATAGATTCATCATCTTGGTTTTCTTATTCGATTTTATATATCTTGGTCCAATTTTTTAGCTCAATCCTTGGTCTTGATGATATTGTCAGGTGTTACATCTGTCTGTCTGAGTACGAGGAAGGTGACAAGATAAGAGTCCTTCCATGCCGCCACGAATACCATATGGCATGTGTTGATAAATGGCTTAAAGAAATACATAGGTACTGTTCTTGTTCTTGTCCTCACATCACAGTATGTGGCTCTTTGTACTTAATACTTACCTGTGGTATTTGTGCTACAGGGTTTGCCCACTTTGCCGTGGCGATGTTTGTGCCGGTGTTTCTGAAGGCTCCATTTCGAATTCATAAAATTTCTTCCCCTTGATGAACTGTATGTACATAAAGTATGAGCAACACAGCTGCGCTACTGAAACATTATTGTCTTTTCTATTTCTTTGAAATATATAAATATGTAGCTAGTTGTGGAGATCATTCTCGTTTAGTCGATGTATTAACTGACTTAAGCTCAACGAAACGTGTATACGTAGCAGTTCTGAAGCAGAGATATGTCAATTTGTAAATTCAGCTGCCTATCTGTTTTTTGTTGTGTTTTTAACTATTTTTATTGGGAAATGCCATTATGAAGTTTTTGTTGTTGGTTGACATCTGGATAAAATGTAAATAAGACAGATAATTATTTATAAAATATAAAAAAATGATTTGACATGCGAATCATTTTTTTATATTAGTGGAATGGATTGTGGTATGGAATATCAATACCAGATTATTCTTATCTATTTTAGCACAAGTATATCAACATATTCTTTACAAATAAACAAGTCTTTTGAGTATTCACCTTTATTCCATTTATTTTATATTTATTCTTCTATCCAAAGAAGGGCGTTGATAATGGAAAGCTGGCCATTCCAACTTTCCAATCTTTAATAAGCATTTTACCAAAAAAAAAAAATCCAATCTTTAATAAGTAGAGTTCTACATGGGACCAGTATGGGTTCTGCGTACTTTTCTCTGAAAATTGTAAGGGAAACTCGCGTGTGCAATCTCACGTCCACCTCTTTACATTTTTATTTAATTGAAATGTGTATATGAAAATTTCATGTAATAGAGTGTTTTTTTATATAAAAATTAATTATATAATTCAATAAATTGTATGAACTCATTCATAAATTATATAATTTAATCAATTGTGTGAACTCATTCATAAAAGCAGGGAGGGCGAGCCATGGCTCGTAATGCATGGGTGGGGATGATTTAATGTTTTTTTTTGCATTTGGCCCCTCAAAAAATATATATTGTAATATATCATTTTTGAAATTCTATTTCCACTCAGAAAAAGGTTCAAATTTTAAATGAATGCCCTTTTGAGAGGTATTTTACACTATTTTTTAAAAATATTTTACAGGAATACCTTTCAAAATGGTATTTATACACAATTTAAACCCTTTTGAGTTTTGAGGGTTATATATGCAAAAACCCTAATTCAAGGAGTGTGTTTAAAATTCAAAAATGTTACGTGTGCAATACCATTTGTATCTAATTAACATGCATACATGTGATTATTTTTGAAGTATATGCTTATATAATAGAGTATATTCATCTTTTTATAGAAATGAAGTATATACTCGTATGAAATAAATGCATAAATTTTATTTATATTTTCTGTAATAGTGTAACATGTATTGCGTTAATAGATTTTATATATTACATTAGACATGACAAATGTAAATTGAGTTACAAAAAAGATTGAGTGTATTAGTGCTCATTGAGATTTGGAGTCGCAAATCTTTTTAAAAAAATTGTGAAAAGTTTTATTTTTATAGAAATATTGGTATATGGTTTTGAGGGGTTGAAAAATCACTAATTTGGATATTTTAGTGATTTTTTAATTATATTAATTTTTAATAATTGTTATATTGAGTCTCTCATATTTTTGAAGTAAGGTTTAAAATTATCTTTTCAAAATATAAGCTTAAAGGATATCCTTATATGTTTTTGTGATCTGTTTTTTTTTCATATTCATTTTTTCAATTTTTTGAAGCTTCATTTTTTATTCTATTAGTTGTGATGAGAATAATGATATTTCAATATTTTTTTTAAATCTTCTATAAATTATTCCAGATCACCAAATATAGGAAAAGAAGTATAAAAAAAAACCTTAAATCTAAATCATTATTACTTCAAGGATTCAATCATTATATATTCAACTGTTTTAATTTTGTCTTTAACTTATCGTATATCTATAATTATTCTTTTTATCTTCCTCTCTCTCTTGACCCTCCAGCCCCTCCTTGCTCTAATTCTTGACTCCGCCTCTGCATAGAAGTAAAATTTTTAAAAAATATGGAAAATGTTAGGGCCACTTTCATACACACGCATATAAAGATATGGAAAATGTTACACTTATTTATTTTTATAATCTTAAACGAAAGTATATACTTCAATAAATTGAATAATATCATTTATAGAAAATATGAAAAAATTTCAATAAAATATATAAATCATTTCAGTTAGTGAAGGGATACATAAGACTACATTTTAAACCATAAAAAATATTAAATGTAACAGCGCTCTAAAGACATCTTTCCACGAACTAGAATTAAAGAAGCCATAAAGGAAATTGAGATCTTATTATTCTTGAATAATTACTGACTTGATCAATAGATAGTCCGCCTCTCCTTTTTTTTTTTTTTAGATTGACAGGAGTCTCCATCAATTCTATGACTGGGATCGAACTACAGAAGATAACACATGAAGGGACCATAAAATATGTAGGATCTCTCTCTCTCTCTCTTCGTTTTTAAGGGTAGTTGATTAGGCCATGTACATGAATTTGAGAATCTTATATTATTCAATCAGGATATTATTTCGTGGACAAAAATTCTAGTGTTATTGATCGAGACATTATTTGATGAACAAAAATCCAACATTATTCTATTGAGACATTATTTAATGGATAAAAAGTCCAACGTTATTCGATTGAGACATTATTTTATAGACATAAAGTCCAACATTTTTTTTACTGACGTTTGAATGGGTTTTTGTTTGCGTGGATCTTTGAATAGTATTTTTTTTTCAAATTTGAATAATTAAAAACAAGTTTTATTTGTTATCTAGTTATAGAATCATCATGTTTAAAAATAATTATTAAATTGATTTTATTTAAGTAAAAGGATAATTTCACAGTTTCACATGCAAGTTTTTATATTTTATTTTTTATTTCAAATTTTGTAATAAAAAAAATACTCCTCATGTAGAAAAAAAAAAATTCAAAAGAAAAAAGATTAAATTTTTTTATAAATACATTTATGTAATTCATTAGAGTATAAGCTTTATTTTTTATAAAAACACGTATTTCATTAAATGAAATATTTAATTTTAAAAATTCAAAACACATATAAACTAGAATCGTAGAATTATAAATGCGGCTATACGTAACATTATTCAATTTAAAAAGATGATTTTTTATAAAAAAATTGTACCTCTATTATTGAAATCGCGTCTCGCGAAGGGAGACCTGATTAAAACTCTTTCTCCCTTGGAGACGTGGGAGACAAGTCCCCTGCGCGCTTTGTCCGTGGACACCGCAGGTTAGCGTGGAGGTCAATGGAGATGTGATTTTCATCTCCGTTGTGGCATTCTTTAGATTGGTCAGCGCGTTCCAGGATCAGTTTTATAAATAAACTAATTTTAGAGTCAATTTTTTTATTTTCTTCAAGGGGGTTATTTTTAAAATTTTCAAAACCAATAATAATATATGTTCAATATTGAACCTCGTGTATTTACACGTGCATGCAAATTGATAACTAATAATATATAGTACAATAAAATCATCACGTACATACATGATAGTTGTTGGTGATTTTTAGGGCTACATCTCTTATTTTTTCATCAGAACCGTCCAAATCTACTTCTTGCCACAGCCGTTGAATGCACACGGCTGAAGAAGCATAAATCAAGGTTTTGTTTTGGCCTCGCCTCATCTTCTTTTCATTCGTTTAGGTTTTATTTTTTTAGGACTCTTGGTGTTGAGGACGATTCGTTAATGGCGTCCGAAGAAGACGATTCGTTCCCAATGGAGTCCGAAGACGAGTATGAGGTGATTGGCGTAAGCAGTGGACCTCTCTCTCTCTATATATATAATTTTCGTGCCTTTCGAAAAATCTGTTGTTTTTGTTTTGACAGGAAGAGGATTCCACCGGCGACTTTGTTGATTTTGAGGAAATTGAGCAGTCTAGGAACTTGAAGATTTGGGAGGAGGAGTTGGAGAGGGAAAAGGAGGAGTTAGAGAGGGAAAAGGAGGAGTTATATATCTAAATGTCTCCCTGTTCATCCCTGATTGACCATTTTTCATAACTACCAATAGTTTGATAACAAACAAACATACACTGGACGCTTCATCTTATATATAAAATTGTTTTTCAAATGGATTTAATGGCATTTATTTATGAAATTCTGGTCAAGTTCAAGAAGGTGGCCTCATTACATGTTCCTTGGGCGCCTCATCTTCCATGGCAATAAAAAGCACCACCTTCAGTCATTTTCAAATAAATACAATGGCCCTTATTAAGTTCTAGCCAAGTTCAAGAAGAATGGCCTCATTACCTGTACCTTGATAATTGCTCACAAAAAATTCAACTAAATATTCAAAAGTGATAAAGTGGCCTATCTTTTCTTTTCTTTTTTATCATGCTTGTGCAACTTATTGTGGACCATGAACCGGTCTATCCTAACATGTGGAATTCCACACACGAACCAAGCTGCTATGGTTGTACCTGGTTTTGGTTCACCGCAGTTGAGACCTCATAGTCAACCCAAAGATCATTTCGATAGTTAATTCTGGGGGTCTTTTAGGCTCTAGGTTATATAAATGCAATGTTGGTTTACAGATTTATTTGCTAAATGAATCTTCATCTTTGCTTTACATCTGACACCAATAATTTTTCAACTCAGATAGGTATCCATTAAGCAGACCTTCTAAGAGGAATTTGAAGAGGTTTCACAGATTAACTGGATTGGAGAAGAAGAGCTACCACCTTGATTTAGATACACCCGCTATGTTAGCTTTATAATATCATGATAAACAATGAAGAATTTGAGAGACCAACTATATCCCATTTTTCTGCTAAACCATGCATGCCCCAATCATCCTGGTTGAGTAACAGTAACAGATTGGGTTATATAGGAAAGCCTTACAAGATTAAGATCATAACCAGGATGCGGCAAGCTAGCAATCAAAATGAATCTGATCGTTCTTTATATATAGATAGAGAAGCTGATTTCAGTGCAACCAAAAAATCAACTACAAAATTATTCTACATATAATAAAGATAATAATAATGAAGAAACCATAATACATTGTTATGATTATGAAAAAAAAAGACCCAAATGAAATCACCATCACATATATACCACCCAAATGAAAAAATTGAAAGACCAACTATATCCCATTTTTCTGCTAAACCATGCATGCCCCAATCATCCTGGTTGAGTAACAGTAACAGATTGGGTTATATAGGAAAGCCTTACAAGATTAAGATCATAACCAGGATGCGGCAAGCTAGCAATCAAAATGAATCTGATCGTTCTTTATATATAGATAGAGAAGCTGATTTCAGTGCAACCAAAAAATCAACTACAAAATTATTCTACATATAATAAAGATAATAATAATGAAGAAACCATAATACATTGTTATGATTATGAAAAAAAAAAGACCCAAATGAAATCACCAGCACATATATACCACCTATAAACGTAACATCACAAACCCAGTCCGGCATCATTGACCACTTGAATTCCAGAAAGGATTTTGGTAGTGAGAAGTGCTCAATTCAGATTTCAGCCTATCATTACCACCATTGGCAAAATAATTATATCCATTGCTCCCATATGATGAAGCCTGACCATGGGAGAAGAGATTGGGGTGGCAGTTTTCATCATTGTTGTCTCCGAAGGCAACCCAACCCGCGGACTGATCTCTGCTCTTCTCTTTAGCAGCATTTCGAAGTGTCTCCATTTCCCCGACATGGTCTTTGAACTCCTTTTTCACAACATCGAGTACAACATCTCCATACCTATCGCACCATGATCTGGAGAAAAAAAATGTGACATGTCATGTTAGGAGGTACACACTATTTAGTTTAGTGTTAGTAATAGAGAGACTATGGTTGCATACTTTGGGAAGAACTTTTTGAGGTCGTCTTTGTCGACGGGAAGCCTAGTTGATATCGCCTCAATTTGATCGTTCCTGGTCGAAAATAATTTGGGAACATATGAAATAACAATGTAAATGGAGGACATGAGTTAAGAACAGAATTAATGAAAGCTTACGAGAAGCTGAGGTTCTGATTTGTGGAACACAATTCAGCTTGAATTTGAGAGAGCTCCTTCTTTATATTCTCTCCTAATACCTTTCACAGAAGAAATGGAAATGCATCAATTAAACAACACAAACAAATCAACAAAATGGGATCAAATACTAAGTAAACCATGAAGTTCCACCCAACCTTGTCAAGGAAGAAATCAGAAGAAGACCCATCAGGATGTATAACCTTCTTGATCCTCTTAGTGTCAGGCCCCTCTCCAATGGGGCTCGCGACAAGCGTGCAAGGGACCGATGAAGCATCATCTGATCTCTCCCCCGGAGGGAGATAAGGAGTCGTGGACTCATCCTCTGAGCTCTTCTTCCATTTCTTGAATCCGTCGAACCCCCATTGTTTCTTACCGGAGTTTGATACAGAATCCCCTCCAGAAGACTTCCCATCTTTCACTTCTCTATGTATAAGACTCTGAAAGCCTTTCCTTTTCACCTTCTCCATGCCTTCTTCTCTGTCTGTCTTGATAGGCGGCGGTGGCGAGCAATGATTCATAAGGATCGAATTAGTGTTTGATGCATCCAATGAAGGACGATTCATCGTGTCATTCTTTGATCTACCCTTCTCGGATTTGTAGAAAGAAATTGCGCTTTTGATCTTCTTCATAGGGGACCGATGCCTGGCCTTGCTCTGGCTATCATTATCATCGATGCAGTCCTCATCCTTCAATTCGATAACAGACCACTCCTCTTCAGGCTGATCTGCCATCATCGGACCCGCGACAATCACGTCTCTACATTCGATCTCGGCCCCTTGTACGGCCATCCTTTGCAGGAGAGGCCTCTTCGAAGAATGGTATTCGTTCTCCGATATGCATTTCGCATAGAGAAGATCCTTCAAACATGAATTATATCAAAAATTAAAAACAACCCATCATCAATTTTAGACTCCAAACATGAATTATATAAAAATTAAAGACAACCCATCATCAATTTCAGACCCAAAATTGTGAAAGTCATCGACTTTCTTTACCTGCAAGAAGACGAGCTTGTCGCGGATGATCGTGATGGGCTCACGGTCAGAGGGGGAGGCGATGAGGGTGTCGATGAGGTGGGAACGGAAGGCGGAGACCTCGGTCTCGGCGATGATCCCCTCCTTGTGTAGGCCAATGAGGTTGAGGAGGCGGTGGAAGGACTCCTGCTGCCATTTGAGGTTGTCTGACTGTTTCTTCGCGAGCCTCTGCTCCAAAGAAGTGTTGGGGAGTCTCCGGTTCTTGAGAGAGAAGGGGAGGACCGTCTTGCAGAGGGAGGTGATCTTGTCGTGGATCGTCGAGTAGTACGTCGGCGTGTACGTGTACACCATTTTTTTTTTCTTTCTTTGCTTCTGAAAATGGTGAGTGTTTTGTGAGCTTGTGATGAAACAGAGTTTTTTTTTCTTCTTCTGTTTGGGTGATCTCTTTTGGGCTCTCATTCGATTTGAAATACATAACGGTCATTTGGAACTAGCCGTTGTAGATACTTTGACGAAAATGCCCCGGTGTTGGAGGGTTAATTGATCGGTTGTGGTTTGAAATTTTTAACGGTTGGATTGAAGTGGCCAGATTTTGGAATCATCAGGACCGTCTGATACGTCACCTGGACTTTATTAGAACACGGACGCTCAGATTGAATTATTAATAGCCATTTTAGGGACAAATCCAAATAACCCCCTGTAAATTGTCCTAAATCTATATAATTCTCTGACTCTTCGTGAAGTCCAGGTACTCCCTGAAAACATCTATGTAAATACAAATAGTTTCTGAATTAAACTTCTATTGACAAATGAGAAATATTATGCAATTATTCTGTCTAATTAACATTACCTTAAAATAGAGTTTATAAAAAACTCATAAAATGTGTTAAATATGCGGAAACTCTATAAATGAGAAATTTATCTTTCTGAATAGGGTCTTAAGGGTAAAATAATCATTTATAGAGTTTTTTTTCACATTTTAACTCATTATAAGGGATTTTTCATATAAGGGATTTTCATATACTGTGTTTTGAGTTAGATTAATCAAATAGAATATTTATAAAATATTTCTCATTTATCAATAAAATTTAATTCAAGGGAATATTTGAATTTACATAGATGTGTGCTTTAAATGGATTATATGGATTTTAAAAAAATGTGAGGGGGCTATATGAATTTCATATAGTTTTCAGAAGTTACATGGATTTTTCTCTGGCCTTTATCATCACCTTATAAACAGAAGATTTTCATTAGTGAATTTTTCATAATATGCTAAAATTACTAAAGTAGCGTTTAGAAACACAGTTTGAAAAGAAGTTTTTAGCTTTTGCAGCTTTATGCACACCTTTTGAGGGTGTAATGATGAAAATTTAAAGGTGTAATGATGATGGCTGTTTTATAAAACACAGATTTTGAGGTACAGTTTAGAGATAAATCTAGTAATGATGATGTATTTAAGTTGACATGTTTGGTAACGGCTTTTAGTTTTTAGCTTTTAAATGATGATGTATTTGAATTGATGTGACCTTAAAAGCTAAAACTGTTTTTGGGATTTGTTGTCAAACATGTCCTAAGAGAAAATTAGTAATTATTATCTGCCCCTCTTCACAGATAAAATTTTATGATAATTTTATTTAAATACCGTGCGAACTGAAAATTAAAGATCAAATTTATGCAAATATAAAATAAAATATATCTGCATGACTGCATACATTATGTAAATAATCTTGAGAATACGCATTTTTTTAAAGGAAAAATTATCAAAAAATCTCTTAAAAATTAAAAATACTTAAATCATTCACTTTTTAAAAATATTCAAATCATTCACTTTTTTAAATTGTACATAAAAGGTCTCATTTCATCATTTTAAAAACACAAAAGACTAATCTACTTTTATGTAATTAGATCCATAACACCCCTTTAACCCTTGTTAGGTTATTCAACACTAAAATCTTATTTTTTTTCCTATAAAACAATAATCTCTCTATTTGTATGACCCAAATTTTATTATTATATATCATATTGTGTATTTCTTATACATATCTTACATGATGGTGTTTATCATTTTTCATTGTATATAATCATAATATGTAATTTAAATATGTATTGTGCTCCAATGCAGCAAATGATATTTTAGTATTCTAAATCCTTATTCAATTTTATTTTGTTTGGCTATTTACATATTTTTATGTCATCATTATCCATTTTTTTAAAAGAAGCATGAATATTTAATAGAGTTCATCATCAAAAACTCAAATAATATTAGTACATATCTCACAAAATCCACATAGTCACAAAGAATTTAGAGTAAAAAAAGTTCTACATGAAAATGTGTAAAATACATTAACAAAATTAAGAAAGTGAAATATTTTAACAAAGTTAAAAGGTATGGAATATGTTAAAGATATAATTATATAAGGATAGGTTATAAAAAAAATTAATATAATTTTAAAAAGTTGCTGATTTATGTCTTTCTAACTTCTATGAAACTTTTTTTTTCATTTTCCCTTTTTCTTAATAGAAAGAATATTTTTTATAAATATTAATTCCATGTGACCATGAATACAGTGATTGAAAATTTTATTGATAATATTCACACTCAAATAAATGATAATAATATTTTGTTAAATAGCTGGAGTAGCTCAATTGATTAAATGCGTGTGGCTATTTATTTTCTTGTAACTGATGATTTTACCTCTCTAAACAGGATTTTATAATCTATCCGTAGGGGAAAAATCTTTATTTACATAGGGTTTGTCTTATTTTTAATCAATTGTATGAGGTTTTCAATAATGCTTTCAGTCAAGATTAATCAAACTGTATATTCACATGATATTTCTCATTTGTTAATGAAAGTTTAACTGTACATATGTTTTTTCAATAGATTATACGAATTTTAGAAAAATGAAGGGTTATATAAATGTCAGGCGGTTTACGGTTAAATTTTTTTTTCCCTTATTTAAAATGATCAACCAAAATAATAATTACACGTGAACACATAAGAAGGAATAGAAGTCCATGCCCCACCATCTCCTTTCACGTGCACCCCACATGTGCCACTGCAAACGAATAATTGCCACAACGGCCAACGAATTCTGCACCATATGTTACACTCACTTTTCACCTCACATCTAAGTTTCTTCCACCTCTATATAGTAAAATATAGTATGATGGAAAAAAAGAAATGTCTATTTTTAAAATTTTTTTAAAGTAAAAAATAAATCTTTTATAAATTTAAAAATATTATAATTGATCAGAAGATACGAGGGGGCTCCCAAGTCTAAAAAAAAAGGGATAAAATAAAAGAAGAAAATAAAGAAAACCTTGAAGGAGAAAATATAACAAAACAAGACAAGCTTACACCACTCAAGCATACATTTTTCTAATTAAGTATTTCATATACATAGTAAATACGGTATAAATTATGTATCAAAAAATAAACATGTATGAGGACCTACTTAACTAGGAGAGCCAAACTACTAATTTAATCTTTAATGAAATCGGGGTAGCAATATCTACCAATTTTCAAAAAAACTAGGAGAGCCAAACTAGTGGTAATAAATAGAATTTAATATGAAACACCAGAGATGCATTCAATTTTTTTGGGAGGGTTTTTTCTCCCTACCATTCTTCTGAAATCACCACCAAATTTTTTAGGGGGTAGGTTTGAAAATATGAGAAATGGAAGTGAGAAGAGAGAGGGGGGGGGGGGGGGGGGGGAGAGATGGAAGGAGTTATTCACCCACTGACCTACCCTTTTTTATTAATTAACTTTAATGTAATGTTAAAAGAAATTTTTATGTTCTTTTTTTATGTCCTATAATCTGTGTAACTAAAATATTAGAAAGTTAAAGACAGAGAGAGAATCATCTTATCCTTTCCCTAATCTATTTTGGACAGTTCTATCCCCACTATGCGCTTTGCTATACCCACCTAATGACGGATTCTACAAGCCAATCTATTATAATACCTGATCCCACCACTATATATATATTATAAACAACTGAAATTCTGAACCAACCACCCCTTAAGTTCTCTCTCTTTTTCTTTTCTCTCTCTCCTAATCAACAGCAATGTGCATGGTGGGATAGAACTGCACTCTATTTTCTATCTACATCAGTAGTATGTCATGATATGTTTGGGTGAAAAGCAATCCACTCTGTCTCTCTCTCTCAATTTCTTCTTTATGCATGTTCTTTACCGGCGAGTGAGCACAAACAACATCAAAAAAATCTCATCGTTAAATCCAAAACGACAGGTGGTAACTGATGGGGCCTTTTCCGATGTGTCATTTTTGGACGGTTGTAGAGACGAAGGTCCACAGAATCTTCCTTGTGGGGACATCATTTTGACCACCTTTATACCACTCTCACTTTACTACCATCCTATAAATTCAAACTACACAATGTTTAAATAGCTTAATAAAATTTCGATTTTTTTATTTATTATTATTTAAAAGAGTTTTTTTTAATTAAAAGTTTAATTTTTTTATTTAAACGTGTTTTTTCAGGATGTTTGAAAACACATTTATGTTCCAAACGACATATAATTTTGTTATTTTGTTTTAAAGTGATTCCTTACAGATTATTAGAGTTTAGCATTCATTTGTATGAAGATGCGTACATTTAAAAAAAAAAAAAAGAATTATAACATGTGTAATTAACACGTCCGATCACACTAATATTTATTTATTTTTTGAACGGAATATGGGCATATTTATTTTAAAATATTAACAAAACAAATCATATCTGAATAAGGAATGAGAGGAATAAAAGCCAAAAAATAAAAATAAAAAAATATACAGCACACATGCACGAGCACCCAATAGAGAAGGCATCTACTTGATCACACCTAATCCATTACCAGCAATGCGTTCTCGTCCACCAAAACTCACATAGCTCCCGCCAATCCTGTCATCCACTCGGAGATATTCAGTCGAACCATCTCGCAATATTATAGAAACAGATAAGGGCGTTGTTACACGTGGTTTTTTTTACAATCCCAAATGCACTCATATATATCTCGTGAGCAATCCAACAAGGTATATATGTATACCTCCTTAAATGATATATACACTTCGTTTAATTTTTTTACATTTATTAAAAAATAGATCCATTGAATTCGGAATACACCGATATATATTTTTCAAAACATATATATCATTAGAAGAGATTTATTATTTTTAAAAAATAAAACATGAGATAGACTTTCCGTGGGACCACATTTGATGTTGTGCTAACAATATCCAACAGAATTGAACCAACACACACAAAAAAATGCTAGTGCCAAGAAAGAAAAAAATACAAAGCAAACGTAATAAAGAGATGAAAACGATGTGTCAAAAGAAAAGCTAAAATAATTGTTCTATATATGTTTCAATTATTCAGCCATTCCTTCTCACAAAAAAAATGCACCACCCCCACCACCATCATACATGTGTCATGGAGAAACATAAAAATCTCATGTTATGTACTATGTGTTTGTTAGGCAGACAGTAGTTGCAGAGCACCTCTTGCACCTTGTGTTCCCTCCCAAATCACACACCTAAGGACTCATGAGCCAACTGTGAACCATCTCTTCTAAGCTTTGCAGCCATGGCTGGGATGCTCCCCGGAGTGGAATGTGCGAGGCGGCGACGGTTCCACCAAGGAGGATCCGCTGAACCCCTCGCCGGAGTCGGGATTTGCCGGACGAGGCGCTCCTCTTTCTGTCTCTACACAAGCAACTATGACACCATCCATGTCACTTCCAACATGGTACTACTACTACTACTACACATAAGTGAATTATATCAGACATGATTTGTTTGATCTAATTTTTGCTTTGTGTGTTATTGAATTATCAGCAAAGGAACACTTTGAGCCAAAGCCTTCATGATGGGCAGCTAGAAGAGGTAGCAAGAGAAGCCAAGGAGAGATTAGATGAGAGGCTAAGGAGCCAAAGGACTTCTGACTTCAGAAGGTAAACGTTTTGAATCCCATCAGATCTAGTCAGTCATCACATCTAACTTTACTCGTTGATCATATGATTCAAAAAAGGTATAACAGCACTGGAAGCCTGATCAGGCCAAAGAAAGAAGAGGGTGGTCAGGGGAAACGCATCATCCTAGCAAACATAGACCGGGACATCTTCTTCGCAAAGAAGGGGAGCTCGAAGAGATTCGCATGGACGAAACTGAATTGGAAGGCTTCGGAACAGCGGGAGTGCGCGATATGCCTGGAGGAGTTCAGGGAGGAGGAGGTCCTGGCGAACCTGCCCTGCGCGCACCGGTTCCATTGGAGGTGCATGGTCCCTTGGCTCGATCGCAACGCGCACTGCCCTTGTTGTAGGATGGACACATCTCTTCTTAAAAATTGAGATTAAGACAAGCGCATTAAAGATAAAAAAAAATTCTCTTGTTTTTGGAGATGTTATAGGATTGTGACTGCCACTTGATAGGTTGATTTTGCATGTAAAAAGAGGTACTACTTTGGTTTCAATCACTCAAAAATAGATATACATATAAAAGCCTAACCATGTGGACTGTTGGTACTTGGGTGTAGGTGAAGTTTTTAGAACCACATTAAATAGTTGTAGAGCATGTTTTGATTTGGTTAAACATCATTGTTTTGGTGGTACAAATTTTGGTTGAGCATCACTGTCATCGTGTGGTGTAAGTATACTCTAATCTCAAGATCATTCAATATTAGTATCAGTAACACACGCTGTCCTTGATTCATTTTTTTTTCCCACTTGATGTAGCTGTAGATCAAAATGTATTCATGGTCTGCTAGACATTACATTAGAACTGTCATCTTTATCTATTCGATATTTAATTTTATGTAATTCCATTTTTTTTATCAGGTCATGATCATGGTCATGGTGGATCTGGTCTCCCATACTACTTTATCTTTTACTTTTATTTAGAAGATTTGAGAATCCATGTCTCATTTGGAATAACATTCATTCTGAATAACATGATCTTAGTTTAATTTGTTTGTTTGCGAATCGAACTTTGAATAAGTCGGCAAGCACCTTCAATCTATGTGAAAACGGTTAAAGTATCAAATTTTGAGAAATATCATTCTTAAAAAAAAATCTTATTTTGTTAACAAGATACATATATATGACTCTGTGATAAAGTCAAATATTAAATATATCCTAATAGTCTGACATAAATGGCTAGATGCACGATTGATCGATGAGAGGATCTAGATGCACACTCTGATTGAACTGAAGAAAGTCATATGAATTTAGACAAGAAAAAGAAATTGAGAATCTAAACTTAATTTCTTTGGAGATCATCAGTCATCAATTATTAAATTTGATGTCAATGGCACATAGGATCAAATGGTTACTAGAACTAGTTTTGTTTTTAGTCTAATTATTCGTCCAAAGAAATAAATGCATATATATCTTTGCTACCTTAAAATTTGTGCTAAAGTGGGTTGGGCTATATAATTATATAACACTTCCATTTCCATTTCCATTTCCATTTCAATAGCTCATTGGCACATTATCTAATTTGATATAGAAAGAGAAGAATGAATTTATGTGGTTGCCAGGCTGGTATCAAATACATGCATGTCCATATGCAAGGGGAAAGGGGACCATTATCATCAACTACCTTTATTGTTTCTGTTATTTGTGGGGTTCGATTGTTCCAATCTCCATCTCATAAAACATGACATCCGACGTGACATCCATCAAATCTATGCAAGCTATATTATTGAGGGGATCCAGTAAGTATAAAGCTAGTAGATTTTTTATTTTTATTTTTTTAAGTTAAAGACATTTATATCTTTGTAAACATTGAAAATCATATATAAATCTCTGTCAAAACTAGGACAGGCATACAAATCCTTGTAAACATAATAAAAACACTAAAATCATTCTTAGATTAAATTTTCATCTAAACTAACTGTATATTCCCCGAATATTACGATCTCTATGAAATTGTATAGCCACATGAGTCCCTGTGAACAATAAAAAAGACATATAAGCCCTTGTGAAAGACAAAATTACCCTCACAAGTCTTCTATATTTTTCTTCTTTCATTTGTTCCACTCTCATTGTCCCCCTCACCTGAAGACCTCTGCCGCCGGCCTTCAGCCGTTCACCACTTCCACACCTTCACCTCCCCCGACTTCCACCTCACTTGCCCCACCACCATTTTTATGTTTATAGAACATGAATACAGTTCGGATATCATCACTTTTGCCTTGTAAAAGAATGTCTAAATTGAAAACACTTCAAAACAATGGTGCTTGAAAGTGATACCCAGATCAAACCCACTTCAAAAGAATGCCCTTTCAAAACAATGCCTAATCAATTAAGACAAATGACAAAAGAGATATCACATTAAGAAAATAATGAAATGAATAAACCATAAAACAAAGATCCATTTCAAAAGAATGCCCAGATCAAACTCCACTTCAAAATAATACACAATTAATCAATACAAAATTACAGATGCCTAAACCCTCCATAGACACGCAAATGAACCCTATTAGAAAAGTGCAAACTCTTCCGGTGATGCACGGTTGCGGCATTGTTGATGAAGACGGCAGATGCCCGGCCGCAGCGTTGTTTGTGATGCGTCGGCCAACCCAAAAAAAGTAGCGCTTAAGAGTGAGAGAATGGGACAGGGGTACGTTAGGCATTTCATATGATCAGTTAGGATTAACCATGGTTGGTTGAATCAAGATAAACAAGTGTTAACCATGGGGATATGTATTTAGGTTATTTTGTGTTTACAGGGATTTGTATGTCTGCCCCAACTTTAACAGGGACTTATGTGAGATTTATGATGTTTACAAGGATGTAGATGTCTTTAACCCTATTTTTCTTTAACCCTATTTTTTATGACGTAGTGGTTTTTCGTGACTGATTATGGTTAAGCTAGTAAGCTATCTTCGTCTGTTTGTTTCTGGTTCCACAGAAAATTCTTTCAAATTTTGTCTAACAAACAGGAGGTATGATACAGCGCTAAGACTCAAATTAAAAACCTACCCTCAACACAGGTACACTCTAAACCGTTGTGTTATGACCACCAGTAAGCTACCTAACAACTTTAGCTAGTTGAACGATTCTGATCATCTTAAGATAAACATATTAAAAATCATTATGTGTGATTAATATTTAATAATATAATTTAATGACAAAAATTCACGATCACAATGACTTCTAATATATCTATCTTGAAGTGATAAAATTTATAAATCACAAACACGTTGAACAATCAAATTGTCCACAGTCATACATGTCATGGTCCATGGGTGGGGAAAAAATATTTGAATGAGTGTTTCTAATATATCATGACAGTCATACATGTCATGATATTATGCGGTCGGTGCGGTCGTGCCGTCGATCACGGGTCCATCGCATCAGACGGTCGGGGGCGATTCACATCGACCGTTGGATGCGATGGACCCGCAATCGGACGACGTACGTCAGATCCGCACGACCGCACCGACCGCATATTATCATTGATATATATATATATATATATATATATATATATATATATATATATATATATATATATATATATATATATATATGTGGCCGATTAGGTGCGGCGAACGGCAGGTGCGGCTCGATCGTGGGCCGTCGATCACGGGTCCATCGCATCGGACGGTCAGGTGCGATTCACGTCGACCGTTGGATGCGATGGACCCGCGATCGAACGGCCCACGTCGCCGCCGCACCTGCCGCACGCCGCACCTAATCGCCCCCGTTTCCGAATTTGGGTCAAGAATTATTGGAGAATATCTCCCTTTCGGCAGTTTATGATGTTCAATCCGAAGCTCATTCTGAAATGCCATCTGAATATGAACCCGCTGAATCAGACATGCTCACTATAAGTGAAAATGATGACTATGAAATAGATAAAGAGATCATAAAACATGATTTTTATTCTTCAAAAAATGATGATAAAAGAAAATGGTTTTTCAACACTATACCCAAAGAAGAGCAAGGACCGATTAGATAACAGTGGTATGACCATATGAGATTTGAACAAAAAACTGTATATTTCTTTGATTGGTTTGAACATACTTATATTCCAATGTTACAGAACATGATCATTGATCTTCCTGAAGAAGACCATGCTATGGTCCTAGAGAAGATCGATAAATATGCCACCAAATGGAGAAACATTAAGAATGAAGAAGTGGAATCTATTCATCCACCGTTTGAAAGAATTAAAGTCACTAATTCCGACATCATAGCCAGCCCTCTTAAGACTACTACAAAGATTGACCCTGGTAGTCCTTTCAAGGCAGAATACTTTATCCAGGTTATGGAGCAAAATAATTTCACCAATGTTGCCTTGAGATCTATAAGTAGCCAAACTGAGAGAATAGAAAAAGCCTCGCCGAAAATTGTAGCCTTGACAATATTCAAGCCAATGGTCTGCAAAGCCTCCAGGCCTCGACCACCTCGTCCAAAAATATAGTAAAAAAAACTGAAAAACCAATATTCATTCCTCAACAAAATCTTGAAAAGGGATAAAGTTCAAAGAAAGACACTCTGAAGAATTGTTGATTAAATTATCTGAGAGACTGGAAAAATTATCCATCAATAACCTCAATGATGAGTCCTCTTGTGAAGAAAATTCCCAAGAAGACATTGAGGATGGCAGCATATCTGAAAGCCTTCCTGATCATTCTGATATTGAGATCAATAAGCTCGGGACTGTAACTCAGACCTCGAGAACAAAGAATTTCTATAGAAGACCAACTCCTGTTGATGTCCAAATAGAAGAGAATAATGATATTACTCTTACTACTTCCTATGATGGAAAATCTCTCGTAGAATGGAATCTTGATGGCATGTCTGAATATCAGGTCAGCCAATTATGTCATTCTATGCTTATTTATGCTAATGCCTGTAGGATACAAGGTAATAGTGATAAACATATTACTGATATGATAACCACATCATTCATGGGGCAATTAAGGGGTTGGTGGGACAACTTCATTACCCCTGACCAAAGACGTGCTATTTATACAGCCGTAAAAACTGATCCCAATGGGAGACCTGAGCCCGATATTGTCACCACACTAGTTCTCACTATATTTAAACATTTTATTGGCAGCCATAGTGACACTGCTGACAGAATTAGAGAACAACTTATAAACCTTAGGTGTCCAACCTTATCTGATTTTAGGTGGTATAAGGACACGTTTTTATCACAAATTTATAGAATAGATAACTCAAACAATGACTTTTGGAAAGAGAAATTTGTCTCTGGGCTACCCAAGCTCTTCGCCGAAAGAGTCAGAAATAACCTCCGTCAAGAATTTGGGGGACATATCCCTTACTCCGTTATAACATTCGGAGAACTCATACAAAAAATAAACTTGATAGGTCTGGCCCTTTGCAATGATCTAAAGATAAAGAATCAGCTCAAGAATCAACATTTGACTTCCAAAAGGGAACTTGGAGACTTCTGTTACCAATTCGGGTATCAGAAGGAAGACATTAAGAATCCTTCCAAGTCTCGAAAAAGGAATACCAAGCATTCTTATAATAAAAAACCACTTGAGAGACAATATTATAAAACAAATAGAGCCCCTGCTCAAAAAACTAGAAAGCGGTTCTCCAAAAGGAAACCCAACACCTCTAATCCTCCTACCTGCTTTAAATGCAAGCAGAAAGGCCATTATGCCAATAAATGCTTTAGTAGCAAACCAAAAAATAAAAAGGAATCCATTCATAACTTAGAAGAACAGAATTCTGATTCTGAAAGTTGTAGCTGTAACTGTTGTGACCCTGAATCCTATGATTCATCGTCAGATACAGATGGCTTGATGGTCCTTTCGGTCCAAGAACAATTTATTTTAGATACTATTGACTCCATCGAGAATCCTGTCGAAAAGAAACGACAGTTAGAAAGATATATTAGCCTGATAAAAACTCCTGTCAGTCAAGCCCAAGATGATAACAAAGAAAAATATTCCTATAAGGAGATAATTCAAAGATTAGAATCCGAAAAACCCAAAAAAGTGACTATAGGGGAATTAAGAAAAGAACAAATTGATATGAAAAAAGAAATCAAGGACCTTAGAGACAGGGTTACATACCTTGAAGCCATCCCTAGATTGGGAAAACCCGCCGAGAATTCTGATAATGAAGAATCTGTCAGGGATCAACCTGAAGAGGAAGAAGAATTTATTAGCTCTCTCGAAAAATATACAAAACAAAAATGGAATGTTGAAGTCCTCCTGAAAATTAAAACATTTTCTCTAAAATATAAGGCCCTTATTGACACCGGGGCTGATATGAACTGCATTCGTGAAGGATTGATCCCTTCAAGATACTTTGAAAAGACAACCCATGGTATTAATACTGCCAATGGGGAAAGTCTTAAGATTAATTATAAAATACCCGAAGTACATGTTTGTAATAAAGGATCATGTTTAAAAACATCGTTCCTTTTGGTGAAAGATCTTCGTCAGGGTGTTATCCTTGGAACCCCCTTTATAAATATGATAAAACCCTTTTCGGTCGATACTGAGGGTATTCATGCAACTCAAAATGGCAAAAATATCTTATACAAATTTTGTACTACACCAAAGCTATCTTTTCTCAACCAGCTCAGGCAGGCCCTGGAATATAAAGAAAAGTTTATTAATGAACTCTCTGAAGAGATCAGGATTCAAAAGACATCTGAACAAATCGGTAGTCCTATTTTCCAAAAGAAGGTCTCTGATTTTCAAAAGACTATTGAAAATGAGGCCTGCTCAGATCTGCCCTCTGCCTTCTGGCATAGGAAAAAACACATGGTGAGCCTACCATACATCAAAGACTTTAATGAAGAGAAAATCCACAAAAGCTAGGCCCATCCAAATGAATAATAGACTCCTAGAAATTTGCAAGGAGGAAATATCTCAATTACTTATCAAAAATCTTATTAGGAAAAGCTCTTCACCTTGGAGCTGTGCGGCTTTCTATGTAGAAAAAACTGCAGAATTAGAAAGGGGAGTGCCAAGGCTTGTCATAAATTATAAGCCATTAAATAAGGTACTCCAGTGGATTAGGTATCCTATCCCCAATAAGCAAGATCTGATCAAAAGAGTCTATAATTCCAAGATTTTTTCCAAGTTTGACCTTAAATCAGGATTCTGGCAAATCCAGATTAAAGAAGAAGATAGATACAAGACCGCCTTTACAGTACCGTTTGGGCATTATGAGTGGAATGTTTTACCGTTTGGGTTAAAGAATGCACCCTCAGAATTTCAAAACATAATGAATCCTTATGGATCTTTTTCCATTGTTTATATCGATGATGTGCTGATATTTTCTGAGAACATAGATAAGCATTGGAAGCATCTTAATATCTTCCTTAGAATTGTAAAACAAAATGGTCTGGTGGTATCAGCCAAGAAGATAAAACTCTTCCAAACCACAGTTCAATTTTTAGGATATAAAATCTCTGGGAATGATATTACACCCATAAAAAGGGTAATAGATTTTGCAGATAAATTTCCAGATAGCATAAAAGATAAGAAACAACTTCAAAGGTTTCTTGGTTGTCTTAACTACGTATCAGACTTTTATAAAAATATAGCTCTGGACAGGAAACTGTTGTCCAACAGACTGAAGAAAAACCCTATACCTTGGACCATAGAACATACCCATGCCGTCCAAAGGATTAAAGAAAAGGTAAAACAGTTGCCATGCTTGAATATAGCAAGCCCCAATGCACCAAAGATTATAGAAACTGATGCCTCTGACATTGGATATGGAGGGATACTAAAACAGAGGATTGACAACAAAGAACAATTAGTAAGGTTTACTTCGGGAACATGGAATGAAGCTCAAAGAAAATATTCCACTATAAAAAAGGAAATCCTAGCTATAGTTAACTGCATAACAAAATTCCAAGGGGACATTTTAAACCAAAAATTCCTCTTAAGAATAGATTGCAGCTCTGCAAAATATGTTCTTGAAAAAGATGTTAAAAATCTTGCATCAAAACAGATTTTTGCCAGATGGCAAGCATTACTAGGAATCTATGATTTTGACATAGAATACATTAAAGGAGACTTTAATAGTCTTCCTGATTATCTCTCGCGTGAATTCTTGCAGGGAAATGGACCAAAAGAAGAAGGCAAAGATCCTTCCTCAAAGGACCCTAAAAATTGAGAGCTCAAGACCTTCTGTGAACCTTATAAAGCCAGAGGTTAAGGAAGAAAATCTGTTTGAAGATCAAAATCAGTTTGCCATACTTGCTGAAATAGGATCTCAAACTTCAGATCCACAAACCGAATATGAATTCAAAACTTCCGTTCCACTATTCTCTATTGAGAAATATGAAGTAGATAAAGAAATAGCAGAACTTATTAAGATATACTTCCCCAAAGATGATCATTCTGGTACTGGCTACCATTTCTATATCCCTGATATGATAGGGAAAAATCCTGATTACTATGAAAACATCCTATTAGAAACAAACAGTGTCAGAATTGTGCACCATTATAAGAACAAGAGCACCTTAGAGATCTCATATTCTAAACTATGCATCCAAAAGATATTATCCTTAAAAGACTGGGATAAGAGTCCCAATGCCTCTAGGCGATTCCAAAAATCAGTGATCAGACCCAATTACTATAATTATTGGGATTACCAGAAAGCCTGGGAAAATGTACTATTAGTCCAAAACTGTGTCTTAAAACATTCTTGGTTTATCCATTTTGTCTGCCAGGCCAAAATTCCAAATTGGTTTTACTCCTGGTGGCAAGTATTTGGTGCTAATTGGAAAAACTTACCAGGAGACATCCAAGCTCATATGGAGCAGGAAGAATTAAACCCACAAAATAGCATTGATTTATTGAAATATCACAACCAGACGGGGATACCATGGATCCTCCAATGGGATTTCCAGGTAGAAAAAAGGTTTCCTCCTCACCTCAAGAGAGATATATATACTAAATGGTGGGCTAAATATGACCCACGAAAAATTTTATCTGGTTATAAATTACCAATTTATGGAAAACCACGGGAAGATAGTTATGAGACTATCAAAACAAACCTTATTGGAGAATACACTAAAAGATTCTTAAATTTAAGTCAAGAATGCATTGAATTAAAGGCATATGAGCACATGTTTAAAATGTTCAGAGCAGAAAAGGCGGCTCTGCCAGCACCAATGGCCACCAGCTCTCAAGGTCCGGGAGGGACTCAAGGGGCTCAAAGGATGGAGGATGACTCTCAAAGGCCAGAAGATGATGATTCTCAAACAGACAATGACTCTCAAGGGCTTGAAAACATACCCTCAGATTTTCCTGAAGATGAGTTTGATCCAGCTGAAGGATCTGTTTAAAAAAATAATAATAATAAAAAAATAAAAAATAAATAAATAAAAGGAAGAAGGATCCAGAAGACCCTAGTAACTCACGGGTTCAATATTATGCTACAAAAAGCTAGTCACGGGAGCACCCGACAAAGATGGGAAAAGAAGAAAAGACGTAAAGCAGGAAAAGTGACACCAGAAGAAGACAAGAAGTCACTCAAAACTGAATGACCACGGACTCCAAACCCTTTGAAGTCCGCAAACTCTGCCTATATAAAGGGAGCAAGAGAAACGAAGGAGGGCATCGGCAAAAAACCCAAGTCTACAAAACCCCTCTACCAAAAAATCCACCAAAACCCAAGAGTGCTTTGTAAGAACTAAGTGTGTTTTGTAAGATAGAAGAAATAGGGCAGAAGAGGGAGATATCCTTCTCGACCCCAGTATTGTAAGTTTCTTTCTTTCTAAATCTATGTAATGAATAGTAGTGTTCTGTATCTTATGCATGTTCAATAAATAAATCTTTCTAGTATCCATATCATGTTCGTATACTAGTTCATATATATATATATATATATATATATATATATATATAGGGAAGTGATTACGTGCGGTCGTGCGGTCGGTGCGTCCGCGATCACGGGCCGTCGATCACGGGTCCATCGCATCGGACGGTCGGGTGCGAATCACGTCGACCGTTGGATGCGATGGACCCGCGATCGGACGGCCCACGACTGCGACCGCACGACCGCACGACCGCATATTATCATCCCCGTATATATATATATATATATATATATATATATATATATATATATATATAGAGCACCGATTAGGTGCGGCGGCCGCACCGTGCGGCGTCGACCACGGGCCGTCGATCACGGGTCCATCGCATCGGACGGTCGGGTGCGATTCACGTCGACCGTTGGATGCGATGGACCCGCGATCGGATGGCTGCCGCACGGTGCGGCCGCCGCACCTCATCGCGGTCGTATATATATATATATATATATATATATATATATATATATATATATATATATATATATATATATGGTCGCGATTACGTGCGGTATGCGGTCGGTGCGGTTTACGACGTGGGCCGTCCGATCGCGGGTCCATCGCATCCAACGGTCGACGTGAATCGCACCCGACCGTCCGATGCGATGGACCCGTGATCGACGGCCCGTGATCGCGCACCGCACCGACCGTAAACCGCACCTAATCGGCTCCCTATATATATATATATATATATATATATATATATATATATATATATATATATATATATATATATATATATATATATATATATATAGTCGAGTGATTCAGTGCGGGAATGCGGTCGTGCGGGAAACGACGTCGATCGTTCGATCGCGGGTCCATCGCATCCAACGGTCGATGTGAATCGCACCCGACCATCCGATGCGATGGACCCGTGATCGACGGTCCGTGATCGCTTCCCGCACGATCGCATTCCCGCACCGACTCACTTCGCTATATATATATATATACACACACACGAGCGATTAGGTGTGGTGAACGGCAGGTGCGGCCACGACGTGGAGCGTTCGATCGCGGGTCCATCGCATCCAACGGTCGATGTGAATCGCACCCGACCGTCCGATACGATGGACCCGTGATCGACGCCGCACCCGCCGTTCGCCGCACGTAATCACCTATATATATATATATATATATATATATATATATATATATATATATATATATATATATATATACGCGAGCGATTCAATGCGGGAATGCGGGAAACGACGTCGATCGTTCGATCGCGGGTCCATCGCATTCAACGGTCGAGATGAATCGCACCCGACCGTCCGATGCGATGGACCCGTGATCGACGGCCCGTGATCGCTTCCCGCACGACCGCATTCCCGCACTGAATCGGCTCCCTATATATATATATATATGATTCAGTGCGGGAATGCGGCCGTGCGGGAAACGACGTCGACCGTTCGATCGCGGGTCCATCGCATCCAACGGTCGAGATGAATCGCCCCCGACCGTCTGATGCGATGGACCCGTGATCGACGGCGCGTGATCGCTTCCCGCACGACCGCATTCCCGCACCGAATCGCTTCCATATATATATATATATATACGACCGCGATGAGGTGCGGCGGCCGCACCGTGCGGCAGCCTTCCGATCGCGGGTCCATCGCATCCAACGGTCGACGTGAATCGCACCCGACCGTCCGATGCGATGGACCCGTGATCGACGGCCCGTGGTCGACGCCGCACGGTGCGGCCGCCGCACCTAATCGGTGCTCTATATATATATATATATATATATATATATAGAGGAGTGATATCGTGCGGTCGTGCGGCGTCAACCACGGGCCGTCGATCACGGGTCCATCGCGGGTCCATCGCATCAGACGGTCGGGAGCGATTCATCTCGACCGTTGGATGCGATGGACCCGCGATCGGACGACTCACGTCGGATCCGCACGACCGCACCGACCGCATATTATCACTCGCGTATATATATATATATATATATATATATATATTTGTGAACAGTTGTCACTTTCCCATGTTCTCCCACTGTTGACCGTTCAAGGCCCTTGATGTTACCCAACAAGAACTATCAGCCAAAACTTTTTTTGTCCATTATTCGTGAAAAGGGCCAGTCAGAATATGGGATTGGGAAAGATATGTGATTGATAGAGAGCACTATCATATATTCTATCTATAAATTATACATGTATAATGCATATAATATAAATAAATAGAGTAAATAAAGAGTAAATCCCTACCTATATTGGATCCACAAATATGCGTTTTCTAGATACTACTTGATCAAGGAATTACATCACACTTGATAGCCAAAATTCATATTTATTCAACTTGGCATATTGCTTATTCTTCTTCAGGACTTCTAGGAAAGTGCAAAGAAGTTCACATGGCTTGCTAGTTTTTTTGATGGCTTGCTAGTTTTTTTGATGCACGTTTAAAAGCATCTCACGCCACTGGAGGCTCCTAACACATATTTGAGGACGATTTAAAAAAAAGGGCTTCAATGAGCTTTCTAAATTTAACATTAAGTATTCTCCGGTGAAGAGGTCCCTCACATATAAGAGTCAAATTTAGCTACATGTTGCATGGATCCGCATCACACTTTGTTAAATAAATACTCTTAATGGGTCTCACATCACATTTTATTAATAAAAAATTATGTATGGAGTCATTGAGGGAGCAAAGTTGAAGAATATACTCTCTAAATGGCTTCCTATCTTTATTGGCTCTTAAATGTAAGAAATATTTAGTTAGTGTGGTTGAAGATGCTATGCAAGAAAAAAATGTTTCTCTTGTACAAATTTTTTTATTTGTACACTTGTGGGTAGATTTGTTATTAGTTTTTGTGATTGCTCAAACAATTTGTACAAATAACAATTTATTTTACAATTGAAAACATTTAGAACATCATACTCCTGTTAAATTTGAGAAATAGAATTGATGAATGAATTTTTTTAGCACATTAGTTTTGTAAAGAAAATAACATTGAATCGGAGAATATGGATAAGGGAGGGGCTAGCCCCTCTACGTGTAAATCCAATCCCACCACCCATAAGTTTTTTGGGTGGTCGGCAGGGACAACAGGGGAGGGTTGAAAGAGAGAGAAAGGGGGGAGAGAAAAAGAGAGGGAAAGGTGACAAGAGGCATAGGAGGCGATGGTGCGGTGAGAGATGGACACAATGAGCGGTGTCGAGTGGAGGAGGACAGGGCGGACTAGGAGGGTGAAGAGGGGGACGGGGAGAGATAGGGAGATAAAGAGAGGTCTGGCCGAAACGAGACGGGGATGGGGTAGCGTTGGAGAGGGGGAGATGTTGGAAATATGAATTTTAATAATGATTCATATCCCACTATTTTAAAAAATCGTTATTGTGATTGTGGTTATTTTGACTATCTTTTACGGAGTGGGACACGTTTTCCTTTAATTATAATATCTTATTTAAAGTGTCTCACACATCACACGATGAAAAAGTACATATTGTGATTCCAATTCAACTACCCACATCCCGGGAACAATGTGGGTGAAGCCCGTGATAGTATAACTTCATTAAGATCTCATTACTGAGATTTGCCTCCCTTTTAACATATAAATTGGGATTGAATCCTATCAAAAATCCCCAATCCATAAGCGATAAAGAGAGAAAGTCAAATCTATTTCCATATAATCACCTTTATTTCTTTCATGCTTCGTTCTAGAAAAGTGAAACAGAGTGAATTTTGTCTCACAATTAGTATCATAATAGGCTATAGAATTATTTACTAATATATTTTAACGGTGATATTTAGTTTTACTCATCATTTATATGTTAAGAAATTCATTTGTTTTGAATTATAGATAACATGACATATATATGCTATACAGGTTGTTAATCATGATTGGCTGACGTGTTTGTTTAATATACTAGCATATGGTCTTATTGAATAATATGGCGTGTGCATGAAAATTATCTGTCAAATTCTCTACATTTTATACTTGTTAATGTATTTTGATAGTTTAGAGGTTAATTTATTTTTATTATTATATATTGCACAAATATTATTTCAAATCAATCCTCCTCCTGCCTTTTCTTTATTATTTCCAAATTAATTTGATAACATTGTTTTCCTTATATTAATTTATTTCTCTAATTTTTTTGTATGACGTGTATTTTGCACCATCCACGCTAAGCCATGTTCATTTCGTGTTCATTCGTCTACAAGCATCACAGATAGCGTGCCCCGTCCCGCGCGTAGGCCTCGCACGCGTGCGTGTACTCGTGCTCACGTCCGCGCGCGCCCAATTGATTCGTACGCACATAATTCGCGCGCCGTGTCACCCGGAATGATATCCTCCTGTGTTATCAACTCTGAAAAACTCTGTTGGCCAACCAGTGGGGGGCAGTTATTACCACCCCATCAACTCTTCATCCCACCCCACATATATTTCTTTGTGTATTTAACAAAACAATCCCACTCTTCACAACCCACCCCCTACACATCCTAACCCACCCCATTCCACCCCCACCAAAAAAAATGTCTGAATCCAACTCGTCGTCTCTTTCATGCCCTAAAACTCTAGTCCTAATTTGAACCTAACCCTTCCCTTCTCCAATTGCAGATCCCCTCCTCCATCAAACCCCTCCTCTTCTTCTTCTTCTCATCCTCTTCTTCTCCTCCTCATCATCAAAGCATCTCTCCCAAATTTTCATCCTTGTAAGAAATCACAGTTTCAACTTTCAATTCCGGGAACATCGGAAGTCACGACGACACCCACGGCAACAGCGAGTCCCTCCCCGCATATACATAACTCGGTCGTGAAACCATGACCTTAGATTTACGTGGCCTCGGGTGCTTTTCAATCGGTCCAACGACTGTGGCGGTGAAGGCAGTGTTATCTCTTAAGGCGGACGACGAGAGGATCGGCGTACGGTGATCCAAGGCGGATCCATCGACGGCTTCTTTCTCAACCGCAGATTTTACGACGCAGGAGGAGGGAAGCAAGGGCGGAATTAAACCATGACCTTAGATTTATGTGGAATTAAAAATTTTAATTGATATATTCAAAAATGAACACATGATTAGATGATTCCAAAAATATAATTTTTCTAAGTGTTATGATAGATTTTTATAAATATCTCTATTTAAAAATAATTTTATATAAGAGATATGATATATGATAGATTTTTTAAAGCTCCCCTTATAGAAATTTCTGACTCCACCACTGGAGGGAAGGATGGGTCGGTGAACCAGAGCGACGATAAATAGAATCCGCCGTGGATGGCAGTGATTGCGGCGGAAGAGGGTGAGATCGTCGAGCTCATCGCAACGGTGGGGATGACCGTGAGTTTTTATTTTGGTAGAGTGGAGTGGGTTTGGATGTGAAGGGGAGGTGAAATTGGTTTATTTTAAATGCACCAAAAAAATACAGGGGTTGAGTTTGAAGAGTTGATGGTGTGATAATAACTACCCCCCTACGTCGCCGCCGCACCTGCCGTTCGCCGCACCTGATCGGTCGCGTATATATATATTTATATAAAATAGTTGAGAGTCATAGATCCGTCAACATGTGCATACAAGGAAGCGATACTTGTTTCAGTTTTGTATTTGCTTTATTCTCTCTACTTTCGATCATTGTTTATTTTGATACTTCTATTAGAATAGAAATAACTACAGTTTTTCTATAAAAAAAACAGGTGCATATAAGATACGCATATAAATTTTAAAAAATGTGTATATGATATATACTACAAAATGTACAATGTACATTTGTTTGAAATTTTAAATATCAACTCTCAAATTAAAAAAAAAAACAATCACATGATTACCTTGGAAAAGGAAACACGCACAGCGTTAAATTTATTACCTAAAAATCACCCAAGAAAAAAAAAATCATATTTGGGTATACGTGTGCTATATTTCTTGAGCATAATTTTCTCAATAAATGTGCACTTTTTATATATATTTCAGAAGAATAATGTTAAAAATTCGTTGGATAATCTGTATATATTATAATGTTTTTATTTTTTTAATGAGACGTGCTTTTATGAGATTGTATGTTTTCATGATGTATTGAGTAAACCTATAAAAATAAAAACATGAAAATTTACTAACGATATATATATATACATATAGATAACTCTCGATATATAACTATATGTATATGGGTTGTCTCTACAAACTACGTATCAATGCTTATATTTTTGCAAACTGATGAGCTTGGATTAGCCAGTTATAGCATCACATATCCAATAAAGAGGTCAGGATATTAAACCTTGGGGCATCGTTTTTTTTATAAAAGAAAAGGGTATATTTTTTACTCGGTATTCGGATCATCCCTACACTTCGGACTCTCGCAACACACATTGAGTGGAGTTGATTTTGCACTTTTATACACTATAATATCGTATTCTATATTACACTATCATGGTGTATGTGTTATATCATAGTGTACGATACAAAAAATTTTATTTTTTTAATTAAAAAAAATACACTATTACATCTCAATATATACTTTATTTTATATAACAACATATACTTCAATAAAAGAGAGTATGATTAAAAAAATAATATAGACTATGAATAGGGTTACAATTAAGACTGAACATATCATTTTCTAGACGTTGTTACCTATGCTTTCATTTATAAAAATGTTGTTATAATTCTGAAGGAGTGAGTAGATCAGTTGTTGGCCCAGAAAAAGTGTTGCAAGGATAATAATGGCCCATCCAATCCACTACTAAACCGGACCCATGAATCCATAAGAATATGAAAAAGGAAAATGAAAAATTAAATCCTGTATGTTCACGTTTTGATTTTTTAAAAATATTTAATCACCTAATGATTAATGAAGTACATATTAATATAAAAACTAAAATATATATTTAGATAAATTATTATACATTTAAAATAAATAAATAAAATAAAACTATTTTTTCATACACTACACACAGGGGCGGATCCTGGTAGGTATTTTAGGGTGGGCTACATAGCATATATTAAATATTTATATGAAATTTTTTTTGTTCTTATATTTGATAGCTATATTAAATATTTATATGAAAATTCTTTGTTCTTATATTTGATGTAATTATTTATATACCAAATAATGTGATATTCAAAAGACATACATGTAAATAAAAAAAAATGAAATGTATTGTAAGAATAAAAATGAGATATAAACTCATCTTACACGGTATATTAACAAATTTTATAATTTAAATAACTAAATATGTCATCATAAAAATAGGAAGAGTTGCCAGAAAAATAAGAAGAGTTGTTTTATGGATATAAATATTTCTTTATTGTTCAATTGACATTAAATTAATTCTTAAGATAATATTTGAATTTTAAAATTTAGAATTGTTAAAATTTATAATAAGATTGAGGCTGCGTTTGGTTGCACGATTGTAAAATTGATTTTGAACAAAAACTGAGTTTAAATCTGATTTTGTAAGAAGTTATCTATCCACAACTTCTGAAAAACTCAGGTTTTGTGCACCATTACACAAAAATATGCCTGCAACTTTTGACCCCACTTTTTTTTGTTTGAAAATGAGTTTGAAAAAAACAGTTTCCTACAAACCCAAAAACTGTTCAAATCTGTTTCTAAACGGGTCAGATTCGATTTGATTTGGTAGATTGAGATTCATTTTGTTATGATACTATTTGATTTGTTATTAATTTATTAGGTTGATATCTAACTTATTAGGAATATATTTTATATAGAAAATATAATTTATTTAATATAAAATATAAATATTATAATTTATATCATCAAATAATTAAAAAAATATATAAAATCTGGGCCGGGCTATAACCTGGCCCAACCAACTCATACGTCCGCTGACTACACAAATGGAATTTATATTGTATTAGTGTATACTCCACTAGTGGTAACAGGTGGGGAACCGACTCTGCACTATAATGGGTTATGGGGCTACAAAATAAACGAAGCGTATCCGTGCTCATAGGATAAATAATAAAAAAATATTCTAAAATTTAGAAATACGTACTTAAATCATCATTTTTAGGAAATACAAAAAAAAAATCTTCTTTGTGAATCTTATAACTTAAATCGACTTAATTACCCTCATCTCGTATAAGATTTAATTCCTTGTTTAAAATGCTTCATACCTCCACTAACGGGTAAATTCACAAAAGCAGAAAATAGTTTTTATTTGAGAATTGTCTTTATTTTTCTTATAAGGTGCGAAGACTGCCGAACAAGTCCATCCTAAAATAAAATATCGGTGGCCAAACACTGGAGAAAAAGTATTTCCAAGCATATTATTACAAATGTGTAGTAAATTTTTGGGAAAAAGCATATTATTAACGTTTTTCAATTAGAAGATATTTTTTTGTCGGGCACGTCTATCCCCACACACCGTTTCCTTATTATCACCAATCAAAATAATAAAAAAATTTATTTAAATTAAATTTGAACATCACTACCCTCATCAACCATTCGACGGTCGATCTGTCAACCTTCCTTTACAAGCTTCGACAGTCTCTCTGTCAACCTTCCTTTACAAACTTCGATAATAACTCTATCAACTTTCATTTACAACATTCGACAGTTGGTCTATCGACCTGGGAGGGTGTGCTCGACCGTAGCAGTGTTAAACTGAATATTTTTTCAAATGAAAACTTTAGACACATTCGATCACATTTAACATTCAATGTACATCAAAATGTTAACACATTCGCGTTTATTCAATACTCACATTACAATCATCACATTTTAATAAAAACACTTGAACTGGAAGCAATAGTTAATTCTTTTAACCTCATTGCATTTGCATACAAAGCTATTGAAGAAAATCAAAACCGATTAATTTAATCTGCATGCTCTAATCTAAAACCAAAATCTCACATTAAATAAACATTTTTTAAAAACTATATCTATCTCAAAATCTTCACATTTTTTAAACCATTCGACATTGCTAAGGTTGAAGGTCATAAAGGAAGGTTGACAGAGATTCTGCCGAATGTCGTAAAAGAAGGTTGACAGAGATTCTGTCGAATGTCGTAAAGGAATGTTGACAGAGAGACTGTCGAAGATTGTAAAGGAAGGTTGACAGATCGACCGTCGAATAGTTGGTGAGAATAGTGATGTTGAAATTAAATTTAAATATATATATTTTTATGTTTTGATTGGTGTGAATAGGTAAGTGGTTGGTAGGTGTAGGCGTGCCCTTTTTTGTCTTTCTTAAAATTTAGATATATTTTAAAGTTTATCGTTCAAGAACTAAATAAACAAAATTATCTAAGTTGTCTAAATAAGTACTTAAAAATATAAATTTGATTCCACCCTATTTTCTCACATACTTTTATTCTAATTCCAATAGCACCCACAATGATTACCACTGACCAAATACTAATCTTGAAGAGTGGGTTGTGCCTTCAGATTTATACTACGAATTCAATAATGAAATTTATAATAGCAACATCTATCTCATTTTATCAAAAAAACGTGTCTATGTTGTGCTGGTTTTTTATCATACCATGTCCCATGCTATGTCTAACTATCCTGAATAAAGATGATCAAAAATCAAATTCTAAAAGACACCAATCTTTAAAAAAAAAATCCCGTGTTGTGCACCCCCCTGAACAGTTCTACATCTCTAGTTGCAGGTGTGATTAATGTAAAACAACCTTTTTTTTATGGATCACGAAATTTTAAATGATGAATTCAGAGCTGGAACAAGTATGCCGGGATCTTAACGGAATTAGATATTAGCTTTTTTTATTCTCTCTCAATTTTTTATTATTTTCTGATATTCAAGATGTAGAACAGAATTATTAAAATAAAGTCATTCTTTCTCAAAGTGGGAGATCCCATTACATCAACTTGAGACTGACTCAACAAAATCTCAACCTTTGCTTAAAACAGAATAAAACAAACCGTCCCAAAAGGCAATGAAAGCAACCCTACTTCCAAAACCAAAAAAACAAACCACCCCAAAAAGGTATGGAAAGCAACCCCCGTCAAATTATTTTGATTCATGATTAATTAAAATAATTTTTTTGAAATGTGTATATAAATATATAATTAATAAAACTTATTCAAACATGGAAGTTACATGATTTTCTATTACATTTTCAACATTCATTTTAAGAAAATTAAGAATTAAAATTTACCTATGAGTAATGTTACGAACAATCCTAGAACAAACCGCATATATTTTGATTTTTTTTAAATAATGAACATGATTTAATAAGATATATATGTTTTTGTTGGAGTAGAAGGGAATGGAACCAAAAAGAACAATTTTAACTTCGAGCCGCGTAGAGAATACGCTTTCTTTAAGCGATATTTATTCTCATTTCTTGACAAAGTTGTTGTAGAGATTCTCTGTAAATTCACTCTCGGATACAATATAATGAAGCTTTATTAAACTTATGGTCAGCAAAACGAAAGTCTAAAAACGACTCTCTTTGGATGTTGTGTTTATGGCAGATATGGATGCAAGTCTAACAGATTATTTTGGATTGAGTGAGTCTTTTCGAGGAGGAAGAAGATGAAAAAACTGCAGATCTGATATCTCCTATTTAAAGACCCTATCATAATTGTTATCAACAATTATCACAATTGTTCCCAACAGTTGGAAACAGTTATAACCGTCTGGCAGTTAAATTCGAATTTTGAATTTATATCTCAACTGCTTGATCTCATCGTCAATCAACGACTCTTTATTGATCTCTCAGATCCAACGGTGGTCTTTAATTAATTAGATTTTACACACATAATGCATCACACAAAAATTAAGCAAAAAATTAATACACTATTAAAACGTTATAAGTATCTAAGTGCTAATAATAAAATTATACACATATGCGCACACATGCAATGCACTTGCAAACTCACGTACACTTGTACTTGCTACACATCAACAACATATGTGTTATGTCCTCCCTCATATACTACTCTAATCTAAACATTTTAAGCAAGGTGTGACTATTTGAAAACTCTCTTTACAAAACTCAATATTACAATACAAAGTAAATAAAATTACGTGAAAATATGATTTTATTAAATCACTTAAATCACATTCAACAGTTTTGATTTAAAAATATATATATATATATATATATATATATATGATTATATAATGAATTGAATTACTATATTTCTAATAAATGTAAAAAAAATAATTAACAAGGTATATACCTCATAAGGATGAGGATGTATACACCTCATTGAATGGATACGTAGATGTGTATAGATTACAAGAGCTCTTTATCTATATATCAAACGTGCGTGCATTTGTTTGTGTTTCTATGATTAAATCTATTCTTTAGTTTGTCTTTTTTGGTATATATTATGAGAAAGAAATATGACCGTAATTGTTAATAACAAGAGCACCCAAAATACTTAGAGGTTTTTTTTTTTTTTTTGGGTGGGAGGGGATGTCCGAGGGGTTTTCTGTGGCTAATCTTATGGTCAAGCTATGACTTATGAATGTTACTTCTGCCTGTTTGTCCAGGTCCCATAAAAAATTCTTTTAAATAATTGTCAACAAACAAGTGGGTAAGTCAGCATCAAAACTCAAATTTAAAATCTACCCTTAACACAGATAAACTATGAACCATTGTGCTATGACCATTGAGGACTAAAGCATTTTTTTACTATACTCCATTTCTCATGGTGGTGTTCTAACCATATTTTAAATGGAGTATCAGTTTGAAGATCCATTAATTTCTTCCATATTTGAAGGTTCAACTAGTGATCCACTAAATTCGGAGGAGTAACTTTTCTTTAAAGTTTTTGAAAAATCGCATAAACTTATTATTACATAAATCAATAGTATATTGTTGAAAATATATAATAATAATAATAATAATAATAATAATATATAATGGGTTAGTTTTACTTATGTATCATACTATTTTTGATAATATAAGTTATTTAATAATAATAAAATATATAATAGGTTAGTTTTACTTATGTATCATACTATTTTTGATAATATAAGTGATTTAAACAGGGTGTAACGAGACGAAGATGAGTTTATCTTTGAATCCAAAACCTATCTCATATCTTCTTTAGATTAAGACGGGTTAAATTTGAGTTCTATATTTAGGAATGCATATCAATAAGATCGAGTCGGGATGGGTTTCTCATTTACCTCATCGCACTACCATTCTATTTTTACCATACTCCATCTCTCATGGTGGTGCTCCAACTATATTGTAAATGAAGTAATCATTTTAAAATCCATTAATTTCTTCCATATTTGGTTGTGATCCTCTAAATTCGGAGTGACTTTTTTAAAAATTTTTTAAAAAATCACATAACTTTTATTATGTAAATCCATAGTATATTGTTGGAAGTATATCGTGAAACATTTAAAATGAGATCAATATTAAATATATTACATCTATGTTTAAAAATGATAATTTTAACATATAATTAATTAAAAATTATATATATATATTTTTAATATTGATTGATTCAATTAATATTTAATTATATTTATTCAATAAAATTTATTTATGTAACTTGTGGTAAGCTTGTCAATCAGATGGATACAGAGCGGATAGGCTCATACCCGTATATGTCTGATTCGTATCTATATCCGAACTGATATCCAAAAAATATATATATCTGATGGATATTGAAAGTAAGTATCCATATCCGATCCGAAAATCCATATTCGAATATAGATAATTACATGAAATATCCAAAAATTCAAAATGAATATGGACATTAAAATATCAAATATCCAATATCCAAAAATATAATCATATATCTAATATTTGAAATATGTTAAAAAATTAATATTTATCTAGTATAATATAAAATAATAAGTATATACATAAAATATTACATGCTTTAGAGTAAAAATAAAAATAAAACTCATATTAATCCTAAAAATATACATATATAATTAAATAAATAATAATATAATAACATTTTCATATATGATATTTTTCATATCAGATACAGGCATATCTTTTCTGAATTTTTTTATACAAGATTCTGTTAAAAGACGGATATTTTTTTAAGATAATTAACATGCTTATTATTTTAAACAATAATGTTTTCTAGGCCTCAACTTCACAGACCCCATTATAGGCTCCATGAGGTGGCAATAGGACATTACCTATTATACTTGATAACAACCTCAAGATTTATTCCGAGAATTATGGAGTATCATTAATTCTTTATGCATATCTCAATCGAATTATTATTATTTTCTTGAATGAGAACTAAACAAATAATTAAAAAAAAAACAGAAGATAATCAAGATGATCTTCGAAGACCCATCTCTTCTTCTTGTTATCTTCTCTGCATTTTCTCATCCTCAATAGTCCACTTATGGCCATTGTTACTGCTCACCTCGTAGCTCTTTCGGATTTTTTAATCCTGTGAAGTTCGAAAACATTGTTTTGTTTTTTATGGAGTTGGATCTTCCATCAACGCCTACCGGATCAGGTTTTATTTATGTTTTGAATGTCATTTTTTATAGTTGGATTTATTTTTTTATAATGTTACATTTTATATATAAAACATTCTTCGTTTTTTTAAATCTGTATCATTTTTGTTACATTCGTAAATGTAATAGTCAACCGCATACGTGTATTGATTTATATTTGTTACATTCATAAATGTAACAATGAACTACAGGTAAATTGAATGAAATGTAAAACATTTAGATATACATATATATAAATGTAACAGTTTTTATTAAAATAAAACCAATAGTTCATGTAATATTTGTTAAATGTAACTCAGAGCAAAACAAGTGTTTGATATTTTCCATGAAATGTAAAGATTCATTTTAAAATTGTTTAAACATTCTATGAAATGTAAAACATTTATGTAATGTAAATGTAACAAAGTTAATATAAATGTAACAAAAGATGTAAACGTGTAGGAAATGTTTTTACTGCTGTTTGAAGGATTTTAACGAAAAATAATTTAGGTAGTTTTGGTGTAATTTAGGTAAGTTTTGGTATAACTGAAATAGAAAATTCAATTATTATGTAAAGATTTCAAAATTTAAATTTTGAAATATGGTGTAACTGAAATTAATATTAATATGAAATATTTGTAACGGGGATTTGGGTTAATGAGATATATTTTTAATGAAGGGCATATCCGTATTTTGCCATTTTACACTTTTTTAAAAGTCAACAAACCATTCAAAATCAACCAATAAAATAATGATACCTCATGGGGCTTATGAGACTTGTGATTTGGAACCTAGGTATCACCATTGTATTTTAAAACAACATCGAGATAGAGAGTTTTTTTTGGGTCGGAGCTTCTCCAAAATACAGTTGATTATCTAAAATTGAATTACGTGCTCTAAAATAAAATATCCTAGTGAAGATGTTTCTAGGTCTCATAACTCCACCTCCTTTGGGGATTGAGGTTCAAATACTGCCAAAAACATATTGAAAAATATCTATGAAGTCCCTGAGGTACTCTGTATTAATCTAGTGAATTCTTTATAAAAAAAAAATAATAATAATAACAAAACCACGAGGGAATTAAAAAAAATGGTGTTCTTATCCATAATCTTTTTTATAGTTGCATATACAATTTTATGTATCTCATTAGTTATCCATAACTCGTTTTTTTTTTATATTTATTAAAAATAGATGCATTCAATACAAAATAAAATGATATAAAAACCCTAAATTTACTGGATTAAAAAAAACAGAATTGAAGCATTCCAAGACGCCCCCTTAATTAGAAATAAAAAACAGATTACAAGTACAAATAAAACCTTCCTATTATAACTTTGACTCTAGCCTTGCCCCACAACTTGCATGGCCACTGTCCACGTGCCGTCTCCCTTCTCTCCTTCCACCTCCCAAACCATATTTAAAACACCTTCAAATTAATTAATAAATTTCTAAAAATAGACTCACTAATGACGGAAGAAAAAAAAAGAAAAAGAAGTTCATCGAGTCCTCCATTTGAAAACTTGATGAGTGAGAGTGACTGAGATTGTGATGGTCTCTCTAAACCCGAAACCCTAGCTCTCTCTCCCATGGCGATCGATCAGAACTCCATCATCCCCAAAGACCTCCGCCCACTCAACCTCAATCGAACGGCGGCGCCGCCCGACGACCCCCGCCTCTTTCCTCCCCGGACCCTCGAATTGTTCACTCCCTCCGTCGACCCCGCCATCCAGAGCCCTCGCTCCGGCCTCCTCCTCTACCCGACCGATCCCAATTTCGCCCCTCTAGGGTTCCGGGAGGCGGCGGCGATAAAAGACCGTCCCGACTCCGATCAACCTTCTTCGTCCCCTTCGTCGTCGAAGAAGGTGAAGTTCCTGTGCAGCATCGGAGGGAAGATCCTCCCCCGGCCGAGCGACGGCGCGCTCCGCTACGTCGGCGGCCAGACCCGCATCGTCTCCGTCCGCCGCGACGTCACGTTCCGCGACTTGGTCCAGAAGATGAGCGACGTCTACGGCGGCGGCGGCGGTGGCATTGCGATCAAGTACCAGCTCCCCGGCGAGGACCTCGACGCGCTCGTGTCGGTATCCTGCGCAGAAGACCTCGAGAACATGATGGAAGAGTATGAGAAGCTCTCCGAGTCCGACGCCAAGCTCCGGATCTTCCTCTTCACACCCCAATCGGAGACCGACCCTCTGATACCCGACGATGATAAGGACGTCGGCCGGAGGTACGTGGAGGCCATCAATGGTGTGTTTGAGAGGATGGACAGCGTGGCAAGCACGTCGTCCATGCAGAATTCTGATGGCCCGATTCATGTTGGGGAGACTCTGGATGGATTTGCTTGTGGCCGAGGCGGAGACGGTGTCACAGACTCGAGGTTTGTGTTCCTGCCACCCTATTCTGTGGTCCCAGCTGCGGCGCCCATTGAGGCGGCGGAGGTGGCGACAGGGTCATTTCATCCGTCATTGGGTATTGGGACGCCTCTTTACGTGCGCGCTGGTCCATATTCGCACATTGCGGCACATGGGGTGAAACAGAGTGCTGGTCATCACCCTGTCCATTGGAGGGCTGAGGTCCAACTCCCTCCATTGCACCCAGTCGCTGTTAATCGGTGCGGATGGCACCAGGTGGCTGCACCTGTGGTGGCAGAGACGGTGGTGCGGCTGGAGGATTGTTACATGTGCCAGAAGTCTCTTCCTCACGCCCATTCTGATACAGTGATTCAAGGGCGGCATGGAAGTGCCTCCGAACCTCAGTTTCATAGTTTTCATTCTGATGAGGTGGCGCGGCCTTGGCAGGCACACCATAGAGTGTTGCCTGTACCGGTGTTGTCAGAGAGCCTGGTCGAACGGAAAGAGGAGCAACCATTGGGCATGGACCTGGGGCAGCATGGTTTTCAAGGAGCAGAGGGTGGTGCCCAATTGGGGGTTCCCGTGTTCTCTGTGCCCGCCCCTCAGCATGAATATAGGACTCTTACGGCACTACCTCTTGATGTGCAGGCTCCATATGGAATGTATTTGACTACCACCAACCTTCCTCAGATGTGCCATGAGCACATGCTTCACCAGCCTCCACTAGCATCCACTCAATATCAAATGAAACCAGTAAGTGTTGCTGATGTTAACCCAGTAAGGAATGGAGCCTCTGCTCCTGAGTCTGCAACTCGAGATCCTGTGACGGAATTTATCGGAAAGCATCCTGCATTCATCCCAAGAGAAGGTGTGCCATCATTGGCCGTCTCGCACGAACACGTTAGGCCCATCAATGCTATGATTGAAACACTTCATGTCAGTCCTCTAGAGCTGAATGTTAGACCCAATATTGATTTGAAGCAAGAGGGTCTGCCTGTGGTGGTTGAAAGTGGGGTCCACCTGACTGAACCTGCATACACTTCATCAGCTGTGAAAATTGCTGCTAGTGATGATGTCCGAGAGGTCAGAAGCCAAGATGATGCTTCTGCCAATCCTGCTATTGTGCATCCCCCACATCTTTCACAGGTGGGTAGCTTGCACTGCCCTTTACCTGGGGATCTACCTCAAATGGTATATCAGCATTTCGAGCCTCTGAGGCCAAGGTGATATCTGGACAACCAGTGCTATCATGTGCCAATTCAGCTCGGAATACTGTCAACTTGATCCCCGTTAGGGAACCAAATAATGAGGTTTCTCAATTTTACTCAAGAAACATCCATAACAGTTCGGTCATTCCTAAAAGTTCAAATTTGCCATCTTCATTGGTACTTTCTGGCATTACCAATGAGCTTTTGGGAAATATTCAGGAACCTGCTTCCTCTGGTACAGCACCTTTGAGCAATGGAGACCCTTGGAAGACGCTGCCAACTACAAATTTCCACAGTGTGAAACCTATTAAGGTGGCCACTTCCGCAGAATTGTTGACTGCAGAAAACCATTTGGCTAAGGACTGTGATTCAGGTCCAAAGATTTACCTTGAAGGAGGAGGTTATCATCTGCCTTCAAATTTAATGAATGTGGACACACATATAGAGGCTGTTCGGGCTGCTGAAGGTTAGATTCTTCTGATGTAAAAGCTTTTTGAATGATATATTTGGGGTTGAATTATTAGTATACTGCTCTAATGTTGATGGGTACACAGAAGAGCACATTAAGCAGGAGTTGCAAGCTGTTTCTGAGGGTGTGGCGGTATCAGTTCTACAGCCAAGTATGCCTCCTGTTCCTGCCATGTATACTCATCAAGCGAAAGACCCCACTTCTGACTTTAATCAAGAGAAATTGATGAACGTGGATGAAGCAGAAGCACCGAGTGTGGTTGGACCACACGATAACAAAATTGAGGTGAATGGCTTATCGTTGTTTCCCAATTGCTCTATATTCTTGCAGTGTCTTGTTATTCAATTGTTTTGTATTGTTTTAGGAGATCAAGGACAAACCAACAGACGAGGCCAGTCATGGTCTTCGGATCACCGATGACATTGATAGACTGCAGGTTGGAAAGCCTGTTATTGTATCATAAATTCTGTCTACGGTACACTTTATCCTATTTTATTGACTTTCATGTTATAAAAAAATGGTTAGATAATCAAGAACAGCGATCTTGAAGAACTGCGGGAACTGGGTTCAGGCACATTTGGGACAGTATATCATGGGAAATGGAGGGGATCGGATGTCGCAATAAAACGAATCAATGACAGATGTTTTGCAGAGAAGCAATCAGAACAAGAACGTCTTGTCAGTACATTTTCACTGCAACAGTTTGCATTTCTTCATGCTTTTCCATTTTGGTATTTTTTTTTTCCTCATATTACATTTTATATGCATATTACCAGCGAGCTGATTTCTGGAATGAGGCTTGCAAGCTTGCTGACCTGCACCATCCCAATGTTGTGGCTTTTTATGGTGTTGTCTTCGATGGTCCTGGGGGATCTGTGGCGACAGTAACTGAATACATGGTTAATGGTTCTCTTCGAGATGCTTTAAGGAGGAACGACAAGTACGGTTTTAAATCTCATCCTTGATCGTTCTTTTTTTCTTTCATGATCTTCTATGCATTGTTTTTTATATGTTGTCATGCAAATAGTATATTAGAAATGATTCATAGCTATCTACAGGATACTTGATCAGCGTAGACGTCTTTTAATTGCCATGGATGTTGCTTTTGGGATGGAGTACTTGCATGGGAAAAATATAGTGCACTTTGATTTGAAAAGTGATAATTTGCTTGTCAATTTGCGAGACCCTCAGCGGCCCATTTGCAAGGTAAATGATTGATGGTAGTGTTATAATTTCTCTCTCTGTAGCTATCCTGTTTTGTCTTTATGAGTTTTCTGGCATGAGCTTTCTTATGGTTAATACCTCCATCTCGCTTATTTTTGAAGTCTACACATCTTCATTTTCCCAAGTTCATTGTCATTTGATTTTTTTCTCCATCATCGTTCACTTCATACCTTAATGAATTATAAGAAAATATAGATGGGGCCTTCTCAGTGGTGTTATTACTTTTCTGAACTCCTGGGGAAGGCATGATTGATGCTCAATCTGTTGCTCTTGAAAAGGATGGTGTTTTCCAGATTTGTAGTGTCATAGGTGTTTCTTGGAGATAAATGGATGAGGCTAGTATGTTTTTGTGACCTGGAAATCCATCTCCTTTTTCCCCCTTTTCTCTTGAGGTCTGCTTGAAGCTGCTCTCTATATTTTTGGAGTCCACTACCATGATTAATATAAACTTATAGGTGGTGTGCTGTCACCTTTCTTCAGAAAAAAAAAGAAATGACAGATGTGAAACTGTGATCTAATTATATATTTAATGTTTTCTTATAAAGGATATGAAGAAGTGATCACAACAAGACTTCAGACTTTGTCATAGGATGGCTTCCTGCGAGTTATACTTTTTTCTTTCGATGCTTGTTAATATATGCTTAAAGTAAGAAGAAAAATTCTCCTTTGAGTGAAATGTAGGAGCGATTATTAATAAAAGATGCCCCCTGAACAAAATTAAATTAACATAAAGAAAGATAATCAAAGAAGGGATTAATGTGCTAAGAAGAAACATTCTTTATCTCATGAACTTGCTATTTAACTAGGAATTTGTGTAACCTGAATGCTTTCATAATCCATACATTCAAAATAACAGAATAATAAGAAGAAAGAGTGATCCTTATCTAAAAATAAGGAATGGAAAAGCTGCTGCCGTGGACATTTATTATGTGTAACATTGGAAGTGTGCTTATTGGAATATTAGATTCTTTGGAATGTCTGGAAATTGCAGTATTGAGCTTATCTTCACCAATTCATAAATTGTTTTTAAATCTATGCTGATTGATTTTTTCCCCATTTGGGATCAGTCAAACTTGCCTTGCTGACCTTAATTTGCTATTTGGGCCATGCAAGTGTCGCATTCATTATCTCAAAGATTGCTAAGGCTTTCTTGGGCTGCCTGGGGGAGATTATGTCAATGAATGAAATGTCTCCTTGGGTTGTGATGTAAAGCTACTACAAGTGTAACTTTTCCGTAAAGTAGTTATGTAATATGCATATTTGAGAGCTTTAGAAAAGAGCAGTATAGAAAACTATTTCTTTGACCTCCCTTGTATCGGGATTTTATGAGTTCAACTTTCTTGTATGGATATTAAAGTTAAACAAGGATTAAAGATCAAAACAACTTGTTTACATATATAGTCTGCTAAATGCGCGCGTATTTAATTCTGCTGTTGTTAGGCTTGTTTAAAAAATATCTACCATCTTTTTCTTTGATCTTTGGCTTTGCCTCTGTGCCCATGCTGCTGATCCTGTAAGAGGGAACCAGGGTTTCATCTTCAGGGATGCATCTGAAGTTACAGGTAAGCTGAGTGATCCTTGGGATGAGATGAAAGTGAGGAATGTATCTTTCAGATTGGTTGAAGAATGAGCGTTCAATAAAATTTAAGCTATTTACTAATACCAGCCATGGTCATAAAAGCTTTACATAAAAGCTTGTTTTTGGCTACTTGGTTGAAACAATCAAAGAAGAATGAGCCTTAAAAATCCGAATTCAAGCTATTTTCTTTTACCAGCCACGGTGACCAGGATGCGTGACCAGCAGATCAAGCAATCAATCATAAAGATCGGCAGATTTCTAATTGTTGGCTATATTGCTCCAATATGCTCCATCAGCCAAGTGGAAGCATCTGGTTGAGTTGTTTTAATGCATTCGTTTGATATTCCATAACGGTTTTTTTGCTTTTCCTTAATTGTCGGGGGAGGGGGGGGGGGGGGGGGGGGTTGTGGAAGGATGACTCATCAAAACATTCCTAAGGAAGATTTCTATGGTTATATGATAGTTAGGGGCCTTGTGAAATATGTCTCCTGTTGTGAATGTTACTGATTTAACAGAAAACAAAGTCCAATTTGTCTGGATTTTGTCATAATTGTGCCCGTAAAAGAGTTAAGTCAACCTATAATGCAGTTTTGTGTTTTAGGAGGTTTCTACGAGTTCTAATTGAATCAGGATGTGAACTTATTTGGGTTGAAGGGAAAAGAAAAGAAAAACAGGTCCCGTTGCATATTTTGAGTGGTTTGATGTGTTTGGTCATTTGTTTGAATCAGGTGGTCCATTAGTAATATTGATTAGTCCTAAAAGATCTGGTTTAATAAATAGCTTGGTTAGTAGTTAGTTAGAGAGGAAGTTATAATTGAGTCATAAAATATTCTAATCTTACAATAGCAGGCCGGATAGCTTTTGTTGTATTTTTAAAAAATCTCAGTAGGCTATCAGGTCGTATTGTTCCATAACATATTTATTGCTTCTATCCCATCACCTTTTGTTCTATGTTTGCTTGATTCTCCATCATATTCCCCTATTGTTCTGGTTTTGTATTCATCTGTGTCAAAAAAAGGTTAGAGTGGGTGGAAATGGTGGAATCAGTCTGTTTTTCTTGGATTTCTGTTCATGATATAAGTAATACAATTTATTGTAATATTTTCTCTATGAAAAAGTTTACAAACCAGCCTATGTGTACAATAGCTAGCAAAAACAGGCTAACTAATACAAGTTCATTATTATACCTAGAATATATTTTGTGTCATTTATGCTGGAGTTCAAATTTGCATGCGCACTAGTCCTTTACAAGATTGTTCCTTATGCAACTAATCCACTAAAGTTTCTTCATTGTGAAAGGAAATCATTTTGTAACCATTCATTGGTTTCTAGTATATATACGATAGTGAGCTGTGGGTTTCTAGTAATAATAAGTCATGAAAGAGTAAACCGCTATTTTCAGAATACCAAACCAAGGCTATGAGATACCAAAGTTTCCAACCAATTTTTTTATTTATAAAAATGGTAGTGGCTGTATTTATTAGTTGGAGATTGGTGCAGCTCAATATCGAAGTTGCTACTATAGATTTTCAAAAGTGTCATTTAAAAAAAAACATGTAGAATAGTTCCAAAACCTAAACAGATTTCCAGGTAGAGCATGATGTAAACAAAAATAAATAACCTTCTTTTTGGTTAATCATTTTTGTCTAACGGCCACAGATTATATGAGTTTATTGTATTACTTACTTTTCTACTAGGAGTTATGCATTTTCATAGAACATTTTGTCGATATACTACAGATCAACAATGTGTGTTTGCATGGGTTTATATGATGGGTTAGCTTCCCAGTTTCAGTTGAAACAGAATCAACTCTTCCTTCCATGTTATGGTAAATATCATTGGATTCTAATTTCCTACTTAATCCTTGTCTCAGGTTGGTGATCTGGGCCTGTCAAAGGTGAAATGTCAGACCCTAATCTCCGGTGGCGTGCGTGGAACTCTCCCATGGATGGCCCCAGAGCTCTTAAATGGCAGCAGCAGCCTAGTCTCAGAAAAGGTTTATCATCATTGCGCCCACCTTCATCTTTCTGTTCCAACATCTCATGTGGACCAGTTTCTGACATTCTTTGTTTGATAACATCAGGTTGATGTGTTCTCTTTTGGTATTGTGATGTGGGAACTACTAACTGGTCAAGAACCATACGCAGACTTGCACTATGGAGTGATTACAGGTGACTGCATTTGCTTGGTACTCTTTTTTGTAATTATAGGTCCTGAAGTAAAAGCATATGTTTTATCGTCTGCACTTGTTGCGTAAAGGTGGCATTGTGAGCAATACTTTGCGTCCTCCTGTGCCTGAATCATGCGATCCAGAGTGGAGATCTCTGATGGAGCAATGCTGGTCCGCAGAACCGTCAGAGAGGCCGAACTTCACTGAGGTTGCTGCTAGATTGCGATCCATGGCAGCAGCTCTCTCTAACAAAGGTCAGCAGACTCTGTCTCAGGTGCTGAAGTGATGTTTTTTGTGTGTGTGATTAGTGTCATCCATCCATAGATGCATATAATACATAATAATGTGACGACCACTTGGAGAAAAGGAAAAGAAAAGTGATCTTTCCTTCAACACTTTCTGACTCTCGAGTACACGGTCTGGAATGATAAATCACAGACATCTAACTGTCATCTTTTGGTTCCAAATCCAGTTTCAGGACAGTCCCAAATTCCCAGTGCCATTTTTAATTACTTCATTCAGTTTATAGTGGAATCTCCTTAGGAACATCAGCCAGTGAGTAACTCGTTCCATTGGAGAGATTGTGCAGACATAAGGAACATTGTTAGTGTGTTTGGGGGGTAATGGTTGGGCTGTTTTGAAGTGTTACTGACAGTTCAAACATAACATAACATTTGAGTATCTTCCATAGATGAAATTGCTCTAGTTAGAGAGGGGTTATGATTTCTTTTGCATCTCCATCCACTGTGACAGGGGGATGAGAGATTCTTTTTTAGTTTGGTTTTACTTCTATGTTTGTAAAGTAGCATCTTTATCACGCGATTGTGATCTAAAGCAGAAGCTAACAAATAATAAACCCTCTAATGTCAACAATGTGGGCGTTGTTGCACATTGTCTTGTTTGCATTGCTGTGTTTAATTCTACATACCCCAAATGAGATACATACCTTATTAAAAAAAGTAATTATTCACTTCTTGTAACGGATTCATACATTTCATTGAAGTATATATCTCATTTTATGAAAGTATATGCTTTGTTATATGTAGTATATACATTTTTAAAAATCTAAAGAATGTGAGAACTACTCGTGGGGCTGTAATTGAAACCGCAACATTATCCCATCAATATTAATATACGTGACTACACTGAGTGATGGAAGTCATTCAAATTAGGGTGTTATTACTACACACGATCCCGTTTACGGTCCGTTTGCAGCTACATAACTAAACGGGATATATACCTTGTAAAACAAAGTATGTGATTTCTGATTGTGGCATGTGATTTTTTACTATTATAAGTGGTTCTATATAATGGTTCTATTTTGTTTGGTTAAATCAAATTTGAACCGATTCAAATTGATATTTTTTTCGAGTTTGGAATTATTTGGTTTTGTTTGGTTTGGGTATGAGTTGAAAAATAATAAACCGATCTATTTTAGTTTGAGTTTGATTTCACTTTAAAAAAACCTGAACTAACTAAATTGAATTAAATTTAAATCCATTATTATTTATAATTAATATTCATTTAAACAATTCTTTTTATATTAAAAACATCACCCCCCCCCCCCGGGTATGGCGTGAGAAATAAGCCCAGAATAAGAAGAATACATGAGAGTAGTAAAAAAAATTGTTTGTTTTGACATAATAAATCCTGATAGTTTGTCTGGATAAGTTGAGATAAAGCTTGATAACTATTCTAAGAAAATGTTAGAATTGTTTATCAGGCATTATCTATGCTAATGAATAAAAATATTATATGTATTATTAGAGGTGCAACTTGGACAGGTTGAATTCGATCCAACATTTGGGCGGGTTTGAGTTGCGGTTTTAGTATACGGGTGCAATCTGAACTCGAACTCGAGCAACCCGAATCTAATTCGGGTTGGGTTTGTGTTGAGAGATTGGAAACTTGAACCCAACCCGAATCCGAAATAGGATGATAAATTTAAATATTTAAGTTATATTTTAATATTTTATTTATTATGAAATAAAATTTGAATTATTCAATTTATTTTTATTTATAATCTATCAATTCTATAGTTTCATTTTTATATTTTAATAAAAATCTTCCTTGATTTTATCTTCTTCTTTTTTTTAGGTAGAATATTGACTTTTATAAAAATTTAATTGTTTAAAATAATACATGTTAAAAGTATAACCCAAACTTGATCTGAACCCTATCTCAATTAGATCCAACTTGAATAGGATTAAATTTCTCGTACCCGAGAGTCGAGTCGAGTTGGATTGGATTAAATTTGAGTCACCTTGGGTTAAGGCTCACCCCGATTCTACCCGTGTGAGTTACATCCCCGTGTATTATTATATATATAATGAAATAAAACTATTACTTTATTAAGATTACTTATGAGATATTTTCCCTATCCACTTTGTAATCGATGCCTGGATTCTCTGTTGAATACTATTCCATATTATTCGTACTCCGTATTATCATTAGAAAACGTTATACATCCCTCTCACTTCATCTGCATTAATACGCAAACCCCTGTTACATCATGGCTTCACTTCCCATGCAGATTATTTTATTTGATTGCCAGCTCGTGCGACTCCAACGTGACCGTCCCTCTCAAAAATCTTTGCCTTGCTCGCTCGATCACTCGCTTGACAACGTGGACTTCAATCGAAAACAATCACATCAAAAGTGATTATAATAATGGGAAAAATCCAAATAACCCCCTGAAATCTTGCCTAAATCCATATAACCCCCTGCAATCTTCATATATCCATATAACCCCCTGTAATCATACCCAAAAATCCATATAACCCCCTCCGTCCGCCTTCCGTCAGCCGAGTTAACAGCGAAATTGAAAAAAATCCATATAACCCCCTGTAATCTGGCCTAAATCCATATAACCCCCTGTAATCTTCATATATCCATATAACCCCCTGCAATCTTCATATATTCATATAACCCCCTGCAATCTTCATATATCCATATGACCCCCTGTAATTTTGAAAAAAATCCATATAACCCCCTGTAATTTTTGGAAAAAATTCATATAACCCCATGTAATCTGGAAAAAATATTTCTAAAAATTTAAAAATAAAAAAATAACTTTTTATTAATAATAGAATAATTTTTTATTTATTCCTTTTTTTATTCATAATTTTTTAATTATAAATGACATGTGATTTCATAATCAGTACTCTGACACATTAATAATAGAGTAAATTAACATTTACATGTTACATGCATTAACATTTAATGGATTGTAAATCTTTATTTTGTTGTATTTTCTATTATTCTCATTTGAAAACGTAAAATTGATATTTTTATTGTTTGATTCACCTTGAATAAAATAAGGATAAATGGTAAATAAGAGATAAATAAAAGTTTATGATTTTTTAAATGACAACTATACCCCTGCATAAATTATTTGTGTTTGAGAATAAATATGAGAGATGTATGTGTAATATGATAGATGTAATAGTTTTTGAGAAAAAATATTTTTAAAATTTTAAAAATGGGAAGAGGAAATTTTTTTATATTTATATTTTTAATTTTATTTTTGAATTTTTAAAAATATTTTTTTAGATTACATGGGGTTATATGGATTTTTCCAAGATTGCAGGGGGTTATATGGATATATGAAGATTGCAGGGGGTTATATGGATATATGAAGATTGCAGGGGGTTATATGGATTTAGGCAAGATTACAGGGGGTTATATGGATTTTTTTCAATTTCGCGGAAGACGGACGGAGGGGGTTATATGGATTTTTGGGTATGATTAAAGGGGGTTATACGGATATATGAAGATTGCAGGGGGTTATATGGATTTAGGCAAGATTTCAGGGGGTTATATGGATTTTTCCCTATAATAGTAATATATTTGAATTTCATCACACTCAGAAGAACCAGAGAGACAGAAAGTGGTGTTGAAAAGTTGGTCTTGGAAGAGTAATAAGTACATCAGTGATTTATTAAAGCAGAGTGAATAATTGTTTGGCGGGGTACAGTCAGGTTTGTCACATCGAATTTATTCTACGTGTATACGTCATGTGTGTTTGGGTAATTATTAAGCTAGTCACATCTATCACTGCTGCTACCTGTCATAACACCTTGAAGTGATGTTCAGATCTCTCTGAAATCTTCTTTCGCAATTTTGCATGAGAGAGACAAACGTGAATGAAGAATAGACACGTATTTAAATTATATATAGTAAATAAATATGCAAGTGCACAGTCCGGATTGGATTTGAATTTTCCCATGTTTAGAATGGAATGCAGGAACTGCTGTTACGTTTACTGGTTCGTTTGTTAGTGTACAGTAGCTTCAGCCGAGGCCAGATGTTTAACCGTTACATTGAAATGTTTTGTATCTTCTGTTTCTTTAGATTAGAAAGGTTAAAAAGTAGCCCATCTTTTATTAGTTAGTTTCAAACTCACTTTTAAGGACCGTTTAGGACGGTGTCGGGGGTGCATTTGCGTTAGCAGACTCACGTTCGCGTTTAAAGCTTGTTGGCCGTGGTAGCATTGAAATGGTGTTTTTTTTTCACGTTTGAAATGTTTTAAAGCATCACTTCTCTAACTCTTTTTCACTTCCCTAAACTTGGTGTCCTCCGATGCAGTCCCATTTACGGGCCGAAGTGTTGTTTCACAACGTTTGGAACGTCAAATTTTTTGTAAGTAAAATGTGTTAGTGAATGTGAAAAACATTAGGTTTGTCCCTGTTTCATATGGATCCGTATTTAACATTTTCATTATAGGATTAATTCAAACACATATCTAAATGAACAGAATGGTTCAGAGAAGTGATTTCTGTCGTTATTATTAAAAAGTAAAAAATAATACATTAATTATTCTTCACAGCGTGATCGATATATATAATCCACAAGCCAGGGGGGGGGGGACTGCCTTTTGTCTAATCAACTTTACAAACCTGATCACAACGTCAGCCCGGAATGAAACCTATGAGTATAGCTGGGCATTGGAAGTCCGTATCATGATGTGTGAAAGAATCGCCCGGATCGTCCGAGCATACATATACAGTGGGTTCAGACTCTCTGTTTTTCATCCAATAATGAACGCCACCTTTACAATCAAATAGACGTTAAAAACTTCATCCACTGTGTTTATGACATTGTTAAAAACCTTACACGATGTCAAAACTTAAACAAGTCGTCAAAAAAATTAAACATTACATTACAGTCCATGTATAATGAAACAATCACAACTACGTCCTCACGTGAGCCCAAATAAAAAAGTGACGAGACAGGAAAACTACGGCGCAACGAGACGGCAGATGATTGCTTGATCTTTTGAGACTTCAAATACTCATACGAAGATACCAATTTCTTGTTTAATGTTTAAATTTTGATAATTAAATACAAGTTTTTTTTATCTTTTTTATATGTGCATATGAAAAGATGATTTAATAGAAGGAGAAAAAAGGTTTATGAAGGAAATATAAAAAAGACATTAACTTTTATATAAAATTGAATCCTACTTTATATGTTTTGTGCAAAATATATTATAGTTGTTTTTTTAAGTATTTGCAAGACAACAATTCAATTTGACAAATTTATTCTAACAAGAAAAATATGAGAATGGAACTCGAGTTGAATGATTCTCTAAATTATCAGAGTGGTGAATTAGAATTAAATAGTAATGTGAACTATTATAGTAAAAAAATTCATTTGAATCCTTCTATTAATACTTTGATCGAAGAAATAGAATTAAATGTTTCCAACGAAGATATTAAAGATGCAAGAAGGGTGCCAATAATCGATATGTAATTTGATGATGAAAAATTGATATGAAAAAATCCATTTGAATCCTTCTTATGCTTGGGTCATTGGTTTATTCTTCTTTATCCTTTCTCCGCTTTTGGTCTCCTTGTAACTGTTTCGTCAAGTTATAAAAAGTCTAACTTCCTTTAAAAAAAAATTTGACGATGAAGAGATGGTATGTCAATTCTATAATAAGTATGCTGAAAAATTAGATATTAGTATTAAAAAATCAAGTATCAAATTTAACTTTGAAAATGTTGTTCCAAGTCAAAAATTTGTTCGTTCAAAGCAAGATTTTCGTGAGAACAAGAAATAAGATAAAGTGGTGAAAAAACCACATTTAGAAACAAGAACCAGTTGCAATACATTGGTGTCTATCAAAATTATATACACAAAGCGGTATCATGTTAGTGGATTTAGAGATAATCATAATTGTAAATCTTACAACTCCAAGCAAAACCTACATGTTGAAATCACATAGGAGGTTGTATGACTGACTTAATGTTATTAATTAAATTTGATGGTGGTTTTTTATGATTTTATTTGGTTTGTAATATAATTGTGTCGATATTGCTTGAAGCTCATCTAGACTTTTATTCAATTTTTTTTATAAAAAAAAAAATTCAATGAATAGTGTGATTGGTGGATGTCCATTCCCAATAATAAAAGGAAAATGATACACTTGATTTTTTTTACGTAAATGTGGTCATTACTATTTCAAATAAAATAATGTTCGAAGAAAATGAGGGGACATAGATTTAAATATAAAATATTACACTCGATCTTATTATATTCCCAAATGCATTCCACTCATATTTTTAATTAATTTTAAATTACGTACATTATCTAATGAGTTATGAACTTTTAAAAGTTGAAGTATCTAGTCCAATAAATTGAATTATATCTTTTATAAAAAAAATGTATATATATCTAGTTAGAGTGAATGGAGGCAAGTCGTTTGATTCAGTTTAGAGGGATTATATATTAAGAAAAAGAATTAGAGGGACTAGTTTATAAAAATTTTTTGTTATACAATAACTTTAATGTAACTTGGGAGCCGCTGACATGATCACGAAGAATATCAACCAACCATACCTTTTAAGGGACCCATGTGTGATTGTTTTATTTTATAAAGACTATAATGCAATGTTTAATTTTTTTTTGACTTTACGGTGTAAACGAATTTTTGACGTCGCGTTTAATTTGTTACGTCGTGTAAACATAGTGAACAGAATTTTGTATACCAGTTTGATTGTATAGGTGGCATCCATTTATTGGAAGAAAACCTTGTTTCCTGTTATCATGAGAAACAGGGAATCTGAACCCCATATACACTACTGTGTATCAATGAAGTATACATATTTGACAAGGGGATAAATGATGAAATAAATTAATAATTATAGGGACAAGTGAGTGACATGATAGTTTATCCTCATTTAATGTAAAAAAGACGGGATAATTATAGATAGTTGTTCAAATTTTGAATTAAAAATAGAAATATTTTATTACACTTAATAGTTAGCTAGGATAACGTTTATCTCCACTTTTTATCCAAATTTTAACAAATGTGAATATGAACAAAATTGATGGATTTTTTTATCCCATAAAATTAGGATAACTTATGATCAAAATCTTAGACTCTTACCAAACTAGTCTGACAGTATTTACTTTGTAAGAACTAGTTTAGTAAAGGGATAAGTGGTGGGATAAATGATAATTGTTGATAAGTGGGAGGATAATTTATCCGTTTTAGTATAAAAAATAATCAGGATAAAGTATGGACAATGTTTCGATATTGATATGAAAATGAGAATTTTTTTTTCACCTAAAAGCTGAAATAATATTTATACTCACTTTTTATCTGAATTTTAACAAATTCTATAAGAACAAAATTGATAGGCTTTTTATTCATTCTCAAAATCTTAACTCTTTATCAAACCAGTCCTACTAAAACTAACTGCTAGGCAGTCGCCTAGGGCTATCCACGCACCAGCCACCAACATCTCAGATCCCAATAAATTATATTATTTACTATTTAATTTATATTTTTTATTTTATTTTGTCTTTTTAAATTTTTAATTATAAAACTTATCCATTTTTAATTCTCTTCGTTACATTTGTTATTTATTTACTAAATTTATTTTATTTATTGTTTGCATTACAAAGAATATAATATCATTGGATCATGTGTTTTTCATTTTAATTTAAAATTTGTTATCATTTTTTTATTTTTGTATTCTGTATTTCCTGCGTATTTTTATTCCTATCCATTTTTTGTTTTATTTGTCATATATCTTTGTGTGTTTATATTTTATTTGTTTTTAACAGAATCAATTGTGTAAAAAATTGTATTTTAGAGGGGGTTCTCGTTAGGCAGAAATAAACACTTTTTGACTTATCACTTAAAATAAATATTTATTTTTTTATTTTGATGTTTATTTTAAATAATTCTTGTAAGTATTTATTGATAAATAAATAATTTTTTAATAAGTAAACAATTTAATACTTATTTAAAAAATATTTTAATTGATTCCTGAAAGAACATTTTACCCACAGTCTTTTCATTTTATAAAAACCAGTGAATCAAATATCAATAAAAAAATATTTCATATAATAGATATAAATATAATCAAATGCCTCTAGATTCACCCTGCGTCAACAAGGGGAATGGTCAAGTACGAACTGGATGTATTAGCACTATTTTTTACTTGTTTTATAAGTTCACTGAGAGCCTAACACCGGGAGAAACCAATTCTTAGCGGATGGCACGGGTTCTTGCACGCCATAAAGCACGCACTTCAATTCGTAAGCTCAACAAATGCATTACACAATTTTTTTCTAAAAAATAAAAATAAAAGAAAGAAAAGCAAAGTATATAAAATATTGTTCTCTAGTCTCATGTAGATAAGAGTTCTGTTAAAATTCAGAAACATGAGTCCTAAAATGGATCCATACATATCATTGCCAAAAGACCACAGCACACATTCACTAACAACATCACCACCCCCAATAGTCTCCACCTCAAGAAGACGAGCTAGACGACGACGTGTAATAATCCACACCGAGCTTCAAATCCAGCTCCACCTTCGCCGTCTCTTCAATGTCGTCTGTCGAGCTGATGGTCCTCCTCTTCTTCTTCTTCTTCTTCTTCTTCTTCGGAGGAGGAGGACAGACGGGGGGTTGCATGGGTACGTAAAGAGTGGGGGGAACTGAAAAGTTGGTCCTCGCTTTGGAGCCCCTGAGACTCCTCGCCGCCGCATCGTAGGCCTTGGCGGCGTCCTCGGGGGTGTCGAACGTGCCAAGCCAGTGCCTGCACTTGCCAATGCGGTCACGTATCTCAGCCGACCACCTCCCCCACGCCCTCTTCCGAACCCCCCTATAGTGACTCCGCCCCCCTCCGCCGCCGCCAGCTGTTTCAGGTGGCGGCGCGTCGTCCGGGATGTTGTTATGGCCGAAGAGGACGTAGTGGCCGACGACTGCTGCGATTCCTTCGAGAGGCGGCGGAGGGGTTTGGGTTTGGGTTTTACATGACTCGTAACGGAAGGCCGGTTCATGGTCCACAATACGTAACGTTTCGGGCGTGTTGAAGAAGGCCATGGTTTCCATGAGAGACCACTCACTTTTTTATCTTGCCTTTTTATTTGCGCAAACTGAGATCTTATTTATATATAAGATTATCTTTGAAATATAATATAAAAAAAATCGATGACATCTAATTCTATATATGCGTGTGACGTAGTACAAGATTTTATATACTTGTTTTTACTCATATAGTTTGTGTTCATGACCACCGGTTGTGGCAGGTTTAAAGTGCTCATGGGGAAAGAAAATGACCTACGTACTGTTGGCGGTGGAGATTAGTGAGGATCTAAAACGAATCGTCAAATGACAGACAGAATGGCTGACTGACACGCCTCAGTTCAGTCAGTATCGAAATTCAGAAATGCATTGCCCGATTTTAGGTTATTCCGGTTCTATTTGAAAACATATAATGTAAAATAGCTTTTGAAATAAAATTATTTTTTAATATTATTTTAGACTTTAAATTTTTTAGTATGTTTTTTTTTAATTTAGGAATCAATATTTGAAAGGAGTTTGATGTTTGATAGAGAAAGTTGATTTTCAATTCAAAAAATCAATTCCGACAAAAAATCGTTGTTTTCGAGCTTTTTAAAACACGGATTTCGAGAAAAAAAATTAAAAGGAATCCAGCTTTTGATTCTGTCGGAATCCGTCCCGTTTGGCTGCACAATTTTAGAATTTCAGCTTTTCAAAAAGCGGAATCCGTTTTAATCGTGCAACCAAACGGACCCTCCATCAGTTTCATATTTTACTTTCTTTAGGGCCCTTTTGGATAGAGACATGAGTTCTTCATTTTAGGTTCTGCCATGGATGATGACTCCATCGGTTTCAGATTTTACTTTCTTTAGGGCCCGTTTGGATAGAGACATGAGTTATTCTGGAGTTTATGTCTATTCCAATGATTATTGACTTTATCAATGGAATAAATGATTTTATGTTTGATTGTGTTTTTAGTTATTCTCGTTAGGAAACGCAATAATAAAAGTTGAGTGTTTGGGTGATATGATAAAGAATAAAATGTGAATAAGCTATAAAAAGTTGATTTGACATGTGAGCTTTATTAATGTATGAGAAGTAATGTCAGATGATTTGAAATGAAAAGAAAAAAAAATTGTGGGATCCACTTATGATTGTTGTTAGAATAAGCTAATTTCACCATAAAGGGAGAATTACTATACCTCTTTATTCTTTGTTATTCCGGCATCCAAATATCACCTTATTCCTCTCATCCAAACACCTTTTTTCCCTATTCCATGCCTATTCCCACCTATTCCTCCCCTAATCCTCTACCCAAACGCCCCCTTAGTTTCCAGCTGTTTTTTTTTTTTTAACTTATGGTTAATGTTTTCCGTTGTTTCATCAACGAAAGTGTCGCAGTAAATATTCAAAAAAAGAGTAAAACAAAATACATAAATAGAAAACAGGACAAGAAAGAAACAGAGCAGTGAAGAGGGGGAGGAGGGAGGGCAGACACGAAAGAGGGGTAGAAGAGCTACCTGCCCACACCCTCACAATACAATCAAAATGCCCCTAGGACCCGACATGTACCAACGTGCCTCGCTGTCGATGTGGATTTTTGACGATGTTCGTCGTTAATCCGGTTCTTTCGAACTTGGTTCCGGTCCGCACGCGACGCACCGGATCGCCGTTCAAAAGATCGTCCAAGTTCGCTCGACCGCTCCCAAGGACGCTATTGTGATCGCCACTTGCTTTTCCTCAAAAGCAAGAAAAGAGGGTTTCTTCTGTTACTCGCCTTTGCCGGGAAATGGTGGATTCTCTTCACGTTGACGCAGCCGGCCACGCAACGCGGTGAAGCTCAGGTACCTCACACAAAATGATTAAGATCCGATCAGAAAAAGAGTGTAGTAAATTATTCTAAAAAATTAAAATAAAATAAACTAAAATGTGAATCTTAGAACGCACCGCGTTGGTTTGTTTGGGGAGGGGACTAGTAATAATTTTACTAACCCCTCCCCAAAAGATTTACCCCTTTAAAATGCAATAAAAAAATGGGTTGGTTTGATGCATTAAACTAAATGATATAGAGGAGATTAACTAGTAAATAACAAAATGAAAATAAATAAATAACAAAGAGAAAGTCCTGTTTGAGCTTGGCCAAAACAGTTTGGACCCCCTTCTCTTCTTGTTCTTCCTCTCTCTCTCTCACTGTCTCTCTCTCTCTCACTGTCTCTCTGTCTCACACAAAACACTAATTTATCTCACTCACTCTCTCTATGTCTCACACACACACTTTTTTCCTTTTAAACAGCCCGGACTCCCTTTTGAATAAAAAACCAAAACCCCTCCTCTAGATAACCAATCAAGCTCCTCTTCCCATCCTTCCCCCTCTTCCCACTCCCACTGCCCCCCTTTTATAGCCTCTTGAAAAACAACCACCCATGCCCACGTTTTTTCTTAAGTACTCTAGTACTCTCTCAATCACTTCACCCCTCTCTCCCCCTTTGAATGACCATCCGAAATGGCCAACCATGCATCTCTTCCTTACCTTAGCCCCTAAGCAAATAATGTGAAAAATCATCCCCCTCTCAAATGAAATCTTTGACTTTTCACCCTTGCATGGCTTACATCATTGTGTACTTGTGAAAGTGATGCTTGGGCATGGTGTAAGTGAGAGTGGGAGTTGGGATATCATGTGTGGTGAGAGTTTGAATGTCACATGTATGGTGATGCATGCATGTATATATATGATTTTGATGTAGGTAGGGTGTAAGTAAGGTGTAAGGTTGGGTGAGTGATGTGCATGGCTAGTGATATTTATATAGGTGTATGACATATAGGGTTACACACTTGTGACATTATAGCAAATAGAAAAATAATGTATTTAGAACAAGTATTGAACTGATTCAGATATCGCTTGGAATATGTGAATTGGATCCTAAACCGGTAAAATGGGGTATCTACAATTGCCCCTCCTCGGACGGTGTTTCAAGTGGAACGAGAAGTACCGTTCGAGGATAAGAAGAGAGACCTCATTTTGACCGACCCATCCGACATTGTTTTTGGTCTCATGACTGATAACAACTAAGAAATGAACTTAGGACAGGTCTACAAAAACTCATTAACAAAATGATCCTTGGGGAGAAAGACATTTAAACTAATGCGGTGAGTGATCCAACCCTCGATTGGGGTTCCTAGCCTTCGTGTGCTGCAGCCCGGCGTTGGATTCCCTGTGCCTACCGTGCATGGCAACTCAGCGAACAGGGGGATATCACAAATGCAAAAAAGAAAAGCAAAGGAAACTTTGATTGATAATTTGAAAGGATCATTGAGTCATGAATCAAGGTAGACAAGGCCAAAGAAAATTTCCAGGGTGGTATGAGCAACAAGGCAAAACACAAGGGAATGGAATAATTACTTATACCAGGCAGGTTTCCGAATCAGACAAAACTCAAGCCAAATAAGATTTGAAGCTTATAAAGGCACAAAAGAGAGAGACAAATTATGCAAATTATCCTAAATGCATGCATGCTGGGTTGATTTTTGAAAACATTTTTTTTAATGCATGTTAGTGGTTTTAAAAACTTGTTGGTAACCAAGATTTGGGTCAAGAGTTTGGAAAGGGTCCATCGTCCCCATATTTAGGCCACCAACGGCCATACAAAGCTTGCATTCACAAATTGGTAGATCATTGCTTTTGCTGGAGGGGCGCTCACCAGTCAACAAGCAAATGCAAACTAGGTTTTTGAAAACTTTTTTTTTTTTTTTTTGTAAGTTAGTAGGTTAGAGTTAGTAAGAGATACACCTGCACAACTCAAAATATACAAGGTGATCATGTAACAGGCATAATGAAAACACAAATAGTTTACAGTTCTATAATACATGTCATGGCATGATGTGAGTGTGTGCTCAAATGACATGTGTCATGGTAGATGATGAGCAAGCAATTTAGCATGTAAGAGCATGTTGTATGAAAAATTAATTTAAGCATGAAAGACTTCTATTCTGGTATATTCACCCTGGTCTGTTTGAAAATTTCAAGTCCACTTAGACAAGTGCAAGATTTCCGTCCATCGGATTAGGCAGCCTTTAAAATGATTCACGTGGTGTGTGATGGTGTCAGCTTAGGAGATTGTTCACTATAGGATGGATCAACTGCTTCACCAAATTTCTAGTTTAATTGGCTCTTCCAAGGGAGAGGTAGAATGAATGGGGGTGAGAGTAATGTCTTCTGAGAACCATCAAAATTGCCCCAGTCCTAGCACATATCTTAAGTCACTCGGTCCCTCTAGCTTTCTTCTTTACTGCTTCTTCTTCCTTTCTTTTTTTTTAGTTGAAGGGCGTAGACCCGCATTGGACATCTACTTTTGCTCCTTTTTTTTTTTGAAATGGCAAACCTTGCCTTGTTTATCGGGGGGCATTTCTGTTTTTTACCCTCCCTCTTCTCTTTTTTTTTTTTTTGAAAGTATCAATAGTGCTAGAGCCAGCTTCTTTGGGACATGTACCAGGACTAAGGCATTTTTATGGGTCGCAGTCAACATGAATGAAAATTTTAAATAAAAGAAGGAAGATACAATTTCCCCAGTCTAATGGTGTGGGCAGCTTTTCTTTCCTGAGGTGGACTAAATCCTAAGCCAACCATGTGTGTGGAGAGCGGAGTGATAATATGAGCCAAGTCAAAGACAACAAATCCTATGGACATGATTTGTTAAAAGTCCAAGCAAAATATGAAACAATCAAACAAGCAGAGTAAAAGCTAACAAGAAATGGTAGTCATGCTCAAACTAACTATTCGTTGGAAAAAATTGCCCCAGTCTAGTGTTAGATTGGGGGTGCTCTCATGATGAAAGATAAGTGTCCCAATCCAAGTGTTGGGCTGGGTGTGTCTTTGAAATTTTTTTTTTTTCATATGATTTTTTTTTTTGAATTTTGAATTTTTTTTTTTTTTTTGGATTTTGACATATTTGATTTTTTTTGGATTTTTCATTTGAAGAAAGCAGTAAACGGACAACATGCTATATACAATAAACAAGGAAGATGGAAGATACTATACAGTGCTGGAGGGTGGCATCCAGAAAATGATAGTGCAGGATGAGTCCTTCATGGAGGCTCAAATTGAAGCAGCTTCAAAAGAATGACGCATGGAACGTCTGATGTAAAATTGATTGTGCATGGATTATTCTCCAATTTGAAACGTGAGTGGCGTCTTTTATACCATTGTTGCTCAGCGTCTATCAAAAGACCTCGGAAACGCGAGTGGCGCCTGATCTGCCATAGATTCTCAGCAAAAAGAAAATGTTCCCTCATAGAGGGGTCAGTCAATAAAGATGCAAATATGGAAAAGCAGGCCATAGGGGGAATGACTGACTGACTATGTGTAAGGGGAGATGGGTAAACATGATGCTGAGGTCTTGATGATGGTGGGAGTAATGACTTTACAATTGGTGCAACCAGGGACTTATGGATCAGATCAGATTTGGATCTCAAATGAATGATTGATTTGGATATGACGGGGGATTCTGATTTGGATATGGCGAGGGAATCTGATTTGGATATGGCGGGGGAAATTGCTTTGGATATGGCGGGGGAATCTGATTTGGATATGGCGAGGGAATCTGATTTGGATATGGCGGGGGAAATTGCTTTGGATATGGCAGGGGAATCTGATTTGGATATGGCGGGGAATTCTAATTTGGATATGACGGGGGATTTAGGAGGAGAAGGCTCCTCCAACAGATGGGATGGCAAGTCGAGCATATTTGGCAATTGGGATGGCTCGACTGCTTCGTTGAATTGTGCATTCCTGAAGATGAGAGATTTTGATTCGAGGACATGCACAATTGGCTCAATCGGATCCGGGTCAACCTCAGAATCTGATGAATCAAAATATGAGTCGTCTGAGATGACCGGAATGGGTTCATCAAGCTTTGATATGATTGGATCTTGAGCAAGTGGAGACAAAGGGCATTCAAACTCAGCTGAGTGAAGGGCTTGGGTGGTGGGTTCAGGTGGTGTTGGGGTAGGGTAAATGAGTTCTAGTAGTTCTCCATCACAAAGCTCTTCATCATCATAGTAGTCCCATTTGGGACACTCATCAGATTCTATGATTTCGACTACTGGAAGCTCATAGTTTCGGCTTGGGTTTGGGTTTGGGTAGGTGAGTTCTAACAGTTCTTCATCACAAAACCCTTCATCCTCGTAGTCCCATATGGGATACTCTGTAGATTCTGTGGTTTCGACTATTGGAGGCTCATAGGCTGGGGTTGGGTCAAACGAAGGTTCTGGTTGGGGTTGGGGTTGTGGTTGATGGTAGGAAAAGAGAGGTTCAGGTTGAACAATTGGGTATGCATAGGGCTGGTGGGGTAAATGTTCATAGGTTGGGCTTTGGGGAATTGGGTCAAATGGGATTTCTAGTTGGGGATCGGGTTGATGATAGGTAAAGCCAGGTTCAAGTTGAATAACTGGGTATGCATAGGGTTGGTGGTGTGAATGTTCATAGGCTAGGCTTGGGGGAACTAGGTCAAATGAGATTTCTGGTTGGGGTACGGGTTGATGGTAGGCCAAGATAAGTTCAGGTTCAGTGGCTGGGTATGCATAGGGTTGGTGGGGTGAATGATCTGGCTGAGGGTCCTTTAGTCTAATGTTAGGGTCCCTCTCGCGTACACGCCCTTGGAGCCATTTTGGGAGAGGACTTCCATCAGGTGGTCTGATAATTGAAGAGGGCATCTCAACAATATCAACATGCTCTTGGACCGGATATTGAAACTCGGGAGCCTCAAAACATGCTTCTTCATTCGGATAATAGGAGGGAGCCGGCAATGAATATCTTTGGATTGCAATAGCACGATCAAATAACTGATCAAATGTGTTACAGTCACAAAGACTCAAGGCCCTTTTAATGTCCCCACAGGAATTCATGATTACCATGTCAACCTGTTGGGACTCGGGCAAAGAGATTCCAGATCGGGCAGCCATATCCCTCCATCGATCAGCAAATTGAATGAAGTCCTCCCCAGGTTGCATCTTTTCGGTAACAAGGTCTGCTGGGGAGGGAGCACGCCTAGCTTGGAAACTAAACCGATTGAGAAACTTTTGGACTATACTGGGAAAGGTTTGGAGATCATTCCGAGAAAGGGAGGTAAACCATTGCAAAGTGATCCCTTCTAATGACAATGGAAACAGATAGATGAGCATGGCTTCATCGTCAAGGAAGGGACGAGCATCAAGATAAAATGCATTGACATGGTGACGCGGATCACCTCGACCACTATACTTCCTAAACTTGGGAGCTCGAAAATTTGGAGGAAGTTTGATGGAATCAAATTGACAGTGGTTTCTCCAATGGGAATCAGTATGGGTAGGGAACATGATCTCAGAAACTTTCTGCCTTATGGTTTCCTCTAGGGTTTGATTAACCCTCGAGGAATGCGAGCTGATGAATGGGGCATGATGGATGGGAACCTTGGACTGATAGGAAGGGGATGGGACAGACTCATGTCTAGGGTCCTGATTTCGATAGTACTGATCGAATTGGGACACATCACCATCAAAATAAGACATTTTTTTTTTGTTTTAATTTGGATTTTCTTAATTTATAAATAAAAGAAAACAAACATATACACAATAAAAGCTAACCCAACATAAAACATATATATACAATCAAATCAAGCAAATGACATGCAAGACTTGGACAATTAGCTAAAGGATTTTTTTTTTTTTGGAAATAGGACCGAACCAAGTCTTTTGAAAAGAGAGGATTAATGACTTCAAGCCGACTAACTCAACCCATTGTTTTATGTCAACAGAGTCAACCCATGTAAATGTATGATATTTGACAAAACACAAGGTTACCATGCCCCTTTTTTTAAATTGAGAAAAGAGAGTCAACCTTTTAAGGTAAAGTCAAACAACTCATTGCCTTTTGATGACATCACAACAGCAATTAATCTTTGAAAATTGGACACAGTGATGAAGAAAATAAAAAGAATGCATGCCACTGTTCATTCATACAAACTTATCACGATTTTTTTTATGTATCACACTTACTGTTCACGCATCAAAGCCCATTGTTTGTTTTGTTTTTTTTTTTTTTTTTTGTTTTTTTTTTTTTCAAAATTTCAACAAGAAACATGCACGTTTTCAATTATTATATTATATATATATATATATATATTTATTTTTAAGAAAAACTTTTATATGCAATTAAAAAAAAATAAAAACTACACTATTGCTAAATGGATCTTAATCAAAATGTGCAAGGATACCTATTTTGAGCTTCACAAAAGAGGTCCCACCGTGATCGCCAGACTGTCGATGTGGATTTTTGACGATGTTCGTCGTTAATCCGGTTCTTTCGAACTTGGTTCCGGTCCGCACGCGACGCACCGGATCGCCGTTCAAAAGATCGTCCAAGTTCGCTCGACCGCTCCCAAGGACGCTATTGTGATCGCCACTTGCTTTTCCTCAAAAGCAAGAAAAGAGGGTTTCTTCTGTTACTCGCCTTTGCCGGGAAATGGTGGATTCTCTTCACGTTGACGCAGCCGGCCACGCAACGCGGTGAAGCTCAGGTACCTCACACAAAATGATTAAGATCCGATCAGAAAAAGAGTGTAGTAAATTATTCTAAAAAAATTAAAATTAAAATAAATTAAAATGTGAATCTTGGAACGCACCGCGTTGGTTTGTTTGGGGAGGGGATTAGTAATGATTTTACTAACCCCTCCCCAAAAGATTTACCCCTTTAAAATGCAATAAAAAAAATGGGTTGGGTTTGATGCATTAAACTAAATGATATAGAGGAGATTAACTAGTAAATAACAAAATGAAAATAAATAAATAACAAAGAGAAAGTCCTGTTTGGAGCTTGGCCAAAACAGTTTGGACCCCCTTCTCTTCTTGTTCTTCCTCTCTCTCTCTCACTGTCTCTCTCTCTCTCACTGTCTCTCTGTCTCACACAAAACACTAATTTATCTCACTCACTCTCTCTATGTCTCACACACACACTTTTTTCCTTTCAAACAGCCCGGACTCCCTTTTGAATAAAAAACCAAAACCCCTCCTCTAGATAACCAATTAAGCTCCTCTTCCCATCCTTCCCCCTCTTCCCACTCCCACTGCCCCCCTTTTATAGCCTCTTGAAAAACAACCACCCATGCCCACGTTTTTTCTTAAGTACTCTAGTACTCTCTCAATCACTTCACCCCTCTCTCCCCCTTTGAATGACCATCCGAAATGGCCAACCATGCATCTCTTCCTTACCTTAGCCCCTAAGCAAATAATGTGAAAAATCATCCCCCTCTCAAATGAAATCTTTGACTTTTCACCCTTGCATGGCTTACATCATTGTGTACTTGTGAAAGTGATGCTTGGGCATGGTGTAAGTGAGAGTGGGAGTTGGGATATCATGTGTGGTGAGAGTTTGAATGTCACATGTATGGTGATGCATGCATGTATATATATGATTTTGATGTAGGTAGGGTGTAAGTAAGGTGTAAGGTTGGGTGAGTGATGTGCATGGCTAGTGATATTTATATAGGTGTATGACATATAGGGTTACACACTTGTGACATTATAGCAAATAGAAAAATAATGTATTTAGAACAAGTATTGAACTGATTCAGATATCGCTTGGAATATGTGAATTGGATCCTAAACCGGTCAAAATGGGGTATCTACACTCGCGCCAGCTAGTCCGCACCCCACGCCTTGAGGAGGCCGCCAATCTCCTTCTACGCATTTTCAACATACGCCGTTTGACCCCGAAAGATCATTGCATTGCGGGTCCTCCAAATAACTCATGCCGTGTCTGAAACCACCATCGCTAACACCAATGCACGCGCTCCCCCAGCTGACCGTCGACAAAGTTGCTTCCCCGCAGCCCATATGTTCTCCACCATTGTGAACGTAGACACCAACCCCATGCTGCTTGCTAGCAACTCCCATAAATTTTGAACAAAAGTGCACGCACAAAGAAGGTGCTCCGTGGTTTCGCATTTCGCATTGCAAAACACACACGACACCGGCTCTTCCGAGGGCGATACACCTTGGTAGGAAAGCGTTCCTGAAGTGCAAGCCATAGGAAAACCTTCACCTTAAGGGGTATCCACAATTTCCATAACATATTTGCCTTGCCTTGAATTGCAGACACCGGGGGGCTGTTTAATTGAGACCACTAGTCATGGGCACCTCAAACGGAGAAACCGCGCTCCGGATCTGGCCCCCACACCTGTCAATCCCTTAAGGTGTGTTTTAACTGTGTTGTGTTTTTTTGTGTTTCAACTTTTTTCGTGGTCTTCAGCACAGTTTAATATATACGGTTAGTTATACAAGAAGATATGTATATATCTTTTGAGTAGTTCTATTTGAACCTTTCAAAATTGCAAGTCAGTCTCTCTTATTAGTAAGCCTCTCATATTTACATAACTTAATTTATAAGTCCCTCTTATATTAATTCCATATTTAAAAAATTAATAAGCCTCTTTTACATCAAACCCTAATTCTCACATCAAACTCTAACACTCACCCTTCGAGGCTTCTCCCCCAACAAACCCACTCACCCGTTCAACTCCCCACAAATCCCTCACTGCCCTGCCTTTGCCGCTCGGTCCTTGCCTCTGTGAGCGGTGATATTCATACTACATACCTCCCAACGCAAGGGCACCTCTCTCTGGTTAGTGTGTAATTGGCCCTCAGCAAAGTAAGGTTCAAAATTACCGTCACTATTTTGAAAAGAAAAAAAAAGTCAGTCAGTGATAACGTTAGTGCCTGGGCCCTTCTAGTCACTACACCTTCGCACTACACCTAGCCCTCACCCTCACAGCCCGGTAGGACTACCACTGTCCGTTTTGATGAAGCGAAGGTGATTCCTTTTAGTCTCTGTAATGTGTGTGAATCATATTTATATATCTATAACTATCAAGCAGATCCACAAGGGAAAGGGACAAGGGAAGATATAGAGGAAAAGGTAGTTATATGAGACATAAAAAGAATGTCAATTACAAAGGGTATGGTTTGGGACATTTAATGCGTCTATAGACAGCTGCCGGTGGGTCCCAAGCCCATCCTCGGGCTTCTCAATGAAGAGATGTTACAAATGGCTACGGAGGGATCTCGCTCCAGTTGTTGATGTGGCATGACTTTATCAAATATGATTTGTTATTTGATGAAGATTTGAATGGATTCAATATTTTGAATGGACGGTGGTTTTATTTTTTTTTATTTTTATTTTTGATAGCCCAGTGGGCTAAGAATGGGTACACTTAGGGGTGCAACTCGGGCGGGTTGGGTCGGGTTGAAGGCTTGTCCAAACCCAACCCGTAACACACAGTGTCGAACCCGAACCCAAGCCCGAACCCGACCTCAACCCGCGGGTTCGGATCGGGTTCGGGTTGAACCCGGGATTGGGTTGGGCTCGGGTCATCTTCATTTTGGTTTGTCAAGAAACCCTAATCAGTAAGAGTTATCTCCATCTAAACTTTTGTAAATTATCATTAAATGTGTTCCTAACTTAAATGAGAGGCAAAGTCACAGGTCACCTTCTTCGAACCAAAGATATCACCCTCTCCATCATCATCATTATCAATCTCCCCGAATCCCCTCTTTTTATATATGAAACCCCAAAAAAACTTTAAACGGAGAACAAAAAAATTGATCAAATGATGTAATCAGTGAAGGCAAGATAGGAAAACGAGATAAAAGAACCTGATCGGCGGGTTCCATTATAGTCACCGCCGAAATCGTCCTCCTGAAAAATCATACAAGACAATCATAGCGAAAATAAAAAGACATGCAAGAAACAGGGGAGAGAGAGAGAGAGTGATTACATCGTCGATGTGAGAAGCCATGGAAGTGAAACCCTAGATTTATCAATGGATTCAAATTATGAGAGGTTTGAAATCAAGCCAGGGTCAGGAGGTCGGTGAGGGTCGAGACGGGCGGACGGCGAGGGTTGAAGAGAGAGGTTTGATTGTTTGTGACGGCTGTGATTGAAGAGAGGGACGAGTGAGTGAAAGAGGGACATTGGTCAGTGGACGAGTTAGGTTTAGTTGGATGAAGGGTTGTGATTTTACCATACCAATGATGGACGGTGAAGATTTAACCCCTCTAACCAAGTAATCACCTAACCAAATTAAAGAGTAAAACCATCTGCGGGTTCGGGTTCAACCCGGCCAACCCAATACCTCAACCCGAACCCGACCCGAATTGGGTTCGGGTTGGCTCGGGTTCGGGTCGGGTTGAACCCGATGGTAAAAAATCTCAACCCGAACCCGCCCACGAGTCGGGTTGGGTCGGGTTCGGTCGGGTTCAACCCGCCCAAGTTGCACCCCTAGGTACACTCCAACCACCTCGCGCGAGGGGAGGTGTGGACGGTGGTTTTATTGAATCACTGAATATGGCTGGTTTGTTAGGATATGCAAGATCACTAATATCCCTTGATATTTGATAAATTAAAAGCCACATTTGATTTATTTTTTGGTGCTCTCTTCTTCTCCACTAAAATAATATTTTGTATTTGGGTTCTCATCTATATTTTGTATTTGGGATTGTCTCTGGAGCTCTCCTCGTAAACGTAGGAGGATTAAATCTTCGAACCATGTAAATCTGGTGTTGCTCTTTTTTTTTCTTTTTCATTTGTAATTTATTGTTTTGCCTATTGCATCTATATATTTTTTTGGTATCCTTTGAACATTGATTATGGACAAAATAACTCATATTTTTAGATCCTATTTATTAGCAAAAATCACAACAATTGGTTGTGTGACCTGTCACTGATATGGCGACTTCGGATTCCTCGCAAGGTTATGGTCTTCCTTAGGTTACTCGCCCATGAACGTGTGCTCACAAGGGTGTACAGGTCGAATTGTCGAAGTGGAGAACGACATAGTCGACTCTGTGTGGAGACAGTGCTACAACTTTTCTACCAATTAATACCGCATCACCAGAGTCCTTTGGCGTGAGGTGGGCCTCACCACTTGCCTGCAGACGGAGTTCCTATCTATCGAGGATTTGTGGTCGGCGAGCAAGTATCTAAGTAAGGCTGGGGGAACGAGACTAGGCAGTGTGATCGCCTTTTCAGTAGTTCCAGCGGGCATATGGACCATTTGGAGGACTCGAAATGAGGGTATCTTCTGAGGGGTGTGGGTGTACGTGGAGAATATGTAGGAATTCACAGCTTTTCTCATTCGCGATTGGGGTCGTCGTATTGCAGGAGCGCGGGGAGTCCAGATGCATGGTGGCATATAGGCCATAACGTAGGGTCGTGGAGTGGGGGCGCATAAGAAGGTGATAGATTTCCCATCTATGACCTCTCTTTTTTTCGTCTACTCTGGAGGGTTGTGCCCGTCTTTTTTTATTTACTGCTTTTATTTTTCTATTTTCTTTCATCCCCCATTCAGACATGTAATCATACTTCCTTTAATGAAAGTAATAGTGATATGGTTCTAGCTTTTTCAAAAAAAAACAAGGGGAGAACTAATTATGAATATCTAAATGGATCTTTAATAACAAAATCTATTTAAAATGAGTTTACTTACAATTTTGAGGGGCTCAAATAGAGCCACTCATATCTCATTAGAAAAAAATTATCATTAAAGCATTGAAATTTCTTTTGCACTTATTGAAAATGGATTCATTCAATTTGAAACAGAACGATATATATTTTTCATTAAAGCATATACGTCATTAGATGAGATTTATTATTTTTAAACAAGTAAAACATTTGGCGACTACATGTGGGATTGTATTTGTAGTTGTACCTAATATTATCCATTTTATATATATATTTACAGTTACACATACCTATATATATAGTGTATTTGTAACAAGCATATGATATATTATATTTTTTTTATAATAGTATAGATATAAATACAAATAGAAATAGATTTTATTTCAAAGCTCTCTATGGAAGAAAGCCCCTTAGAGCCCCTAGAAACCGATGAGGCTGAAGCCTGTCTTCCCCACCAAAGTCTTACATAAGGAATTTGAGGATGATTTTTTTTTTTTACGTTTTTTTTTTTTTTGAGAGGGTAAAGGCCTATTACAACGCATACATTAATTAACGAGTGTTGATACACACAGTCTTTTTTGCAGTCTGTTTTACAACTCTATACGCTATGATAACGTAGTATATACTGTACTATCATAGTCTATGAGTCTTATCATAGTATATGACCCAATTTTTTTTTATTATAAAAAAATACACTAATCTATCTTATTATATACTTCATTTCATATAACAGCATGCATTTCAAAAGTTGAGTGCATGGTTTTAAAAAAAATAAAAATAAAAAATGGGATAAACTATAATTAGGGTTGCAATGGATATAAGAGCATGAACTAATTATGAATATCTAAATGAATCTTTAACAATAAGATCTATTTAAAATGAGATTACTTACAATTTTGAGGGCTCAAATAGAGCCACCCATATCTCATTAAAAAAAATTATCATTAAAGCATTGAAAAAAAAATTGCACGCTTTTACCGTTTAGAGTAAGTAAAAACTTTTATGAAAGCCCCATTTGAAAAGTAGTTCTAAATGTTGGCTTTTAAAAAATCTGATTTGGTGTTTTAGAAAAGTTTGAAATGCAGGATGTTTAATGAATAAACGCAAAAAAATGTCATATTTATTAACAACTGTTCGGTTCTGCATTTAGCGTTTTCATTGCAGATGTCACTTCATCTAGGAGTAAAAATTAAAGGGCAAAGCTAATCCCACTACCCATGTTACACTTTCCCACTATCCATAATTACGAAAATGCCATTATTTATTTTAATTTTTTTAATCCTTTTTCCACTACCCAGTTTGACAGCGTCCAGTCGAAATGTTCTTCACTGGAACGACAGAGGTCCGTCGAACTGTCTGAATAAGTGTCGACAAAGGTCTAGTCGAAGTGTGTTTCACTAGGACGACAGAGATCCATCGATCTGTCTGAACAAGTGTCGACATGGATGTGTCGAACCCTTCAAAACAACAATTTTCTTCTAAAAATCAATCACTTATATAATCATTTAAGTCCTTATGAAAAACAAAAATGTCATTTAAGTTATTTAAGTCTTTTTGAAAATCATTCCTATATATATATTTATTTAAGTATAAGAAACAAAAATATTAAACAAATAATTATTTGGATCAAATAAACAGTAAACATTTCATATAGACAAAAAACATTATTTTCTTTTCTAAACAAGTGGAGTCTTTTCTAAACAGACTCCACTAATTTAGAAAAGAAAATAATGTTTTTTTTCTATATGAAATGTTTACTGTTTATTTGGTCCAAATAGCTATTTATTTGATTTTTTTGTTTCTTATACTTAAATATATATATATAAGATTTTCAAAAAGACTTAAATAACTTAAATGACATTTTTGTTTTTCATAAGGACGTAAATGATTGTATAAGTGATTGATTCTTAGAAGAAAATTGGTGTTTTGAAGGGTTCGACACATCCATGTCGACATTTGCTCAGACAGATCGACGGATCTTTATCGTCCTAGTGAAACACACTTCGACTGGACCTTTGTCCACACTTATTCAGACAGTTCGACGGACCTCTGTCGTCCCAGTGAAGAATACTTCGACAGAACGCTGTCGAACTAGGTAGTGGGAAAAGGTTAAAAAAATTAAAATAAATAATGGCATTTTTGTAATTATGGGTAGTGGGCAAATTAAGTTAGGTAGTGGGTCTATCCGTGCCCAAAATTAAATGGTAGAAAGTCCATGCACATAGTTTCGAGACCGGATCCGGTCAGTGCCCAGTTTGGTCAGTTCGGTCAGTACTGAACTACACCACGTTCAAATCGAACTGCATCACTTATAAATCGAACTGCACAATAAATTGTTGGGTATATTTTTCACTCTCTTATTAGATACTGATGATACTTAGGAATTCATATTTTTTTCAATAGTTGATTGAATTCAATAAGAGAGTAAAAAATATATCCAACAATTGATTGTGCAGTTCGATTTATAAGTGGTGCAGTTTGATTTGCACGTAGTACTGACCGAAGTCTGACCGAAGTCGAGCACTGACCGGATCCGGTCCCCATAGTTTCCATATGTTTTTATTTTTCTAAAGATATACCCTTCATGGAATGACCATTCATGGAAAAAAAAACTACTGGTAAGGACCAAGTTTAAAAACATAAGCGGATCTCATATACAGTGGGGACCACATACAGTACATGCGACCGCACATTGTATATGTTTTTTAAAAAAATTAGTAAATAAATATTTGAACCCCATTCGAACTGGACTCGAATGTCTTAAGTATCGTTTGCCCCGTTCGAACTTCAAATTGGGTTTAAACGCCTAAGAGTCGTTTGAATCTCGTCTGAAAGATCATTTCAACACTGCTCGAACTAGATTCGAATGTCTAACCACACATGGTTACATATACTGCACATGGTCGTATATGACTGCACTTGGACATCACATGTACCACACCAGGATGCAGATGTGTACCTGTTCCAGTACGTGCCATGCACTTTGAACTATGATAAGACTACATATAACAAAGCCAAATTGCCAAAAAATTAAACAAATCTAAAATAATGTGCACAATTTATGAACATGCCATTGCGGAAGAGGAAAGATTAACCCATTTCAGATTATTAGATTAAGGAGCAACATCTCTCTCCTCAGTCTGGCCAAATATTGGAATAGTTAAGACTTTGTAAAGAATGTCAACTAAGTTTCGAATGCATGCATGGAGGATTACTTGTTGGAATTCGGGACAATGGAGGGAGACAGAACCGGTGTGAATGCTTCAAGGATCAACTGTTGTTGAATACTTTTAGACAAACTTTTCCCGTTCCGGTATGAACCACGAGTACACCTGAGATTGATGAAGTGTTGCCTTCAGGATACAATGAAGCCCTCTCTTGGTGTTGAGAACAAAGTATGTACTCTCTGTCTCAAACTCTTAGAACTCTCTAATTTAAGGGACTGATGATGCTAACTCGTAATTGAAAGAAAAGAAAATGAATTGTTGTTGTTTTGTTTGAGTCTAAGGGTCTGAATTTATAGGTCACATAGTGTCTTTTCATTCAAATGAGACACCCTTTTATGAATGGGGAGTTACAGCAACTATCCGATCGCTGGTCCACCATTTTCACGCAATCGTGCGATCCAGATTGTCCATCACGGGATGCATCCTTTCCAATAGCACTCCTTGGTGAATATAACCACCAACTGTCAACCCAACGGTGCGTATTGCATCTGAACATTCCTTCATCGAACGGTCCAGATTGCATCTGATCAGAACGATCTCCACCATCCGATTAGCCAAAAAGAAAAGGCTCCAGCTCCTAGCAACGCGCCCAAATGCGCCCTAAAATGCCCAACACGCACACACGCGACGCGCGGGGTGGTGCAACGCACGTGGTGGTGCGAACCAACGCGCAAAGGTCCACCATAAGATGTTCACTAAAAGGACTTCATTAGAGTATATGAGGCTCTCCTTATAAACACTCAAAACTTTTAAGAAACAACCGATGTGGGACTAAATATAGGATCACTTTCATCTTCTAAAGGGAGGACCACTAAAACCCAAATGTTTTAAATTTTTTTGAAAATACCCAACATTACTTATGTGTGTGAATAATTTCTCAAGTGACTATCATCTCGCATGGCTGTGGTGGCATTTGGACCCAGGGAAATTCTTCCATGACCACAGCAAGGATACAAAATCAACATTTTCAAATCCAAATCTTTGCCTCCATTGTTTATATACACGTCCACATACAACCCTGTGATACTTATCTTTACCAAAATCGCAATATATGATTAAACATACACAACCCTGCAATACAATCTTATTCAAATAAATGAAAACCAATAAACCTGAGGGAAGCTTTCAACCCTACAATATAACTTTTTTTTTAAGTTATAAGCTTTAATGCTCATCCAACAATGCAACCCCCAAGTATAAGTGATGCCTGTATACCTGTATAGCCGCACATGCGACACTCCTGTTCTATGTTGGCTCCATATATTTGATGCAGAGATCTTTGAAAGCTTACCAGGCAGACTTCCTTGCTGCCTGTTCTGCAAGATTGCTGATTGATTGCCAAATGAAATGGAGAAAGAGGGCTTCATTTGTGAGTTCCGTTTCTAAATCCACAACTGTCAGCTACACGAACCGTTCAGCGTTGTTGTCACCTGCATTGCTTCTTTTTGAAATTCTAATTAGCAGGAGTTATGAACAGAATCCAAACTGTCATTTTTGGCATATATACCTTTTCCGCTTGCTCTTAAGGACAGTGGAGGACGAAGGGTTGCTATGCCAATTACGCTTTCTTTGATTGATAAACCAATTATTGATTTGCTTCAGTTGCAGCCCCGTTTCCTGCACCAGTCTCGCCTTGTCGTCCTCCTGAAACGTGGCAAAGGAGCAATAAGAGTCACCAAGGGTGGTCCATTTCTTGAAGCAAGTGCTTCAAGATGTCATACAAGCAATATTCAATTATAAACATCAAGCAGTCACAAAATAAAATGCAAAGGTGTATCTAAAGCGTTGGTTTTCAAACTTCAGAGATATGATATTATATGGCTTCACTGTTAATTGAATACTTGCAAACTTATTAGCATAAACTTCCTAAATTCCTACTCGACCATGCTGAAGAAAAGGTATGTGTTGCAGTGCAATGGACAAAACTGACCCTGAAAATTTATTTCATGGAAAAGAGATGGAGGAGAGTGGAATAACCGTTGGGTAGGGCCACTTAGAATGTGACTGCCACCAAGCTTCAAAAGGGAGGTTGTATCCCCTGGCAGTTTCCCAGCTCTTCGCTTTCGTAAGATCTCCTCCCTGATGTCAACAATTTTCTCCTTATAGCCCTGCCATTCGCAGAATGGATTAGCAAATAGAAATCATTTGATCTGTGTGCCCATATTAGTACTCCATTGAGAATTCCTCCTACCTGTTTCAGCTCGTGCTTCAACTCTTGTCTCACACGCTCCATCAATGAACGCTCACTCTCCGTCGGAATAAGGGGACCAAAGCCCATGCTGTCCATCCCATCCGAACTTCCATCAAACATGTTTGTGTCACTATCTGCCTGATCGTCATCATCATCAGACATAGTTGCACCTGTGCCTTCACCTGGAGAAACACCTGTTTCACACAATGAAAATCAAACATGATTTGTAAGATTACCATCAAAAAATTCCCCAAGCCAATCAATTTTCAAAATCAGTTTTGTACAGGGACATGCCTGGAATTGACAAGCTAGAAAATTTTGAGCAAAAGATTGTTTTGGATTTCTTTTTATATTGTAGCATTCACAATTTCATTGTCAAGTTCAATTTTGATGGGAGTTCCATAAATAATATGGCAATGCCTACAGCAAATCAGATGATTCAAATGTGACGTCCTATGTGCTGATATTGAATCATGACCACCTGGTAAAATATGATTGAACCAGGCATGAATGGATCTTCAAACCATCAACGTCGATTCTTTTATATAAGTTAATTGAGAAGTATAAGGTTCAAGAAAAATAACAGCAATCTGGATGAAGTAGAAACATTATTGTTAGCAAAACATCTATCTGAACCTGAAGGTTCTCATAATGAGTTAGTTGATGTATTCCAATTTCTGTGTGCAGTTCCTGTCTACGCTAGATTATAGAGAACCAAGTTTTCATTTGTGCTTCTGTTCAAAATATTTACACATAGACAACCTACTAGAATTCATAGATTACACAAAGCAAATGAAGAATATCAATGGTATCATGTAGTAGTGTGTTTGCCTGTGTCATGGATCTGAACTCTGAAGATATTTCACAGTTCAGCAATATCATCTACTCATCACTGCTTCCAGACACATAAGGACCTTCTACTGGGGATGTGATTCAGCTAAACACCTACACGCTTTTAAATGAATGCAAATTTTTATTCTCAACATTCCATTTTTATATTGGTTATGAAATGCATATGCATGTCTCAAATGACAATGACAATAAAGGAACAGTCATTCTCTTGCAGTCACTTTTGCGGATCCTAACATTTTTTAAAATTCTTTTGAAGGTATAACTTGTCTAATGAATTACATACCTTTACAAATAAAATAAAATAAAATAAAATATATACTCTAACGAATTGATGCATAGCTTTTTACATTTTCTTAATTTAGTAATACTAACCTAACCTTGTATATACTATGTTAGGGGTAAGTGGAGACAACAGGAATGACTGAACGAATAATTGTGTATCAGCATCCGACAATAAAACAATCCAAAATCAAGACAACACAATTCAATTGAGGATAGATAACGATTATGGAGGTTGGCCTGATTCAAAAATCAAAATCAGATAAGTAAATTTTTATTACCGATCTGAACCAATTATTAGTCTTGAAAATGATAATTGTGATCAAAATAATGTTACACACAACCCGTTGAATTGATAGCATCGATTCGAACTACTGCAGAATCAAAGCAATGCTGTAAATCCTCGTAAGCCCACCTCATGATTAAGATCATCCATAGAGCCATTTTTCATTCAGCTTTAAAGAAGAGATCAACTGGACAAGGAGAATGAATGAACATATAGAAGTCTACTAAGCAGTCACACATGCTTTTTTAAAATAAAAAATAAAAAAAAATGATAAGATAGGCAAAAACAGATGTTTCTCAAGAAGTTAAAGATCCTGTTCATTGCTTGCAGTTGACGACACATTGTATTTGCTTGAATTTCAGAAAGTTTGAACTGTCTCTAAGGAAACCATTGAAAGGTCGTTAATGGGGAAATTAGGATATAGCCAATAGTTCAATGATCCATAAACTGATAATGAAAAAAAAAACTGATTTCCATTAGACGCTACATCAATCTCAGGTTCCCAAAAAATAGGAGTTGCTAAGAGGGATATCTTTGGTGTGACACAATAAATATTCGAGAACAATTAAAAGCAGTGTTGCTCCCAACTAGAATCAGAAGATTGATGGACATAATGAGAGTAAAAAACTAAATCATATATGATCTTCAACTAGAAACGGAGGAACCCTTCATTGGCAAACCTTTGATTGGGTTCACCTGTTACATTCAATAGGACAACGCATCGAATCATAGACATCAATACATATATGCATCGATTACTTAGTGGGGCCATGAAAATATTTTACTAAACATTGCCTGCAGCCCTACAATTGTATAGCCAAGAATAGATGCCAAGCAAACAACAGCCTTTAAAAGCAGGCATATATTTCCATTTATAAAATAAATGATTATGGAAAATCCTAATAAAATCAATATGGGCTAGAAATGGCAATTGACAATTTTAAATATATAGATAGCACTAGCAATAACTTAAATCAAACCATGTAGATTTGAAATTTCCCATAGTTACAAAGTTTCTCAAGGCGTTAATTCTGCATCAAGCATTTATATTAACGCACAAGTATAAAATATATATTTAAAAAAAGGCAAATACAGCTCACAGCTAGTCCATTCAAAATTAATTAACAGTTTCAAAATATTTTCCTACAGTCAAGAAAAATAGAGTTAAGGAATTTTATTTTGTACACAACATAGAATATTTTAGATTATCACAACATAGAATGTTTTAGCTTATCATGTAAAAAAAATTATATACATGTGAAGTGATGTTCGATGCTACAGAGAGCAAAAGCATGTACTGAAATTAGAACAGAGAACACAATTCAGATATCTGAAAGATTTACCAATCACCGCTACTCGAAGATTTGTCAAAGATGATTCTTAAGCAGAAAAGGAACCCAAACCCAAGGCATGAATGGAAGACCACCGATAATAATGATATTTTATAAAGATGAATTATAACTGTGATATCTAGAAGTGACAGCTACTGCTTTCATTCATTCAAAAGGCATATAACTGATAACTTCTTACATCTAAAAGGAACTTGCAAATACGTTTTTAAATTAGGCACTTGTTCCTAGATAGACAAAACCAATATGAGTTGCATATCTACAAAGATCCTTTTGTTGCATTATATTTCATTAAAATTATGGGCAATTACAATGGTGAATCACAGTCAGATTTTTTTTACCCCTTCGAGGAAATCCTAGTCATGAAAAATTGAATTCAAAGTATAACCAAATAATCTTTATACTTTATGATTGAATTAAAATCAATCAACTACATGGCTTTCCTCAAACAGTCTGTGTTTGAGTTTATGAAATAATCTTTATACTTTATGATTGAATTAAAATCAATCAACTACATGGCTTTCCTCAAACAGTCTGTGTTTGAGTTTATGAACCCTACAACCCCATAAGTTCCTTCTCAACGTCATGCTGGTTGTGAGTTGTGAATCTTCTTACTCATACTACCTCCATCTCTATGATCAGCTGTCAGATTCTTACATAAAAGGTCAACTACGCAATCTTCCTTCCCTTCTAAGAACCAAAAGCCCACATCTGCCCCCCTTACCATAAGTGACTTTCCTAGATTTGTTCCAAATGTCAAACTTTAGAGTGATTTAATTTATATTATCTTCAAAGAAAAGATAATAATAAACTTTCAAGTTCAGAAAATATGGAATTCAAGGTTCTACAATCAAACAGCAGCAAAAGACATTCAAACTCACCAGTCAGGCTTTGAAGGGACTGCTCAAGCTCCCAGCATGCCATCACTGCTTCCATTGCATGTACACGAACATGTTGCTGCAATTGCTCTTTGAAGGAACAGAGAAGCAAGACATAATGTGTCTATACATGAAAAACAAAAGAAAAATCAGTGAAATAAACCAATTGATCAAAGAATTAAGAATCAAAGAATTAAGAATGATATGTGCTAGAATCAATTAGAAATGCACAAATGTATAAAGACAAAATGAATGAGATATATGCTTCAATAGAGGAATCTAATATGTAGAAATATCACTTTATACTACCACTATAGAAATCAGATATCCGCATTTGAGCTAACTAGTATATAGCTTAATTAGTTAATAATATATAAACACCACGAAATTTAATATAATTTAAATTAAATAAACACATAACAACAGCAAAAACACAGTACAAGTGGTGCAAAACTATTTACAATTTTTGACCAGAAAGACAGTTGGACTAATGAGTCACTCAGATGTTTAATAGAGGTAAAATTTGTATTCAACGTTTGATTCCATTATAATTGAAATAATTTGATTGGTAGTTCTGCTTCTTCTTTTTTACTAAAATCCGAAAACAAATATGAAAAAAAAATTATTAAAGAGTTGTACAAGACTAAGCAGTACAATGTCCATCGAAACAATACATGATATGGTGTGAGACCTTGCATTTTTGGGGGAAATAGGATGCTGATACAATGCAAGGGTTAATATATTCATTGCGTACTTTGCTTTACTCTATATAGTACCTTGAAGGAACAAAAGTTGCATAGAGTGAAGTCAGTTATGAGATTTAAAATAATACACTCGATAACGGCTGTTTTTCTGAGGAAAATGATGGAATGTTTACTTGACAAATTACCATGATGGCAAGGAAGTATAAAATAGGAAGATGAGATGTGTTCCCAGAGAGGCAAGTCCATAAACAATAGGTGTTCATTCAGGATTTGGAATCTATGTAGTATGAAATATCTCAAAAACGTCATTTCAAGTGCTACAAAGAACGAACACCCACATAAAATGTTGATATACTTGAAATGGAAAAATGGCATGGGAATAAATTTACAGTAACAACTTGAGCAACAATGCACATACATTATTGTTTTGCCTTCAAATATTGTTTTTAATAATAACATGGAATCTTTTGCATCATGCAAGGGAGGCACCCATGCATATCAGCACAACCAAAGTTTCACACATATCGAGAAGCAACAAGTATAAGTTAGTCTAATCCTCAAGTTAAAAGTATGACCATAGGTCGCCAATGTGGGATCGACTATTGATTTCAAACATTGACAAAAATGTAAACACTATAATAGAGAAACTGGATTTTTTCCCCCAAAATTGAGGTCCTTTATAACAGCAAAAAATGCCATTACACAATTAAATCAACAATTTTAAAGAAGGTAGACAATTTACTGGTAATGTTGTACCTACATCTCAACACATATAGAAGATTTGGACTAACTGTAGCAGACCTAAACAGATGCATGACATGCCAAATTAAGGAAGTCAAACTCACAATAAATTAAATTTGTGTCTATAATGTAATTTGTGGTCATTTGAACAATGGATCATTGTAGAAAATCACCAGGAATATTACGATATATATGAATAATATATCATAAGAGAGCCATCTGAGGCCTGCAGCACTCAAGCTGCATGTACATCGACCACTGAGGATTGATCGAATCTGATATTCATAGTTTTGCCCGCATAAAAACATACATGAAATTTTATGTCACATTTATATATTAAAGCCAAAATTCGTTCTTATTCTTGGTTTCCTTATTATGTAAATATTGAAACATTCTGAAAACTCAGTAGGATGGTAGAGGGAAGACTTCCTTACACATCAACCTATCATCATAAATCTTTATGAAATTCTAAATAAGGTGACCCGCATTCTCTTAGTGTGAATCATTGCACAATTCCACTGAGTAGTTGCTAAATATACAATATTTTAGCAGTTTCCTCTTGTAGTTTCACAAGATAAAACATCTGTGATACTTTTGAAACAGGTATAAATAATTTGACATTTTCTAATGTTGGAACAAAAAATAGTTTGACAAACAACCATTCTTGTAGCCTTCAAAGTTCACTAGATAATAAAGAAGTGGAAAAGGAATCAAAATCAATATTTAATTGAAAGAATTCACATGGTAACATAAATTATTATGGTTTTACATTAAATTTTCTTCTTCTTCTTTTTTCTTTTCTTTTTTTATTGGCTACTCATGATAACTAAAATTCTAGTCCCCAACAAAAGCTTCATAGATTTCTTGTGCTAAGAGAATCAGCACTCAGCAGTGAATGAGGAAACTACAATTATACAACAAATTCTTTGGCAAAGTCCAGAAAAGCAACATGTATGCATCTCAGGATATAATTCTGATTTTTATTCACTGCGCTCCAAGAAAAGGTGGAAAGAAAAGTGAGACTGACAGAGTTAGATAAAGGGAACAGAAATAATTTTAAAAAAAATTAGAGGATTAACTCTTGACCAGAATTTTTCAAAAAAAAAAAACCTTTGACCAGAATTAAAGGTTTACTGAGTTCAATATAAAATGCCCCCAAACCATTCGGAAGCTATATCGACAATTGTTATGCATTGATATACAATTGTGCAAATATCCCATGCTCCTTCCAAGAGACAGTTCCCAATAATTTTGAATGCACGTGACAGATTTTCATTTGTACACCCTTGAAACAATTGAAAGACAGATAATCCTAAGTGGAAACAAATCTAAGCAGTCGTGGAATACAAACGAACAAAGATTGGGAACTTTAAAACTGGAAAGCATCCCCTTCAACAGCCTTGAAAAAGTGAAAAAAAAAAAAAAAAAAAATTTCTTTTTTTTTTTATGACGGAGGGGCTTTCCTTGAAAAAGTGAAAATTTTGATTCTGGCTGATACCCTGCCTCAACAAATTTGACTGACAGTATGCTATAATGAACTCAAACCAGTCTAATTACGCAAATTAAAGCGCCTAATCAAACAAAAGAAACACTCTTCCAAGGAAAACCTATGCAAAAAAACAACAAAAAACAAAACCACCTCCTTAAAACCAATCAAATTCAACAATCACTCAATCAACCGATCAAGTGTAAACATAAACAATCACAAGACAAAAAAAAAGAGAAAGAAAACACAGAGTATGAGATAGGGAGATGACCATGAACTGATCGAGCTCCTTGTCGTCCCCCGGCATCATCTGGCTCCCTCCCGCCCCGTTATTGAGGAGCGAGTACTTGGCGACTACGTTCTGCGACTGCGCGAGCTGCGCATCGATCCTCGGCAGCTGGTCCACCGGCGTGGCGATCCGAAGGCACGCGACGTGCGCCGACAGGAGCTGCTCGTACAACGGGTGCCCCAGTATGTCCGCCTTGCACCTCGCGTTCTGCCAGGACCCCAGCCCCACCTCCTCCCCTCCCCCTCCCACTCCGACCGCCTCGGTATCCGTGCCCGGATTGCTGTTGTTCATGTCCCCTGAGCCGTGCGAGATCGCGGCGGCGATGACCGAGTCCTCGTCACCCCCTCCTCCTCCGCCGCCGCCAGCGCTGCTCCCCCCGACGTCGCTCGCGTTCCTCTGCAGGATCCCCGGACGGGGAAGCCACTGGCCCCCTCCGCCGGCTGCCGAGGCGGAGGCCGGGGAGGCGGACGAATCGGAGGTCGTCTGAAGGTGAAGGAAGCTCCCGTCGTAAGGGCTGTGGTTGTGGTGGCCCTGCTGACGGAGGATTGCGCTGCTCAGCCAAGTCGGCTGCGGAGCCTTCCCTCCGGCGGCCGACTCCGGTGAGGCCTGACCGAGCACCGACGGGTTGTCCCCGTAATGCGGGAGGCCCATATCGTGCGACAGGTGGTTGTGGAAGGCCATCTCCAACTGATCAAGCGGTTTCACGGCGACCCACCCATGTCGGCCTCTCCCAAGTCTTATAATTCCACAAACAGTGAGAGAGAGAGAGAGACAGAGAAGATTAGAAAGGCAAAGGAAGGAAGGGTGAAAGAGACGTTGAAACTTAAAAATCAAAAGTTCTCGCAATTACGACATACCAAACCAACGAAAGTAAAACAAAAATATGTCATTTTTTTAATTTAAAAAATAAATAAATAAAAACCGGATGGTATTCGAAAAACCGCTTTTGTGGTTGTGGGAAAGGGTCTGGTGTTCCTGCAACACACGCCGCCAAATTGAATTCCGCGAAATCAAATCCGACGGTGATGACGCCGTCCACGTCGGCGGCCCGGACGGTTTCGAAAAGTTTGTGATCGCGCGTAGGACAACAGGGACACGCGTCGTCGCCAGGTCGCTTGGACCACATGTGGGGACCACCTGTCCAAAGCACGCCTGTTGAGATAACGAATGGGGGTGTGACACGTGGAAGGAGGATTCTGGCGCCGCCGGCTTAATCACGCATCCTTCTCTTTAGCCACTTCAACAGTGGTCCCCGTCCCACAAGAGAACACTTTTGTTTTTTTTTCTTACTGACGCGTGGGGCCCACCTAGGATGAGGTGCAGAGGCTTATCGTGGTTTGTACACGTGGCATGACGTCTGGCTTCTGCCAATCGAGGGATCTTAGGGTGGTCCCCCGCTATTCCTGTTCACTATCCACCGCAATTATTCGCCTATATCTGATATTCTTACCCGATACACTCATCCCGAGTATACCTTTAAAACATTGATGGTTACGCACACAATTATTTTTATTATCTACAATTATTTTTATTATCTCAAATGTATTCACGTGTATATTGTTAACTTTTTATGAATAATGTTACGTATAATTTATTTTTTCAATTTAAATTCTAATTTACATATGTTTTATTTTTTAAAAAAATAATATACATCATTTAATAATTTATATGTTTTTATAAAAATATATATATATTTTAATGAATTTCATTGATGTATTTATAAAAAAGAATGTGAAATTTTTTTATTAAAATATATATCGCATTAATATGATATGTGTTCTGTTAATTTTCTATCGATGCATATGAGACTAGAATTAGGGTTTGAAAAAAAATGTGTGTAACAACATTCATTTATTATAAATTTGTTAAAAATTGATACATTCAATTCAAAATGAAACGATATACACATTTTATCAAATCATATACATTATTTGATGATGTATGGTAGTTTAAAAATATTAAAACATGTGAGTAGTGCATTTTGGGCTGTGCCTAACAATATCCAACATTTATAGAAATGGGAAAATAATGAAAAAAATCTCTTAAAAATTAAATATACTCAAATCAACCATTTTTTAAAATTATACCTAAAAAAGTTTCATTTCCTAATTTTGAAAACACTGAATACTAATATAATTTTATATAAGTATATCTTTAACGTCATTCTACACTAAAAACATATTTTTCTACAAAACAATAATCTCTCTCTACGTGACTAAAATCAATTCCCTTAGCTCCCGTTTGGGTAACGGGTTAAGCCCGGATAAGAATAGTATAAGGGTGGTATAAGAATGGATAGGAAAAATGACTGTTTGTTTGCAAAGTATAATTTTGTATTATTAAGCCAGTTTAAACGAGTATAAGAGAATATAACAATTCTAAGTAACACTTAGAATAAGTTATACTCACTTTATCTATTCACATGGGCACACATGTAAAATCAATTTTTTACACCTTATAACATCAAATCACTTATCAACACCTCTTATACATCAAATGACCCAAATGTCAAATCAACTTTTTCACACTTTATTTATATTTTATTCTTTATCAACCAAACAACTCAACATTTATTCTTACGTTTTCCAATGAGAATAAAAAAATACAACCAAACAGAAAAATCTCTTATTCATGTAGATTTGTTATCTATACTGTCATAATTATCTATCCAGAATAACTCAATTCTGCTATCCAAATGGGCAGGGGCGGAGCCAAGGGGGGGCGGGCTGGGGCCCGGGCCCCCCAAGGCCCATGCAACGCGTCAACGTATAGGTGATGGAGAATTGACGGTATAAAGGGATTTTGCATATAAACCCCTCACAAAACATTATATAATCACATACCCTTATTTAAATTCTATTCCCAACAATGCCCTCAAAAGGTTTTAATTTTGCATCAAGGCCCTTTTGAGGGTATTTTTACATAACCATCTTTTTTTTTAAATTATCAAGAATACTATCTAGAAAACGAATATTGCTAAAAATAGTAATCCACTAAGGTTATTTTGATAAAATGAGATCTTTTCAGGGTATATGAAAAAAAAACTTATTGAAATGAGTGGGTTTGAAATTGAAAAATAATACATGCAGTCTCATTTGCATCATGCTTATTTTTGAAGTGTATACTCGTATAATAAAGTATATTAATCTTTGATAAAAATGAAGTACGTGCTCATATGAAATAAATATAAATATATATATTTCATTTAAGTTTTATATAATAGTGTATAGGGAGATAGTGGAATATATACTGCATTAATCAATTTCATATACTGCATTAGACACGACAAATGATAATATGGCTAGAAAATGACTCAATATATTAGTGCTCATTTAAACTTTGATTCGTGTGTCCTTTTTTTTAATGCAAATTGTGATAAGATTTATTTTCATAGGAATATTGATATCTGATTTTGAGGTGTATAAAAATCACATATTTGAATGGTTTAATGTTTTTTTTTGTTTATTTTGATTTTCATCATTAGTATATTGAGTCTCATATTTTTTTGGAAGTTAGATTTGAAAAATATCTTTTTAAAATATAAACCTAAAAAATATACTTATATGTTTTTGTGATCAATTATTTTCTTCATATTCACATTTTTAATTTTTGAAGCTTCATTATGAGATTTAATGAGATTTTTTAAATCATTCTAGATAACTAAATTTCAAACTCTATTTTTCTAGATTTTCATAAATTATTCTAGATAATTAAATATAAAAAATAAGTAAAAAAATAACTTTCGATATGAATTGATTATCATTGTCTCAAGAAATCGATTATTAACCAATTATTTTAATTTCGTTTTAACTTATTATACATTTGTAATTTTTTTTTATCTTACTTATTCTCTTAACCCTCTGGCCCCCCCATACTCTAATTCCTGGCTCCGCCCCTGCAAACGGGGACTTAGAGGTTTTGTTGTTATATATTTCGTATATATATCTTACATGATTTTGTTTATTATTTTTCATTGTATATATTAATAATATATAATTTAAATATATGTTGTACCGCAATGCAGCAGATGATGTTTTGGTATTCTAAATCTTTATTTATATTTATATTTTTTTGCATGCTTATTCACTTATTTTTATGGCAGCATTAGTGTATATCCAACAAAATTAAGAGATATAGAATATGTTAATGATTTAATTGCACAAGCATAAATTAGTTTTTTATGTTTTCAAAATTGTAAAATAAGATTTTTTTTAATAAAATTTTAAAAAATGGATAATTTAGATATTTTTAACTATTAAAAAACTTTTTTTCAGTCATTTTCCGTATAGAAATTAGGGTGAGAATAGCAGACCATAACTATTGACGCGCTTAGCTATAGTTCAGGTGATCATTATGCGGTTTGTAGTCTACAATTACCCGTGATGGAGGATCGTTTACGGTGATTAATAAATGAGGGCGGCTGTAGATGGGAGGGATTGGAAGAGCCATTACCGTTGGATCCGTGGGGTTTTTGGGGGGGTCCACAGGAAGGATGATGATGATGTCGCTATTTTAATCCAGTGGTCCACGTACCTGGTTGGGGAGGGGACCACCGCGTGCGGGCATTGAGTGGGGGGAGGACCACCAACTTGGTTGGACAAGAGCTGTTTGTTTTGTTTTTCTTCTTTAATTAATTGACGGGACTTGTCCGGAGCATTTACTGTTACCGTCGCCCTCTAACATAGACACATAAAAAATTTGGGAAAATTCAAATAACCCTTTATTAACTATCTAATATCCATATAATCCACTTTTTTTTTTAAAAATCCACGTAATCTTTCAAAAAAAAAAAAAAATGTAAATTCAAATAACTCATTCAATTAAATTTTTATTGACATATGAAAAATATTATATAAATATTTTATTTGATAAACTCTAATTGGGAATACAGTATACAAAAAATCTCTATAATTTGTTAAAAATGCAAAAAAAATATTTGAATGATGGATTTTACCTATATGGAGTGATAAATAATTATTTCTAGAGAATTTTTTATATTTTTAATCACAGTTAACTAGACAAAATATTAATAAAATAATCATAATATGTCAATAAAAATTTAAATCAGATGACTGTTTAAATTTATATAAATGTTTTTAGGGGCTGTATAGACTTTAGAAAAGTAGCCAGAGGTAGGCCTGTCAACGGGTCGGGTCTAGACCCGGACCCGATTACACGTATAATATATCCGATCCGATTTGGACCCGACCCGAGTTGGACCCGACTCGGCGGACCCGAACAAACAAACGGGTCGGGTCCGGGTCCATCCCGCCCCGACCCGTTGGACCTGAGACCCGATTGTTTTATTAATATGTGCTCATATATTATAAGATTATTAGTATTAGTTGATACATAATTTTATTTCTTACTTAACTTATGTTTGTATCTATAAGTTCATAAATCATAATCATAATCATAACATTTTTTTCATTGTGGATGTTGCAATTTGCAAGAACTTGATTGTTTAATATGTAATAAACTTAGTAATGTATTGTCATTGGTTTGTTTTGGACAATTAACTTATTAACTTTTGAATTTGTATAATTAATTAGTTTTAAATATGTTAGTGTTTATTGTTTTGAATGTTGTTTAGGTTAATATTGTTTTGAATGTTTGTATAATTAGTTATGTTTATTGTTTAGGTTAATATGTTTTTTTTATGTTAGTGGTTATTGTGTTGGATATTTTTTAATAATTCATTTACTTTTTTTGAATGGTATAAAATTATGTTCAAACATAGTCTCATTAATAATAATGTTTTATTACAAAAAATTTCAAATAAAATGATAAGGCAAACAAATATATGAGCTTTTCTTTTCTCTTTTTTTGCCAACCATCCGGGTCGGGTCGGACCCGGACCCGCCGGGTCCTATATTGGACCCGGATCCGTCGATCTTGTCACGGGTCGGGTCCGGATTCACTCCAACCCGACCCAAACCTGACCCGTTGACAGCCTAGCTAGAGGGTTACATGTTTTTTTTCAAAAAATATAGACAGACGAACAAGACGGCATCGGCGGCTAACAAGTCACCGCGAAAGCTCCATCCCATCGGTTATAAATATTAATGTTCCTCGTGAATACATATAAAAAAATCTAATAACCCTTTATCTTTCCGTCCATAGTATTAATAATTAAAAGTTTTTTCAACTTCATTACATTAATCAACTTTTTAAAGATAAATTAAATTAATCGTGATAATTGTACCACAATATTATTTTTTCTGTTATTATTTATCATTAGATTTAAGTTGAGATAATCATATAATATGTGTGATAAGTAGCTAATTTTGACTCAAATAAAAGTTTCAACATTTGATCTTATTTTTTAATGTAAAATACTCATTTTAGAAAAAAACTTATTTCACAGTCATAAATATATATTGAAAAAGTCTTTCCAACGAGCTATTAATCATCTCAATAGATTATACCTAAAAAGCTATGATTTTTTGAAAAATTTCATAAATAATTTAATTCTTGATTTTGGAATTTATATATAAATTGGATAATATCATCTATATCCACCAAATTTTAATGATTTTTTATATACATAATATAAAAATCACATTTCAACCAAATATCTTTGATAATTTGTAATTTCCAATAATACAATTCCAAAGGGTTTAAATTATATATAAATATCATTGTTTAATCCATTCCAACGACGTTATTTATTTTAAAGTTTCAAATTAGATATTTTGTAATATAGGGTTGGTTGTAGGGTATATATACTAAAAAATAATTTGAATTGTAACAGATCTCTTTTATGTATAATTTCATAATAAATTTTACAAATAAGTTAATTTATCATTATTAAAGTTTTCATAACTATCATGTATGCATATACAACATGATATATTATATCGCATATACATGATCGAAAAAAATTAAGGGGGTTGGTTGTGGACAGTTTTTTTAAAAATATTTTTTTATTTATGCGCACTTCATGTGTGTGGTAAAACAAGTCTATATACTAACAAAAAGTGTTTAAGTTTTTTAACTTTATTTCTTTGTCACACTTTCACTTTCAAATTTACACTGAATTTTGTATGATCATTATTTTTAGATTAAGGGTAAGAATAGAAAAGAAAAAAAAGATCAGATAAGATATTCACAAAATCTATCTTATTCAAATCCTTATATCCTTAATTTCAAAAATAAACTTTTATAAATATATGATTTTAAATAATATTATTTATGGTATCAATATAAATATATTGTCTCAGATATCATATCTAATATTATTGAAAATATAACATCATTTATGAATCCTTTCAGCTGTTTTTTTTTTAAGTCGTGGGAGTAGTGTTTTGAATTTTTTTTGTTCGGATCTCACCCTAGCAAATATAACATCATCCCTAACTAACAAAAAAAAATCCACCCACTGTAACAAATCTAGGGTTTTGCAAAAAAAAAAAAAAAAAAATTGGTAGGATCCTAATTTAATTGATCTATAATCTTCCTTAACAAAAAAAACACAGACCTATTTTGTGTGTATAAAGAACCCCTTAGCCCCCGTTTGGAACGGGAATAAGCCCCTGGATAACTTGGTATTGACTAGAATAAGGGTTTTAACCAGTTAATTTGTCTGATATATTCTGGAATATCTTATGAAGAATAAACTGGTATAAAGTGGTATATGGATTTCAACCAACCCTAGGTTATTTTACTCAAAGAATATGTGGGTCCATTGTCAAATCAACTGTCATCACCTCTTATAAATCATATGTCAAATAAACTATCATTATTTTTTCACCTTTTATAAATCTTATCGATACTTTATTCACATTTTACCCAAATAACAAAACATTTATTCTTACGTTTACCAACAAGAATTATTCAAAACACAACCAAACACAAAATCATTTTATTCTTATTTATACACTTATGCCGAAATAAATGTATACCCAGGAATAAATCATATTCCCATTCCAAACGGGGGGTTAGAGTATCTCCAACCATGCTTCACCAATGTCTCATTCATTTGGTGGAGCGTGCGACATATACCTAGTTAAGAAGTATTGATTAATGTGTCAACTCCAACCATACTCCCTTGAATGACTCATACAATAATATTTTATTAATATTTTTTTAATTCAAATTAATCATATTTAAAATTTAATGTGGGAGCATGGGGGACTCACCATAGGGAGAGCATAGTATTATATTAAGGGTTCGTTTAAATATGAGTTTAGGTAAATTCTGCGTTTCAAAAGCTAAAAATTCTGAAACTCAGATCCAAACCCGTTTTCAGCATTTAGCTTTTCAAACCACAATCTTCGTTTTTAGGACAAAAAATCTAATAAAATTTAGATTTTCAAAAGTTGAGTTTGAAACATAAGATTTTAAGAATCTCATAGTTTCACCCTAAATGTCATATTTTTAAGGGTATATTAATTATTAATTAAATTTAAATTTAAATTAATTGATTTTTTGTGGGACCCACCATATGAGAGAATATTTTTTATGTGGACCCCACATTTGGGAGCTCCCACGTGCCTCCCCAATCTGGTGACATTCCAAGCTTCTCCATCCGATTTGTTAAGGAGCCCCTTGGAGATGTTTTTTCTCATCCACTCCAATTAATTGAAGGAGCTAAAAAAAGTGGTTACCTGGAGATGCTCTTAGTCCCTTCAAAGTTTCACAAAAAAATTGAAAGTTTTAAATTTATTGGTGGGTAAAAAAAATTGAAAGTTTTCCCTCACAAAAAATAGCCCAATTGTTTCTTAATCCCAAGCCGAGGAGAACTCAAGGTGTCCCTTCTCTCTCTTTTAATTTATTGATATAAAATATATCTTTTTTAGATGAAGTCTTAATCAAATTGGAAAAACTTGCATGAGATTTATTTATATCAAATTTTATCATCATTACATTTTTTAATTATTTGTTAAAGTAAAAAGGAATTAATATGATGTTTTTTTTTATTAAAAATGAATGAAATGATTGATTAATTTTCAAAACTTTATTTTTAATTATTCTTTATATAGTTAAATTTGGAGTGCAATTTTCATATATAATTTAAATAAAATGAAAAATACAGATTTGAAAAATATAGTTTATATAACATAAGTATAATTTTAAATAAATATATATTTTTATGACAATGATTTTTAAATTTATAAAATGATTATCGTTAAGGAATTAAAATATTATGTGTGTGCGCGCATGTATGTGTGTGATTTTTCAATTATGCTATACATGTCATTCATTTAAGTAAGGGTGGTAAACAAGCTAAACAAGTCGCGTTTTCATATGTTCAAGCTTCGCTCGTTAATACTTAGGCTCGGCTTGGGCCGGGACCGAACATAATTTTGTGTTCAAACTCGATTCGTTTGACTTGTGAAAAGCTAGATTAAAGCTCAGTGCTCAGATTCGTTTAGCTAAAAAAAAGCTCGTTTAGCAATTAAAATATACATAAAACAGATAACATGTCAAAAAATAGATAATCATATTAAAAAATCCTACTAAACAATCATATTCAAAATGAGCTCATATATGCTCGGGCTCGGCTCGTTTATAATCGAGTTTTAAAAATTATTCAAGCTTAGCTCGTCTATTTAATTGAACAAGTCTGAACGAGTTTCAACTGAGCCCGAGCGGCTCGACTCATTTACCACCCCAACATTCACTCATTAATAGCTTGTTTGACTTTTTTAAAAAGATTTAAAAAATATAAAATACAATACTACCCTTCCTTTAAATTTGAGTTTTTCACTCTCAATACAACACTCCCTCATTGATCGTCGTATGTAAACGCTTTTCAATACAACATTCTCTTTTTTGTAATTTCTTTTTTGCCATCCTAAGTCATCCGTCACTTCAAAAATTCATTTTAGTCGGTCTACTCATCTTCAACAAACGGCGTTGCCACCCCTGGAATCCTCTTACCGCCCTCTATCATATAAGAGTGGTTCGACCACCTTTCGAGCCTTCCTCCGGCCTCCACCTCCTCCAACCTCTCCACATTCTCACTTTTAAAAGAAAAACAAAATATGTTTGGCAACAAAAAAAATGTAAAATATAATGCATATAAAGATCAGATATATTTGAAATATAACTTAAGTTTAATGAAAAATATAAACTGTCTAAAAACACAAAAAAATTAAAAAATATAATGCATATAATGTTCAAATACATTTTAGAAAAAATAAATTTGAAAAATATAACTAAATTTCAAAACAATAAATAAAAATACTCTTCAAAATCACACTAAAAACAGATAGTATAATGCATATAAAATTCAGATACATTTAAAATTTTAACTGAATTCTAAAACTTTAATGAAAATCATTAATTGCATAAATACATAGAAATATAATGCATATAATGTTCAAATGCATTCCCAAAAATAATAAATTTAACAAATGTAACTGATTTTTAAAACAACAAACAAAAATTGTTCAAAATATAATGCATATAAAATTCATATACATTTGAAATGAAACTTACTTTTGAAAAAACAATTGCAGTTCGATATCACACTAAATAACATTGAGTACAATACATATAAAATTTAGTTATATTTGAAATATATATAAATTTCAAACACCAGATTCAAACATCAACACTATATTCAACAAAAAAAATTTGTATATCAATAGACATGAAAAAACAGGGCCCAAGCCTGAATCGACCGACATTAATGAATTATATGATCAAATCGATCTAACACAAAGCAGTGGTTGACAATCCTCCAAACTAAAATTTGAATCTACTATTCACATTATAACATATACACGATTCAATTGTTGAAATAACAATGTGTATAGAATCAATTGAAAGTAACAAAAAAAAACCTTCAAAAACTTCTATTGATCGGCTCTTTGGTGTTTCGATTGCGTATAAAATTCTTCAATTGGTGAATGTCAATTCATATGAAGGATCAACATGAAAGGGATAAAAAAAAGTGAAACTAAATATTACAATTACAAATATGGAATAAACAAGAACCATAACTATCTCCTCGACTTGTGAGGATCAATTAACAAAAAGGCTAAATAAAGTATACTAGGAATTATACATGTGTCAACTCATAGGGTGATGGGACTTGCGGTAGGGCGTATGTTTTGGGACTTAAAAATCATTATTCATAATTTTTATAATTACATCAATTGAAAATATAAAAAAATGATTTACTAATTTTGAAAATGAGTGTGCATTAGATGGGGAGGAGGCGGCCATGGCAGATACAAGCAATGGAGTAGGAGGAGGTGCAAGCGTCAATGAAAATAAATCAAGTAACACGAACATAATCTCCGCAAACAATGTTAATCGAACAATGATTTTGCAGATACTAGGTACGAGTACGACGCACGTAACATGTGATTCTCTTTTATAGTTTTTTAGATAATATGGTTTAAAATTTTTATACATTTCCCAAATTGTGTGTTCGTTTTCACCTATAATAATTAGTTCTCTGCATATAATATTTTTAATATTACATTTATGGAATTGATCTATATGAGTAAGTTGGGGTGAAATGGATATAATTTTTTTTTTTGATATTGGAGGGACTCCACGTGGCTGACCTTACGGTCGAGCTGAAAAAGCTACCTCCGCCTGTTTGTCCTGGTCCCACGGAAAATTCTTTCGAATAATCGCCAACAAACAGGTGGATAAGTCAGCGCCAAGACTCGAACCCAAGACATCCTTTTAACCAGACAAGCCATGAACCGTTGTGCTATGACCACTGGGAACTAAATGGATATAATACGATGATACAAAAAATTTATTATGACAAATGTTTATGTAGAAATGAAAACAAATTGACGTCAGTGTGCAAGAGAACATTCACGTCACTGTGCAAGAGAACGAATGACTCAAATGGACAATGAAGATGATGATAATTTGGGTAAGGTAGATTAATTGCTTGATGATTTTTTCGTAAGAGAAATATATCAATTTTTTGAAATTTTTTATTAATTTTTAATTGTCATGATTTACAAGAAGAAGAATTTTTCATGAAAATTTTAAAATTACTCAGAGCAACTATCGTCCTTAATATTTATTTTTATATAAGATATGTTATTGTATATGAAATATTACTAATTTATTTGAGGATTTCGATGAAAGAAGCAAATGGATCAAAGAAACAACTTTGTAAGTTAAATTAAAGTGATATATAAGCCCCTCACTAAAATCCCAGAAAAGAGAAATTTTCATTTTGAATCCCTGACAAGAACTAAAATCCGAGAAATGAGAAATTTTCATTTTGAATTAGAGTTACCAAACTAGTATTTAGTGTATTCTAATCATTAATATAAGAAATGCATATAAAAAATTAGGATGCTGCTACCTAGGCCCCAGAAATTAAGCCTCATTTGTGAGCCCCAATAGGTGGCACTCTCCTATTGATTCCTATTTGACTTTTTATAACTACCAAAATGACAATGACAAGACTACCCTTCTTATAATTTTAAAAATAAATTCAAACTAACTAATATTCAAATTAAACCTCATAACTGAATCCCACAAAAGGTGACACCATTAAATCTTCTCCCTGACCTAACATATTTTTAAAAACTTTAAATTTTAGGGTTTTGATTTGGGTGAAGCCATATGAACGAAAAATGACAGATTTCTTTCCATAAAAATAGAATTAGAATTCAAATTTAAATACCGGTGTATGTAGATTTGAATTAACAAATACCTTAAAAAAATGGGCTGGAATTCAAATTCAAATACATGTGTATCTAGATTTGAATTAACAAATACCTTCAAAGAATGGGCTGGGATTCAAATTCAGATACATGTGTATCTGGATTTGAATTAACAAATACCTTCAAAGAATGTGCTGGGACTCAAATTCAGATACATGTGTATCTGGATTTGAATTAACAAATACCTTCAAAGAATGAGCTGGGATTCAAATTCAGATACATGTGTATCTAGATTTGAATTAACAAATACCTTCAAAGAATGGGCTGGGATTCAAATTCAGATACAGGTGTATCTAGATTTGAATTAACAAATACCTTAAAAAAATGGATTGGAATTCAAATCCAGATACAGGTGTATCTGGATTTGAATTAACAAATACCTTCAATATACATAATTATACACATAAATAACAACATAAACGATTATACAAATCATATCTAAACACAAAAGTTCCAATTTAATATTGATAATTCCTTTGCGAGCTGCTGACAGGGGTTTTCATGGCTGCTCTCTGCCCTTCCCTCTCCGAGTCCCCTTCCCCTCTCCGAGTCAACTTGCTTCCTCCTCATCAGATTCTGGACCCCCCATGACAAGCTCTCTCTCTCTATTTCAACCCCACCTCCTCAACCACCATCTCTTCTCCCTAACTCAAATAAATCAATTCCACAAATGAATTTTCTCTGATAAATCAGAAAAAACTTCTCCTCCAAATAAAAATTCAATCTTTAATCAAACGAACCATCAAAACGATCGATCCTCAAATGGTTCCTCGAATCAATTCGTGTAAACAATGGCTTTAATTTTAATTTAATTGCTTTTAAAAAAAGAAAGAACAAACCAAATCATAACCACCTCATAAATATAGGAATTGGTTATGATATAAAAAACACATTATATGAAGGGGGTAAATTAGATATTTCAATTTTGCCACCTTATGGGGCTTGAGATGGGATCTACCAATTGGAACCACAAAAATCATTATTGAAAAAATTATAACATGTCCAACTACTGTTTTAAAACTTTTTATCACAAGTTTGACAAATAAAGTAAGTACATCTCTGAACATTTATAAAAAAAGAAATATTACACTCATTCACAGTCCAAAACACAGATCGCACATATTTTCATTTTTTAAAATCATATTCCTTAAATAATGAGGTATATGCTTTTAACATAAATATATACTACAATAAATTGAATGATATTATTTATAAAAAAAAGGAAAGAAATCATGTAACCCAGTGTAATCTGCTCGAAATTCATATAAGCCACTCACTTTTCTTGAAGTCCATATAACCCCCTGAAAATACATATGTAAATCTAAATAACCCCTAAGTTAAATATCCCTTCATAGATGAGGAATATTTTGTTTGGTTAACACTTGATGAAAACACATATATCAAAAACCCTCTACAATGTGTTAAAAATACGAAAAATTCTCTATAAATGATTATTTTACCCCTTTGGATATAATTTTATAATTTATTCAGAGGTATAAAATCATCATTTATAGCCATTTAATTACACATGAAATATTCACATAATGTTTCTCATATGTTAAAGAAAGTATAAGTCAGGGGGTCATTTAAATTTACTTAGGTGGTTAAAGGGGTTATATGAATTTTTTACAGTTTATAGGGGGTTATTTGAATTTTCCCTAAAAAATATAGACTGTACCGTAGCTAATATGTCTCCGCGAAAGCTGTATCTCATCGGTTGTAAATTTTAAGTTGTAAATATTTAATATTCCTATGATATACCTACCAAAAAAAATCACTAATATAAAAAATGCATGTAATATTTTTTATGACGTATGCGAAAAGGAAGCTTTGAATTTTAAAAAAAAAATTTGAGAAATCATTAAAAAGATATTAAATCACATTTTTTACAAGATAAAAGCATGTTAGTATTGAAGATACTTATAAGCAGGGCGGATCCATAACATTGTTTTAGGTGGGCTACATAGTTTATATTAAATATTTATATAAAAGTTTTTTTTTCTTATATTTGATAGCTATATTAAATGTTTATATGAAATTTTTTTGTTCTTTATTTGATATAATTATTTATATACCAAATAATATGATATTCAAAAGACATATAAGTGAATAAAAGAAAAAAATATGAAATGTAATTAAAGTTGAGTACTTTAAAAACGAGATATAAACTCATCTTACATAATATATTAACAAATTTTATAATTTAAATAATCAAATATGCCATCATAAAAATAGGAAGAGTTGTCAGAAAAATAAGAAGAGTTGTTTTATGGATATAAATGTTTCTTTATTGTTCAATTGACATTAAATTAATTCTTAAGATAATATTTGAATTTTAAAATTTATAATAAGATTGAGGCTGCGTTTGATTACACGATTGTAAACTGATTTTAAGCAAAAACTGAGTTTAAATCTGATTTTGTATGAAGCTATCTACCCACAACTTCTGAAAAACTCAGGTTTTGAGCACTATTTCACAAAAATATGTCTCCAAGTTTTGGTCCCATTTTTTTTTGTTTGAAAATGAGTTTGGAAAAAACAGTTTCCTACAAACCCAAAAGCTGCTCAAACCTGTTTCCAAACGGGCTGGAGTTCGATTTGGTTTATTAGATTGAGATCTACTTTGTTATGTTACTATTTGATTTGTTATTAATTTATTAGGTTGATATCTAGTTTGTTAGGAGTATATTTTATGTATAAAAATATAATTTATATAATATAAAATATAAATATTATAATTTATCATCAAATAATAAATTAAAAAAATACAAAATCTGGGCCGGGCTATAGCCCGACCCAGCTAACTCATACATCCGCCTCTGCCTATAAGATACCTATTCGAAGAATTTTTTTAACGTTTTATAAAAAAATTCAATATGTCTAGTCTCATGTATAGTCTATTTGTAGTCTGTATTATTTTTTATTTTATTTTTAAATAAGTTATACACTCTTCCATCGAAGTACATATTCTTATATGAAATGAACTATATATTTATATACAATGATGTAATTTTCTCTTTGCAAATTAATTTTTATTATTTCATGCACTAGAGTTAAACATCATACATTACGATAATGTAGTATACACTGTGCTATCATGTGTAAAACCGAATGTAAAATAGATTTCAGCACTCTTAAAAAAAACTAGGATTTTTTATAGACTTTTGATGCGCATAGGATTCAGATTTACTTGGTAGTCTGCTCTACTATCAGTCCTCTATTCCTTGAGCTCCTGTTTGGATAGAGAATTAAATTATTATAAGGTTTATGACTATTCTAGTATAGATAAAGAATAAGTAATTTTTTGTTTGATTGTGTTTTTAATTATTCTCGTTAGAAAATGTAATAATAAAGTTTTTATTGTTTAGTTGAAAATGGATAAATTATAGATAAATATGAATAAGGTGTGGATAAAAGATGAGAAAAAATGATTTATGTGAGCTCCCTAAGAGGTGATTACAATTAATTTAACAGTGGGACCCACATATTCAAATAAATTGAATAACTTAGAATAACTTAATTACAGGCAGAGCCGACCCTGAGATTCATCAAACTAGAATGGGTCCAAGGCGAATTTATGAAATGGGGCCCCATGAAATATATATAAAAAATATAATGAGTAACAACACAATTAATCTTCAAAAAATAAATAAATAGAAACAAAACAAAAATCACACTATGAAGAACTTTTATTTAAGTTTTCATTTTTAACTAACAATAAAAAAGGCAAAAACAAACTCCTTAATGGGATTTGTTGATGAAAATATTACATTCCTTGTGAATTCAAATGTAAAACTAAATTTCTATATAATTGAAAATTTTAAATGGATTATGAAAAACTGTAAAAATGATAAAAAGAAATAAATAGATGATTTTTTAAAACAAAATAACTGAAAAGCTCCAAATATAAAAATAATTAATCCAAATTACAATAAAAAAAATCGAAGATATAAATTAGAATTATGCATGAAAACAAAAGAAAATTTAAAAATATATATTGAAAGGATGATATCCTCTTGAGAAAAGAATAAATTTAAAAAATTCAATTCTAAAAATATTGAACTAGTTTTAATACATCCATATTTTTAGGGATTTGGGGCTCTCTTGAGAATAGGGGCCCTAGGCAGTAGTTACCTTGGTTGCCTACCTCCAGGACCGGCCCTGATTATAGGGGTAGCATAAATAGTTATTCTATTTTATACCAATTTATTCTGACATTTATATTTTCATTTATTTCATACTTTCAAACACTCATTTTATTATTATTCCACATATTCTCATTTATTCCGACTCTAATTCCCCAATTAAACATGGATTGAGTTTTAATTTGTTTTCTCTGTTGTAGAGATTCGCTTAATTTTAAGAATAAAATTGGAAACGTAAAATTAACTGAAACGAGGGGGTTGAGGGGACCAGAAGCACATCGGAGGATATACGTCACGCGTCAATCGCTGTCTTTCCTCGCACGTGCCGAGAAGGGTACGACGTTACATCCTTTTAATATGATCCGCAGAAACAACGAAACTATAGAACGAAGTGGATAATCCAAAAATAACTAGGACTAATTTTATGATATCGCCTACGTGTCATCATATTATTGGGTGACTAATCCAATTACACTTTCTTTGTCCATTGTTTTTGGGTGACTAGTTTGTTACGCAAAGGAAAAAAAAGGGAAAATCCAAATAACCTCTTGAAATACTTTTTTTGTAAGGGAGAAATTCAAATAACCCCTATAAATTTACTGAAATTCATATAACTCTTTTACTTTTTTTTGAAATCCATATAACCTCCTGACAACACATAGTAAATCCAAATAACCCATTGAATGAAATTTATGTTGATAGATGATAAATATTTTGTAAATATTCTGTTTGGTTAACCCTGGTTGAAAACACAATATGCTAAAAATCCCTTATAATGTGTTAAAAATTTAAATTTTTTTATGAAAAAGATGATTTTATCCATTTGAATAGATTATAAAACCATATCCAGATGAGTAAAATTGTCATTTACATATGATTTTATGCATTTTTAACACATTGTAGAGTTTTTTTTGGAATATTGTGTTTTAGTTTAGGATTTAATCAAATAAAATATTCATAAAATATTCATCATCTGACAACAAAAAAATTTATTCAGGGGTTATTTGGATTTACTAGATATTTTCAGGGGGTTATTTGTATTTCAAGAAAATTCAAGGGGTTATAAGGATTTTAATCAGTTCACAGGGGGTTGTATGAATTTTTTCCTTTTTTTTAAGTACATATAACCCTTTAAAAACACCTACATTAATTCAAATAACTCTATGAATTAAATTTCGGATAACAGATGATGAATATCATGTGAATATTTTATTTGATTAATTTTAATTGAAAACACAATATATCCAAACACCTCAAAATTTTGTTAAAAATGCAAAAACTGTGAATGATGATTTTATTCATTGTTTTCAGATAGACTATAAAAATCTTTCTAAAAAACGTCATTTATATAAAAAAAATTATATTTTTAACACAGATTTATTATATTTTCAGTGATCAGATAGAATATTCGTGTAATATTCTAACTGTGTCAACCAAAATTTAATTCAGGGGCGGACACGAGTATTTGTTAGGAGTATCGGACGGTGGATTTTGGGCCCACCTCAAAATTTCCACAACAATGTGAACTTGTGTGAAAGAGAGAGCAAATGAAAAATGGAGAATATATTAGTTTTTAATGATAATATAATAAAATAAGATGTGGAAAGGCCAAAAAGTCATTATGAAAATGTGGTGTTTAGTTGAATTGGTCCCCTACAATGAAGAGACGTATGATTGGAACAGGTCAACAGTGAACAGTGTTACTGTTTGAACGTCGCATCTGATGCCATCCTCATGGGACTGTGGTTGGTGATCTATTTTTCCATAAGAAAATAAACATGTTACACAGTCTTTTCATATGTACTGTGCGTGATGTATGAAAATAAAAACACATAATACACAGTATATATTCTATTTTAGTATGAACAGTTATAAAGATTGTGAAAGCATGTCTTCGTATTGTTATAACTCGTTTAGTTATCGTCTCAGTTGTCACTTTACGTAAATGTTGTTTGGAGCTTTGTTGTTCATCTGAATAGAGAGAAGAATGAGTGTTTTTGTTAAAGATGCTTTAACGATCAAGTCAATAAAAAATCAAATGGATGATGATAACTGAGTTAATAACCAACCTCGTTTTTCAAAGTTAATGTTACACCTTTCAAGCATCACGGGATTTCCTGATCCATTGCATGAAATGTCCAGATGAGTTGACTTGATGTTATGTATATGTTATGGCGAGTGACTCAGAAAGCACATGGATTGAATATAATTGAGATATATATATAGTTATTTAGTGGTGGGATAGTGTTTTTAGCTGATCGCATTGAATCAGCTAAACAATCATTTGAGTGATCAGAAATATAATAGGTGACATGATTTAATTGGGTTAACAAATGCGTCCCCACATAAATGTATGCATTTAATTCGTCCCGAGTGTGTGCTTCAATTTTATAAAAATATGTATTTCTTTAAACAATTATATACATACTTTAGAAAAATTCTAATTGCGGCATGTTATTGTAGGAACGTTCAAATATAACATTTTCTATATAATTGTGTAATGATGTATTGATTTTTTCTAAAAAGCCTATTGTATATAATCAAATAGGTGAAATGAATTCCGTTTTTTAAGTTTTTAATATAGTATACTGTTGGAAGAAAATGGAACTATAGAAATGACTCTGGGTCAACATCCTTGTAAAACTATTTTTAGAGTGAGCCTTCATAATTACTAGAGAGATATTATGAAATTTTTTTTTATACAAAAGGTTAATTTGTTAATGCAGCACATACTTCACTATGTCAATAAATACTATATTATAAAATTTGTAAATTTTGCATATGTAGTGCATTTTTTTTATAATAGAATTTGTTTTATTAAGCAAGTATAGACCTAAAAAAAAAATCAAAACATACACGGGCTACAAAAAAGACAACTTTTATTGCAGGGCCATCTCCCGCCCTTATTTAAACATATACCAAAATTTCATTAAAATTTTGAATAAAAGCATCATATATGGTATGTCTCCTACTGTAACTTTGTGTTTTACTCAAATCTTTTAAAAAATGTGGAATTGAAGAAGAAAAATAATTTTTAAAATTTTAGATAAAAGTTTGAATCTCTCTTGATTTGGATAAAAGTTTGAGTAAATCATTTATTTGATATGGATAAACGGTTGAAGAAATTCTTAATTGACTTTTACTCGAATTTAAGTTTGAGTACATATTTGAATATGGGATTAAAGATGCTCTAAAGGGCAGTCGCATTATTACATCACCCCTGTTCTTCATGTATTTCATACTAAGGGTGCGTTTGGTTGCGTGATTGCGCTGCGATTGCGATTACAGGAAGCTGCGTTTGCAATCGCGCAACCAAACAGTTTTATAATCGCAGTTTTAAACCCAGCGATTGCAGACAAATAGTGCCCAAAAGCTGCGATTTCAAAAAGCTGAGAAAGTGAGCTTCCTGCATAATCAGGTTTACAATCGCAGATTCCTGCAGAATCAGTTTTGCAATCGCGCAACCAAACGCACCCTAAAGCTCCAAAACCTGAATCTATCGGTCAAAAAATATATTAAGGACAATATGGATCCGTGATCCTTTAAAATTCATATAAAGGTGAATAAGAAACAGTCAGGAACAATGTATATAATGGGGACCTGTAATATACATGTATATGACATTATGGCAAACTAGGAGAAAGTAAAGGTTTGGCCACTTTCAACTCTCCGCAATCACTGATATAAACTGTTTTCAGAGGTCGATTCCACATCGCTCGAGCAATCTGGGCTCTCTCGTCACCGAGAAACTCCGCAAAATCATTGAATTGGCGTATTCGTTCTGCTGGTTTGTAAGTAGGTATGGCAGCTATTGTGGTCACCACATCCATTCCTGAGTGCAAAACAAGTTGTCAAACATGAACGTATTGCAAAGAAGCAAACATCATCATAAGTCAACAATGGACCCATTGATAGTCTATATGATACATAGCATAATGAATTCACATTGAATATGCAAATCATTCACAAGTCAAATCAACATAGCATATCCCACAATGATCTGGAAACACTCATTGTGAAGGCATTCCCAATAAGTTTCACATCGTTCTTACCTACTTTAATCACCATAGTTTACTATTGAGGATATTCTCAAAGTGTCACATCCTTCTGACTACTTTCATCAGAAACTCCTAACATGCCCCCTTCTTTTCCAACTTTCATCAAGTCCAACAGCTTCCCTTCTCACTGATGCAATAATTGCCATATACTGCATCTCGATACCACCTATGGCAATTTCCTATATTTATTCCTCCTTGAAGCAACTCCAAAGCTTTGTCTAGCACACTCTGTAATACTTCCTAGTTGTTGTGTGGTACACGTAAAAAAAAAGTTGAATAGTTATCAAATACAGGGAATGTAAGGCTATATAATCCTATATTTCTATAAGATTGAAGAAACTACACTAAATATATGCAGCAGCTGCAAAGCAGCTGTATGTAAAGGTAGGGGATGGTTGGAAGTTCATAAAAAAAGGACTCATAAAGCAAGTTCTAATCTAGAACATTTTACGAATCCAAAAAGATGATCACTTGATCAGAGAAATGAGCCTTCAAGATGTCCCACACCCAAGAATTTCTCCGTGTGTCAAAAACACACACATGCAAGCTCCCTTCAATTATTTCTGCCATTAACCACACCCTCAAAACAAATATCATCTCCAGATACCTGTTTTTTTTTTTATAAACCATCTCTGGTTACTTTGCTTAGAAAACTTGAAAGATTAAAAACTCAATGTCTCAGTAAGGAACAAAAGATGTAAATTGAAGATCTCCAACAGATGAGAGAAATAGAAGGTCCTTCAGATAAACTTGCCTCAGTCAGATCATCATTTTAGCACAGCTCTCCAATGTTTTAATTGACATCAAAATGTCTTTATTCAAATTATTCGTATTAAATGAGTTACATATTGAATGAGGCATAATGTAGAGGCAAAGGGGGCAATAATAGGAAGTGAATGAGGTACTTCTGTTTTTCTTTTTTCCTTTTTTTGCTCTTTTACATAAACGATATATTAATTTAACTAAGGATTTGCCAAACCCCACCTACGGCAATCTTCTATATTAATTCATCCTCAAAGCAACCCAAAAGCTTCATCCAATACACTCCATAATCATTCTACTTGTAACGTGGAAGAAAAGCCGAATAATTATCATATACAGGCAAAGGCCGTATAATCTTGTATTGCTATAAGCTTGAAAAAACTACACGAAAAATATGCAACAGTTGCAAAGCAGCTGTCTGTAAAGGAAGGGGTCAGTTGGAAGATCATTAAAAAGGTACTTTATAGCAAGTTCTAATCTACAGCATTTCAAGAATCCAAAAGGATGATTAGAGAAATCAGAAATGTCACCTCAGGCTCAAGATATCATGTACCCAAGAACTACACATGTAAAAAAAGTAGATACACATGTAAACTACCCTCATTTAATTCCTCCATGAACCACAACTTCGAAGAATAAAATCTCCTGATTTTTTTTTAAAATTATCCAGATATTTTGCTTACAATAAATTTAAATATTCAACACCAGATGACTGAGTAAAAGGAACAAAATATGAACATTGAAGATCTCCTACAGATCATAAAGGGAAATAGAAGCTCCTTCAGATAAACTTGCCTTGGACAAGTCATTATCCAATGGTGGAATTGACATCAACAAATACTTAATCATATTATTTGTATTAAACATGTTAAATATTGAATGAGCCATAATGTAGAGGCAAAGGCGTAATAATAGGAAGTGAATGAGGTATTTTTGCCTTATCATGTAAATTTATGTTTCTAGGGGTTTGCCAAACCCCAACCCATCAATCAATGGGCGCAAACAGTGAGAAAGCATATCATGGGGAAAGATTCGACATGAAGGCCTCACCTCTAGGTAACTTTGAAACTAACACCATTGTTGGATCACTAGGTGTTAACTAGAGAATCCAACAAATTCTATCATATTGACAGGTTCCATTGCAGACATGATGCATAGCTCGATAAATGATATGGTGAGAAGTGTCAAGAAGGGAAGCAGCCATAAACTGAGTTCGCTGAGCAGCATTCATATAACTGTTAAACCAGAACATATCAAATCTCTTACATCATATATATACTTGCCTTTCCCAATTGGTTAAATCCCTGATGTTAGCATAACAAAGTTCTCCAGTGGTGGAGTAAAGTGATTCTGGTCAAGTGCACACAATAATCGGTTTAACTCAATTATAGTAAATATTTCTATATAAAAGTACATCTCTTGAGTAATAGGAAAAAAAGACATGTTTAGGGTATTTAAAGGTGGCCGTTCGGTCATTTCATCGCATTAGAATATCCTTCAGGCTTCACTATACTATTTATAACAAGTGAGTTGAATATTGCGTAATGAGACACAGGATAGTAGTAAGTTTAAAAGCATATCGTAGTTTGAGGTTTGTTATAAGAAGTGAATGAGGACATTTATCACAAAATAAGGGGTCTGCCAAACCCCAACTTAGCAATTGAAAGAGGGTAAACAATATTCAAGCCTCTTCACGGCCCAAGCGCAGACTCCTCTTCTACGAATGGGACGCGAGTGTCTTTCTCCTCCCCATGGGAATTTTTTTATTGGGGTTTTGCTTTAGTTTGTTTTTCATAATGTACTCTCTTTTTTGGGCTTTTGCCTTTTATTAATACATAGGTAATCACCTACCGTTCCCATAAAAAAATAATGTTCAAGCCTATCATGGGACAAAGTTCAACATTAAGGACTCAGGTTTGATACATTTGAAATAAAAAAACGCTCCATGAATAAATTCTGCTAGATGAATCACCCAACCTATTATAAAGGCCAGATTTTGCAGGTATCCATGGGAAGGCTTAACCCTGGCAAGTGTATCTCAAGATCAACGAATGGTGACAAAAAGCAGCCATAAAATGAGGCCTGCAGGCAGCAAGTACATAGATCCAATCATCACTTATCATCACATTCGGTGTATCAAATCCAACTGTCCAAATTGAAATTTTTTTCATAGCTCTTATATGTTTTTACCACCAGAGTCAAGTTTACATCTCGTAAGAAGTATCTAGTAATACCTGGTCTTCCATGTCCAGCAATCCAGCTCCAATTCTTTAAGCTACATAACTAGTGTACTTTGAGAGAGAAATAATTATAAGTAACACAACACAAACAAGGGATTTCTTTGTGTTCCGGATTCATGCTAAGCCAAAAATATACCATCCTTAGACAATCCAAACAAGTTACAGGACAACATATATCCTAATCCTAATCCTAATCATGAAGTATGTGCAAATTTATGCCAAATTCCACCTTGAATTGGTGAACACAATTTACAAACCCCACTCAACAAAGTTCAATTCAACCGGTTAGATCAAAAGAACCCAACAATTCAAAAACACTCCAATCTTCACAACCACTCCATAAAATCGATCTCCAAAAAGAGCGAGAAATTCAAAGCGCTTACCTTCCGAGGACGGTCCCAAAGACAATGTTAGCATTGTCAAGCTGCGGGGACGGTGCCGGCCCCGTCGTGATCAGGAACTCCACGTTCCTGTAATCCGGGTCCATCTTCACCGCCTCGTCATCGTCGTTCTCCGAGAGACAGAGCGACAGGGTCCCGGGCCGGTCGTGCCGGAGCGCGAACGACTTCGGATCGACGGTCTCCGTGTTCCTCTGCAGATCGGGCCGCATCGGCCGGCCCTCCCCGCCCCTCCCCTGTCTCCCGGCCGAGAAGTACTGCCCCGGCAGGACCTTGTGGACGAGGGAGCCCCTGTACGATGCGCATCGGGATTCCCGCCCCGAGGAACACATCGCCTTGAAATTCGCGACGGTCTTGGGGAGGAGCTTCCCGTAGAGGCCGAGGACCACCCTGCCGAGGGGCTCTGGGTCAGGGCAGGCGGAGGGGTCGGAGCCGCCGATGGGGCGGTCGGAGCGGAAGTAGGTGGGGCAGACGCTGAAGTCCAGGTAGAACCGGTCGGTCACGGCGGGGGAGGGTGGCGGAGGTGGGGAAGGGGTTTCGGCTTCGGAGGCGGCGGAGGGGGGAGGGAGGAGGAGGAGAGGAGCGGAGGATGAGGCGGCGGTCGAGAGGAGGAGGAGGCGGCGGCGGGAGACGCTGTGATGGTGGTGGGTTGTTTTGAGGTTGCGGGGATCGGAGGCGGATATGGGCGGAGGACGGCGGAAAGGATGGTGGAGGGAATAAGCGGAGGCGGCGGAGGAAGCCATGGAAGAGTTGTTGAAAACATTGTATTATGATTTGATGTTCGCGATTGGGAGGGGTAGGAGTGAGTAACGGCTTATCGGGATAAGCCTGTCTGGTGCTGTTTGGTTGCTGGTTTAATGTTGTATCGGACATTGGGTTCAAAGCATCACAAGGATGTAAAATAAAAGAGATATATATCCATCCACTACCAATCCCTAGCACAGGACACACTGAACTACTCCTCAATACATTGTCTTTAATCAGAGAGAAGAGATTTGTTCATATCGTCGAGAGAAGAGATTTGTTCATATGGTCTTCCTCTAGTAAATAAGACCTTTCTCACACCCCTGGTCTTTAATCAGAGAGAAGAGATTTGTTCATATCGTCGAGATTGAGAACACCGAGTCACCTGGCACGATGGTCGCTCCACAAAAATCTTTTCCTCATGCCATCTATTCTTTGTAGAATCCACTTTAAAATCTTACAGATGAAAAGGAAAAAAGGTTGGAAGATTCGAAAGAATTGTTTGGAGAAGAACTATCCAACCTCCCGAAATGAGTAGTTTACTCTTCTATCCTTCCAATCTTCTATCCAACTTTTCAATCAAAGAGGATTATTCTGCCTTCAAGAATTTACCCAAATGGAGAGGGACCCCAAGGTATCTTTGATAGAGAACTCCAAATAATTGCAATGAAATATATGAGACCTCCAACCAATCCACATAAATGCCCAACATGGCACTTTTGTGGAAGTTTATTCGAAGGCCAGGTAGTAGCTCAAAGACCCGACAAATGAGCTGAACTCTCTTAATCAAATCTTCATGTGCCTCACAAATTGGCTTGGGATAATGTAGTTATATCATGGTTATCGGAAAATCTTTCAATCCTAATATTGTTAGTCATATTAGGATTGTTTACGCTTGTCCTTCATTGGTGCTTTCCATCTTCAGGCCATGATATAGTGTTGGAACCTATATTGAATGTTGCAGTCGATCCAGTTACTCGAGTAGGTTTATCTTTCGGGCCTTCCCATTTCAAATTTACAGTCACTTGAGAAGGTTGGTAGAGGCATACAATATCAGTTTAGGCCTTCGTGAAGCCTATTCACTTGATGGCATTTTAGACCCCATTTTTGTTTGTTCTTGTACCCAAACTGTTACACAATTTTTTCTTTCATGAGCTCCACCTCCAAAAACATCTCCAGAACTACATAGATGTACGACAGCTCGTCGAAGTCATTTGTTGTTTACTCATCACCATCTTCTCTAGGCAGTTGATGTGCATGCTCGTCATGCACATGTTTATCAATCCTTTCATACTTTTCCATATCATTGAATCGTACAAATTTTGAAGGCTTTTTGGTCCCCATGTCCATACTTTTGTACAATGTGATACATTTTCAAGCTTAAGGTCAATTTACCATCATTAAAGCCTTTGGGCATTTTCACAATTTTTGTTAAGAAACATAGTCATTGTCATCCAAGCACTATGATGATAGCGATGTATGTGGAGAAGATACGGGAGTCCAGGTGTGTGTTGGCTGGCACATGGAGTCTCTTTCGACTAAGGTTACTTGGTTGCTACGGCCTAGGCAACCTATGCTGGGTGCGTGGGGGAGAAGGTCAATTGCCGCTCTAACATATGACCCTTACCTCGGAACTCTATGACCTATAACAAAATGTCATTTTGTTCTCTATTCCTCTTATTTTACTTTCAAACTTGTAAGGTTATCTCTAGCTCTTACTCAAATATATGTTCAAATTTTACTAAAAATTTAAGTAAAAGCTTGATATGATGTATCTCCAACTATTATTTTATGTTTTATTCAAATATTTAAAAATGTAGAGTTCAAAAAAGAAGATAACATTTTAAAATTTGAATAAATGTTTCTCTTTGTAAAAGTTTGAGTACAGTTATATGGTTCGGAGAGATTTTTGAGATATTTTTACTTGAATTTAAATTTATGTGGATTGAAAAAAAAATATATTTTTGATTGTTAGAATTATGATTCATAGAGTGTACTTATAAGTTATATCTCATTTTTGTTATCTAAGCTGTGGAATTTTGTTGTCATTCTTATCTACACCCCACTCAAAAAGCTGTCCAACTCGTTATTAAAGAAAAAAAAAAACCGAGGGCACATAGAAAGGTCGATCATCGCTATCGTGCAAATCCAACCGTAGCTCTCTCCAAACGACGACGAAGAAGACGAAGAACGAGAACAACAACACCACACGTCAATCTCTTCAACCCTCTCTCGGATTGATCGCGTCAGGTACACCTCTCTCTCTCTCTCTCAACCCTAAATTTCTCTAGACATCCAGATCAACAATCTCTCATTCAAAACAATTGATGCTGTCGGATCCACAACTAGGGCACAGGTTGAAAGATTCCCACCAATCCGTTCATAGGTACCAATCGTCGTAATTGATCGAGTTCGCGCTTGGTAATCGTGTTCCCGCAATGCACCGCGTGGGGAGTGCAGGGAACGCCTCCAATTCGACCCGCTCCCGTAAGGAGAAGCGGTTCACTTACGTCCTCAACGACGCCGATGACACAAAGGTGAGTTTATTTTATTTATTTATTTATTGGGCAAGTCTTTGAATGGCAGGACTTGATGTCGAGAGATTGTGTGTCTTCGTTTTGTTTTTTGCAGCATTGCGCGGGCGTGAATTGCCTGGCCGTGCTGAAGTCGCAGTCGTCTGATGGCGATGATTACCTTTTTACGGGGAGCAGGGATGGAACACTGAAGAGATGGGCTCTGGGCGATGATTCGGTCAGCTGTTCGGCGACGTTCGAGTCGCACATTGATTGGGTGAGTTTTGTTTTTGGCAGGTTTTTAATCTGAAATTGAAATATTGTCACTGATTGCTTCTTTCACATGCTTTGAGTTTATGCATTCGAGACTCTAAAAGTCTAGTTGCTTGTTTGTACTGATGTAGGTTTTTTTGGAAGAGTACTAATCTGAAATTAAAATATTGTCACTAAATGCTGTTTCCATATGCTTTGAGCTTATGCATTCGAGGGAGTAAAAGTGTAGTTTTTTGGATATTTGAGGTGGTGATTTGGGATCTTTTTATAAATCCTTTGACTGATTTCTGATCGCTATTCGTTTTAGTTTTTTTTCTTTTCTACATATTGACATTAGTCATAGTTATCAAGTAAAAAAGGGTCTGATCATAGTTTTAGTGGATTTACGTGAAACATATGTTGATTGTTGTCTTTTTTTAGGGTGTGGATATTTAGATACCAAACCTATGTCTGCATCAGCCAATGGTGTTGTTCTCTTAACTGTCTTTTATTATACACCTTCTGATGTTCATTGAAACTTTGCTTTGCATAATCACATAAATCCTATAAAACTAGTTTTGTCTTGTAAAAAATTGGTGACCCTCAAACTTGAACTATGCCTATGATTTGTAACTTTGTTTTTATTCTTTCCATAGCATGTTTAGTTATCTGAAGTCCAAAAGGTTAACTAGAACTTGGCACACACACATATATACACATTCCTATGCCCCATAATGCCTGAAGTTCTGCATTTTTTTTAGTTTTGTAGGTATTATTAACTGTTTTTGAATGTATTGAGGCCCTAGACATGCTGACATGGTAGAGATTGCACACTTTTTTTGTGCAGTTGAATGTGCAGCAGTGCCTTTTTTGGGATTTGCTTGTACTGTTCAACTTTTTCTTTAATGGAGGGGGTTAGGCCGTTAGGGACAACATATACTTTTTTTTAAATTTTGTTTAAGACTTCATTGGGTTCAACTGGGTTGGATCATAGTCTTATTTCTGGTTTTCTTTTTGGAACCAGCCAACGAGGAAAAACACACACACACACACGCACACACTTCTTAATTGATATATTTTTTTCACTTTTAAAAAAGGATGGGATGGGAAGGAGTTGGTGTTAAATATATGTGAAGGTTTCTGTCTTGCTAATCTCTCAATTAATGAGTTGTATGTATTTTAATATTATTCAGCATTTCCCCAAATCAATAATAAATTGATGGTACAGGCCCTACCTTTTCCTCATATATATTATATGTTCATTAAAAAGAAAAAGAGAGAGCTGAAAACTGTTTATTTTCACAATAGAAGGAGATTTTCTTTAATTATGGGGCTCTGATTTAGCCATTTTTTTTCTGAGAGAGCCCCAGTTTTTGCCTCGAATGTTAATATGTCTTGTCGTCTTTTAATCAATATACATCTGTCTACAGGTCAATGATGTCGTGCTTGCTGGTGACACCCTTGTTTCATGCTCTTCCGACACCACTGTTAAGGTTTTAATCTTTTGAAGAATTATGCTGCACTTCAAGTTAGTACCTAAATAATAACTACTTCACTTTGTTGGCATGTGACAGACCTGGAATTGCTTGTCTGATGGAGCTTGTACCAGAACACTTCGCCAGCACTCAGACTATGTTCTTTGTTTAAGTGCAGCTGATAAAAATGTAATTTCTTTCTCAAGATTATTATTTTAATGCAATTCGATATATTTTTTTGAGTAGAGGTTAGAGAATTACTACCAAATTTTAGTAAAACTCTGAAGATAGAACAGACAAGTAGTCTAGCTAGAAAACATTAAAAGATGACAGAAGATAAAAACAGAAAAGAAATGAAACTGAACAAGTAGTATCCCCAGCAAAATCAGCCTGCAGCTAGTCTGCCATTGCTGAGAATGCAACAGACAACTCCACATCAGAAAATTAGCTTATAGCTAGTCTGCAATTCAATGAAGTCTGACTTTTTGGAGATGTCATCTAGATTTTGCATGTTGTCTGTATTTGATCAGAATCAAGAAAGATTTAGCATGCAGGGGTTGCTTATTCAGTGATTGCTACCACAAATTTCTAATTCTTTTGTAGTGTCATGCATTTTAGAGCAATATTGTTGCCTCTGGTGGTCTTGGTGGGGAGGTTTTCATATGGGATATTGAAGCTGCTCTTACTCCAGTTGCTAAGTCAGTTGACTCAATGGAGGAAGACAGCTCAAATGGGATGATTGCTTCAGCAAACCCTGGGCTGCCATTACTAGTCTCCGTTCTATTGGTTCGAGTAGTAACATTTCTCTGCATACAAACCAAACACATGGGTACAGTCCAGTTGCAGCGAAGGGTCACAAAGAGTCAGTGTATGCCCTGGCAATGAATGAAAGTGGGTCCTTACTCGTTTCTGGTGGAACAGAGAAGGTAAGATGAATGTTTATGCTTTTTACTCTTTTTAGAGTTTTCTTTGAGGTTCACTTGAAAGAGTATTCTGATTTCTTAAAATATAATGCATGTCAGAATATTTCTGAATTTGAATTTCTGGTGATTTATTTTATAGATCTTGTTGTAATGATAATGATTATCCATCTTTCAACATGTATTCCACACATTTGTGTAGGTCTTGCGAGTGTGGGATGCAAGAACTGGTGCAAAGAATATGAAACTAAGAGGGCACACTGACAATATCAGGGCTCTGCTTTTGGATCCTACTGGCAGGTGAGATGTGGCATGCATTTTTGTAGACTTTGGAATACCACTAAACTAGCGTTCGTTTAGCCATCTTTTATTTATGTAATCTGCAATAATTATTAATCTACAAGATATGTTTCTAAATTTTTGTATAGCCATTTATTATGCAATCTTGTCAAACCTATTCATTCTGATTCATCTGTTTTTTTGGTTTCCACACAGAAGTAATGATTAACCATTTAAACAAGAGATGATTATTATTTTAGCTACGGTCAATTTATTGCGTAATCTTTTCAGGCTTACCGATTCTGAGTCATCCCTTTCTTCATTTCCACTCAGAAGACCTTTTAATTGGCATATAATATTTTAGTATGTAATATTTTGAGTTGAGTATCATTTTCATATTACAGGTTTTGAATGAGTTTAGTTAAATGGCATATAAAATTGATTTTCAATAATGTTTTCCCTATTTTGCTGTGTTAGGCTTGCAATATCCAGGCAGATCTTGATTGATTGCTTCTAATGCCAGTTTCTTTCTTAAAACCACTTTTTTTATGTGTATAAATGTTGATCTTGATGAAGTTTTATTGTAACCATTTTGTTATTATGTTGTTTCAGGTTTTGCTTATCTGGATCTTCTGATTCGATGATTCGGTAACAATATTTTCTTATTGAAATGATGATTAAAGCATTTAAATACGTGCTGGCTTAGTTGTTAATCTATCTAGGTCCTTGATGATTATTAATTTCTTTTTTCTTTTTTTTGGTTAGGTAAGTGGTGAGACTTGAACCTAAGATGGTGCTTAGAAAATTTAGTTTTCAACTATTGAGCTATAGATCCAAGCCCATAATGTCAGTTTTTATATACCCTCTGCATCTGACAAATAGCTTTTGTGACTAATAGTCTAAAACCTATGAATCTACCTGAGTGGCCCATAAATTGGAAGAAAGCCTCCCCAGGGAAAACAATTCTCCCATAGATAATGGACGTGTTTACCATTTTTTTAAAGATGAAGAACCCAACTTTAGTTTTTTTTCTTAATATTGGAAAAATCTCAGACCAAGAAACACCTGTAACCCATGCATCTCTAGCCAAAGTACAATGACTCTAGCCTATGGGGAGCAAACCAATGGCTCTAGCCAAAGTACAAAACCTGTGTGGGCTATGTGCTCAATTAAATCTACAATGTGAAATTGACTTTATTTGGACGTTGATGAAAAGTGATAGTATATCATACCATTTATGAATCAAAGATAAAAGTGTTTTATATACATATTAATACCTAAAATAAGATTAATAATAAGCATCATAATTTCTATTATTATTGTTGCTACTTATTAAAAATGATTAATAATATTAATAATACCTATTAATAATATTATTAATTATTTCCAAATATTAATAATACTATTATTAATAATATTATTAGTATTATTAAAATATTATTATTAGTGATCGATTTGAATTTGATATTATATTAGCAATATAGCATCATCATCATCTAATATTTTATATATGAGTATTTACTATATTTATACCATTTAATGAAAAAATGGTATAAGACCTAATCCATCTTTTAATTGGACTAGTTAAACCAACTTTTTAAGTAAAAAAATGTTATTGTAATAACGAAGATATTCTCAACATTTTTGTTGCCAAATGGTATTACAATACCATTTCAGATTTTATATTTGTTATACCACTACTTATACCACTGCCAAACAGGGTCTAAAAGGCTAGTTTAGAAACATGGTAATGTTTTAATGATAATTTATCTTAATTTTAGGGGATCAGAAGTCTATCAATTTTGTTCACATTTACACTTATCAAAATTGGGACAAAAGAGAGGATAATTGTTATTCTACCCTTTATGTACAACAAAAAAAAATCCATATTTAGTTCAAAATCACGACAATTGTCTACACTTTATCCTGATTTTTTTTTAACGAATGATATAAGTTATTCTCTTTCACTTGTCCTCACATTTGTCACCTTATTCCACCACTCATCCTATTGCCAAACTAGCCCAAAAGGTTTTTGCATTTGATGTCCCCCTTCAAACCTTGAATTTACATGTTGATGCATGTTAAAATGATCAAAGAGGTATAATGTTCATAGATTGGTTCTTGATTCATTTGATTGGAGTCTAATGGCCTTCAACTTGAATTTAACAGCGTTTTGTTTTAAGTGTACTTAGGTTGACACTATAGTACATTATGCATTCATGCACCTCCCCTTGGTGGTCGCATGTGACTAAGTAACCAGTTGAGGCCCCTTTTTTCTTCCTTCGTGGAGATTTCTTTGCTGCAATTCATTCCCTAATTCTCGTGACTTCTTGCTTCACTCATTATAGAGTTGACTTACCTACACCCGTTTCTGTTGTATAGTATGGTGTTCCGTTCCAAACTGAACTTGTGGGTGTGGTGATAGGTGGGCCTCCGCTAATTATAATATTTTAGACATGAATGGTTTGGTAAAGTATATGCAATACATGCATTCCTGTTGTTTGTATATGGATTCCTCTTGTATTGATTCTGTTACCTTCAAGAAAAATAACACATAAAACCAGAAATTTTCCTGCTCATGTCTTTTCTCCTATATCTGGATTTTTAGTTCTGCCTTTGTCCAACTTTTTTTTTCTTTCTTTCATTTCATTTTCTTTCATTCACCATCATAAACTTTTGTTTTTAATAAATCCTCCTGTAGTCTTTGGGATCTTGGACAGCAGCGCTGTGTGCATTCATATGCCGTGCATACGGACTCTGTTTGGGCTCTTGCCAGCACTCCAACATTCAGCCATGTTTATAGTGGTGGAAGAGACCTATCTGTAAGCAATATTTTTTTGAAGTGCAATAAGATCCTCCCCAACATTTTTGAAGGATGTGCTGTTGCATTCATTTCTATTATGATTTTGGGTTGTCTCAGTTGTACTTAACAGATCTGGCAACAAGAGAGAGCCTACTGCTTTGCACAAAGGAGCATCCCATTTTGCAGATGGCTTTGCAAGATGATAACATATGGATTGCAACTACAGATTCTTCTGTGCATAGGTGGCAGGCTGAAGGACATAACCCTCAGAAGGTTTTCGAAAGAGGTGGTTCATTCTTAGCTGGAAATTTATCCTTCACAAGGGCAAGGGCTAGCTTAGAAGGGTCCACTCCTGTGAGTTATGCATATCACTCATCATATCCCTGCTTATGCTTGATATTTCGGTCTCAGATTTTCCATTACACATATTAAAGGAGGAATTCATTGATTTGGGTATCATCCTGTCTCAAATTTTAATATTTTCCTCAAATCATGTAACTTTTTACAGCACATGTAACCTTATGTTCTCGAATATTTATTTTCCTTCAAGAAAGCCTAAGCCAGCCATTTCATGGTCTCATTTAATGGGATGTACTGGTTCATTTTGCTTATGCCACTGTTAATGTGAGAAGCAAATGTCTGTCTAGACAACAGTTTTGGCATGGATATAATTGACCCGTTCAGGCAAACAACCATGACAGTTTTCATTGGAATGAAAAAATTGAATTAATGGAAAAATATGCTCAGGGAAGTCATTTGCTGGTGTCACACACAGTTAGCCACTACTTTTTGTATCGTATGTATCCCTGTGCTGTTGGGTACTTCACTTCTAATTGAAATTCAGGTAGTTAAGAATATCTACTTTTTTGGGGTAAAGTATAATGGGAATTTGTAAGCTGTTTTATGCTATAACAGGAATTCATGTTATGCTATTCAGCTATTGTTAGTGGAAAACAAGATCTCTCTTTTGGTGTTGACATGAGCATGAATTTATAAAAGTAAACAACCATTTCCAGCTTCATTGGCACCATAAAATAGTGCGTTGAAAATCTGTGCCTTCATACGAACATCATTCGGCAGAGTACGCTGCCAGTCATAAGCATTATGAAACCCTAAAACAACAAGGAAATTACTCTCCACATTTTTGCATGGATTATTTAAGATGTTTCACATGTGAACAAATTTTGCCTGTACTATTTTCAGGTCCCCGTCTATAAAGAACCTTCCTTGACAATCCCTGGAATTCCAGGAATTGTTCAGCACAAAATTTTGAATAATAGAAGACACGTTCTGACTAAGGTAATCAGCATTTTATTAGTTTCATGCCTATTATTTGTTTCTGAGCTGTACATTTTTCATGCTGAATACTTTGTTTCTTTGCCTGACCACCTAAATTATTCACATATCTCTGTTAGGATACCGCGGGCTTTGTTAAGTTATGGGAGATCACCAGGGGCATAGTGGTCGAGGACTATGGCAAGGTTTGTGCATAACTTTTTTACTGTACTAAAATTATCTGCTAGCATGTTTTTTGCTGCCCTTCTTGTGCAGTAGACAATAAGATCAGTCCGGTCTGCTTGTCCTAATACTCGCAGTACCCATGATGGAATCTTGCAGGTTTCCTTTGAGGAGAAGAAGGAAGAATTATTTGAAATGGTGACTTTTCGTTATTTGAAATGTTTTTTTTTTCTGTTTTGCAATTGTATGACGGTTACATATTGACAGAATTAGTTTTCTGCTTCCCAGGTCAGTGTTCCTGCTTGGTTTACCATGGATACTAGGTTAGGGTGTCTTTCAGTCCATTTGGAGTCACCACAATGCTTTTCAGCGGAGATGTATGCCACTGATTTCAACATCTCTGGAGCATCAGAAGAGGTCAAGGTAAATCATTTTCTTCTTTTCATTATATTGGACAAACCACCCATTTAATTTCTATATTAGCACTTTTATAAGAAGTATAAGACCACCAACAGGTAGTCATTATCTGAGTTGATTTAATACCTATGTTTTAAAGGTTGCCTTAATCAAGTTTGAAGCATAAATGGAGTGGTCAAATGAAAGAATGTGTATATCCTTTATTTTATCTCACAAAATCATGATTTTCAGTGCATCATCATGAGACAATCATATGCACCATGGAGTTGCCTCACAGAAATGTTTGTGAATGTGTCAGATATGGAATCACCTCTTCAGTGGTGCAGTTTTTGAATTAGTTTAAAGAGACGTCAATGTCATAAATCTGATTGATTGAGGTGAATGTGTCAAATTACATATTTGATACAAATGTTTGTCAAGTGTCTTTCTTGTTCTTTCGGATTTTATAATTTTTCTATCGTTGCTTCCTTGACATTCATCTGACATGCATGTGGTGATCTAACAATACGATTTTTGCCTCGTGAAATAGATGCTTTTTTTTTTTTTGAAAAACGAAGAGGTAGGCACTCGCCTCATTTTATTCAAATAAGGGAATGCTCAAACGAGAAAGGTACAATAACCAAAATTATAAAAACACTACCCTGGTCGGTACAAGAGAGATCTACATCTTGGCCACACACAGGTCACTGGAACAAAATAAGCCTAAGGACTACCCCTGAATATGAAATCTGCCCCTAGAAAATTGGATGCAAGTAGCACCCGCACAACATCTCCCCCAGTCAAGTATGAATCTAACTGCAGACGACTCCTCAGCATAAGGTGTGTTTGGTTTTAGTTGAGCCAGATGCACAACAGGGTCTCGTGAAATAGATTTGTTGGGACATGTATATAATCTCAGTATTCATTTTGGTCTTTAAATTTGACTCGAGGTTGCAAAATGTCAATGCCTCATTTGAAAAGTTGAGATCACACTTTGCATTTTGTGGTTTGTGGACCTGAATCTTTTTGGATTCCTGAATGGTTCAGTCATTTATTGAACTTTCAATCCTTTTTCTTGAAGAAACCGGTATGAGGCATACCACTAAAGTCCATTGACAAAACTTGAGGTACAATGCCATTTAACAAAAAACTAAAGAAATCAAATTACTTACAACCCCCAACCCCCCAAATAGATGAGCTTTGTGCCTGGCCCAAACCCTCTTACAACCCCATTACAGTCATTCCTTACATGCCAATTTCCCTCCAGTTCTCTTCTCGGACTCACACTATACTGAGTGCAGGCCTTAATGAACTTCACAGTTGCTCTCCCAAAAATTGTCAAAATAAGGTGTGAAACCTTTGAAAGTAACCTCATTTCTCAACAACCAGTGTCCTACAACCTGTAGGGATCAGAATCTGGGACACCCTTTGCCTTCATATTCCTATCCCTTTTGTTCTTCATTGTTTTCTGGCTTTCCACATCTGCTTCAGGTTATTAATATCATTATTTAGGCCCGTAACAGCCTAATGCTCCTGTTGGGTCCTCAAACTGGGCCATCTCAGAACAACCATTAGTGGCCTCTACAAAGTCAGCCCAAGAGGTGTCAACCTGAGCTCCAGTGAACCAGCATTGCAATTGCCGCTGCGAAGATGAAAAAGAAGCAATGGACAGCCACTGCTCACCTGTGATATAATGGTAAGCAAAGAATTGCTCTGCTTTGTACAAACACCTGGATGTGTTTTGGCCTCCATTATAGATGGAGAAATCAAGTTTGATGGAGTGAGTTTTGGAAGGACCCATTTGAGCTGGATCAAGAAGATCCGACTTATCTATTAGGCCATGATGCATCCCAACTTGTCCCGCGGAATTAGCTTGACATGCTCCTACTTCGATGAGGTTGTCAATTCCTTTTACTCAGAATTGGTGGCTGAGATGGTAATGTTTAGGGTGGCTAGGCGCTGTAAGATCTCGGTCATAATTTGTTCATGGCTGTTGATGCAATGACGCCTATAGGGTTAGATCTCAAACACCTGTAGCCATTAAGAGAACAAAATACCCTACAAAAGAATACAGAAAACGATTCAGTATATGAAGTGATCGTAGTACAAAAAACTCTCAACCTCTCTCTTCTCTGCACCATCCCTTTCTGTCAGAGAGGAAACACTAACCGGCCGTCTCTCACAAAAAAGTCTCACATTAAACCCTAACAAGGTAGAGACAAATAAATAGGGTACAGTTAAGCAAAAATTACAAAACTACCCCTATAAAAATTCGGGTAGGGGGCGCTGCCCAATCCTAGGTCTTCGCGAATAGGCCATTCATGTTAGAATGCATGACGTCTCACAACATTGGCGAAGATAGATTTGATGGAGGTGAGCTATCTTCTCCACGTGGTTCATGCCTATAGCTTTAATGTGGATGCCAGGAAGGGACTATGATGTGTTCCCAGCCCTTCCTTGGGCCAATCCACATCCTTGTTGAGCTCTTTTTGGGACAAAGAACAAATATTGACAGGTGATGCCCCTCTTGCGCCTTTTGCTTGCCACCTTGAATTTGTTCATTTGTGCCTTAATGAAAGTTGAAGAAAAAGCTTATTCTTTCTTTCTTTCTTTATGTATTTATTTATCCACATATTTCGGTTGCTTGATTAGCTAATCATCTTTGTATCCATGAGGAAGAGAGATTGACTTCCCTCTTCCTGAATGAGTTTCTACTGTTATTCCTTAACCTATATTTATGCTTAGTCGTTACTGTCGTCTGCAGTAATTAAGCTATATGCAGCAGTGGTGAAATATTTTCCTTGTAAAGCTTCATTTACTTTGATTATTTTACTAATTTGCATGCAATTTTACAGATTAATCTTGCCCAGGAGACTCTTCGTGGTCTATTGACCCATTGGATGGCAAAAAGAAGGCAAAGATCTGGACCACGTCTTTCAGTCAATGGTGATGTTCCATCATCAAAAGATGTCTCTATTAGAACTCATACACATTCAATAATTGAGGTTGACGATGGTGCCGAAAATCACAATGCTATGGTTCACCCTTCATTTGAGTTCTCAACAGTTTCACCTCCTTCAATTATAACAGAGGGTTCTCATGGTGGTCCTTGGAGAAAGAAAATTACAGATCTAGATGGGACAGAGGATGAAAAGGATTTTCCATGGTGGTGTCTGGACTGTGTATTGAATGGTCGAATGCCTCTTAGAGAAAACACCAAGTAATGTTTTTGTAGCGGGTTCTTGTTTTAGTAATTAATGATGCCTCTATACCGTCCAAATTTGGACAGTGATAAACCTTCTTGTTCAAATTTAACACCATGCAGATTCTCAAATCCTTGTTCGTTTATGGGCCAATCAAGAGCCATCACACATAGGGCTTACTTCTATCATTACTGATTATCATGCAAATATTCACATTTGTACTGTAATTTGTAATTTGCAGAATCACTGCATATATATGGTTGTCATGTGAGCAATGCATGTTTGCGTTAAATCATATATTATACTTATTATTAGCTCAGATTTCAGATCATACTCTGCAGAACTTGGAGTCATTTTCTTTAAGTAATTATGTTATTTGAATTTTTTAGCTTTCTTTGCATCTTAGAAAATTGGCATTGAGAGGTAAAAGATCATAGTCTCAAAATGTAGATGAAGAAGTGATGCCATGTATCTTTTAAACTTCACATGTTACTTTATATCTGAATATTTTTTATCGTGAATTTTATATGTTGAAAACTATCTCTATGCAGGTGTAGCTTTTATTTGCAACCTTGTGAAGGGTCAAACACCCAAGTCCTCACACAAGGCAAATTGAGCGCACCACGGATATTACGGATAAACAAGGTATGTCACTGATCCATATTTGGACCTCAACCTTCTGGGGTCAAGTTGTCACAGATTTGTTTTAGAAACTATTTCTTTTAAATAAAAGCATCTCATTAGTTGATTATGGAATTTTCTGATCCAACTTATATTGAACTGATGTGCTGAAATTTATCTATGATGTTTGAGGATTTTTAAAGAACCATCGCATGATGGTGAGGTTCTCGAAAAAAAAAACACTATTCATCACCATTGTAATTGTGATGCCCCAAGATCCAACCATAAATGCGAGGTGATAATCTATTCGGGTCATTAACTCAATATCCAAAGGTCAGAGCTTAATGACTTAAATGGTATAGACTAAGGAAAATATGATTTAAGTAAACTGAGAATTCCTCTGTTATAGTTGATAAAATCCTAATATCATTAAAGTAAAAACTTGGATCCATATAAGGGTTAGAATAACAATATTGAAATGAAAACTTCATCTCAACCAATCAAGGGAGAGCCATATTATAACTAATATGAAAACAAATAACTATTTAACCAACATTCACCCTATAATGGGAGATAACACCTTAGCAAAAGCAACTCCAATGGCACATATAATGATCAATGTGCCTCAATCTGCATTGTCTCAGTCATTTGGAATAAAAATCCAATCACAGAAGGGAACAAGTTGCAAATCTCAACAGATAATCAAACAACAACGTATCTGTGTGTAATAGTAAATATATCATGGGGAAGATTTTTCAAAATTGATTTATGCACACATGTAGCCCATATCTGGCACACAAGCTTTAAAATGCAAAGTTGTGCAAATTCCTCAAATCATGTATAATGTTCCTAATCCCTCAAGCTTTGTGCACAGGATGGCATTAAAAAAACGCTGTAAATGGATGCATTTTCCATATATCCTAGTGCAAACTCCATGACTGTGTTATGAGTGATAATCGATATAAGGACATTGCATGATTCCACTCTTAGACATCTTTAATGGACTCTCCTACCTCACATGATTCTAGATTTGCCATGAAATACAAGCATATAATATGATTCCTGCATAGATGAGCAAAGAAACTTTCCTCAAATTAGCTGACCATGCTCAATCTTTATTTCAAGCCAACAACTAATGTCGCTAAACTTATACGAGATAGGCGTTAGTGTAGAATGACACTGTTGGGTCACCAATGCTTTCCTATGAGAACACCAGATGCATGGTGCCTTGGTTGTTATGATGAGCTACTCTCTGGTCACTACTGCGACGAGTCACTCTGTCCTCACCAATCAAGTCCTTTGAGCCACTATCTTATAGTCCACGTTCTATTCCTATTATCATGCTAAGAATTTCTTGTGTCATATAATTAAGTCAAGTAACAAGGTAACCAATGGTAGGACAAACAACGCAGGGAAGAAAAATTTAAAGTCCAATGCAGACCATGTTACGTAGAGGAAAAATTGAAATCCTATCACAGAATCAGAGTAACAAGGTACACAAACAGTGAGATGAATAAACAATGCGGAGAAGAACTATTTATAATCCCATGCAGACCATGCCACATAGAGAAAACAGTTAAATCTCATACAGAGTAACACAGTACATGCCATGAATTGAATCTAGTTACTGTATCTCACCTTGTGAAAAAGGATGAATGGAACAGTCCTCTCTTCCACTCAGATTTGATTAAAACTTGGTTTGATGATGAAATTTGCCACCGAGATTGGGAAGCTTAATAAAATTAATATTGCAATAGTGTATTTGCCATAGATCAAACGGGGAAAAAAATAGGGTGTAATAGAGATGGAGGTAGGTTTAATGGAGATCGAATAATGAAAACTCTAAACTAAATTAAGTGAATTAGAAAATTGGAGATAATGGAAATGACTATTCAGGATGATTAGTCATTTCATATAGATGATCAAACTATGGATCAAACTTTGACTACATGGCAACTTGGATATAGGTAGTTAGATTGAATCCTTTCAAATAAAGCATCCTAAAGATACAGATCAGTGAATTCTGAAACCTGAACAAATCACATTAGGTGAACATGTTTTCTATAAAAGGAACGCACGGAGATCCCGGAACGTGGGGCCTCCTTCCATACCACGTGATCCTCCTCCAAATTCAAATCAATCTCATTAAGTACCTCTAAAAAAGAGGAAAGCTCCTCTTCCTCAATAATGCTAACATTGCGATGAAGCCGAGGTGTCCAAATAATAGAGTTGTCACTGCAAGTGAATGAGTCGAACATGCCGTCCTTTGCATCAAGGGCAATCCAGAAAATGTTTGGAAATAAGAAGCTAGAGAAGAACATTCAACATTGAAGCCGCTTGTCTATCAAAACCAAGTCTCCACTCCGTTTCCGGGGATGAAGCTTATTTGTCCTTCAATTTTTGACACAACTTCAATCATGTCCTTCCACACCATAGATAGAACAACTCTAGGCAGCGATAAAATGGATGAATGACAACAATACTCGTTGTGAGCTTTGTAGTTCGGAGATGGAGTCGAGAGATCGCCTATTCTACACTTGTGTATTTAGCGGAAAGATTTGAGAAAGTGGGCTGTGTATTTAGCGGAAAGATTTGAGAAAGTGGGTGAGCCCCTTGGATCTCAATGCACTTTCAATGAAACTGAGAGCATGTGGAGATGGTTTCGGAGAAGACACAAAAAGGGATGACCGAAGCAATGTTGCCAAATTCCAATGGTTCATTCCACATGTGGTGTGTTGGAGCATTTGGCTCACTGGGAATGAAAGTGCTTTCCAACATAAGAGACTCTACTTGGAAAATACTTGGGCTATGATCAAATCCCTTCTTCGCAGCTGGGTGACTATCATTTTGGGAGAAGGCTCTCCTTCGCCTATTATGGGCCCTTTGTGGTTTGGGAGCTGATATAGTGATTGTCTTGTAAGGGGGTTACACACCCCTTCCCCTCTTGTATTTCTTTCCCCTTTGCTCATGTTTGGAGATTCCTTGTCTCCTTATATCTAGGGGTTTCTTATGAAATATAATCTCCCATCTTTCATAAAAAAAAATGTGAACATGATTGAATGAATGAATGAATGAGATGCCATGTTTAATGTATGAATGCCATGTTTTGATTTTTTAAAAAAGAATTTTAATGCAATCTTGTTTATTCATGTACATAAAATTTACAAATGTCACAGTAATGGTTAACATTTGGGACTATGTATGGCTTATACCATTTTTAGATTCCATTTGTGAATCAATTCATGATATTGGGCGTGCAATGTGCAATACAAATGAAATTGGTCTCTCTCTCTCTCTCACACACACACACACTCTCTCTCTTTTAATATTTATGTATACTAGTGTGTGTTGTGAATTCTTTTCACTGTATTACCTCTTGGTAAGCTGATGTTAGTTTTGGATCCCTGGGTTTTGTAGCTGGGGAGCTGTCATGTCCTGAGTGACCTTTGAATCTGATGATGGTTTCATGTATTCTATTTGACTTGTTACTGATGGGATTTTTGTGTGCAAGGCATATTGATAAAGTCCTGTCTATGGTAATGAGTGGTTGAGATGGTTGGGAATGCCTATTGTCGAAGTGTTTTGAATGTCTGGGAAGAAGACATCAAATGATGTATTTGGTTGGTCTGATAAATAATTATGATTGTGGCCATAATTATTATAAAAAAAAACAGTTTGTGGAAACCAGATATGAACATTACACATGCTACTTGAAACATTGTGGTCATCATGTGTCATGTAATGTATAAAAATCGTGAAGTGGTCTGGGATTGGTGTCTCCAGATGAGACGGAATTTGGACATTTTGTGATTCAAGTTACACCGAAGGCCATTTATTTAAGAGTTTCTTATATGATTTTCTTATTCAAGTTATACCGATGGCCATTGTGGAATTTTCTTTCACAAATAATAGGGAGGATTTTTTTTGTTCATGCAGGTTGTTAACTATGTTATAGAAAAAATTGTTCTCGATAAAGTACCTGTGGATGGCTCAAACTCAGAGCATGCTTTTGTATCTGGAGTAGCTGCAGGCCAATCACAGCTTTCAACACTTGGAGATGGTTCTTTCCGGTCAGGCTTGAAATCATGGCAAAAGTTAAAACCATCTATAGAGATCTTGTGTAATAACCAGGCAAGTGAATATTACTAGTAATAATTTATAATGTCTTTTGTTGAACATTTTTTTTTTGTTATTTCTCTCTCTGAAACTTATGATGCTTGGAAGCTGATAATTTGTCATCTTGAAGCTAATTTCTCCAAAGAAGTGTAGAATTAGGAGAGTTAGTACTGCATGTTTACAAGAAATAAGTGGTGGGAGAATGTAGATTAGTTGATTTTTGAATATAAACTTTGGTATATTGGTAAAAAGGTGAAAAATATTAATGGAGTAGGCTTAGTAGTACATAAAAACCAAAAAAAAAAAAATGTTGTAGATATTAAAAGAATAAGGGATAGAATAATATTAATAAAGCTTGTTTTAGGAAGAGATGTTTCAATGTTGTTAGTGTATATGCACCTCAAATAGGATTAAATGAAGGCTAGGCATTCCATCAAAGCATTGTGCGGGGGGCACAGAATGTGGCATTGGTTTAAGGGAGTTTTTTGATAGCTGGATGATTGGAATTCCTGTTTTGGTCTGAGGGATTCTGATTACCTTTTTGTACTTTTTTTTGTTTCTTATTTTCTGTTCTGTGGGTCAGCAAGTACACTGTTAATCTACTGGCTTGATACTCTTCTCTCTGTTATGGAACTGTACCCCAGATAATTATTATTGAATGGTGGTGGTAGGGTTCCTACTTTGTCTCAAGAAATAGAATTAAATGAACACATTAAAAAGGAATTTTGGGAACATATGGATGTAATAATCTAAGAAATACCAGGGGAGATACAAGGATTAAATTTTGTAAAAAATAAGATTAAATATCTGTGAATAATTTGTCCTCTTACCAACATAAAATAAAAGGAATACCAGGAGAGATTGGAGGGGAATTGACTGGCCTTGGAAAAGTCAGTGTTGGTATAGGAAGGTGCATGAGTCGTGGATATGGAGAGAAGAATAAAGCAGGAGAATCAAAGTACATGGGGGTCATGGATATGGAAAGAAGAATAAAGCAGGAGAATCCATCTTTAGATTTTGTGATATCACATGATCTTATACTGACCATTAAAAAATAATGATGAGCAATTAATTACATTAAGAAGTGGATCAAATAATACTGAAATAGATTTCTTTTTAACTAGAAGGATTGACTGGTAAAATGTAAAAACTGCGAAAACATATCAAGTTAGAACTTAACTACACAACATATAGATTGATGGTACTAGATATGATATTAGAAGATGGAGGAATGAAACAAGAACAAACAAATTTTTTAACTAGATGGTCGAATCTAAAAGGAGAAGATCTATATTTTAACTATAGAATGATAAAAGAGGGAAGATGACACATAGATGGTGAAACTAATATCATGTGGAATAATGTCTTTTTTTTTTATAAAGAAGATGATAGGCATCCTGCCCTGAATATATTCAAAAAACAAACCAAGAGGGAACAACAAACAAGTACTGGCAAGGGTCAATACCACAAAAATGTGACATGGTAGATGAGATATCTACCGTGGACACATTCAAAACTCATAAAAGAGATCCCTACTCCTCAATATTGAATTTGCCCTGACTATACAAAACCTTACTAGCCCCGGAATAGAAGTGCCTCCAATCCTTAATGAGATGGACCACATATCCCACACATGACCATTGAGCCTCGGAATAAGGTCTAGTTGTATTTGAAAAATAGCAAAAAAGATCTTAAAGAATCGAAAAGGGATGAATTGTCTTCAAAGAAAGTGGTGGCACGAGGAAATCCAAAAAAATAAATAAAGAAAAAAGAATGCCATTTAAAAATTGACAAAAGTACAAGAATACTGTGAATGTTGTGAAAATTTAGCGAAGAAATATTCATATAGCTGAATAGCGAAAAAAAGATTTATATAGCTGGCCGAAATTCAAAAAAAGACTCATGGATGATGTCTACTGGTTTATGATATCCAATATCGACTGTAAAATGCAATCTTCTTATAGAAAAAGTTATTGAGAGTAAAATTCCCAAGAACTGGAAATCCAGTAGTTTGGACGTACACCTGCTCAGATGGTTTGTGAACATGTACAATGGATTTCATTACTTGGTGCGTTATTCAGTTTGTTGGTATCTTTCCTTCTTTTTTCTTTCACGTATATCAAAGAGTTGCTTTCCTTTTCTTTCATCTATTCATTATTTCCTTCCTCGTGTTGTGGAAGGGCCTCCGCAGAGTAGTTTCATTGTCTCTGATCGTATTGCTTCCTCATTGGTTCTCACAATTGGAATCTTCTTTCTTCTGTCCTGTAGGTGTTATTGCCAGAAATGAGTTTAGCTACTGTCAGGGCTTATATATGGAAGAAGCCAGAGGATTTGGTTCTCAATTACAGGGTGATGCAACACAAGTAATTATTAATCTTATCTTATCCGATTTTTTTCCCCACAATATTACTTCTGCAGAAGCCAATAATGTTTAGCATTCAACACAACTCTAATTGCTTGTTTGTTGTAGCTAACTACATAGGTTATAGCGTGCAGCGGATATTGATGGGCCTTCTTTTGTGAGTGTAATATTAGAGATCTGCATTGGATTCTGTCCATATCTTTACCAGTCAAAGCATGAAATTCTACAGCGATTGCTTCAGATATAGGGTTTTTCATGTTGTCTTGAAGATATACATTACACTTAATTGGTTGGCAGATTGTTGATGGTGTAGACAGGCTAGTCGCAGTTGCGGAGAGGTAGTAATCTAAATCATGGATGAAACCTCTTCTGTCAAACCGAACCAGTGCATAATTCATATGATGATGTACATAGAGATGATGTCGAAAGTGGTTTATAGATCTGAGCCGAGGAAATGCGGGGTTAAGAAAATAACTATCATGTAATAATGTGGTTGTTGGATCATTAATATAGGGTTTTGATGGTTTTAAATTGAGTTTGAATATGAGAAATGTACACGCCAATGTGTTTAGACAAATCCAAGACCTTTTATTTTGGCAGGTGAACATGATTTGGATTTTGAAGTCTTTGCAGCCTATCACCACTGTTGGTCTACCATGTGTGTTTTTTCCTTTCCTTTTAGATTGGATGTTCCTACGCTATAAATTGGTTTTGTGATTACAATATAGTATGAGACCTAGTATATCATAGAAATGAATGATTTTTTTTGGGGTTCCAGAGCATTTTGAAGTTCACAGCCAAAATATTAGTGCATGTACAAGGAATTGAATTACAATTTGTATGTCTAATATGTTTGAAAAGGGATTGAATCACAATTTGAAAAGAAGATAAATCCTATTTTTTCATATGAATTCAATCCCTTTACATTGTAATCAAATTGTAAAAGAAAAAAAAACATAAACAAAACTCATGAATTCAAATAACAACCATTAGAAGACCTACGCAATATTAGCGTTGACATCAAGAGAGCAGAGAGAATCAGAGAGAACTCAATGTGTCTTTGGGTGTCATCTGGATATAGACTTAAGTCATTATTTGGTTTATGATTATTATAGAAATAGATAACAGTGAAATAATTAATTTGATGTTTGATTATATTTTTAGTTATTCTTATTGAAAAACATAATAATAAAGTTTTATTTTTGATTGACCATGACTAAGTTGTAGGTAAAATATAAATAAGATGTGTATAATGATTTGTGAGCCCCTAATACAAGAGGTGATGACAGTTGGACATATGAACCCCTTTATACCAGTAAATTAGATTGAGTGGAATAACAGAATTCCAGGGAGGATCTGAAATACAAATACCATCTTATTCCACTACCCAACCGGCACAAGTGTAATTTAGTAGCAGCAGCCGGCGGCAACCACGAGGACAACAACTTATTTTTATTGTTAAAAAGACAAAAAAAAAAAAAAACGATCAATTACCAAAACTGCCCCTCGTTTCCAAAGAAAACCAACAGTAAAGAAACAACACCAGTGTTGTTCAAGTAATTTCAAGTCCTTCAGAAAACTTCATCTTTTGGCGGGTTAAACTTAAAACGTCCCATGACTCTGTCACTCTGTTCCTTTTCCATTTCCAGCATTAGCATCAATTCTCACTTTCACATCCAAAGATTCCTTCTTTTCCCACGCAAAGCCATCCATTTCTAGGGTTTCTTCACAAGATCATCATCAACGCAAAAAAATGGAAGCTTTGGAGGCGGCAATGGAGGCGGTGAAGGAGAAGATCCTCAGAGAGGACTACATCGGAGCGACGTACGCCGTCATGGACGCCCGGAAAGCTCTCCCGAACCACCCGCACCTCTCTCACCTCTCCGTCCTTTGCGACGTCCTCCGCACGAAGGACATCGCGCTCCCCGGCCGCGGCATCGACTGGTCCTGGCTCCTCCGCCTCCTCCCCTCTGCCTCCCCCTCCGACGTCGAATCCCAGCACCGCCTCCTCTCCTCTGAAATCGCCGCCCTCGGTCCGTCTTTTCCCGGCGCCGCGACGGCTCTCGCCCTCCTCAACGAGGCCCGCTCGGTCCTCCTCGACCAGGTCACCGAGACCGCCCGCCCCAGATGGACCGCCGAGGATTTCGTGGCCGACGAGATCTGGGCGGTGTCCGGTGCGTCGAGATTTCCGAGGCATTATGTGAAGGTGAAGTGGATGGTCTCGGAATCCGAGGTGTCGGTTTCCTTGTTGGAGCCGGAGCCAGAGCAAGACGAGGAGAACCTGCCGTCCGTTTGCGGCGTGTGCAAGCCATCGGACGTCGTAATGTGCGTTGACATTGCGAGGTTCTCGCATTGGATGAACTGCGACCGCAACAAATTGGAGTCTTTGTATCGGATTCATCCAAACAAGGGTGAGGTTTGGGCGATCTACGCCGGATGGAACGGCAACTGGAGGTGGACTGATCAGGCCAATTGCGAGTATTGGGTGGTGGAGATCGTCTCGGAATTCGGGGTGGAGAGGAGGATTGTGGTTTCAAGGTTGGTGAGAGTGGATGGGTGTGAGACCTTTTTCAAGAGGGAGATGTATGGTGGGTTCCAGATGGTGACATGCATATTCGAAGCGGAGATTTTGCGCTTCTCGCATCGGATTCCAGCTTTTACGGTGCCTGGGATCGAGAGGCATGGCATCCTGAAGGGGTCGTTGCACCTTTGCCCTGATGCTCTGCCTCCCAAGCCTACCTGGGTTTAGCTGCTACTGCCTGTTGGTAAGTCACATTGCAAACTAGTTTTCACTCAAATTTTTTTTGTCTTTTTATTGTGAAAGCACCAATTGGAGTCTGGGTTGTTCCCTTTAGTGTTTGATATTGTATAATCGATTTTAGGTGGAGAGATTTCCACATGAATAGAGAGTTTATGTTGGATTTATCTGTATTGATAATCATTTCTTCATCTTGACTTGTTTCAGCTCCAAAATCAAGCCACATTGCATGCACTTTTAGGTTGTGTTAGTTGTGTTAGTTTTTACCCAAAAACTGAGAGTTAGTTATTTTCAAATGTGGTTTTATTTTTATAGTATAATCAGTGGCTAATCAGAGTGTTGTATTTTTTAAAGGGAAGGATAGATGATTCTGTTCTTTTTTATATTAAAATTTATATAATAATTGATGGGTTAGGAGGTGCTGCAGTTGTTGACTTAAGGATGTAACATAAGGTTTGCTTAATTACACAAGTATTTTCTTGGCCTTTTCATCCATTTTCTTAATTCATTTCCTCCAACTGCCGCATTCATTTAGTAGGATAAAGAGGAGTGTTGTGTTTCAATGGCTTGGAAGCACTAGAGGTCCCCACATCAGGGAAAGACGTTTGAAGAAGCAGAGTTTTTGTGATCGTGTGTTGTTGAAGAAAAAGGATTTTCTGTAATGCTTCAAACACGGCGCCAAACTATGAGTCTGGATTTACAATGCTATGCTCGTAACTATGATACATTTCTCAATTGATTGCTTCTCATGAATGCTGATAGTCTGTCGTAAGTCAAAAAAGGATTTCCTTATTCTCATATCTATCGTAGGATATGTTATTCCAAAAGGGAGGAAAATCTATGTATATATGAGAGAGAGCAACTGTGATTCATTTTTGTACCCAAAACCATTTTTGTACCTAGAACAACTAAGAAGAGCTCAAATTGATGACAAACCAATCACGACTTATATTCCTTCATACAGAAGATTAATTCTTCATTCAATGAAAATACTGAAAACCCAAACCTAAACCTAACAAAAATGGAGATATGAACTGAAAAACTCATCACATTATAAAACCCATTTAGCAAAGAAACTATTTCAGCAAAGAAACCGTATCACTCTTCCCCCGCGTAAAATATAAAAAAAACTCCTCCTGCGGCTTCGGAGCATACAAATTTAAAAAAAGCAGAATTTCTGTACATGTCTAGAAGAACTCATAAGAAACAGGGATAAAAATATAGACCCCGTAGTTGCATTAAAACAATTGAAAGAATCAATTTTTCCCAAATATTAAGAAAACCCAAACCTAAACCTCAACAAAAATGGAGATATGAACAATTGAAAAACTCATCACATTATAAAACCCAAACCTATCCACGCGCGTGGCAGGAGCAAAGAATGTGTTCGAGCGTCTTTGATGAAGATGGCCAAGCTCCAACAAACCGAACTACCAAACCCAATTTGATCATCTCGGGCAAACTGGCCGGAAGGCGCTCCTCGGCACCGGGTTAAGGGAAGTCCATGAAACTATTTCGACCGACGACGAACTCTGCGCGACTCCCCCGCGTAACCCATGGGGCTCCTACCCCTCAACAACAACCAGCACCAGTCCCCCGTGAAAACCGCGACAAGTTGCACCACCGTCCACAACACCAATTTTTCCCACCGCCAAAAAGGGGTTCAAAAAGTTCATGGGAACTGCAAGCGCGACGCGAGAAGAACCCTGTTATAATTGCGGCTTCGGAGCATCAACCTATTGGATGGCGGAGGACTAATGTTGAGGAGGAGAATTGGAATCGAGAGCCCCAGGAGACGCACATTACTAAGCGCCCAAAATCTGAAGCTCGTCCCCACAAACAATGACAGACGGAGACGGGTCTCCATCGACGGGCATAACTTCACAATGATCGTCAAGAAGCCACTGCGCCGCAACACCATTCCTCCGCCAAGGGGATATGTAGAGAGGTGGGCCGTCTGATCCTTCACCCCATCCGCGGAGGACCGTGATTTGTGACGAGCGTCTGAAGCGGGTTGTGGGAGATCGGACAGAGAGCGTTCTTAATAAGATTACCATAAAGGAGCGACCCTCCCAATGCGCCACCTCCGTCTGATCCTCGGCTGAAGATGTGGATCGCTTTTCACCATTATGAGTTTGTGGTGATGCTGTTTGGCCTTACCACTCCGCGGACACATAAGAATGTACCTTCGGCCGAACAACTTTTCAGCCGTTGGAGAATGCGTACGAGAGATTGAAGCTTCAATTTTTTCATCTAAACCTTGAGGACAAGGTTTGTTTGGAAGGGGAAGGGAGTGATAGGTGGGTGCGTCGGAAGCTCGGACAGAGAGAGACCTTGAGATTTGACTCCAGAGGAGAAATAAATTATTTAGTTTTAATTAGTTTCCTTACGGCCCACAGCTCCTTATTTGGATTTATTAATTGAAGGAGCCTCCTCCTGATCCTGCAGAGAATATTCCAAATTCCTTCTTGTTTCCTTCTTGTTCTTCTTTCTCCTTCTCCTCTGAATCTCTTTAACCTCCCATCGCTCCGCGAAGGTCTCTTCCTATCACACTGCGCCGCCTCCGCCTCGAGCATCCGCGGAGGACTCGAGCGTCTGAAACTCCGACAGAGAGAGACCCTCGACGGGACCGTCCCACTGCGCCGCCTCCTCCGTCTGATCCTTCACCCACTCCGCGGACGACTCGAGCGTCGGAAGCTCCGATAGAGAGAGACCCTCCACGGGCCACAGCTCCGCCCCCTTATGATCCTGCACCCACTCCGCAGAGGACCCGAGCGTCTGAAACTCCGACAGAGAGAGACCCTCGACGGGCCGCTTCCGCTCCCGGAACCTGGCGCGCTCCGCCTCGATACGGGCGAGGAGGTGATCGCGCTCGTCGAGGAGCTGTTGCACCCTCTGTTTCCGGTGGACCGACGACGCCGTTGTTGATGGTCGGTGATGGAGGAGGGAGGACGAGCAGCTGTTGATGACGGCGTCGAGGGAGGGCTGAGCGAAGACGTAGGGGTTTCCGGCGGGGGAGAAGAGGACGACGGCGACGTCGGCGCCGCAGTGGGTGGCGAGCTCGTTCGCCTTGTTGAAGATCCCCTGTTTGCGCTTCGAGAAGGTCACTTGGAGGGCGTACCGGTCTTCGATCTTCTTCATCTCCAGCTTTCGTCGACCACGGCCAACCATTTCGATGAGAGGGTTTCACAGAGAGAGAGAGAGAATTCAGAGAGAGAGAGAGTTTACAGAGAGCGAAAGAGAATTGAGAGAGAGAGAGGGTTTCATACATATATATAGATGGAGAGAAGTCAAATCATTGAAGATTTGATTGCTTTGTAAATCGTGTCTAAAATATTCTTATAAATCGTGAGTGTTTGTTTAATGGAATTGTATTGGGGTACTCCAGATGCACGGACCAGATCATGCCATGTATATAATTTGTTTTTATGAAAATCTGTGAAAATATTTGATTGGGTTGTAATTAATGCAAGTGAGATGTGTAATGCATGACAACTGTTGTTAAGTGTAAAAAAACATTACCGTTGGTTTTGGGATTCAAAATGGAAAAATGATACACTCAGCCATGATTGCCCTCTTTTTTTTCTTGCCGTGGTCTTTTTTTTGGGAAGGATCAAATCTAAATAAATTTGGAGTATTTTATTTTAAGGTTATGAATTCTTAAATAATTAGAATTTATAGATATAGTGGCCGATGGATTCAGAAAAAAAAAAAAAAATTTATCTGCACCAATAAATTTTACATTTAGACTCGTTTAGAACATGTAATATCAAAAGAAATTTGATTGTGCAAAATCTGCTTGATAATCATCACAAAGGGTTTTCTTGAACTGATTAGGTTTATGTTTTAAATCAACAAACATGTTTAAAATAAAGGATTAACAATAAATTTTACAGAATCAATTATTATAATTAATTTAGTGCATAAATTATTTGTAAAAATTGGTTCAACAGGTCGTCTATACAATAAATATTACAGCATTCTTCAAATTAAATTTATTTATTTAAAACATAAAATTCTACATATTTTATTATATAGAAATGAAAATAGTTTTTATATATTATAAAATAAATATTAAATTTTGTGAATTTAAATAAAAAAAGAAAATATATATGGTAATAGCTCATATCCCCTCACCTCCTTTCTTCATTGTGTTCATTTTTATGATAATAGCTCATATCCTCCTTCAGATGTCATTTAACTTTGTTTCTCAAACTCGTCGACAGATTTAGTGTCTATGAGTCTGTCGACAGTTCCAGTGCTTACATAGTCCAGAAATCATTTAACTTTGTTTTTAGTATCTCATTCGACAGATCCAATGTCAACAAAATCTAAATCTGTCGACAGTTCCAATGTCACTAGGTTCAGAAAACCGCTCATCTTTATTTCTAGAACCTCGTCAACAGATCCACTATTCTATAAAATTCTGATTATATTGACAATTTTAAGCCCCCTTTTGGATACAGAACATACGATTTATTATTGAGATATTTATTTATCTCGAGCATAAGTGAGTATAAATAAGGATAAAATGATTTTGTGTTTGGTTTTGTTTTGAATTATTCTCATTGGGAATCGTAATAATAAATGTTTTGTTGTTTGAGTAAAATATGAATAAAGTATGGATAAAGATTTATAAAAGGTAAAAAAGTAATGATAGTTAATTTGAGAGATGATTTATAAAAGGTGATGACAGTTGATTTGACAGTGAACTCACTTATTCTTTGGGTGGAATAACCTAGGATAAATTTTATTCTAGAGGTTGATTGAAATCCATATACCATTTTATACCAATTTATTATGGCACACTTTATCTGGGTTTTGCAAACGGCATCCAAATTTTATCCAGGGTTATCCGGGGTTTATCCGGCATCCAAACGGGATAAACATATCATTATAAAATCCACTATCTATAAAATCTGATTATATTGACAATTTTAGGCTCCGTTCTGTAACGAGGTTTGGGCAGATTCCGCTTTTTGAAAAGCTAAAATCTCAAAATCGTACAGCCAAACGGGTCAGATTCTGGCGGAATCAAAAGCTGGATTTCTTTTAATTTCTCTCTCGAAATCCGTGTTTTAAAATCTAAAAAAGAACGTTTTTTGATCGGAATCGATTTTTTGAATTGAAAAACAACTTTTTCTACCAAACATTAAACTCATTCCAAATATTGATTCCTGAATTAAAAAAAAGCATCCCAAAAAAATCAAGGTCTAAAATCATCTTAAAAAACAGCTTTATTCTAAAATCTATTTTTAATATGTGTTTTTAAACGGAGCCTTCGTGTCTACTGTTATAGCATCCAGCGACAGTTGCAGTGTCAAAGCATCCATCCAGTCTTGTCAAATTCAAATTTACCTATACAAAAAAAATAAATCATATGCGGTGCCGTAACACTTTCGAGTTCGGTATGACGTAACACCTCCTAGTACCTTCGACTCCCCCGAGTACCTCCAGTCCGAGTACCTTGAGCCCAATGTGGCCCCGCCGAGGCCTCTGCCGCGTCGTCCGCCGAACCCCCTCGCGGTCTACCCGGGGGTGTGTAAAGAATATGGATCTTCTATTCTTGGACCCATTTATTTTGGGTGTGCAGAGCAATAACAGGGGTGCAAATAGCCGGACCCGTTAAACATATCATTTTTCAACAGAGGTCCGAAGAGATAAAAAAAACGCTCAAAAGAGACGGCTGAACCAAGAACCTAAAAAAAGGCTAAAATAACGGAAATACCCTTGGACTCCAACAAACAACACAACTACTAATTTGATTTTCAGTAAAACCATTAGCATTAAAACTACACTACTTTATCTGATTTTATATACCTACATCACCTATAAATATAATATATATCATATTTTTCAAAATTGACAAGACACAAATCCTGAGATAAATCACCTACCAAAAAAAAATCTCAAGTTATGGCAGCACCCACCCTTTTAGTAACACCTTAATATTTCAAAACTCTAAAAACTTATTATTCAGCTTGCATCAATGTACACAAGGCTACAACAACTTGTAAAGAATTTTCAAGAATTGGAATCTCCTGAAGTTGAAAGACGAGGTACCACCACAGGTGCATCACGCGATTTTTCAAGCGCAAAACTTATCTTCAATGGCCGACCCATAAATGCCTGCAAAAGTATGTTTGATAGATCAATTACATCACTTCTCTCATACTAAATTCAGGTTGGGAGAGAGAATGAACGGAAGATGGATCTATCGATCCAACATATTATTGAAGTTGGGAGAGAGAATGAACGGAAGCTGGATCTATCGATCCAACATATTATTGAAGTTGGGAGAGAGAATGAACGGAAGCTGGATCTATCGATCCAACATATTATTCAAGTTGGGAGAGAGAATGAATGGAAGCTGGATCTATCAATTCAACATTTTAATGAAGTTCTAACTTCTATGCAAAGGGAAATCCTGTCTATACTAGTAGAAAAAGATCAGTATTTGGCTTACTTTTCCATCCATGGCATCCTTGGCTGATCTAGCTTCATCGGTTCTTGAGAAACTCACAAACCCAAAGCCTCTTGACCTTCCAGAATTCTTGTCATACATAATCCTCACTGTAAGACAAATAATAAATTTAATTACTCCCAGAGTATTAAAAAATATATCAGAATACACAAACTGTGATTTCAAATTTAAGTTAAACTAAACTAGTGAGACCCATGATGATTGAATAAAAAAAAAGATACAATGTACCAGTGTTTGCATATGCGGTATGCGGTTTGCGTGCGGTTGAGGTACTGCACAGAGTATATGCGCTATGCGGGAGTATATACGGGAGTATATGCGGTTCTATAATTTTTTATTAATAAAAAATGAATATATGATAATGATTTCTAAACAAGAGATAGTATGGTAAATTTTGAAGATATCACAAACTAAATATAATTTTTATCAGGTTTTTAATCATACATTATAACATTAATATTATGAACAACAATTAAAAATGTGTTAAAAACAACTTTAAAAAATATATATTCACAAATCATTTTTTTTTAATGTGATACTTGTGGTTGTGGATAAGCATAAACACGATGTGAACTAATTATATAAACCCATGTCTTATTATCACATTAACATTCTACATAAACATAGCTAAATATGTTTTAAGTTGATCATATCCCTCCCAACTTATGTGTCACTTTCTCATTAAACAAAAACACATGTCACCTTTTCATTTTAAATAAAAAACCCATGTGTACCACTTCATCGTCCACTGTTATTGTTATCAATTTGAGAGGATAGAAAAACAGAGCATTAGAGAGGGTGAGAGACTAAGAGAGGCAGATAAGATTGAGAGGGCAGAGAGAGAGAGAGAAGAAGGTCGAAGAAGAATCCGAGATTGGAGAGCAGCGGCGGCATTGTCGTCGATCGGAGGGCGTCGTCGATGAAGAGGCCGATCTTGGAGGACATCGTCGTCGATGAAGAGGCCGATCTTGGAGGACGTCGTCATCGATGAAGAGGCTGATCTCAGAAGTCGTCGCTGTCGATCAAGAACTGAAGGCCTCGAAGAGATTGAAGAAGAAGTGAAGTAGGGGTTGAAAACTAGGGCAGATGATCTTGTTTAAATGACAGATCTTGTTTTTTTTTTTTTTTGGTTTAAAGTGACAGATTTTGTGCGCCCGCTTAAGCGGGCGCACATGCGGGATCGGGCCGCATATGCGGCCTCGATCCGCATACGGGCGCTTTTTGCCCGAGGCGGTTCGGTCGACTGACCGAACCGCCTGTGCGGCCGCATAAGCGGCCGCACAGGGCGCATATCAGAACCTTGCAATGTACTGATACCATAGGGAGAAACAGAGATGAGAGAGGATACCAATTTATCTGCAGTTTTTTTTTTGTTGGTGGGGTGCTGAAAGATAAATATGTGTGCTATATGAATTTTAGACAGAACGAGGTACAGAACTAAAAATATAACACATATTCATACATCTGAGAATCAACATTCAACACTTAATGTATGAAATAGAAAAACCTAACCCAAAATGTACAAATATTGAATTATGTGAAGTAAATCTTCAACTAAAAAATAACACATATTCATACATCTGAGAATCAAAACATAATATACATGAAAAAGAAAAATCCGACCAAAGATGTAAATTGTTAAATTAAATGAAGTAAATCTCCAACTAAAAATATAATAAAAGATATTTCAACTGAATGAGATGATGCCAGCCTTCTATTTACTAAACTGCATACCATGATATTTTGGATCACCCCTATATATGGAGCATGTATTTGTATTGTGGATCAAGCTCTGGTCAGACTACATAAAGATGAGCCAAAGAATATTAAAAAGGTTTGACTTGTATAATTGAACTTCATCCTTGGCGTATGTACACATATCATGAGCTCCAACTTGAACAGTTATATGTCAGAAAATGAGATGGCACATCCAAAAAGCCTGATAACGATCTGTGCACTCGATCAGGAATATGTGTTGCTGATTTATCTAGTATCAGCATTATCTTAGGTCATTGCATCAGCAATAACACAACTAATATAGAGATCCATTCTCAAAGTCTTAGCTTATAAGCATCTTGCTTCAGCAGAAGCATAGGATTTTAAGCTATCCCTTAATAAGTTGTGAAAGATCAGCAGTAAACTTGAAATGTGAAAGGCACTTCATTAGAAACTCCACTTCAAAGACTTTAATGTTTACTTCAGTCAAAATGATGGCTGAGGAATATGTTGAGAAGTGCAGATGGTTATGTAAGCCTATATGTCTCAGCCAATTTAATTAATTCATTTATGATTTATTGAAAGCCAACAAATATCAGGCTGTCTACAATTGCTATTGGGAATGACAGGTGATTGTCAGCCACCTAGAAACATGATTCACCGATTATCAAAAGATGTATTAAACCATCACTTTGACAGTAGAAATGTCGAGACAGAGGCAGGGATAACTTAGAGATGTGGTATATGGGAGCAGGTGCAGGATGCAGAGTGTTATGGGGAGCCTGTGGTCTATTTATAGATTTAAATGTGCCCAATTAGGTGTTATCTAGAGTTAGAATCAGGAGTTCGATCTTTGGAATCAATAGGATCTAACAGATTTTCTAGAGCTAGGCTAGTAAGGGATAATATTTAGAATCCCAAGATTTCCCAGCTTCCCTGTTTTTCCTTTCTTTCCATTGAAATACTATTTTTTCCTTTGTGACTACAGGGTTTATAAAGGGAGAAAAATAGGAAGATGGGGGACTGGCAGATAAAAGAAGAGAAGAAATTGGGGATGCAATATAATAAATTGTGTGTTTGAGTCAAAGAAGATATAGCAAGAAACAGAGAGAAACACTTCACAAATTTTGAATCCTTTCTGAACTTAAAACAATGACTTGACTGCCAACGACTCGAGACTCTGAAGTCCCTAACAGGGTACTTAAACCACTCGTCCGATTAACAAAAACAATGCAATATTCCCTTAAAAAACAACATAAACTATAGCTGCACTTGTTCACGTCCCCAAGATTCAGCCATTAAAAAGAAAGGGAAAAGAGAAACCTCTCCATACAAAAGAAGACAATCAGACTACTGATATGAAGGAGAGGGTAGTACATATTTTGTAATTGTTCATTATCAAATAGTCCCTGTATCTAGTGCTCCAAAATTTCATTTTTCATCGAATATGAAATTGTATGACACTTCACACCATTAAAACACAAATTGCCCCAAGAAAGGATGACTTTTATTCTGAATGACACACTTCACACCAAACACAAAGTCCCCGCACGCGTTGGCGTGGCGGTAGGGACACCGGGCCCCCATGCAGGTGACCCAAGATCAATTCCTCCCCCCCCCCCCCCCCCCCCCAAAAAAAAAAAAGAACCTATATCCAAGTTCCTATAAATTAATTTCGTATTTCCCCGTAAATGTGCTCCTAAACCATCAAATTATGCTTCTAGAGCAGGATCAATGAGATGATACACATGATGCCTCCAACTAAAGGGTAATCTTTGTTAACCAGTACAAGAGCTTTCAAATGAGTCAGGGTCCTAAATAAAATCTCCAAACAATTTTCAGCTTTCCCAGAGTTCATCATATCTGGAGAATATAAAGATTCTCAAGGTAAAAGAGAAATTATAAATTAGGCACAGGAAGCATCAAATGAGATAAAAATGAAAAGGACGCAGTGACATGATCAGAGAGCATCCATTTGTAATCATAATGGAGAAGAAGTCATGCCTTCTGATATTTCTGGGTTCAATGGTATTTGTTTATATTACTTCTTAGATGTACTTTTGTTCTCTCCTCCTTTTTCTTTTGTGGAGAAGCTTACATTAAGTTGTAACAAAATGCATATTCATGTCTTTTTATCTTTGATTTACTTGTTCTCAGTGTCAAAATACAGAATTTCATTCGTCTAGGTTATTAAAGTTTCTCCAAAAAATTTATTTTTACTTTTTAGCATGAGTCAGATAAGTGCAATTATTTTGGCTCTACTAAAGTTGGTAGACCCCTTACTTGTCAATTGTCATGGGACTCTCATGGGTTGGAGGAATCTAGCAACACCTTCCCATTCAACCACCATTGCTCTCATCAAGTCCAGGATTTGAGGCCCTATGCAGCCACATTTTCTTTCTTTCTTTCTTTCTTTCTTTCTTTCTTTGTTTTTTGTATTATGTATCAGTCATCCATTTATTTGTACATATACATGCATCATTGTTTGGTATATCAGTTTATCAGTTTCCATTGAGGTTGTAGTAACTTGTGTACTGTAAGACTGCATTGGGCTTTATGTCAAGTTCCACACCACTTTCCAAAATGACCGTTATTTTTTTATATATTAAATGACCTTTATTTCAGTAGCTTTATTTCATAATTAACATACACAAAAGAAGTATTTCTATGCGTCCTTGAGTATCATGATTAAATCAAGCATGAAGGAATGTTAGCCAACTATAAGCCCTTGTGCTATTACATGTCAATCTGATATTCATCTGGAAATTGGTACAGATTATTCATGCTGCTGTCAAAAGTAAATTCCCTCATCAAGGGGTTTCCCCACAATCCTCTAACTGATGTAATAGAAAATGTTACACTAGTCATTCCTTCAGTAGCTTTGTAATAGAAAATTTTATATACTGCGTTAGACAACGCGATGTCTATAAAATTTTCTACAAAAGTGTATTCAACACTCCTGATGTTAATTAGCATTAGGCATGTAAGTTAGAAACGTGTATATCCATAAATGTTGTGTAGATATTTGAACTAAATTGACGAAACTTAGGAAATCTTATCTTATAGGGCATCCTTCTGTTATGGGTGGACACAGTAAACTAAAGGATCCTGATATAAGCTTTGATTAGTCAGCTAGCACCTCCATTCTCCATGAAGGAGGTCAGGGTATCAAATCAAGGGGAACACCCACTTTCAAAAAAGAAAATAGCCAGGGCAGAAATCATCCCATTTGGATAGTGAAGGTCCTTTTCAAGTGATGTAATCCTTGCATTGGCCATGGATATGTTTTGGTTCTTTTATGTTCTTTCATTTCTTTATAGTGGGTAGATTACTTACCTAGCTTTGGAGGGAGACTCCCATCCTTCATTCCCCCCCCCCCCCCAAGAAAAAAATAAAAATAAAAATAAAATCAATTTATACAATGAAAAGCAATGAAAAAGAGGCAAATAGCAAGAACCGACATCGAGTAAGCATCCTTAGCCCTAACAAATTCAGGGGCTCATTTACAATCACTAAATTCAATCCTAAACTACTGCACTTTAAAGCACCCATTACATACTAACAAAATAAAAAAACTACAAAAGAAATGGATGTCCATCGCAACAGTAGTGCATCTATTCAAAATAAAATAACACAATTAAAATAGATTAGGTCAAAAATCTACACTGTTAGAAATCCAATGAAAAAAAAATCAGAAAGATGGGTCTTTTAAAGGATTTCGAAGAATGGGTACCTTCAGTGACATCTCCAAAGAAGGAGAAGGCGTCCTTGAGAGACCTCTCATCAACCGCCCATGAAAGACCTTCACTTTCCAAAAATCACAGCATCAACACACATAAATAAACGTGTTTTGTGAAAAGGGGGGGGGGGGAGAGAGAGAGAGAGAGAGAACCTGCGACGAATAGCTTGGAATCGGAGGAGGGATTCCCCGTGCAGAAGGTGCGGGAGTAGAGGAGAGACGGACGAGAGAAGCGGAGTAGCATTTCATCAGACGGACAATTTATATTTCCTAAAAATTATTCGACTTTGGTAATGCTCACTGGGGATGGGGTTTTTGATATGTTACATTCCATGACCGGTTTCGATCAGTACATAGTACTGAACTGCACTGCACTGTCTTATAAATCAAACTATATAATTTATTAAATGAGATACTGATGTTATTAAATAAATCCAAGCATGATTGGATTTTGTGCTTAATAATTGATTGTGCGGTTCGATTTTATTAATTTTTAGTTCGTTTTATAGGACTGTTTCAAAATTGATGGGACTAATTGAAATTAATCATGATTAGATCCAAACTCGTTACATTTACTATTTTTTACATTACCAAATACAATATCATATACCTCTTTTACTATAACATGTTATAAGCCGATACTGTGTAACATTTTCTAGGGTTCTTTTATCCAATGGATATATCATAAGCATGAAGGATTGTACTTGGGCACCCCAATCTAATGGTGTGCTAGCACGGTCCAACATGCCAGTGAAAATTGGGCCTAAGTTGTGCCGATGAACCATGTTGTGTCTTATTAGTCTAGCGGGTCTTAATAGGTCATGTCAGCCGATCGTGTCATATCGGTCTGTTAGGCCTAACTAACCACGCTAGCTAGGTCGACGACCAAGCTTGACTTTTTTTTTATACAAAAAATACTAATTTATTAATTTTTGTGTGAAATGTAAATATTTAAAGCCTATCCCCCATTTGGATGTGAGCATAAGGGTGGTATAAGCTGGGATAAGAATGGATAGGGAAAAATGACTGTTTGTTTACATAGCATGACTTAGTATTACTATGTCAGTATAAATGAGTATGAAAGAGTATAACAATTCTAAGTAACCCATCGGATAAGCTTATATCCAATTTTTATATTCCCATGGAATGTGGGACCCACTATCACATAAAAAAATCACATCTCATCATATCAAATCACCTATCATCACCTCTTATATATCAACTAGCTAATGTACATGTGCATTGCACATGAACTACTTTGTTGAAATGTAACGAATGAGTATTAATTTGGATTATCGGTTTGTTGTGAAGTATTATCATTAGTTGTTAAAGTTTTCTATCTCGATCATTTATATAAAATCTTTTAATGCACTGTTGATAAAGTTTTTAGCAATGAGCTGAGTTTTAGATTGTTGTTAGAGCTGTGAGTAAATTGAGATACCAACCTGCCCTATGTAACAAACCTCACGACAAACACACAAACATTTCGTTTAACAATTCACACTAAAAGAATTAAATTAACAAAAAAGAGATTCCAATTATGAATCCATGAAAAAATAAAAAGTCAAAACTCAAAATTTATCAAACAAAAACAATATAGAAAACAATACATTTAAACCTTTGATGACAAGACCTTTTGACTAACACGTATGAGATCAAAACTGACAAGTCCGATACTTGTAAGACTTTCAACCAGAGCTCATTTTACTATTTTCTCCCTTCTTTTTTCTTTTTTTGAAGAATGGTGCTCCCCAAGATTTGACCATTTGACTTTTTCATAGACAAGGGAGGTGTTTGTCGACTTAATCAAAGCTCAATTTGCTATTATTTTCCTCTCCTTTTATTTCACTGGTTCACTTTTTTGTGTTTTTATATCATCAAAAACAAAATACTAAGTAGATTGCACTAAATAGAGATAATAAATCAAACTTTAAAACACATATATAAAAACTATCATGATATCCTAAAACAAAATGAGTAAAAGGAATACAAGCCATAACAAATCAAATATCATTTATTTAGCAACCATAACAATTCGCCCATGTAAACACGTAATAATTCTTTGTAACCATAGTTGTCCTCATCAAACAAGAATTCAGAATAAGTTTCTAAAGCACCTGCAACGAAGCATCATTATTGCCCTTTTGCTGTAGTTAAGGACCCACAAATTAAAATGGGTGTGTCAAGAAGAAAGTGAATGGAAAAAAATGTGATCGACATATCATCATATCCTCCTAGTTAAATTAGGGACGTTTCATAAGCTAAAATGTGAATGTGCCAAGAATAAAGCGAAGGAAAACTATCTAAAATCACTCATATAAACATCATATTAATTTGAAAAAAAATAATTCTCATTTCATTCACTTTCTGTGAATTCAACTATAAGATAAATGAAAAAGTGGCCCACGATACAACATAATCTAATCACAAATTCAATTGTACAATGCATTCAGCACAATAAATTAACATGAGGATACCTCATCATCCCTTTAGGTGATAGCAGACATCATCTCTTTAGGTGATAGCAGGCCACCGATCTGAGGTAATCAATTGCACAGCTCGCGGCCTCATCAGTGAAATAAACCACAGCTACAGAGTGTTGTTTGTTGAGAAAACGGATGGTTAAATTTTTTTGTGACTAAGAAATATATATACAATTAACCAAAAAAATCAATCCATAAGTTTTATCTATTACAAATAATATAATATAAATTCAGAATTCTTTTGACAAAGATTGGACACAATCAATAGCTTACATTGTGCAAGTATTTGAAGTTGCTTTCATCTGCGATTTTCTTTTCCTCCTGGCCAGTGACATTAAACTAAAATTGATAAAATCATGAAAAGAAAAAATTCAGTCAATTGATATAGGTAATATGACATAACCCAATGTGTGGAATATTTTTTTATTGAAAAGATAAATTTTACTATTCATGAATCAACTCCTATCAAAAGTCATGTATCATTTTGTCACAATAAGGTCCAAATAAGTGGGTACGTAATTCAAATTCAAGATCTGATAACATGGCAAGTCACTCAAATGAACAAAAAAAAAGAGGAAGAAATACGTGATTGAAGAAAAAAAAAGTGGTTCTCCACAATCCTCTAGACTGCCAATTTCAAACAAAAAACAAAAAAACAGAACTCATTTAGTACAAAAGGCAAATACAGATCTTCAATCCCGACATCCAGAATCCAAAACCACGAATCTGACCTTATAAAAAGTAGTTCCCAAAAGTTGATATTGAACACTAAGGGTGCGTTTGGTTGCGCGATTGCAAAACTGATTCTGCAGGAATCTGCGATTGCAAACCTGATTCTGCAGGAAGCTCACTTTCTCAGCTTTTTGAAATCGCAGCTTTTGGGCACTATTTGCCTGCTATCGCTGGGTTTAAAACTGCAATTACAAAACTGTTTGGTTGCGCGATTACAAACGCAGCTTCCTGTAATCGCAATCGCAGCGCAATCGCGCAACCAAACGCACCCTAAAACAACTTCCAAACCATCATCAAACCAATGAAAATATGCACCTCGTCGCTCGCGCCTAGTGCGCAGCGAACAAACACGACCCCAAATAAACTATGAGTTTATGAATGATCTAACACAGACACGATATGGTGGAGAGGATAGGTGAAGATGAAACCGGAGTTGAAGAGGGAATTGTGGAGGAGGTGAAGAGGAAACTATTGGAAGATGTGAAGAAGATGAACATGTATAGGCCAGAATGATTTTTGAGTAATCAATGAGAGTCGGGGAAGGTGAAACATTGGTAGGGGAAGAGTTTTGATGACAATGAATTTGGTGAATATATAATCATGAATGTTTCGTTACTAATTATCAAAAGCCATCAACGAATTCATACTCCAAAAAAAAAAATAACGAATGTTTTGGGGAGAAGACGTTGGGGACTGTCATTGGTTTATTTTTAAATATTAAATGTTAAAGCAATTACATACTATTTTATTAGGATATAAATGTGTTAATTAAATTTTATTTGGGATAAGGATGAATTTTCAAGAATTGATAAGGGTAAACTTGTCAAATGAATGTTTTTCAAGAATTGATACTTTTATAAGTAGTATAGAAGTATAGATAAGATCAACATGTCAATCAACTTTTTATACCTTATTCACATTTTATTCTTCATCAACCAAACAACTCAACATTTATTATTACGTTTTCCAATGAGAATAAAAAAACACAACCAAACAGAAAATCACTTATTCAATTGATAAAGTTATATGTTCCTGAAATATGTATAAATCGCATAATAATTTATAAGATTTGACTATGGAAGGAGACTATTTTACACAATCAAATATCTCAATTTCACCAATCAAAATTTGAGACATCTTCAATGGTGTGGGGCCAGTCTGTTTTACATCTCCCTCCCTTTTGGATGGGTCGTGGTATCACCCAGAGCAACGGCTAGAAGTAGTCTTATTTAAAATATCATTTCAGGTGGGTGAGATATATGCATTTATTTTGATGGTGGATAGAACTTAAGCTAAGTTCAAGCTAGAGCTATTCCCAGTGGAATGGATGTTGTAAATTTTAATTTATTGATAAGGTAAAGAAAGAATTTATTATTTTTTAATGATAAACTCTTGTCACCATCATTTTTATTGAGCAAAGTGTGATTATAAGTTCGAATGGGAGTGAGAGGATTAGAGAGCAAACAAAACAAAATGATAGAAAGGGGTAGCATCGCCCTGAGGTCAAGGTGATGATAGGGTATCAACTGTCGCCTCAGACACCCCAACCTTGGACTTGAAGGCCGACTATACCGAAATCGTCAACTCGTCTTGAGTAAAGGAAACTTTCCTAGCGTGTTTGTCAAGACGCGGCCCATACCTTGATCAGACCAATTGACGACTGTACTTTCCCACATGTTCTCTACATACACCCTCGTCCCCCAAAAGATCGATGTGTTCCCTTGCACACCAATAACCCATGCACCCGTTGGAATCACAAGGCAGACGACGATCTTAGCAGTCCCCAGGGCCTAACCATGGCAAACTTCCTTTCCCATGACCCACATATCTTCAAGAGAGTGGAAAGAGGAGCGAAGGGGGGTGGCCAACACCACCTCTTGCCACAGGGCACGAGAACACAGCAGTGCGCGAACAGGTGCTCCAGAGTTTCAAGCTCCTCACCATCGAAACCTCTCTCTTGTGAATCAAGAGGGCGTCACTTCGAACGATGCACCCCTCATGAGCAAATAACCGCAAGAGAAAAGCCACAAGAACACATTGACTATCTGAGGGATCTTCGGCTTCCAAATCAAAACCGGAGTGCCATGGAGGAGCGGGATCAGATTGATCGCCTTCCGCCACCAACAATACACCTGTTTCATAGAGAAACCGAAATAAGGGTTGGGCAACCACCAAAAGAAAGAAATTGATGTATTTTTTGGTAAATCATCTAAAACAACACATGCCATCACCTTGTTGATTGTATTTGAAAATTAATACATTTCCATAAAAATCTATTAATTAATTTTCATATAAATATTACAAATTTAATGGGATTTTTAATTCCCTTTAAAATGTATAGTTCTATATCGGTTAAAGATTGCGGTAAAACAATCTTTCAAATATACCGCTTATAGATCTTGAGTATGGACCCAAGTAGGGGTTGGGTTTGTGAATTGCATTTGCATTTTCTTTCGTTTTTTCATATTCCATGTTCCATATTCGGATTCCTGGATTTTGACACGGTATGGGTTAAACGGAAAAAAATAATTTTTGGAACCGAGAAACAAATCATGCGAAAAAACAAAGTATTACAACAGAAATCTTCCATACCAGGCTCTCTTAAATCCCTGTCTTTTTATTCTCTATTTTTTTTTCTGATAATAGTAGTATTTTTCCAACGGATTGTTTAAGAATGAATCTTAGAACACTCTCTAACAGTGCAAAGACCAAGATGGAGTTGGATTGGTTGATTGTGATTATGGTGATCAGATGTACTATGTCTAACTTTCAGACAGAATTTGAGATGTAAAGTCTACGGATTGGAATTCTTTGGATCGATGAGAACACTTCTACATATGTTCTTTGTATTTAGTTAATTGGAAAATAGATTGTCACATGGAGTCTTCATATATATATGTGTGTGTGTAGCTCTGTATGTAATCTCATTTCACTAAAGAGACATATATTATGTTAGATGATTGATGCATTTTTGTTGGGTGTAAGTTGGAGCAGGAACTTCATTTGTTATCAGTGGAAAAAAGATGCAGTAGTAGGAGAAATACATATTGGGAGAGATTTAATTTGGGAATGTCTCATTCATGTCTAACATCTTGCGCACCCCACTACGAATTATTATATACTTAACATTTATGCTTAGCTTTTGACAGGCCTAACTAGGTTGTGCCGAACTGCCGATGAACCATGTTGTGTCATGTTAGTCTGGTGGGTCTTATTAGATCGTGTCATTGTGTCATATTGGTCTGGTATGCCTAAATAAACCACACTAGCTAGGCCAACTAAAAAAGGAAACTAAGAAATTTTAATTTTTTTAAAAATAGTAAATGTCATCTATTAAAGTATTTGCTTTTATAAAAAGTGTATATCATTTCATTTCAAGTTGAATGAATTTATTTTTAACAAGTGCAAATTTTTTTTTAATGAGGTATATACATCACATAACGATATATATGTTTAACTGAATTTCTAACGAGGTATATAAGACTATATTTTGAAACGGCACAGTTAAGAAAACATTTATTAATTTTTGTATGAAATGTAAACATTTAAAGCCTATAAGGGTTAACCATCCAAGGGAACTATTCTCTCCAACCACATATCCCAAATTCATCTACCAAAATCCTTAGGGACCGTTTGGTGCACGATTGTGCAACCAAAGTATTTGGGTTTTAAATTTGCAGGAAGCTACTTCTATAATTGTGCAACTAAAGTATTTGGGTTTTAAATTTGATTTTGCAAAAAACTCACCTCTCAGCTTTTGAGAATCACAGCTTTTGAGCACAATTGGCCAGAAATCTGTCTGCAAAGCTGCTACAATAAAACTAATTGATTGCACAATTGTAGAAGTAGCTTCCTGCAAACGCAGAATCCGTGCAATTGCAGAACCAAACGCATCCTAACTTCAATTGTGTGGGGCTAGTCCATTTTACCTCTCTTGGTGGACCATGGTCGTATCACCCATAATAACCGCTAGATGTAGTCTTATTTAAGCTCCAATAGGAAAATGATATATCCAGCTCTAATGATAGCCCCATTTGTAGTTCACACCATTTTTTTTAAATCATACACTATCCCATTGAAATGTATGCAATTATATGAAATGATATATATACTGAAATATAGTAATGTATTTTTTTCACTTTGAAAAAAATGGAAAAAAAATTAGTCCATACACTATCATAGAATCTCGTATACTATGATAATATAGTATATGTTATAGTATTATAGTGCACAAGGTAGCAAAACGGGCTGCATAGTTGATGCATTTATTTTGATGGTACATAGAACTTGAGATAGAGTCAAAGTAGAGTTATTCCCAGTGATATGGATATTGTAAATTTTATTGATAAATATGACGATCATAAACGTGTTACTAGAAAGAAAAAAAAATTGTTATAATGTATTCTTTGGTAAAACAACACATGGCATCGCCTTGTTGATTGGTTAGGAACAAACCTTAATTAAGATGGAGTTGAATTTGTTGATTGTGATTATGGTGATCAGATGGATCAGGGTACAACTAGAGATTTTTTAATTTTCCAGAATTAGAACAAAATCAAATTGAGATTTTTTCTCTGTGTGAAAAAGTAAGTACATTTTGTGTAGAGTTTATTGGGAAAATCCACGAAAAGTGAATAAATCAGATTTCTTACTATTTCAAGTCAATAAGTTTCACTATATATAACAATGGTTATTATGGTATGAGTTCAATCTCATCAAGTTTCAATCATGAAGATGATCTTATTATTTCTTGTGGCACTTTTTCTACATTTTAGTCATGGAATAGGGGAAAGAGGTAGCCTCATCATGAACCCTCGTGTGGTTAAAACAATTAAGGTATTTCCATTTTTTTCCAACAAAATTTAGTCATATGAACTTAATTTTAATGCATGATTAACTCATATAATGCTCATGGTTGCTCTTAGTCAATAACTGCAGTTATACTGCACTACGGATTTGAGCACACCTCTTAGATATTTATTAAACCCTACTCTTCAACAATGTAAATATATTAATCAACAAGATTTGTGCTGAGTTTCCTTTAGATTTTTCCATTGCTGGATGAATAATATAAACAGTACTATGACATAGGAGTGGTGGGACAAAATATAGAGAGTTGGATTGAAAAATGAATAATATTTTCGATTGCATATTGAACGCCTTTTAACCTGTGGCTAGAAAATGATTTTCTAACAGTTGAAAATTACAGTCTATAACTGGTGTGATAAAAATGTGATAAGCAACATAATTCCACCACATTTTTTTCTTACCAAAGAAAAATAATTGAGATTTTTACAATTCACCTACAAAAATTATGTGTCTTGTTTCATTTTAAAAATATATGTATAACATAATTCAAACTTACAAAAACTAAAAGAAAATTAGTTTGAATTTTGTAGCTCATTTCATAATTTGAAAGATAAAATCAAGATATTTAAGATGTAACATAAGGAGTATATCTTGAAGGCATAAATAACAAAGTTCATGGATCTCACAGACTAGATTGGAGACATATTTGATTGTGTTCATATCCGTGAACAACCTGCGTTTAACAATCCTTTGCTCAAGAATCACAAAATTCAGGTATGTTTCTTTCCCCCCCTCACACATGAAAATGAATATGTATATATTCAGCAATACATATACACCCTTTCTTATATTCCAAACAAATTTAATAGTATCCTAATCTCTAGTGCAGTATCTTTATTCATAAATTTGATTACATAATTTGAATAAACTTAGTTGTCCAACTGTGTGACCTTTAAAACTTTTAGTCCACATGCATGATCGTGTGTATCAATTCACTCTTCTTAAATAAAAATCAATCATGGTCCCCATTAAGTAAATGTTCTTCACTAACTTTTAGCTATCAATGACCTACAATATTCTTTTTTACACAAATTATATTTGAAATTGAGGTAATAGATGAGACCTAGTTCATTTCCAAAACCTTGCCCCCCGTTTGGATAGCGGAATTGAGTTATTCTGGATAGATAACTATGCCAGTATAGATAACAAATCTATACAAGAATAAAAGATTTTCTGTTTGGTTGTATTTTTTTTATTCTCATTGGAAAACATAAAAATAAAAGTTGAGTTGTTGTTTGATAAAGAATAAAATATAAATAAAGTGTAAAAAAGTTGATTTGACATTTGATGTATAAGAGGTGTTGATAGGTGATTTGATGTGATGAGGTGTAAAAAGTTGATTTGACATGTGGGCCCATGAGAATAGATAAGGTGAGTATAGCTTATCCTAGGAGTTGCTTAGAATTATTATGCTATCTTATACTCATTTAAACTGGCTTAGTAATACCAAGTTATACCCTTCAAACAAACAACTATTTTCTTATCCATTCTTATACCACCCTTATACTCCCTTATTCCGTTACATAAACGGGGGGTTAAAGAATAAAACTACTACTCCAAAGATGTTATCTGCAAAGATTAAGCTGGAGGGTCGAGGATGCCCAGAAAATTTTATCCCCGTTCGCAGAGCTACGACGAAACAACAATCGCAAGAAAGGTCATTCAGAAACACTGATGGGAATAATACATGGGCTACTGAGTATATTAGCAATACAAATACGAAGCGTAATGTAAGTATAATGCAAACTTCTTCTTTTTTTGTGTGTGTGTGTTCTTTGATGCTTAAACTCATTATATACTTTGTATTTAAAATTTTTATGCCTAAACTCATTCTTTGATGCTTAAACTAATATTCTTTGGTATGAAAAATGATTGATTTATAGATTACATAGAGAGAGGAGGGATGAGGATCATATAATTAGTTAGTTGTATGATTATTAATTTATTATAAATCCAGGATTTTAGTAGCCTGCCTATAAATATAGCAATACGCTAAAGTGATTGATGTATTTATTGCTGACATAGACAATAGATTTGAGGATAAAATAGCTAGTTGTAGTTCTAAGCCCGTTTTCAGTGACCTTCCCACAAATGTAACAACACATCTTTTGATAAAAAAATTTGTTTGTAACCCTAAAAATTAAATGTGGTCATATGATCTCAATTACTTTTTCGAAATGTAGTTATATTAAGTGGTGTTATTTAGCAATCAATATAATTATATGATCTTTCACCATGAACTCTCTTTTAAATCATATTTGCGGCGGCTAAAACAGCAATTTTTAGAATCTTTTGCGACGGTATAGGATACTGTTGCCAAATGTTCTTTTGCTGTGGATACCCATATCCGTTGTCCATGCCCTGTGGCAGGCCCCAAACCGTCGCAAGTTTTTTGTGACGCGACCTAATGCGGCCCTATCAAAACCTCCACAAACTATATGCGGTGGTTTGGCAAGCCTTTTGCGGCGGTTTGGGACCATCACAAATACCATTTTTTTTGTAGTGGTGATGAGTTGATAATTTGTTGTATTACATACATAAGAAATATATAATAATAACAGAAAAGTATATATATGTATGGTATGTACTTACATGCCATCCAACCCTTATCCCATTTGTCACTTGATACTGAATCCATCTTTTGTTGTATTATGCCTCCTGAAATAACATGCTAGTTGCACTGCACTGGTCTGATGCCCTTCAAGGTGTGGTAAACTCCAAACACCAAGTGTTGCTTTTCCCCCATGGGGGAAAATGACCGACTGGTGTTGGAGTTTATACACTGAAGGGCATCAGACTACATTTAAGTCAATGCATGTTATTCAGGAGGCATAATACACAAAACAGTATCAAGATGGATTCAAATTGCTTGATGAAAGGGTTGGATGGCATGAAAGTAATACCATTTATAAGTAATCAAAATATTTTCTTCATAATTTATTTTTTAAATTTTGAGCAGTGTTTCACTTTGTAAATTTGTTTTTGCTAACATGAAATTATAATTTTTGTATAAACCACCCGAATATCAGCAGAATGGCATCCCTTGTTATAACACAATCTTAGTATAGAATGGAGACATATATGTTATGTTTAAAAAATCCCCCCCAGATTCTCAAAGAAAATCAACCCCATATTCATGTTGCAACTCCCCTATGCTTAACTTTAAATCACATATCATTACACTCTTGTGGAGAGAATTCTTTTATATGATGTGCCATTCTGTATATAATTAACCTATTTGTTAATTTTTCAGGTAAGCCCAATGAGATATATAGTGATTCACAGAGCAGGTTTTTCATAAATTGGATTGTGAGTTTTACATCCTTATTGTTAGTGACAATATTGAAAGTATTTTGAATGACCCATATTATTTTTTCATAATGCATAACAGGTAGACAGAGATGAGCCAGGCTATTACAATCTTGAAGGAGGTGGTTTTGTACAAACCAATTCTCAGGTTGGTTTGGGTAGTACTGTTCAGACACCACTCTCAACATACGATGGTGAACAATGTGGCATAGAAGTGGGTCTACTTAAGGTGAATTGAATTTTTATATTGAACAACAACACAGCATGATTTTCCATCCTTAACACTCGAGTTTTCTGCATCTTTTTTTTTTTTTGTCCCCGTTTCTTGTCCGCGTAGAATGGATAAAAGAAAAGAAAATTTCTAGTGGGGGTAAACTTTAATTACAACTTTTGAGTTTTTTTTCTAATAAACAATAATTTGATATGAGTTTTTATAGATTCTTTTTTACTAAACATTAAACATGCTTAGATTTTTAAATTTGAAAAAAAGAAGAAAAGGATCTTAGTAAGTATATCTTTTAATCTATTAAAAAAAGATAATTTATGATTCTCATTTACGAATCAATGAGATTAATGAGACAAAGAAAGTTTCGATAAGACAGAATATAATGTTGTAGTGAATCCTAATTTTAGTCTACAGGGGTGGTTGTGTGCAACCTCCTAAAAGACATACAGAAATAAAATTTTATCTCTACGCATAAAAGAATATCATTCAAATAGAAAATGATCTAAATTTCTTTTATTTCTATATAACAAATAATAAATGCCTGAATAAGCTACCCTGAAAAACAAAAAGAAAACAAAACGAAAAATGAAATAATATGTATACTCTTATCAATATCAATATAAAAACTAAATCATATTATCTCAACTAATTCAAATTAGCACTGTCCTACCAATCCAAAACATCAAACACTAACTTCTTTTTTTAGTTTGTGTAGTAGTGACATGTATGCCTTATGATACATAGCATGACAAAAATAATCAAACTTCGATATAATTGACTTGAGGAAAGACATAGCTTCCAAGGAATTAAAAAGCATTTGCATCATTGAAGTGGTCCAACATTTTTTCAATGACAGGATCCTACTACAGAAAACTGGTGGTTTATACATGAGGATGATCCAATTGGGTATTGGCCAAGCATTCTATTTAACACTTTGAGAGGAGCAGCTATGGGGGTTACTTTTGGAGGTACCACAATTTCCAATGTTGATGAACTTGGACCTCCAATGGGGAGTGGTCACTTTCCTTTAGCAGGATTTAGAAGGGCATGTGCCATTCAAGAAGTTGTGTTGATTGATACAGAGTTTCAGCTTATCCCAGCATTCTCTGTTGGATTATCTCCATCGGAGAGTAAGCCAATGTGTTACAGAGTAAGTCGTACTAGGAGTGTTTACAATGGACTCTTTGTTGGGGGGCCTGGAGGGCATAACTGTTGAATTTTAGAAGGAATGGATGTTAGTCCTCTTTTGAGGGTATAATGAATCATCTTCATTTGAACTTTTAATGATGAATGAATGAAATAATGGGAAATAAATTCAATATCTCAAGCAAATTTTAAGACTTTTTCTTAATGCATGCATCTCCTCCTTTATATTTATTTGTTTGTTTTTTATCTTATGATTCACGTGGTTTAGTTGGACTACTTATGATTAACTTAATCTTCATTTATTTAACAAAGAACTCTTGGAGAAAGAGTCATGATACCCAGGCCCCAAAATATAAGCCCCACTCACAAGCCCTATGAGGTGTCATCATCTCATTGGTTGTTATTGGTTGACTTGTTGACTTTTCAAAAAAGGAAAAATGGTAAAATACAAATTTATCCTTCGTTAAAAATCTGTCTCATTAACCCAAATCCCTCCATTTTCTCTATTCGGTTATGACTTTCCATGTAAATATTAAAATCTATTTATCTATTTCAAATTTTGAAATTTGAAATCATTACCTAAATTATAATTGAACATAATTATACCAAAAATTACCTAAATTGATTTCATGAAAATCTTTCAAACCGCCTAGATTTTTTTTTTCAAACTTACATTCTTATTATACACATTAATTTTTTTTTTAAGAATGTTATAACTAAATATTAAAAAAGTTAAGTATTTATTACATTCAAATTTAAATAAAAACACATATAGTTACCATATGAAATAGTTACATTTTATAATTTATATTGGTAGTTATAAATATATTTATTAAACATTTACATCTCTCACAACGATTTGTTACATTTACATAAAAATTGTTACATTTACATAAATGGAACAAACAATTACATTTACCTAAATGTCAAACAGTTACATTTACTCTTCGAAATCCACTATTTCAATTTCTAGTGCATTGTCAAACAGCTAGGCACAAGGTCACCTATTTTGGTTTAATTTTAGTTCGACCTAACACAAAGTTAACAAATATAAATCAATACATGCATGCGGTTGACTGTTACATTTATGAATGTAACAAAAATAATACAGATTTAAAAAATGACTAGTTACATTGTCAACAATGTAGCAGTAACATCAAACAAACTATCCATATATAAAATGTAACAGTATCGAGTGTTACATTTAGATATTAACATAAAAACAAATTAAATTGTGAAAAATGACATTCAATACATGAAAAAAATTCGTATTTAAATATTTTAAACAAAAGATAAAACACAATTCGATTACGAATCAAATAATGTCAAACCTGATCCGAGAGGCATTGAGGTGAGATCCAATAAAAAAAATGATTTCGTGTCTTCCAAAACCTCAAAAATAGAATTTCCAATATGCTCCCACCTATTCTTCATAAACAAAATCAGTTCCGTAATACAAAAGCTCATCATTTCGCGTACAAGACAGATTTTCAATTGTTTCAACATCAATCCACCGCTATTCGCGTACAAAACCGCCATTCGATCCACCGCCTCAACTTCGGCTCTCTTTCATGCCTTTCAATTCTCTCTCCAAACTCCACCATGATCCCTGATGCGTCTCTCCAACTTCCACAATCACTCCTCCATTTGAGCCTATATGTTCCACTTAAAATTATTGCACGATTTTAAGAATTCATGGCGAACAAATACATTATTTTCATAATTAAATAATACTCCACAATCATAGGGATACATGTTGAGGTAGTTATCAAGTAAATGACAAAATAGACAATGTACACTTGCCACATCATGAGGCCTGATTTGGGGCTTATGAAGTTGGGGCCTATAAATCATTATTGCTTGAAGAAGAGAATGATACTTGGATTTACAGTCATGTACATGTGCAAGTGCAGTAGTAGTGCATTGCTTGCTCATGGAGATCTAACCATCAAACATTCTGAATGTGATGCGAACCGATTCCAAGTCAACTTGAACTTAAGCAACCCGAACAAGAAACAAGGCCAATCCATCAAGTTCTGGTTGGAACCGACCTAAGTTGCATACTTAGACTCCCTCACCAAAGACCAGGACTGGGTGTGGACCAAGTTGATCTGGTTCACCAATCACTGAACTTCTAGGTTCTCACCGCCGTTTGCCTCACCTCTTCACTTTGTGGTTGTCATCACTTCCTTCTACATCAGGCTTCACCGCCTCCGCCGCCTCATCTGCTATAGATCTCGCAGCCACCTCACCTTGTGGTAAAAACTTTTTATGCAAATTTTCACAATTCCCCTTCATTGATGCATATACCAAAATTGTCTTCCCATGCCCATCAAAAAATCATTATTTGACTCTGAAAAGTTGTAGAAAATAAAGTCAATTATTAAGAGAAGAATGAAAAAATAAATAAATCAAAAGTAGTTTCTTTGTTGGTCTTGAATACAGACTACCCAAAATTTAGAAATAGGATTTAAACAATAAGATAAAACTGTAAATAAATAACACTCACCATATTGCCAACAAACTGGTGATCTTATGGAAGTCATAGTCCACTAAAGATGTTAAGTGATAGATCAAACTCATGATATTCAAAGTGAATCTTATTTACAAAATAGCACAGAATTTCGTGAGGGCTAACTTATTCATAGTTCACCCATTCATTGGAAAATTACACACCACTCACTCTTTTATAGAAAATGATGGGTGGGGAGATTATGCTTGAGCTCTCAGTTCCAAAAGTAAAATAACACATTGTTTGGGGGAAGGCGGGGAGGGGGCGTCGATCATTATGCTTGAGCCCCCAGCTCCAAAAGTAGTGTGTGATTGATTTCATTAGACGCTGGGCCGAAAAATTGAACAGGACCTGTTAAAATACAGTAACAACAGCATTAAAGAAAATTAATGACTGAAACCACCAATGAGAGGATGCGAGCAAGGAGAAAGGGGAAAAAAAGAGACCTGGGCTGATGTATCTGTTATTGATAGCCCACTCATCCCTCTCAGACGCGAACTTCTTAAACGGAGCACCTGGAATTTGATTGTGGTGGAGGATTTGTTCGGATCACAGACATTAGTAAACAAAAATGTGAGGAAAATAAGAAAGAAATAGGTATATGAGAAAAATTGACGCCTTACCTTCAAGCTCCACCATTGCCTTCTTGATCACTGGCTTGAACTTGCCTGGAAATATATTATAGTTTACAGTGAGTAATAAAAAAAATGATAATCAAAAGAACAGTGACTGTTAAACTAGTTGCAACAGTTTCACACCACTTGCAATAGTACAACTTGTGATCAACAACAAACTGCTTCTAGGGTTGTTTTTATAGGACATTTGAAAGGGTATTATAGATTAGGTTCTAGAGGACCATAGACAGATCCCATCTAATGCACTTGACCAAGGCACATCTTTTAATGTCAAGTAGGGAAAAAATACATGGATATTTTCTACTGCTACAAAGTCTAGCAAAAAGGTAGATGTCAAATCACTGAATTAATGTCAAATTTTCATATGTTCTAATTGATGATGGTGCAAAATAGAAATTACTTCTCAAGGAAATGTTCTGTACGGATTTTCCCCATTTTATTTCTGGGAAAAAATGATCGAAATGAATGGAATGTATAAAATTAGAACAAAGTTACTGTATTTCGCAACAGATCTAATGCCATTCATCTTACAAGTACCAGATATGGCATTGCAGCAAATGGTGAGATTTAGAACAAAATATAAGCACTTATATTTGCAAAAGGGCACCAATATCACATGTTTTTAGTAAGCAACATGTGTTAAGTTTGGTAATTCAAACTCCAACATAAGAAGTCAGTGACAATCAATGCATAATCCGATGACTCCTTGATGATGTTTCTTTTCCCCCACAAAGAATGGAGGATGGCCTTTGTTCAAGTTAGGCTAGATTAGCATAAAATACAAGATGCATAATCAAATTTTTATCATTCATTGCCACAGAACTACATTTGCCAAAACAGTTAAGGCATTAGTAAAAGTAACTCCACTGACATATACAAGAAATATAAATAAATATATTATTATACTGTAAATAACACCTAATAACTGTTATAGGGTTGGACATCTATCAACCAAATTTTATGCACTGTGCTCTTCAGCTTCTCTCTAGATATAACATTGTCGATCTCCTCATGTGTAAGTTGCATCAATAAAACATGGCAATTTCATTGAAGTTTCAGATTAGTTGATAAATGCAAAAATTGCTTGAAAATTATATGATAACAAAAGAAAAACTTATAAAATGAAAAGGCATAATATACCATGCCGTCTCTCAACATCCATTAAAGATGTCAATGCAGTTCCTCCAACAGTCCATTCCTCAACTGGAGCAGCCAAGTTGGCAACCTGTATAACCAACAAACACTAAGAGAAAATACCGGAAAGAGAAACCTGAAAGGTTTGATTTGCCAAAAAGTTTGGTCGAATAGGGTTCCTCTAGTAAAAACCATTTTTCCAAGAGGTTTAATTGCTACTTGCCAACCAAATAGCGAAAATATTAGTAAATATTGGTTTAAAAGGGGTTAGCTTATATTTTATCATTCTCAAGGGATCTTTGTATAAGGTGACAAATTGTTTTTGAACCATGTTAAGTGGATAAATGCTTTGGGGATAAATTGAGAACTTGCTACGACTCCCAAGTACGATTTCAGATTTAGTATAAAAAACCAGTACATCCATCCTTAATTTGACAATGTTGTTTGAAAAATATTCATTTATAATTTAACAATGTTGCTTAGCAAAAAATTTACTTGTTCAATTAAATGAACTAAAATGTAAATCTACCAACATGTCCATGTGCACCATGTATATGTCAACACCATAACACCTAATAAAACTATGGAAAATATGGGCCCCTATATATATTTTCAATATCAAGAAAGGATGCCTGAGGCCCTACGTAAGGTGATATTCACCCTGGTTGCTGCTAAATGTACGAAATATTTTAAAAAGTGCAAACATACAGACATTTTCTTCATTAATATTATGTAGAGATCAAGAAGAAAATAAATTTCTTCCAAGATATCAGGGCTTTAGAAAATCATGAAAAACTCAAAGACACCATTGGTTTTCGCAATCCCAACATTAAATAGTTAGACGAAGAAGATACGGTAACAACAGAGTAAAACAAAGGCCACTCTAAAAATAACCATGAATTCATTTACCATGCCCATTTATTCCCCATTCCTGAATAATTTAAATCAGTCATCTCTTCGTCATGCATCATTTTACATATAATAAAACCTTATTAAACAAAGCAAACAAGGCAGTATAAACTATATCCAGGACTAATTTTAAACAAACACATTGAGTAGCATCATCCAAGGCAAGAACAAGGATGCTAAATCAAGAACCACAATCAAATGAAAAGAAAAAGAAAAAACCAAACCGAGGAGATAAGGCCTGTCTTTCCCGCATGCAACAAGGCCCCAGCAGCATAACCCAAAGCATAGCAATACATCGCGTCAAAATTTGTGGGCAAACCACATCTTCCCTCATAGCTGCAAGTTAAAAACAAAACATTACTATTGATAGATACTATTGATAGATACATTAGATATTTCTACCTTGAACCAACACATTTTGAGATTAAAAGCTATATGATGTTTAAAAGAACCAGAGATATATAACGTAACAACAGCCAGATATAAAGTAACAAGCAAGCCAATCAATAAACTATAATTAGCTCTGGCTAGGGCGCCTTGACTTTGTGAAGTGAAAGCTTGCTTGATAATATGCAAAGAACTGTAGTACTTACCCAAAGAAATGAGACTGTCCCTTGAACTGTCCTTTATATTTCCCTTCATCCCTTCTTTTCTCCAGCTCAGTTTCAACCATCGAAATAAGCATTTTTTCTGTTTCTATTTTGGCAACCTTGCGTTGTCAAACAAAAGATATAAGAAATCAACTATTATGGTTTGCTAACACTTAATAATAAACAGTTTGGCATGAACAGCTAATAAACACACACTAATAGGTACCTGCACATTGCCATGTGGATCTCTCTCTAGCATCAACTGATCCTGGATAGCTTTAGGTAGAAAATCAAAAAGAGCACGCGATTGCTCTCTAAGCTTGTTTTTCCACAAACCACCCTCATCAACAATATCATGAGCTAGGATTTCATTTAGTTCTGAAATAAGTTGTTGTACCTGCAAATTGTACGAACAGTTAAGAAACCTGATACACCAAGATGCAGCTCTCATTGTATGATCAAGAGACAGTGTTCAAGGTTTATAATCAGTGACATACTGGAAAGCACGGACACTCCATTGGGGGGGCCGTACCCGTGTCCGTGTCCGTGTCGGACACAGACACGACGGGGACACGGCATGGACACGTGTCGGACACGGCTCCAGCCGTGTCTGCCTTCATTTTGCTTGGGACACGGCTGGGACACGGCTAGGACACGGCTGGGACACGGCCCAACCAGTTTTAGCCCAAAAGTAAAAAATAAAAAGAAAATGAAGACCCAAACATAGTCCACAAGTATTCAACCCATTTAAAACAGCAAAAAAACAACTCATTTAAACAAAATATCTTTCTTAAGATTAAAAAAAATAGTGATTTATTAGTTTAAAACAGTGATTTATAAAAACAGTGGTTTATTGGTTTAAAACAGTAATTTATAAAAATAGTGGTTTATTATTTAAAATAATTATTTATAAAAACAGTGATTTATTAGTTTATACAATTAGTTATAAATAGTGAATTAGATTAAATGTGTTTGTTTATATAAAATATTGATATATATTTATTTATTATATTAATTTATTTGTTGCCGTGTCCTAGCCATGTCCGTGTCCTATTTTTTCCAAAATTGCCGTGTCGCCGTGTCACTGTGTCCCGTGTCAGTGTCCGTGCTTCATAGGTGACATATATGATATATAATTAAGAAGTTCACCTCAGGAATGAAATCAATTAAACCTTCTGGTACGAGTATGACACCATAGTTGTAGCCCAGATCTGCACGCTTGCAGATTATGTCAGTAATATAATCTGTAACATTTTTCAGTGTTTGCTTCTTGATGGCAACCTACATCAAAATATAGGATCAATAAACAGTGCAGATTCTGTAAGGATAGTCTTACATCCCCGTCACCTCAAAAAAGTACATCATACATTAGAAAATAGGATTAATCTATAAAGGCTTAAAAAGCTCTCAGATAAAATTGTGAAGAACTATGAATACAAATTGACTGGGTTCAGTAGCTAATTAAGCATGCACTTCCTGAGGAAATTACAAAAAAATCATGACAACCTATGTTTATGCAAAGAGAAGTATATGTCATCCCTAAGCTTAACAATTGCAGAAGATTGGTTGTCCTTCTGAAGTCCAGGAAAAACTTATATATCGAGTTCAAATACAAATCATTGAATTAAGTCTTTCAGGAACATTTTATACCATCCCCTAGTATAACATAGTATCAAAGCTAGTGAGCTCATTCTTCCTAGGTGACAATTCCCGGATGTAGTGCTATACACCACTCCAAATATATCAGCAACTAGAAAATGAGTTTATAAAAGGAAATTCTACTATTATGAGCATTCCAATCATCTAAAATCCACACTGCTGAACCTCGACTGTGCCGTCACATAACAACATTCAATTACATACTCTGCTTTGTCATTGGGGAGCACAAAAAAAGAGCATTTATTGTTCAAGCAGCTTAGCTGAAAACTGAAATACAAGAAATCAATTTGAATAAAACATTACTGAGAAAACTTCACACAAAAAGCAACGGAAGATAATGGAAACTAAAAAACATATGTAGCCCAAATGATATATTATATTTACGCACCTCTTCCCCGATGATAGTAATGTTTGGATGTGTCTGCAAAGCACACTCCAAAGTAATATGAGAAGCTGCGCGCCCCATAAGCCTTACAACTGAAAAAAAAATCATTGGGAAAGCATGATCAACATCCACTTACACATGGGAAGATGATAAAAGAAAAGGTGGAGGACTTTATTTCAGGCAGGCCCTTGGCAAAGGACCCCTATGTAGCCTTGGGTGGTGGGTTTGGGGGGGGGGGGGACATGGGCTATGTCTCGAAGGAATAAGACAAACAATGTCGCGATAGCTCAGTGTTATTAATGTGCAAAGGCCAATTTGCCACTTGAGGCGTGAAGAAAACACCTGAGTGATGCCTGACATGAGGGGCAACAATCATTTAATTTAAAAAAAAAACTAATATATACATTAATGAAAATACATTAAATCATGATATCAAAAATATATAATATCATATTAGCTTGAAGGTTAGAGCATTGTAGTGAGGTTACCAAATATCAATACAAAGGTTGTGCAAAAGGAAAGAAAGACAGTAGGATACACAGAAAAATGAAGAAATGGATAGGAAAAGAATAAAATAAAAAGCAAAGGAGAAAGAACAAAATCAAAACTGATCAACGAAGAAGAGAAGGATAGGAGAAAGGAAGAAAGAAGTTGAGAAAATAGAGCATGGAAGAGGAACAACTTCTTTTGAGATTTCTTTTTTTTTTTTTCATTTTTAGTAGTAACAACATGGGAAAAGAAGCAAGGAAGCAGCAGAGAGTCTTTAAGACATCTCAGGAAACAAGTTAGAGAAAAACAATAGAATATGTCAAATGGTTGACGAATCAAACAGTTAATATATGTGGATAAAAAATAAACAAAAAAGGGCTATATCTGCAACTTTTGCGAGGCAAGAAAATGGACAAAATGCACACCCCCTACTCAAGTAAAGCAATGTGCGACTAAGGCAGGCACTAGGGAAAGACTAGTTTTGCCTTGTGCCTGAGGCACATTATGGTGCATTGCCTCAATAACACTGCAAGAACTACAAATATTAATATATTTTGTTGATATTTATGTATACTAAAACTGTTTTAAAGTTAAAAATAAGCTAGAGATCAGCAAATAAATCGTTGTTTGTGAAACAAATATTTTAAAAAAAATAAAAACTTAGAAGCATCATGACTGAGATAATGGTGAATTATGCATACACTGATATAGATGGATATGTGAGTTATCAAAGTGGAGGAAAATACAGTAGCATGCTTTCATGGATATAGATACTAGCTGATGTGCAGTGGTGCTTTATATAATCACTATTTTTCTTAACACACCCATGGGAGGCCTATGAGCTTTTAGCTTAGGCAATTTACCTGGTTGAATTGTCTAAATCTGCTTTTCATAAAAAATCTAAAGAGCGATTGCTAAGCAAACTTGCATTGATTGCAATATCTAGTTTCTCCAAGAATTCATTAATATAGTTCTGGCACTACATCTGGAAACTCATGCATGTCCAAACAACCTAATATAACATGAATGATAGCAAGCGGGACAATACAAAATATTCAATGAAACAAAAAAACTGACATGGTGTACCCATTTGAAACAGGGATTCTAAATACTTGGTGCAACAGACAAGCAACAACCACAAACTCTTTACCAAAATTTGGGGTGGACTACATGAATCCTTTTTCACCATTCAACTCTATTTATGGTTGTTTCTTTCGTAACATGTACATCTACCTATCTACCTGTATTACTAACCAAAAGCATTTTCAACTTCGTCACAATAATAATTTTTTTAAAGATATATTAAATGAATGTGATGATCGTGCCACATCATCATATTTTTATTGTTATTATTTTTATTAGATTTAGAATGAGATAAATCATGGAATATATGTGATAAATATCTAATTTCGGGTTAAAAATGGTTTCCATGCTTGATCTCACTTTTCATCATGAAATAGTTATTTTTGGGAAAAACCTATTTCACAATCATAAGTATATATTGAAATGCTATTTCCAACGAGCAATTAATCACCCCAATGGGAGTTATGATTTTTTAAAGAATTTCAAATATAATTTAATTCTTGTTTTTTTTTTTTTTTTTTGTATCTATATATAAATTGGACAATATCATCCATATCCACCAAATCTTAATGATTTTTTTTGTATATATACCCCTAAAAATCACATTTTAGAAAAGCATCTCTTATGCTTTGTTATTAGACTAGTTTAACCTATTCCTCAGTGTTTCCAAAAAGTTTGTTTACCTCACCCCTTTGTCTTTGGAGCCCTTCAATGCATCAAGTGTCATTTCCTTTGAAACATGTATACTTAACACATTCCGTAATGTTGGAAGTTTGTTTACCCTACCCTTTGTCCTTGGAACCCCTTCGATGACGATCATATTGTCCCTCCAAATGGTGAGCCACCAATTGGTCTCCATCACATATGTCTAAACCATCTCAAACACTTAATGATGTACAACAAGCAGATTGTAAGATCATGTTTGATACCACTTGTACAAATTAGATGGAACCTCTGTCCTCAATGTAATATAATGACTAAAATAAACAAACTGCAAAATGCAAGTTAGTGATTCCAATAAATTAAAACAGCAGACAACTTACAGTGATAATATTTTCCAGTTGACCGAGCGTCTACCATCACATTTCCTATCATTTCTGCATATATCTACAAAGACAAAAAAATTAACTCTGTTTCAGTCTTTGACAGCTCAAACTCTTAGTTGTGTAAGTGGAAATCTAGTGTGGGTTTGGACACATAGCTCACTGGTTGACAACAGATTTTGCAACCATAAGGCTTTGGGTTCAAGGCTTACCTAATAGAAAAAAAGTAGTGCTATATAAAGATGACAACTTTGGTCTAATGTTCACTTGAATGATCTGTTACTGCCTCTGTTACCTGGAGCATTTCCAGTAACCTGTATATATTGTACATCTATGTTTGTGCAATTATTTTAAAGAAATATCATTCAGTTCATTCCACATATGGACAGGAGTTGGTATACATTAGAAACGGTAAGTGTGTCTCTTATATAAAGCATAGCAAACACTTCCACATTCAAAACCAGAAGGTTAAGCATGCATACTGTTATATTCACCCTAAACTCCTAGAGAAACATATGACATTCAAATGCAACTAGTTAGTTTGTTGTAGTCCTCAACATATAATAACAGCCACAACTAAATACATAAAAATCTTAGATTTTATCCATGTCCCAGACTCCCAGCATGTCTACATTATAGACTTCACAGATTTCGTTCTTTCCACATTTTGTAATAGATAACGGGAGTCCAAGTAAGGCTTCCATCTTGAAGGAGCAATACCACTCCTATTAGAAGTTGTAGAAATAAAACACAGATTTTCTTCAATACTTTCATCAAACTATAAAGGGATTTATGAGTCAATTAAGTCATGATCCAGTTCAGACTCATAAATGATTCAACCACTTAAAATTCATACCACAAAGCCTGCGTAGCATGGTCAACATACTAAATTTGGGATTTAATTTTATAGTAAATGACATAAAAAATCAAACTACAGAACCTATTGACCATGAAGTAAACCAAATATAGAAATATTATAAACAAATGAATGAATAAAAAAGCAATGCATGTTTAACACTTCACCCCATCCTCAGCCCATTGTGTTGAGCAGAATTTTAAAAGGGTTCATACATGATGCAAATGTGCACAAAATACAAAGGGAGGACACAAAACACACGCATGATAAAGAATGATGGAAAGAAACTAACTAGTTTCATCAGACAATCTTCCCTCAACTGTACACACATCCTTCATAGCATTCCCTCAACACCAATAATATGATTTAAACCAATCAACTGGTTAGAAGCATGATTATGTCTGTATCAGTGTTTTAAATATCGATAAATCGATATATCGATTTAGGGTTCAATCGATATATCGATTGGTATTTTTTGTTTTGTTTTTTTTTAAATTCTAATAAACGGTATCAAATCATTTGTAAAAGGTGTAAATTTTTTTAATAAAATATATATTTTATTAAAATATAATAACTAATAAAAACATGCGAGACTGGATCATAAAAAGTTTGGTTCGACTTTGATTGAATATATATAAAAAACGCTTATTTTGCTTAATCTGAAGCCGTTCATTTTTAGATCAACCACTTGTGAAAAGCTAATGAAAAAAAAAAAAGTGGAGATGCGAGTATCAATCCCCTGACCTCTCACATGCTAAGCAAGCGCTCTACCATCTAAGCTACATCCTTGATTTGTAGTTTACATATAATATATTGTCGGATTTCAATATATTAACGATATATCATCTATATATCGCTGACATCAGCATGACATCAGCGTGATTTCGATAAAACCTCGCGAAATCACCGCGATTTTGCGATTTCGTCGCCGAAAACGATATATCGACCGATATATCAATATATCGTTCGCGATTTAAAACAGTGGTCTGTATGTCCCTAATACTTAGATAATTAGCTTCACACAAATTATTTTTCAGGGCATAAAGGAAGCACGAATCAAACACCATGAGATGTGGATAAGATAATTTAGAAGAATAACATTGCAGGCATATCACAAAACTAACTTTTTTTTTACGAATATGTTTGACTCATTTCTAGAAATTTACCATAATAATAAAATCTGGCGGAAACCCATCTTGAAAATATTTATGATTTATTTCATAACAAGTGGTAAATGGATAATGGTCTAATGTGTATGATAAATAAAAAATAAAAATAAAACTTATCCCATAAGAAAAGGTCTGCTATGGAAAGTATCTCAAGAAAATGAAAACAAATATTCATGAAGTATAGGAATATGTGACTCGTTCCTGAGTAAAACAAAAATGGGGATAACCTTGCATGCTGTATCAAAACCAAAACTTGCTGGAACTTCCTTGCATTTCAAATCCCCATCTATTGTTTTAGGACATCCAATCACCCGTGTTTTCATGTTCTTTGACCTGACAAATACAATAAAGTAGACATAAGCATCTTGAAAGAACCCCGAAGTTTTTAGATGATAACATAACCTTGTCTTGAACTTACTTTACTGTGAAAATAAACAAATTACAAATATGGAAACATGGGACATTCAGACCTGAAGATATGATTCCAAAGAAACTATTTTGGACAAATATTGATTCTTCATTTACCTAAACTTTTCAGCAAGAAGACAAGCATTTGTGTTGGAGTCATCGCCCCCAATTACTACAAGTCCATCCAAATCAAGTTTGAGAACCGTCTCTTCAGCTTGCTTAAACTGAAACATATGAATATTTTAGTTCATTATATTTACATTTCATTAAAAAAAATTAAAAAAAGTCTTTTTTTTAGAGTAAAGGTGAGCCCCCAAAAAAAGGAGACAAGGGATCTCCGTACAAAGGTTTAAAATGAAAATAAGGACATTAAAAAAAAAGAGAGATTTAACAACTATGACACCTTTTTTGCCAATTATCAACACAGTTTGGCATAAAACTGAAATCATAAAACTTAGGATACTATCTAAAGACATAAATAAAATGAAACCTGTTCAGGAGTCTCAATTTTGTCACGCCCACTTCGAATCATGTCAAAACCACCCTGTTTGCATAGATAAAACAATATATGAATGTGTTTCAACAGTGCTTTCTCCAGCTTAATAAAGAAATACATGGCGACTCAATTCCAATTTTGTCCTACACACAAGAAATTCCTACAGCATGTGATAATGTGTACTGTTTGCTATGTTTCTTCCTCATCTAGTCATCTCTGTGCAATTTAAATTTTAAAGATACCCAATAAGAAATCAAAGTATAGACAAACAACACCCTGAAAAATATGGGACAGTGGTTAATTTTGAGATATATGTGCTAATGAAGGTATTGGTCTTGGCTAACAATATATATAAACTCTATCAATTTTTGCCACCAGACAGACAAATCTTGTATTTCATTATTAATATCTTCCACACAATCAATATGGACTCGTGATACAGTTCCAATCAATACACAACGTGCAGATTTGTTGGGACTGATTAGCAGCTTCTCCATCAACCAGGAGGAACCAGACCAGGCGCATTGGGCACCTAATAAGAATGGGGGCTTCCTGATCAAGCTCGAGTACAATTGGTGGAGGAGGCATATCCATCCAAAACTTGTGATGCAAGCTAAATCTAAAGAAGTTTGGAAAACAAGTCCTTTCAAAGGTGAAAGGCTTCCTTTGGCTCCTATTTCAGGAACGCGTTCTCTCAAAAGCCTATTATGCCAAGTGGAGACCAGAGGTATCAATGGATTGCACGCTCTGCCAAGGGGAGGAAGTGCATCCCATTTGTTCCATGGTTGCCTGATTGTCAGACAATTGTGGGCGATGCTTGGGACAGCAACCTCCATTGGGGTAGGTTGCAGGAACTTAGAAGAGTTTTGGAAGCTTGCCGAAACTCGGCAAGGCACGGCAACAAGAGCACAAGGGCAACAGTGTCCACTTGGATCACATGAAACAGAGTATTGTTCAAGGAGAACTGCATATACCTGGAGTTCATCACAGCTTATCACGGCATGGGGCAAGCATATTGCATGAGCAAGGAGGGTTTAATTGTCAAGGGCTCTTTTGATCGCGGAGGAGTGACAGCATGTGATCGGCTCCCCAGGCAGGACCCTCTTCCGCGCGAGGGGAATCCCTCTTGGCCCAGTTTTAGGTTTTCTCCTTTTTTTGGTTGTTTTCTCTCCTCTCTCATGCCCTCCAGACGTTGAAATTCAATTATATGCTCATAATAACAATCGTCTCTTTCTCTCAAAAAAAAATGACAGCTATGTAGGCTTTTAGTTGTTCTCTCAAAAAAAGAAATGTCAGAAGCATGTCATTGTGAATCCAACATGCTATTTATGCTCAGTAAGTAACATATGCTAATATTAATATTAGGTGTTCTGTATTTGATGGAGATGCAGTTTATGGAAGTTATGAGAAAAAATGGAAACTAGTTAGTGTTTAAGTGAGGTGCGTTTAATAGTTATACAAAATGCAGACAGTTATTTAAATTTTGAGATATATGATTAATCATACAATATATTAAGGTATATAATACAAGCACACATAATGTTCTAATATATCGGCTTCAGAATTTTTTTTTTTTGTGGATATATTGATATATTTATATGCTATTAAATCATTCTAAATATTTGATTTAAGAAAATAATTGTGCAAAAACCCACCTGATTTCTGTACGGGTAGACATACTCTGCAGTCAATTCATCATATTTGCCTCGCATTATGCCAGCAGGACCCCCCTTGAATCCATATACGGTGCTTCCCTTTGAGCGACCCTGCAGATAGTCTGGAGTCCATCCCAAACCAAATAAAATAGCATTAGCAAAAAAAAAAAAGGACCACCACTTATATAAAACACAAAAAAATCCCCAAAAAAGGAAGTGTCAAAACACCCTCATTCAACAGCCACATAAAACCGGAATCCCAGTCCATCTTTAACCTTCATCATCAGATGACCAATGCCGATAACAGAACATATAAGCAAATAACACGTGAAAACAATTATTGTCACAAAAAAAATGTGATTTTTGATCAACAACTATACACTACTTAAAAAGAACTACCACATAAAGCAAATCTTCCCAATTGTCATCCAATCAATATCTCCGATTCCATCAAATATAAAGTGAGTGCAAACAAGGAGGAGGAAATCGAAACATAAACCCACCAAAAATCCCACAAATGACGTTGTGCCCTCCGGGAGCCTGACCCCCGGACAGCACCACCCCGACCTTCAATTTCTGGCTCATCTCCGAAGGCGGCACCGCCGTTGGCACGAGAATCGCCGACGGCTGCCCGAACAAGTTCGGGAACAGCTTCGCAATCTCGTCTGCGAAAACATCAGACAATAAAAGGACATCCAAAACAAATCACAGATCTTCAATGTGAAAAACCTGGATTTCCGGCGGCGGAGCTCTTGGGGCCATCGACGACCATGAAGGGGCTCCTGAGGACGGAAGGGAGAGGGAGCGGGTAGTCTATGCGGTTCGTCTGCACCTCGCTGTATATGCTGACGACCCGACCCGGCGCCGGGGAAGGCGGCGCTCCCGCCGCCGCCTTGGGATCTCTTGCATTTGCGATCGCTACCGTCAACATGGTCGGGGAGTCACTGATCCAGAATCGAAGACGCCAGTGTCGCTGTATGTTCTGCCTGGATTTGTACGTGGTCGGTGAGGTTTTGGTGCTCTGTTACGGCGGAATTTGTTTGAGTAAATGGATTTGGACAAGAAACGGGGTGTGGTAACGTCATCGGAAGGCCTGGGAAAGTGAGATCGATACAGTGGAGGGGACGGGAGATGGGAAGGACTCGATCATGTGAGAAATCTGAACCGTTTGATTGGGTGATAGTCTGTTCTTTCTCTCGAGCTTATCCAAAACTGTTTTTGTTGCTGGTTTTTTTTTTCTGGATTTTTTTGTTGCTGGTTTTTTTTTTCTGGATTTTTTTGTTGCTGGTTTTGTTTGTCCTTTCTCCTTGTTCTTGACACGTAAGCAGATTATATATATGTTTTTTATTTGTCAATTCTTCTGACGCATGACACGTAGTAACGGACAAATATTTTTTTATCTAACTAAATATATTATTATATATTTCATTAAAAATATATACGTGCACGAGCTAATGCGCGTGTTAGTCAGTAATTAAATATACGGGGTTGTTATTTATTTCCCTATATTTTTGTATGAATATAATAAGTGGTGGAGCTAGGATTTTTATAAAAGAAGGGTCTAATGTAACTTATATAAATATTTTTTAAAATTATATCATTATGTTTTTTTTATTTCAATAGCATAGATTAAAAGCATTCATATAAAACATATCATTGAATAATTATAAAAAATTATTATTATATTTTAAAACGATATATCATATTTCATATTAATAATTCATAAAAAAAAATGTCAAAACATAAATCTAATAAGAAATACATACTTTTAAATTTGACTTCGATGATGTTTCATATTCTGAAAATGTTGAATGATTTGATTATTTTAGATATTTATACAAATATTTTAAACTTTAAATAAATTAGTAACAATGATAATAAGGTAAAAGAAAAAAATTATATACCTTCAAAAGTATTGATGGAAGAGATGAGATGATTACAGATTCTCAGTTGTGAGATATTTAATGGAACAAAAAGTAAAAATTATTTAGAGATGAAAATTGATATTAGAAACAGTTGAGATATAAAAGAAAAAAAGATATTCAAAAATTTATTTTTTTCAAGATGGGCATCTAGGTGAAAATGCTAAGAAGTGGAATCCATGCTTCTATAGCTGTTTGTGAGATATGGATAAAATGAAAAAGGAGAGTTAAAAAATGATGTTAGTGGTTGTTTTAATTTTATTTTATTTAGTTGTGAGTGATTGCTGTTTAGGGAATTTCATATGTAGGTGGAGCCTATGATCTATGGACCATAATTAAAATTAACTTACCACAAAAGGTTAAAAAGACCTAGAAACAAATTAAAAGAATATGAAAACAAATTAAAAAAATCCAGGGGGGGCACATGCCCCCCGTGGTCCTATGGTGGCTCCACCACTGAATATAATGATGTTAGTGTACATAAATATAGACTGTAATGACCCAAAAAAAAAGAGAATAAACTGAGAAACAACAATTCATTTGAATGACATTAATTCTGTTGAATCTCACGCTCTGCCATAAGCCCATAAGAAATTGTTTTATTAACTGATTATTAAATACAAGTGACATTACTAAGCAGTTTCAACTTCAAGGAACTCAAAAGGAAATGATACAACCGTAATGTGCGACTGAAAAATTAGTTACTTCGGTGAATCAGCAACACAACTAAATTAAGTGAAAGTATATTAAAATATGATTGCAATTGGAGTTTCAGACAAAGATACAAAACTACTATTGGATAATTTATGGTATGCTTTGACATTGTTATCCTCTTTATTAGATTTCTGTGGAGAACTACCAGAGCAACCTCTTAGTTGATTAAAAATTTATAAAAGGAAAAAAAAGAAAAGGGATTCAAGTGTATTTTTCATGGATTGAAAACAAAAAAACCTATATAATAATTTAGTAATCTTGTCATGTGATCAATAAGGGGCTCATAATGGAGTTTCTTATATAAAAATATGTAGATGAATGAGAAAGAAAAGCGGATAGGTTTCAAGTGTCTTTTTCATGAATTGAACACGCATTAATAGAGAGCAAACTTGTTGTGTTAGCCAATACTGGTGGGTTTTATAAGACACAAAGAAACATGTAAGAACGGATTCATTCTTGTCATGTTTGTATAAAATTTCTTAATAGTATAAATACTAAAGTATCTAATAACATTTTTTGTTATGTTTATAAAATTTCTTAATAGTATCAATGAAATTCCATTTTCTTATGTATTAATGATTTCTCACAACTCTTAGTGGTGGCTCTTTCACGTGGAACCATTGATATTTTATTAAAATTCTCAAACAAAAATGCAACTACATAACAAGTATTTAATAATATTTATGACACTATTAAATTAATTTAAATTTTTTTATTATATGACATTAACTGATAATCAACAATTAGTTTTACAATCATCAATGTAAATATGAAAATAAAAACTGTAAATATAGTAGAGACTTCCCATAAATAACTTTATGGGTTTAAATGGTGACACTAAAATTTTTATTTTATAAATTTATAGGTAGCATAGTAGTCCCAAAAAGAAAATATAAAGAAAATTTGAAGTTTTACAAAACATGTTTTCAAACTGGTTTATAATACATATAGGGGCTGGTTGTCAAACTGGTAGAAATTGACATATAGGGGCCTGGTTGTCAAACTGGTAGAAATTGAGGGCAATTCTTCAAATCTTCCAGAACAGGACTGTGGTCGATTTTTTCGAGGACCTAATTATAAAGATGAGGGAACTGGGGGGCCATCTGAAAATAACTCAAGAGGTAGCCTATTTTTTCCAAGCACCGATTTATAAATATTACAGATATAGGGGCTTACCCGCAAATAATCAATCCAAAAGTTTTGCCAATTGCCTATTTACCCCCTGTTGGTTTCGAAAATTTGTCAATCACATTGGGTCAATAGAAAACTTTAAAGGGTTAACATAGGAAAATCAAAAAAGGGTTGACCGTGATCTTATATGATACCAATTCTTTTTAATCCTATTTTAAGTCCTATTAGGATCAAATGATTAAATCCTATCTTAAGTCCTATTAGGATCAAATGATTAATTTATTAAAATAATTATTCTCTAGAGTAAGTTATTTTTTGTTTCTTTATGTTTTTTTTGTTATTCTTTGTAAAATATAAAAAGAATTTTTATTGTTTGATTATTTAAGAATAAATTGTAAAATAAAATGTAGATAAAGATTTGTACCTTTTTAAATTACTAACTTACCCTCTTATCAATTTTTGTTTTTCTATATTTTCTTATATAATTTAATTGATCACAAATTCGGTTTCATCATAACCGTCCATGATACTAGGATCGCCCTCCATCTGCTTTCTATCTCTAATTGAGAGGTATGACATGACTTCTGATAGCTACAATCTTTAATTGAGAGGTATGATGACTTCTGATAGCTACAGGGATAAATTAAATGTTAAAAAAGTGAGTGGAAGGCCAGGCATGGCTTCTGTTAAAAAAAAAGGTCATGTGATTCATCAATCAGTGGGACCTACTTATTAACAAACAAATCATAGATGAAAACAAAAAAAAGCAATGTGAGAGACACCATACAATTGTTATACGCTTTAATACCTTGTTAAATAGCATAGATATACCACATTATTCCCCCTAAACAAACACCAATTTTCTCTTATCCATCCTTATGATTGCTTATCCTTCCCCCATTCCTCCATCCAAACTAGGGGTAATAGTCAAGATTTATTCATTTTAAAAAAATATATATATAAATTGTATGTGATTGTATTTAACATTGTACTTCATATTATCCTCTTTATAAAATAAAAGATATTTTATAAGATGCAATATTTGTCTGTCATATTTTGAGTATACGCTATTAAACTTGGATTGATCTAAGGAGCACGGCGGGGTAGAGTTCATTTTCTTTCAATGAAATAACCATTATATAATTAGCCATTTCTGATTTTGTTTCATTGTCTTTCTCATCCTTGTTTTATCTAATTTCTGACTTTGTACTAGAGTAATTTTAACACAATCGTACGTGGTACCATTATCTACTTTCCTTCACCTAAAAAAAATCCCATTATATAATTGGAAAAACGATACATTTAGCCCCAATTACACTTTATCGCATCTATCTATATATTAACCCGAATTATTTAAGTTTTTCAAGTTCATTCTTTTGTAACATTTTCATTTCCAATTTTACGCTTATTTATTTATGATATTTGATTTTAGATTAAGAAAAGAATGAAAAATAATAATATCAATATATTTAAAGGATAACGTGATATATTCATCAAATCTATTTTTGAATTCTATAAATTTTTAAAAGATACATAGAATAAATAATATTGATCATACCACATCATCACATTTTATTGATTTTATATTATATATGTGTATCTATCTAAGGGGATTTGGCCAGGCTCAAAACAGTGGGTGAACAGTGGCTTCAAATGGGGTATACAATGGGCTTCTATTGTTTTAAGCTGTGTTTGGTTACACGTTTGCAAAATTGATTTTAAGCAAAAATTGAATTTAAAACTAATTTTACGAGAGTCTTCACGGCTTTTATAAAACTTAAGTTTTTGACACTTTTTCACATAAATATATCTACAGCTTTTAGCTCCAATATTTTTGTGTGAAAAAAATAAATTTTTTACAAATCTAAAAATTATTCAAGCCTATTTCCAAATAGTGCATTAGAAGGGAGAAGACTTGGCTATTTATGAGAGTTTTGGTCAGCTATTATAAAGAGAGTGGGTGAGAGAGATAGAAAGTGTAGAGTGAGGGAAAAGGAGAGGTTGGTTCTTCATGTAACCCAATGTGAGTGTTAGTACGGAGAAGTTGGACAGAATAGTGGAGAAAGAAAAGAGTTGACGAAGAAGCTTTAATCAACACAAGAAAAAAGGGTTTTTTCTTTTGTTATCTTTTTTTTTCATTTACTAGTTAATCTCATGTATTTACATCATTTAATAGTACATCAATTTTAACCCATTTTTCATTGCATTTTTTAAAGGGTTTTAATCTTTTGGGGAGGGGCTAATAAAACATTGCGAATCCCCTCTCTAAACTAACCAACGCGATACGTGTTAAAGATTCATATTTAATATCTTTTTATTTTTTATTTTAGAATAATTTACTACAGCCTTGTTCTAACTGGATTTTAATCATTTTGTGTGAGGTACCTGAATTTCACCATGTTGTATGACTGGTTACGTTAACGTGAAGAAGTTGTTTCCACAACTCTCGCGAAGTGATCAATTCTCTTTTCCTGGTTTTGAGGAAAAGCAAGCGGCGATCACACGATATCTTTGGGAGCTGTCAAACGACTTTGGACGATCATGTAAATGGTGACTTGGAATGCCATGTACAAATTGGAACCAAGCTTAAATGACCTGGATTTATGACACTCCGACAAAATTTATATCGACATATAGTTTCAAATAGAGGATTTTGAGAATATTGGGCTGGTTGAAAGATACACATGCAAATTTGTGTAACATAAATCTCTTTTATTTACAACTTTATAATAATTATTAAAATTTTCTTTATATTATTTATGTATATATAATATGATATATTATATCGCATATAGATAGATTAAAAATTTTGAGTGTTGATTTAGGATAATTTTAAAAAAAAAATTATTTACACGCACATCGTGCGTAGATGAAGACTAGTACTCATCTAATCAAACATTATTAGTAAAAATAAAAAAAATATACATAGATAAATAGTTACACTAGTTGAATATATATATTATTACCATAGTACATACTTCACTGCTTGGGTGTATAGGGATCACCTCTGGATTGTAATAGGGAATGCACTCATTATAATTTGTTTGAAATAGAGACAGGTCTTTTTAAAATAGGTTCGGATTCAGTTAAAACTTGGCTTCATTGAACTACAAAGCCTATAAATCAAACTACAAAACCAATTTTTGAGTACAAATGTCATTCTTCTATTGGATCAAATCAAGTTTTGGTTTGATCAATATCGTCATTACTTATTCTCTTTCTATCTCGTTATTTCTCTCTCATTTACTCTCTTGATGTTGGGTTTCTACCCACATGCATCTAGGCAAGTCACTAGAGTTAGAGTCTGGATAGGGCCGGCCCTGAGAATTAAATCTTTTGGTTAGGCTATAGGCAAACTTTAAATGTGTGGCTCCCAATATTTTTTTTAAAAATGTAAATAGTTTAAATGTTAGACATAATTTTATTTTAAGCTATAAATATTATAAAATACATATACTATATTATAAAATCATTTAAATTACAACTTTCCACAATATCATATGCACATAAAAAGCAATAAAAATAATAATTTTTAATGGAATGAGAAAATTATAATAATTAAAAAAAACTTTATAAGAGGGTTTAAAATTGAAACATTATGGAGAGAAACCGAGAAAAAAAAACATTTTGAGGGGAGTTGGGATAGAGAGATGGAGAGAAAAATTCTCAAATTTAAATGACTATTGTCAATATAGTTGAAGAGATTTAGGGATAAGAGATTTTAGACTTGATTTAAGGGATATTAAAGTGAGAAAGTGTTTGAGATGGACTAATTCATCTTTCACATCGCATCGTTTTTTTTTAAATTTCATTGATCAAATGATTGGGGCCCTCCCTAGATGGGGGCCATGCCCCAGGGCTAGCCTTGAGTCCGGATCCAGTCAAAATCGACTTTGATCAGTCCCATGATCAATATTAAACCGCATAGCCTATGTATCTTATATATATCATATCTGATGTTGTTCATCATTTTTCATTATGTATAATCATAATATGTAATTTAAATCCGTGTTGTGGGTCAATGCAGCTGATGATATTTTAGTAGTCTAAATCCTTATTCACATCTATTTTTACTTGACTATTTACATATTTTTATGGCGTCATTAATTTATCATAAAAAACTCAAATTAGTTTATATATCAATTTTTAAAAAAAAACATCAACATTTAATGGAGTTTATCATAAAAAACTCATATTATATTAACACATATCTTATAAAATCCATCTAATCATAAAAAATTTAGAGTAAAAAAAAGTTCTCAATGAGGATGTGTGAAATAAATTAACAAAATTAAGAGGGTGAAATATTTTTAAAAACTTAAAAGGTGTAGAATATGTTAAATATTTAATTACATAATGGTTGGTTAGTTTTTTGGATTTCTAAAATTGTGAAATGATACTTTTTTAGATATACAATTAAAAAATGGCTGATTTGGGTATTTTAACTTTTGAGAGACTTTTTTTTTGTCATTTTCTCTTTTATTATCACTCCAAAAGCCTCCTTATTCTTATCATACATTCATTTCAAATGACCCATTAACCCCAATTCATATATATAAATTACAAGATCTAAAAACACATTTTATAATTTTTTAGGGCGTTGTTACACCCAGATCCATTTTCATCCCCAATTCCAGCCCTGTATGCGTTGATAGATTTCTATTGGCGTATATGCTTACGTTAACAAGGCATATGCTTTAAAAGAATTTTTTTATATTTTTTTATAAATACATCCATGGAATTCATTGGAGTATATGCTTCATTTTTTATAAAAGCATGTACCTCATTAGATGAGGTTACTATTTTTAAAAAATTCAAAACACATGTAGACTGAAAATCAAAGAGGTTTTTAAGCAAACACATTCAAAGATTCCTACAAAAATTCAAAACCCACAAAAAAAACCCTTAAATCCTATAAAAAAAGGATATTGAGCAAATCCACAAAAAATCAAAGAGGTTTTAGATCACAATCAAAGAGTTTTGAGGAGATGAAATCAAGTATTTTTATTTTTTTATTTTCTCTAGGGTTTGTAGAAGAAGATGGGATCCACGGGGGAGATTGTTACGTCCCGAGGCGACCGTCCCCGAAGCGTTACCAATCAAACAATAATCAAAAGGATCAAATAAGATAACAAGGCTACAGGGAAGTGGTAGCCAATAAAAAGAAATGATGCGGAAATATAATATACAATTAAGTCTGTAAATCAAAAACATTATTACAGACTCGAATACACAATTACCGTCTTGTGAGAGCCCAAGTCTAGTCCAAATACAACAATATGTGCGACACGCACAATTACTAATACATACACAAATATAGGATTGCTGATAGCCCCACACTTGCCAACCGAAAGCTGAGACGCCACGCGCGAACTACGCTAGAGGGATGCTCCACCTCCACGCCCCACTGTCCCTGGCGGAAAACAACACACGAGGGGTGAGGTACAAGCTCAGTGAGTAGCAAGAATTCAACTTAAGAATAATAATATAACACTAACATATTTTCCTTTCAAGGAAAGATATGGATGGGAGAACACCGACATATATAAATGTCACGTAGAGTCGTGACCACACATCACCCTCACCCTCACCCCGAAGGGGGAAAAACTGTTGGGACTTTTGGGAAACAACTAATCCATTAACACTAACGAGTTGTAACAGAAACTAATACCAAGCTACAAAGATTCTCCACATCTAGATAAATACATATCAATCCCTCGCATCATCCGGTAGCCCTCTCCCGGGTAATCCTCATCCTAAGGGCCATCCATGGTCAGTACTCAAGCCTCGTACGATGGTGGCATCATACTCTGGGCATTCCCCACGATATGGATTCACCCATGGTCGGTACTCAAGCCTCGTATGTTAGTGACGTCATACTCTGAGCATTCCCGACGATACGGCATCACCCGTGGTCGGTACTCCTAGCCTCGTATGATAGTCACATCAAACTCTAGGCATTCCCAACGATATGGATTTATCCGTGGTCGGTACTTAAGCCTCGTATGGTAGTGACATCATACTCTGGCATTCCCGACGATACGGCATCACCCGTGGTCGGTACTTAGTCTCGTATGATAGTCACATCAACTCTAGGCATTCCTAACGATATTATGGCACAATGCAGGACAGACTCAACCCCGGGTAGCTTCGACGCACGATGATGTAGGGAAACAGTACTCCACGTTCGCAATATCATCCGGTAGCCCTCTCCCAGGTAGCCCTCTCCCTGGCGGCCTCCGATGGCACGGCGGCACCATGCAGGGTAGCTCCAACGCTGGGTAGCTTCGACGCACGATGATATGTGGAGGAAGCACTTCGTGCTCGCAATACGATCCACACACGCTTAACACAGGTAGGCCTAACATACTATTGTCATAGCTATCAAGTAACAAACACCGAATAGCCTCTACGCACGATGATGTAGAGAAACAGTACTCCACGCTCGCAATATCATCCGGTAGCCCTCTCCCAGGTAGCCCTCTCCCTGGCGGCCTTCCGGTGGCACGGTGGCACCACGCAGGGTAGCTCCAACGCTGGGTAGCTTCGACGCACGATGATATAGAGAAACAGTACTCCACGCTCGTAATATCATCCGGTAGCCCTCTCCCAGGTAGCCTCTCCCTGGCGGCCTTCCGGTGGCACGGTGGCACCACGCAGGGTAGCTCCAACGCTGGGTAGCTTCGACGCACGATGATATATGGAGGGGGTACACCATGCTCGCAAGACGATCCTCCCGAATCAACTACTATCATCTAGCAATTACCAATTGATATACAGAATTCTCTTGAATTCCCGCACAGATGCATCACTTGGATGCAGGGGAAAGAAGCTAAACACTCGCACTCAATTATGACAAGACATGATCCTGAAGGCGGGTCATGCACACGCCTAACACAGGTAGGCCTAACATACCATTTTCATAGCTATCGGGTAACAAACACCGAGTAGCTTCTACGCACGACGATGTAGGGAAACAGTACTCCACGCTCGCAATATCATCCGGTAGCCCTCTCCCAGGTAGCCCTCTCCCTGGCGGCCTTCCGGTGGCACGGTGGCACCACGCAGGGTAGCTCCAACACTGGGTAGCTTCGACGCACGATGATATAGGGAGGGGGTACTCCATGCTCGCATGACGATCCTCCTGGATCAACTACTATCATCTAACTAATACCATTGCTAATGAATTCTTATGAATTCCCACACGGATGCATCTCTCGACGTGGGAAATAAGTCCTTGCACTCAATCAGGATAGGACATGATCCTAAGGGCTGTCATACACGCGTCTAACACAGATAGGCCTGACATTCTATCATCATAGCTATCAGATAACAAACATCAATACAACAATGAATTCTCATGAATTCCCATAGAGTTGCATCACTTGGATGCAGGCAAGATAGCTACTATATTTGCCCACTAAAACAAGTATGCTCCTGATAAACAATAGATCATAGATATACCTATCACAGATAAGGCCAAACAATTAAACATACACACAATTATCACATGAGAGTTCCTATCACAACAAGAGTGCATAGACCACATGTCCAAGGAACCTAGCATTCAAGAATTAACCACACTAGCATCTACCAACACGAAGGCAATACTACGCAAGGACACCTTTAGTATAACATACCCAACATTCCATGCTATATATATAAAAGCTACAAAGTGATAATAGCAATATTATTTGAAAATCAATAATGAGTATAGCTATAGAACCCCATGGGTACGCGACGCACAATCACATGCATCGAGCGCTTCCCAAAAGGGGTGGATCGAACCACTCACCAAAAACCCATTCATTGCGAGTTCCGCCAACGAAAGCTGCAAAACACAACCAATGATTATCAAATCAAACATGAAGTTTCTTGGCACCTATATATAAGCCTATTTCATGAAGACCACAACTCCTGATATTGTCCACACCATGCATAATAGCTCTTTGACACATATTTATACAAGACTAGTCCATCTACAGCAATCAGCCCCAAACATTGGTCTCCACGGCATAAATACACATCCAAAAATTCTGAAATAAATCATACATACTCTGATATGTTAGGATCATAATCCGTGAAGACATCAAATCCTGATTTAATCTTGAAATACCCGAAATAAATTATTTTCAGAAACAGGTCTATTTCTACGCGAATCTGGACAGGCCATGAACATTAGGCTATAACTTTCAATACAGGTAACCAAACGACACCAAATTTCATATGTAACATGTAGACACATAGATGATCATATGAAATGAAGACATAGTCTCAAAATATGCCTCTAAATACCCCAAACACAAGAATCTTGAGGAGACAGAAAATCTGTCTTACAACACAAAGCCACCCCATTCATACATTAACACAACCATCCTATGTGCAGCATCAATTACTCATAACAACACTCTCATGCATGCCCTCTACAACATCCTAGCAAGCATAAAAGTAGGGGTAGAGAATTACCAAAAGATGGGGAGGAGAAGGGAAGGTGTTGGGCTCACAATGACACCACACACACACCCACCATCACCACCATCTCCTTCACAGCACACCTTCTACTTGGCTGGACCAAAAGGGGAGGGCAAAACAGGGGATCAGCTAGAGGAGGAGGAGAGGAAGGATAAACATCAACAACAACAACATAAGCACTCACATACACCATGATCTTCTTCTTCTCCTTGCTCCACCATCTTCTCCTTCTCCCACTCATTGTGGCATTTCCACAAACACATGAGGGGTGCTGATCCAAAGAGGAGGGAAAAACATTGGATCAGCTAGGGGAGAGGAGGAGAAGGAGGAGAAACATCAACACAACATACACAACTCACTATACACACATTCTTACACTCTCTCTTGAGCTTCTTCTTCTCCATCACCTTCACTTCCTCCACCCAAAACACACATAAGAGGGGGGCTGGACCAGAAATAGAGAGGAGGAGAGACCCCAGGTCGTGCACATTTGGGGGAGGTTAAATAGACAAAAGAGGGGGAATGACCAAGTTGTCCTCGGATTTAAAACCCTGAACAGCCTTCACTTAAAAACCATAACTTCCTCAATACAGCTCGAATTACATGATTCTAATGCATTGGAAAGATAAGAAGATTATCTACAGCTTTCATGTTTACACCTAGATCAAATAACCTCTCCAGCTATTCTGAAATCTAGGCTAAACATCTTACAGGGCTGCTGCCTGGATTTCTCATCTTCGGGGTATACTCGGAAAAATATCAATAACTTTTGATATATGAATCCAGTTGATCCAATTCCACTTCTATATGGAAGCTAGCCCAAAATTGAACATCTCATAATAATATCGGATTTTTACCTCTTCATCTTGGATTTTAACAAAATCAAATCCGAATACCAAATCAAAACTGCATAATTCCAAAAACGTCAGAATGCAACAAAAATTTATAGGTAGGCCAATGCCAGTACCAGGAGAATAGATATGCAGTTAGATTTTGAAATTGAATGCCCAAACTATAAGAATAAATACAATCCAATATTTAACAGCCAAAAAGTGGCACAGACATAACAGGGATAGTTTCACTTTGGTTGGAAAAAAATGGGGAGAGAGAGAGAGTTGGCTAGAAAAAAAAAAGTTTTGTTGAAAGAGGCAATGTGATCCTTTTACATTGTAGTTTTTCCTGTATGGAGCCTTGTAAGGAAAAAAATTATTATATGGAGCTTTGTAAGGAGTCTTTTGGGCTTTTTTTTTTAATTTTCATCTCCCTATGCTAAAGAATGAGCCTTGTAAGGAGGTTTTTAGAGATGCTCTAAGACATTTTTGGCTGGAAAGAGAGGAACAAGATGCATATAATAAAATGATTGATGAGTATTAAATAAGCCAACCATGCATAAAAATTGAGTTTGTATTAACATATATTCCAAAACAATGGATATACCTTAATTGTTTTAACCACATGAGGCTTCATCAACCTATCCCTTTCTCCTGTTCCATAGCTCGAATGAAGAACAAATGCCAGAAGTGACAATAACATCATTTTCATGACTGGAACTTGATGAGCAAGCAATCAATAACACAAGTTGAAAGACTATACAATAACCATTGACCATTGTTATATAGTGAAGCCTTCCTGACTTGAAATAGTAACAATCTGCTTTTCAATTTTTTTAGATTTGTCCAAAATCTGTGCACACTGCACAAATGTACTTATTAATATTCACAGAAAGATATTATAGCACAAAATAAAGACACCAGGATTGAGATTGCTTAGAGAGATACTCTAGCACAAAAGTAAGTTGTTATACAACATATGTTTACGCATCAGATGACAATTGATCATTTAATTAAATCAATTATTAGCTAGATGTGTATTTTTGAGTCATGTTAAATATCTAGGATTAAGATTGCTTAGAGTACAATGAAGGGGGTGTTAAAAAAACCCCACCAGTTGCAACCATAACTTCCAAAAAAATATTTGGGGTTGGCCCTAGAAAGAGGAGAAAAAAAAGGGAGGGGGGGTGGGGATGGCGGAGGTGGTGGGCGGATGAGGGCAATGGCGGTGGTGGACATAGGTGATATTTTTTATGTTTAACCAATTTATTTGAATTATATTATTGTTAGTATTTTTGTGTATTTGTATACTTTTAAATTAATAAAATAAAATTGAATGATGGTAAATTATACGTGTAGTCTGTATGTGCCATGGTGTGTAATCGAATGTCACATATTTGAAGGGTTTCTCACCGATAATGATAATGTGGATGTTAAATGTCAATTTTATAAAATTCCATACGATTTTATGCTGTTAAGACTCTTTATATATAATACCCCATTTGGGATCGTGTTAGAGTGGACTTTGCATTGAAAAACATGGTGAAACGCTACCCCTCTCCAAACAAAAAAACTTTGCATGCCTCATAAATGATGTTCTAAAGCCAAAACTGTCTATTATAGAAGCTCTGAAAATAACGCTTCTCTACCACGAGTCGAGTCAGGAAGCGTGAGCATTAGGGCCTCGGCCCCAAACGGGGCTTTAGTCCCTCTTTTAGTTTAACTTAGAATTATTTTATTTTATTCCTTTTAAACTTAGATTGGAACTAATTATAATTGAATAATCTAGTAGTTCATCTATCATGGAAACAATGATCCAACAAAAATATGAAATTCACATGCAAATAATCAATCACACACAGGAAATAAGATTTTATTATATGAAAAACACAGCCCTAGTTTGGTAGAGACATAAATTATTAGGGGTAGATAAATATTTCATTATAAAATAAAAGGTCATTTTTTTTGTTTATTTGTATTTTTAATTATTCTTGTTGGAAAATATAATATTAAATTTTTTATTATTTGATTAACCATGGATAAGTTATTAATAAAAAAATGAATTAGATGTAGATAAGAAATTATAAAAGATGAAAAAAACATGATTTGACATGAGACTCTGATTTGTAAGAAGTGATGACAAATAATTTGATATGTAGGTCCCCTTATCTATTGAATAGATTGAGTGAGAAAACACAATTCCAGAAAAAATCAGAAATATCAATATCAACTTATTCTCATTTATTATAAAATAATTATATCTACTTATCCTTGCAAACATATAGTTTTTTGGGTTTATTCACCTCTGTTATACCTTATTTCCCAACCATTCCACTAGTTAACTTGAATGAAAACACAGGACCAGAGATCCGATGGCTTGCTCTGATCCTCCGAGCCCTCATGGACAGGCCTTTAGGCCCCTAAATTCCATACAAGATGGTCTAAATTTTAGTGTTTTGGGTTGGCTTAGTTGGGGCCATAGGACCGAGTTAAGGTAATCTTAGATGCGACCCAATTTGATTGTTTGTCCATACTGAGTCCCAGATCCTTCGAGTTGGGTATTTGATGTCTTTTGTCAGGTTGGATCCATGTCGGGTCCAGGTTCAAACTCACCCATAGTCTAAAGAAATTGAAAAGCTAGAAGATCACGCATTTACACTGAGAGGGCAATTTATTTTGGCGCATTGGTTAGCAGTACATGTTCAGTGTATTAGATCTACTCACTTTGTTGTAAAAGATTTCCCATTTGAATTGAAGCAGATCCTGGAAGAAGATATGGCAGAGCAAGGCTATAACCTGAGTCAAAATACAATAGATGGTCTTCATCTTCATAGGGTGAGGCTTCTTTATGGGACAAACTATAAGGATTTTGTCAGACTCAAAGAGTTCAATTGTCAGGGGATGCACTCTGGTCTGAATTATTTTTCCCTCCTCTAATGACTCTGAGCCAACAAATTAAATTCTGAGTGCATCATGCAATTCATTTTTTGTAAAACATCTTTTGTATGTAGCTCACTTGTACATATTTGGTATGGTAATACAATCATTACTTACCAAAAGAAAAATAAAACCCTCATGCTTTCTGTATATCCCCCCCCCCCCCCCCCCCGGATGAACTATAACAAATAAATAAATGTCCTTACAATAAAAAAAAAAAAAAATCCCCCCAACCCTCCTTTTCTACAACCCCATACAAACCTTATGCAGAAGAAACCAAAGGCATCACCATCTCCTCATACTTCACCTCCTCCAACATCCTCAACTTTGCAAAAACCCCCACAAGAGGTGCAGTATTATAAGTACAAGCCTCAGTCTGCATGAAGTTCCCCCTCACATCTTTAAAACCATCATGCAAATCAGGTCCTCCAACCACAGCCCCAACCAACACATTTGGATTGTCCCTCTGTCTCCCATACCACTGATCATAACCTTGTGTGCACCCAATGAAACCATTGTTCTCCTTATAAGACACAATAGATGACCCCCTGTGGTGGACCCTTTTTGGATACCTGGAACCATAACCCACCAAGTAACTGAGCCCTTGTGGGTTGGAACCCAAAATGTAGTCCACCTGAGACTTGGCAAAGGCCAGCATATCTTCGGGACCGACCGAACCGAGCGGGCATTGAATCCTCTGTTTTGATTTGTTTAGTTGGTCGGAGTAGATTGTGAGGAGGAACGTCACACCGGTGACGTATTGCATGTTGTTCCATTGGCGGACGAAGAGGAGGCCTGCCGGGGTCCGGTACACGTTTTGGCCTTCTTTGCTTTTGTTGAGGGTGGAGCATATGAAGTGCTCTGCTTTTGACTGGTATTTCTTGAGGATGTTGTGTTGGTGGTCAGTCTTGTGGTGCTTGTTTTGGAGCAGCAGCTGGGGAATGTCATTTGATATAAGGTTTTAGTTAGTGATACTTTCATGTTGGTTTGGAAAATAAAGGGCAAGGCAAACAATTTAAACAAGGAAAATGTTAGTATATGCTTTTATGCAAAAAAATTATAAACTTTGAAGACAAATTACATAGATCATTTATTGAAAATATAAATTTTTTCTAATGAGGTATAGGAGGCGTGTAACAATTATCAAACATTAAAATGTACATAAAAACTTTTTTAGGCGTATGAGAATAGTCATAAAGTACTCCCAATTTTTATAAATGTTTGAAAAAATACTCCGACTAGAGACCTTCCTCATATATAATTGTTTATGGAACTGCGTGTTTATTACTTTCAAAATCCAAATATCCATTTATTTTATAATTTATCACATTCTTCACAATTAAAAAAGTTAAATGTAATTATGATTATTGTATTCATACCTAATATAAAAGTTTTTACATGCATTTCTTGTATGAATGATTGAATAATCTAAAAAAACAATTTAATTACATTTGTGTTTTCAAGTATTTATTCTATATGATTTACAAATGCACACGTTCCATATATGCCACATAGGCAATTTGTCACTACAATCAAGGTGTGGTTGATCTTGAAATGACTCATATTATACACCACGATTGTTTTTGAAAATTCCTTTAATTTGACTATAAAAAAGTGCGTTTTTTTATATTATACTATTTTAAGAGATTTTCTATAATTTTTATTAAACATCTCATTAATGGACCTGTGGATACCCCGCATAACTTTAGAGTATTAAACCAGTTGTAGGTATTTCTGATAGGCTTAACTTTTATTAATTTCAATACGGTGGCATCATGAGGTGACCAGCTAACCCTGATAACCAACGTGCCCTATCAAAATTTTTAAGGTGACCTACTATTTCCATACACACATCACCCCCATAAATGGAATTGGTCTACTTAATTAAAAACCAAATCTCCCAATTAGGAGACCAACTATATTTATGGGGGTGATATATATAAGAAAACTTTCATAGATATAAAAGAATACTTATTTTATATGATATATTTTATATTTTATATGGTATATGCTATATTTATTTTGGTACTCAAAGGCTGAATAAAAAAAAGTGTTATTTTCAGTTCATCAATTAAAAATATGTATGGAAATCCCACAAACATTATTCGATAGAGCTGTGTCATGTCATTTATCCAAGCATGTACTAATGAGATTCTCATTAACACTAGAAATGAAAATTTCCCAAATTCGTATATTGAATTCAACAGTACCTGGGAAGCGAGAATCTGGACTCCAGCGAACTTGATATCCCAGCTGAACTCTGAGATGACCCACCCAACGCCTCCCAATGAATGCGCGTTATCCACGGCGTATTGCAGGTACTCCTCCCTGCGGACGCCCTGTAGAGCCACAGCGCCGCCCAGAGAAGCTCGTCGTTGTATCCGCTCACCGACGCATAATAACTCTTCGCAACGCCAACGCTCCGGTCATACCTCCCCCTGTACTTGTCCCCAAACTCAAACAACTGTACCAAAAAATAACATTATCACATAACCTGAACATCCAATTAGTACTTCATTAAAATGTGCATGTAAACTTAAACAATTAAGCTCATGAACCTGTTGGGCATGGTGGAGTAGGAGGTGAGAGTAATGTGGGTTAGACTCCCTAAACACCATGGACGCCGCCGCCATGGCCGCCGCAGTCTCCCCCGCCAAATCGGACCCTGGGTTCTCCGCATCGATCTTATACGCCTGTCGCGACGTCGTCATGTCCTCCGGCCTCTGCCAACAATAGTGGTCCGTGCCCCCGTCCCCCACCTATAAAAAAAGACCGAAAGTCAATTTTAATTTTTATTCAGAACTAACAAATACTAATGGGATCCATACTCACCTCGCCCAGAGGACGTTGGGATGGGTGTGAGCCTTGACGAAGTAGTCGGTCCCCCACTTGACGGCCTCGAGGGCGTGGTCGAGCTCGCCCGCCAGGCGATCTCGTCGCGGTATTCGACGATCCCCCATGAGAGCATTGTCACGGTGAAGGCCATTGGGAGGCCGAACTTGACGTGGTCCCCGGCGTCGTAGTACCCACCAACCAGATCGACCTGCATTGCATTTGATCAGACTTTTCTCATACATTCAGTTTGAGTTGAGATTTTGGAAGAGATGGGACTGACTCCTTGTTCGAGGCCGTCGGTGAGGCCAGAGTGGCCCCTCCAATGGACCCTCTGATTGTAGGGGAGGCGACCGGACCTCTGGGACTCGAAGTAGAGGAGGCTCTTGGAGAGGGCGAGGCCGTAGTCGAATGAAGAAGAGACGACGGAGGAGACGACGGAGGAGACGACGGTGAAGGCTATGATCGAAACCAAGATCCATGTTGGGTTGGTTTCGATCGCCATTGAAGGTCTCGAGAGAAGAGAAAAGGGAAACCAGAGGTTTTGTGGGTTTTCTTTCACGCTTTTGGAAATGAGAGAGGTTTCTTTTTGTTTTTTTTTTTTGTTTTGAATTTGTAGGACTGTATTGTTTTTTTCTTTTTATAAATGGCATGGAATCAGTGGATTTATAACTTTGGATACGTTGAATGATTTTGTTTCTTTACTTGGTCAGATTATGTGTATCTTTGTTTACTCCTTTTCGTTATTATAATGTATGGAAAGAAATTGAATGGGTTGTTGAATTTTTTGGCGGAGTTTTTTCTCCCTTTTTTTTAGGTAGGTTTTTAGTCCACGAAAAAAAGTGAAATTTGTGTATTTCATTTCATGATATGCATATTCAAATAAATGTAATATGTGTAATTTTTATATTTTGTGTAATATAATATGATATTATATACAGCTTTAGAATTAGGTGACACGATTTGTCTAAGTAACAAATCCCTATCATAATTATATATGTATATAACATAGAAAAAAAAAGCTTCATCATTGAAAAAAACGTCGTTGTGAGTTGTGAACCATGAAAACCCAAAAAAAAGAAAAAAAGAAAATGTGGTCGTTTTCTTGTTCTGTCTGGATCTATTTAGCGTGTTATATTTTGTTAAAATGATTAAAATCAATAATTTTAATTACCATCAACCATTGAAAATATTCAAACGAGAAATACTAAACTAGTTTTATAATTTTTTTGTAAACGTACTGTAATATATTCTATTTGAATTTTTTGTTTAAGAAAAATATAATATCTGAATAGCTTACATGATGTAAATATTATTCAAGATTTCGCTGTTTAACGTTACTAAAATGAATCGGAGCCTTGTCATCTTTAATATAATAAAAAGGTTACGTAAAGAGTACATTTAATAGTGTTGCACTATCATTTTTATTTATTAGAAAATGGGAGCATTTCAAAACAAAAGTTGTGGTGTTGTACTTACATGTTCAAAAATCAAACTAATCATTAAACCAGAATGATTGGATTAAGAGTTACTAATTCAACATTCAATTTAATTAAAATTTAAATGTTATGATTATCATAACATAATAAGTATGCTAATTAATTTTATTAATTAAAAAATTAAAACTATGAAATATTTTCATAGTTCTAAAATATCAGATCCTAGAACTCTTTTGGTATCGATAGAATATCACAATGACATATGATAACATGATTGATTAAATAAAATCTATTTTTTTATTGAATTTAATATTTTAACAAGTAGCTCACAATTATAATGAATAAAATCCTATAAATTATGAATTTAGTACTTTTTGCCTTTCTGGGTTCCATGAAGAGAAATTATAGTTTGAAAAACGGAAGTCCTAAGTTATGACTTTTGATATTGGTATTTTAAAATTTAATATTTGATTGATTGAACTAAATTATATCAGGTTATCAAAACTCATTGGTTAAATAGTTGATGGTTGAGTGGTTATTAACAGATCAGAATCCAGACTAGCCATCAGTTCAAGTAAACTATTTGAATAGTCTAGATTCATCGATTCAACAACAAATAATCTCCAGTGACCATAGCACAACGATTCAGGGCTTAGCAGTGTTACCGATAGGTCCTGGGTTCGAGTCTTGGCGTTAATTACCCATCTGCTTGTTGACGATTATTTGAAAGAATTTTTCGTGGGACCGAAACAAACAGACGGATGTAGCCTTTCCAGCTTGACCGTAAGGTCAGTCACAAGGATCACTCCAATTAAAAAAAAAAAAAGTTGAATAAGTTTCCTAATTTTACTAAAAATCTCATTTGAAATCGAGATTGGGAGGATTTTGGGTTGAAAATTTGAAAAACAAATAGAATTGGACATTTAAAGTTTCAAATCCATTTTTGTATTTTCTTTATAAAAAGCCCAATTATTGAAGCAGGGTTAATCAATAGATGAGTTTCAATAATGCATAGGCGTCTATCGTTTATTTCACAAAAAGAAAGAAAGATGAGTTTCACCAACTGGATTCCAACACAGTTTAAAATGTCTCATGCCCGTTTTAATAGAGAATTATGTTACCGAGGTTTATAACTATTTTAGTATAAACAAAGTAATTTTTTTTTTATTTGTTGTGTTTTAAATTATTCTCGTTGTGAAACATAATAATAAGATTTTTTGTTGTTTAGATAAAAAGTAAATAAATTGTGAATAATGATTTTATAAAAAGTAAAAAATTGATTTGATTTGTGAGTCTCTTGATTTATAAGATGTGATTATAATTGATTTGACGATAGGATTCACTTATATTACCCGGAAGAGCCTAGCTAATTCCAAAGGAGAGGTGTAATGATTATACCACATAATTTTAGCATATATTGACATCCAAATACCAACCTATTCTATCAATCCAAATAGTTTTTTTTTTTACCTTATTCTATTATAGTACTAACCTCTATCCAAATAACCCATTAGAGCATCTCCAAATGTTAGCTAACCAAGAGGTTAAGGTACCATGTCAGCACTTTATATCTCATTTACTACACCCTTATTTAGTTGGTTGTTGTTAGATTACTAGCTAAATAAACTAACCAAAATAATAGTGATTCCGACCTCTTCACCCGCTCAACCTCCCACAAACGGCTGGGATGTCAAATTTGGATCTCCCAAAGGTTTTTTTAAAAAAATTCTTCAAATGTTGACCAATTAAAACACTAATTACTTGAATAAATGACACCTGACAAGTGGGATTCTCATTTAACTGTCATTTAACAATTCTATTGAAACAGTATATTTATATGTTATATAAAAACTTAACACTAATATTTTTATTAACATATCCATAATATCCATCATAGAAGCTCTTTAGTTTATAGTATTGCACCAACCTGTCTATAAATCTGACAAGTTTATTTTTATTTTTACAAAGTCCTTGAGAAAAACCAGAGTAGAGAGAGGAGTACCTATCGCGACTTCACTCAGATATCGGTTTTCCCGTTTGCCCCGTTTGGAACGAGTATAACCCCCTCGATAACCCCGGATAAGTATTTGGGGGTGTTTGTTTACCCCGGATAACCCCAGATAAATTATGCCAGAATAAACCTTGATAAAGTGGTATAAGGATTCCAATCAATCCCTAGAATAAAAGTTATCCTAGGTTATTCCACCTAAAGAATATGTGGGCCCACTGTCAAATCAACTGTCATCACCTCTTATAAATCACCTGTCAAATCAACTATCATTACTTTTTTACCTTTTATAAATCCTTATCCATACTTTATTCACATTTTACCCAAACAACAAAACATTTATTTTTACGTTTACCAATGAGAATAATTCAAAATACAACCAAACACAAAATCACTTTATCCTTATTTATACTCATTTATGCTTGGATAAATCTATACCCTAGAATAAAAACTATCCCCGTTCCAAACAGGGGCGTTGGTTTTACTTTAGTCAGTCCACGTGGTCAAATTCGATTGAGCAAAACTTGTGGGGGACCACCACCCATCTACGGCCGACACATCGGACATCAGGCCACGAAAACGTGAAAAGCCCAAAAGTGAAAACCATTCACCCAGAACCAGAAGGAAGGCTCGGTTGAAATATATATTCAATTTCTACTGTTTGGTTTTTTAGATATTTCTCTACGGTGAACTCAGATCTGGTTTTGGTCTCCAATCCATTTTTTAAAGATTTCTTTTTTTCTCGAACAAAGCAACCATGAACAAGTTTTGAAATACGTGTTCATTAGCGCATGACGAACCCACCGATTAACAGTATTGGAATAAAATCTCATTATTACAACATATTATTCTATTAACAAATGTTGGAGACTGATCACACAGTACGTTTAGCGTCGATCTTAAGTATAAAATTTGTCTAGGCATCCAATCTTAGAATAAAATTCTACAATAATTTTTTTTATTATTAGAATTTTATTTTATTTTAGATTTGGTAGGTTTTTTTTTTAAGATTACCTACTTATTTATTTATTAATCATATTTTATTGATGTTGTTTTAAGTAGGATCTGTTTAAATAAAATTTTAATATAATTTTGAAAATAATTTCTACTAAGTAACCATACAAAAAAATTTATGAATAAAAATTTCATCTAAGACACAAGGAATTTGTTGTTTTTCAGGCAGGGGCAGAGCCACGTGGAGACAAACAGGGGCTCAGCTTACATTTTGAAAAAAAAATGGAATATGTGGGCGTCCCAGATTGCATTTCATAGAATATGTGTTGATTTATGTTTGTGTGTGTTTGTTTGAGGAAATTGTAAGGTAATGCATGTGTTTGTTTGAGGAGATTGTGAGCTCAAGCATATGGAGACAAGATAAGATAATGTGTGTGGTGTTTGTTCGAGGGAATTGTAAACAATATAGAAAAAAAAAATGGTATGCGGGCGTGTGTTTTTTTAGCATAATATTATAACAAATTTGATTTTTTTATATACAGTTATTTTGAAATATCTGAAGTAAAGAAAAAGTGATGATTTCACATTTGTCAATTATGTTTAAGCCCCTCTCCCCTTTAATTAAATCATGTCTCCGCCCTTATATACCAGGTTGACCCTGAATACATATGTAAGTATTTTTTTATAAGTAAATATTTTATTTTTTTATTTTTTTATCTAAATCTTTTCATAACAATAGAATTAATATTGGAATTCAAGATTTCACTATGAAAAGAAAATATTTCTACACACCTGTCAAAGTTCATGACTTCATGCTAACTGTGGAAGCTAAACATTACATATATGCCATTTATATGCACACAAAACCCGTAATGAAATGATATCGATTGAATGTGTTTAATTTTATTACAGAACAATTAGCCTTGAATAATCATTTTTCTAAAGAAATGTACATTTTTTTAATTAATCATGAATTAATTAACATTACTAAAAGTCTCAATAATGATTTTATTTATTTCTCTTACTCTTTTAAGCTTGTCAATATGAGACTTTCTTTTCTCAAACTTTCAAACCTAGATTTAGAATTTGGAGACACCTCACGCAGAACAGCAAATGGAGCCATGTGTGAAACTAATGAAAGAACAAAAAGAGAAAAAGAAAAGGCTTATATGTTCCCTTCTATTAAGGTGATTCTCACGTGCATGGTCAGTTTGAACTTTGGAGAAGTTGGCACCTTTAATTGGAGGTCGTTCATCTGAACAACTCAATGCGGAAAACAAAGCTTTATTAATTACAGGTTTCCATGCAAATTCAAACAGTAGTCATTGTTTGGCTGGCTCACCAAAGCCTCTTTTAACCATTCCCAACTTTGAACAATGCCTACGTGATCACAACATTTTTGAAGATTGTTTATAAACAAGGATTAATTTTTTTTTAATAGTGACACGTTTTGGGCTGAGTCAATTTTGGTGTAATGATTAAGGTGAAGCTTGTACATTTAAATATGTTTAAAAAAAATAACAAAAAAAATATATTTTTGCAAAGTTGAGAGAGACTATAAAATTATTCAATTTTGTATTTTTCCACGCACCAATATCACACTCTTTCATCTCATTTGATTATTAATTCACAGGTATAAAAATATTATTCTAATACGTACCATAATTTTATTTTATATCATCAAACAGTGGTTTAACTTGTCTACCTCAATGATAGATTGGGTTTATGATATTTTTTTACTCATTGGTATATATAAGAGAAATTCATTATTGATCAAATATTAATAAAATAAATTAAATGCATCAATCATTATTATCACACTGCACATTTCATTTTGGAATAAAATTTGCATTTATAAAAAATTTACAGATTATGCCAAAGCCTTAATTTTATATAACAAGACTAAACTTATCAACTTTTTCAGATAGAATTGAGTTAAATTCGTGGGTAATACAGTACCTGACATTGTGGTTCATTTGGTCAAAATATTTTACTTCGAGCCAAATTGTGCATGTAAGAGTGGAAAGATTCAAGGGTGCTTTTGAAAACACAGTTTTAAAAAATAGCTTTAAGCTTTATAGAACCAGAGTACCTTAGCAGAAACAAAATTTATGATGAAGTTGATATAAAAGTTACCAAATTTTCTTTGATGGTGATATGGATTTTAGATAGGTCGTTTAAATTGCAATTGATTCTATAGAAATATCAACATCTATTTATTCACTCTTTGGGTGGTCAGATAATGCTCTTCAGTCTCAAAAAGTTGATATTTATTAAAGTAAAATGATACACTCAGTTACATTCACCAATTAAAACTCAGATCTCACATGTTTTCATTTTTTAAACAATAGTAAACATCATCTAATAAGGTATATATTTTGATAAAAAATGGATATCGCTCCATTTTGAGTTGAATGAATCAATTTTTAGTAAATGTAAGAAAAAATTTAGTGAGATATATACATCATCTAACGAGGTATATGCTTCACTGAATCTGTAACGAGGTGTATAAGTCTATGTTTTGAACTGAGAAAAAAACTGAGTGTAACAACACTCTTTATTAAAATGTTCTAATTTGACTCGATGAGTATGACATCCCGAGGAAACATTTTATATGTAGTATACAGATGTTGATACATTCAGATATAAATCTCTAATTGAGTATGTTATGATTTGAGAATCTTGGGAACCAATGGATCTAGAGAATAATCAAACAAACACAATGCAAGACATGAGAATTTATGTGGTTCGGCAAGCATTGTCTACGTTCAAGGGGTACACCAGATATCAATATTCCACTATATTCACGAGATTTTTACAATGACCACAACAAAACTAAAAACCCTAGAGTCAAATGAAAAACATGAAATGCCATTTTATTATAGTAACATCTCATTAAAGACAGAAATGTTAATATATAAAGGCTCCTATCTGACTCTGTGAAATGCTAACGCACATGAATTAGCTCCATGATATAACATGTCATTTTTTTGAAGATATCTCATTTATTAGACAAATATTCACCTTCAAAAAATCAAAAAAATATTTGTAGGTGTAAATTAAGTTGTTGCAGGAATGATTGTTTTTAGCATTTGCCATTTGCAACTGGTATGAATAGCATGGGCAATAGCCTACATTTGCGCAACTAAGAACAAAAGGTCCATTCTTTTAGTCCGAACCTTCTATACGTGTCAATGATTTTTTTCCCCTACTAACCACATGTTTCATATATAATGAATAAAATTCTACACTATGACATAAGTCAAAGTCAAACCAACCCACCTCCCTAAATACCAAACTCCTACCATAGACTAATCATTGAGAAAGTGTTTGAGTTGTCCCTCCTGCTTCGTTTTTGGACTCTTCAACTTAGGACTTAGGAGATTTCACATTATAGAAGTACAAGCAGAACCTTCTATCAGACAATGCATTAAACAAATGAACTACGCAACCATTGGCATAACATTAAGTCAGTATATTATTAATTGGAAGTTAGTTAAGATGTGGCCATCTAATGTTTTGACTCAAAACTCTACAAGAGGAGGAGTGGGTGATCAGCATACCATGCACAGTGACAAAGTTTGTATGGTACAAATATTCGATAAAGATTTCGATTCCTAAAAAATGTGTGTACAAATATGGAAAAAAAACGGAGATATTTAAATTATTTTTCTAAATGTATTATGTATTATTAATTATAAAAAAAACTACATGCAAAAACATTTATATTGGAAGTGAATGTGGCGATGCTAATACAGACTACTTTTATATATAAACCAAGAAGAATTTAGTAAACTATCCAAATTAAATGGATACCCGGATGCTAAAAGTTAAGTAAAAAATTATCAAGATATTAGCATTTGTACTCTTATTATATTTCAATTTTGTTAAAATACCCCGGTGAAAACCCTTTGTGCAAAAATATCCGTATTATTTTTTAAGTGCATTCATGCCCTTGCAGTCTTCTTCTATTTGGTTGATTGAACATCGTCATTTTTATATTGTTAAGTACTAGTGAAATGTCTGAAATGCCATCTTTTACACCAAATAACTTTCTTCAACCTCTCAATCTCCTTCAAACCTTTTTCTCTCTTTTTTTAACCACTCCATCTCTTCAAACCTTTTTTTTTTAATCTCTTCATCTTTTTCAAACATCTCTCTTTTTTTTTTTAACTTCTCCATGCATCTCTTTCACAATGAGCACCTCACATTGTACGTCTATCCTCAATGGTGACATGCCCATTGAATCCCTCCTGTCATTATGGTATTTCTTACAAGATTTGGACATTTATCAAAGAAAATATCAAAGGAATGTATTCATCATTTTGCATGTTTGGTTAAACTATTTAATCGTGGTTTGGGTAGGGTCAAATGCGACATATGACAGAGGGGTACAGATATACTCACTTAAATAATAGCAAATATATTTTTGCACAAAGAGTACGGTACTTGTTTTGACAAAATTGAAATATAATAGAGGTATGTATGCAAAATTCTCAAAATTATCCAATTAATCATTATTTTTTTTCTCAAATGTTTTTCAGAAAGTTGGAAGTATTTTATGACTACGGGGCATATAATGCAAATCATATTTTTTTTGTCACCTCCACAAGTCTTATAACCATTTACATTTTTCAATAAAAAATTTAAAATATGGTTTGTTCAGGGTTGGCAACTCCCATGTACACATTAATCAACTAATACTAAAGTCTTCAGAATTGGAACCACCTTTTGGATTGCAGGAGAATGAAGAAGAGAAAAAATATGAATCATGCGAAAATTAGGTAACTGATTGAGATGCGTTTGAAAGCGATTACTTGTTCACATATAATCATCTTTTTTTACAAGTAGGTGGAAGGTCTGTTGAAGGTGAACCATATTTGATATTCTAAGTACCATATATGATATTCTAAGTACTATTTCAAACATAAATATATAATAATGAATTTCTTGAAATAATTTATCATTTTCACCATCCCAATGCTCCATGGTTAGGTGCAATACATTGTCGCATTAAATGTATATACTGTCGAACAGTGACGGATGCAGGATTTTCATAAAGGGGGGCCTAATGTGACTTATGTAAATATATTCTAAAGTTATATCACTAAATATATATTTTTAATTTTAACAGCATGAATTAAAAAATAAATATATATAAAATAAAATAAAGACATTCAATCAAAACATATCACAGAATAATTTTAAAAGATAATTATCATATTTTTAACAATATGTCAAATTTCACATAAATGATTCACAAAAAAATATGTCAATACATAAATCTAATAAGCAACACATATATTTAAATTTGACCTCGATGATGTTTCATATTATGAAAATATTAAATGATTTTTTCATTATCATTGTTATCAAAAAAATATTGGAGCTTCTATTGCTTCTATCGCCCCTTTTAAATAATATGGCAGTGGTTTCTTTCACATGTATTATTTTTTAAAAAATGTTCCATTACACATCTTTTTTGTCCACATAGTGTAAAGCAACAGCCTTGTATTAGGGTTTTTTTAAAGATTGAGATTAATATTATGAATAACTAGATACAAAAGAAAATAAATAAAAGGTCAAAAATTTATATTTTTTGAGATACGTGGACGAGATGCTGAGGAGTGGGATCCGTAATTGTGGTGACTGTCGACTATATCTCTGTTAGATTTATTTTCTTTGATTTTTGTGGAGGGGAGGGGGATGGTTAATTATTAAAGAATGGGTGATCGGTGAGGCTAATGGAGGATTAAGGATTTAAGGGACACATCAACGTGAATAATGGGATATGAGATTTTTTTTATTTTTTTTATTACCTAATTTTACATGGTGGGTGGGCTATTGCCCTTTGTTCATTGGGTATTTGGGGGTGCTGCAGTGTAGGGGTTATAGCCCTAATGAAATATTAAAAAAAAAATCAGGGGGGCATGGGCCCCCCTCGGCCTCAAGTGGCTCCGCCACTGCTGTCGAAGATGTCTTGCCTTCTGAGTCTCTGACAAGCATAGAGATGGATTTTTTCATCGTGTAATTTAATTTGGTCTTTTATCTCATTGTATATTCAATTTCTTCTTTATTAGGATTTAAAAGTTTTTTTTTTTAAAGTTAGCCGCGTTGGGTAGAAAAGAAAACTACTTAAAATTGTGATTATGCATGATAGAAAATGAAAGAAAAAGTGAGGAAAACCTAAAATTTTTTCTTTGACCATTGAAAAATCTCGTGTTTGTGTCAAACAAATAATAGAAAAAAAATTCATCACTTTCCTTTCCTTATTTTATTTTATTAGAAAACGTGAATTTTCTTTTCCTTTCCTAATAGATGATAATTTGAAAGAAAGTTAACGAAATTTTTTTCCATGGTACCGTGATAATTAGTCAAGGTTTTTTTTTTCCGTTACTTTTCCTTTAACCTAAATTTCTTTACTTTCTTTTATTTTTCATTTGAGATTGTGTACAAATATTTGTATCCCACTTAATGTTATTGTGAATTAATTTAATTGTCTTGTGCTTCACATATATACGCATGCAAGTTGTGCAACCACATAAAATGTGTAGACTATTCAAGGATAAAAAAAACGGGAAGAGTCAAGACAGTGGCAGCTGATACCTTCTTTGTTTGTCTTAAAAGTCCATGCTTAAATAATAGATAATTAACATTTAGAAAACTAAAGCCAAGATGTGACAAGGTTTTTTTTATATATTTGTTTGGAACTTCAAAAGGATTCATTTAGCTGACAACCCATGCTGATGTGAATGCTAGCCAAGTTATTCCTTAATACAGCGATGGAAAGCCACATTTCCCAACTAGTACAGCAAAAGAAAAGTTTATGATATTAAAATAAATGAAAATTATGGGTTGGTTTAACAACTCTCTTTTACTCATCTTCCATTGTTCGGTTCAAGCTTCTCCTTCCTCCAAATATTTGTACAGAAAGAAAGAGAGACGTAGCGTGCACTGAGAGCTGACCCATTATACATTTTTGTACTATATATGAGGTTTCCATCATTGAAAAATTAGCTTACTATATTTACACGTACTCTCATTGTGTTTTGACTCAAATATTAGGTTAATTTGTTTTGATTGATTTTGTCTCCTATAGTACCGTAGATACAAATGTACGTATATTGATGCAGTGACACCTAGGGTTAAATCTTAATTAGCACATGTAAAAACAATGGAAGGAAAATAAAATACCACACAGTAGAATGTAGAGTAGTTCAGCAATTTGTTGTATGGGGCGATGATATACTTATCAGTACATTTTATAAAGTCATAGTCATGTCATATATATATATGAAATTGTCTGGTATATATTTTATTACATTATAAGTATATACTATATTATGTAAAACATACAAATATATGCCATCAATTCTTATGAATATGAATTTTATTTTATTTATAAAAGAATATATTTTAAAGGTGTGGGCTCCAAAACAACAGACTACTAATAAAACTGAATGTAACATTTTTCTGTGTTTATATACACAGAGAAGAGGAAGGGTTGATTCACTACATATATATCAAGCCAATTAAGAAAATACAAAATTATATCTTTTAATCCTAATTATAACATCATCATTCAGCCATACCAAGATAAGCAAACCCTGCCCCGTTGGGGTTATTCCAAGCTAGATAGATAATAATTCCAGTATTAAACTATATTAGTTGAATAAGCACTTTTCTATTTGTTTCGGTTAATCCTCAAATTTTGATAATGTATAAGATTTTTTGAGAACCGATAGTTATAATTAATCCAGTTCATAAACTATAAAAATCAATTCTTCATTTTTCAAAAGAGAGATTCAAATAGCATTAAGAGTTATGATGAAAATATTTTCTATATTATTTAATTTTTTGTATTTGATTAATTATTAACTATTTATTATGTTGTGATGGTGTCATGATTCAATTTCCAGTATTTTAACAATTGGATCAATGATCCTTTATCCAATTGTTTTTAGGTGCAGAGTGAGCTCGCCCAAAGGATTAGAGATCCGATGTGAATCTGACCCAACGAACTCGATCATTGAAATGGGTAAGATCTGATCCAACCAAACCTGGTCATATGGACAATGGGTTACCCGTATACATTTAATTTTTTGGTTTCTCAACCCAACCCAATCTAGATTACCATTAGCGCATAACCCATTAGATTAATACCCGTTAGGCCCAACCCATTACCCATGTACCCAAACCCATACCCCATAAACTACCCATTAGAATGAAACACTGAAAACTCTAATCACTCTCACTGAATAAAATGTGAAATAAGAATTTATAAAAAAAAAAAAATTAACATGTGGTCTCTTGATTGATATGTGTGTCTCTTTATATCAATGAAAAAAATTGAATAGAATAACACAATTCTAAAGAACTTGAAATTCCAGTACCAGTTTATTCTCACATATTTTGACATATTCATACCCAACTAGAATTTGCAAATTAACATATTTTTATGGGTTGTTTAAATAGAAGAATAATAGAGGAATAAACTGAATAGAAAAAAAATGTGTTTGGATGGTCGATCTATGCTAGAATATGGATGCTAGAATAAACCAATATTAGGTGGTGTAACAATTCCACTTCTCTTAGCATTAAGTTATTCCAGGCCAATTTAACGACATGCATAATTGGGTCCCACTGTTCAATACATATTTTTTTGGCCCTCTTCTCTAACTGTCCACCACCCCTTGTGCAACCTCCCTCCGCCACTGTTATATTCATCATCTCCACCTCAACCACCATCACTAGTGCACTCACCATCTCCTCCACCACCACCTCACCACCATCAACACCAGTGCAGTCACCATCTGCAGCTGCACCACCAGCTCACCATGACTATCAGTGCATTAATTCACCATCTCCACCTCAACCACCACCTCACCATGACCACCAATGCACTCACCATCTCCACCACCACCATTTCCAGTGCACACCATCTCCACCTCACCACCACCACTGGTATGTGATCGCCATTGACATTGTAGGGAAGAAGAAGTGATGGACTGTTTAAAATGGCTGGTATACGTAAAATTTGTGAGGGCAGTAAATTTTAATAATAAAATTATAAATTTTATCCATAACTCATTTTCAACCAAACAACAAATACTTCATTGTTATATTTTCTAACAAAAATATATAATGTAAAATACAACTAAACAGAAAATAATTTGTTCCACTTTTATAATCATCTATTTAGGGAACAATCATAAATATCAGAAGAATTTATGTTTCTATCCAAATTACACCTTAACCCCCCGTTTATTGTGGAGAATTAACAGAGAATATGAGTAAATACTGGAGAATAGTTCTTATTCACTGTTTGTTTTCCTCGGATAAACCCTGATAGCTATATCTGAATAAATTAAGATAAAACCTGATACCTATCTAAAAAAGATTAGAATTGTTGTCAGATCTTATCTATGCCAATTGATAAAAATAACATTATCTATCATTTTAAAAAATTTATCTCACCTAATAATCTCACACACATACTCCAAAAACTGTCACATTTATCAAATCAGTCATACATCTCTCACACTTATTCAAGGGTATATTTATAATTTAAAATGTCATAATTTTTATCCATTCATTATTCACCACTTATCATCACTTTATCCAAAGTAAATTATATGTTTCTCAATAAGAATAACAGAAAAAATAAAAATTTGCTTATTCAAATGAATTGTTATTTATCCCAATATAACTATCAGATAAAGCCATGTCACACCCCTTCCGGACTTACTATCTCTTTTCCATTTCATTCTACCCAATGTGGCATATGTGTGGGTAATAGCGCCCAAATAGGGCAGGTAAACAAACCAAACCACTTGAGCTTGACTTCGTTTGAGCTCATTCAGACTCATTCAATTAGGCAACTGAGCGAGTTTGAACAATTTTTAAAGCTCGGTTATGCGCGGGACCTAGATCGAACTTCAACTTGTGTCCAAACTCGACTCGTTGTGGATTATAAAAAACTTAAGTAAAGTTTGGTTCAACTCTTTTGTAAAATCAGAACATTAAATCATTACAAAGTTATGCCCAATTAAACTCATGAGCTTGACTCATTTAAACTAAAATTTTATTTTCAACCCTTAAAATCATAAAATGAAAAAGAACACTAGACTCGTGAGTTCGACTCGACTCAATTCGTTAATGAATTAGTTAAGTTTGAACATATCAAAACACAGCTCGTTTGTCTCGTTTATCACCCGTACGCGCAAACGTATTACACGTTTATAACATACATCCGTCTCGAATTTTTATACCGGTTCTGGTCCCAGGCAGCGGCTCCTCCCTCCACTTATTTTTGGATTTCAATCTGACCCCACAAAAGCTTTCACTGGAAGGCAAAAAAAAAAAAAAAATTTTTTAATTAAAAATGTGGGCACTGCCTCTGCTGCAGCTCCCACTGCCACCTAAGATCGTCGCCGCCACCGCCAAATCACGACCATCGAAGCCAGTCAACAATGGCCTCTTCATCCATAGGACCTCCCTCAATTTCTCTTCTTCCACTTCTCCACCCCCGTCGAGAGCTCTTCGCGATGAGGGGTCTCCTCCAAATCTTCCCGAACAAGAATCCCAAAACATAGGTTTTGCACTTTCAATTACAGTCTATACATGTACGTCCTTTATGCAATTCATTAATTGAATTTCGTTTTCTTATGATTTGTTTTTTGTAGTGGATGATGAGGGCGAGGTTTCGGTGGAAGTCGGAGAAGGGAATGAATTTGGCTGGTTGCCTGTGCTCCCTCACGTGCTAACGGCATCGATGGCGAATTTCCTCTTTGGATACCACATTGGGTGAGGTTTTTTTTTTCCGCTTTTTTTGTGCGAGCTCTGCTAACCTCAGTCTTTTTACATTCCAAATTGCAGTCCTATAAATACCTCGTTAGCCTACTCCACTTATTGTATCGAGGTACTCGTTGGAAATTTTTTACATTGTCAATAATGATACCATTACTTTACATTTTATGAAAGTACATATTTCATTAATAAATGAGATATATGATTTTAGTATGTGGTAGTAAAATGGTCTGAGTGTAACATTTTTCTTTTGACATTTATTCTCTCCTTGTTGTGCAATTGGAACCTGTGTCTGGTGCGCGGGGTCCACAGACTATTCTGTGCGGTCAGGGTTTTCCCAACTCTTCCCCCCCTTTGTTTCGTGGACAGCTTATCCGCATACAAAATAATTATACCGAGATAAATGAGAATTAGATGATTTTCTCTTTGGTTACTATTTCTTTCTCTGTTTGGGTAAATTTTTATCTTTTATGTTTTTCTTATTTAAATATAATAGATTTGGATGGATGATAGAAATAAACTATACCTACCTCTCCGGGTATCGTTATAGGATTTATACTAATTTATCAAGGCATACTAGTATAGTTTAATCATGCTAAACAAATATGGCGTAAAGAGAAATAAGCCTATTCTTCCCTTATCCACTTGATTATTCGTTAAACATTGGGTTCCTTGTCACCCCCCAAAAATTGAAACTTATGTGCACAAATTATAATTGGATTGGACACGCATCATTCAACTATGATATATACTTATTGTTTTCCCACTCATATGGTAATGTGTTTTAAATATTCTATTTGTATTGTATTGTTTTGGTTATTTTTAACTAGAAGTATATGTTCAATTGTTGCCTATGTAAAGGCATGATATAATCAATACATGAATCTTTGAGGAAATTTTTTTTGGGTTGTAATACTGGACAAAACTTACAGTTTATAGGCTTCACTCGCCTCTTAACGGATTTGACCAGCCGCTCCCAAGTTATGCATGAGTTGTTTAATAACTTTTTAATTATTTAGTATCTCCCCCATATGTATACGTATTTTACTCATTTGTAATCACTGTTTTTATTTTAGTTTTTCATGAATATTTATGAATTCCAAAATGCCTGAAATGCTTATCAACACTGGCATATTTATTGTCAACTGTTTTTGTTCTTTATGCACTGAGGGGAAGGGCGCATCATCATGCATATTATTATGTTGACATCCCAATTTTAATTTTCTTTATGAAAACTATATACATTTATTTCATATGCTGCTTGAACTTTTAAGTTAAATTCAAGCATTATGCAAGTCAATTTCTCAACTTATTTGTGTTGAGGATGCTTATCAACTCAATTACAAGGTATAAAATGGCAACTTTTGTATGCCGTAATTTCAGTGAAAAAATATATAACCATTTGCGATAATATTTTCCTACTTGGTTGTATAGGGTGATGAATGGTCCTATCATATCTATTGCCCGAGAACTTGGATTTGAAGGAAATTCCTTTCTTGAAGGTCTTGTAGTTAGCATATTTATTGCTGGTGCATTTATTGGAAGTGTGTGCTCAGGTCCACTAGTTGATTATCTTGGTTGCCGGCGCACGCTTCAGGTTGATACGCTACCATTGATTCTGGGGGCACTTTTAAGGTCAATTTTTCCTTGTTTACAATATGCATATAGTTTCAAAGAAATATTTAAGAATTTATGGTACATTATTTGTTTTTAAACATTGATTTCTTTGTTGATCACATTGACATGTATAGGTAAAATATGATTTTATTTTTACAGACCCTCTGGAGTTTCCCTTGATATCATTAATTAGTTTCATGAACTATTTTTGGTATCTCTGTTCCATGTTTCCTGTTTTCCAGTGTGTTCCAGTGCTAGGTAATGTGTTATGTATTTATGTTTATTTGTGGTTTCCATTAATATTGTGATAATCATTGTCTCTAGACAGCTTGAGATTGTTGCCTCTGGACAACTTGAAAGGGAAGCCTAGTGCATAAATATGTGATTGTCAATAAAATCTGTTTTCTTGTATTTTTGAAACTTGAGGAATCCTTAGTCAATTTAATGTCAGACCATGCATATAACTTTCAATTAATGAGATGTCACGCACCATGCATCTACAAGTAGTTGATGACAGCCTCAATTTTCAATAACTTCTAGCTTGACATTGTAATCAAGGAGTAACTGTGAGATGTTTTGTAGTGTCCAGGACTGTAGAAACCTTTCCTACACCTTATCTGGGTTTTACCCCTTTGGTTGCTTGATGTTGTACTACAGTTACTCTAATAAATTGTGGCAGATGCCTACCTTTCTTTAAAAAAAGAAAAAAAAAAATTCAATGACTCTAGCTTCAAGTTCTCCTTATAGATTTTGAACAAGGGGTTGTGTCAAGGTGATCCTATATTTCTGTTGTTGTTTATGCTGGTTACATATGCTTCCAGCAAAATGATGAAGATGAGGAATACTGTTTATGAGAAACTCCAGTCATCCATACAAAATCTCAATAGTCAACAACAGACCCTGGTTACCTCACTAGGATTTTTCTTTATCAGTATCTTTTATGCCTTCTTAATAGAGGTACGCTTATTTTATACATTTTGGAGTGCCTCAGACATCTGTCTGGAAGCTCATTATATTCGGATACAGTTTTAGTTTTCATTTGTATAAACCTCCTTGATGATATTCGTCTTAAGGTATGTTTTCTGCACTATCCCAATGGAAAATGAACTTTTTCTTTGACTTTTTCCCCCTAGGGTGAATGATTGAAACGAAATTGATTTCCCCTTTATTTTTTTTAAATAGGGAAGCAAAGGAAAATATTTCATTATTTGAAAATCTTTTGGTGTGTACTTTGGCTGTCAGGCTTCTAGAAAAGACTTAATATGTTTTGTAAATCTGCAAAGGATTGAAACTACTGGTATGTGGGTGATATATAACATATTTGGCTTAAATCTGCTTGATAGTATGTGTCACTACTCAAATTTATTGCACTTCATAATTTCCGTGATCTAAATTTCACTGCTCCAAAGATTCCAGTAACTGATTCTTACATTAATCAGTTCTTATTCTAAATGCAGTAACTGATTGATTTTTTATCTCTTTTTTACCCCTACCATATGTCTTCTGCAAGTTTGCATCCCCTTTTTCACTGTCTACGTTTTGCTTATATTCTTGTCATTATCTTAATGCTTTTTTTTCCGACTTACTACTGATGATTGCTTCTGATTTCTGCAGTGCCCAGGCACATTCCTTGGACGAAATACTCTGGGGAAGGTTTCTTGTTGGTCTTGGCATTGGTGTCAATACTGTTCTTGTACCATTATATATTTCTGAGGTACTATTTTATTTTCTGCTCATGTTGACTCTGTGCCCAATTGGCTTCAAAATGAATGCCTTCTTGTCTTGCATGTAGATATCATTCTACGAGATAGAGAGGAAAAAAAAAACATCTAGAAATAGAAGGAATGATTACTGAACAATATAGGTAATGATCCCCACCTTATAGAAATAATGATTTTCAAAAGAATGATTTACAGAAAAGAAAGAACATGAAAAGAAATATATTATTCAATCTGCATTGAACAACCTGCCCTGACAACTTGTAGAAACCCTAACCACCAATCAACTGATCTTGATTCAGCTTCATCAATCTTCTCAATTACACAATATATCACAGGTGATTCCTTGTACAGGAGTTTCTCTCTTTTTCTTAGAATAAAACTACAAATGGTGGGATCCCACGTTTCATCAAAAAGGTAAAAAAATATTTTTAGGTGATTTTACCTTTTCTGGTTAGCCCAACGATATGACTGCCGAGAAGATATCATGCTCAGAGAATCCAAACTACATACAAACCATGTGTATATGCTTTACGTTTACTATAGCCCTGATGAGTGTTAGAAATAAGAGAGAGAAAATAATAATGAAACCCTAAAACTCTTTTACTATTAGAGAGGGACTAAAGCCCTTTATATAATAGTACAAGATGGTGTTACACGTGTAACACATTAAGATAATAACAAACTAAAATAATAACAAATCTAATCTAATATCTTTAACACTCTCTCCTAAACTCTGAAGGGTTGTACCCTTAGAGTTTACACAAAAATGATAAACTAAAACTCTTATTTAAAAACCTCCAATTTATTTTTGTGAATTAATAATCGTCATCTGTCTCTTGGATCCATCACTTCGCTCCTGCTCTTCTTGAGACAGTCGAAGTCGCTCCCGCTCTTTGAGTCAGTCAGAGTCGCTCCCGCTCTTCTTGAGTCAGTCAGAGTCGCTCTCACTCTTTGAGTCAGTCAGAGTCGCTCCCGTTCTTTGAGTCAGTCAGAATTGCTGGTCCACTAGATCAGATGGCGCACGTAGGGCTCATGGAGGTTCAAGGAGAAGACGGAGGGCACAGACGAACACGGACAGGCAGCGGAGACAACACGCGGACAATGGTGGTGGAGGTTCTTTAACACCCTCTCCCAAACTCTAAAGGGTGGAACCCTTAGAGTTTACATAAAAATGAGACGACGGTGGGGACAGTGACGGACGGCCGGTGGTGGTTGGTGCAGACGAGCACGGACATGCGCCAACAGAGAAGAAGTAGAAGAAACGCGACGCGAATGGCGACGCAAACGGTGCAGACTAGCGCAAGAAGAGAGGCGCGCTGACAGAGAAGAAGAATAAAGAAAATGACAGTGCGCAAATACAACGACGGCGCACAAAAAACGAAGGTGCGCGAGGACGACAGCGCACGAAAACGACGGTGCGCGAAAAATGACGGCACACAAAACGACGATGCGTGAATACGACAGCGCACAGAGACAGCGATGCTGCATAAAAACGACGTCACTTGGCGAACGACGACGGCGTGCGAAGAAGACGACACGCAGAGACGATGACAACAGTAGCGTGCGAAGACGACAACGCTACGAACATGATCTCAAAGAAGAAGAAGATCCAAGAAAAAGAAGAACGGTGATCGCACATAAAGAAGACGTGTGCGAAGGCAGGAATGTTGCGTAAAGAAATAGGTCGTGTGCATGAAGCACAAAATAAAGCGGTACGGATGACCGTAGAAAAATCCAAGCAAAGAAGACAGAATAATAGAGATCTCTGATGAAGAAAAGACACACACAGATGCATAAAGAACGAAAAAATGATCAAAATGAGTACCTAGATGACTAGATTCGGAGTCCAAACGAAACCGTAACAATCGAGGAAAGAAACGCATCAAAACGTGACCGATGGTGACCAGACGATGACCGGACGGTGGCTGGCGGCGGTCTGGCAGTGGCCAGGCGGATGAACGGATGGTGCGCTGGCGGATCCGGGTCAGGCAACTGGAAGCGACTTCGTTTGAACTTTTCATGTTCACGTTGACTTCACGATGATTTGATCATGCATGAGATGATCCGATCCGGTGAATGTCTTTCTTGATTACAAGCATCTCACCAAAAAACACATGGACGAGTCAACTAAATTGATTATTGATTTGTGAATCACATGGACGTCTTTCATGCGAAATCACGTGGATGAAATCACGGGCTCGCAGGTGAACGGCTGGCAGGGCGCGACGGGCGTGACTGCTACAAAGGGCGAGACGGGTGACAGCGCAACGGTGATGAAGACTACAGCACAACAGGCGCGATGGGGACGAGTGCAAAGACGATGGTCAAACAACGCGCAATCGCAATGAAGACGACGACAACACAAAGAACGAAAGAAAATATGGGTATCAAAAATCCTCCCCCGCTCCGATTGAAGACATCTCAATCGGAGCGGGGAAGAGGGAAGAAATTTTTTTGTGGATCTAGGGTTTATGGCTCTGATACCATGTTAGAAATAAGAGAGAAAAAATAATAATGAAACCCTAAAACTCTTTTACTATTAGAGAGGGACTAAAGCCCTTTATATAATAGTACAAGATGGTGTTACACGTGTAACACATTAAGATAATAATAAACTAAGATAATAACAAATCTAATCTAATATCTTTAACAATGACCACCCCACAGTTTTCTCCAAAAGAAAATATTGCTGGAAATTAAATATTTACAGATAAATTATGTTTCTAATGCTATGTAGTTTAATCTTGAATCGAGAAAATCTGTTACCCCAAAATTCCATAGATAACCTAGATAACCTAACAAGATCCAGGTATAATCTGGCCAATGAAACAAAAAATACAGTCGATATTAAAGACATAAGAGAAGAGTTTAATAATATTAGTGACTTCATATTTCATGGAAAAGATAGAGAATTGTTGATGAAGAGTTAATGTTTGATATTTTGGGCTTGGATCCATAGCTGAATGATTGACAAGAGGATTTGCAATCAAGAGGTCATGGGTTCTAGTCCCACTAGATTTTTTTTTTAATATTTGGCTGTAATGGGCCTGGTTTTTTATATAGAATTTTAATGTGCCACTAGGATGTTTGTGCAAGGTGTTATGATTAATGTTTTCCTTAAGAGATATGATCTCCTTAAAAATTATTTACCTGTTACAATTGTTTACTTTTAGAGAGTGTGAGTGTGATGCAACTATTTAAACGATAAATTTAGGAGTGGAAAGAGAGTAGATTTATGTGTCCCATTAGAGGGTTTTGAATTCATTATTGAATCATCTTTGGGTCATAGCAAGAGGCTAATAGGTCTTAGAAGTAGATCAATAGTCTACGTCCATGCCAGAGGAGCAGCGTAGTAGATCAATAGTCTACGACCATGCCAGCGGAGCAGTGTAGTAGATCAGTAGCCTACGACCATGCCAGAGGAGTCCAAACCATTTACTCTTTAATCACTAGTCTTCCCCTCTCAAAACACATGCCCACCCTCCCCAAAACAAAAACGAACCCAATCAGATATGAACATTTTGAGCAGGCCTCAATTTTTTTCCGAAGCAAAAGAGGGCACCCTTGCAAAACCATTTGGTTTCTAGCAATCCAAGTAGCCCACGCTGCTGCCGGAATGAGAATTTGAGAGATTTTTGCCTTAATGAGGTTGCCTTTCTACTTGAGGGGTTTCCTGGCCTCTCACACATGCTTGAGGCCCACCACCTTCCTTAGGGCCCATCAATCACAAATCACAATTGAGTGTTTTGTTCAAAAAAACAATTTTCAAAATTTCCAAAAGTAATTAGCAAATCCATGGTAAGACATCTGGAAGATGACACACCATGCATATGTGCGATTCAGATGGTGACCCCCATCAATCACAAATCATAATCGAGGGTTTTTTTTGTGTGTGTATTTTTTCATGCTTCAATTTCCTCACATGTAAATTTCATCTCAAATGTTCAAACATTTTGAATTAGTCAAAGAGTTTTACAGATTGTTTGGGGAACAACAGGCAGATTGAGGAATGCATGTTTAAAAAATATTTGGGAATAATTATTTTTTGTGTATTTCATACTTCTTAGAAATTGAGATATGTCCTACATTTGCATTAATTGGAAGTTTGTTTGAGTTTATACCATTTAGGTAAATTTAAAAAGAAAGGCTTGGATTGGATAATAACATGCATATGAAAGGTAATAACTCATGATTGGTTGATATGTATGTGCCCCAGAGTTTTGTATGGAAAAATGTTTTGGCAGATAATGCTCTATAGAACTAGGAGAGGAAGGAAGAGGCCTAAGAATATGATAGAGGTTGTAAGAGAATAAAAAATGAATTACTACGAGAATGACTTTTTACAGGAATATGTGACATAATATTATTCATGGAGCTGATCCCAACAATTGTGAAACAGGTTATCTTGAATTGGGCTGGGTAGAACTTATATGGCACTGGAAATGTGCGCCAGAAAATTGTTATTCACAGGTTGAGCTTAATAGGACAATGAAATTGAGTTCATGTACTGTAGAGTGTATAGGTTATTAGTTCTCTCAGTTATAAGAAGATGCTTTCATTATTTCTTTTCTGTCAAGTGATGCAATAATATCTTATTGTTTATATTATTTCTGTTGTCTTGTAGATATCTCCAACGAAGTATAGAGGATCACTTGGGACTGTCTGTCAAATTGGGACTTGCACAGGAATTATTGCATCTTTACTTTTAGCAATTTCTTCTGAAAATGATCCACATTGGTGAGATTTTTTTTAAAAAAATTTGGTTCATAGAGTTGACTGTTGATTTAGCTCTCTCCAGAAAAAAAACATGCTTAATAGAACATGTTGAGGCATTTTTGTTATACTTGTTATATTTCTAAAGTGAATTAGAAGTTTTCTGCAATTCTACTGTTATTCTGGCCAATTACCATATAACAATGTTAGTAGAATTGAGGTTTTTCTGCAATTCTACTAACTGTTATTCTCATGTGCTTGAGAGATTAATCTCTTGTTGATTCTGATTTAGTTGGATTAGGATGGTTATCCAACCATGTATTAAGCTATTCACTTATTTATTCGGTTGCCATAGTTCGGAGGGAGCTTATTTTGGACTTTAATCGTTATTTTTCTGCGATTTTCTGAGACATAAAATTCACGTCAATATTAACACGAGATGTACTGAAATGTGACGATTTTTTTAATAAAAAAAGGAATCGTTATGCAACCGAATATAGTACATGCGGCTGCATGTACTTTTCTGGGCCTCACCACATATGCAGTTGGCACAAGCCTTACCATGGGATGGAGGAGCTACAGAGTTTGTAACACCCTTGTTTCTCCTCCTCAACTCTTTTTTCTGTCTTTTGTAATCCCCTTTCTTTTCCTGCCCTGCCCCTCTCATTTCATGTCATATAACCATCAATATTTACTCTAATCATGTGTAGCGATGCTTCATTTTTTCTCTTTCTTTTTTCACATCCTTTGCTGAAAGCAAAGCAAAGCAACCAAAAAATAATAATAAATAAAAACACTAGAGAGCACCTGAGCTGATATCAAGTGTAGATATTATTTCCTTCATGCACATTGAACCTCCCACCCTGTTGCCGGTCACCCGCCCGTGCCTGGTGCTGGGTGCCTCATTCCCTGCGCTTGTTAGGGACTGGGTCGGGCAAGCCCAATCGATGTCCAGAATAAGTTGATATGATATTTGTTGAAAAGATGATATGACCAAATCAGCAAACCGATTTTTTTGGTGATAGAGGGACGATAGCAGGGTGATAGGATGTAAGACAGCCAAATTTAAATTTGGATCTGCTGCCAAAAATATCATTCAAATTTAAATGCTCACATCCCAGCATCCTATCATCTCACTTGATCTTCACTTTGACGATATTGAATAGTACTAAGCTTCTCATCAATTAAAATTTTTATGGTTCTAAACCTTTTTCATGGTAAGTTTGAGATTATGCAACATAATATCAGGTGGAGAACGATGCTATACATTGCGAGTGTGCCGGGTTTCATTCTTATACTTGGGATGCAGTTTGCTGTTGATAGCCCACGGTGGCTATGGAAAGTGGGTTCTTACTTTATTTTCTACATAAAAGATCATTTCTAAACTGCTACACATATTTTGTTCATCTTATTGAGTTATTTAATGTCCACAGGTGGGAAGACAGGATGATGCTGAAAGAGTAATAAGCAACCTTTGGGGAAAAACTGAAGTAAAAAAGGCTATTGAAGAAATCCAATCTGTTGTTACAGAGAATGATGATAATCTGAAAAATGGCTGGTTGGAACTTTTTGATGAGCCTCACAATAGAGGTATTTAGTCTTGTTACTAATGCACTCTTTCCTTTTCATAGCCTTATTCTGGATATTTGATATAACCAGAGCATGTAAACATACCAAGGAATAACTTATCATAATTATGGTTGGCTATGATTATCTTCTGTAGATAATTGTTGTACAACCAAAGAAAGTATGATATTATTGTATGTTACAAATTAGTACCCGATGACCACAAAACCATTTTAGGATGCAAGGTCCATATTACTCTGAGAAAGTAAAAAATTCGAAATGTAATTTTTTAAGATCCAACCAAAGTTGCATTTGTAAAAAACTTAAAATTTGTAGGAACACAAATTATTTTCCCTAGTTTTATTGTTAGGATGGATTCTCTCCCTACAGTCCCTTCTTGGAGAGTGGCCTTCAGTCCTTCACCTACCTTTTTTGTCAGTGTGTACCCTCTCCACTATCTAGCTCACTGCATGTTACAAGAGGGCTAAAAGTAGATAAATGGTGCTATTGGAGCAGTTTCTATGGAAAGTCTAGTGGAGAGTTAGAGTGTGGTGAACACAGTGAATGAGATAGTATGTTATATGCCTTGGAGTTTGGGCTTTAGAGCAGATGGAAAACCTGATAGTTTAAGATCCAGTCTAGGATTGATCCCATGGATTATTTGTGAGAAATGGCCGAAGTATTGGTATTTCTTGTGTAGGGTTTATTCATGGGACATGTTTCCGTGAGGTTATAAAGAGAATTCTGAGTATATGGATTGTTGGATTGAAGTTTGGTTTAAGAAGCAAAATAGGCAAATTCTTTTTTAAAAAGGTAATCATTCTTTACAGGGAGAAATAGGTAACACAAGTCTGTCTTCATGAGTTTTCCATTTTTTTCATTTTGGCAAAGGAGGTGAGGAGATTGCAGTGGTCTGTAACTTGTTTGCTCTTATAATAGAAGAAGAACAAGAACTGTTTAAAAATAACAGGATATGTTTTCGCTTGTTGTTTTCCCTCCTTTTTGCTTGTCATTTACTTTTGTGAAATGAATTAATGGTCTTATCACCCCATTTCCCTACAAAAGGAATAGGAAACCCACCATGTGAACAGACATCTCCATTTGTTTTACAATCTGTTTAATCTAAATCTATCTATAGTGGGTTGATTTACATTTAACTCTTTATTTTCTTCTAGCCTTCTCCTTATTTTATGAATGGTGATTGACCATTGTTGCACGATGGGGAGGCTCTTTGATACATGGAATGGGTTAGAATATGATTAAAATGATATTTACTAGCTACAAGAATTTACGAGCTTAAGTTCTTCCAGAATATATTTGCGTTTGAATTTTGAAAAGTGGAAATTTATGTCATCCTCACCTGGCAAATAAAATTCACCTACTAGGTAGGTTGTAAACGTTCCCTTATGAATGTTTATAAAAAATTTTTGGTGAAGAATCCTTTTGGAAAACCCTAGATGCATAGAATCACCCACAAACCTGAGCATCAGGTAAAGCTTAGGGGGTTCAAACTTGAGAACTATTAGATGCCTATGAATTGCCCAGAGCAGATACATATGCATCCTGATCATGTGATATTCAAGTCTTATCAATCGTCAGTGTTTTCAATTTATAAATTTAACTATTGTTGTGTATATTGATTATTTTGCCTGGGTAAGATGTTTCATTTGTCTTATCCAGAGGCCGGTTCTTTAAACTATTTAGGTCAAAAGGGAACTAGTTTTGGAATCTTTTTCTACATTGCTGTCAACTTGTACAATGTCATATTGGCTCGATTCATAATCAGTATTGTAGTCTTCCTCTGAATATACATAGAAATGTGTGAGAACTTCTAGGCCCCGTTTGGATTGAGGAATTGAGTTATTCTGGATAGATAATTATGCCAGTATAGATAACAAATCTACATGAATAAGAGATTTTCTGTTTGATTGTGTTTTTTTTATTCTCATTGGAAAACGTAAGAATAAAAGTTGAGTTGTTTGGCTGCTAAAGAATAAAATATAAATAAAGTGTAAAAATATTGATTTGACATGTGGGCCCTTTGATGTATAAGAGGTGTTGATAGGTAATTTGATGTGATAAGGTGTAAAAAGTTGATTTGACATGTGGGTCCATGGGAATAGATAAACTGAGTATACCTTATCCTAGGGTTACTTAGAATTGTTATACTCTCTTATACTCGTTTAAACTGGCTTAGTAATACCAATTTATACTCTGCAAACAAACAACTATTTTCTCTATCCATTCTTATACCATCCTTATACCACTCTTATTATCGCTTAACTCGCTACCCAAACGGGGGCCTAAGCTTTAACTATCAACACATGTTTATACTATATGTTCCTGTTTCTCTGGTTCTACAGAATTAGCTTAAGCAGACAAAGTTAGTTGTGTATTTGACCAAAGGTGGGAACTGGCCAATTGAAATTTTGTAAATCAGATGAAAGCTCCAAATAGAGGGGAACGAAGAATCCAACCCACTATAAAGCTGAGGTGAAGAAGCATTTCAATAATCCAACAAAAAAAAACCCAGAAAACAGAGCAAAAAAAAAAGTGATGATAACCTCTTATTCCACATGGAATCCTCCCCCTCATTGATGCTCTTGAGATATAATATTTTAATGAATTCATTCTCCTTTTTTATTGCAGTTGCTTTCATTGGAGGGGCTCTTTTTGTTCTGCAACAATTTGCAGGAATAAATGGAATTCTCTATTTCTCATCCATAACTTTCCAAGACGTAGGCATTAAAAGTGGTGCTTTGGCTAGCCTTTTTGTTGGAGTCACCAACTTTGCAGGTTGGAAACATTGTTCTACTTTCTAATTCCTTTAGATGCTTCTGGTTTTTTTCTTGTCAGGAGTGCCTTACTTTTTTAACTTTGTTGCAGGAGCTTTATTTGCTTTGTATCTAATGGATAGGCAAGGAAGACAAAGGCTTTTGATAGGAAGCTACTTGGGCATGGTGAGTTAATTATGACCTTGCTTTGGATGTTAGCAATGCACAATGTTCATTAAGGCAGTGTTTGGATAGAGGGATAAAAGGTGAATAAGCAAGAATAAGCAAGGAATAAGGAAAAAATGGTGTTAGGCTAAGAAGAATAAGCTGGTATATGGATGCTGGATTAAGTGAGAATAAAGGGGTATACCAATCCCCTCTTTTCTATGGAATTATCTTATTCCAACAATAATAATAAGTGGGTCCCACAATTTTTTTTTCTTTCATTTCTTTGCCCCTGTTTGTTCTTGCATTTGCGGGTGCATTAACGGGTGGAGGTGGTGGTGGTGTTTCATGGTGATGGTGGTGACGAATTTTGTGGTGGTTCACTGGGAGGGGATGGTGATGCGGCGGCGGAGATGGTGGTTGTGGAGGTGGTGGTGGTGTTCCGCGGCGGTGGTGGTGACGAAGTTCGTGGTGGTTCTTAGAGAGGCCGGGTGGTGGTGGTGGTGGTTGCCAAGATGGTGTTTGTGGAGGCGGTGGTGGTGTTTAAGTTCGTGGTGGTTATTGGGTAGGGCGTGGTGGTGGTGGTGGTGGCAGAGGTGGTGACTATGGAGGTGGTGGTGATGCGGCCGCGGTGATGGTGGTGGGGTCATCGGTGGAGTGGCCAGGCTGCGATTGTGGTGGAGGTGGAGGCCAGAGGGTGTTCAGTGCACAATATATATTCTTGGGGGTGGTGGTGGTGGTGGTGAACAGTGAATGGAAGGCGTTGGTAGTGACAAGTGAACAGTAAATAAAAGGGTAAAAATGGTATGTTAAATAAATAACCACTTATCCACATTTTATTCCAAAATTCAACCAAACAACAAAAACTTATTATTATGTTTTCCAACGAGAATAGAAAAAAGCATAACCAAACAGAAAATCAATCATTTCACTAGTATAATTATCTATTCCTAGAATAGTCATAAATCCAAGAATATAACACATTTAGCCAAGCAAAAAGGTTTGATCACATTTATGTTATGTGCCATGTTTATGCTTAAGAATTTCATTTGAATACTTATTGTCGTCCAATTATCCATCTTTTGTTATGGGAAATGTAGGTGTTTGCTGTGGATTTAGTTTTGCAAAATTTATGATATATTTCGTCTTTTTTCTTTGCAGTCTAAGCACTCCTATGTGTGTGTATATGTAGATGAGGTTAAGATTAGACCATAGTGTCATAGGGTGCTTTAGTATGTTGTTGTAAAACTTCATGATGATAATTCGTTGGCTTTTAGTATGTTCTCTTAATTTAACAAGTGGAATGTAGATCAAGTTTAGGATCAATTTTAAGGCAGCTATATATAAGTCAGAGCCTTTAAGTGATTATGAAGTACTGAACACCAAACCCATGTGGAAACACTTGCAGGTGCCAAGGGTGAAATTTAAATTATTAGCTAAACTTAAGGGATTCTTCATCTCTTAGCGACATATGAAGGAAAGAAAACTCTATCCCCTTGTTTGGGTTATGGAATCGAGGGGGAATAGGGAGGAATAGTGGTGAATAAGCCATTAAATCTGTTTGTTTTCAGGGAATAGGTGGGTAGCTATGCTAGAATATGTGAGAATTGTATTGAAATCGTTCTATTGGAGTTTTATCCTTTAAATTTACATCCTTACATGCATTTATGAATTTTTAATAATGGTCCACATATGTAAAACAATCATATATTGTTTGGCATGCATGGATATCTTTATTGCTTATATAATCTTATGGCAGGTGATGTGGTATGAGAATTTGGTCCAACAAACCACCACAACCTGATTTAATAATAATTTTCTTTGTGCAGGCATTCTCAATGTTTCTCATAGTTTATTCCATTAGTTCATCACTGGATGATCAACTAAGCCACAACTTATCTATACTTGGGACCCTCATGTATGTTATTCAATTTTCTCTTATCTATCTAAAAAGAAAATCTTGATGTTTGATACTCCGCTCATCATTAGACTGGTCTAAATGCATCTTTCTATGCCTATAGCTATTCCTCGTAAATTTGCATGTACTCTTCATAATAATCGTACAATTATGTATCAAATAACTTGATTGGTCTTGTATAGCGAACTCAATCTTAAACACTCTTGTATGCTTTTTTGTTTTATTTGCTACAAATCATCATGAAGTAGTGTTTTATTATCTTGTGTTCCAGATATAATATTAAACTCAATTTTAAATTAGATGCCTTTGAGCTATTGCAACTCAAACCAACCTAATACAACTTGGGGTTTAATATTATTGGTCATGATTCATAGTGAACTGTTACTGAAGAATAAGGGCACAAGATATCATGCTGTCATTTCACACCTTGGATTAGATTGAGGAGTGGAAGTGTTATTTTGCTCATTAAACAATGAGATGGGTGGTACTTGGCATTGGAAAATTGTACTTATTAATTAACAGTTAGCTAAGGATAATAAAAGTACTTGTGAGTCAAGCTTCCATGGCATATAACCCTATTTGTTGGCTGTCATACATTGTTGGTGTGATCATTGTCATACAGTTGAAGCTAATCAAGGATTTGCAAGGAAGGAATAACAAAAGAAAAGATTGTGCTCTATTTTTTTTGGTTCTGAATCTTCTGATTCATGTGGTGTTGTTTTGACTGGCCTAAGCTTTGGCAATCCTATTGGTGACTGAAGTGATGATTTACATTGTTATTTACATGTGGAGAGTGATTTGACTGTAAGATGAAATCAGAGCAAACTTCTTCTTTATGTTTCCCTTGAGCTCAACAAATGCAAATGATATGGTGGGGTTAAAAGAAACCAGAAATAACAGAATAGGGGAAAGTCTGCGTTTAAGAAATGTAAACAATTCTTGCAAATCATCTCAGGGTCTTGCTTTAAAGTGTCAGATGATGGAAATTTTAGGAAGCGAGGTTTTCCAAAATAGACCACAAGATTGAAAACAAACCTTTGGATAATCTGATAACCACATGCTTCAATTTGAAACAATGTAATATTTTATTCTCTTCTATCACATTTGCTCTTCCATTTGAACTCTTAGGCAGTCCATTAATTAGTTATAATCATATGTAATTAAATTAAATTTAGATTATTGTAGGTTTTGTAATCAGAAGTACTTGTCAATCGCAAACTTAGCTTTCTTGGTGCTCTTTTACATGTGATGATTTTACTTATTTTAGTTTTTCTCACTATTGTACAATTTCAATCCACTGTGGTTCTGGGGACCGGATCCGGTCAGTGCTCGACCTCGGTCAATTCGGTCAGTACCGAACTGCACCACGTGCAAATCGAACTGCACAACTTATAAATCGAACTGCACAACCAATTATTTGGTATATTTTTACTCTCTTATTGGATTCAATCAACTATTGCAGAAAATATGAATTCCTAAATATCATCAGTATCCAATAAGAGAGTGAAAAATATACCCAACAATTGATTGTGCAGTTCGATTTATAAGTGATGCAGTTTGATTTGAACGTGGTGCAGTTCGGTATTGACTGAGCTCAGCACTGACCGGATCCGGTCTCGTGGTTCTGCATACATAATTAAGCATGGAGGTATAGGGCTCAAAATCAATGCTGTTATTAAGGAAGCCTCAGTGTAGTCTTTGGGACTACTTCAGCGTTATCTTTGTGCATGAAGAAATCAGAAGTTATCTCTTAGTCTTGAATAGCACAACATAAAAGGACTTCAATGGAAACAGTAAGATTGTGAAAGTTTACAACTCACCATGACACATGAATAGTTAACTTTACTAGAGTAGTATTTCTGTTCAAGTTCTATAAAAATGTCACACTGGTGTCCAACATGTAAGCTTCCCTGTTGGCCCATCTTGATATTACTATTTTCCAAACCCAATTATCTCTGGAAATTTGATAGTATCCAGTGCCTTATGCTTGTATGCACCTGTTCAACTTGCTGAGTAGGTCTGTAGTGATAGAGAAAGCTTTCCAACTCACTAGTAGATGAGCAGACAATTTTTTAATTATAATGACTCAACTGTTTGTTCTATTCGGCTTCCTCCATTTTCCAGGTGTCCTCTTTCCTTTCCTTTTCTTCTTTATTTGTATGCTTTGGGCACATGCCTCTTTTTTTTAATGAAATTGTGGTTGGGTGCCTACCTTCAATCAGAAAAAAAAGACTCAACTGTTTGGAGACTAATACATTTGAATTGATCCTCACTTTTAGTTTGCTGATAAATGATTATCATAATGTCAAATTGTAAAAGGTCAATTATCATGTTTCCTAGTTTGTCATTCAGCAAGAACTTAAAGTCTTATATTGACCAGTCTCGTAGCAGATGACCCATGTTGCATCCTTTATTTAGTTTTATTTTCCAGTTGATATCTATATATATCCATTTGTGTATAGGTACATTTTCACCTTCGCAATTGGTGCTGGCCCTGTAACTGGACTAATTATACCAGAGCTTAGTGCCAACAGGACACGATCCAAAATCATGGGTTTTAGCTTTTCCGTTCATTGGGTACTGTTCTAATATCTAATATCATAATGGAAATCATATCTTGGTGATTTCGTATACATATTGATATGATGCTTTGAGATGAGTTTTAGCCATGTAAATCATTATGATGGTTCTGTCACTGAAGACCACATGTTCAAATCACATGCTAGCTGCCAGACAATGCATTGCAAACTTTGTTGAAGTGATTGGAGAACAAAATGACTTGTAATCAGCATGTTCTTGAATTGGCAAGCATTTTTTTTAATATATGAGCTTCACTGGCTTATATAGACGTGTGATGCCCATGCAATTATATATGGCCAATTATCTGACCTGAAACTACATCTTTACCTTTGAAAAAAAACATGGAAGGAAAATTATCTCAAGAACAAATTAAATATGCTTTAGCTAAATGTCTTGCATTTATATGATTGAATTTTTAACTGTCTCCGGTCATCTATTCTTTGCTCAGCAACGTAAAAAAATTCTGAATTGTCTCATTTACTGTAGAGTTTCTCCATTAAAAAAAAATTTTCTAAAATTTAAGGATGTTAGTACATGTTTACTTCTTTATTCCGTGCACGTCCATCCAAGTCCTCAACCTCCTCAATCCCCCTGATCCCCATCCACCACTACCCATGATCCTCATACTCTTACCATTGACATGATCACCCTCCCATGCTTTTCCAATCCCGACCACCCGCGAACACTAGATTTTGGCTGTTTAGGATTTCAATATAATAGAATTTGAACCCAAAATCTTAAAGGGTAACTAATTATTTAAAAATATGGATGGATGGGTAGACAGATGGTAGTGATGATTAGGAAGAGAACTGTCAACCTATTTGACCATCTTTTCCTGAGGTTTACCACTAAATGTGAACCTCCCTTTCTTTATTGATTCATATTGTTCTATGAATGCAGACATGTTACCTGAACTTATCTTTCACATGGTATATACATGCATAATTGAGCGAGTCACTGCCACTTTGATTATATCAAAATTTAAATCTTATCACTGAAGTTGATATTAGATTATTGTGCATGTACACTCAGGTTTGTAACTTTTTAGTGGGCTTGTTTTTTTTGGAGTTGGTGGACAAGTTTGGAGTGGCCCCTGTCTATGCAAGCTTTGGAGGAGTCTCAGTCTTATCTGCTCTGTTTGCGATGTATTTCATTGTCGAAACAAAAGGTCGCTCTCTTGAAGAAATAGAGCTATCTTTGAGCCCTAATTATATGAAGAAAGACGAGTAGGTCAGTACTTCAAATTCTATACTGTAATTACATGGATGTAGATATGTTTTCATTTTATAGCCATTCCATTCCTCATGTAAATTCCACTTTCATCAAGTTCATTTATATAATATATGGAAAGTTCATCCTAACTATTTCGATTGCATATGGTATCATCTGGATTTTACATCTGGGGTTTGTTAATCAGCTATCAGATGCAGTCCTAAGCCACTATAATTCTTGGAGATGCTGCCACTGCTCGCAGGTTCGAGATGAACCGATAATCAGGTTAACCTGGCAAGTGATTTTAATAATATGAAAATTTAGAAACCATGCCTGGTAGTATTTTTCATCGAGGAAAAGAGAAGGGCCAACAAGCTTATTCTATAGCACAAGTCTTGTTTTCCAAACTAAACTCTGTATCATAAAACTTTGCAGAGATGGAAACAGAGATTGCTCAAAAAGTAGCCATCTGACTATCTCAGTGGTGTGTATATATACATTGACAAAAGAATGTAAACTATGCTAATATTCTGTATATGCATCATTCATACATGGAAAATGTTACACACTCAGGCCATTCCTACAATTACTTAAAAACTGAAAAGGCAGCCAAACAAAAATTTGTTTATTCTGCATGAATTGATATCTATTCCAGTACAAATATTGGGGGTGAATAACTCTATGTCACACCCCAGACGGGTGGTATGGGAATTGGGACATACAGTTATTCAACCTCAGTACAACTGAATTGCTCTACAGGAACTTCTCCACAAAGACCAGATTGAAACTACATAATAAAGAACCAAAATATAATTTCCAGATTATTTCTTTGATATTATGTAACTCTCTCTCTCTCTGCATACCTAAATTGTACCTAAGTCATACTCATTTCATGGGCTGTTGGGGAGGTTTTTAAAACAGAATGGGAATGCAGACTAGCTTTTCTCCCTATTTATTTGAACTAATTCATCTACGAACCATCATATGTATGGACTTCTTCCCTCAATAATTCCTTGTAAACCTCTTTTTGGATACATGGCCTACTCTTGTAGTCTTTTTATTTTATTTTTTTTGCTTGGTAATAGGTGGGGGTGCGGATTTGAACCCGCGGCCTCCCCTTTGGGGAGGGTGCATCTCGACCACCCCGTAATGGCCTACTCTTGTAGTCTTGTGAAGAAAAATTGTCCTAACATAAATTTTTCTGGTTCCTTCTCCATCCAAGCTTCTTAAAAATACTGTTCTTGATCAAACATAAGAGCAAATTGAAAGAAGAAGAAGAGGATGGTTTACATTTTTTTAGCTGCTGTGCACATGCAATAACAGTGTGTTTGGAACTTGAAGACCTCTATGAAATGCATTCGAGTATGCAGTTTGTTTATCAAGGTTTCCGAAGCACAACAACTGAATTTATGATTATAATATGCATCCCAAATTAATTTGGTTCAGAGAAATTTAAGTGTCTTTATTTCTCTTGACTTCCCAGGCTGATTTAGGTGAGCGGATGCCATGAAATCTTAAATGGGACCCTAAATCCACTCTTTTTTTATTTTTATTATAATAAAAAATTGAATAGTTTTTTAAATTTAATTTTCAAAATTTTAAACAATTAAGCCTAACAAAAAAGAACAGACAAAACTATATGAAATGACACACAGAAAATACAAATAAGTTTTTAAAAATAAAATAAAATAATTTTTTTAAAAAAATTGAATAAAAATAAATAAAATAGAAAAAAAGGGAAAACGGAATAACAAAATATAAAAATAAAAAAAAATAAACGCATGATGTGAAAATAATGTGACCTTTTGTTCTTTGTAAATCAAATTATAATTAAAATAAATATCAATAAAATAGATAAGTCCCAATAATAAATCATAAAACCTCAATAAAATAGGAATAAAAACATGAAATTAAAAAAAAAAAGATAAAAACCAAACGAAAAAAGAATATAATAAAATTACAGGAAAAAATGTGATTTGAGTTTCTTCTTTGCAAATCTAATAATAATAAAATAAATCTCAGAATTGGTCGAGTCTGAGAGCAGGAAATAATTTTTCCCCTTTATGATGGACCTTATATAGTTGTTAAATTAGACTGGGTATAATAAATTACCTTTTATAATCAACATTATTTTTTTGTGGGTGGGGGCCGACCTTGACGAAGTGCTGCCATGTGAAACTATTCCATGTTAAACTATTTCACAAATTATAAACAACCTTCCAATGTACTCAATACCTAACCTATGTTGCTAGACTTGGGAACACCTCCAATCATTCCACTTTAAAGAGCAAGCTCTGGCTTCTTTTCTTACTTTTTGAACTGGCTTTCTCCATATAATTAAAGACAAATTGCTCTATTAACTAAATAGTACTACAACATATGCTTCCTAGACAACATATGGCCACTCTAACCATATCTTTTAATAGCCACCAAATGCAATGCCAATATCCAAGGGAAAACTGCAGAAGAAATGTGTCGAATTTTGTTGTGGTGGGAGACTCAGCATCACCTCCTTAGACAGTGCCGACATCGATTATGAGCCCGATCAGATGTCTTGCCTAACGCACGCCATGGCACAGGCGAGGCTCGACCAAATGATTAAGAACCAGAGGCAGAGGAGGTACGCCTTCGAACGTGGAAGGATTCGAAGAGCGACGGCATGTGATGATGTTGATTATAGGTGCATTATGTTGGTGGCCATGGACAAGATGTCGGTCGATCCGGTGGAGGATTTCAGACGGTCGATGTTCGAGGTGATCACCTCGAATGGGATGGATGATCCTAAGACGTTGCGGAGCCTGCTAAGTTGCTACTTATCGGTGAATCCTCGCGCGCATCGGTCGATCATACTTGAGATTTTTCATGAGGTTTGCACCAGTTTATTTGTTACATGTAATTGCTCTAATTAAGATGGATGTACTTGTTTGTGTGGAGTGAATTGTTCTTTCACTTTCTTGGTGAGTTCATGAGATTGGGCTGGTCCTGATTCATTTGCCTCGCCTGACTAATAATATGAGATTGGACAAAGTGGATAAACTACTGGTACAAACCCTTGTTTATAATCTCTTTATAGAGTACATGTTATTATAAACAGTGGTGATACATAGGCCCCAAATCACAAGCCCCATTCACAAGCCTCATGAGGTATCATCACCTTATTGGTTGGTTTTGGATGGTTTGTTGACTTTTGAAAAAGTGTAAAATGATAAAATACAGGTATGCCCTTCATTAAAAATATATCTCATTAACCCAAATCCTTTTTTTTCTCTGTTCGGTTACAAATCTTTCATATTAATTTCGGTTACACCCTATTTCAAAATTTAAATTTTGAAATCTTTACATAATAATTGAATTTTTTATTTCAGTTACACCAAAATTTATCTAAATTACACCAAAACTATCTACATTATTTTTCGTTAAAATCCTTCAAACAGCAGCAAAAACATTTCCTACATGTTTACATTCTTTGTTACATTTACATTAACACTGTTATATTTACATTACATAAATGTTTTACATTTCATGCAATGTTTAAATAATTTTAAAACGAATCCTTACATTTTATGGAAAATATCAAACACTTGTTTTGTTGTGAGTTACGTTTAACAAATATTACATGAACTATTGATTACATTTTCATAAAAACAATTACATTTACATATATGTATCTCTAAATGTTTTATATTTCATGCAATTTACTTGTAGTTCATTGTTACATTTATGAATGTAACAAATAAAATCAATATACATATGCGGTTGACTGTTACATTTACGAATGTAACAAAAACGACACAGATTTAAAAAAACGAATAGAACATTTACGAATGTTCCATATATAAAATGTAACATTATAAAAGCAAATCAAACCATGAAAAATGACATTTAATACATAAACAAAACCTGATCCGGTAGGCGTTGATAGAAATCCAACTCCAAAAGAATAAAACAATGTTTTCAAACTTCACATGATTAAAAAATCCGAGAGAGCTACGAGGTGAGCAGCAACGATGATCACAAGTGGATTATTGAGGAGGAAGAAATATTGCAGAGAAGACAAGAAGAAAAAGAGATGGGTCTTCGGATATCACCTTGATTATCTTCCGTTTTTTTATATTATTTGTTTAGCCGTGTAGGCCTCCAAAAACCGATTTCTTGAGGGCTTCCAACCACATTGATGTACTGAAGCCTAGAGGTTGCAGCTGCCCGTTTATGAGGCGGAAGTAGCCGCTCAGACCGTAGAATTTGATGTTCTTGATGGCTTCGAGGAGGGCCAGACCGTGCTTGGCCTTCTCTGCTGCCATTGCTAGCACCCAAACCGTGTCGTAAGCCCACAGCCCGAACGCTCTCGGCTTAGTCTCCACGAGGGATGTTACGTTCCACCGTGCGGTGAAATTGTTGAGCGCTTTCGACCTTGGAACGCACGGAGTCACTGCTAGCACGCCTTGCATCGCTTTGAGCGTTGGTGGATCTATGAAGTCGAAGTCGCTGGTCGGCCTGTATGTCGTGATCCATGCGTACCCCGCGCTCATCGTCCTGGCTTGTCGCGCCTTCGAGAAGAGGTGGACTTTCAGTGCGTGTGGCAGGTGCACGATGATTGATTGCGTTGTAGTTCATAGATTTTGCCAAGGATGTCCTCGTCGGTGGCCGAGGGAGGGATCACGCATCGGTAGGGGACGTCTATGCCGACATCTTGTAAGGTGTCAACCAAGGAAGGGATTATGCCAAGGCCATAGAAAATAATAATAATTCGATTGAGATATGCATATGTGTATATTAGTAGTGATACCCAGAAAATTAAAGAATTAATGATACTCCATGATTCTGGGAATAAATCTTGAGGTTGTTATCAAGTAAATTGTATAATAGTTAATGTCCTATTGCCACCTCATGGGGCCTGTGAAGTTGAGGCCTAGAAAACACTTGTGGAATATATATTCCCACATTATTAACTTTTGAAAGTGTAATTCAAAAGATAAAGTTTTGTACAATTCTATGTACAATTTCATGTGCGGTCCTCACATTATTTGAGTCTTTTTCTTTTTGAAAATTGTATATATGTTTTTGAGGGATCAGTCCATTTATAACTTGAGATCAGATTATAATGGTCCAGAAAGTGGGAAGAGTACATATAAGAGTAGACTACAGCTCGACAGCAAAGGATGTTGTCTGCGCCATGTCTCCAACCGTTCTCAAAGTTCGCTCCTACTCTGGAAGGTCATACATGTGCCTCCTGCCATACTAATCAGCCTCCAAAGTTGGTTCGTTGCGAGGCAAAAACAGATCAGGCACATATATAAAAATATGTATTTTGTATTTTTATAAAAATAAAAGAAAATATGTATTTTGTTGAATTGTATATATCCACTTACACAAAATAATATTGTATGCTTAATTATTTATCACTGAGGAGGGAGGGAGGATTGTCTGCGCTGGAAATAAAGATTCCTTGCAATAAGCACCCAATTTCAAAATGTCCCAACAGAGCACTTTTCCATTGATATTCCAGATTTAATATTAAAAGAACTTAAAGGTGTTTGGATTGATTTTTATAATAAACATTTTTTTTATAACATGTGTTCTATGATATAATTTTTAATTAAGTAGGCTAAAGCGAAGGTGGAGTGAATTATGGGTATTGAATGTCATCTTTTGTAGTGTAATTGTGCAGTTGTGCCTATGCATGATTGGTACAGAAATCATGAACTAAAGTCATAATTCTTGCTTGTGATCATTTTGATATATTAATTTTGATGCCCTTCTCAATCTTATTGCACATGAAGAGATTGGGTCACTTTGTATGATCCTTGGGAATAACAAAAGGGGTGAATTGTTCCCTTACCTCACTGGATTGACTCATTACTGATGAATAAATTTCTGTCCCATGTTTCTATCATCCTCTTTTTCCAACATTTTTTTTTGTTATCACCTCTTTTTTCCAACATTGACCAAATAAAGATGAGGCAGAATCATTGGAAAAATCACAAAAGAAAAACAAATGAGAATATATGATTAATAATTCTGAAAGCTCCAACTCACATATGCAATGATTTAGCTATTAAAATAACAAAAATAATCTTATAAATAAAACTTGTCTAATAAAAAAAAAAGTGTAGTGTATCAAGCAGAGGAGATAGCACATATACTAAGGTGATAGGATGACAAACTGACAATAAATTGATCAAATGTAGATTAAGACTCTAAATTATTACTGTATAATGACTGAATTTAATATCAGCTATTCACACAAGCCAAACACATCCATTGCAAGTCTATTATCAAATGCTTCTTATGTGAATTAAGAAGTAACTAACTTTGCCTAACAATGTCTTTTCTTTAGTACACAAAATAATTTTCATTCATTATAAGGAGTTATATCACCCATAACACCATGTATTTTTCAATACTACTATCATGAATGAATTTATTATTAATAATATAATGTTATAATATAGTCTCACGTGCAGTCCTTAAAAGCTTTTATTTTTTCAAATATATATAATTATGTAAAGCATGCAAATTCAAAAATAAAATGAAGTTAGAGATTTAAAATGAAATATAAAGAAGGGAGAGACTGATAATTAAATAACATAGTTAACAATTATTTAAAATAAAAATATTTTCACAAACTAATGATATATGGACAGATGTTTGACGGATGACTAAAAACAAAATAGGTGATTGAAGTTAGAGACTTCAAGGAATATGCATGTTTACATGATCGAAAACTAAAAATACCATATATTATTTTTTTCCTCCACTACTTATGGTGGTTCAATCGCTCCAGAAACATATTGATCACCCGATCTGCATCAATACCGGATAAGGCATGTTATTTAAAAATAATAAAAATGGAGGGTATTGACTACATTGGGTTGGAAAAATATAAACTTTTGTATCAAGGAAAATGCTAAATCTCTAGACAGATCAAAATGCATTGTTCACTTGTTTTGAATTTTTAAATTATAATATATTCCATCTAATAATAGAATAATATATATATATATATTTTTATAGAAGATGAGAAGTTGATATACTGTACCCATTCATTTATATAAAATGTAAATAAAAAAAATTTACATGCAAGTGCACTTTATTAAATACAGGAAACAGCGTGTCCTTGCAAATAATAATAATAATAAATGAAAATGGGATATACTTTGAGGTGCCCACTCGTTATCCAACCAGAAAGTCCAGCTCTAATATAACCGTCAAACACCCAGACCAGATTAAAAAAAAAAAAAAAGGGTTTTTTGCATATATACCCATGTTAGGATCCTTGGTTGCATAAATACCCCCCTTACGATTGCAAAAATACCCCTGTTAGGATAATAAGTAGTGCAACCGTACCCCTGTGGTTAGTTCCCGTGAGCTCTGGTTAAAAAATGGCCGTTTTGCTCCGTTATGTACAAGGAAAAGTCAATATTACCCTTCTTCTTCTTCAGCCCGAACCCCATGTCCTTCTTCTTCCTTCTCCCTTTTTTTTTGTTCACAGCATAGATCATCACATTAAAAGAGACAGCAGAGAAGATCCTTCTATTTCGGTCAAGACTCATCTCTCATCTCATTCACTTGTTTCCCTTTTCCATTGGCAGCCCAATGAATTGAGAAGAATGGTTCTCCAGCAGCAGGTTTATAAGATGCAGCAGCTGTTTGAGGAAAAAATTAAATCTTTTGAGAAGAAGGTTCAGATCATGGAAGGGAGGATGTCAATGGATGTCCAGACAGTGCCAAACATCAATGTTATGGCTGTTATTAGGCATGTTGTTTATATATAACCATCAAAGAAGAAGCTGTTGAAAACATATATGAAAGTACTTTAATCTGTTTATTCAAAAACATTCAAAGAAAAACATGTTTTTTCATAAACATTCAAGAAGAGGGTTTGATACACTACAAACACACTTAAAATAATCAAGTTTAGTACATACAACACCTCAGAAACACACACAGATGTTTGAAATTATATAAAAGAAGATACTAGCATCTCTAAATGATGCATTAAAATTGCCATGAAGTTCTTCCACCTGTTGATGCATTACTCTTCCCTCTTAGACACATGAAAGCCCTCCCTCTGGTCCTACCTGGTCCTCCAATAGCAGGTCCTCTAGCAGCAGCAGGTTCTCCGGCAGCAGGTCCTCCAACAGCAGATCCTCTAGCAGCAGCATCAGCAGCAGGTTCTCCAGCAGTAGATCCTCCAACAGCAGATCCTCTAGCAGCAGCAGGTCCTCCAACAGCAGGTCCTCTAGCAGCAGGTTCTCCAGCAGCAGGTCCTCGAGCAGCAACATCAGCAACAAGTCCTCCAGTAGCAGTAGCTCCTCTGCCATGCCCTCTGCCCCTAAATAACTGACATAGATGCACACTGGCGATTACTAATTCCTGCATTGGTGGTCTCCCCCACAAGATTCACAAACGCAGAAGTCCTGGGGACCAAAACCCCTTCCACAGATCGCACGGATCGCCTTCGAGAACTCCTCCTCATCGAATATTTGATTCACACACTCGTTGATTGATCAGGATTTAATTTAGGTTTGATTTTGGTTCGATTGGAGTGGATTGGTTGGTTGATTTGGGGTGGGTTGTAGGTGTTGTGAAAACTAGGGTTAGGGTTCGATTTGAGAGGAGGTAAGGGAAGGAGAGGGTTTTCGAGAGGGTGAGGATAATCGGGTCGGGTTTACTTAGGGGTAAAATAGTAAAATACATATGTCTGGTTAACAAATTAACTATGGTAGATTCGTAGTTGCTAACGGCGAGTAACGGAGGGGTACGGTTGCACTACTTATTATCCTAACAGGGGTATTTTTACAATCGTGATCTTAAGGGGGTATTTGTGAAATCAAGGATCCTAACATGAGTATATATGCAAAAAAAACCCAAAAAAAAAATACATAATATCAAGCCGCGGACGACGGCGCCTGCTCTCTTCTGCGTCCCGTAGAAACCGAAAAGACAAAAAACAACCAAACATTAAATCCCCTGCTGCGGCCGCTGCAGAATGCATCCCCCAAAAAAAAAAAAAAAAATTAAAGCCACACATATCGATTCACATTCATATCATCGCATTTAAAATACCCAAACCGTGTTTAAAGAGAGGCATCTCTCTTTCACGCGCCTTGCAATCAAAGCAAAGCAACCACTCCCCTCCTCCCCAGAATTAAAAGACGCGAAAGAGAGAGAACCCAATTGTCATTTCGATCAATAGTTGATAAAGTTGAGTTTTTTATTTTTGTATGATCTGGAGTTGATGGTGGGGGAGTCATGGGGAGCAGCAAGAACCGCCATTTCTTCACTCTGACCAGTTTGCAGATCGGGTATGTTTTTTTTATTTGTAAAAATTTGTTCTTTTTTGTATATTTGGCATTTCAAGATTTGTGATTCTTGATTTATTTAGTTTTCATGGTTTGGGTATTGATGGGTTTTTTTTAATTGGGTTTATGATGATATGAATGTGATGAATGGGGCTTTGATTTGGTTTCCCTTTTGATGGTTTTGTTTTGTGGGGTTTCAATTTGAGCCGAATTCGTGTTTTCTTCTTACGATGCGCGCAGTTGATGGCGTTTTTAGCTTTGAATTTATTAGTTTGTGGTGGTGATGATATTGTTGAATTCGGATTCTTTGATGCGTTTCTGATTTGAACTGCTCTTGTTAGAAGGCTAATTTAGATTGCTAGTTTGCAATTCTGTATGACTTCTATTTTTTGAGGAAGGCCTGTGTTGCTTCATGAGACTTACTTGTTTCATGTGTATTCCTTGCATTTGAATTTGGTAATCCTTCATCTTGACTGGCTAATCCATGACCAGATCTTCATGAGTTGAACATGACGAAGTCCCCTGTATAATTTCCATCATCCACTTGGTTGTAGTCAAACTTATAATGAGCTACTGATGGACTTCTGATCAACTTATCATGACCACTGATGGTCATGGACTCTAATGTTCCCATGAAGTCTATTCTTGACAAACTCAAGGAAACACACATTGCATATGCATTCATTTCCTTTAGTAATCATTCATTTTGTATCATGTTAAAGCTATATTCATCACATCTTGTTTCTGTGTGTGTGATATTATCCCCAGTTTGATGTTATATTGTTTATTATTTCATATCATTTCCCTGTTGAGCATGCTTTCCAGCATTTTGTGCTATTCTATTCCACCCACTGTCTATTTATTTTGAGAATGACACCTATGGAGGTCCCTTTATAAACAGCCCCTTTATGGTTGGTGTTTTGCAGGGATCTACAGTCTTATCTCTCAGATCTTACGCTGTTTTTGGCTCCTGATAGCAACAAAATCCTTATTTTGGTTGACAATCGGCCATGGTTGGTGGACCATGATTCACGACCTGCACACCTATGGCAATTTATGGTTACTAAGGTGAGATAACCTGCATTTCCATATCTTTCGGTTGTCAATTTTGTCATTATCTAATGAATTGCTTCTGCTGCTCTGCAGTCCAGATTATCTCCTTTTGCCAATTCCAGGGCAAGAAAAGAGAGAAAAGATTTCAAGAAAAGGTTTAATGTGTCGAATAGCTCCAGATTGAAAATCAGTAACTCAAAAAAGTTGAATAGATGGTTCTCATTAATTGATGATGCATTACATCAAAGGAAAGCCTTGTTGCCAGTAAGGAAACTTAGGGATTCTATCCTCTTGAACAGTGATCTGCACCATACATTATATGGTTTTATTGTATTCGAAGTGGAATGGAATCATGTTCGTGGCATCAATTATCTTAATGAACTTCAGGTAATGCAGTTTATTTTTTATACAGTAGTTAATTCTTAAACAAGACTCATCAAGTTAACAATATTAGAAAAAAAATTCAGACAGATACATCTATGGCGTTGGAGGCCAAGCTGATGAAAAGGTGGGAATTTGATAGTATAGAACAAGCTGCAGCCTTTGTCCATTCATGGTTTGCAGGGACGTATAATGAGAGTCTTCTTTTGAAAGGATACTTGGATGATATCTCAGTCAAAGGTAAATAGTCTTTATTGGATTCCTTGAATGTTGCTAGCATTGATTTCTGACCCGTCATTGTTATTTATGTTGCGTGGAAACTTTCTTTTAATTTCAGGGGAGGTCTATTATGATGCACAAGAAGATTTTTCAGCAGTAAATCTTTCTAATAGTGGGGTGCACATGGCCAGTGACTATGATTCTTTTGGAACGATATCTCTTTCAGATGACTGTAGTGATTTTGGTTTTCCCTCTGATGGAGCTCAATATCAATCTAGTTTATTGCACACACCCCCTCCGCCATCCGGGCCTTACAAGAGAAGGAAGATAATGCAGCAAAATAGTTCCAGAAGTGAATACGGAGATTATGAGGAGACATATGACAAAGTAGTTAGCTCACCAACACATACAACAATGTCAACTTCCATAGATAATATTGACAACGGAAGTGCATCCTTGCTCTTTGAGCCTACCCATTATGGGGATGTTTTGTTATTATTTCGATTTAATGATTGTGATCTTCCATTTAAACTGAAGCATATTATCATGCATGACCTAAGGTTATTAACTTTGTTAGAATATGGACTTCCATCCTGGGTCATTTTTCTTCAGTCATATCCGGTATTTTGTCATTTCTATCGTCCATGGATGTGCCCCCTGGCAAGAATACTGTATGTTCTAATTTCAGTCGTTACTGTCCTCATTGGATTCTATGATTTGTATAAAAATGTTCCACTTCTCAAAGCAACTGCATCACGCTTGTGTGGACCACTATTAGACTGGATAGAGACGTGGGAAATGATTTCCAGGATAAAGTATTTGGGAACCATGCTCTTTCTGCATAATTTTGAGAAAGCTTTGAAGTGGTTTTTGATGACCACACACGCTATCAGGTCACTTCTTTCAGTTATTACTGAGCCATTAGCTGGGCCATTGGGGGAACTCCTTGAGCTTTTTCTTCCCATTTGCAATGTGTGTTTTCACGTGGGAGAGCAATTGAGTTCTGTCTTCTTGGCTGTTGTCGGATTTACTTGTAGCTCTGTGGCAAATATGACGAACATATTTCTGTGGCCTGCATGGTTAATTCTTTCTACCATTTGGAACATTGGTAAAATCACTGATTTATATCCTTATCTATACATAATCAGTATTTCCATGTTTTTTAACTTGTCTATTAATATATTCTTTTTTCTCTGTCTTTATCTACAGCATCCTCCATTCTATTACCAATTATTTATTTTCTTTGGGAAATATCAGTTACCCCTATTCGCTTGGTTTTTGCATTGGCAAAACTCATAGTTATGCTCTCCTCATACATCTTTTACTTGCTGAGAGACACTTGGTCATTATTAAGTACCATGTTCAACCTCGCATCAGCTTCTGAAGCAGCTGTGGGCACCCATGAAATTTCAATGTGGCGTTCACTTTTTTCACAGGTTTGTTGTACTTTATGGTTTTATATATTATATATATACGATCACCTTATTAATATCTTTATTAGATCTTAATTTTTTGGCATTCTTGTAGATATTCCGTGCCATCCGAAGTATTTTATATGGTTTTGTGGCCTTTTTTGCGACCTGCAATAGGCATCGCCTAAGGTATGTCTTTCTTACTTTTTTATGTATGATATGATATGTAAACTTAACTCCCTACTTGTCACAGAGAACATAAATTATGGATAATTTTTTTTCACTGGAATTCGAGAATGTACCACGTAATTTGAGGAATGTGTCAAACTCCTATGGCCTGAAAGTCAGTCATGTTGCAATACATCAATGCGGTAGTATGGGCAAATATAGGATATTAGGCTATACATAAATTGATGACATTGTTTGTAGCAGGATGGAGGTCTAGGGATTATGGGATGTGAATTTGCTCTATATGGGCAATGGCTTTGGAGGCTTTGGAAGAGATAATGAAAAAAAATGATTTTTTTGGAAGAGATTATGAAGAAAAAAAAGATTTTTTATAGTATAGTAGGCGTGAAAGAACTTAGGATGTATACACAAGATAAATTTCTTGTGTCCATCATTTGATTGTGGAATGGTACCCTTGTAAATGCATAGCTTTAAATTGTGGTATTCAAATGGAATTGGGAAGTGAAAACATGCTGATGTTCTGGTTGGACAGAGGGGGTTCCTTTGACTATTCATTTTCCATGGGTTTCCATCTTGTTTCTTTGGTCTTCATAATGTTTACACTGAGTCCCCGTTTGGATAGCGGAATTGAGTTATTCTGGATAGATAACTATGTCAGTATATATAACAAATCTACATGAATAAGAGATTTTCTGTTTGGTTGTGTTTTTTTATTCTCATTGGAAAACGTAAGAATAAGCCCCTGTTTGGATCTGGTATAAGTGCCCGGATAAACCCGGATAACCTCGGATAAGAAAATTAATGTGTTTGGTAGTCTGGAATAACCCTACATAACCTATTCCTGGATATACTAGGATAACCATGGATTGTTATTCTAACATTAGGATAGAATTAAATTTATACCAAGAGATGGCATAAGTGGGACCCACGTCTTAAAAAGCCCCAACGACCATGTCACGGTTCTCTCTCATCCATCCCATCCTCAATTAATATATGGGGCTGTTTTTCTATTTTTCTCTCACCACCTTTTGTTATTGCTGTATCTGCCACACACAAGCACTCAAAACAAACTCAGGAGCTCGATGAGTTATTTTAATTAGTTGGCTTTCCTCATTTGGGAAAAAAATTCGGCTTTAGCATAAAATACTGTCATATACAGTATAATGAGGTGGTTATATGCCAATTTATTTCAACTGCTTAGTTGAATTTGGGTATCGTTTGTTGGACTTTTATTTGTGAAAGTTAATGTGATGAAGGGTTCATCAAATAAAATGCATTGCAATTATGTTAAGATAAATATGTAAAGATATCATTCATCACATAACATGCCCATGCAATTAATGAAACAAAAATTTGTAAAAATATAATTCATTACATAAAATGCCTATGCAATTATTTAAATATAAATTTATAAATATATTATTCATCACATAAAATGCACATGCAATTATTTAAACATCAATTTATATAAATTTCATTCATCACATTATTCACATTTTATTCACATATAATCTATCATCTCCCAAACAATAAACTTTTTATTCTTACATTTCCCAGCGAGAATAACTGCAAACTTAACCAAACACAAAATCTACTTATCCACATCTACACCAAGTTATGCCGGCATAAATCTATACCCTTGAATAAATTCTATCCCTGTTCCAAACAAGGGCTAAAGGTTGAGTTGTTTGGTTAATAAAGAATAAAATATAAATAAAGTGTAAAAAAGTTGATTTGACATGTGAGCTATTTGATGTATAAGAGGTGTTGATAGGTGATTTGATGTGATAAGATGTAAACAATTGTTTTGACATGTGGGCCCATGAGAATAGATAAAGTGAGTATAACTTATCCTAGGAGTTACTTAGAATTGTTATACTCTCTTATATTCGTTTAAACTAGCTTAGTAATACCAAGTTATACCCTCCAAACAAACAACCATTTTCCCTATCCATTCTTATACCACCCTTATACTACCCTTATACTCGCTTATTCCATTTCCCAAACGGGGGCTAAGATATTTGGACAGACTACGTGGACTGCATTTATGGGTTGCATATGTTGCAACATGTACATGGAAAAATAGTGAATGTACAAAAATATAAATGAAATTATCTCATCTTAATCTACCTGCAAGAAGACTACGAGTAAAAATGTAGGAAGGGAATCACATATGCGGAAAGATACTCGAATTCTATTCCATCGAAATTGCAAAAGACGAATGAAAAACTTACATGTCAGCATTCCTTTTATCCAAGTAATTTTCATAAATTTTAGAATATTTTATATGGGTTTGATTAGAGTATTCATCCTGACATTTAATGTCCGCTTCTTTTGCATATGATGGACAGCATGTACAATCACATGCAGAAGTTTGTCCAGCGTTTATCTTGTGCTACCCATAGTACACGGTTCATGAATTTCATTTATGGAAGACAAAAACAGAGACCTTTATGTTCTGTAAGTTTTGCATCTTGGTTCCTCCTTATGTTGGTCATTTGCCTTTTTCAATGATAATTGACAAAGGTGCGAGCAAAACCTTTGATTTTTAAGTGGAAGAGGTGAGTACCGAGAGTACTGCTTCTGCTACAGATATGCTTGTCATCATTTTAGGATGGATTCTCCAAGGGAACATGCTGTAAAAATTCTGAGAGTTCATCTTCTTTTCTTTTTGGAGCATAATGTGTGATTAACTATGAATTAAAAGAAAATTTTCATATGTTAAATCTTGGTTCTTTTGCTTTTTAGATCAAGGTTATCGATAACTGTGTTAATAACCTCTCCTGAAAAATATAATTATGTAACCTTGGGAAAATCAAGATTTTCTGGAAATAAAGGAGACATGGATAACAGTGTAACTGCCTGCTTCAATGCTTCCACCTAATTCTCCAAACACTGCCGCTTCATCAATTGCGCCACCTCCACCTATTCTTCAACCACTGCCGCTGATCCACAGCCATAGTGCCTCTGGTTTCTCCACCACCACTTTAAGCACTTTGTGCAAGGGCCAACTGTAGCATTTCCACGAAATCCACCACAAATCATCACCTGCACTTGTGCCAACATCATAACCACCTCTGCTGAAGCCATCATGTTGACATGCGACACTCAATGATCACATTATGTACTCAATAAGAAGAGAGGAGGGCTTGCATTTCCATCATCTGTAGATCTTGATGCGGCAAGAACATTGGCAATGGTGATAGATGGCAGCCCCTACCATTGTTCATCATCCAGTTGTTTTTCTAAGACATCCTTTCCCCCAAATATGATGTTCCATGCCATCCCATTTCTACAGTTAGTAATCTAGAAGGTATTAAATCAGTTAGGCCATGTGTAGGTGAAAAAAATACTGTCAAGTGTGCTTGCCAACATTTAAAAATCTCTCTGTAAATTCTTACAGGTAAAAGGATGCCATTGAAACTGATCCATGCTATTTGGAAAGCGCGAAACTGATCGAAATTGTATAAATCTGGTTTTAGGATCGCATGTGCAGTATTTTTTATTAATAAACCTTAAATGGATAAATTTAGTTTCTTAGACAATGGTTTTTTTGTCTAATTAAGATTGTTTATGACATTTTGCAGATGGAGGACAGGGAATATATATATGGCAAAAGCCACAAAGAAAATAAAACGAAGAAGAGATAGGCGGGTAAATGGAATTCCCATTGCCTTAGTGACAATAACTTTCATCAGCTAACAGTGCAACTTTCCCCTCTGGCCCTTTTCACTCTTGTATATAATGTTTTCTGGTTAAATATTCTTGGTGGGTAATTTTTTTTATCTGGTTAAGTATACTCCTATTAGTAGGATTTAGATAAATCAGGATCTCTCGATGAAGAAGGGGTAACTCTACTAACCTATTTAGTGATCTCGTTGGAACATTTTTTGTAAAATATTCTACTATTCTTTCCTCACGTCCCCTTCACCTCTTGTAATCTTGTTACCAGGAATGAATATATCTCAAGTTCTTTGAAGATTGAGTTAGTTGCGTTTTGTTTTTATATTTTAATTTGTGATTTAACTAATGGTAGAAAGCTTGGCTGTTGGTTTTGTAGCCCATTAAACCCGTATACTAATGTTTTTTTGAGATAATTATTGTATTATCCACTTTATTATATTGATAATATTCTAATATAATTTTTTTAAAAGCATATTTGTAAATATGTTTTTTTTTATGAAAAACCCTCTTCATATTTTGTATATGTATGTATAATACAAATGTCTACAATATAACATTCATCAGGCACAGAATTTTTTAAGTGGATATACTGGATACGATTTTTTTTTGTTTTGAAAAATATATGATCATCCCCCTTTCAAGCCCTAAATGCCTCATCTTTTTTTAACAAAAAAATTATTCTCTCATGATGGAGGCATATATTTTTTTTTTTGAAGGTTATGGAGGCATATATTTTTATAAAAAAAATAAAATACATATTCCAATTGTACTGACTCAATCATTGAAAATGTAATTTTTTTTTAATAAGATATATCTCTATAATAGATCCATGAAACTAACAAGTTATGTGGGGTTATAAATTAGGCTGAGTTGAACATGTGTTTCCTTTGTTTTCCATGGTCCTTTTTATTGAAAGTACCATGAAAAGGGAAAATGATATGTTTTGTGCAGCCCCAATCACATTTTAATCTTCTTTTTTTTTAAATCATACATCCCCGGTTAAAGTACATGATATTATATAACATGAAATATATAGATTATGATAGAACCCATGCATTATAATAGCGCTATTTATTCTATGTTATTATAGTATATACGGCTGCAAAAAGGATCAAGTATATCATCGCTACAATAGTTTTTCCAGAATTATTTTAATCAAATGCATAAGCTGCTTATGAAAATTGGTCACATACATATCATTACATTTCTGGGACATTCATAAGCAACAAAAACAAAAAGAAAATGTTACGCTCAATCTGTTTTATAATCCAAAACACGGTCCGCCCAAGTTTGAATCCAATGTTAGTTGATTACAGGTTGAACAGAATCACCAACAAATACATTCAAAGGAATTCAAACTTGAGACCTATGGAAGACAAACCGCGGCTGTGGCAGACAGCCCAGCGCAAGTAAATAATTTTTTTATTTTTAAAAATTTATATTGCATTCGAAATTAGACTGCCCCTGTAACCACATCCATTTCATCATACACATAACCTGCTCATTAAGAGAGGAAGCTCCAAATTTGAGTACAATACAAAAAAAAAAACATTTGACAAGTGCCACCCATGTTTAACCACCCAGATTAACAAGAACACCTCATAATAAACTAGGACACCATATTCCTTAACAATAATAAGGCTATTTTCAAACCACTCTGTCCAAGAAGGCTGACCTCAGCATTACAGGTGATCCATCCATCAACCAGCCTTACTGCCTCCAGTCTGGTGAAGCATTGCATCGATCTCATCACCATCTTCCATCTCCAGCTGTACATTATAACACTTTTACTTCATCAGATGCAGAGCATATAATAAGGATTCATTGTTGTTATTATTTGAAGATGACTACCTCATCTGGAGTCTGTTCCCCACGCAGGCGACGCCCGTCAAATAGGAAGGCTATCGCATTGAAGTCCACGGACTGTCGGTCACAATATGCATTCATGAGTTTCTTCAGTTGGGTGCTTCTTTTGATCCTGAAAAAGACTTCATTCCCATCCTACATGGATAAATCAACCAATTTCTTGAGTTAGACTACTACTCTATTGGCGACCATGGTTCCGAAAAACTCAACATACTACCAGACAAATTATTATCAAATGGAAGCACTTCAGCATACATAAATTGGAGTAATTCTAGTAACACAATAATGTGAATGCAATAGTTTCATAAATCACTTTCAATTAAACCATTAACATTCTATCGATTCTCTATATTCAAGAGGTTATAAAAAGGACCCATAAAAAATAACCTACTCAACAAAGATCTAGAAAACGGGTGATCATGGAAATGAAAAAATCTAACACATGAAGAACAAAAATCTGTTTGGCCTTTTTTTTTAGAGAGAAAAAAGTCACTAGAAACAGCTGATTCATTTAATTTATCGCCATTGAGAAAAACCTTTGCAACTTTTTTCCTTTAGAGATGGCAAACCAGCATTAACAAGAGATTGTGACATGTAAATCTCTTGCCCTTTTCTTTTGGGAGACACCTTGGTCCCTTTGTTTTTTTTCCCCCTTGAGGTAGGCCTTAATGTCATTCTCCATGTAGGAGTGTACCTATTGCTTTTAATAAAATTATACACGTGGCATACTCCTACTTTCCGTTATTTGTCCCAAAAAAGGTTTCTGTCATACTGATGTGGATAATTAGGATATTTTAAATTTTATAATTTGATTAAATTTAGAGATTTGCTTAGAATTGATTTGTTAGGATATGGTTGGTTAGGATGTGATTTGATTGATTAGAATGTGATTTGTTTTATTTGGTTAGGATTTGATTTGTTTTATTAATTAAAGTGTTTAACCATTGGAAAGGGGATCAACATTATCGAATGATTTGAAAAAGTATGGTTTTCTCTCTCCTCTATCTTCTCTTTGGTTCCTCTGTCCTGCATTACATATCCTACAATATTTTTCTGTCTCCCTGCAGGCTTATTTATAGGCAAAATTAATGTTAGTTCAACTAATTCAAGCTTGTAGAACATCTGCTAACTCTGTGTTATTTTACATGTACAATATAACTGCTATGATTACTAGTTAAAATGAATCAACAATAATACAATAGTTTTGCTGGGCTTGCTAAAAGAATACCTGGTTTAACTTTTCAAAGGACATTTGGATTGTAGGTGCTAAGATTACAGAGGAGCCTGGGTTTTTTTTAGTGGTGTTTCACTTAGGGGATTAATGGGAAGCCAATCTGAAGAAGAGTGTAGAGTGAGGGGTTGAAAGTAGTGAAAAGAGTGAAGGAATTATTGGTTGGAAGAATGACAGAGGATTGATTTGGGGGTTGAGTTGACTAGAAAAGAGGAAGAGGAGACAGTTGAATTGAGGGATAATGAGATTGGGCTGGTGGATATTTCATAAATTTGTAATGAGAGAGGAAGCTGGAAGTAAGAAGGGTTGTGCACTATCACAAGGATCTACTAAAAAACTGTAGTCTACATTACATCAAGGAATGGAATGGAGAGGAACAGATTGGGGGGGGGGGGGGGGGGGGGGAAGCAAAGGAATATTAGAATGGAGAGCAGAAGTGGCGGAGGAAAGCCACTAAAGTAGTGTAGAATTAGAATTTTGAGGGGTAGGATTTACAGTCGAATTACCTCAACCAGTCATAGTAAAGTTGCCCAACATTAGCCTACCGTGGCCTAAAGCCCTAACTGGGAAATGAAACAAGTTGCAACTAGCTATATAAAGTGTAGAGAGCAAGAAATGAAAGATTGTTGACTTAGAATGTATAGATAGTGTTTTTATAAACAATAAATTCTGCTGCATTTTGTTTTTCAGTGTATTTTGACTCCCTTAATATAAAAAAGCTGCATTTGATGAATTGATAAACACCAAAATCATCTACCTCATTTGATGTAATTCTCACACAGTATTTACAAGCATGCTAATTTTGAAAAATTTACAAGTTTGCCACTGATCACTCCATGCCTGGCTGATAGGAGAGGATTTGAAGGTGATTTCTAGGATTTGTATTGTGCACGTTTGGAGGGTCCTCATGGGGTGGTTTTAAGGGGAAGGGGGTTATTTTTCGCGAAGTAAGAGAGAATGAGGAAGCTGGAAGGAGTGAACAAGGTGGAGAGTAATGGAGTGGGATGAGAATAGCATGAATTTTTAAGGGTGTGAAGTGGAAAGTATGGGTATTTTGGGTATTAAATTTGGATAAGCTATTCGAGCATCTAGGCACGTGTATCCCTGAGATTGTTAGAAAACAAGGTCCAATAGGATTGTAAAAATAGATGATGTTTTAAGCAAATTTATATCAATTTTTGCAATGGTATTGACTATTAGTCAAATATAAATTCTTGTAATACAAAAAAACCTTCAAGAAACATCATTAAATTAAACCATCTAAAATTCGAAAGACTTCACAAATTCAAGAATATTCTCCATCACAAATATCTCAATATAAGTAAATAAATTAATACAGAGGAGTGCCATGCTCACTCAGTCTTTGATCCTTCAAGGTGAAGAATGAGAATCAGGAATTATATCAATTGATCACCAATTGATCAATAATTCACTACCAACACAAAACAAGTGGCCTAAGATATGCTTAATTCTGTTATATCAGGCATTATAGCCCCCCCCCCCCCCCCCCCCCCCAACCCCCCAAAGATATTTCTTCGATTTGAAAATGGATGGTCAGATTCGGTCCATCACTTTACGAGTGTTCCAAAGTGACAAAACAGCATTGAAAAAAAATCTCAAACAATGCTGGATTCCAAATTATTAGTTCCGCTGTTATTACACATAATAAGAAACAATGAATTTGAAAATGAAATAAACCCCCATGATCCTTCATGCCTATCATATGATTTTAAAAAACACAAGATTTTACAGCTCGTGTCTTGAAACCCATAGCCTGTCAAATCTCAAAAATGCACGTCTGTGTTTCATAATCACTCCACCCAAATCGCAGATCCCCCACCCCCGGGACAAAGAAAAATTACATATCTGGATTCCTCAAAGAAGTATCCCCATCTGTCGTAACAGTGTCCTTAAGCTAGTCAACCAATGGAAAAACAGTCAAAACATCAGAATTTTCAACAATGATTTAACTGGATCACTTTTCTCCCCTATTTATATATAATACTTCATTTCCATGAGAACCATTATTGAACAGTGAAACCACCTATAAATCTAAATCCACTGGTGAAACTTCTGATTCACTACACTGAGCAAGTTATTGTAACATATAACCAGTACAAAAAGGGATCAGCCTTCCTCCAATCTATAATCTTATAAAAACTAAAGGTGTCACAAAGGGAAATGGAAAAAAAATAGAGAGAGAGAGAGACAGAGAGAAAGAAAGGGAAGTGTTAAAGTTCATTGAAAAGAAAAGCAAAAGGAAGAAAAATACTTGCCTGATACGAAGGTAATTCTAATAAATTCTCCAGGAAGATTTATGTTGTTTACAACTCCCACTGGATAGATACTGCATATGAATGGGATGTGCATCTTTCTATGCCTTCTCCTTTAACCCCCTCCAGTTTTACATTTTCAAGTGAGAGAAGGGTGCAAATTATCAAATTAAGCTATCAATGCCTTCTTACTCTTACTCTTGTTGTTTTTTCAACTATGTTGACTATGAATATCTTATTATTGGCAGGAATTAACACGACTTAGAGCTCAAACACCTCCCCAATCTTATGCCTACAGGTTTATATGACAAACTTAGTGGTCTTATCACCTAGAAACAACAATCTCAGTATCTATGGTACATGTATCAGAAATTGAATAAGAATCCTCTGATTCAAATGGGAAAAAAACAAAACATTAAAGAACAGGACAACAAGCCAAGTGTTAGCTCACAACAATAATTTCAAGGGAGTATTAACCCCATTTCCACCCAAGGCCTAGCCATCTAGGCGGGGGATTTAACAATACTGAGAACAAGAACATTTAATAGACACCTCACAATCTCTTTGACCTATGGTACTGCAGTAAAACTATAAGAAGAAAATGGTAACTGCATGAGTATCCTCTCCCTATCATTAAATTTAACTAATCTGTTTGCAATATTATATGTATGACTATCCTATTGCACTGGATAACACTCTTGATGATACCAGCAATATGGCTATCATATAAGCAAATTCATTAAGTTTTCCAGCTAATGAAACAGTATCATATTGCATTCAGACAAATACAAGGAATCTTGATGAACAGCGATGACAGGAAGAAATCTAACTGGTTGAATTGTTTATAAATGGATCAATGGTATACCAATGGTAAATCTCATCTTATCCAAAGTGAAGCCAATTCAAAAAAATATTAGAGTGCTTCATTCAACAACAAACCCACTGAACCATAATTACAGATTGATTTCCACAACAACTACATTACTTATTGTCAATCATGTGGATGCTATAAACAAAATGCAAGCCAAATGCTTATATGATGAATGAGTATAACAGAAAGTAATCTCATATTGAATTGCAAAAGCAAAGGAGACGCAACTTCAAGTCCCATTCCAGTTTAGGGGGAAAAAATCTAAGGTGAAACACAAACATTTACCCAAAAATTGAAATATGAAAAACAGAAGCACAAATGAATAACAACAAATCATTATATGTGTTCAATCGAACAACATATCATCTTCTCTTTTTTCCAGTTTCTAAGATTGCCTTCTGCTTAAAAGTAGTGTTTTCCCTTTCTACATTTTGTTATGAAATAAAGAGACCCTTCCCAGTTTTTTTCATAAGCAGATAAAATATCTCATCGGTAAAAAATAATATACAATAGATATTAAAAAAAGCATATTGTTTGCAGTATTTTTTTTCTTTTTTAGTTGTCTTCCATTGCACCACCTTTGAGCTTGTATAAGTCTATATGAAAACAAAAAACAAAACACAGAGACATTTCAACCTGATACTGAATCAAATCGAAATATTCTATGATCTATACAACATAAAGAAGCAAACCCACCATCATATCAAGCAGTTCAAAAGCTTAAGAAAACAACCCAAAAAAGATGTGCCCAAGTTACAATCTTCCAGGGATGACATAGAAATATTCGTGCATATCATTCAATCTGACTAAAATTCGACTTACGATTAATGAATCTACTGATCAAGTCCCCTTCTGTACCATATCCGTTCAATCTAACAATATTTACACATCGAATTACAAACGGTTCAACACGAGACCTAAAAAATGACCTACTTAGAGCTGTCAAAAACATGTTTCAGCATAATCACTCAACATGAAACATAACTTCCCAAAACCCTAATAAAAAAAAAACATCAAACAACAGCGCATCCAAAACCCTAACATAATCATCATCTCAAAAAACAATTTCAGGACTCAGGATCAAACGATGTAGGGTTAATGAGAGAGAGATGAGTAGAACAGACCTGACCCTTGACCTTAAGATTGATGTGGCCGGACTGGTCGGCGGGCTTCTTGTCCTCTTCCTGGTTCGGAGCTCCCGACATCTCTCTCTCTCTCTCTCTCTCTCTCTCTCCCTCTCTCCTCTCAAGGGGAATATAAAAAGAATCTAGTTTTTTCTTCTCTTTTATTTGTCTTTTTGGAAAGCCACAATAGCATTTAGCACATAATCCTAACATATTAACGTAAGTAACCTCTTACTAGACTAAGTGCATGTTTAGAAACACAGTTTAAAAATCAGTTTTTAGCTTTTGCAGCTTTATGTACACCTTTTGAAAGTGTAATGATGATGATTTGATAGTGTAATAATGATAACTATATAAAACACAGATTCGAAGTGAAGTTTAGAGATAAAATCTAGTAATGATGATGTATTTAAGTTGCATTTTAATAATAGCTTTTAACTTTTAAATGATTATGTATTTGATTTGATGTGATCTCAAAAACTAAAAGCTGCTTTTAGTTTTTGTTATCAAACATTAAACTAAGCATCTATCCCCACCACCCAAATTTTTTTATCTTGTGAAACAAAAAAATCCCGCTGCGAGGAAGAGAAAAAGGGAGAGAAAGAGCTCTCCTAGACACCGCCCATGCACGCCATATCATCCTCCGCCCCACTCCACTCCGACCTCTCATCCTCCCCCTCCTATGTTTACCATTGAATATACAATTTATAGTAGTATAAACTACGAATGTGAATCGGTCGGTTTGGTTTGATTCATTGAGAAACTATATTGAATCATACTATCATCATATTTTGTTTAAAACCGAACTGAATCGAAGTCGAAATCAAACCGACAAAACCATAAACCGAACCAAAATTATTTACTTAAATAGAACTAAAATCAAACCAATTGAGAATGTGGTGTGGCTGTTGCGCCCATAGTCGCTGAGGAAAAGTTATGATCAGTTTCATAAGATGATGAGGCTCTTTTTCTCTCTCCATTCTCTTATCACGAACTGAGTAAGTAGAGGTGGTTTTTACTTGACTTTGGTTCTCTTAGGATTATTGACATGCACTTGCTAGTGCGCAAGTTTGCGCTTACCCCTCCCCTTTTAGTTGGTGATATCCAAATGCACGTTGATTCATAACTTAGGTTGTACCTTTTGTGCTTGTAGATTCATATCATGATTGATTGTCAATTGAATATGACTTGATTAGATTTTTTGAGGTGCATAACTAACTTTTTAGTCTTGAATCGAATATGACTTATTTAGATTTTTGAGGTTCGTGGCTAACTTCATTGTTTTTCTCTAATAATGGTAATTTTGATTTGTCTAATATTTAGTTTAGCTGAATTGTCTGATTGTAATACTTTTAGAGTTCACCTTGTTGCTATTATATTCATGCTTTTTTTTAATGTGTTAATTAGTGAATATATTGTAATTGTTGAATGAAATGTGAATGTGATTGTGAATGTGTTGATATTTTAATGTACATTGAATGTTGAATGTGATCAAATGTATCTCAAGTCTTCTTTAAAAAAAAATATACGGTTTGACATCGCTACGGTCTAACAGGCTTTCTCAGATCGACAGACCAACTATCAAATGTTTTAAATGAAGATTGACAGAGTGTCTGTTGAATATTTTAAATGATAGTTGACATATTTACCATTGATTGTTCTAAAAAAATGTTGACAGAGAAACTGTCAAATGGTTGGTGAAATTAGTGTTATTCAAATTATGATCTTTTTTTTGGTGAGATTAGTTAATTGGTTGATGGAAGTAGACATGCCCAAAAAATTAATGATATATATACCTCATCCAAGAAGATATAGAGGTATATGGACTGTCCACACAAAATACTTTTTTATATTAATAAAAAACAAATCAAATATTGTAAATACTAAGAACATCCATAAAAAAAAATTTGTACAAGATGAACCAAATGGGACACCCATTAACCTATCCAGGTGAAGGGGAACAATAAAACTCACCTTCCCTGTGAAATAGGTTTCAACATCCTCATCTTGCTTGTGGTAGGGCATCATGATTGATGTTGAAACACTAATAGAGGTGGCATATGAGCCGAGCCATTCAGGCTCTGTTAATTCGATTAGATAATGAGTCGAGTTTGAAATTTTTTTAAAGTTCGATTGTAAACAAGTCAAGCCCGAGCCAAGCCACAAGTCTAAATGATCTCGTTTCGAATATGATTGTTTAGTGATGATTTTTGAATAGATTGTTAATTTTTGGCATGTTATCTATTTTGTACATGTTTTAATTGCTAAATGATTTTTTTAGCTAAACGAGAGTTAAATGAGCCCGAGCTCAAGCCTTGGTTTGAGCTTGCATTAGAGCTCTCTTTAAAATGAACCGAGCTTCAATCGACCTTTTCACGAGTCAAATGAGCCGAGCTTGAACACAAAATTAAGCTCGGTCCCGAGCCAAGGTTGAACATGTCAAAAACTCGGCTCACTCGGCTCATTTATCACCCCTAAGTACTAAACCCCCGTTTAGACAGAAAATTAAGTTATTATGATGTTTATAACTATTCTAGTATAAATAAGGATAAAATAATTTTTTGTTCAATTGTGTTTTGAATTATTTTCGTTGAGAAACGTAATAATAAAATATTTATAATTTAAATAAAATATGAATAAAAGTGTGGATAAGAATTTATAAAACGTGAAAAAGTGAAGACATGACAATTGGACCCACATTATTTGGATTGAGTAACCTTAAATAAGTTAATTTCAGGGTTTGACTGTAATCCATATATCATTTTATACCAATTAATTCTAACATACAAATTCTTATTTATTCAAACTTTCCAAACACCCATTTTATAACTATTCTGACTAATTCACATTTATTCTGACCTATTCTTGAACCAAACTAGGGCTAAAACAACAAATGACGTAGTTATTATATTATATAGTTATTGTGGAAGAGCATCATTGTTAGGTAAAGATGTTGGGATTTTAATAAAACTCTTAAACCTAGATCTCATGCAGATCAATGAAGAAAAATCAATAATATGCGTACTTGTCGCCATTGTTTAAGGATCTGATAATAGGTCTTCCATCTCCAAGTCCCTCTGTCTTTTGCCTTCTCTCACACAATGATGGGATGAGTATGAGAAAGAGAAATTAGGGTTTAGAGTGGAGACCTCAACCATTTATATAGACAACCCAAATTCCATCTTTACCCATCATAAAGACTGGAATTACAAATGGATCCTTAATAGGTCTCTACACATAAAAAAACTGAATATGTACTCATTTAATACACGTGTAATTGAACGTGCATAAGAGATATGCATTTAACCTTATAAAAAATTAAAACATAACTAAATAGGTATAATCAACTCCACTCATTCTTTATTTGACGGTCATCAATGCCTAATAATGTGATCTATGTAGATCCACCTTAAAAAAATTTCTGACAAAAGAATCTCATAACATTCTATCACATAGATATTGGGGGGACCCCATGGCTGAACTTACAATCAAGTTAGGAAAATTACATTCGCCTATTTATCATTGGTCTCACATAAAATTCTTTCAAATTATACCTAACAAACAGTAAGTATGACACATCGCTAAGACTCAAATCCAAGACCCACCCTTAACACAGGTAAACCCTGAACAATTGTACTATGGCCACTGAAGACATCACATGACTCATGTTGGCAGCTATTAGAACCAAATGGGCGAGGGGAAGGGGTACAAAATGAGGGACTGCGACCACGTTACTCAGAATTTGATGTTCTTTTGTAACCAATTTTTTTAAAAAAAAATCATAAAAATTATTCTCAACCGATTTTATAAAAGCTACTTTCAACAAGTTTGGAAAAGCTACGACATAGGTCACTCCTCATGAGGCCCATATGTAATACCAAATAGTTAACCAAATTTCCAAAGTAGTTAACATGATAATAGTAGTAGTAAATACATAGTAATAAAAGTCTTATACAGGGTAAGAAAAAGAAACAGACTAAACAGCCATCTCAGTTCTTTCTGGGAAGCTCAAAACCAAGCCCCATATAATACTCACTGGCGCTTCATACTACATCAAATGAAAGGTTAAAGTTAGATCACAGATAGAAAGAATCAGACATAAAAAATACAAAGATCATCTTATCTTACCTCATTATGTATAAGTTGATCAGATTCATATTCTTTTTCTAGTAACTCGAGATGATTTTCTTCGTATCCTGTCAGTTCAAGTTTTTCCATATTCAGTGACATACAAATATAACCCTCCCAGCCAGTTCAGAAGTCCATGGCGCTCCCTGACTATTTGCGATGGATCAACTACGCATTGATCTTGCATGAGCGAATGAATGAATATTCAACGACACTGCGTAGAACACACTTATGCTGTCCGACCACCGTGACATGTGACACCAATGCATGATAGACGATGAGGCATGTGCATTTATTAGTTAGAAATATTAATTAAAAGATTAAAATAAAACCACATCAGGCCTCATATACCGTGCAACTTAAAAAATTATTTTTGAAGAAATAACGGTAATAATGTAACGGGACAGCAAGTTGTTGAACCCAACTGTTTGAGGTCATATATAGCAAGGTTTTTTTTATGGTATGACCTTCAAATAAATATACATAACCCACTAGAAATATGCTAGATGTTCTAAAAGCATATTAGCCGGGTATCATCGAGGGAGTGTTCCATATCGGGCTAGGCAGAGCTAGCAGCCAATCCGGTCATCCGGGAGGGCTATGCTTGGCCTTCTCTCTTCTGTGTTTTTCATCTATTTTAGGAGAGGTTTAATCCACACTATTTGTGTGATTAATTTCTCATTTTCTTTTTCTCCATACTGTCTATCCACTTTCCCCTCCTCTCTACTGTGTTTTTTGAGGTAAATTCAGACTTATATAACATTATTAATCAGTTATATACCTGTCTATCTTTTCAGAAAAAAATGTTCTAAAAGTATATATTAAACAAATATAACAAAAGATGGGGTTAATGTTGTTTTTGTACGCTTAACATAACACTTTTTCAAAACTCTCTTTTTAATTTCCTTCTCTCTGTTTTCTTTTCCTTACAATTTTTTTCTTTTTTATTAATTCATTATTTTTTTTGTTTTTAACATGATATGCTAGGGAGGGTAACAGACCTTTTCCAGTGGTTTCCAGCGGAGTGGTCGAGATACACCCTCTCTTAAAAAGGTCGTAGGTTCGAATCTGTCTTTACCCACCATAAAAAAAAAAATTTAATATAATAAAAAACACAGAAAAATAACTACATAGAATTAAAAAAGATATGTTTTTTTTTAAAAAAGGTAAATAAAAAAACAGAAAATATTCGCTCCATTTCAACTCCACCTGGTACAACTCAGCAGGTCCTGAAGTTGTAGACCCCACATCTGGTTGTGCTGTTTGGATGCCTCGATAACACATTTATTTTTTCCTTTATTTCAATTGCCACATTCAATCCATTCATTCAGCTACTGTAGATTCAGTAATTATGTCCCAAAAGTCGAAACAAAAATTTATAACAAAAAAAAAGTCGAAACAAAAATTTAATCCTACCAAAACTGATGAGAGAAAAATAATACCCATATTCGCAAACCACCAAACCGTTAAATTGAATCAACCACTAATTAAAATATATATGTAATCAACCCTTTACTTACATCCCATAAAATAAATATAACTCACACCTGCTAACTACAAACCCTACAATTAATAATAAATACAATAAAAATAACAAATCCATCTCTCTTTTTTCTCTCTCAGGAAATCTCATTCCTCAAGCACCAGTTGTGAACTCGCACTTTCCGAACCCTGAAAAAAAAAAAAACCATGTTAATCTCTATAATAAAATAAAGAAAAAAAAAAGCTCTTCTATAGATCTTGCATGGACCGTTATTCAAAGACATTTGACACTGACATTGCCAGAGCCCAAATTCACGATAAACGATGCACGATGCCTCGTTTATTGTGCAGCATAGCAAATATTTAAATAAAAAAATGTTGATGACGGCCCCACACTTTAAAAATAATCAACGGTCCGGATTTAATATATGGCAAGTAACCTTAACAGTAAAAGCACCGCGAGTTACTGAACCAATATTACACGTGTCAAAAAAAAAAGAGTACAGTTGGAGGACAACTCACTGGGAAGCTGGGTGACAACATAAGCCGCCCCATCAAAGTCGCACGTGCCGACCCCACGTCCGTTCCTCTGGTAGTAGCTGTTAAAAGCGAAGGTAGCGTGGGCCTCGATCGTGTTCGGGTCAAAACAAGCCTGGCCCGGTTGAATGGCCCGACAGTCCGCCTTCCCTTCCCCGCACGCGTAGTCCAAGGCCCGCTGAAGCTTCCCCCTCTCGGCCCGACCGTTCGCCACGCACCACGTCTGCCCGACCGAGCTCGTCGTCACCTCCTCCGCCGCCTCTGGAGGCCTCGCCACCACCGCCTTCACCTGCGGAAGTCCGCCGCCGCCGGTGAACGCGATCTGGTACACCGCCTCCTCGTCGGGGTAGAACAGCCCGTAATTCCTCTCCGACGTCGGCCCGACTTTCTGGTCCTCGTTGAAGAGCGCGAACAGGTAGACGTCGATGTCCGCCTGGGGTTTCCTCGGCGTGTTGAGGTCGGAGACGAGGACCCGCCGCACGAGGTTGCCGTTGTAGGCGGCGGCGTTGTCGACGCCGGCGCCGGTCTCGTTCGCGTCCCCCTTCGACGGCCACCCCGTCTCGGTGACGACGACCCTCAGGTCGTCGTACTTGAGGGCCGCCATGGCGGCGAAGACGGCGTCGAGCTGCGCGTCGAGGAGGCTTAAGTAGCGGAGGCCGTTGCCGGGGTCGACGACTCCGGGGTTGGGTCTGAAGAGGGCGTAGTCGAGGGAGATGACGTCGGAGTTGGCCTCGTAAGCGAAGAAGGGGTAGGCGTTGACCATCAAGAACGACCCAGTTCGGCGGAGGAAGTCGAGCATCGGCTGTATGACCGTCCCGGCGAGGTCAGGTCTGAAAGAACCGGATGAAGGGGGGTAGGAGGACTGGAGGGCGGAGAGGGCGATGGGGGAGGAGACCTTGACGGAGGAGTCGAGGCTGAGGTTGACGAGGGCTTGGTGGATGTTGGACATGGCGGGGACGAGGTAGGAGGAGAGGTTGCGGGGGTCGACGAAGACTTCGTTGCCGACGGAGATGGTGTCGATGAGGGTGGAGGGGAGGTAGGGGGAGATGTTGAGGGAGACCCATTTGGAGGCGAAGGAGGGGGAGATGGCTGCGGAGATGAGGAGCTCGTTGGGGAGGGTGACGGTGGTGTGGATGGAGGTGTTGGAGAGGGAGCGGAGGACGGTGGGGTCGGCGTCGTAGAGCTTGACGCGGGAGATGTTGTGGGATTTGAGGAGGGAGACGACGGAGGTTGGGGAGGGGAGGTTGTTGGCGACCCGGCCGTAGTTGACGCCGATTGTGCCGGCTGAGGCGACGGTGAGGAAGAGGAGGAGGAGGGAAAGTGGGAGGAGAGACGCCATGATTGAGAGAGAGAGAGAGAGAGATTTTGTGGACTTGATGAATTGGGAGAGGGGTTTTTGTAGAGGGAGAGAGTGAGGGGATAGTGGAGTGAGTGGGGTGAAGTGCACGATTAGATTGAGGGGGGTGTGGGATAAGTCGACCGTTTGATACAGAGAAAAAGTCGACCGTTCGAGAAGGGTTTAGGGTCAGAGTGGGGGCCTCTTTGCATTGGGTTCGGATCTTGTACGGTAGTGAGAATTTCCATGTGGGGGGGACACAATGCGGTCACATACGTATTATATATTATAAATTGTAGATGTGAAATACTTAATTTTAATATTATTGTTTTTAAATATTGTCTCCACAGCATTTGTTGAACAGTTTGGGATAGGTCTAGTAGCAACGGAACAGATGCCAATTGAATAGATTTATATCCTAATATATTCGAAAAATATCTGTAATTAAATTCGACAAATATTTAAATGAGATATCCATGTCTGAACTTAAAATCTGGATTTGAATTCGAATAATTATCCGAAACATTAAAAAAATAAAAATAACATATCTAATATATGAAATATGTAAAAAATCTAATAATTGATTAATGTAAAACATAAAATTATAAAAATTATAATTATATTACATTATTTAAAATATAATAAATTATAAAAAACCCTAACTAATCCTAAAAATATTAATATAATAAATAATAATATAAAATAAATTTGCGATACAAATATCTTTTTAGAATAGATATCATCATATTTGTATCCAATCCAAAATATTTTGGATACGAATATAGGTTTTTAGATATCGGATAATTTTTTAAATTTTTGGATACAGATTCAAATTGGATACAGATTTTTTTTGAATAATTGATAGGCTTAATATTTTGGGGGCGCTAATAAAAAGTGAATGTTATTTTGTTATTATATACCTTCTAAATAAAGTATATATCTAAAACTCCAAAAGGATATGGCCGGATTAGAAAAGCATGTTTCATGTGACTTTCATATATATAAAGTATATTATTAACATAAATAATATAAAATGTTAGATACACTCTTGTTTATAATATCACCTACAACCCATACACATCTTGATTATAAAAATGTAAATACTTTTATTAGAAAAATACATACTACAACAAATTAATTGTATCCATGTATTTATAAAAAAATAATTATTTTAACGAGATATATGTATTATTGGACAGCGATTGAGATACATGTGATTAAGCAGTGCTATAAATTATAGAGTGTGAAAGTACATCCAAATAATAAATGTAATGTATATATTTTTCATGATATTAAAAATAGAAATAAGACGTGTAAAGAGTTAAAATAATATAACTAGGTTGTTATTGATCAATTTTTTGTTTCTCCTTGAAGTCTTCACATGTTTTTTTTAATATTTATTTTATGTAAAAAAATATAAATTTTTATAAAAATTAAATATATTCCTCAATGAACTGTGTATATCCTTTAACATAGAACCATATACCTTAACTAAATTGGACTGCATGTGGAACTATATACAATAACTTCATGTTATTTCATAATTTACATGGGGCCTTTAATTAATATTAGATATACTTGAGCTCAAATTAATACATAACAAAATTGTCAAATATGACCTACTAGAACCAGCCTCCTAAAACCAGTTCACACATGATTGTGAATAGGAAAATAATACACTCAGTCATATTTACTAACCAAAACTCAGACCTCATATGTTTTCATTTAAAAAAAAATAGTAAACGGCATCTAGTGAGGTATATGCTTTGATAAAATGTACATATCGTTTCATTTCGAGTTGAATGAACTCATTTTTATATAGTGTAAGAAAAAAATTAGTGAAATATATACATCATCTAACAAAGTATATGCTTCAATGAATATGTAACAAAGTATATGGGTCTGTGTTTTGGATTGAAAAAAAAACTGAGTGTAAGAAAATGTAACAAATTATATGCTTCAATGAATATATAACAAAGTATATAGGTCTGTGTTTTGGATTGAAAAAAAAATTGAGTGTAACACACACTCTTTGTGAATATCACTTTTTCACCCGTGCTTGACAGATACCGAATAGAGGACCTCCCTATGAGGGGCTGTCCCTTGCTGGGCCAAAGAAACTTTGGGACTTTGGCAGTTTTCTAATGATACTTGCAATCTAACTTGATTCTCTGTTTGATTATTTTATGGACTGTAGTGAAAGGAAATGTGCCATTGCATCTTTCGTTATTAAGCTTCATTTACAATTTTAAGAACAAGATGTATCTAATTCTTTATAATCATCGTTTTACCCACATGAATATTTTTGTACTTTAACTGACCAAACGATGTACTAGTATTTACACAAATTTTCACGGATGGTTTAACAGATAATTTGTAGGGGTTTAAATGCATTAATTTATTATTATAATGGCGAAAGAACAAAAAAAAAAAAAAATCAAATTAATAAGAAAAATGATTTTTTATTTTAAAAATGTAGATATTTGTTACCTTATTTCATTTCTGAATTCGAATTACAAACTCTGAAAAGATGAAGAAAAGACATGCACAACATAAAATAACAAAAGCGCGATCAGTTGTCCCGACTATCCCTCGGATTAGAAGAGATTTCTAAACCGAGGAGGGACTCAAATGGCTGTGATCACCCCGTGATGCATAACCTCCCGTTTGTGAACACGATCTCTTCGCCTTTGTAATATGTAGATCCTAGTCCCGAACGCACCTTCAAAACATCTCCCATACTCTTGATAGACCCGCATTCCTTTGAATATGGCTTCATTTCGCGTGCGCCATATCGTCCATGTCCCCAATGAAATGATGGACTGCGATATGGTTACTTTTAGTCTGCCGCCTGACGTCCTTCGCAACGCCCCGCCTGCTGCCCATGGCTCTTCAAGCGATTGAAAGGCTGTCTTGAGTCCAGTGTGCGTCCCCACCTTTTCTCAAAACTCCTTCGCTATCGGACACACGCAAAAGAGATGGTGAATGTTCTTCAAAGGGTCCGTACACAGGAGGCAAACAGTGGAGTCATTTGGAGCTCACCTAGACCGCGTTCAAGTGACAAGAACCAAGTAAACACCTTAATCTTTAGTGGTATTTTTGGCCTCCATATCTGTTTGAAGAGTGCACACGTCGAGGTGCTGCCGGTGGTTTGACAATCGCCACCATTGATATGCGCTCTTCACCGAAACCCCCTGGTGGACTGGGGTTTCTAAACCGAGGAGGGAGTGGAGGAATAAAAAAATTGTTACACTGTAGCTAGGGGTGGTAAACGAGCTGAACGAGCCGAGCTTTGACATGTTCAAGCTCGGCTCGTTTATAAACGAGTCGAGCCGAGCCGAGCTCACGAGCCTCAACGAGCTTAGCGTTCTTCTTCATTTTAGGGTTTTTAGGGATTGAAAATAAATTTTAGTCTAAATAAACCAAGTTCATGAGCCTAAACGAGCATAACTTTGTATTAATTTAATGTTATGATTTTATAAAGGAGTTTAGTTAAGTTTCAACTAAGTTTTTATAACACAAACGAGTCGAATTTGAACATAAAATGAAGCTCGATCCAGTTCCCAAGCCTAACCGAGCTTTAAAAATTGTTCAAGCTCGTTCATTTGTCTAATTGAACGAGCCTGAACGAGCTTAAACCGAATCGAGCCTGAGCTGAGCCCGAGCGACTTAGTTCATTTACCAGCCCTAACTGTAGCAATGATTCTATATGCAACTCAAACTGTATAGACGTGTGATTGCGTAGCATTGAGGCGTGTACACTCATGGGCTCGCAATCCAGCTGCCACTCATTACCTCTCCAAGATCTTCATCTCATGATCATCTAATTAATTTATTTGCTAGTCATATGGGTTCACTTATTGCCTTCCATTGGGGCTGAAAAAGCTACTGCAACTTGTTCATCGTCCACTTTTACGTGAGTAGATTCACTGTTCTTCATCACAGCTTCCAATTATGCTTTAATGAAATGGCATCTTGAAGGACATGCATGATATTTGCCCCCTTTTTGGCACATGAAAAGATGGCATCTTTTGCACAAGTCAAATAAAAATAATTAATGAAGAAAGCAATAATAGTGCAAGGGACATTTTGAAGCCAGAGGAAACAAATACTATAACTATAATACTGTCCCCACCACGTGTATCTTCATCCCCACCATTCACAAAAAAATTTTGGGTAGTGGAGACAGTAGGAGGAGGGGAAGAGAAAAAGAGGGAGAAAGAAAAATAGAGAGAAGCACAGCGAGAAGTGGCGAGCAGAGGGGGGAGTGCATGGCTGATGAGATCGGAGGAGGTTGGGGAGAGAGAGCACGAAGGATGGAGAGGGTGGAGGATGACAGGGGCGGCTCGCACCCCCCCCTCTCTCTCCCCTTTCCCTTGGGGCCCTCCACCCTCACCCTCTTATGCCTGTTGCAGCCTTCCCTAGCAATATTCTCCTTACCAACTCCCCCTCTCTCTTTCCCCCATTCCCCGTTAGGTGAGATTTTGAAATGTCTTTTTCCTTTATATTTCTCTCTTCAAAATCTACAAAAGTCCATCACTTATGAAAGTCTTCACAAATTCTGTTTAAATTGAATAGCAGGTGACAAAATGTCTACTATGAGGAGTCTCAATCGAATAACATTGGACTTTTTGTCCACGAAATAATGTCTCAATCAAATAACACTGAAAATTTTGTCCACGAGATAATGTCTCAATCGAATAACGCTGGACGTTATGTCCACGAAATAATATCTCAGTCGAATAACACTGGATTTTATGTCCATGAAATAATGTCTCAATTGAATAACGTTGGACTTTTTGTCAACAAATAATATCTCAATCGAATAACGATGAACTTTTTGTCTATGAACCAATGTCCCGATTGAATAACACAAGATTTACAAATCCATATAGATGAACAAATTGTCCATAAGAATCCTAATCGACTACCCCCCTATGATTTTGTGTATAATAGTTTTTGTGTTTCCAAAATTGTGAAATAAGATTTTTTTAGGTATAATTTTAAAAAGTGACTGATTTGAGTATTTCTAACTTTTATGAGATTTTTTTATCATTTTTCCTTTAATTATTTAACACCCCAATTAAAAAACATTAATAACTAATAAAATATTATTTTATTTGTGCATGAATTTTATTATTTTTTTAAAAGTTAAATCGTAAAAAATTAAAAATTTTCATTATAAAATATTTTATATTTCTAAACTTTACAAAATCTTTTGGATCACTTACATAAGTTTAAAATATATATAAAAAAATCCATATGCAAGATATATAAGATATATAAATAACAAAAAAATTGAAAAAAAACATAAAAAATATAGGATTAATAAATTTTTTTTATAAATTTAAAAATGATAATTTTGACAATATTAACATTTTATAGCATACTTAAAAAATTTAATAACATATACAATTAATCTTAAATAAATTTGATATTATTTTTCAATGACTGCATGAAAAGTTAAAAAAATATGATGAGAGATTTTAAAAACATTATTTTAAATATATTCCGAGAAGGTGGAAGAAGAGCAACCCACCACCAATCCCACCACCCACCGTCCCCTCCCGAGTCCCGATCCCCAACCATCTCCGGGACACATCGCCGCTGTCTTCCTCAAATGCGCGCATGAGCTCAAGGAGGCCGGCAACCGCCTCTTCCCATCCCGCAACTACGCCGCCGCCCTCCACCAGTACGACCTCGGCCTCAAGCTCCTCCCCCCGTCCCACCCCGACCGCGCCGTCTTTCACAGCAACCGCACCGCCTGTCTCATGCACGCGCGCCCCGTCGTAGATTACGAGGCCGTCGCCTTGGATTGCTCGCTCGCCCTCCGCGCCCAGCCCAACCACACCCGCGCGCTCCTCCGCGGCGCCCGCAAAGCGCTCGGCAGCAGCGAGGCCGCGCTCCAGGACGCCCTCCCTCCTCTCCTTCGATCCCTCTATATCCAAATGTCAAATTCAAACGATGCATTTGTTGTTAATACTGATAATAGTATTTTGATTTGATTGTATGTCCGTATGTTTGTTTCCTTGTACCATCAATGGCAAGAGTGAATCATTAATGAAGCAACATTAATTCTATTTGCCATTTGATACTCTGAAAAATAAGAACAGCATGACATTCAGTTCATTCATAAGATATTGTTACAACGAGATGTGCGTGACATAAAATTAGTTTGCCCTTTATATACATGAGAGTTTTAAAAAAATCTCTTTCAAGCGAGACCCATAAATCAATAAGAATTACATAAATTACTATAATAAGAAATTATTATGTATATACCAAAGTTTCTGAGATATTGGTGAACATTGAATGATCTTCACACTATAGATTCACAATAACCATTTGAAAGAGCATGGGAACAAAAAATCTAGTGACTTTATTTAATTAGCTAGGTATGTCAATTATTTAATAAAATAGTAATTATCTAAAATTTAAATATACAAATTAAAGTTAAGATTATATTCCCTCCAAAAAAACATTTATAGATGTCAATATATTATAAAAGCATATATCTTTATATCATATACTATTTAATAATAAATTTAATTATTTTAATCCTCAATTATTTACTACTTTGGTTAAGAAACTTAAACCCAAAAACACAAGAAATCCCTACACAAATCAGCCAAAAAATCAGATTAGGTCGTTTGTTAACATGTCCAAATTGTTACCCTTATAAAAATCAAGAGTACCATAAATTTGTGTTAAAAACTTCTTACTTACAAGCACTAGATCTAACTCTTTCAAGAGTCTAGATCAATTGAAGTCCGTTTAGTTAGTATTATCAGTATCTAATATGAGAGTGACATTTGTATTCAATAATTGATTATACAGTTTGATTTATAAATCAAGATTTAATTAATAGATACATGTGTCAATATTCTATTAAATATTAAATGATACTGATTAAATCCAAACTTGATTGGATCTAAACTCATTTTTTCAACCCATGCGTCACTCTGCTAATTGTGTTGACACTGAACGCCACTCACTCACTCACCTCCTAACAGCCCCCATCCTCTTTATCCCACCAGGGGGCGGAGGGGGGAAATTAACGAAGAAACGTCTCCTTGGAAGCCTCTAGAAACCCCTGCAAACCCTAAAATCTTGAATAAAACATATCATCATCATCATCATCTCTCGCGTTCACTCTCCCCTTCGGTTTCTCCCAAAATGGGCAAATCCGGCGGAAGGCGAAAGAAGACCAACCCCACCACCAATCCCAAACCCCACCACCCACCGTCCCCTCCCGATCCCCAACCATCCCCCTCACCCACCACCATCCCCGGAGACATCGCCGCGGTCTTCCTCAAACGCGCGCACGAGCTCAAGGAGTCCGGCAACCGCCTCTTCCAGTCCCGCGACTACGCTGCCGCCCTCCACCAGTACGACCTCGGCCTCAAGCTCCTCCCCCCGTCCCACCCCGACCGCGCCGTCTTCCACAGCAACCGCGCCGCCTGTCTCATGCTCGCGCGCCCTGTCGTAGATTACGAGGCCGTCGCCTCGGAGTGCTCGCTCGCCCTCCGCGCCCAGCCTAACCACCCGCGCGCGCTCCTCCGCCGCGCCCGCGCCCTCGAAGCGCGAGGCCGCCGCGAGGCCGCGCTCCAGGACGCCCTCTCCCTCGACCCCTCCAACCGCGACGCCCTCGACCTCGCCCGCCGCCTCCGCTCCTCCATCGGCGACCGCGCCAGCGCCCCCACCAATAGCCGGCCTTCCCCCGCCGCGCTCGGCGCCTCCGCCGTCCGCGGCACTCCCACCGCCGTCGCCTGCCTTGGTCCCTGCCTCCCCGCCCGCCCCGTCCCCAAGAAACCTCCCTCCGCCCACTCAACACCTGCTCCACCCGAGAAGCCCATTGAGCCTCTGAAATCCGTTCCGGAGAAGCCCGGAAATACTTATAGCAGTGAATCGGTGCCCACGCTGAAGAGACCGTTGGAACCAGTGGTCACGTGGTGGAGGCCATTGAAGCTTGTTTTTGACCACGACATAAGGCTCGCGCGCATGCCGGCGAGGTGCACGTTCAAGGAGCTGAGGGAGGTCGTGACGAAGCGGTTCCCTTCGGCCGGGTCGGTGCTGATTAAGTACAAGGACTCCGATGGGGATCTTGTGACCATCACCAGCACGGCTGAGCTCAGGCTCGCGGAGTCGTGCGTGGATTGCGTGAAGAATAATGGGTCCGTGGCCGAAGAGCAGAAGAAAGACCTGGTGATGCTGAGGCTTCACATTGTGGAGGTGAGTCCCGAGCAAGAACCCGCATTGGTTGAAGAGGAAGAAATAGAGATGGGTGTCAAGTCGGAGGGGGTCGTGTATCCTCCTTTGATGGGGGAGTCCGTTGTGAAAGGTGTTGTGAATAATGGTGTCATTGCGGCTTCGGAAGAAGAGAAGCCTAAGAAGGAAGAAAAAGCCGCAGTTGCTACTACTGGCGGGTGCAACCATGCCGAGTGCAAGGAGGCGGAGATTGATGATTGGCTCTTGGACTTCGCGCAGCTTTTCAGGACGCATGTTGGGATTGACCCGGATGCTCATGTGGACCTCCACGAGCTTGGGATGGAGCTCTGCTCGGAGGCGGTTGAGGAGGCTGTGACGAGCGAAGAAGCACAGACACTCTTCGAGATGGCTGCCTGCAAGTTCCAGGAGGTTGCGGCCCTCGCGTTCTTCAATTGGGGGAATGTGCACATGTGCACTGCAAGGAAGAAGATCCCTTTGGACGAGTCTTCACCGGAGGAGGTGTTATCGGTGCAGCTTCAGTCTGCGTATGATTGGGTGAGTGAGCGGTACGCTCTCGCAGGTTTGAAATACGAGGAGGCTTTGAGGATCAAGCCTGATTTCTACGAGGCATTGCTTGCGCTGGGGCAGCAGCATTTCGAGACTGCGAAGCTGAATTGGTCTTTTGCTCTCGCGAGGAAGGTTGATCCTCGTCGTGGGATTCTAAAGAGACGATTGAGCTTTTCAACAGTGCGGAGGAGAAGATGAGTGCGGCAACGGAGATGTGGGAGAAGGTGGAGGAGGAGAAGGCGATTGAGCTCAAGGACCCGACAAAGGAGGAGCTTCTGTTGAGGAGGAGGAAGAAACAAATGGCAGGTTCGGATGGTGAGGTGAATTTGAGTGATGGGCAGGAAGAACCGACTGCTGAGGAAGTGGCCAAACAGAATGCGGCCATGAGGTCTCAGATCCATCTCTTCTGGGGTAACATGCTTTTTGAGCGCTCACAGGTTGAGTTCAAGCTTGGGGTGGGTGATTGGAAGAAGAGACTTGATGGGGCTGTTGAAAGATTCAAGCTTGCAGGAGCCTCGGAAGCGGATATTTCTGTAGTTTTGAAGAATCATGCTTCCAAAGGAGCTGATGTGGTGAGTGGTGAGAAGATGAGAGTGCAGCTGAGAAGTGACTCTGACAAAACTGATGCCAAGGATGACTAGGGGAGTGTGGTGCAAGGTATACTATAATGAGACTTGGATGTTTGGAAGGCAAAGAAGGCCACATTCTAAGGTCAAGTTTCAGTTAAACATGTAGGAATTCAACAATTTAATTTTTGGATTAAGGGATTGTCCTGGTGCAATAGTCTTAACGGCGCAAAGCTGGAGTCGGGGGCTAAAGACCTGGATCACTCTTCACAAAGAGGTGTGGAGTGAATTTTTCAGGAGTTTCTTTGAGTAATCTGTTCTGCATCATGGACAGATTTTGTTCTGCTCTCGTGGATACATTTTGTAAGAGAAAAGTGGTACCCCGGAAGCACAGGTCTGTATTCTGTGGAATTTTTGAACTTGCATTCAATTTCTGAATTATATTATGATGTTAATGTATGTTATAACTTCCACTAATCAGAAAAGTTCTCTTTCGTTTTCATAATTAGTTTTGGTTTCCTGTTCCTGTATGCTTACATAAATGAAAGCTTTAATTGTTCCACATTAAGTTTTTTTTACTTATTAACATCTTCCTACATGATGACCCCCTTCTTTTTCTATTAAATTAATTACATTACTGCTTTGTGCGAAGATGCGACTTTGTTGATATTATTGATTGTGCCCACTAACAATTTCAAAAGGCCTCAAGAAATAAAACCTGTTATACTTGTAGCCAGATTAAAGTCAATGATCTTTGGGCGTGAAGGGTTAGCAATTCTTGCAAAAACCACATTTAATAAAACAATGTTCTCTTTAGAGAATATCCTTGTGAATGTGGGATGGGTTCTGATAGCTAGCTAGCCCTAGAAAAATAAATCTGTGTATTTGACGAAGAATTATATGACACATGATCAGTTTGTGGTAGCAACAACACTTCCATCAAAAAATTTGTGGTAGCAACACTTGATGCATCTTGAATCTGACCACTGTAATCTAGCCTTTTTTTCCTTGAGTATGGACCAAATGGTGATAAGAGTAGCTTGATATCCACAAGTAATCTCATTCTGAAATAACCTGCCATTGGCACTGAGCTAGACGATTTTTTTTTAAAATTGCAAATCAACTATCGGTGGTATGGGATCCATGCAGACCTTGTTGGAAGACCACAAAATTAACACTTCATGTTGAAAAAACATAGTATCACATGCTTGAGTGCTTCCACCAGATCAATGCTTATATAGAAAGACCATAATACCACATCAATCCACATCTTTTTTGATCTGCGAGCTTGCGACTACTAGACAATTAGTATCAGCTTGACGGAGTGGAACAGAGGCTGCTCATAGAACAGTTCCTGAAGAGATATAGTTGAGTATCTAGAAAAATTCCAAATGGAAGGTGGCACCACCTATATTTCTCTTTGTAATGTCATCCATCCCCCCAAGGCCACAACCCTAAAAACTAAGTGGTATTGGAAATTTATGTATGAAAAAATCTTAAACTTTTTTATTTAAATTTTCAGCAAAGGCTACCTGGCTTTTATAGAACCAGAGATATAAAATAAAGGTGATGGACACTCCTAATTTCCTAAAAAACAAAAGGAAAAAAAGACAATATATATCTCCTATATCAAATGAACTTATCCCTCAATTCCCCAATGACTTTTTCAAAGCAACTAAATAAAATTCCAATGACACAGTTGACACCTAATACTAGTTTGCATGCCATTGTGTCTTGTAGATGTTGGGTTTATGATGATCCTAATGATTATTCATATCCTTCATCATTCTTTCCTAGCTTGAAAAAAACTTGACCTTTGAGTTTTAAAGGGATCTGGTGGATTTTATGGGCGGTAGATTAATAGATCTTGATGGGATATGTCAATGGTGATAACAAATCTCAAGGGGGGTAAGATCTCATCTTGATGGGTGCGTGCATGGGGTGCCAAGAATTGCAAATCTTGATGGAAACAGTGATGTATCTTGATGATTACATGGTAGTGAGATGTGAAAATGGTGATGATAGATCTCAAGGGTGGTGAGTTCTCATCTTGGTGCGGGCACAATTCTTGATGGAAATAGTAGCATATCTTGATGATGACATGGTAGTGAGATGTGATGCAGAGACGGAGGTGGATCGTGATGGCATGGTGCAAAAAATGACGGTGGGAGAAGATGGAGCTAAAAGGATACAGCAGCAAGTAGAAGATAAATCAGAGAAGGGATGTAGTGAAAAAAATATATAAAGGATTCGGCTTGGATACCAAATTGATGTAGGACAGGGAAGAGGGAGAGATACAAGCAGGAAGAAGTTCAAGAGAAAGCGAGGCAATAAAATAAATTCTCAATATTATCTTCATCAATATCTTAACTGTAGCGTAGCCATATATTACACTAACACTGAAATTCCTAAAACTCAATAAAAAGAAAATCCCTAATCAAATACAGGCCTCTCTAAAAACTCCTAAAACAACTAATAAAACCATAATAATTCTATACCCTAGATTTGTGATTGTGCTTTGTAGGTGTAGGGTCCATGGTGATACAACTACACTTGATGTTCCTCATCATGAAGGGGTTATAATATCTCAAAACATAAATTTCAAGCCATACAGAGAACCAAATTACAGAAGTTGAGCTATTGTTAAGAAAAAAGATTTTGAACTTCTGATGTGAAAATTAGGAAAGCCATGCTTACTTTGGTGCTGAAACTGTCATAGTTGACATTGGGAAATTTTTTTTTCTTATTGCACGATGCATTTTGGGTCGTGTAAGCTGGGGTATTTGGAGATCTCAAATGAACCATCACTCAATATATGGGTTTTGTTTGCACGTAAAACATAAGGCACAGAGCCTCTTCGGGAGTCACCCACCTGACTCCCATCGTCTCATCTCAGTTGACAGCATGCACCTACAAAAAAAATTAACTACTATAAAAGGAAAAACAGGGAAGACAAAGGGTCACGTTGCCTTAAACCTCTTTAGCCATTTGGGTTTTGATTAACTATCATGGAAAACTTCATAGAAGCAACATACTCTTTAATCATCCTCCACCAATTTCCAGAAAACCTATATTTCTGCAGCATCTGCCTTAACACCAAAGAAAGAAGTAGCTGAATGCCTGAATTCATAACTCACTTAGGAAGCTTGAACACTTTGATAAGCATGACAGTTCCATGTCTGACAAATAGTAATATACCAGACATGGAACAGGGTGGATATGGTGTTGGTATGGGAGACAATTATGTGGCATGATTCAGTAATTTTTTAAAATTTAATTCTCTATGTTTTAGGGCTTTATGTTCCTAAGTGTTTGGATTATGTTAAGATTTTAATGAAGTTGATAGTTGAGATACTATAAATTACATCAATTTCTTTATATATTTATGGATGTGTGATCATTTTTTATATTCTGTATAGTACTTATTTATTTAATTTTTACCAAGATTTTGTGCTGTGTCATGTGCATGTTTTGTGTCTGTGTCCATGTCCATGTTCCATGGGTGCCCACTTTTGACCATAAAAAACCAATAGACTTAGAGACCTTATAAGATTTCTAATTGAAGAGAATGATTCACTGTTTTTCCACCTTCAAGTTGGTCTTCTCATCATGCAATAGTACTCTATACAGCTCTCAAAACCAAAAGGAAGGGGATAGTTTGCAAACTGGAATTGAGAAAGCCTATTGTAAGATCTGTTGGAAATTCTTATGGAAACTGATGTCATGTTATGGATTTTCTGGAAGATGGTGTATGATGATAAAAGATTGTGTATCTACTGCAAGAATGTTGGTGATTGTCAATGGCAAGCTAGTTGGATTTCTCATATGCAAAGAGGCCTGAGACATGGAGATCCTGTTGCTTCTCCTTTTTCTCCTAGTGACGAACACTTCATCAAAACCTAGGGAAAGTCCCTTGCAGGGGCCTCACGGGTTACGTTCGATAAGGGGAAAATTTCTATTGTGGAGCAGTACCTAGAGGGTGGGTTTTGACTGTGTCGGTAGAATTCTCCTCTACCATGGCCCCGGGGAGCCCATAGGGCTGTTGTTTTGTTTCTCTGGTAATTCATTCCGGGCATTTGCACTAATTAATAATATCACAGCTCATGCCTACCATGATTTTCACCAAAAAAAAAAAAAAAAAGAACTTCAAGCTAAAATTATCCTAAGAATTAATTTTACATTCTACAATCTATATGATGATTCAACAAGTTTTTTAGAGAGATTATTTTTCATGAACATATATATCTTGTCTTTTTATGATGATGGATTGTTTTGTAAAATTTAATGCACCTTTGCTAAAGTGATAGCTGGGCAACATAACATGAAGAGTCATAAACACAAGTGCAAAGTTTGCAATAAACTATCAATTATTAGATTTGGGGCAAAAGTTTGATTAGATGCCAATTTTTGGTCATCATGAACTTGCTATGGGAAATCATATTTTGGAATATTAGAGGAATGAGTTGGAAGCATATAGGATGAGTAATCAAGAAATTTGAAAAAAAGAGAAAAAGAGAACATTGTGGTAACATATTCAAGACAATGCGAAGTTGAATTTGAAGGGTGCTCCTAGGCATGTATTGAATTTACTTATTTGTTTCCATCAAAATTGTATTTCAAGCGTTTTTTACCAAGAGAGATGCCTTCTCACCTTTGAGTTCTAAAGGGATCTAGTGGGTCTGATTGGGGGTAGACTGATAGATCTTGATGGGGTGTGTCAATGGTGATGACAAATCTCAAGGGGGGTGAGATCTCAACTTGATGGGTGTGTGCGTGGGGTGCCAAGTATCACAAATCTTGATGGAAAGAGTGGTGTATCTTGATGATTACATGGTAGTGAGATATGACAATGGTGATGATGGATTTCAAGGGTGGTCATCTTGATTGGTGCGGGCATGGGATGCTTTTGATCACAAATCTTGATGGAAATAGTGGCGTATCTTGATGATGATATGGTAGTGAGATGTGATGCAGAGACAGAGGTGGATCATGATGGCATGGTGCAAAAAATGACGGAGGTAGAAGATGGAGCTAAAAGGATACAAGAGGAAGTAAAGATAAATCAGAGAAGGGGTGTAGTGAAAAAAATATATAAAAGCTTTTGGCTTGGATACCAAATTGATGCAGGATAGGGAAAAAGGAGAGATACAAGCAGGAAGAAGATCAAGAGAAAGAGATGCAATAAAATAAATTCTCAATATTAATCTTCATCAGTATCTTAACTGTAGTGTAGCCATATATTATACTTACACTGAAATTCCTAAAACTCAATGAAAAGAAAATCCCTAATCAAATACCGGCGTCCCTAGAAACTCCTAAAACAACTAATAATTCTATACCCTATATTTGTGATTGTGCTTTGTAGGTGTAGGGTCCATGGTGATACAACTATACTTGATGTTCCTCATCATGAAGGGGTTATAATATCTCAAAACATAAATTTCAAGCCACACAGTGAACCAAATTACAGAAGTTGAGCTATTTTTAAGATTAGGAAAGCCATGCTTACTTGGGGGCTGAAACTGTCATAGTGAACATTTGGGAAAATTTTTTTTTCTTATCGCACGATGCATTTTGGGTTGTGTAACTGTAAGCTGGGGTATTTGGAGCTCTCAAATGAGCCACCACCCAATATACAGGTTTTGTTTGCACGTAAAACATAAGACACAAAGCCTCTTCGGGAGTCAAGCCACTACTGACTCTCATCGTGTCATCTCAGTTAACACGCACCTACAAAAAACATTAACTGCTAAAAGGAATAACAGGGAAGACAATTACACAAAGGGTCACCTTGCCTTAAACCTCTTTAGCCATTTGGGTTTCGATTAACTATCATGGAAAACTTCATAGGAGCAACATACTCTTTAATCATCCTCCACCAATTTCCAGAAAACCTATATTTCTGCAGCATCTGCCTTAATACCAAAGAAAGAAGTAGCTGAATGCCTAACTCACGTAGGAATCTTGAACACTTACATAAGCATGACATTTCCATGTCTGACAAATAGTAATATACCAGACATATGGAACAGGGTGGATATGGTGTTGGTACGGGAGACAATTATGTGGCATGATTCGGTAATTTTTTAAAATTTAATTCTCTATGTTTTAGGGCTTTATGTTCCCAAGTGTTTGGATTATGTTAAGATTTTAATGAAGTTGATAGTTGACATACTATAAATTACATCAATTTTTTTTATATATTTATGGATGTGTGATCAGTTTTATATTCTGTATACTACTAATTTATTTAATTTTTACCATGATTTTGTGTTGTGTCATGTGCATGTCCGGTGTCCATGTCCATGTTCCATAGGTGCCCGCTTTTGACCCATAAAAAACCAATAGACTTAGGGTCCATTTGGAAACACAGATTGAAAAGTAGCTTTTGGAATAAAGCTGTTTTTTAATATGATTTTAGACCTTGACTTTTTTAGGATGTTTTTTTTAATTCAGGAATCAATATTTAAAAAGAGTTTAATGTTTGGTAGAGAAAGTTGCTTTTCAATTCAAAAAATCGATTCCGACAAAAAATCGTTGTTTTTGAGCTTTTTAAAACACGGATTTCAAGAGAAAAATTAAAAGGAATCCAACTTTTGATTCTGCCGGAATCCATCCTGTTTGGCTGCACGATTTTGGGATTTCAGCTTTTCAAAAAACGGAATCCGTTTTAATCGTGCAACCAAACGGACCCTTAGGCCATGTTTGACAACAAAATTTAAAAGCAGCTTTTAGCTTTTGCAGTCACATCAATTCAAATACATTATCATTTAAAAGCTAAAAGTTAAAAGTTGTTACCAAATAGGTCAACTTAAATACATCATTATTATTAAATTTTATCTCTAAACTGTGTCTCGAAATCTGTATTTTATAAAGCAGTCATCATCATTACACCCTCAAATCATCATCATTACACTCTCAAAAGGTGTGCATAAAGCTGCAAAACTAAAGCCAGATTTTCAAAATGTGTTTCTAAATACTACCTTAGAGACCTTATGAGATTTCTAATTGAAGAGAATGATTCAGTGTTTTTCCACCTTCAAGTTGGTCTTCTCATCATGCAACAGTACTCTATACGGCTCTCAAAACCAAAAGGAAGGGGATAGTTTGCAAACTGGAATTGAGAAAGTCTATTGTAAGATCTCATGGAAATTCTTATGGAACCTGATGTCATGTTATGGATTTTCTGGAAGATGGTGTATGATGATAAAAGATTGTGTATCTACTGCAAGAATGTCGGTGATCGTCAATGGCAAGCTAGCTAGATTCTCATATGCAGAGAGGCCTGAGACATGGAGATCCTGTCGCTTCTCCTTTTTCTCCTAGTGGCGAAAAATGAAAATGCATGAAAACTTCCCATCCTGTTCACATCACTGGGAAGGGTTTCAAAGAGGGATTGGATGCCACTTATCGACAGGTTATAAAGAATTGAAGGGTGCAAAATCTGTTTTCTCAGCCTAGGTAGTAGACTAATTCTCCTTCGGTCAGGGCTATTGAATCTCCCGATGTTCTTCATGCTCATATTCAGAATTCTTAAGGGGATCTTGGATATGATTGAACAAATTTTGAAGCGGTTCACGTGGAATGGTGCCAGGAATGCAGGTGATAGGGTTCAATTGGTGATGTGTTACGTGGTGTGTATTAGTAAGCGGGATGGAGGGGCCATCTTACAAAAAAAAACATATATACATACTATCAAGCCAAAAAGCTTATTATGTACAGGTGTGAAAAGCTGAAAGAACTGTCAGAGACTATCAATCCAGCTGAGTTTTTGAATCATCCAAAGAAGGGATGGGAGGTAGAGGAGCACTCCCTGCATCCCCTTCTTTCATCTGATGTACATAATTCTCCCTACAGTTCTACAATTTGTTATGAGCACAATCGTTCTATTTTGAGACTGTAAGAAAAGACTAAATATGTGCATGCATAATTGTGGTGTTCTAATGAGATTTCAAGCTTTCCAAAACAAAAATCAAACGTGACAGTCCTATCCCCACAAAAAAATGTGTGCAAAAGTTTAAACTCTCAAAATGATCAACTATTTGTAACAAACAACTCAAAACTTATTGCCCTACATAGGATCCATTCATCACACATCAGTTTCCAATCATGACATGTGACATGTATAGGGTTCAGGGTTTAAGGTGACGAGATTGGCATTCCCTCGTCCCAATAGAGCGGATGTTGTTCACCAGTCTCTTTAGCTCTACACAAGAAGACCCGCCTTCCCCAACACTCCCTTTAGCCTTCTCCGCCATCGCAACTGCAGACCTCCGCAGACAATCGCTCCTCACCCCCTCCATCAGCTCCCTCACCATCCTCTCCACCGTGACACGATCACACGTATCCTTCATGTCCAGCCCCACCTCGCTCACGTACCGGCTGTTGATCTGCTGGTCTGTGAAGAAGGGCCAGCACAACATCGGCACGCCCTCGAACATGCTCTCCAGCGTCGAATTCCACCCGCTGTGCGTCAAGAACCCTCCGACTGCTGCGTAACTCAGCACCTCCGTCTGCGGTGCCCACCCCGCCACGCATCCCCTCCCATCCAACGGTGCCGACGGCATGTCGCGCACTCCTTGTCGTCAATCAAGTCCTCACGCGCGGCCCACAGAACCGTTGCCCGCTGTTCACCAACTCGAGCAATTGGTCCCGCGACATGACCGCTATGCTTTCGAAGCTGACATAGACGATGGATTTGGGCGGCTGAGCGTCGAGCCACTCCTTGCACGAGCGATCCACGTCGCGCAAGCTGCCCATGCATGTCGACGTGGACTTGATGGCAGCGGCGTGGATCGGACAGATTGGGTAGACGTTGGGGATCTGGGAGCGTATGTGGGAGAGGACGGTGGACTCGAGCGGATCCAATGTGTTGAGTATGAGACCGGAGCATCGGATGGCCGCCTGAGTCTCGATTAGGTGTAATTGGAAGGTTGGGTCGGCGAGTTCTTTTGTGCGGCAGAAGCTCGGGAGGTCCCGCCGCCTCAGAAAGCCTTCCATGCCCGGCACGCTTTGTATTCGCTCGTCCATGTCGGTCTCATCTGGCAATCGATTTTTCAGTGTCATAAGATATATGTAAATCAAAACCACACTTTGTCTTACCATGGAATGGGAGAACGCCGTCTTCGATGAGTCTAGGGAGGCAGAGAAACGACCACAAACAACAAGCACTGATGGCGCGAAAACAAAAAACGGGGATCACGAGCTCCTCCGCGAGGTCGATCAAAAACGACATGATCCCGTCCGTCACGGCACACGTCACTGGCGGTGGTGACGACCCTTCATCACCGCCACCACATGAACCCATCTGCATCGCCCGTAAGACGGGCGTCGCATGCACGCGGAGAGACTCCACCCGCGCCCCTATGTGTCGGCCCGAGCGGTCGTGACCGTCGGGGACGGCGCGGAAGCTCATGTACCCCGCGGAGGAGGTGGGGAGCTTGCGGAGGTTGTGTTCGGTGGTGATGAAAGTGACACGGAGGCCGGCGGTGGTGAAGAGCTCGGAGAGGCCGAGCATGGCTGTGGTGTTCCCCTGGATTGGGAGGGGGAATACAATCACGTGTGGGGCTTCCATTTTTTGTTTTTTTCCCCTTTTTTTAAAAGATTTGTGTTTGTGGGGTGTGATTTTTGAAGATTCTCTTTTGACAGATAAGTTTGTTAGAGCATCTCCTGAAGGTTCCCTTGTCACATATTTTGTTATATGGAAGTCGAAATGTCGAATCTTTTAAAACCCAGTCCAACAGTCTTTCTACGTAACTTCATGTTTTTTGAAATTTACTTTAATTTTAATTAATTTTATTTATTATTAATAATTTTTGTTTAAATGACATGTATTTCAAATCAATTTATTGGTATGATTTAGGGTATTTGATTATTTTAAATAAAGATATGGTAAGAATGAAAATGTTTTAGAAGTGATAAAAATAAGAATGACTTACTATATATCGATATATAGAGCTAATCTCTTCCCCACAATGTAATGAAAGAATAAAAAGGTTTTTGGAGATACACTTACATGACATGCTCATTAAACTCATGTTTGGTTCGAGAATTAGCTCGGAATAAATTGGAATTAGTCGGAATGACTTCATTATGAATGTTTCGATGACTGGAATAAACGAGAATCTGTATGTCAGAATTAATAAGTATAAAATGGTATATGGATTCCGTCCACCCATTAGAGCTAAGTTATTCCAGGTTATTCAAATTAAAATAATATGTGCGTCACTGTCAAATCAACTGTCATCATCGTTTATAAATCAACTATTATCACTTTTTTATCTTTTATAAATTCTTATCCTTACTTTATTCACATTTTATTCAAACAACAAAAACTTTATTATTACGTTTCCCAATGAAAATAATTCAAAATACAACCAAACACGAAATTATTTTATCATTATTTATACTAAAATAGTCATAAATCTCATATACAAGTCATGGCATGACAGGTTTTATGTGTTTTGTTTCCCTATCCTTTCCTTTCTGTTCTCTTCTTTTCTTTTGTGAGTGGGATATAATCTTTTTCTATTCACCACTCCTGCTATGGGTTTTCATCCTCTTACTTTCTCTTACTTTTTCTTTACTATATGCTTTGGATGTTTTAACGTTGGTTTTTCTAATATATTTGGGGTAAAAATCTGTCTCTCATTTCCCTAAAAAAAACTCATTGAAATATATATTATTTGTGAAGTTACATGTTTTTTTTACATAAAACGTGGACTTTTAAAAAATAAATTAAAGCAGGTATAAAATGGACTGCATGCAACAACACCGTAGATGGGGGTTGTGCATAGCATTATTATACTTTATTGAAATTATATATACAGATGGCTTACTTACTGCGAAATTTCAATTGTGTGATCATTTAATTGTCCCATTATTGTAAGCAAAGAATGATATTATTGTCCCCAGTGGTTATAGCATTATGGTTCAGGGCTTAACGGTGTTACCGATAGGTCCTGGGTTCGAGTCTTGGCGCTGACTTACTCACCTGTTTGTTGGCGATTATTCAAAAGAATTTTCTGTGGAACCGAGACAAACAGACGGAGGTAGCCTTCCTAACTCCACCGTAAAGCCAGCCACGGGGGTCCCTCCGATATATATATATATATATAAAAAACAACAATACAACAATGACATCTCCTACTACAAGTACTTACTTGAATATTATTGCAAGTGTTTTTCAACATCACAGTATCAATTAGAACTTTGGGCCATCTTTACTAGTGAAATACATGCTGCAGAAGATTGATTCATCATGCGAAAAGAGAATAGAAGAACTGAAGGCAGAAGTCAAGAACATGGTGAAACATGCCAATGGACTACTCGAAAAGCTGGATCTTGTTGATGCAATCCAGCGCCTCGGTCTAGGGCACCTTTTTGAGGAAGAGATCGATGCACAGCTCTAAAAAAATCAATGATGCTCATATCGACCACAACTTGCATACATTTGCCCTCCATCTCCGTCTACTGAGGCAACATGGTTACCACACACCATCCGGTTAGTCCTTTACAACAATATTTTCCATCTACCCAAGCGCAACTAATCATAGAGTGCTAATACACTACACTTTTACTATAGATCAGATGCTACATCATCTAGACAGAATCAAAGATTTCAATTTGGTGCCTATTTAATCCTAATGAGTCAATTCAACCAACTTCGTGTTTGTATTGATCTATGACAGAATCATATATTTGATTCACTGCACATCCACATAAATTTATTTATTATGATACTATTTCACATTCTAACATCATAAATGATTAAGCTATGCAGAAAAAAGAAAAAGAAGGCCAAATTGCTTCAAGTCTACAATGCTACATGTTGGAGAATGGCTTCTCAGAGCAGGAGGTCTGCTTGGAGTTTGAGAAGATGATCAGAGAAGTTTGGAATAACATTAATGAAGAGCTCTTCAAGCAGTCTTGCATTTCAATTGCTGCCCTGAGGCCAGCTCTTAATCTTACATGCATGATGGCTGTTATATACAAATATGATGATACCTACAACAAACCGGCCGGCGAGGTGAAAGATAAGATCGCCAAATTATTTGTTAATCCAGTAATCATATGAGTATTTCTACTCTCAGAAGATGGATATGTATGCTTTGTAATGCCAACTTTTATATATGTTGAATTAAATAACACAATGAGAATTTGATGGTAATGTAGTCCTGGTTGTGCCACTCCTACTATGCACCATAATTTTAGACTTCATAACATTCAGTGGTTCAGATGAGAAAGTAATGTGTCTTGCGCATATGATATGTGGGTGAATATATGAATTATATATAAAATGTTTGTTTTGTTAAAAATTTAAAATATTTTTTGGTGCACGCGTTTATTGGCCTTAGGGGATAAGAGCATAAAAGGCCAAATTTCTCCCTATTCTCACTGCTTATTGCTATCAAAGTTCTTACTATCCATTTCTATCCACCATTTCCAGTTTAATCTTCTAAACCAAATAAAAGACAAATCTATACTTACTGTTTTTCAATCTATCTCGTAGTAGCAAAACAAACTTTTTTATATAATTGTTACTCTAATGGTACATCCATTTATGGAAGATATAGCTTAATCCGAAGAGTCATCAGTGTTTAATATATTGAGAAAAATTATGTTTCAGATTTCAACATGCATTCTTAAAATTAAATTGAAAATTTTACTTTGGACTGATTGAGATATAGAGATTGTTAAGGTTGTTTGGATTTATTATTAGTCTAAGCTTCAGATAAGATATTGGATGAAGATATTTTGAAATTTTTTTATCAATCAATTGTTAAAAATGGAGTTGTTAACCACAAGGTCCAAGGTTTAAGTCCTACTTCTAGCAATGTAAATTCTAAGAGAGTCGTTGTAGTATAGTGGTGAGTATTCCCGCTTGTCACATTTTATAATTTTTTTTTGTTCATTATGTGTTTTAGTGATGTCTCCAAAAGTATTAAAAAAACAGAGAACAAGCATGTCTTATTTTTTATATATTTGTCACATTTCTTTTCGTGTGGCCCGCTCTTTAAAAAGTTTTGGCGGGTTCAATCGGGTCTACATAGGAGGAGCTAAAAAGGATTATATGTTTAGGTGCAGAGGGAATAACATATTCTAAAACCCAAGTAGAATTTAGTGGAATATTTTTTTTAAAACGAAAGTTACCTTTTATAACTAAACGAAACAAGTTACAAGGGTTTGAGAACAGAGTTGGGAGAGAAGAGAATAAGAGAAGAGCTCGGGGGGTACAAAGGGAGTGAAAACAAAAAACAAAATAAAACTAAAACTAGATAAAACCAGCACATCAATGTCAATGAAGAGTTCCACATCGTTGCACTAGTCCACAAAATTTGAACCTTATCCCTCAATGTGTAGCTGATCTCCTTCCCAGCTCACTCTACTCGCCCCCACAATGAAACAACCCCACCGCTTGAGCAAAGAGAGCACCATTTGATGAAGATTTTTAAAATATAAGGTTTGATTATGAAAAATAACTTCGTTTAATTTCTAGACTTCCAAATTGCTCACAGCCCTGTTGGAATTACCTCCTTCATCGAACGAGCTTTTATGAACTTGTCACCGTGAGCTGCGCTTCTGCCCATCGCCTCCCACAACTCCCCTAGATCTTGGCAGTTGGTTCGTAGGCCGGAGAAGTTTGTCAACCAAGTCCAAAACTGTGCTGCATTCGGGCATCTCAAGAAGAGGTGTTCAACCGTCTCCACATCATTGTTGCAAAGTAGGCAGTTTTGATCCTCCGAGCTTCTCCATTTCCCCCTGTATGATTAGTAAGAAGCCTCTCTTGGAACAACAACCACAAAAATATCTTGATTTTTAAAGGGATTCTCCATTTCCACATGGCAATGTTTTTTTATCCATACCATGCACCACCTGTAGATCTCGACACCACCATTTATAACCACTCTTTACTGTATAGATTGGGTTTGAGCTCGTAGCCGCAACCACAGAAATATCTTGACTTTTAAAGAGATTCTCCATTTCCACATGGCCAAATTTTTTGTATCCATACCAATTTCGCGCAGTGCACAAAGCCGGTGTCGTTGGTGCTGCCGGTGTACTATGCGGACATCGCCGCGTACAGGGGGAGGGTGTACCACGAGGGGATAATGATGGGGTCGAATTCACTGGGATCGGTTGCTTCAGCTTCGATGTCGTTCTCTGCTTCGCTTGGCACTTGGTTCAAATGTGGAGTCGTCATCGATGACGTCTCTGGCTTCGTCGCCCGGGAGTGTTAGCCTTCCTGAGCTGCACAACAGCACAAGGACATCGAGGACAACATGTTGTACTTGTGAAGGTGGTCGATCTTCACGGATCTTGAATGAGTAGCCGGTTAAACACAAGGAGATCACTAAGAAAAATGGGTTTTTGGGCATACTTAAATTGCGACGGTTAAACACAAGGTCCCCGTTTAGATACAGAATAGCATTTATTCCTGGATATTTATTTATCCGAGCATAAGTGAATATAAATAAGGATAAAATGATTTTGCGTTTGGTTGTGTTTTGAATTATTCTCGTTTACCCCGTTTGAGAAACGGAATAAGTAAGTATAAGGGTGGAAAAAATGGTTGTTTCTTTGCAGGGTATAACTTGATATTACTAAGCCAGTTTAAACGAGTATAAGAGAGTATAACAATTCTAAGTAACCCCTAGGATAAGTTATACTCAGTTTATCTATTCTCATGGGTACATATGTCAAATCAATTTTTTACATCTCATCACATCAAATTACATATCAATACCTCTTATACATCAAATGGCTCACATGTCAAATCAATTTTTTTACACTTTATTTATATTTTATTCTTTATCAACCAAACAACTCAACATTTATTCTTACATTTTTCAATGAGAATAAAAAAAACCACAACCAAACAGAAAATCTCTTATTCATGTAGATTTGTTATCTAAACTAGCATAGTTATCTATATAGAATAATTCAATTCCGTTATTCAAACAGGGACAAAGAGATCCATTACAAGAGGAAAAAAGGGTATTTGCAACGGTTTGATAGCGGTTTGGGAGGGGACGTGACAACCCATGTCGTAAATTCTTTGCGGCGGTCTAGGACCGTCGCAAAAAGGCTTCTGCGATGGATATTTATAGCAGCCACAAATAAATGATTTGTGCGACGTTTTAACTTGCCACTGCAAATAAACTGTATTTGCGATGCATTTTAGTTGATTTTTTCAAAAAGTTGTATGATTGTTTGCGACGGTCCCAAATTTCGGTTGTCTTATAAAATGTATGCTTGAGATCTAAGTTTCAAATCATCTATCTTAGCTCCATGGTGTATCAAGAGGATATAGTAAATATTTTTGTTTTACTTATTGGAAAAGGTTAATTGTAATTTCAATGACGAGTTGACCATTGAATAGGAGCCACCGGCCCACCAATCGCTCGTCACCCGAGCGTCGCTGAGGATCCAGACAGACATGACTCCCTGCAAGCAGCGCGGATCGTCTGAATTAGAAAAGACGTCGCATAAAAGATCACACACATTAATGTCGCAAGTGGCAGCACTTGTGCCTGCAACATGTGGTGGTCTTAACACTTTTCTCATTTGATGGGAAATACCTAGACCATATTGAAAAAATGGGAGAATACGTAGGGCCCATTTTATGACCCAACCAGAGGCTACCACGTGTGCAAAACTGACTAACCAGATTACATCAATTGTCCTTGCCTGGAACCAACCGACCCATGTAATCCGAAACTGCGCATCCCCATATGACAAAGCTCATCGTGAGGAGTCGAATCCAACTAAACCCGACCCTGATCGATTGGGACCATTCAGAAAGAGATGAATCACACTGGATCAGGGACAGTTATGGCGAATTCCGTCAGGATAGAGGATCTGGGAGACAATTCGATCCCTCTATGATAACTATAAGAGGAAGCAGAATGCTACGAAAACGTAGGATATTTTACATATACTCAAGATACATCGTCTAACTTGATTGTCAGAATCTTTTATATGGACTCCTCTCCCTCGATATAACAAGGAGTTGAAAATCTAGGCCGCGCTATGGCCCAGCTCAGCCCATTAAATAATACGCCCCAGCCTATGACAGTAAATGTAACATAGAAATAACTGCATACTTTTTAACTGACTATGATCTTATGATCAAACGATCTTCCAGAACATTCTTTCTTCCCATGCAAGCAGGGGCATTGAGGTTTCTAACTTGGTGACCAAGTAAACCAGGTCAATGAATCAAGGATGTGGCCCATATTAGATGGTAGTGGAAACTATGTACTATAATCAGTTGTTTGGCAATGTCACCCTTACTTTTTTGTCCTTGTTTGGAAAGGTCATAACGGTTCATTTTCTAATCAGGATCAAAATCATTTATAAATAACTTTTAAAAAAACTCAAGGAGCCTGATTCATCAATACATCCGAAAGAAAAAAAAGCTTGTACATTTGGGCCTTTCGGTGGGAGTACTAGAAGGGTTTGGAAGATTTGTTATTAGTGCTCCTCTCTTTCTCATCATTTCATCTTCACCAATCAAATCCCACCATTAATATACCCATCCAAGATTTCTTTTCTTTTTTTCTTTTTCTTTTTTTTTTGGGTTGAAAAACTACCCATCAAAGCCAACCAAATACCCACTACCACTTTAGCTATCTATAGGTCCCTTTAAAGCCAAAAAGGAGAACTTATTAGATCATATCCCCCATCACCAATTACTCTCCAAAATCCCTCAATTAACTTTCTATATATTTTCTTCCAAAAACCAAAGATCAAAGTTTTCAAGGTTCCCGCCCGACCAACCAAAAAGATGACCTGCAGGTTCTGATGCACTCACTAAACTTGATTTGACAAATAATTGTCCAGACCGACCACGTCCCACATCTAGACTTAACACTTCTAACAATTGATGTTCATATTCATAACCGTCCACTCCACTGCACAAGAGTTGCTAGATATTAAATTTGGAATCTTTTTGCTTTTGTAATATCATTTTTAAATAATTTGAATTTTTTTTTTCAAATTTTAGTTTTTTATCTCATATATTTCATTTATATGTTTTAAAAGTAAAAAAAAAGTAGTTTTTATGAAAAATGTGTTTTGATTAGTTTTTCAGAATTGATTATATTAATCGGAAGCTGTTTTTGAAAATTTATTAGAAACAAGATCTAAGTCATCTACGCGAATCAAAGTATACCATTAGGCTTCTAAACGAAATCAAATAATAACACTCCTTTTTTAGACTCTCGTATAAATTAACAGTCAACAAATCCAATAACAATTAACATAATCACTTAATGAACCGAACCTTCTTTTGATAGGATAGTAGAGTTCCTCTCCTTAGTGAGGAGACCTAAGTTCAAATCTTGTCGTCCGTTGATAGGGAGAATTTAACAAGGAAAAAAATACTTATCAATCAATAAAAGAATAATCACTTAATGAAATATTGAGTCTATTAACAATATATAATTATATTTCTTTCTAACCTCTGATTTCATTTGTTTCAATTCGAGCCTTGCAGTTCATTTCAATTTATACATTCAAATTCATCATTTTTTTGTGTAAAATTCTCCAAGGGAGAAAATTAATACATCTTGCTACCCCTCTCACCAGGCCTTTAGAGGAGTAACCAATTATGCTTTCTTTATTGTTTGGCTTGTGTTTGACGCGGTGGTCAGGGACACCCCCCAATTCATTGGGGGAGTAGGATTCGACTCCTACTGGTAACAGGAGGAAAAAAATGAAAAAAACAGCCATTAGCTAGGATGTGGGTTTGTGGGCTCTGCCCACTGTCTCATCTGAATCTTTGTTGGCCCAGGTCTATGTAGTGTCACCCTATTTAGGCCTCGTGTACCAGAAAAAAATTGCTTTCTTTGTTTATTTCATTTTATTTTGATTAAAATCTTAATAGGCCAACTAATTTCAAGTTATCTTATTCCGTTTTGAGACTCAAATTAGATACACATCACTGTCCAATTATATTACAAGCTTCTCTTCAACCTACACACGAGTTTCTCCTTGCCCTTCACTATGAAACCCTCTGGTTGTTGCATGTATATCTTCCTCTAAGTCACCATGTAGAAAATCAATTTTGACATCTAATTGCTCAAGATGTAGGTCCTCGGATGCAACGATACTCAAAACTGACCGAATGGTAGTCAGTTTCACAACCGGTGAGAAAATATCGGTGTAGTTAATCCCCTCTTTCTGCTGAAAGCTTTTGACCACCAATCTCGCCTTGTATCTCTTGGAGCCATCATACTAATTTGTTGTGTAGAGCCTTCTTCTCCACAGGTAACTCAGCTAGCTCCCATGTCTCGTTGGAGATGAGTGACTTCAACTCATCTTCCATAACAAGCTCCCACTTGCTAGCATCATCTGCTTGACATGCCTCAAAATAACATTCAGGTTCAACTGTATCAGTCAGTAATAAATAATTCATATACTTTCTATTCGGAACATGTGGACGGGTGGATCTCCTGAGTAGAAGAGGCTCAGGAGTTGGGGCCTGTGGCATATCAACCTGCTGTTGATTAGTCTGTGGTGTAATTTTCTCTCTTTGAGATCTGTCAACTGTTTGCTGTGACACTCCAACCACTGCAGTATTATCAGGCTCAAAATAAACAAGATCAATATTCTTCGAATCACTAGATTGTGTTGCATTTTATCCTTGTACATCACCTTTTCATTGAATATGACATCTCTATTTCTTATAACATTTTTCTTTTGGTCATCCCAGAAACAATAACCAAATTCATCACTACCATATCCAATAAAAGTGTATTTTAGTGATTTGGAGTCAAGCTTACTCCTAGCATTATCACTAATGTGTACATATAAAACACAACCGAAAACTTTCAAATGAGAAAGATTTACCTATTTGCCGCTCCATACATCCTCTGGTATTTTATGGTCTAAAGGTACTGATGGTCCTCCGTTGAGCAAGTAGGATGCTGTGTTGACTGCTTCTGCCCAGAACTGCTTTGGTAGACCTGACTGTATACGCATGCTTCTGGCTCTCTCAGTTAATGTTCGATTCATCCATTCTGCTATGCCATTATGTTGTGGAGTCCCTTGCACAGTTCTCTCTAATCTGATTCCACCGTCATAATAGAACTTCTTGAAATTTGTGTCTTCATACTCACCACTATTATCGGACCCCAGCCTCTTGATTCTCAAGCCTGTTTCATTTTTCACCATTGCCTTCCACTTCTTGAACACCTCAAACACCTCTGATTTCTGTCTTAAGAAGTAAACACACACCTTCCTGGAATGATCATCAATGAAAGTCACAAAATATGACTTTCCGCTGATGGATGAGACCGTAGCCGGTCCCCAGACATCTGTGTTAATCAACTCAAGCTTACTCCGCTTCGGAGTTCTGTCACACGTCTTGAAATTGGTTATCTTCAGCTTTCCAAAGATACAACTCTCACACAAGTCGATATCAACTGACTGCAACCCTGGTAGTCTCCCAATCGAGTGTATGACTTTAAGTCCCTTTTGACTCATGTGACCAAGTCTCTGATGCCATAGAGTAGGATCATCCTTGCTGTTAGTAACTGCAATAGAACCACAAGCATCAGTGTCACATAAAGAGTACTAGTCATTTTACCTCGTGCAACGATCAATAAGCATTTCGAACCCTTCCAGCTGTCACTACTGAAGGTTGTCATATAACCCTCCTTTGCTAGCTGTCCAATTGAAATCAAGTTCTTTCTTAGGTCAAGAATATGTCTGACATCATTTAATTTCCATACAGAGTCATTCAGTTTGATCTGCACTTTGCCCTTGCCGACTACATCGTAGGGCAGATCATCACCAAGGTACACCTTCCCAAAGCTGCCTGGGACATAATTTCTGAGAAGAACTTTGTTAGAGGTCGCGTGGAACGATTCACCAGAATCCATCACCCAAGAGTCGAATTTGTTCTCCATGGAACAAATCAATGCGTCATCTGATTCTTCTGAAAGAACATTGGATTCATTCTTGTTGTATGTTTCTTTCTTCTCTGACCTGCACTGATTTCTGTAATGTCCAGTTTTACCATAATTCCAGCACTCAACAATCTTCTTTGCATTCTAATTTTGATTATTGTTGGAATTTCTCGGGTTTCTCGATTTGAATCTGTCGTTCCTCGATTTTGATCTGTCACGCCCATTACCCTTGTTTGAACTTCTGTCTCTGCTATCAACATTCAACGCCAATCCGGAAGTGGAACCACCATCTGCTTGTCGCCTGATCTCCTCTGTCATAATCAAATTCACCACATTATCAAACTTCAATTCCTTCTTTCCTGTAGAGGAATCGCGGTAACAATGCCGTTCCAGCTCTCGGGTAACTACCCGAGGATCAATAAAGCATGGATCTCATCTTCAAAAACGAGATCAACTGAATTTAATTGATCCGTAACTTCATTAAATTCGTTGAGATGCTCCTTGAAAGTGCAATCTTCGGTCATCTTCATATTGAATAACTTATTAATGAGACGTACCTTATTTGCCGTAGAAGGCTGTTCATACATCTTGGACAATTTGGCCATGAGAGCAGTCGTGGATGTCTCTTTCTTGACATTGAAGGCAATATGCTTTGACAGCGTCTTCCTCACTGTGCTAAGAGCCTTCCGATCTAACAGATCCCACGCCGCTTGCTCCATCTCTTTTGGTTTCTTTGTCAACGGTTGATAGAGATCTTTCTCGTACAGATGATCCTCCACCTGCATCTTCCAGTAGCCAAAGTTTGTGCCGTCAAACTTCTCGATTTTGGATAATTCCTTATCTGAATCCATTGCTCCCACTCGAATAGACACCTCCTGTGTCCTAGATCTTCAGATCACGCGAATAGACAGCTCATGTGCCCTAGATCTACAGATCCCGCGAATAGACACCTCCTGTGTCCTAGATCTACAGATCTCATGAAAAGGACACCTTCTGTACCCTAGGTTCGTAAATCGAAGCTCTGATATCAATTGTTACGAGTTTTGGATTTTGGGATGCAATCAATTAAAGGAATAAACAAACAAATCGAAATCAAAGACACAAAAATTTACGTGGTTTAGCAAGACTAGCCTACGTCTACGGAGCACACCAGAGATCAATCAACTATCAATGAGAAATTTTTACAATGGTCACACCGAAGATAAAAACCCTAGAGCCTAATGAAAAAATATGAGATGTCATTTTATACTGACATCTCATTATAGACAAAAAAGTCAATACACGGAAGACACTCCAAAAAAATACACGGAATACATGGAAGAGCTCGACCCTTGTCTGACCCTGCGTAGCGCCAACAATCCCCTGCGCTCATCATCAGGCTCCACAACATATAAAATTTTGCTCAAGAGGAAGAAAATGATGTAGCGTGATCATGAATCATTCAATCGATATGAAGGACTACCAAATTGATGATTATGAAATTTGAATTCAGATCCTAAAATAAAAAGAAATCATAACAAACTAAAACATTATTAAAATTGTACATCAACCATAATCATCCATTTGGTAATCTTCTATGTCGATCGAATAACCCATGATCGCGCTACATCATTATGTTTATGTTTCATAAACATCTGCATGCATGATTTTTTTCATATAAATTATAAATAATATGGGGCCATTTTAATTTTTATAAGAAATGATTATGGCGTCATATTTCTTCCTGGCCGTACCCAAACGAGGAGGGATCTAGATCGGCTTGTTTACCTTTTTTGTCTATTTATGATGGCTTGGGAACAGGCTTAAATTTAATCAATTGCTAAAATCACAGGATCTAGGGGAGATAAATATGTCATGTTAGGAAGTTGTATTCATTTTAATTTAATCACTAAAATCATGATGTTTATAGGGAAAATGACTAAAAAAATCTTCCAAAAGTTAGAAATACTCAAATCAACCACTTTTTAAAATTATACCTAAAAAAGTCTCATTTTACCATTTTGAAAACACAAAAGACTAATCTACCCTTATGCAATTAAATCTTTAATACATTTCATATCTCTTAACTTTGTTAAAATATTTCACCCTCTTAATTTTATTAATAAATCTCACACATTTTCATGTAGATCAAATTTTTTATTGTAAATTGTTTATGATTAGGTGGATTTTGTGAAATATGTACGAATATAATGAGTTTTTTTATGATGAACTCCATTAAATATTGATGTTTTTTTTTTAAAAATGGATATGTATTAATGATATCATAAAAATATATAAATAGCAAAAAAATAAAAAATATGAATAAAGATTTAGAATATTAAAATATCATTTGTTGCATTAGGGCACAACATATATTTAAATTACATATTATGATTATAAACAATGAAATATAATAAACAATATCATGTAAAATATATATATAAAACACACTATGATATATAACAACAAAACCTATAAGAGGATTAATTTTCATAATGTATAGAGAGATTGTTGTTTTGTAGGAAAATTAGGTTTTTAATGTGGAATAAGGAGAGATATTAAAAATTTAACTAAATAAGGGCATATTAGTCTTTTGTGTTTCCAAAATTGTGAAATGTGAATTTTTTAAGTATAATTTTAAAAAATGGCTGATTTGGATATTTCAAACTCTTAGGAGATTTTTTTGGTCATTTTTCCATGTTTATAAATATAAATTAAATATAAAAATTTAATTTTTGTATACACATTTTAATCCAAATAAATACCGTCACCCCTAAATAATATAATTAATTATGATGATTAACTCACATAAAAACATTAATTGAGATAATGAGATGTGAGTTTTTACCCCTACAATGATTTTTTACTACATACATGGCACTTAGGTGTGTTTGTGCACAAAGTTGAAGGGAAAATGAAGAAAATGAAAGAATTTGGGTCAAAGAGAAAGTGGTGGAAAGTAAAAAAAATTTCCTTAGACCAACTTTCAAGGTGTTTGTGCATGTGGTGGAAAAAAATTTCATCACTTTCTCTCAATTTCTCACCTATAGAGAAAGGAAATTTTTTTTTCTTCACTTTTTCTAATAAGACAAAATAGGAAATGGAAAGTGATGAAATTTTTTTTCTTTCCTTGTTTGGCACAAATGCTAGCTTTTTTAGTGGTCAAAGAAAAAATTTTTACTTTCCCTCATTTTCCTTCACTTTTCATCATGCACAAACACATACATAACACAATTTTTTTTATACAAAGGTCCGGATAAGACAACACAGTTCCAACATATATAGACAAGTCCACGACTAGTATGGCTTCATAGACCATAAATTCGTGGGGGCAAGCCCACAATAAACAAATCAGCCCACACCGGAAGGCTTAAAACATTTCATGATTCTCATTGTCATCAACAAAGCTAGAACCCTGGCATTCCCCTTGAAGGGGGCTGTCACTTACCAAATGGCCAGGGGACACATAATACAACCTTTATGTCACAACCTTTATGTCCGGACCGTGGTGTTGGATAGTTGAAAAGTAAATGAGTGATGATTTCCATTATGTTCTTTCCTCCCATGCAAGTAAGCGAATGTGAATGGAGGTTTGAACTTTGATGTGACCGAGTTTTGGATCCTAGTATACTCATCAGTTAGCAAGTAAACCAGGTCAATGAGTAAATGAATGAGGTGTCCAATAAACGATTCGATCCTAGTGGAAACTATGCACTATGAATCCTTCACTTTGTAATGTCAGTTATACTTTTTGTGTCTTGCTTGGCTGCCAAGTTCATAAAAGTGAATGAAAATCATTATTAACTATTTTAAATAAAATAAATAAAGTGTTTTCTTTTAAGAAATCTGATTCATCATAAATATAAAAAAAAAACATTATCAGAGGCGTTCCATAGTATCCAAAATAAAACTTAATGAGTAAAAATTTGTAATTGTGATATAGTAAAGGTCATGGAAGAGTTTTAAGAGTAGTTGGAATGAATAGAAAAATGTGTAAATTTTAAAAATCCATGTCTTTATTCTGACATCATATATATATATATATATATATATATATATATATATATATATATATATATATATATATATATATATATAAAAGTGTTGTTACACTCAATTTTTTTCTCAGTCCAAAACACAGTTCTATATACCACATTAAAAATCCACTGAAGCATATACCTCGTTAGATATTGTATAAACTACATTAAATATTTTTTTACATTTACTAAAAATGAATTTATTCAACTCGAAATGGTGTAATATGTATTTTTTATTAAAACATATACCTTATTAGACGATATTTACTGTATTTTAAAAAATAAAAACATGTAAGATCTGCATTTTAGTTGGTGAATGTGACTGAGTCTAACATTTTTCATATAATATACTAATATTCTTCTCTGGTTAGACCCCCCACAGCGGGCCACAGCCCTCTTATATAAAGCCTAACAAACCTTGCACTCGTCTCCCATCGATTAAGAAGTGCTCTCTCTCATTGTCTTCTTTGCTCACTCTCCCTTTCATTAAATAATCCTTTCAAACCAACACTTTCTGTGCGATGGAAAACAGTGGATGGACAACAGTCGGCAGAGGAGGCCGTAGTAACCGTGGTGGCGGAGGAGGTAGTAGCTGTGGCGGCGGAGGTAGTAATCGTGGTGGCGGCGGAGGTAGTAGCCGTGGCAGCGGAGAAGGTAGTAATCGTGGAGGCAGTGGGGGTAGTAACCATGGCGGCGGACGAGCTCAACATCCCCAGCCAACAGCTCACGGTGAGTATCATGATTTAAAAAAAAAATTCATTTCAATCATTATATAGACTTAGAGAGACAATTTGTTTTTTAATATCAAGTACTGATCAATTGAATTAAGGATGAATTTTGATGCAATTGAAGCCCTTTATCAAGGTAAGAACGCATGACAAAGCTATTTATGTGTACAATTATTCAGGACCAGTTGAAGCGTTCCGGTCGATGCAGATCTCCCCATCGGCGTCATATCCAATCAAGCTCCTCGTCAACCACTTCAGCGTCCGCCTCAACAAGGCGGACGCCGTCATCTTCCACTACGAGATCGCCATCGCCATCGCCCCCGATAAGAAGGCGCGGGGCAGGGCGTTCCAGGTCTACAAGTCAGACTCCCTTTCCGTGAAGAGAGAACTCTTCAAGACGGACCCAACACGGTTTCCGTCGCAATCCACAGCCTACGACGGTGACAAGAACATCATCAGCACGGTCCGCCTCCCGACCGGCCTGTTCCGCGTCACGACGCGCCAGGATTTCGACGTGACTGTGACGCTACAGGCAGAGCTAAGCCTGAACGCGATAGCGAGCCCGAATGTCTCGCGGAACGTGTTGCACGCGCTCGACGTGATCCTGAGGGAGAAACCGAGCGCGGGCCTGACCGTCGCGGGGCGGGGTTTCTACTGGGCCGACCGCGGGCAGGACCTCCGGATGGGCGTCCAAGCGTTGGACGGGTTCATCCAAGGATTGAGGGTCACCGAGCAGGGCTTGGTGGTGTACGTGGACTACTCGGCCATGGCTTTCTGTAAAAAGATGCCCATCATCGATGCCATCCAAGATACTCTGCGGATGCCCCTGCGTGAGAATTTCATACTAGACGGAAGGCAGAGAGCGCTCATACAGGGCGCGCTGATGGGGCTCCCGGTGACGGTGAAACACCGGGTGACCGCGCAGAAGTTCACCGTGCAGGGTTTGGGGGCGCACGACTCAGACGGCACTAGATTCACCGTTGATGAGCCGGAAGGTGGGAGTTTCTCGGTCCGAGAGTACTTCCGCAGCAAGTACGGTCGGAAGATCAAGTACGGGAAGCTCCCCTGTCTGGACCTGGGCAAGAACGGCAGGTCGAACTACGTTCCTATGGAGTTCTGTGAGATCGCCGGGGGACAGAGGTTTCCGAAGCAGAATCTTAACAAGTACGAGGCGAACAAGTTGAAGGGCATCGCCATGGCTGACCCGATTAGGAGGAAAGATTCCATCCTTCACACCGTTCGATCAGACGACGGACCCTGTGTGTGAGTATTATCAATTTATCATGCTCCACATCAATTGTCATCAAAATATACATTCTAAATCCAATTTATTTTTCTTTGTAGGGGAGAGTTGCTTAACCAATGCGGCATCTCGATCGAGAGGAGCATGACTCAGGTGACCGGCAGGGTCCTCCAACGCCCCGAGCTGATGCTCCGCGCGAACAATTACGACCAACCTCAGAAGTACATCATCGACAGAGACGACGGCCAGTGGAACCTCACGCGCAACAAGGTCCGTCGGGGCGCCTGTGTCAAGAGTTGGGCGATCCTCGATTTCAGCGCTCCCGCGCTTGACCAAAAGTCATTCATCCAGGACCTCGTCAGCAAGCTCCGCGAAAACGGTGTCCATGTCTCTCCGTCTCCTTCCTTCATCATATCGTCCTCCATGAATGTTCTTTCCCATCCCGGCCGTCTGTCTCAAGTACTTTCTCAAGTTGCGGAACGTGCGCCGCGGCCGCAGATCCTGATATGCCCAATGATGGAACCCCAGTTACGCGAAGATGGGTACAACATGCTGAAGCTGCTGTGCGACACAGAGTTCGGGATCGTCACGCAGTGTTGCCTCACCCTCCGCGCCAACAACGCCGACCCGAGGAAGCGGGACCAGTACCTCGGGAACCTCGCGTTGAAGATCAACGCGAAGCTCGGGGGGAGCAACGCGGAGCTCTTCCATGGGGTTCCCACCCTCGCGGACCGCTCCAACGAGCGGTTCATGCTGATTGGGGCCGACGTCAACCACCCGTCCCCTGGGTCCGACAAATCCTCGCCATCGATTGCGGCAGTGGTGGGAAGCATCAACTGGCCCGCTTCGACCCGTTACGCCGCGCGGATCCGCGCGCAACCCCACCGCACCGAGCAGATACTGGAGTTTGGGGACATGGTTCGCGAGCTCGTCGAGCACTACAAGAGCCTTAACAAGGGAAGGCCGGATAACATCGTCATCTTCCGGGATGGGGTGGCGGACAACCAGTTCGAGATGGTAATCGACAAGGAGCTTCCTGATCTCAGGGAGAAGCTCGGGTACTCCCCGAAGATCACGGTCATCGTCGCGCAGAAGCGGCACCACACGCGGCTCTTCCCTGAGGAAGGGAGGGCTTCGGGTTCATTGAACGTGCCTCCGGGGACGGTAGTCGACACGGTGGTGGTAGACCAGACGAAACCGAACTTCTACCTTTGCAGCCACCAAGGCTTGATCGGGACGAGCAAGCCGACCCACTACCACGTATTGATGGACGACATCGGGTTCGGCCCGGGCGAGGTGCAGAGGATGACATACCACTTGTGCTACACGTTCGCGCGGTGCACGAAGCCTGTGTCGCTGGTGCCGCCGGTGTTCTACGCGGACATCGCCGCGTATAGGGGGAGGGCGCACCACGAGGCGCGGATGGTGTGGTTGAATTCAAGGGGTTCAAAAGCGGGGTCGTCATCATCATCGCCGTCGTCATCTATGATGTCTTTGGCTCCGGCGTCGGGGGGTGTTAGCCTTCCAAAGGTGCACAAGGACATCGAGAACAGCATGTTTTTCCTGTGAAGGTGAGGAGTTTAAAAGGTCCATATGAGTAGCCGGTTAGCATGGTACCTTTTACTGTGTGTTAGTGAGAATGCACTTTATATCATATGTTAATAAATAAATGTGGTACACTAGTCGTCAGTCCTAGTTGAGTCATGTAATCCGGTTTCACACCGTGTTTTCTTTTTATTGTATGTATTTCGTGTGCTATTTTTGCAATTATGTAATCACCAGCTTTGATTTCAATGGTCATGTTAATATTAATATCTTTTTTTTCTTTCTCTGCAAGCATTCGAATGTGATTGGAGGTTACAACTTACTGAATAAGGCCCGTTTGACAACTTGTTTTAGATTGTTTTTAGCTTTTTTTTAAAGTTAAAATCTCAAACAAATCCATTTAATTGAAAAGATGCACTCATGAACAAAAAAATGTCTCAAAAACTGAGTTTATTTTAACAAAACCAGCTTCTTTTATCAGCAACAAGTGATTCCTTGATTTATTAAAAAAATTCTCATGATTGCATCTTAAAAAATTATGTATAAAGCTAAAAACATTTTTTTCAAACTGTGTTTCCAAACGCATCCCAAGTAACTTAGGTCAATGAGTCAATGTTGTGACAAGTATTGGATCTTTAGTGGAAATTATGTACCCCGAAGTTAGTTGTTGTTTGCAATGTCAGCCATGTTTTCGGGTATTAGATTATCTACAAATAATAAAAGACACTATTCTTGTGACTATAAATGGGTTAGGTTCAATGTTAGTTTGGTAATTTGATTGTCCAACGTGTTGGTGATCCTCATATTTTATTATTTCAAGATAACATATTACAAGTCATTGAGTGTGATTACCCTGCGATACCCTGACCCGGCTCCAGAATAAGCCCGAATGATTCCTCCCATATATTATCCATGTAAACGGGTTGGCCACGAAAGATAGTTGTGTTACGGGTACGCCAAACAACCCATGTCGTCACCGGAATGATAGACAGAGCCACCATAGCCTCAAGGCCCCCCCCCCCCCTGCTTGATGCCGCAGATGCAATTCCGCATCCCAAAAGCAGGGGGTTGTTGGGGTGGGGAAGTGGTATAAAAAAAACTTTCTACCGGTTCTCATTCGCTTTCCCCTCCTTTCCGGCGTGTTTTCTTGTTTTGTTTGCTTATGTTTTTTTCTCTTTTATTCCTCTCATTCTCAATCCAGATATTTTGCTATAAAAAATTTTGTAACTAAAATGTTTACACTTATCTCAAAAAATTCCTTGGAAGAAAACACTTTATTTATTTTATTTAAAATAGTTAATAATGAATTTCATGATGATTAAACAATGAAACTTCATAAATGTTTCAAGCAATACCTAAAAAATTATGACTGACATCACGAAGTGAAGGATTGTAGTACATAATTTCCACTAGGATCGAATATTAATTGGCCACATCATTCATTGATTATATGACCTGGTTTACTTGCTAATTGTTCACATCAAAGTTTAAATCCTTATTGAAATTAATTATCTAAAACCCGAAATTACAAAAGCAAAAGATTCCACACATAAATCCAGCAAACTCTCGGACAATTATGTCATCTTTTTTGTTGTTCGCCGGGCAGGGACGTGAAAACTTTTTATTTATTTATTTAAGAGGTACCATTGAAAACTTTGGTCTTTGGTTTTTTTGAAGAAAAATCTAAAAGTTTGTGGAGGGGTGTTGGAGTACTATTGGTGGATTTTAATTGGGTGAAAATGAAATGATGAGAAAGAGACTCGCATTAATTAATTACTAATTTTCCATATTTAATTCCATTGACCCATTGACCTGGATTACAGATTACTTGGTCACCAAGTTTTTCTTTTTCTTTTTTTTAATTTAATTATTTTTTTGTAACTTGGTCACCAAGTTAAAACCTCAATGACCTATGCTCAGCTTGCATGGAGAAAAAAGAATGTTCTGGAAGTTCGTTGATCATATGATCATAGTCGTTGAAATTAATGATGTCAAAGTGAGGCCCGGCCCGGCCCGTCTACCGAACAGGCCAACCCGACCTAGTTCATCAACAGGTCAGGGCCGAATGGGTCGGGCTTACTGGTTTCGGATCAAATGATGATCCTTACCTGGGCTTTAGATTAGATTTTGGATGAAGATGTTTCAAAAAAGAAAAATGATATATCTAGCCTTCATCACAGGCCACATTGTTTTTTTTTAATCATATATTTTCTTATTTAAGTACATAATATTATATGAAATGAATTATATATACTTGGATACAGTAGTATATTTTTTTTCTCTTAGAAAAAATGAAAAAAAAATTTAGTCCATATGCTATGGTAGAATTCATATGCTATGATAGTGCATTATATGTTATGTTATCATAATGTATAGGGCTGCAAAAAAAAACTACAAAACAGATTGAATATATCAGCGCTCTTCAAAAATGGTAAGAATGGGTTATTAATTAATCAATTGTTAAAGCACATGACTATTAACCCTAAGGTCAGATGATCAAGTAGCACTGTCTATCAGTGTTTAATCTATAGAGAAAATATTATTTCAGATTTCAACATGTATTCTTAAGTTGTCTTTCAAAAAAAGAAAAAAAATCATGTACTCATAATATAAATTTAAAATTTTACTTTGCAGTGAACTTTCACATATATAGAGATTGTTGATATTATTTAGATTTGTTATTAGCCTACGCTTAAGATTAGATGTCGGATTTAAGAATGGGTTATTGATCAATCAATTTTTAAAGAGTGTGGCTATTAACCACAAGGTTGGGGTTCAAGCCGAGGTCCATTTTATAGAGAGTGGTAGTATAGTGGTGAGTATTCCCGCCTGTCACATGGGTGATTCGGGATCGATCCCCATCAACGATGTCGACATTTTATAAGTAATTATTTATTATTCATTATAAGTTACAGTGATGTTGCAACAACTATATAAAAACAAAAAAACAAACTGAAGTAGCTCAATTGGTTAGAGCATGTGGCTGTTAACCACAAGGTCGGAGGTAAAATCATTGCATAATTATTAAATCTTATTTTTAATACTTTTAAGCTTCTATTTAACCTCATCACATGATTTTATTATATAAAATATAAACTTTTTATTAGATTTTATGATTTAACAAGTAATTATTCACAATGTCTCTGATTAAAAAATAGATTAGTTTGATCAAATTGTAGCCGGTTCTCAAAAACCTTGGGTTCAATCATTGGATTGATTGGGTTTCATCGATTTTTTATAACATTGGTTTTGAGGTAAATCAAACAAAAATTCAAAGCGACTGAAGGATTAACATGTTCAACCAGCCGGGTCAGATCGAGTTTTTAAACATTGCTTGAGAGGGGGCCCTTCCTCCTCTCCCCAAAGACTCACCAGTGAAGAGGACCTCTGCTTGGGTCCATCTGTAAAGGGAACCCTTCCCTCCTCTGCTTTGGGTCTAACTAAGATGGGGGGTTGTCTTCCTCCCCTCTACTCCACTTGAGAATGGAGGGTTCTTCTTTGTGGGTCGGCGGGCGAAGGCCACCATCTTCTCCTCCTCTGTCATCTATATTTATTGTTTTTTAATCTATCTTGTAGAAGCGAAACGAACTTTTTTATGTCATTGTTACACTATTAGTACATCCATACATGGAAGATAAAGTTTAATACGAAGAGTCATCAGTGTTAAACCTATAGAGAAAAAATCTGTTTCAGATTTCAACTTGTATTTTTAAATTGTTTTTCAAAAAAAAACCATGTCTTCTTAAATTAAATTTTAAATTTTACTTTGAACTGAACTTTGAGATATTGAGATTGTTAAGATTGTTTAAATTTGTTATTAGCCTAGACTTAAGATTAGATGTTAAATGAAGATGTTTCAGAAATTTTTAAGAATGAGTTATTGATCAATCAATTGTCAAAGCGTGCGGCTGTTAACCACAAGGTCGGAGGTTCAAGCCCTACTTCTAGCAAGGTCCATTTTATAGAGAGTCGTTGTAGTATAGTGGTGAGTATTCTCACCTGTCACACGGGTGACCCGAGTTCGATCCCCGGCAATGGAGTTTTATGATTAATATTTTATTATTAATTATAAGTTACAGTGATGTCTCCACAACTATAAAAAAACAAAAACAAAAAAGTTGGGGTAACTCAGTTGGTTAGAGCATGTGGCTGTTAACCACAAGGTCGGAGGTTCAAGCCCTCCTTCTAGCGTCTTAATTTTTATACTTGTCAAATTTATTTTCGTGTGGGCTCTCTGAAAAGTTTTGGTGGGCTCTCCGATGTCGTTTCAGAGCCACTGTAAAGGGTGTGCTTCATAGCAAAGTTTAAGAAATTGAACCGTTCATTAAACCATAAAAATGAAAGGGTAAGGGTCATTGGTTCAATCATTGAGTCAACCGGATTTGAACCGTGACATCATCGTGGCATAATTAATATATTAATTATTATTACTAAATAAATAAACTTATAAAAAATATGAAATATTTTATAAAATCATTGCATAATTGTTAAATCTTTTTTTAATACTTTTAAGCTTCGATTTAACATTATCGCATGATTTTATTATATAAAATATAAATATTCTATTAGATTTTATGATTTAACAAGTAATTATTCACAATGTCTCTGATTAAAAAATAGTTTAGTTTGATCAAACCATAGTTGGTTCCCCAAAGCCCTTGGTTCAACCATTGGATTTTTTGGGTTTTATCGATTTTTTATAACATTGGTTTTGAGGTAAACCGAACCAGAATTCAAAGCGACTGAAGGTTTAAGATGTTCAACCAGCCGGGTCGGGTAAGGTTTTAAAACACTGCTTGAGTGGGGGCCCTTCCTCCTCTTCCCAAACACTCACCAGTGAAGGGGACCTTTGCTTTGGGTCCATATGTAAAGGGAACCCTCCCCTCCTTTTGGGGCCGACTAAGATGGGTGGTCTTCCTCTCCTCGCCACTCCACTTCAGAAATAGATGGCCCCCCCCCCCCCCCCCCCCCCCCGGTTGGTCGACCAATGAAGGAGGCCATCTTCCCCTCCTAAAAAATATGTTTCTGATTTCAACATGTATTCTTAAATTGTTTTTCTTAAAAAAACATGTATGCTTAAATTAAATTTTTAAATTTACTTTGAATTGAACTTTGAGATATAGAGATTGTTGAGATTGTTTACTTTTGTTATTAGCCAAACCTTAATATCAGTTGTTAAATGAAGATGTTTCAGAAATTTTGAAGAATTGGTTTTTGATTAGTCAATTGTTAAAGCGTGTGGTTGTTAACCACAATGTTGGAGGTTCAAGCTAGCCCTATTTCTAGCAAGGTCCATTTTATAGAGAGTCATTGTAGAATAATGGTGTGTAATCTCACCTGTCACGTGGGTGACCCTGGTAAAGGACAGGTCACCCACGTGACAGGTGAGATTACACACCATTATTAATTAATTAATATTCAATTAATGTTAAGGACCACCATATAGAGGATTATGGATGATTTGTACTTATTAGTATTTTAGTTTTATTTGTTAAATTTATCATATCTTTTCTGGATAATTAGAATTAGTTAATATTCATATATTATTCAGATATGATTTTTTTATTTTTAGTTAGGATTTAAATTTAAATTTTGAATTTAAATTCAAATTTGAATATTAGTTAGGAATAAATAAAAATGTGTTTATTATTTTGCATATTTAGTTAATCATCATAGTTTATAGATTTAGATAATTCGTTGAGATCCTAATCTATTAAGGATTCTCTAGTATATAAATAGACTTGTAAACATTATTTAGAGATTAGATTTTTAAAAATTTGAGATTATTCTCTTTACTAAAATTCTCCTATTGTCTTTGTTGTTCTTGGTAGCATAACGGATTCATAGAAGTCCATCATTCTAGTATTCTTAGGAATCAACAGATTGTTGAAGTCCATCATCCTGGCATTATTCTGAAGAATCAATAGCGTCGTTGGAGCATACAGATCTTGCATTTTTTATCGAATCCGTAGAAGAGCAGAAGCCACACGCTATATCAGTTGGTATCAGAGCAAGGTTCGACCACCACCGCGAGCCGTCGTTGCCGTCAAGAGCCATTGCCTCCGAGCACCGCCGTCGTCGCTGTCGTCCTGAGCCACTGCCACTATTGAACCCATATCTCATTTATCTTTACCCGTCCAGTTACATCTCATTCACAAAAAAAAAAAACCAACTCTATCACAATCAATCTGTGCTCCCATTTATTAAAAAAAAAAAAAACCATCAGTCCATTATCCTTCAAATCCCAGCCAACCCAAATCGAAAAAAAATTAATTTAACCCCTCATATTCCTTTCATTTCAGTCCACCATCAATTAAGCAAAATATTATCCATGGCTACCGGAGATCGAAAGAACACAAACATCATCAGCTTTGATCGATTGAGTGTTCTTGAAGTTACACCATCAAAATTCAGTAAATCACGTCATCAATTGCTTAGGCTTCATCACCAAATTGTTCAACTAAACTCGAGGACGAGTTTTTCTAAAGAGAGAGAGAATGATGCAGCACGATCATGAATCATTCAATCAATATTAAGGATCACCATATAGAGGATTATGGATGATTTGTACTTATTAGTATTTTAGTTTTATTTGTTAGATTTATCATATCTTTTCTGGATAATTAGGATTAGTTGATATTCAGATATTATTTTTTTTTTTTACTTTTAGTTAGGATTTGAATTTGAATTTTGAATTTAAATTCAAATTTGAATATTAGTTAGGATTAAATAAAGATGTGTTTGTTATTTTACAGATTTAGTTAATCATCATAGTTTATAGATTTAGATAATTCATTGAGATCCTAATATGTTGAGGATTCTTTAGTATATAAATAAACTTGTAAACCAATTGATTATTCAGATATTAGATTTTTAGAAATTTGAGATTATTCTCTTTATTAAAATTCTCCTATTGTCTTTGTTGTTCTTGGTAGAATAGCATATTCATAGAAGTCCATCATTCTGATATTCTTAGGAAAAGCCCATCATCCTGGCATTCTTCTGAAGAATCAACAGCGTCGTTGGAGTCTACAAATCTTGCTTCTTTGATCGGTTGCAGAAAAGCGTGAGCCTCACGGTACATCAGATTCCAAGGCTCGAATCTTATATGCATGGTGACTGATAAATTTTCTTAAATACATAAGGGTGTTGTTACATTAAGTTTTTTTTACAATTCAAAATGATGTTTTATATACCTCATTAGAAATCCAGTGAAATATATACATTATTAAACGATTTATATATCTTGTTAAATTTTTTCTTACACTTACTAAAAATGAATTTATTCAACTTAAATAGAGCAATATACATTTTTTTTATTGAAACATATACTTTATTAATTAGATGATGTTTATTATTATTTTTTTAAATAAAAGCATATATAGTCTGAGTTTTGAACAGAAAAAATAACTAAGTCTAACATTGTCCTAAATATAATGTTTATTTCAGATCTAGACCAATAAATGTCTGAGATTAATATATATTCCAATTTATTTTTACTTAATTAATATATATCATAATTATATAGTTTCACTTATTCATCCTCTATCTCTGATCCACACATTTCTAAAACTACCATCTCCTCCATCAAAGCTTCTACCAGATCCAACTCGCATGAATTGCATCCCCATATTGAAAATTTGACCAGTCAGTCATTCAGTTCTACTTCCAGAACAAAGAAAAATATCATACGTTTTTTATGGAAAGAAAAGGTGGATGGGATTGAGAGCCCTACTGAAAGCTGCTGAGCTTCAGAATGTAAGAAACCCATCAAAATAAAACAAGCTTTTAGTGAAACATAAACAAAAAGAAACAAAGACCAACAAAAATATCAACTCGCAAACCCATGCCTTGACTCCCTTTCACTTTAGTAAAACAAAGAATGCATGCGTGAACGTCAAAAGTGCTTGGTAAAACTCAACACAAAAAGCAGGGTTTTGTTTCCCCTTTAACCCCTTCAGAAAGCCAGAACCCACTTCATGCTTTACCTTTCCGGGTAATAATTATTTGTCTTAATTTCTATTAGTTGTTCTTGTTGTTGGTTTGAATAATGTGCAAACCATTACTCCATGTGTACAGACCGGGATAATCATGATATAAAACTGAAATGATAATTATATCATTATATATATATATGATGAATAACAATAACACACGATCCTGTACCCAGATAGAGGAAGACAACTTTGGTATCCATTCAAGTTGGAATTCAATCAGTGCAAAATTGGGCACTTGTCAGCCCCTCTTGGAGACGGACAAGTATTGATGGGAATATGAGATCCAGTACTCACCGGATCCCGTTTCTTTTCCATCTAGTTTCATTGAAAAATGAGACCAATCAATATGACCAAACTCCAACTTCCCTTTTTTTCTGATCCTAAAGACTAAGACCGACCATACCCATGCTTTTGGGTGAGCATGTAGGCCAAAATTAAATCAGGACTCATTCACCCAACTTTTTCTTAATGCCTTGAAAGATCCAAGAAGACCAAACTTGGACATCTCTCATTGAAAAAGGATTTCATTTTTCAAAGAAATTAAAAGATTTTAATTAGAAGGACTTCACACTCATATTTTATTCAAGCAAAGAACCAGTCTTTCCTTGGAAGACGACTCTAATGTGCTAATGAACAACTCCTCAAGTTTTACTTATTTAGGATTCATTTGGATCTGTGGTGGGATGGATTCTAGACGAAAAATCTGACAAACTCCCCCCAAGGAATCTAACATCATTTTGCATTTGGGTTAACACAGCCCATATTGCATCCACAAGCCATTTTTTTCTACCTTTTAAAATCCCTTAAAACATTGTTTTTTCAACGAGGACTTGTTTTTCGGAACACGGACGTTCGCGTCACATATCCTAGTGTACATTCCATAGAACAGATTGCATGTAATAATGCTTATGCATACGTTGCTTCAACAACTGAAAATTGAAGGTCTATAACCGCACAGAGATCAAGCATGTGAAGGTACAGATTCCAAACAATATTTCATAAGCACTTAGATTATTTATGGGTCAAGTACACACTAAACGTGATCATCAGTCATGCATGTAAATCACCATAAAAGTACACTATGCAACCTTTTTATGTGTAATCACCAGCTTAAAACGTTAAAGAAGTGATCATCAGCATATGTAATCACCTTAAAAGGTGCATCTATATAACGTAACCATTTTTTGAAGTACAGATATCAATTTTATGCCTTTTAGTCAATATTGAAATAAGCATGGCTAAGCAATCAGAAATATTTACATTGAAATGTTTGGCACAACACTATTTATTGCCCCCTATCGTACGCACATATTTTGATATTTTAAAAATAGCATACCTCATTTAATGAGGTGTATATTTTTATTTTAAAAAAAATAAAATATATTTATTTTAATGAATTGTATAAATTTATTTATTTAAAAAATTTTAAAAATTAATAAAATATATACATCAGTAGACATGTGGAACTGTGTGCCACATTACGTCTGAGCCATCCAATTAAATTCACTTGTATTTGTTATTTATTTATTTAATATTTTTAAAACTGAAAATGAGAAAGTGACAAACAAGAATCATTTTGGCGTGTACCCCTCCACAAATTGCTACATTGTTTTACATGTATACTATCCGAAAATCACTGTTTGCAGTACTCTTGAAACCTGGGGCGGCTCAACTTATGTAGCTATGGGTTCAATTTACGGTATCCAAATTTTAACAAAAATTAAATATTACTTTTATAAAAACCCAAAATTAAATATTACCCCCTACATAAATCCACAAAAAAGAAAAAGAAATTGACTAGCTGGGGTGAGTAGATGATAAATGGATGCATATATGTTGTGGTGGCCTGGTGGGCATGAAACTAATTATTTTAAACAAACCTCTTCCTACTATGTTTCAAGTAAATAGATTTGAGTTTGATTTTTTTTAATTTCCTTTACCATTTTTATATGTTAATATAAATTTTTTTCATCGTTGCATAATTGTGTATGAATAATGAACTAAACCTCTTAACATTATACCCTCTTTCTTTCACTTGCCTGGCTTCACCCGTCTATTTAGATAATCATAGATTTGATTTGGCTCTTTAGTTCATTAGTTATTTAATTTTTTTAATGTATTTATGTTTATAAAAATTTTATTTTACAGATTTTGTCATTTATTCAATAGGTAAATTTTGAAAGAGAAAATCATGGTGCAAAGCAAAATCAAGTCAAGGTCAATAGTAAAAATTTATATATTTAAAATTATTAATCTTCTTTCTTTGACGTTTTTTTTAATGGCAGTTATTCTATTTTCAAAAGAATATTTTATGTTTTTTTATAAATATATAATAAGTGTAGATTTTTAGATCTTTAAAAAAATTTGTAAAATTTATTTTTTTAAATGACCCCATCTATAAAAAAAAATTTGAAGCCACCACTGCTTGCAACATAATCTTCCTCTTATACATCCCTATTTTTCTAGAATATAATGTAAGAACTTTTTTTTTCTTTGCTAAAAAATACAAATATCATATTACCTCAAATAATTATATAGGCAAATTTGTCATATGTAAATATTTAACAAATATTTTGTTATTATTGAGCACATTAACAAAAGAGGGGTAATTCAGAGTAATTCTTTGCAAACGGATGCTTAGGGCCCTATCCAGAGAGGGCCCCAAGTTCTAAGTTTTTTTGTATGTATATTTACCAAAAAAATGTTAAAAAATAGGGTAAAATGCATTTAAACCTTCTGAAAATTTTGAAACCTAGAGAAACACCCCTTAAAGTTTTAAAACATGCACTTACACCACCTGCTATTATTTCTTTTTATTAAGATGTGACAAAAATAATTTAATATTACTATTTTACCCTTAACTATCTAAATATCCATAAAAAAATCAATTAATTAATTCTAGATATATGTTTTATAAATATTAACTTATACAATAATTAATTCTTCAAATACATCTTGATGCATTTTTGTGAAAATTAAGTCACATAATGATTAATTAAAAAGTAAAAATAACCCAATAAAAAAAGTGAAAACATGATAAAGATTTAATTAAAATGGTAAAATAGTACTTTCATCACATCTTAATAAAAATTAAATTGCATGGGGTGTAATTGCATATTTTTTAACTATATGGAGTGTTTTTGTAGGTTTAGAAAACCTACGGAGGGTCCAAACACATTTTACCCTAAAAAAATTTTTGTATGAATATGTCTGAGGGACCATTTTAAGAATTCGTCTAAATTTAAGAGTATATAAGAGCAAATAATGATATTGTTTTAGGATAAGGAAAAGAAAACAACAAATATCAATAGCAATGACTGTAACCTTGTAGACAAGCAGGTATGAGTAGCCTAGGATTCAAGGCAGGAAAGTAAAGGGTGTGAGAACAATGATGGATAACACAGAGGGTGAGGGAGGGAAGTTGGTTGGGTAACAGCTTTACAGCTCTTGTATTGCAGTTGCTTTAGTCATTTAAATGTCTTTCCATCTCTGTTAGGAAAAAAGTTAAAAATAAATGAAGGGGGTGAGTGGGTGGTGCAAGTTGAAGCCATAGATATAGCAAATTGTGTACATACTAATTCATATCAGTGAGGTCTGTCAATAGAAATGAGGGGCCTCCCGCCTCCCCTTTAACCTCACTAAATCACGCAATAATATTTTGATGGGTTATTGGTGTATATCCCTTTACTTTGTTGGAAAGATTCTCAAAAGTAGTGTAGTTGTTTTGCTAACCTTGGCAAAGTATAGGTTCACTTCTTACTCAAAGAATGCAGTCTCAACTCAATAAAATATGTTTTCTTAGATAAAATATATAATTTATTTTTTTTATGTAAAATTGTAGTCTATAATTTATTTTTTTATGAAAGTACTTCATTCATTCCATGAAGTATTCAATTTTAAAAATAAAAATGATACAATTTGTAACGCCCCTGAACCCACGACTCCGTTTTAAAGCGCGAAGTCCGGTTGCGTTACCTTAAATCTTCGAATCTCAGAGTTTTATTTTTTTTATCCAGATATATAATAAAACATCACCATATTTATTCATCAATTATAAAGACAAAAATTTTAACATAACTTCTAAATTTCTGGATATACATTCAGAATAAATAATCTAACATTTCCACACTATCATACATATGTGTCCGCTACATGCCAAGAAATGACCAACGCCTTCTACATGAGTCTCGTTATACGAGCTTCAACTTCCAATGCCTTAACGAGATCGACGACCATCAACAACTAATCTGAAAGGTTGGAAAAATGAGGGGTGAGCTACCACACGCTCAGTGAATGGACATTGGTGTCCCGATAATAAAATATTTAAAATAATAATCTTTAATAATCTATCGTAAGAAAACAATTTGCGAGATACGATAAAAATGAAATTTGCAAATACAATAAATTTCCAATAAACCATAACTTAAACAAAGCCTCATATCAAAATGCATGGTCTAAAAAATAACTGTCAATACTCATGATGCTTATGAATGCAACGGACACACATGCCCGCTTTCCACGACACCTAGCCGTAGAGATTTCATTTTGGAAATCGGGTCACGTAGACATAGCCACCTAGACTTGGGTCAAAATTTAGACCGCAGCCACCTAGACTGAGCCACCTAGACGATTTAATGCATGCACAATCAAAACTACTTATTCCTTCAAGTATACAGCATGCGACAATTTTTCATAAATCTCTTAATTTCCAATGCATACGATATATCCAAAATATCAACCTATATGATGATAACATGCTCATATGCTTCATACAAGATAGATTTCATAATCGTAAAAATAGCATGATGTCGAAATGTATACATATATTATGATTTTCAATAATATAGAGACATCCACTCACCTCCAGTCCACGCAATACAAATCGATACAGGTGCATGAACGCTACACACTCGCACATTGATAACCTAGCATAACAATTATAAAATAATAATTCAGAAACAATTCAATCACGACCCAAACAACTGATAACCAACTTACAACAGCACTACGCCCAATAATCCCAAAAGCATATATCTTATAGACCTACAATCAACAACTCACTTCCAAGTCCTAATGAAAATCTCAACTTCGAATAAATATTAGAATACTTATATACCCACATTGATCCGATCCAATGATCAATATCCATTTATTCCATATAACCCACATAATCGATAAATCATCGAATAAATATTTAGAGAAATCCAATAAAGCTCAACTATAATTCCATGATCAATTAACTCAAATCCAATCAATTTACATTCGAATAACAATAATATCCAATCAATATTCATTGATCTCATTAAACCAAATTATCGATTTAAGATTTTATTTAAGTTCTCAAGATCAATAAAATCATCAAAACCCGCAAAACAAATTTATACTTCATTAAACATCAAATTTAGGATCCCTTTAATCTCTAAAATTCATCAAACTTGGTCATCAAGTTAAATATTTGAATTCTAATAAACTACACAGAAATCTTTCAAAATTCATAACTTTCTACCTGTAACTCCGAATTAGACGATTCATGATTCGTTGAAAAGCTCTTTTCAAAATCTATTTCTGTTCGTCAAATACATTTTTCCCAAAAACGACTATCATAGTCAAAAACACGATTTACGTCCAAGTATAAAATCAACCCGAAAATAGCCATTAAATCCCAAAACTAATAAATCTAATTTGATCTTAAGAATTCCTTTGAGATCCATAAAAATCAAATCAAATAATCATCAAATTAAATCGATCAAACCCTAACCCAAATCCATCAAACTTCTTCCCCAAACAATTACTTGACAAAATCATATCCTAACAAAAATAAATTAAAACTAACAAAATCAATAGGGAATGATATCTCACCTTAGATCCGGTTACACCACCCACCATCTTCATCTAGAGTTAGGTCATCATCACCCTTCACACTTTCTGAAATTTGGTTGAAAACCCTAACCCAAACATTTTATTTAAAGGGGTTTACCGAAATTACAAAACGACCCCTGAAGTGTTTCCAGTTTACAATGAGGTCCCTATCTGATTTACAAACAGATCCCTATCTGATTTATAAATAGATCCCTGAAGGCAGTAAAAGGTACTCTGGATTCGCAACTAGATCCCTGGGCCCAATAACTTAACACAAAATCCTAAAAACCTAACTTCCTGAACTCTGAATCTCACCAAATCTCAACCAAAGTATCTTGACACTATAAAGATCTATAAAAAAAATATAAAATAAATATTTCAAAATCAATTTATAATTATTATAATTATAAATCAAATTAGACCCATTTGGGCCCATCGCCAAATCTAAAAAATGAAATATAAAAAAATCAAATTTAAAATTTCCATTATATATTTAAATTAAATATATAAGGCCAAAAAATACCGAAACGTTACACAACTATTTCTAAAAATCACCGTAAAAATCGTTCTACACGGTCACAACGAGGTTATATGCATTTATATAAAAAAAAATTATGTACATGTATAAAGTGCATATGATCCCGGATATTGACACTCCACGTTGCAAGAAATCCATCCCTTTAAAAAAATTTAAAAAAAATTTGTGCACTGTAACAGTAGCAGTAGGAGTAAACTCACTCTGAGGTCGGCATCCCTTCTGACGATGGTGGTAAATTATGGTCGACTGAGAATTTGACGTGTGTACCAACTCAGGTTGGCAACCACTTGGGCGACGGTGTTGAAGTATAATCGCCAGAAAGCCCGGCAAGCTAAACTCTGAGAAAATAAATTCACGTTGTTACAAGTTTCCAACCAATTATGACAAATTTCACATGTAAACATATATAATATACAACCATAAACACATCATCAAAATACAATGTTCGCATTCCATAGTCAATTATTCATATGATTACATAACAAAAATACAAAATACATGTTCAAATTCCACAACAATTCGTGTGACTATATCGATTTTTTTATGTATAAAAATAAATAACATATCCAATAAAAACAATTACTCCTTTTAAAAAATAAAAATAAACATAAAAACAATTACTTATAGTGTAATCACATATATGATTGATTATGGAATGCTAATATCGTATTTTGATGTATTATAAATGCAGTAATGATGTCTATTCTATGTGTTTATATGTGAAATTTGTCATAATTGGTTTGAAACTTGTAATAATGTGAATTTATTTTCTCAGAGTTTAGCTCGTCCGGCTTTCTGACGACCATACTTCAGCACTGTCGCCCAAGTGATTATCGACCATACTTCAACACCGTCATCCAAGTGATTGCCGACTTGGGTTGGTACACACGCCAAACTCTCAGTCGACCATAATTCACCACCATCACCAGAGAAAATGCCGATCTCGAGGTGGGTTTACTCCTACTGCTACAGTACACAAAAAAAATTATTTTTTTAAAGGGGTAGATTTCTTGCAACGTAGGGTGCCGATATCCGCGTCTATGATCCAAAGGTGATTTTTAGGGCTGAATAAATCAAAACTATTTCAAAAAATCTAAACACTACTATCCCGAACATTATCCAATCATGGTATAAAGGGTACCCATTGATTCTTCCCAAAGGTAACCTGAGGTCTAAACCATAGCTTGTACTTTAATTTGCCATTTTTCTAACATCAATTGGTTCTTGTTTTGATCTACTTGTTAAGTTTTGTTGGTGGTAAAATATTCTGTTTATCCTCCACCTGCATGCCTCAAACATGTTGCAGGGATTTACACAAAATCATTCTAGGTACCCTCTAAATTTTAAGCCCTTTCCATTCTAGAATTTGGTGCATTTATTCCATTGCGGGACCATTTGATAAGAAGTCTTCTGTTAATCTTTCTTAATTTATTGTTTCTTGGATACTCATTGCATGTTGAGCAATCCATGCCTGTCAATTTAACAGCACATTTTGTCAGTGGTCTCACCCCCCTTAGATATTCCAAGACAATAAATTGTCCCCTTTATCACTTGGTTTAGGGTTGAAGAAGTCTTACATCTGTTGCTAAGATAAGATATTTAACCAGCAAATAAAACAAAACATTTATGTTAAAAAATTACCTTCATCTATATTTAGGTGTGCACATTCCACACACACATATACCCCATTGGATACCATTCATCAAGGCAGGTGGGGCCTTCATTACATGTCACCAGTTTGTTTAATGGAATCCTTTTAAACAGTGGTTCTTAATTAAGTGGCAGAAGAGGATGAATGCCAGAAGCTTTGGCCAATCATATATCTGGATACCTTTGTCCTGTCTTTGAACCTTAAATCAATCTCCAAACTATACAGGTTAATGCAATGTGACCACCCCAGACAGCACATGCAATGCATGTGAAGATATTAAATATGAAACCAATTGAATACATTGTTCCTTGTATATGTACTGATTCATGCAAGTGTTAAATAGCCCCTTGAGGGATAGAGTGAATTCCCAAACCAAAAAAAACATTGAAAAGTTCAAGTCAAAGAAGCATACAACTTACTAAAAATCCAAACCAGATGGATACATTTCAAGCCACAAACCAAATAAAAATCATGGCTGCTGCTCAAAAATCTAAAGCATCCATGGCTTCTATTTGTCATGTAATAGCCGCCGAAGAAGATCATTTTCTGTCAAAAGTCTCTATGATCCTCCCCCTTTTCATTGTATTATAATCGCACTGATTTCATCTGTATATATATATATATAAAAAGTGGCTCTGCCTTTCTCCTTTGACAGACACCTGAGGAGAGAAGAACCAACTGTTCCCTCTCAGGCAACTATAAAATCCATCAAATGCTCACCTGCAAATTATCCAACTATAATTAAAGGCCATTCACTGTTAGTTAAAATAATCTCAACTTATCTACTCTCCCATGCAATTGTAAACTATAATATGAACATAGTATTAAATAAGAATACAATTCATATTCATCTAATACTCTCCCCATGTCAGTTGTTTGATTCATTGGCATCTACTTGTAGCACAATCTTATAGGGTATAAACTCTGCATAGCCAGAGGTCATACAAATGCTTGTAAAATGTCAATATCAATATGGTGGGCATGCCAATTTTCAGAAAATTTATGATTGGATATCTTATGCAAGAATTTGGATTATCCAATCAGTCTAGTTTTGATAAACACTGTAAAAAATGTATGAATTCATCACAAAAAAATATATTGTTCATGATAGATTAAAGATGAATGAAATTACTACTAACCAAGGAGACAATCTTATTTGATTCATCCATTCCCTTCTTGCTGCATAACCAAAGTGAGACACTGTGAATGCTTGTAACACGTCAATACAATGCATGCACAAGGATTCTTTCTCAGGAAAAATAGGTGGATTATCACATGGACAAATGAGGATAATTCAATCACTCCAAGTTTGAAATGAAATCTCTTTACATGGTTATGGAGCAATGAAAAAGATTGACTATACTATAAACTCATTACACAAACAAATTAAGATATTCTGTATGCTTTTTAACACTTCAATACAATGTCTAGGAGAATTCTGAATGGACAATCTCATGCACAAATAAGGATTATCCAATCAGTTTTTTTTTTTGGTAGGTAAGTGTTTTTAAGTAGCGTCTGTTTAGATGATATCGATTTGTTGAAAACAATTGTCCCTTTTACAAGAATACTCTGATGAGAAACAAATAACAAATGAGGGGGATTTACGGATTGAATTACTAAGCATACTATATCAGAACAAAATTCAATTCCTCAAAATGGAAAGAAAGAAGATAATAAGTGTTACCTTGGTGGGTTAGTATTACTAAGTGATAATGTGATTCACTCTCTCAAGTTTTCTAACAAAGATGTTCTTTATCGGGTTCCCCATGATCCTCTGCAATGCCTTCTTCGCCCCTGCAACATCCAAATCCACCAACCTCTGCAGATGCTGTGGAGCCCCAGCCGCAGCCAGCCTCTTCCGGCACCCCCCACCACTCCCCCCGGTGGTGAGCGCAATAACCACCAATAACGGGAAACTCTTACAGACACCACATTCGTTCTTCAGGTCGAGCATCTGAACTACCCTCGAAAGGCTCTTCTCGTCCCTCACGAAGTCCCTCCTGTTCGCCTTCACCGAAAGCAATGACACCAACGCCTGTGCCGATGCCTCCTGAGTCTGCACAGACTTCTGGGCCGATTCAAGCATCTTCACGAGGAAGGGCATGCAACCCGACATTGCCCGTTTCGTCTCATCAGCGAGGGAGAGGTTCCCGATGAGCGAAGCAGAGACTCTTTGGCAGCCTTGGTTTCCATTCTTGACAAGCTCGGCGACATGGAGGAGGAAGGTAGGGGAGGAGGACGAGAGGGTTCTCTCCGTGCGAGGAGAAGCCGACAGCGAGTGTATCGCCCGGAGAGCGTGCTCGGTCGTCTCGGGGTCCGCGGCGTCCCTCAGGAGCTCGAGCAGCCTCCGCAGCCCACCGCAACCCAATATAATGTCCCTGAACGCCATTCCCCCCGCCGACGCGAGGATCCCAAGGCACCGCGCAGCGTTCGCGCGCGCGGCGGCGGTGCCGGACCCCAGTAGCTCAACCAACGCACCCACCGCCGCTGCGCCGCCGCCCTCCTCCTCCTCCGCCATCGCCCGCCTCGCATCGTCAAAACACGCGACGTTCGCGAGCGCGCCCGCGGCATGGGCCCGCGCGGCGGGCGTGGACCCCGTCCCGCACGCGCCGACGAGCGCGCCGACCCCGCCGTAGGCCGACACGGCCCAGGCGTTCTCCGGGTCGGAAGTGATGGCCTCCACGGCCGCCGCCGCCCGCTCCCGCGCCGCGGGCGACCCCGACTCGATCATCCGAAGCAGCGGCCCCAGGGCGCCCTCTTCGAAGACCGTCCTCCTGGAGGACTCCGACGCGGCGGAGAGAACCGCGACGGCCTCCGCCGCGCGCTCCCTGACCAGAGAGTGGTTCCCGCAGTCGAGCAAGTGAACGAGGCAGGCGACGTCGCCGTGCCTGGAGACGGCGACGGAGTTCTTGTCGTCCTGGAGAAGCAGTTCGAGGAGGCGATCGAGGGAGTCCTTCTTGAAGTCGGGGCCGGCGATGCGGAGGCGGGCGAAGAGGTCCTTGATGAAGAAGGCGAGGTCGTCCTTGGAGGAGGCCGGGCCGGGCTGGGGGAGGACCATCGCGTTGGAGATGGAGAGGAGACCGGATTTGAGGAGGAGATCGAGGTCGTGGAGATGGGTGGAGAGGGAGGAGGAGGCGATGTCGAGGTCGGATTGGGTGAGGAGCTTGGAAGGGGGAGGGGAGGGGAGGTGGCAGAGGTCGGAGAGGGAGGTGAGGGAGCGGAGGGTGAGGAGGAGAGAGGGGAGGAGGTGGTGGTGGAGGAGGGGGTTTTGAGGGGCGGTGGAGATGGTGGAGAGGGAGGAGGAGAGGCGGAGGAGCTTGGGGCGGAGGTGGTGCCAGCGGCCGTGGAAGGATTTGACGGTGAGGCAGCTGAGGAGGAGGAGGGGGAGGAGGTGGGTTATCTCTTCTAATGGTGGTGGTGAGGAGGAGGAGGCGCGGTGGAGGGAGGCATTGGCGGTGAGGGGGGGGAGGGGGAGGGGGGGTTAGGGCATTGAATGGTTTGGATGGGGGTTTGGGGGAACGGACGGTGGAGATTGATTTGGATGGGATTGAAAAGGAGGGAGGTTAAAGGACTGGTAGTTGGGATGGGGTGAGCGACAGAGAATTTTCTTTTTTTTTTTTCTTTATATTATAATGGAGATGAGCAAGAGTGTACTAGGTAGCTGGTTGAATATTATTTAATTTTTTTATTCTTTTATTTTAATTATTATTAAAATAAGTCGTTTATAATTAAAATAGTCTGTCTTGAGGGGACAATTTGGGTTAGATCAGGGTGGACTTTTACTCTAATATCAGACTACTTCGAGACTTTAATAATCCTTTTGAATCTTGGATGGTGATCGATTTTTTTATTTTTATTTTAATTTAATTACTTGTATTTATTATTATTATTATTATTATTATTATTATTATTAGAAAATTGGACCGCCTTATTACAATTTTAAGTCTTTTTTACATGAAGCAATAATGTTTTTGTATTTTAATAATGATTATATATATGGTTTATTATTTTTTTATTTTTAGAAAATTAAAATGAAAAATATTGTATTAAAAAAATATCACGTTGGACTGTAAAAACAGCATATAAGAGTGATCATGACGTTCTCTTCATTTTTATTTTCCATTGATTACATTTATCACAAATCATACTCCTCAAATTTTAATAGAAATCTCTCTTTCCATGATGTCTCAGTGACGCAAGAATCCTTCATTCCTCTTATTATCTCCAGTACTCCAATGTTATGTTTAAGCATATAAAGTATCTTAAAATATTGCATCCACTTTAAAAAATATTAAAGTTGTTCAAGATATTAAAGCGTATCAACTTTTTATTTCTAATTTGTTAAAGGATAAACGGGAGGGATAGGTATAATTGGATAATTGATGGGAGAACAATTTATCTTATTTATTACAAAAAGTTGTGATAAATTATGAACAACTCTTTAACCCAAAAATTGACATTTCTCTTTTTTGTATAATTTTTTTTTATTTGCCACATATAGTTATACCATTTTGTTATTTAATTCAATTATTTAATTTTATACAGTGGTATCATTTTGTTTCACGGAACAGCTTACAACATTGTACTTCCTAGAGGTGCAACTTGTGTTATTTAAAACTAGCATAACTTATCAACTGACTTTTAGGCTCCGTTTAGAAACACAGATTGAAAAGTAGATTTTGGAATAAAGCTGCTTTTTAAGATGATTTTAGACCTTGACTTTTTTGGGATGCTTTTTTTTAATTCAGGAATCAATATTTGGAAGGAGTTTAATGTTTGGTAGAAAAGGTTGTTTTTCAATTCAAAAAATCGATTCCGACCAAAAAGTGTTCTTTTTGAGCTTTTAAAAACACGGATTTCGAGAGAGAAATTAAAAGGAATCCAGCTTTTGATTCCGTCGGAATCCGACCCGTTTGGCAGCACGATTTCGGGATTTTAGCTTTTCAAAAAGCGGAATCCGACCCAATCGTGCTGCCAAACGGAGCCTTAGATAAATCTAGCTAGGTAAGATTTTTTATAGTATTCGGATTCAATTTGAACCCAAACTCGAGAACTTGAACTTAATTTGAGTTCGATTTAAGTTGAAGGTCAAGAAATTTAACCCCACCTGAACCCATGTGATGATTCCTAAATTTAAATATTTTGTTAAAATTTGAACTAATTAATGTGTGAGTTTAAATTAATTTTACCCTAATTTCATAATTTTATTTATCCCCTTTACTGTCATCCATCATTTTCATTTTTATTATCTTTTGAACGTGGAGTTCCACTAGTTTCAACATCATTAAGGGTGTGTTTGCGTACAATCTTAAAGGAAAAATAAAGAAAAGTACAAGAATTTTGGTTAAGGAAAAAATGATGAAAAAGAAATTATTTTCCATTTAACTAATTTATATGTTATTTGTGCATGTAATGGAAAGTGGTGAAAAAATAAAAATTATTTTTTGTGCTTATAATATAAAATAATGAAAAATAAAAACTGTTGTTTGTGTTTGTAATGAAAAATGAATAAAAGTAAAAATCAAATAACAAATCAAGCATTTTTTCTTTTTACTTTATGGTCCATATAAAATTCTTATTTGTAATCTTCTCTTTTGTAGCCATGAGTACTAAAGGTAATCGATACGGTTTGATTCAATTTATAATGAAATTATATTGAACCAAACTGTCATCAAATCCAAACCAAAACCGAACTGACCCAAAGTTGAAACCGAAGTTATAAAACTATAAACCGAATAAAAAATATTTGCCTAAACCGAAGGAAACCGAACCAAATCGAAGTTAAGAGACTATTTCACCAAAAAAAAATTGTTTACCAACAATAGTAGGGTTTTTTTTTACATTTGGTTGGTTTACAACTTAAAGGAATGAAAGGTGGAGATGAAAAGTAGATTACAATGAATGGTTAGGATGTGTCAAGAGGGGATGGAGTAAAATGTATGGATTAGTGAGTTCTCTTATTAGAATTTTAGTATAAAAGAATGGTTTAATGTATATATTTGATATAAATAATGAATTGTTTAAACGTAGTTCAGTTCAATTTTTTTGGTTTTTCTTTAATTGAAACCAAACCCAAAACATATTCAATCGGTTCACTGATTTTTCAATCCATGCCCATGCCAAACTAAAAGCCTATTGGTCCAAACATTAAAAAAAATCAATTTTAATCGATTCGAATTCGATTTAACAGATCAAAATTGTACTCTTCGTGAGTACACACCCACTGTTCAAATGAAGAATGTCTTTGAATTATAAATAGAACCCAAATAAATCATGCATGCGCACTTCTACCAATGCACAGACATATATATTCCCTCGACTGATGACCAAACACACCCCAAAGTATCAAATTCACATCAATAACCGTTCAATTTTTTTTATCATTATCTATTCTTCTGTTCATATATCAACCCATATTCCCCGATTATGTTTTTTTTAATACAACTGGGTTTCAATTCATTAGATCACTTAAGAAACACACATACCCATAGTCCAACCAACAAAAAAAAATCAAATCACAAATCTAAATGTAAGATTTAAAATTATTAGATATGTTAAAAAAAACTTAGATTTAATCAACACATTAAAAAAATCACAAAAATAGATCTAAGATCTCAATCTAGATAGGTTAAGCAAAAACAAAATACAAAAAAAATGATCTATTCAACAAATATAAAAAAATCTAGATCTATTCAAAAAAATCAAACTAGATTGAATAGAAAAAAAACATGAATGTTTTTGCTCAGATTGTTTTTATTGTTGTGATAAAACAAAACATGAACGATTTATGTGATTTTCTCTAGAATATCACATAAAAACAAAACAAAACAATCAGATAAAATCATGGTCTGTTAAACAACAATCAGAATAAAACAAAACAAAACTAGATTGAATAGAAAAAAAACATGAAAGTATATATAGAAAAAAAAATCAAACTAGAATATGTGATTTTCTCTCCACAACAATAAGAACAATCAGATAAACATTCATTCAAAACAATCAGATTGTTTTTATTGTTGTGGAGAGAAAATCACATATCCTCTCACTTTCCTTTTTTTAGAGTGAGAAAAAAATTCTCTCTCCAATCCTAATAAAATAAATAAATAAATAAATAAATAACTTATTTGACACAAATATCATATTTTTAAGTGGTGAGAGATAATATTTTTTCTTTCTCTAATTTTTCCTTTGACAAAGCACAAACTCAATCAAAACCCCATATGAAGCCATATTGGATTTGGATGGACCTATTCTATCCCGCAATTGGATTCAAGATAAAACTTCAACCTGATCCATGTATGTATTGCAACCGTTGCGTATTGTTTATACAGGGAACATTGATATTTATCCGATGGTGAGGGGCCGAGAAAAAGATGACAAAGATTATGACATTTGTGAACTGCAATTAATTATACAGTTCTTTTTCTTCAGTGCAGAGGATTTTTTTTATTTTTTTTTATTTGACAGTGCAGAGAATTATGAAATGGAGGGTTGTGATGTGAGGAAATATAGCCAAAAAAGAAAAGGGAGAGAAGAAAGGACGGAGTGGTGAGTGATGTGAATATAAAATAAGGATGGATGGGACAATTCTTTGGCGGGAAAAAAATACCATCACGACTCACGAGTTCCCATTCCTGTGGATGGGTATATTCCACCTCAACATCACGGGAGTGCACGATGAGGCGGAATAAATTGTATATACACAAATAGTAATATAATTATTACTATTATTATCATAAATAATATATTATATATGTATATATACATTATAAATAATAGAAGAAATTAATTAGAGGTCCTTAGAGACACCTTTGTAATAATAATAGATTCCTGAATTTTTTTTATTTTTTTAGGTCCTTAAAGTTATTGAGCTATTTTTTCTGGGTAAATGGCACTAATAACCATTTCATTTTGTATGCATTATTTCCGTTACACCTTCAGTGTGTACACTCTTATACACACTGTTATGCGTGGTGTGTACACTCTTATACCTGTTACAGGTTCTGTGTGTTCCACTATGTACATTGTTATCCACAGTTTGTACACTGTTATACCTGTAACAGGTTCTGTGTGTTCCACAGTGTACACGGTTATTCACAATTTGTACAATGTTATACCTGTTACAGATTCTATGTGTCGCGGACAGGATGACATCGGTGGGCGAGATTGGGGCTCGGGGTAGGTCGTGGGAGAGGTCGGGGTCACGGATGGGCGCATGAGGGGGTAGGGGCGGCGGTGGGGTCGGGCTCCGACCGGAGGCGGTCGAGGGAGGTCGGGGGGCACTGGGGGAGGTGGTCTCGCATTTTCATTTATTTGGGGGAGAAAGAGAAAGATTGGGGGAGAAATGGTAAAACATATTGAGTTGGGGGTAAAAAAGAAAGGAAAAAAATTGGATTGAATGGAAGTTAGTTGGAAGGATCTAAACAAAATATCACAATTAACTGAGGGACCTAAAGAGAATAAGAAAAAGTGCAGGGACCTATTGTTATAACAGAAGTGTTATGAGAGACCTCTAATTTATCTCTCCTAAATAATATCACATTATAATAATATATATAGTATATTATGTATGTGGATGATTATATATATGTATATATATAAATTCTCATTCGAAATTTTTATAGTTTTGTTAAATAAATTAATGTAATTTATTGGAGTAAATATTTTGTTTTTTAACATAAAATCACATATATTGTTAGATGATGTGCCCCTTTAAAAAAAATAAAAATATATGTGGATGCGAATTGAGTTTTAAAAAAATTGTACTTAACATTTTTTTAGAGGGAAAATCATGCGCTCTTCCTAAGGGCACCGTATGTCTCCAACAATCAAGTAAACAAGTGGCGTAATCCAGCCCAGGTTAAAAGCAAGCATCCTTCAATCATGAAAAATAGTGGAATGGTTCACTGAAGGACCCCAGCTCGCGAAGTCCTGCTCGGGAGTCCCTTAAACCCGAGCAGGGCACCTCGAACCGTGTCTCCTCTACCATTATGTCGAGAAGTCCGTAGGTGCAACCAGACCAGCATTGTCCGAAGAATGATTAAGGCCTGACAATCAGACTAGCCACTCATACTCAATACAACCGTTGGGGCATTCTCATGGTTAGCCATCACGATCTAGGTTCGAACCCGATCTTAACCAAAGGAGGAAAGGGACCACTGACACTGCAAGGCATGACCAGGGCTGCTCTGCTCCGCCGAATTAGTAGAGACGTGCCCTGACCTCGACAAGTCGCCTGCCACTCTTCGTTACAGTCGTTGTTAGGGCCAATGAGAGGGCAACACATGGCCATAACATCATAACCCCCAGTCTCGAATCTCATAGAATCTTCCATGTCAGAAGTTTCTGATTGAGACAGAGAGACATCTGGCCAAAAAATGATGTGGCCACTCACTCGGCTACAAGGGCAAGAGAAGGAGAGAGAAGAGACATTCACAAGTAAGCAATTATGGTTCTAGAGTCTTCAACTTCTTGACTTCATCTTCTCCATTGATTCACTCCACTAACTACAGCGTCAAAGTCCCTTCGGCTGGCACCACACCGGTGTCCCCCTCGACTCTCTTGGTGCAGGATCTCAGGCATGACAACTCGTGATGACCCGGATCTTCACTCGGAGGCAGACCTCCAACCTGATCGCGACAACTCTTATCGAAGGAAACCACCCCTTTCAATTTTCCTTTTACTTGTATTTATTTTTCTTTTTAAAGTTGCATAAAGGATTTATATTAAACACAAGTGTTTTTAACTTTCTTCTTTCAATACATAAAATAACAATTTTTTAAAGATACATATCATATATTTATTTATCTACCTACTACATACACACACACATTTTAATTGGATAATCATATCCATTTCTACCAAATATATTTAATTGTAAAATAGGAATGTTTTATATACCACTAAAAAAATCACATTTTATCAAAATACCCCTGATGAATTGTTATTTTTAGCAGTAACCTCAAAATGATTTAAATTGTACATTACTGTCATTTTAAACGGCATTTTTATAATATTTAAATATTTATATTTTGTATTTATAGCTTCCAAAGGACATTAATGCAAAATTTAACTCACTTGTAGGTGGTATCAATGGTAATATGGTTTCAAATGAAAATTTTGACAATATAAAGTTGTTTGAAGGGTATGTATGCAAAAATCATATTAAGGAGTAATGATGGTTAGAGGGTTTTCGGAAGAGAATTTTTACAATACAGAGTTGTTTGAGATGTAGATGTATTAAAAAAAAGAAGAGTTAAGGAATAAACAAAGGTGCTGGTTTAGGAGAATTTTTAAAAAATATTTTTTTTACACGCACATCATGCATAAATGAAGACTAGTCTATCGATCTATCTATTATACTAACAAAAAATTGAAAGGGTTTCTAAGTGTATGTAATATAATTTTACGTCTTTACCCTCTAACAAATTTATTAAAGTCCATTATTATCCAAAATCAATATTTCTTCTCCTAATCTTATCTTAAGATTTTAAATAGATAATTTTTTTTATAAATTTTATCTATTATACTAATAAAAGAGGGTTTTCAAGTGTATCATATGTAACACAATTTTACGTCTTTACCGTGTAACAAATTTATTAAAGTCCATTATTATCCAAAATCAATATCTTAATCTTAAGATTTTAAAAAGATAATTATTTTTATAAATTTTACATATTGAATTCTCAAATAAATAAAATAAATAATATGGAATTTTGAAAAATAAAATAAAATAATTTATGGGCATATTTTCATTTTCATTTGAATTTTAGTTTTTTATTTTTGGTGGGTTGTTCTTGAGATTTATTAATTAACATATCATATTATTTGGTTGGTTACAAGGATGTGGGTGGAGTCCATTTATTTTATTCTATTCTATTATAAAAAAATAATTTGGATTAAAGGAAAAAATCATTTGGATTAAAGGGGTTTGATCGATCATCAAATTATCTTATTTTATTTTATTGTTTGTAGGAATTCTTTGTGATTCATTAATATATCAGATTATTAATTATTTTATTTTCATGCACATCGTGCGTAGACAAGACTAGTATTATACTAGTGACTACTAGAAGGGAAAAAATTAGTGACAACATAAAAATTTTTAGTATTTTTAAAAATTAATTTCAATTTTTTTTTCACAATCATTTTTCAAACCCACATTTGGCCATTTATAAATAATTTCCTGATGAAGGTTGACATACCATACACGGTTTTTTTTTCTTCTTGAGGATACGGTAGACAATTGCTGCCTTGAGAATGTATTCATCGAAATAACAAAGGTCAAGCATTACATAGGCCAAAAGTAAAAGAGAAAAATAAAGCAAAGCATAAAACGAAGAGGATGAAAACTTGAGGTAGAGGAGTATTCTACATCAAAGTGATTCATCCCTCTGGAATACTTGTTAAAACTCTAACCCCTGATATGTAGGCCGCCCGCCTCCACCTCAATATTTGATGCTCCAACAATGAACCTCCCCCGATCTTTAATGTAAGGAAAAAGATACACTCAGTCACGATTATCGACAAAAACTCAGACTTAAAGTGTTTTCATTTTTTTTTAAATAGTAAACATCATCTAATGAGATATATGTTTTTATAAAAAGTGCATATCGTTCCATTTCAAATTGAATGAACTTATTTTTAACAAATGTAAAAAAAAATTCAATAAGGTATATACATCATCTAACGAGGTATATACTTAATTAAATCTGTAACGAGGTATATATGGTCTATGTTTTGATTGGTAATCGTGACTGAGTATAGCAGTACTCTTAATGTAATTCACCACAGAAGCCCATAAGTTCTCCATGTAGAAGTTTTGCCCCCTAAAAATCAGTGTATTACGATTGAGTCAAATGGCCCACACCTCGGACGGAATGATCAACCAATTAGATGTGCTAAGCGAGCCGAGCTTTGACGTATTCAAGCTCGTTTATAAACAAGTCGAGCCAAGCTGTGTTCCCGAGTCGAGTTCACCAGACTCAACAAAGTTAACATTTTTTTTCATTTTAGGGTTTTTAAGGGTTGAAAATAAAATGTTAGACTAATTGAGTCAAGTTCATCAGCATAAACGAGCATAGTTTTGTATTGATTTAATGTTCTGATTTTATAAAGCAGTTGAGTCAAACTAAATTTTTATAACATAGACGAGTTGAGTTTGAACACAAAATGAAGTTTGATCCAGGTCCTGAACCTAACCGAGCTTTAAAAATTGTTCAAACTCGCTCATTTATCTAATTGAACGAATCTGAACGAGCTTAAATCGAGCTGAGTCCGAGCGGCTTAGTTCATTTATCAGCCCTACAACCAACTGTCCCAACTTCACCTCGATGCATGGTTATTTATGCCAAAAACAAAAAAAAAAAGCAATAAAATAGAAAAAAAATAACAGATAAATAAAATAAATGCATCCATTTCAAAGACAAAATAACATATAATTTAAAAATAGATAAGAATTATCTAGTTTTTCTCTTTAAAGCGATAAAAATGAAGCAAAAAACAACCTTAAATACGGAATTGATTTGATTACTAGTTTATTAGAAAAGATTATCTTTTGTAATAATTCTTTTTTTAGATCTAATTAGGGACTTCTGTGGATGGGTCTAGGTGATGATCTCCATGCATGGCGCCTAGGTTCAGGTTTGACACTGCACTCTTGACTACCCCCAACTAAAAAATCGTCTCATTTTTATTATCATCTATGCATCAATGCATGCCAAAATATGTTATCCAACAACAAATCAGGGAAGGGGGAGTTGCTAGAGAAGTGATAAATAATTTGGTAGGCAGAACTAAGGCCCCATTTAATTCACGCCATTTTTTTTGTGGAATTACTTTACCAGTAGTCAATTTATTAAGAATTATTTTACCAGGAATCCTGATTCCATCAAACTGTTTGGTTCGCTGATGGATTTATCCAAAGAATCATTTTCAAGTGTTTGGTTCATACATGAAAAATGATAAGGAATTTGATTTAAATGTCTAAAATATCCTTACTATTATATCTATACTTGTAAAATTTATTTATTTATCTATATCATAATAATAAAAAAGAATAATTTTTTTATAAATATTTAATGAATGCAAATAAATAAAATAACCAATTATGTAATTAAACATATAATAATAGTAATTTGTCTAAATCAGTTGAATATTATAAACTCCCCTATAAATTAAATAACCAATTTTATTAGTTAAGATTCGGAGGTATTGCTCTAGATCTAAACCCACATCACATATCACATATTATACCAATTATAATAATATCTAAACCCATCTACAAAAATAAAAACTAAAATATAAATTAATATCTAATACACAAGTAAGAATTTTCATATCACATATAAAAATTATAACATAATGTTTTAGTTAAAAAATCAAAATGACTATATAAGCTTATTATATGGGTGGTGGAAAAAAAAAGATGAGGCTATTTATTTTAGAAGGGATATACATAATAATTTCATTCATTCGTAAAGGGTATAATAGTAACTTAATTTAGGATTCCTGGTAGAATTTGAGATTACCACCCTAAAGAATGAGAATCTGATTCCACTTTATTTTCTTACATAAATGGATTTTTATTCCAGTAGGGTCCACAATTACCATCAAGATTACCACCAATTAAACACTGGATTTTATACACTTTCCTGGTAATATCACATAGAATCAAATTCCATCCCAGAATGACACGAACCAAACAGGGCTAAAGGTGTAAATTAAATGAGCCGAGCCAACTTAACCAATTAAAGAAATGGGTCAACAGGCTATTGGGCCGGATCGGCCCATCATTTTTTAAAATAATATATCTAAATTTTTTATTTCTAACTTTAAACATAACTTTTTAATACTGTACACAAAATATATGTACGTATTACATAAACACATATACACAGACATATTACACACGCGCACGCATACATTCGATCAACATATTATATGCCCTCGTGTCTCATGTTTGTGTCATGCCCGTTTTACAGCTCTAGACAACTTTGGGCAACACCACAACATTATGATTAATGCAGTGATCCTTAAGTAAACCATATATGTCTTGGTTATGCTACAAAAAGTCTACACGCATCTTGAGCAAAGCAAACTCCCACAACAACCATTCATCTTCATATTAATTTCCAACATGAGGAAAATTAAACGACTGTCACATATGAACAACTTTTGTTGAGGAATCAAATTAAAACCATAGTGACAAATTTTGTGTTAAGGAGATATCTAATAATTAAGAGTTCCACTCCATATAATATGTATATATTCAAAAATCATACATGATTCATAAATTATATATAGAAAGATAATTCTACTATATATATTCCAGATGTATTCTGTCATTAATATGAAAATACATTAAAAAAAATTTCATATTAATTGGGTTCATATGCACGTAGGACTAATAAATTTTTTAAATATGCAGAATATGATAAAATGTCTAAATTAAACCAAATAGATATCCAGATTAAGAACATGCTAAATGCACTATATAAAGAACATTAACATGTTCAACGGATAAGTACCAAAGATATATACATATACATAGGCCGATTAGGTGCGGTTTACGGTCGGTGCGGTGCGCGATCACGGGCCGTCGATCACGGGTCCATCGCATCGGACGGTCGGGTGCGATTCACGTCGACCGTTGGATGCGATGGACCCGCGATCGAACGGCCCACGTCGTAAACCGCACCGACCGCACACCGCACGTAATCGCGACCACATATACATATATATATTCAATCAAATGCTTTTTCATACACTCAGAGAAATCTTTGTTACTATGGATACAACACAGCTCTTCTAGGTTCAACAATCAATTATCTCTAATGATTTGCTGATCAAGATCAGGTTTGCCCGGATATACAAATACTAGGGTTATACAAAATGTAGGAATTGCAGGAAAACATACATCAAAGGAGGGGATGAGCATAATCCATGGGGGAGGGATTGCTAAGGGCAGATTCCATGTAGAAATGGGGGTGCCCCATTTCCATCATGACAAAGGGCATGTCCTCCGAGGGCTTCCAGTGCCGTTTACGCTGGTTGATGAACCAGTTGTTTATTTGCTTCTGATCCAGACCCGTCGATTCTGCGAGGGCGAGCTTCTGTGACTCCTGTGACACACATGAAATACTTTTGCACCATTAATGACAGGTTATGCCTAACTGATGCTTGTGCATTCCTTTAGTAACTGATAACTAAGGATAAGTGTGATATGCTAATTAAGCATGAAGTTATAGCTATTCAAAAGAAAATGCTTGGGATAATCTTTCTTGTAGTCCTTTTTCTAATACTCAAACATGTTTTGATTTGCAGTACATGTGTGATGAGGTACATACATTCACTAGAAATTGAAGTATACACTCGATTAATTGAATGCATACCTTACATTTTTCCCAACGTATATATACCAAACTAGGGAAAAGTGAGTGCTGCAAAAAGGATTGCAGGAATGATTGTGGATCAGCTCCTACTCCAATAAGTGCATGTTATTAAATCATAGGAAATCAATCCTCTTGTAGGAATGGCTGCATATCAGTGCCTAAGTACATATAAAAATCAAAGGAAATACTCCAATCAATTCCGTGTTTTTTAATTTATTCATCAACATGAATGTATTGCTGCACATAAAAAATGTGATCCGTCTAATACTTCTATGTTGTTATAACAATGAATATAATCACATAATTAAAATTATAGTGTAAATCATTTTATGTTTATAAAATTAAAATTTTCATAATAAGCAATTGAATTAGATTGGTTTGAATTTTCACATATTAGAATTATGAATGAAAAGGCACAAGCTTTTTTTTGGGGGGGGGGGGCATAATTGTCCATTTTCAAAACTAGAAACCAGGACTTTTTCATGTTAGCTTGAGCATTTATTGAAATAGTAACTAGAAGAAAAGCAGTTCTAATTACCGAAGGGTATGGCCATTTATAGTGCATGTTCCACCAGTCCAGCAATGTTTGCCTGGCTTCCTTGGGTAGCTTTCCTTTCTTCCTCTTCTTCATGAATTCCTGCTTGAGACTCCCTAGACATCCACTGTATCGGCGTAGGAGCTGCCCCTTCAGCTCACTTTCTTCAGCTTGAGGGTCAACGCAGTTCTCGGTCATGTTAACATTTTCTTCTGCAGATTCATCACGCTCAACTGCGACGACACAAACTAATTTTAGATCATCAGATAAAATATTTTGCAGACCGACCAAGAAAAAGAGAGTAACCATTCAACATTGCAAAAATTAACTCAATTGAAAATTTCATAACAATATGAAGCATAGAATAATAATATTACATAATTCACACTTTGGTTAGCTATTTATAACTATGATTGTCCACACATCACAAAAGCTTAAATCCTCCTATTGGGCAATCAATTTGCATTTTTTTTTGTTATCGGAAGTAACCCAAACCCTTTGAGGTTAGGACTAAAACTCCGGGTGTCCACACTGACCCACTCAAAAGTTTCCCTACGAGCACCTGGGTAAGTCGAGGGTGGGAATCGAACACACGTCAATGGGGGAGCAAACCCATGGTGTTAGACAACTCCCCAGACCCTGGCGGGTATCAATTTGCATGTTGAACTTGAACTGCTATGCTCTACTTTCCTCAAGTTGAAAATCTTGCATTAAGAAGATCTCATCTATGCTAATGTGATGAGATTCTCTATGTTGAAGACCTAGAAAATCCTTGTGTGGGTTAATGATAGTACATGATGTAGATGGCACAAATCTATATATATTAAGATGAGCATTAATGATTTTTTCCACATAAATATATATTAACTAAACTATGGATCCTTTTCCATTAAAAACGGTTCTTTTTTTTTTCCACCTATGTGACGGCACACAGGGATCCCAGACCCTGTCCTGAAAAGGACAAACATATATGAATTTGCATATGAGCATCCACAAACCAAAGTCCATTAAATTTCCTTTTTTTGGAGAGCATAATAAAAGCATATAGAGAAACCAAAAGTGGCAAAAGGCAAACATTAATGAACATCAAAGCACAATGCCCATCTGCCTCCCAACTCCAAGGATTGAGAACATATTTAACATACAAAACACCGATCCCTCTTTCAAAAAAGAAGAAGAAAAGAAGATGAAATACATCTGATATTCATCTAAATTTACAAATATAGCACGATTTCATAAATAAAATGATCATGGAGACAATATGATAAAGAAAATGAAAAACCATTGATGTGTGGATTGAAGTATCATTGAATTCGATGGATATTCAGGCTTTTTCATTAAGGGACAATAAGACGCATGCAACATGCATGCCTCTTGGACCATATCACTTAAAACTACATATAAAGGTATAACTGCAATTTAGTTCTACAAAAGTAATATATTTCTATGAATATTAAAGGACACGTAGTTTATATTATGTATAATACATAGTTGAATAAATAAAATTTTGTGTATAATACAAGTACACGCACATTAGCACAATAAACATAATGCACCTTGTAATTCCATCATCATTCGATATTATGTTATTTACTCCATCTAATTAATATAACTATATAGACATCTATAATCTTATGTACCACCCATATTTCCAACAAAATTTATCAACAACACTCTTGATTAAAAGCTCAAATGTTCTTCAATATATCATTTACATCCATTCCGCCTTGGAAAGCAATCGTCTGTCATAATACGTACATACGATGTTCTCTCAAAAACAATTATGACAGAAATAAACTAACCTAAGCTTCCTAACAATATAGTCACAATGACATCCTCTGCAAAAGAATGCGCCTTATGTTACCAAATTTTTTCCAATTCAAACTAAAAGAATTCAAATATCATCTTTTCATTTCATTTATGTTTCAGTTGGTCAACTCATGTATAGATTGTAAATTTCACCACAAACTATTACAACTTGATTGGGCTTAAAGTCTATATAGTCCTCTAGTTCAGGGGATTAAATGTTGAACTTTGATTGAGTTTTTTACCTTCCCATTGATAGTTATGAAAGATAATGAAAGCTCCGATCCACATAGTTCCTCGAATTCGGATCTCTCAAATTCCAAGAGAGGAGATATTAATTACTGTTCATGGTTGAGATTGTTGATTATTTACCAGAGGATAAGTCTTAATAGCAGTCCTCAGAACCTATCACAAGTTGCTTTCGTAGAAGCGGCATATTATTAAATTTCGTACGTGACATGACCCCTATGCCACGTAATGGATGTAGTAGACCTCCTAAAAAAAGACGTGTGTAGAAATCAGAAATAAATAGATTTTAAGAGAAATAAATGAATTGGAATAGGTTCGGCAGCAGATCACGAAATCTTGGAAGATCTCCTCTATCTAAATAAGAGATCTTCCAATTGAGAAGATCCATCGAACTGAGACAAAGAGAAAGGTCAAAGAAATTCTGACTGTTGGTCGGAAACAGAATCAGTGTTAAATGAATGTAACCCCAAACCAAGATAAACTCTTATGAGAAGATTGTTTTTCTAGGTCAAGGTATAAATGACAGATGGAAAGGACAAGAACAAAATGAGCGCTTGTTTGTTTGTTATTATTTCATTAATTATAACATATATATAACCCTAATATCTAATGTAAGTTTAAGCAATCTAGAATTACTCATAGTAAACCACCTCTTGGCAGGTGGATAAGGTATCCCGGTGTTTGGTTTGAATCTTACTAATGTTGATGGTAGAAGATTTAACGAGGAAAAAAACAACAAAAGAAAACAACTACCTAGAAAAGAAAAAAAATCAAGTATTACTCATCACTAATTAATGTCAACTAATAGGCATGTATAGCTAATTAATTAAGTGTTGGCACAGTAAGTGCATCAATGTTCTTGAGTCTCGATCATCTTGGGCAGCAATTTATCCTTCAATTTCATGTCATGCTTTCTTGCCAAATACACATTATAAGGTACGAACAACTACAATACAAGAAAACATGCAAAAATACAGACCATATGATAATATGGAGTACATCCAAATGTTTCTATATAGCAATATATGTCTCCAAACTTTTTAGTGATTACAAAAATGTGCGCTTCAAATTGATAAAGAAGAGAAGCACCATCTTATTTGACATGCAGTATAATATGTAGAAGTACTTGATGAAAATACCTGAAACATCAGGTGATTTAATATTGATAAAACTAACATTGATCATACATGTTTAACTATAAATACAGATAAATAAATTAAACGAAATATAGTCACATAGTAGACACGTTATATATATTCCAACAAAACAAGAAACCATTAACAACAGAGATTATTACTGTTATGATTCGACAACTCCATTTTTTCTTACAGTGGCCATATGAAGTATTTATATGAATTTTATAAACCCCCATTGATTTTTCCATTCATATCATCACATCAAGTATTCAAGTCATTGAACATGTCCCCTTGATCTACCTTCAGTTGAGAATAATATTAGGAATTTATGGTCACCATATATTCAACCCCCAACATTCCCCAAAACCTTCAGCAACCCTACAAATCTTTTAATCATAAATAAAAAAAAATTTGGAAACACCATGCCTCGAGAACAACAACCTACATATTCCATCCAGATTCTCCAATAAACCTAGCCAGTATATATGTCCCAAAATTCACATGCAAAAACTATTTGGAGAACAAAAACAAGAACAACCTCTAGTTCTTACTTCTATTTTTTTAATCCCTCTCAAACATGAACAATACATACTTCCAAAAAAAACATAAAAAAGCTGCAATAGATAGCAAGGAAAAAAAATCAAATAAAACAATCCCGAAACAATGCAAAACAAAACTCGAAAGACTTCACAGCTCGAGTATCCATGCATGAAAAATCATATTAATAAGCATAAACTATTATGTCACCCATCAAGAAACAATCTTATAATATAATATATATATACATTTAGCCTCCAAATCTTCCACATCTAGAGAACCAAAATTTCCTTTGTCAGTCTAATTATTAATTTATGCGTGTTCTTAATGCACTAACCAAGTTGTTGTGACTTGTGACATAAATAAATAAAAAACATTGGTGTTGATTAATGTTGTCAGTTCACCTGGAGGTACCAGAGAAGTAGAAGAGGAGGAAGAGAGGGTGAGCGACTTGAACTGGGACTCAACCCTCGAGAGGAGAAGCATGGCCTCCATGAATGGCTTGGAGAGCTCCTGCTCATACCTGCTAAGCATCTCACAATATGCCTCCATGAACTGATCCAGCCCAGGGTCCTCTCCTATGCTTCCCACCATCACAGCCGCCGCCTCCACCTCCGCCGCGCACGCCTCCTCAAGCCTCGCCGCCACCTCAGGAGGCGCCCCCACCTGAACCCAAACCCATTAGGGTTAAGTTTCTCCATCATATCTAGTTTTTCTTTTTTAGGGTTTTGGAGGGGGTGTGATTTATAATATATATATATATACCTTGTGACAGTTGATGAAGGCATGGAGGAGGCGGGGAAAGTGAGGGTGGGAGATGATCTTCGACTTGAGGGAGCCGTAGCCGTCCATCTGGTGGGCCGAGTCTCCTCCGCCGTCGATGGTAAGAGGGAGCTTGAACTGGTTATTGTTGTTGTTGTTGTTGTTGTTGTTGGGTTGAAGCGGTGTGTGATTAGGAGGTTGAGGAAGGCAAGCCATGAAGGGCATCATCAAACATGGATTGCTATGCCCTTCCATTCTCTCTTTCTCTCTCTCTCTGTGGCTTTCTCTCTTTTTAAATAGAGATAGTGGCGCTGTTGTTGTCTGTATCTCCCATAATGATCAACAAGAGAGGCTTTTCTTTCTCTCTTTTCCACTACAAGTCTCCCGCATTTTATGCTGCAGGTGCTACAGTTGACTGCCGTTTACAGGGAAAAACACCCATGTTTTTACAGTCTAGTCAGTTTTATGTGGGTCTCTCTCTCTCTCTCTCTCTCTCACTCTAAAACTCTGGTAAAGCCTGACCGGGGGGGACGGGCATATGTCTTCTGTTACGAGAAGAAAATCCAAACAATTATTATAAAACTTAAAATGCATGACAGTCTCACAGAGTCGCAGAGAACAAAAGAAGAGATACAGAATGTCTTGATTGGCGAGTGGAACCAGGGACTAGAGTGTTTTTTTTTTCCAGGATATGAAGAGAATCGTGTGAGGGCATATTTTTAAAGCTTTAAAGCCTATATCGTGCATCGTCTATTCTTTTTTTTTTTATAGAGAAGGTAGGCCATTTTATAACATAGAAAGTGTTACAAATTGGTCTGAATGCGTAAGTGGTTTAGGAATGACTAAAATAGATTACATGCTCCGACGAAGGACCCAAATTGGGAAGCTCGCGCCGTGGATGTCGCTCTGAGCGCCACAGGTGCACAAACGGTGCCCCCGCTGAGTTGCCATCGCCAAGACCCGCGGGTAGTGACTCCACAACTGGATTCCCTCCCGTTGCGTGCCTGCGATCGTTATTCCTCACACCCTATCACCCCCCCCCCCCCGAGTAAAACACTCGTCTCATCCCTACCAAGTGTTTACCCCAATCTTGTATGAGTTGCAGAGTTGTATCTCACAGGTTCTCAAAGTAAAGACGCTGACCGCGAAAAAGAACACCATTGCGAGTACGCCAGATGGCCCAAAGACCCGCGGGAATAGAATCCTAGTGAATTTGACGGGCAAATGGTGGGGCGACGGAATGGGGTTTTGAACTGTGTCCCGAAGCTCTGTCATCCCCTGGAGCTGAAGTCCCGTGCCAGTCGACCTGCTGATTTCGCTCCACAATCTAGCTGCCACGGTGCATCTGATGAGGAGGTGTTCGACAGTTTCGGGCTCGGTGTTACACATCGGGCAATCTGTGGGCTCGAACGGTCTCCATTTTGCTCTGTAAGATTTAGTAAGCAAACGGTTTTGTAAGACAAGCCACATGAAGATCTTGATTTTGCCGGGCACTTTCCACTTCCATAACCGCGGTGTGTGGATTGCCATCTCTCGATTGCTTGGACCGTATAAAAGAAGCGCTTTGTTGCGATATTTCCTTCCCGATGAAACCCACCACCTAGCCCTCCTTTTTCTCCCTCGATTCTTGCATTGCCAATGGCAGAGAGAGAGGGTGGGGGGATGAGAGCAAAGTCTATCCAGGTAGACTAGAAAATACAGTTTGTGATGCATTTAATAAAATAAAATATAATTATGTATAGCCTGGAATATCAATTAATTATTGTTTGTTTTCTCTATATAAATCCTCATAGCTATATCTAGATAAATTAGGATAAGGTATGATGATTATTATAAAGAAATGTTGAAATTGTTTATTAGGGTTTATCTATGCTAATAGATAAAAATATCATTTTTTATTATTTTAAATTTTTTATCTCACCTAACAGTCTCACACACATATTTAAACAATTGTCACATCTATCAAATTAGACATACATCTCTCACACTGTTTAAAAAGTATAGTTGTCATTTAAAAACTCGTAAACTTTTATGCATTCTTTTTTCATTACTTATCATCATTTTATTCAAGTTGAATCAAACAATAAAAAAAGTCACTTTACGTTTTTCAATGAGAACAACTGAAAATGCAACTAAACAAAAAAATTACTTATTTAACATAGATTATTATCTATCCTTATTTAACTATCATGCATAAGTGAGTAAACTTATGTTACACTCCAGACGGGTCTTGGTTAATAAAAATAAAACTTGTACCATTTGGATATGTTAGAATAAAGTTTGTGTTGCATTTAATAATAAAATATATAATTATGTATAGTCTGCCAGGAAGGAATATCAATTGAATGGGATTGCATCCGTTATTAATCTTATTAACCCGTCTGAGGTGCAGAACAAGGATAGATTAGGACGCTACACCCCAAACAAACATAGTTATGCATTGTTAAGCTAGGATAACTCTTTTAGAAGAGAGTTGGAATTGCTTATCAGAATTTATCTATGTTAAATGATAATTATTTATTTTAAAAATTGTCAGATCTATTATATCACATACATCTCTCACACTTATTCTCAAACACAAACAATTTATATATGCAAGGATATAGTTGTCATTTAAAAAGTTAAAAAAAAATTTCGTATTTTTTCCACCACTTATCTTCACTTTATCCATGGTGAACCAAACAATAAAAAAATTATTTTTATTTTTCCTAATGAAAATACCAAAAAAAGGCAATCAAACAAAAATTTGTTTATTCTGTATGAATTGTTATCTATTTTGATAGTGCTATCAATGACGAATAATCATATATCACACCGCACACGAGAGGGCAATAGAAGAAAAAAAACATTTGGTTATTAAATGTATATAAAACCTGCACTATTTCGGATAGATTAGAGTAACGGATAGCTATATTCAGATTAATTAGTATAAGTTTCGACAGTAATTTTGAAAGATGGCGAAATGATTTATTCGTAGTTAATCCAACCCAAAAAAACACTAAAAAACATATAATGATGACAAAATAAAAATGCAATAAAACAAAAACTTTCTCTAATATCTCTTTAATCTCGTAATACCAATCTATCTTTAGATAAAGTTGTCCTTTCACGAAATGGAAGCCAGGGTTTCTAGGGTTCAAATCCAAAGGGCTTTTTTCCCTCTGTAGACTGATTTAATCCTAACGACCTATTCATTTGCATTTAACTCATCGGGGTTTAAAATAATTATGGGAGGATAAAAGATAATTATATATGATTCTATTTGGTTGCTATTTCTTCTTCGGTTTGATGGTTTTATTTTTTTTAATGTTTGTCTTATTAAATCTAAAATTTTGTATTGATAAAGAATAATAAGTCCTTCCAGACATGATTATCAAGTTTATTTTAATTAATCAAAATATAGATATTCTAGTTTATTCATAGTAGATAGATAAATATCTTTTTTTCTTGTAATTCGCCTTATTCAAGGCTAGGATTATCATATAATGCACTATAAATTAAAAATAAGATCATGTATTAGAGAGGACGGTGGCAGAGATTGTCATTTTTGTGATCCTCATTTTCCATTAATCTTGTATATATTACACATAGAAAGTATTTAGTTATACGATTGTACAACTTTTACGTTTACAAGATACTTCTTCTGTAATCGGACAGTTAAACAACTTTACTTTAATAGCTTCATACAAAAAGATTTTATATAAATAGTATTTAAAAACTGCGATTTTCAAAAGTTAAAAGAATAGTTTTTTTATATAATGAGCTTTAAATTTAGTATAGGTAAAAAATCAGTTTTATAAAACGCTATCATAGAAAAACCAAAGGATACCTACAAAAATATATACTTCGGGGTCAATGTAGTTAACATTTTCCAACAGAAGGAAATAATGTCGTTTTGGAGAAGTAAAGAAGATCATAATGATTCAACCTTAAAACCTAGGATGACAATGAAAAGAGAGGTGGTTGGATTTTCAAAGTTTAAAAACAGATGCCCCACACTCACCGGAGAAACGCAGATAGTACTTCTCTGGAGAGGAATGTATAGCTAATAAAATGATTTTGTTGAGGGTGTTAAGGAGTTGGTAGGTAACAGTTAATGCCTGCTCTTCATTGCAAGTCATCTCGTGATATTTTGTACATCTTTGATTAAAAAAACAGAAGAATGTACCTTGTTTTATGTACAACAAGATAAACTCATCAATTCGGTCGACCCTTTCAGACGTCGTTTTTGGGCTCCATACCTCTCAAGGTAAGAGAACTGTCACTTTGACAACCCATTGAACGAGTGACAAACTAACGAAGAAACGGAGAAAGCCAAAAACGTGTTCTTTGTGGATATGTTCAGTCTTACATGCAATTTCACATCTGATTTTAATTATATTTTTTTAAATATACATTTAATTATTAAAGTACATATTATTATAAAAAATGAAGAATATATTTAAATATATTAATGTAATTTGAAAAAATAATAAATTTTAAATTTTTATGTACTCTTAGAAAACAGTATACACTGTAATAGTGAAGTGTATAATTATACTATCATAATATAAGTGATTGGGATATCATTTTTTTATTGTAGACAGACCGAACTACAATACAGATCACATTTTTCACCTTCACTAGGTATCTTATCAAATAGTTTTGAGTTGTACTTATAAATCGAATATCCTAGTCCAGATTAGCACCCAAAATATTGTAGAAAATATTAGGTACTTTTTTTTTCATTCTCTATTCTAATTGGCCAATGTTTTTATTTTTTTAAATAATGATAACTTTTAATCGAGTTTTATGCTTATAAAAGATGAAAAAGTACAACTCCATTAATATATTTTTTGTATGCAGCTTCTGCACATGAATGGAGGTTCGAGGGGATAAAGTTAAAAATGAGTATTTCTAAAGCCTTCAATTGTTTTTTTTTTCAAAACTGAGTATGTCATCTTTAACCTATGTTTAATTCAAAATTAATACTAATTTTTTGTCTTCAATTTATTTATTTTTTTCTAAAAATTATCTTTTCTTTCTTTTTGCCTACCCTATTAGTTTAATATGTTATTTATTTTGTTATATACATATTTTTGTAGGTTCTTATTTTTATTCATTGTTTGATTGTATAAATTATTTTTTAACAATTCAAGATCCATAACTACTTTTCCAACTTCAATTTGGTACCACCGGATGACCGGACCATAACTAAATCATTTATTTAATCAGTCAAAGCCTTTACTACTAAAAAATTAAACTTGATACTGGAGAGCTTAAATTATTTTTTTATTAATTAGGTTTCATTCAAATAAAAGGGTTACACAGTAGATCATTGCCATGGGATTGATTGATTGAAGGTCCTCAGCAATCAGGTACAATGTGCCTTGATCTCTGTAGCACTCTGTGGACCAACTTTTCCAGGGCCTTTCACCAAGGGTCAGTGTGTGATGAGTGCAGTAAACAGTGGGTTGTGTTTGTAGGGTTTACACTATACCTACCCACAAAAGCCTTTTTTAATGACCTATGCCTTGATGTTTTTTTTTTTTTTTTTGGGAGGAGTAACATGCCTTGTTGGGATTTGCTGTTTCTCGATTCCAACAAGTCATATATAAAAAAACCTCATGAATCAAAATAATATACTGATATGGTTTACCTCGTATATATAAAAGTGCACCTCCCAATATTTCTTGAGACTCCGGTGTAAAACATAATGTCTCTGATTCAAAAGATGCACAAAATTCTGACCACTTTTTCTTTGTTGATACGACAGCCATGTACGAGTGGAGAAACAAAATATATATTTAGCTGATTACAATATATGGATAAAAAATGATGTCACATCGTTTTGACAGCAATGAATCGAATATTTAAGCCTGTGATACAACAGGTGCAACAGGTGCACCTGTGTTTTGACAGCCAGCGTAAACACATGCACCTGTTTCTCTTGAAGGGCAAATATTAAATTGAAAAACATTGCTCAAAACGAATGAATTGAAACTTTCATGTCACACTGAAACGCATGAGACAGTCCAGCTTACTCTCAATACTCAACCTTCCCTTTCTTAAAAATCAACATTTATGTTGTACATCTATCAACATTTATAGTTTACTTATGTTTTATAAAATTTCTCAATAATCTTTTCTCTCTTAATATAATATGACAAGCATTTACCGATAAAATAAAAATAAAAATAAATTATTTTAACATAGATAAACATTGAAAGAAAAATTAATTAGGGTATCTCTGATCACCCATTTATTAATTTTAAATACTTGAAAATTTTTAAGTTTTTTTGTTTGTTTATGAGGCGGTGAAAAATTATCTTTAAATTCTTCCAGCCGAATGTTTTTCAAAAATATTGAAAATGTCCCCCGCATAATTATTTTAGTACATTGTTAACACTCTCAAGTACATTATTAAGTATCTTCAGCACACTGTTAATACTCTCCAGTATATTGTTAACATTCACATAGAATGCCTCCCGCCCAATTACTTCAATATACTATAAATACTCCCTAGTACATTGTTAAGTATCTCAAATACACCGTTCGCACTCTCCAATACATTGTTAACCTTCGTATAATTGGGCGAATGCATTTTTGATATTTTCAACAACATCCGGCTGGAGGGACCTAAAGATAATTTTTCAACGCTTTAGAGACTTAAAAATAACTTAAAATTTTTTAAAGACCTAAAAATAATAAATGAGTGATCACAATGACCCCTAATTAATTTTATTAAAATTAAATAATGAGTTTTAAAATACGTCCAACCTCAAATTAAAAATAGTTCCAGAAATCACTTTTGGACCATATACACTTGTTTAGAAGTTATATAGACATTTAAAATATAAAAAAAATCTATCAATTAAAGTACGAGAACATGTTAGATCTAATGATAATTGGATAATTTGATTGTCTAACGTGTTCGTAACTATCAAATCTTATGAGACATAAAAAATTATTATGATTAAGATATTTTATCTGTACATTTTATCCTTAAATGATAATCACACATAATGACTTTTAATATAATATCTTAAAATGATTAGATTTAACAATCATGAATGCGTAGACAATCAAATTATTCAGCTAGCGTTGGACCTAACCGGATCGCTTAAAGTAATATGATCTCCAACAAAAAATACATAACATGTTTGGGTGACTTTTAGGACAAGATGTATCAATTTTCATTAAAAAAATTATTTGTTTAGTTGTGTTTAATTTTTAGTTATCCCCGTATAAAGAATATATATTATGATTTATGGGCTATGAATTAAATCCACATAAACAATACATATTATTATTTCTTCTCTGCTGATCCCTCTCTCTCTCTCCGTCTCTCTGTTTCCCTCCCTCCCTCGCACCATGACGAGATGAACGACGAGATCATCTCTCCCCCCCTGACGATACGGACGATGATTGGGGCCATCAGGTGATGACTGGGCTCTTGAAAAAACTGGAGACTCTGTGTTTTATTCAGATTTCAGAACTGTTTTGTTTATTGGGGCTTTTATAAAGTTGGCCTGGTGTGAGTGGTGTCCTTGTGGGGAGCAGAAGAGTAGTGGCTTATTAAGTTATTATAATTAAATATATTTGAATAATTGATTTGTAATTCTAGATTCTTCTACTTCTAGAATGTGTAGAAATAAAATGACTTAGCCTCCCTTTTTTGGTTTAAAAAATTAAGGTGCGATGACAAAAATTGATAATATATTTACGGTGCATTCAAATGTTTGAATTTATAAGTGGTTGAAGTAAAAAATGACTTATCTAGATCAATGTTTGAAATTATTATACAACATATATATTTTTCAGATTTTTTATTGCGCATGTTAGTGGGGACCAAGAGAGTGTCCTCTCCCTTTTGAATTTTGTAGAAGATTAGTTCAAACAAGAAAGTCAAAGGTCTATATTTTGATTGATAGATTAATTCGTCTTGTGTTGATTCTTCCTGTTTCTACGACAACTACTGAACACGCATTTTCAGTTATGAAACTTGTTAAAATAGCACTTAGCACGAATATGGATAATAATTTTTTTTGTAGATTCTATGATTGTCTACATTGAAAAAGAATTTGCTGAAAATGTTGACTCATATTCGATAATAGATGATTTATATTCTGTCAAGGGTCGTCGAGCACAACTTCAATAATGAATTTTCTAGGAAAAAACTTGATCTTTTGTCTGATTTTGTATATATGTTAAAATTTATTAGAAATTAAATGACTTATGAACTCATTTAATTTATATTAAACTCAAATTGTTTATTAGATTTTGAATTCGTGTTAAGCGCGCCCCCTCCCCATATAAATTCTGGTTCCGGCCCCTAGATGTACCTCTATCTTTTAACGTGGAGTTATATGAAATAAAAAATTGATGAACTTGCGTGTTATTTTTTCATTGTTCTTTAGATGATCAAATATTAATATTCTGATTTTTCTCATTGCCCACTGAATGTGCGGTCTGTGTGTAGGACAGAAATTTTAAATCTTGTATAAGCCATCATTTGACATATTGGCCGAATTCTTTCCTTCATTGAGTTTGTAGGATCTTTACACCGTCCAAGTAACAAACAGAGAGAGACGGCTGGCCATGATAATGTCGGTGAAGAAAGGCCGCGAAAGAGACGATGACGGCACGGGAGTGGGCAGGCGACGTCAAGGGAGAGTGACGAGCATGGCTGTGGACAGAGAGGGAGAGAGGGAGAGGAGAGAGAGGGAACTAGGTTTTTTTGGGTTTCAATGGGATTGATCAGAGGGGTGTGCAATATAAACCCCATGTCTATTTAAACATCAGGGTGTTTAAAGAATACGTCTTTTTTGGGTTGTGTGTGGATTAATAGGGGTGTTAAACGAGCCGAACGAGTCGAGCTTTGACATGTTCAAGCTCGGCTCGTTTATAAACGAGCCGAGCCGAGCCGAGCCGAGCTCACGAGCTTCAACGAGTCTAGCGTTCTTCTTCATTTTAAGGTTTTTAGGGATTGAAAATAAAATTTTAGCCGAAATGAGCCAAGTTCATGAGTTTAAACGAGTATAACTTTATATTAATTTAATGTTCTGATTTTATATAGGAGTTTAATCAAGATTCAACTAAGTTTTTCTAACACAAACGAGTCAAATTTGAACATAAAATGAAGCTCGATCCAGGTCCCGAGCCTAATCGAGCTTTAAAACTTGTTCAAACTCGCTCATTTGTCTAAATGAACGAGTCTGAACGAGCTTAAACCGAACCGAGTCCGAGCCAAGCCTGAGCGGCTTGATTCGTTTACCAGCCAATAAGGGTGTGTAGGATAAAGATAAGGGTGCAAATAAAAGCTCCCCACCAAGAATAAATAGTTAGGCCAATCCGAAACAGAGTGGTAAATTCTACCGGGCCGCAAACATGGGCCGATCAGAGGTTTGTGGATCAGACAAACCCTAATCAGAGTGACCATCTTGTCCTAAAAAAACCCCACTATATAAGCACTGCTTCAGAGCCTCTCCTAGTCTCATCCCACATAGGGTTAGGGTTTCTCAATCCACCGATTTATTTTTCTAAAGCTTCTTTTTTTTTAAATTTTTTTTTTAAGAGTTCTTCATTTTATCCTCCATGTTCATTATTTTTTTCCAAAAAAAAAAAAACAAAGGGAGAGGAAGATTTGGGTGTGTGTGATTTATTGTGCACAAATAAGCCGATGATCTGAAAAACAATGAAGCATGGTAATGTGCACGTAAAATAAAAAGTTGGGGAGGGTCATGGTTCTATTTACACCTCTCTAATTTATAAGTAAACCCCCTTTAAATGGATTTTATTGTTAAAAATTCATTTAGATATTTTTAATAAGCACGCCTCCCAATAAATATGTCCATCTAATTTTTTAGAAAAATCTTAATTAACATTCATTTAATAAGTATGCCCCTATCTCATATAAATTAAATATATATTTATTGTTGATAAACCATAAGTCATTGATTTCAGATCTATTAGCAACTAACATGATTTTTAAAAAAAGTCGGGTAATGTCGACACTGCATGTGTCTATATATACAGAAGTTGTTGATACATGTGTCGATATGTACAGAAACTATCAATACTGCATTTGTCGATATATACAGAAGCGGTTGACATCCACCTTGTTGTTCCCTTTTTGTAAATCCATTGACATTACCAGTGTTGACTGTATCTAAACATGTTAACCCCCGGTGTGTCAAGATGTTCAATACAATAAACCCGACTTCTTGTTAATAAATAGGTAAACCACCAGATCTTCCTCTCTCTCTCTCTCTCTCTCTCTCTCTCTCTCATTCTCTCTCCCTCTCCCGCCTCCCCGCTCTTTCACTCACCCCTTTCTTTTTCAGTCTCACCAGATCAGCTTCCCCTACTCCCCCCTGACTCTCACCAAATAAACCTCCAATACCCCCCCCCCCCTTCCCTTTCACGCTCCCTCTCTCCCTCTCATACTTGACCCCTTCTTTCACACAAACTCTTGATCCGATCCTCTCTCTCATCAAATCAATGGTGCGGGAGACATACGGGCGTGAGAGAGACAGGGGTGGCTGATTTCAAAGGGGGCGTAAAAATTGTTTAAAATTACGGTTTATATATTGGGGACTTATAAATTAGGTCATTAAAATATAGGGGAATTACTTACAAGGGGGGTTACTTAGAGCATCTCCAATGGACATGTTAACTAACTAAGATGTTAAAGTGACATGTCAGCATTTTATCCATCAACTAAACCCTCATTTACTACATTCTCATTTAGTTGATGGTTGTTGCTCCAATGGACTAGCTAAATAACTAGTTAAAACAATAGTGGATCCATCTCTCCACTCACTCAAAGCTTTCCACCCACTCAAAATAATATTTTTTTGAATATTTTGAATGGTGGGACTCACATTTGGTTGACTAAAGCACTAGGTAAAATTAACATGAAAACTAACATAAGACAGGTGGGACCCACATTTAACATACCCTTAACATTTTAATTGGAGCACCATTTTTACATCTTTTATAAAAATATGACACTAACTAGTGAGTTAACATGTCCATTGGAGATGCTCTTATAGATTAGAGGGGCGCAAATAAAGCCACCCCACCATGGCTGCTCGCCATTAAATGCCTTTATCGGATCTGATTTGCAGGTCTCGCTTCTACACACATTTGTTTTCTGTCTTGTTTTTCCTCTCTTTTATTTTTCTTCTCTCTTTCATTTGGTTTTTGAAAATGAATGACCATCTGATGCATTCTACTGCTGTATTATGAGTTATTTAATATCTAAAAACAAAATATTGAAACTGAAGATGAAAAATCAACAAAAATACATAAACAAGAACGCACAATCAAAGAAAAAAATCCGTTCACTTATAGTGTTAGGTTACATTTGGATATTAGGTTGAAACACTAGGATTCTTATAATCTTGTATTAAACTCAGTTTTTGAAAAACGTTGTTTTATTAGATTTTCAACCGCAAGATTTTTTGACCTAAAAAAGGAAGATTGTGTTTGAAAAGCTAAACGCTGATTATATGTTTGCATATAAATTGAGAATATTTAGTTTTTCAAATATAGAATCTACCTAAACTCATATCCAAACTGACCTTTAATCTTTTAAATTGTGTTTGAAAACGTGTTTGAAAAAAATCATTTAAAAATAACTTATTTCAAAGAGAGTATTTTTCTTAGAATATCTCGAAAAGACTCCATATTTTTTCTACACATTATGGAAAGAGATAGACTCTCTATCACATGTATATTGTCATTTTTTCTTTGCCTCCTCACAATTTCCCTATCTTTATTTGAAATGACTGAAAAATCCAAGTCTTCTACAAATTATAAAATGTACAAAATATCAAATTATTAATAATACATTGTTTGATAGTTTATAATAAGTTTTTTATTATTATAATTTTTAATAATAATAATTAAAAACACAGTCAAATCAAAATTGTTTTATTTATTTTACTATCTTAAATTCATTTATGCCACTGTCCGTACATATACCAATAATTTTCGAATTTTCTTTAAAAAGTGCCATCGTAGATTCCGGTTGGGTTCCACCTAACATGGGAGATGACATGGCAGATGGAGCCACATCACTCGGTTTTAAAAAAAAAAAGAATTTGAAGTCAGCAAAACACAAAAATCCTCAATTCGGTCATACATGCCGAATAATTATATCATGATTGAAATAAATTTCTTTGACACAATGTGACAATCTGTGGTAAAAAATCATCTAACAGCCCATTTTAGTGATTTTACTTGGAAGGACAGTTTAATAATTTGTAGTCTTGTATACATAACTTCTTTTTTAGGGGTTTAAAAATAAAAGGGTTTTTCAATTTTCAGTCTAAGTAAATATATATATTTAGGGATTGATCCCTTACTTTTTCATATTTTGGTTTTAGTTTCCAGATTTAAAGGATATGTTTCATTTTAGTCCTTTCAGGGACTTAAAAATAACTAAATAATTTAGGGTAGGTTCCTCCCAGTCGGGCTGGTAAACTAACCAAGTCGCTCGGGCTCAGCTCGGGCTCGATTCGGTTTGAGCTCGTTCAGGCTTATTCATTTAGACAAATGAGCGAGCTTGAATAATTTTTAAAACTCGGTTAGGCTAGGGACATGGATCAAGCTTCATATTGTGTTTAAATTCAACTCATTTGTGTAATAAAAAATTTAGTTGAAGCTTGACAAACTTCTTTATAAAATTAAAACATTAAATTAATACAAAGTTATGCTCGTTTAAGCTCATGAACTTAGATCATTTAGGTTAAAATTTTATTTTCAATTCCTAAAAATCCTAAAATGAAGAGTAACGTTAGGCTCGTGGACTCGACTCAGCTCGACTCTACCCCTACCTCTCAGGGACGAAAAATGAACATATCATTTAAATCCAGGGACTAAAATCAAAATATGAAGAAATGATGAGTCAATCACTAAATCTTACGATCTCTGGACACTTAAAAATAAAAAATCCAAAATAAAAAAATAATTAAAAAACCATGGCTGGGAAAGCCAAAATTAACAAATAGTTTGAAAGACTTTTCAAAAAAAAAAAATTGAAAAGAAAAAAATGTGGCTGTGAATAGAAAAAAGTAAAAAAAAAAAATGGGACCCAAGGGGCTGTCAAGTGTCAACAAACCCAAAAGAAAACCGTCAAGCTCGCTGTCAAAAAAAACAAGGGGGAACTATAGGAACTGGGTCCGGATCCCTGCTATGCACTCTGTTGTCATCGTGCTATGTTTTCTCTCAAAATATGTCACGTGTCATATTACCAAATCAACGGTTAGAAGACACCTTATTATTTGAATGGTGGGCCTCATTTTTTTTCTCCTTCAATTCACACAGAGGATCCATGCCTCTTATCCATGATTTTTTTTTCTTTGGCTTGCTTTCACCATGTGAATTTTTAAAAAATTCTACTTGAAATATTTTCAAAAATTTCACTTGAAAAATTTTATTTCACGTTTTTTTAAAATAAAATGGCTTGACTATTCATACTCTTATGTTATCATCTAGTATTTAAATATTATTACACATATTTAATTGTTTAACACCTAAAATAAAGAACATTAATAAATAATAAAATATTTTTTTTATTTGTGAATGAAGTTTTTTTTGTGTATCTAAATACACAATTAAGAGTTAAAATTATAAAATTCAAACTTTATCATATACATTAAAAAATTATAATTTTACTTATAACATTTTATTTAGATATGAAAATTTTGGGGTCGGATTGGTTAGGTTACCCGAACCCTTAACCTAAACACAACCCAAATTAGGTTCAGGTTGATTAAGTTGATCTCGAGCGTTAAAACTCCAACCTTAACCCGTCCAAATTTTCGGTTGGGTTTAACTAGTCCAAGTTACACTCTTATATTCACTATTATTATGATGATTGAAATTGTGTATTATGTCTCTGTAATTTTGTTTTAACTTGAAATATATTATTGGTGTAGTTTGATTTTATTGAGCATTATAAATGTGATATAACTCAGTTGTAAACATAAACATGACATAAAGAAAATTATCAATTTTTGTTAAAAATTTGAGGTTGTACATAGGAAATTTTTTTGAATTTGAATTTTATTTTTTTTGTTCATAATTTGAATTTTATGCTAATCTCCTTTGGGGACCAACACGAAGCAAATAAAATTAAAATTTCGCCTATTAAAGAAAACAAAGAAGAAGATAAATTCAGGGGCGAGGGTTGCAAAAAAACAAATGTAACTTGTGTGAAGTGAAGAGACAAACAATGAAGCCCACCATACAAAACAACCAAAGTGAACCGTCCATTTTGTTAAATGCTACGTGGCGCACTCTAGTAAAAACACAGCAAGATCACAACAGAGAAAAGCACAGCAGATGATCCGGACCCGAACTATAGTACCCATTTATTTTCAACTGTCTGATGTAAAGAAGTACGTGGCACTCTTACATCATAAGTCGAGCAATATCCTAGCAAAACATATAATCAAGCAGATGATCTGAACCCGTTTTTACGTGGCTTCATCAAATAGAATCCGGAGTCGTGCTTCACATAGCATGCACTCATAAAATCAGAACATCTTACCCACTCAACCACCCTTTCCAATCCTTCCAACATCCCAAAAGAAGGAAAATGGAACCAACAACAATGCAAGTCAAACACGATTTCTTCCCATTCATCCGCGTCTACGCCGACGGCCACGTCGAGAGGTTCAAAGGCACCGACGTCGTCCCTCCCTCCATCGAATCCCTTTCCCCCGTCTCCTCCAAAGACATCCTCATCAACCCCTCCACCTCCCTCTCCCTCCGCCTCTACCTCCCCAACCACCACCCCAACAAGCTCCCCCTCCTCATATACTTCCACGGCGGCGGCTTCTGCACGGAGTCCGCCGCCTCCCCCACCTACCACAACCACCTAACCACCCTCTCTTCCGACGCCCACATCGCCATCGCCTCCGTCAACTACCGCCGCGCGCCGGAGCACCCCCTCCCCGTCGCGTACGACGACTCTTGGGAGGCCCTGCAGTGGATCGCCTCCCAAGCGCAAGCGCGCGAGCGCGATCCGTGGTTGCGCGGCCACGTCGACCTCGCGCGCGTGTTCTTGGGAGGGGACAGCGCGGGCGGGAACATATGCCACATTGCCACCACGTCACGATGAGAGTCGGCGCCGAGGGCAGGTTGAGCCTCAGTCATTATTCAAATATTTTAATTTTATCTTAACTTATTCTATATTTATAATTTGGTCCCCCTTTTCTAATTTCTGATTCCGCCCCTAGGTTGAGGATTGAAGGGATGGTTTTGGTGCACCCGTACTTCTGGGGGTCGGCGGGGGCGGACACGCTGGCCGAGGAGGAGCGGGCGAGGCACGAGACGATATGGAAGCTCATATGCCCGACGTTGGCAGGGTTCGATGACCCGCGCGTGAACCCGTTTGGATTGGGCGCGCCGAGTTTGGCTTGGTTGGGGTGCGCGCGCGTGATGGTGTGCGTGGCGGAGAAGGATTTTATGTGTGAGTGGGGGAGGAGGTACGGGGAGGGGTTGAAGAGGAGTGGGTGGATGGGGGAGGTGGAGGTGGTGGAGAGTGAAGGGGAAGGACATGTTTTTCATTTGATTGATCCTGGGTGTGATAGTTCCAAGGTCTTGATGAAGAGGTTGGTTGGTTTCTTTAATCACTCTAGTTTGTGAGAACATCTACGTTTAATGAGAATCATATCTATTTTAAAAAGGTTGTGTAATGGTTGGAATTAGATCATGTACTGACAACACCTTTGGCCTATGTTTGGGTAGCCACATAAGATATTTCATAATCAATAATTAAAGAATTAATGAGTCATTTTTTGTTTGGTTATATTTTTAGTTATTTTAATTGTAAATGTAATATAATTAACTTTTGTTGTTTGATTGATTATATAAAAGTTATGAATAGAAAATATATAAAATGTGGATAATAAATTATTAAAAAGTTAAAAAAATGAATTTAAGTGTGGGCTCCTTGATTTAAAAAAATTAATGACTGATGATTGCATATTTGGACTCTTGACCAATTAAGTGGAATAACATAATCCTAAAGAAAAAATTAATATAATATAATTTATTTCCATCTACCGTGAGAGTTATTCCTGTTTGTATTTTGCAAACAAATAGGTTTTTAGGTTAATGTGACCATATTCCATTTTATCTCCACACAAGGAACAATAAGTAAATTTACCATCACAAGTTGAAAATAAAACAAATTAAAAGAAAAAACCACTCAAACACTCAATGCAGCAAGAATAAAGAAACACCAGCAATGGCGTGCTTTGCTGAACAGCAAAGTAAAGTTCAGTAACCTTATATGGTTCTCAGTCAAGCCACTGAGGTTGAGTAGGAGATTAATTTTTTTTCAAATTGGGGAAGAGAATTAGAACCAACTAGTTTTAAGAAGTACAGATTCGTTCTAATTATTGGAAATCATAAATCCATTTGTACTGATCGGTTCAAGTTAAACATCCATTACTACTAGTTGATTTAAATATATATTGTAGTTCGGGTTGACTTCTTACCAACCCGGCCTCTTTTTTTTCTTTTTCTTTTATCCCCCCCTCCCCCCTCTCTCTCTATCTTGTAATATTATTTAGACATCATCTATTTTGCTTTTTTTATTGAAATATATATGCCCAAAAATTCTTCAGTATATATATGTATATATTTAATTAAAATGTGAATTAAAGCCATATATTTATATAATTATTTTTTAATTAAAGATTTTACAAAATTTAATAAGATAGATTTAGTTTGTATCTAACATTATCAAATATATTGACATTAAAATTTTGAATATAATATAGATGTGATATTTTCTAATTTAAAAATATGTTTTTTTTTCCATTATTGTCCTAATCTAAAACCAAAAATTAAATACTGATCTTAGTCATTACATAAAAAATGAAGGATAAAGCCGTTAATGATAAATATTATAGAAAACAAAGTTGAAAACAATTATAATTAATGTAATAGATATATTGAGTTGGTGAATTCATATGTTACATTAATAACATTATTGAAAAAATGACCGCAACTCATCTTGTTTTTCTCTTTCCTGTCTTTTTTTTTTATATTGGAGGGAACCTTGAGATCAAACCGGTGTTAGGTATGCCCACAATGTTTTTTTTTAAATACATGTGCCCACAGTTTATTAAGAAAAATTTAAAAGTCACCATCTTGTTTATGTCCCATGTTTTTTTTTCTTTCTATTTGACACATATATCACAGATATGGAGGGAACAAAAAATCAAACTAGTTCCACCACTCGTGTTGGGTGCCCAAGAATTGTTAAGTTTGTCCAGAACGATGGGACACAACACAAGAGAGCCTTCCAGACTTTCTTTCTCCAGTTGTGAATTCAAATAAATTTGTTCTCTTTTGTGTGTTTTTTTCAGGATCACATGATAATATAGAACAGTTTTTCTAAGAATAAATAATAATAATAAAAAACACAGTCATGCATCATAATGTGAAGATGTGTGGAAGATCTTCTTCCGACCATAAAAAATCATTCCCAGTCATAGTCTCGTTCTCCGAGTTACAATTCAATCTTTCTTTCTCCTCCCAACCTAAAAACTTGTATATGCATTTTGTTTACAACTTCATTTATAATTTGTGTCTATTTTAATTTTTAAAAATAGTACATTTTATTTAATAAGTTGTAGGTTTTTACAACAAACAAAAAAAAGTTTATGCTCTTAACACATTGCATGAACCTATTTATTTAACGTATGAAAAATTACTAAATGTGCATATAATATATATCTTGTTTAATAAGGGGCCGTTTGGTTCAACGGAAAGCTGATTTTAAAATCCTGAATGATAAGTGCAGATTGTATAAGTTCTGATAAGTTTTAATCAGTTCATAAGAAAAAGTGTTTAGTTTAGCGAAAATTATAAGCACTTATAAAGATAAGTGTGTTTGGTTAACCACTAAACAATAAGCTTATTAGAAAAATATTTTGGTCCAATTAATAAGTACTGAATGTTATTTGATGTTTGGTTAAAAACTAAAACTTTACTTATTTTTTCTTTTTAATTAAAAAATATACAACCATGTTCGAGTATTTATATAAAAAAAAATCAAATTGATCTTTAAAGGATTTTTTACAACCATACGCTATGATAATTTAGTATATACTGCATTATGATAGTGTTTCGGTCCTATCATATTACATGACCCATTTTATTATTATTTTTTATCATTGGGTGCAAAAAAAAATGAATATGTATTTCAGTGACGTACTGTATTTTATATAATAGCATACATTTCAAAAACTAATAGTGTGTGTGATTTTTTTTTAAAAAAAAAAACTTTGCAAAACAAAAGTTCAAAGCAATTGGGGCCGCTATGAGCTCGCGGGCCACGTTGAGGCCGAGCTTGGTGAGCGTGAGCTCGCAGTGGGTGGCTAATGATGCGGGTGAGGTAGTCCTTGTGGACAACGGGAGGGCGAGGAGACAGTGTTGGATGGGGAGCAGGACCTCGCTGACGATGTGGAGGCAGTGGCGGAGGAGGAGGTCGTAGTTGCGGTGGATGGACCCGCCGAGGGAGTTCTCCACGAAGAGGACGGCGCGATCGGCGATCCAGAGCTCCACCGCCTAGAGCGCCACCTCGAATTGGTCGCAGGGGATCGCTTCATAGTTCGGGTAGGCTTTGCCGGTGGCGGCCTCGTTGTATGCGTCGGGGACGCCTTGGTAAGCGACACGGAGGCAGGACCCGTGCATTGGTGCCGGGGACAAGTCGGCGGTCGTCAGCGGCTTCGGGAGGAGGTTCTGGTCCAAGATCGAGACCATATCGAGTGACACGTGGCCGTTGACGGCGGCAACGACGGCGGCGGAGGACGCCGATGAGGAGTCACCGGCGTTATCGGAGGAGGAGTCATGTTGTTGTTGGGAGAGGAAGATCTTGCCGGAGAGGATGGCGCAGGAGCTTCGAAAATCGAAGCGGCAGTTGCTGATGCCGCCATCAAGGGAGAGGCGGAGGTCAGAGAGGACGCAGAGGGAGTAATTGTGGCTGCTGCGGAGGCGGTGGTGAGAGGGATCTGTGGTGGTTAGGGTTTTGAAAGAGGGATTTTCAATGAAGAAAATGGAGGAGAGAGAGTGCCACTAACGCGACGTTGGGTTCAAATACCTTAGTAATTATCGATTAAGTGCAGGGGTATTCACGTCTTTTCACCATTCGGTCCGAACGACTTACTGTGTTTCGCGATTGCATAAGTAGGGTTTCAATGGCTGAATATTTTGGGCTATAAATCTCTTAAAGAAGATAGTAATCAGTCCTTATAGAATGTTCAACCAAACAAACTTAACACTAAAATCCAGCTTTAAGCCCAATAAACCCTTAAAATCAGTGCAACCAATAGGCCCCTAACTGCATATGGTGCTATAAACAAAGATTGTGTGTAATGGGCCTAATTGCAAATATAAAAATATATTATTTGTTGAATGATTAAAAAAATAAATACGAAAGTCAAAATGAGTATTTTAAAATATATAGTTTCTCTGTGTTTATGTAGATTATACTGTTCAAAATTATCTGTGTGATTAGATAATCTTCAAAATTTCAATAACTAATATTGCATTATTTTATCTTTTCCGAGAGAAATAGAATGGCCTCGCGCGAGTCCTTATGTTAATTCTCGTTATATTTTTCCTATTAGAAATATTTCTACCTCCAGTAAAAATTTCAGGTGAGAGTTCAGGACGTCATTTATTTCTACTAACTAATTTTTCTGTAAATATTTATAAATCTCAAAATAGATCATTTCGGGTTCATCTCTTCCTGAATGCGTCGGCCACTCATTCTGCATCAAAACATGATCGACATTAATTAAGATCTAGGTTATCAATAGATCTCATGACATTTCAACTAGTGTTTATTTGGATACATATATTAGCTTTAACATATTCCTATCAATTCTAAGAGATCATTTGAAACCCTTTTAAAAAGTGTAACTTTGTATAAAACCATAAAATAAATTCATTTTTTTTTGTCAAAAACAGTTTTTTATACTAAAAATAAAATATTTTTTTAATTAAGTATATGTTTTCAGAACATTTAAGAACACATTTAGATTTTTTTTTATTTTTTTAAAAGCATAAGATCGCTCAAAGAAGTTTCCAAAATGTCTTACATCCCACATATATGAATGAGATGTAAGACTAGATATCTTCTTTAACCTCCTGTTTGTGGTAGAGAATTAACAGAGAATATGGGTGAATACAGAGAATAACATTTATTCGTTGTTTGTTTTCTCAGAAAACTCTGATAGCTATATCTAGATAAGCTATGATAAAACATGATAATTATTATAAAGAAATACTCGAATTGTTTATTAGGGTTTATCTACGCTAATGGATAAAAATATTATTATTTGTCATTTTAAAATTTTTATCTCACCTAACAGCCTCACACACATTTAAAAAATTATCACATCTATCAAATCAATCATACATCTCTCACACTTATTCAAGGGTATAGTTGTCATTTAAAAAATTATAAACTCTTATCCATATCTTATTCACCATTTATGATTACTTTATTTAAGGTGAATCAAAACCACAAAAATGTCACTCTTACATTTTTCAATGAGAATAACAGAAAAGACAATAAGTGAGAGAGATGACAACTTATCCATGTTTGATAAAATGTGAATAGTTGTTCCAATTTTAAAATTAAAATGAAGATATTTTATTCCATCTAAAAACTATGATAACATTTATTTCAATTTTAACAAATGCAAATATGAATATAAGTGATATACTTTTAATCCCTTCAAATTATGCCAACTTATTTTAACAACCTTAACTCTGGCTAAACTAGCCTCACAGTGCCACTGAAAAGAAGTTACTAACACCGGAGGTAATCATACCATAAACGAACCAAACGACGCCACGTGTTCGAAAACCATTGAAACAATAGAATTCCCAATTCGACCAAAAAAAACCCACTCTCACTCTCAAATCACTCTGTTTCGAGTTCTCTCTCTCTCTCACTCAGACAAACTCAAATCAAAAGATCAGAAAAACAAAACCCTAATTTTCCTTGAAAAAATGGCAGGCGTTTCACCTCTCAATCCATTCACCTGCAAAACCCCATCCCCAACTCCCCTCCATCGCCAATCCAAACCCTCCCTAACCCACTCCCTCTCAACCCCATCGAGGAAACCCAATCAGGACCATCGGATCACAGGCTTCGGCCAGTACGAGCCGTCGAGGTTCCTCGTCGTCCCCAAGGCGCGAGCTTTAGACGACGAGTGGGGCGAGCCGGAGGAGGAAGGGGGCAGGAGACAGGGGGAGGAGTCGCGACGGCGGTGGAGGAGGAGGTTCAGGTGGAGCCGAGCGAGGTGGAGAAGCTGAAGAGGGGGTTGATCGACGCGTTGTATGGGACGGATAGGGGATTGAAGGCTTCGAGCGAGACGAGGGCGGAGATCGTCGAGCTCATCACGCGGCTTGAGGCGATGAACCCAACTCCGGCGCCGACCGACGCTTTGCCGCTCCTCAACGGAAAATGGGTCCTCGCGTGAGTTGAACGAACGAATTTATTGTTAGTTTTTTTTGTGTTATATGATTTTTAATGTTCGCGTAGATTGGAATTACTTTTTTTTTTTTTTTAAATCAGTTTATGCTCTTCAATTGATTAAAATAATCGATTTTATGATTTGCAAATCCCCCCGTTTGGGGTGAGGCATAGCTGGGGAATAACGGGGAATAGAGGGGAATGAGGAGAAAAATTTGTTTGTTTTGGAAGAATTAATTGCTATACCTGGATAAGCTAGGAATAGCCTGATAAATATTTTTATTGTATATATTTCATTTTATTGTATGGTGTATATTTCATATACTACAAGGAGATATGTGATACACATGCTATACAAATAAATGTTTTTTTATAAGGTTTTTTAGAAGAGTTGTAATAGGCTTATATATATATATAAATTATTGTCCATGGAAAATGTTAACTGCCAGAGTGCCAGGGGATCAAACTTCATTATACTTAGACCCCTAAAATCATACATTTACTAGAAGATCGTTGTAGATTAGATTTTTTTTTTGGTAAATCAACACTCTTGATGAACATGTGTTTGATACAAAGAAATTACAATATCTCCAAAATTAAAAGTTAATTTTATGGATTGCAAGTTATCTTCAAAATATGTGTTACTAAATAATAATTGTTTCATGATATATGAAAGGTACACTTCATTCTCCGAATTGTATAAAATTGCAAATTATCTTCAAAATATTTGTTACTAAATAATAATTGTTTCATGATATATGAAAGGTACACTTCATTCTCCGAATTGTTCCCCTTATTGGCAACCGGGAATCTGAGGCCACTAGTGAAGGTGGAGGAGATATCGCAGACCATCGATTCAGAGAACTTCACGGTGCAGAACTCGGTCCAGTTCTCTGGACCACTTGCCACGACCTCCCTCACCACTAACGCCAAGTTCGAAGTCCGCAGCCCCAAACGGGTCCAGGCGAGTTTCATTGTGATTTTTTCTTTGACATTTCAGTTCATAATGGAGTGTTCCCTAGTTGTATTTATTTTTTTAGTGATTGTTGTTTTACATTCCTTAGTACAGATGATCCCCTTTCAAGTTTTCAATAATTAAACCATTCAATATGTTAAAAACCATTGAAACAACATTGTATATGAAAAATCATGATTGATTACATACTATATCATGTATTTGAAACATCAATGGTTCAAGTTTACAGTTCATCAAATTAACTATATCCAACATATCGTTACTGGAGTTTGTAAAATTATTGAACACCTCGCATTTTATTTTATTTTTATAATAAAATGAGACAGCATATGGTTGATCAAGCTGTGGGATTAAACCAAGTCAGGGTTAAGCACATGTTGGCATGGCAGAATTTATAAGGGATAACTTTTGATATATTAAACTATAAAAGAGAATAAATAATGTGACATTTGATAGAAACTTGCTACCAGGTGACCTTTGTGCATAAAAATTGTAATTCTGCATTATTTGTATATCTTGTTTTGATTTTATTTATTATTATTTTATTTTTTTGAAAAGTTTTTCCCTTCTGGGTCCATTGATTTTGGCATGGTTTGAGTTAAACTGTCAAAAACCACAAAGTATATCCAACGAAACTTACAAATCATCATCATTAAAGAAGTGATTTGTTATGCTAGGTTTGCACAAAAAGGTGTTATGAAAAACTACTTAATTTTGCAGATCAAATTTGAAGAAGGCATCATAGGAACTCCCCAGCTCACAGACTCAATTGTCGTACCAGAGAATGTCGAGTTTTTTGGGCAGAACATAGACCTCTCTCCCTTCAAGGGCCTGATCACATCCATCCAAGATGCCGCATCATCTGTCGTGAAAACCATCTCCGGCCGACCTCCATTGAAAATCCCGATCACAAACAGCAACGCCCAATCGTGGTTGTTGACCACATACCTCGATGAAGATCTGAGGATCTCTAAGGAGATGGGAGCAGTGTCTTTGTGTTGATAAAGGAAGGCAGTTCCCTCTTGAACTGAATCAGCTTATGAGGACTTGAACAAGATATGTATACTTGTAGTATATGATACATGTGAGTTCTGCTTATATAAATTGTTTATACATGGAGGAAATTTGTAAGGTTAGCCTTTGGTTTATATTGGATAATACTAGTGAATTATGTATGTTACATGTGATGCTACGTATGTTTTTTCTCTGAACTGGTCAGAATCTTAACCATTATTACATTGCCTGAATTTAAAAGAAAACATTTGAATAAACCTCTTATTTTTGTCATAAACACCTCTTCTCTTGTATATTTCATGTTTTTTTGTTCAATGGATTCATACAATGCATCACGAAGGTATATACATTTTTTTTATAAAAACATATATATCATTGAATGAGATTTACTATTTAAAAAAAAATCAAAACATGTATGAATTATCCCGTGTACTGCCCTAACATTATTCTAAAAGGATAGATGCAATCCTCTTCAACCCCTGAAAAACACAAGAAATAAACAGAACGAATATGATCAAAAGAACCATAAAAATGACTACAAGAATGACAAGGTAACATTCTGTCACAATGATGAAAAATAAGAACGAATATGGAATTTTTCTGATTACTTGCTTTTCACAAATCTTAGCAGTTCCTATGATCTGCTGCAAAAGAAGAGATGTTTATGACAAAAATAAATGCTATATACCCTTCTGAAATTCCCATTACATAAAGATCCATGCAATATGAAGCAGTCGACAGAATCAAGACTATCTGGCGGGTTCGGAAACAACATTAAACATAAGAAACATCAACCAATTACAGCTCATTCATTGTGCTGAATGTTACACTAAAGCTTGCACTTAATAACATGATTAACATTAACGCAAAGTCGTACAATTTCAAGAGGGATACATAATGAGACAGTACCCTAGTGGCTATAAATAAACTTTCTTTTGGTACAACAAATGGTTCAGGTCGGACCACAATCTGACATCAAAAACCATGTGGCTATATTTGAACTTTCGTTTTCCTCTTTTCACAAAATAATACTTCCATTCGATGGGTTGCACGTATTCTCCACTATCTTCTCTATATATGTAATCTGACTTAAGGAAGTGGATTCCTTCACATAACTATAGTCTCCTTCCAAAATCTCACCGACCGGTCAGTACCACATGAAATGAAGGCCCCTTCAGTAGGGGAGTGCTCCAGCCAGCGGGGAGGGCCTATGTGATTAGATGGCCACCTCGAAACTGTTTCAGCGGTCAGCGCATCCCAAACTACAATCTGCAGTAAGCTTTCATTAGTATTTATCTATAGAAGATGTGTAAAAAAACAAACACATTTCGCCAAAGACAATTTCTCATTTCCGGTAAAGTAAAAAAAAAAGGCCACTCCCCACCTCATTGCTTGGCTCATCCACAGATAAAATAAATTCTTCTGTTTCATTGAAAACTGCCTGTAAATAAACAAAATAACAACTATATGATCCAGATTTTCTTGCATAAAAAAATGAAGTGATTAGAGAAACACTAAATTACATTAACTGTTCTTTCTTAAACTTCCAAATATAGGACACATTTATAGCTTCAATGTGAATTCATGAGCCATGACATGGTATATTAGATGAAACTAAAATCTGCGGACAAAATCACAGGTTGCAGGTAATTCAGTTAAGAAAAAAACTGACCAATGTGATTACCAACCTGACAACGCAATTGTGTGTGGACAGCTCCAAGATATTGTTTGACTAATCTCCCAGAACCCACTTCCCACAGCTTGGTGGTTGAATCCTTCCCGCAAGAAAGAATATATCTGGTAGGACATTTTCAGTCTCATAAGCTTCACATCAAGAGGAATGCAGCAACAGATAACTTTCCTATCATGAACCTCACAGATTACCACTAACAGACATAAAGATGTTTAAGCATCAGATGATTTTTATATGATGATCTTTTTCCTCTTTAGCCTTATCATGCTGAACTGAGACCCTTTTTTTTGGAGAAACTAGTAGGAGCAGCTACCATTAAATTTTATTAAAACTTTGTTCAGTCCAATGAGAAAAAGAAAACTACAGAATAGGAAAGAAAAACCAAACAGGTAGGCGAAACCACAGTAGAAGAGTTTTCTACAGTAGTTGTACGAACCCCGGCCACTCTCAATTCTTACACCTTGAGAGCTAAGGCATCCATTAAGCCCTTATATCCTAACCCTCAGCCATATCCAATCTTTAATATAAAATTCTAATGCATATTAGCATCAAATATGAAGATTCTGAAGTCATTCAGATAACCCATAAGCTTTTACACAGGGTTAGCCCAAAATTTGTCCTTCATTCCACACACCCAACAGAATGAAGGAATGAAATCATGTGCCATGTAAGCTCTCAGTTAGTAAAGACCATAAACTTTATAACTCAATATAAAAGGAACATAACAGCGAAAAGTCTTGGGACTCTTGAGTCTTGGGAATGGACACTTTGTGCATCAGAAGAAAAAAAATCTAAAATCAAGTCTCTCCCCTCCCAGAACCTTGCTAAAATAAAAAGTTAGTGATGACATTTATATAAATGGGACCTAACATCAGCATCTTGTAAAAAATCAGGATCTTGCAAGCAAGAAATTTTTATTGAAAATCATATTTATTTACCTCTGGTCTTTAGTAAAACTTGCACTGGTGGCCTCAGTCAAACCATGTGCACCAACAATGGTACGCACACACTGGGCAGTTGCCCCATCCCATACCCGAACACTACCATCTTTGGATGCTGTCACGTACATGCTCCCTGTACATGAATATCGCACCTGAGAAAAAGCTGTATATGTAAATAATTCTGATATTTATTAATCAGGGTTCATAAGAACATTCTTTGGAGGGGACTGGGAGGCACAAACAAACATGCCTGATTGATGGCAGAACTTAGATTTGGCTCTTGTGCATTTGCTGACAAGTAACACTGGAAAGTAGTAACATCATAAAGGTGAGGAATTGGATGATCCGTCCCTGTAATCATATGACATTCTCAGAAGTTGTCAAATCCTTTCTCATGACTTGAGAGTGTGGGAATAAACGGAAATTTACCATCTATATTTACTAGAATGCTAGGATTTAAGAAAAAAGACACCATAAATACAATAGGCAAAATGGTTGGCTGCTAGTTCTATAAAATTGGAAAACAGGAAATGTTTCAATCAAATGAAAAACATATAAGCATCAAATTCATAGATATTCACTTGAGTAGCTATTTCTCTGAATCATCTCTGCAACAAATCTTTGGGGATATTATATGATACCCATGCTCATGCAGAAGATTTAGATAGACTTTTTAAACTGAATAAGCTTAAATTGCACTCAACTGAAGGAGACGTAGAAAACAGTTTAGGACCCGCTCTCTAGCATCATAAAAACTAATCAGAAAGGGTAATAAAATCAATGTTCCGGGGTTAGTTATGGAAGATTTGTTTTCCCTGGGAACCTGCCCTTCACCTTTTTGCTTTTACTTTGTTTATTTTGTTACGGAGATCCCTTGTCTCCTCTTGTCGAGGGGCAACATTTGTTAATATAGCTACTCCTAACCCCTTTCCTCAAAAAGGGTTAGGACCAAACAGACAACTAGTAAATCATCATATGAACTAAGTATTTCATTTGCATATCTCATATGGTTAGTGGATTCTTTTTGGACATTTACAACCCCACGATGGGTGACAACTGACAAGTAAACTCCTCCTCAAACTTCCCTCTCAATTAGGACAATGATATTATTCCAAGAACAAAAAGCATCTCTAAAACTACAAAAGAGATCGTGCAAAACTATATGGATTAATATATAGGATAAATTTGAATCCCTTGGGCTTACCTGAATCCACCGAATGTTGAAATTCCTTATCACCCCAAAAAAAAACTCAGGATAGATGAAAATCCCAAATTATGGAAAAAGCAAGAAATCAAGTACACATTATGCCTTTAAAGAGATACTGAAAAGGAGAATGTATTTATGACTCCTGAATGTCGAGTGCATATGGATTTCTACAAGCACTTGTGTGATAGTATAAAGAATGACTGTCACCCAAAGCGGTCCCTCATATAGCGGGATGCTAAGAGGGGAGAGATCACCTTTGACATTTTTTGCATAAAGTGCATGCTGTCAGAACATGAACCCAGGACTTTGTTCTGTTAGTCCGACCTGACAACTTTGCCATTCCTCCAAACAATCGCCTCCTGAGTGATATACTGATATGCTTAACAAGATGATAATATTTTGGTGAAAATACAACCATTCAAAACTATGAAATAGGATATTGATTTATTTATTTATCTATCTATTTATTTATTCATTTGTTTATTTATTTATTGAAAAAGGTATCTCTCTTCGGATGATAAAAAAAATATGAGCAAAATTATCCACAAGAATTGTATGATAAAACAAATAAACAACTAGCTAATAAAACTGCACATTACAATGATCGCCAGAGTAAGCACCTAATATATTTATATTAACTGACAGCACCGCTCAAATACCTGCTAGGATAAATTCTCCAGAAGGATGAAAAGATACAGACCTCACATTATGAGTGTCCTGTTCACATTGCAACAAAGAATGTCAATGGAATATAAGAAATCAGTGACCTTTATCAAGATTTCAGGATGAAATTGAGATCTGCATGACCTGAATGACTCTGAATGCTCTCCTTGCAACTGTTTTTGAAAAATCAAAGAATCTGGAAACCATTCAATTGATGAACATGATTATTAGCACGAAAAATAACTTCAAGCAAATATTACACATATTTCTCTATAAACTCCATAACCATGGTGAGAGAGAATTTTTATTAAAGTCCAATACCTAGAAAAATCTTAAGATACAAATGACATCTGTGTGATAATGATCTATTCTTCAGTCCCAAGCATATAAACATTGCTAATGGCAGAAAGAGTAGTAACTGTTAAGCATTCATATATATTTAAAAGTAAATCCAGTTGTACCAAGATATGATCTGTTTGTCCAAATCTCTGAGGAAAGATGATCTAAAAGAAAATTGATTGTTTGAGATCCATTATTAAACACGCACAAAGATATATATCATAAAGGAAATATATTGGAGGATCGCCTAGTGCAACAATCCCATTATAACTGCTCATTGAAAAGGCTGCCACTTGTTCGGGCCAAAGCCCAGGCCCATGTTAATATGTTATTGTGAACATGGCAGCTCCAGCAGTAAATAACTGCACCCTACAAAAGTTTCAGTTACCAAAAGTCAACACTAACAGGATTTTGAGTCTCTGGGGATTTGTTTTTACCATGCAATTATAAAGCTTTGTGGTTTTGGTGTGAGCATTCTTCTTAAGTACAGAAAAGTTTAGTTGATTGCCTACTTGATATAGGACAGGAAAATCTACAATACTCTGGGAGGTCCATGTCTTAGAGAAAGATGTTATTTCAACTACCCAGAATTGTATTTTTCAGTCTTGTTATGCCAGCTGAGAAGTACTTGTAGATTATGGTCCATCCATCTCCATGAAATTTTGATTTTTCAAGAGGCCACTTCAGTTCTACTTCATTTTATTTTTTTCAGCACTTTGCTACTCTGTTGGGGACATTTAGAATCATTAATGAGTTTATCACTAGAAAGGATGGCACCGAGGAAAAAAGTGGCAAACACGTTCAGCACCCTACAAGGCAGACACTGTGCTCGTTAAAGACATAAGACAATACAACAGATAATTAAATGTGATCAAGGTTTATAAAGCTATGACATAGATGTCTAGCATTTTATTATGTAACGTCATACTGAAAAAGGACCAATGAAGGGGATATGATGTTAACCAAAACTCAGAAAGAAATACAGCAAATTTGGTTACAGTGATGGAGAGCCATACTTAATAGTGTTATCTTTTGCCCCAGATATAAGTATAGGTGTTTGGGGATGGAATTCCAAGTCATTGATTGGCTGCCAAAAACAAGAATATTGGTAAAAATGAAGAATTAGCATTAATCACAGTAGGTTCATAGTAATTGTTCAATTATGTGCTATGCAAAAGTGTATACAGTATAAAAGTGAACTAAGCATTTTTTATTACTTTGATACAGAAAAGAAGAAAACTGTGGCATGATAATGCATAGAATTAAGACACATTCAAATTAATAAAACATAGGAAAAGATAATAAATTCAGTCTACAAACAAGATACAGATGATCAGATCCTCATACCTCCAACCAATCAGCTGTTACCTCACAATCTCTACATCATCTCCTTATGACCAATATTAAGGTATGATGAATTGGATCCTGCTACCATATGTATCATTTATGTGTGGAGAGGAACCTAATTTGCTAAGAATCATCAAATCTACAAACTAGTATGACCTGAACTGATTCATGATAAGGTCAGCCCAGTTCAAGGATACAGCATATCTTGAAGAGTCGAAAAGGCTTCATGATATTCTCATGCATTCAGAATTGGCTGTCAACTATACTCATCGATTTGTGCTAAATTCCTAAGCGGCTAGCTGGCAACTGGAGCATACTTAGTAAATCACCAATTGTTTTGCAACTCAATCATATTAAGTTGAAAGACCCAGCTGCCATAAATTTGAATGAAATTCACGGAAATCACATTTTTTTATCAATCCAATCTTTTGGAAGTTTTAAATGTTTACTTACTGAAATCACTGTAAAAACACAGTTTTTTTTCCTATCAAAAAGGCAGTTGCCCAGCTTTTGTGTGTGGTCCCCCCCCCCCACAACCAAATTTTATAAATAGGTTCGAAAACAGTCTTTCTTCCTACACACCACCTCAATTCTCTCCTCTCTCAACTGGGAACCTTACACTAACTTCCACTTACAGATTTATCATTGATTTCCTTCTATTCCATCCCCAAAAAAAAAAAAAACTCAAAAAAAAAAATATTAGACTCTGATTCCCACATGCCTAAATCTTATAAAACTTCGTCCACTAAAACCACCTGCATTGATCCCAAAACCCTAAATTTTGAACTTCAAAAGAAAACAAACCCTAGCCTGGCTTGCTGCATCATTTATCCTTCCAACAGTTGTCTTCAGGATAGGGAGCAGAAAAAAGGATTTGATTAATCCCAAGTCATAAGAGTAAATATGTTTAAAATATTTCAATGTTTTTAGAATCCTTTACCCAACATGTCTTTCCCAACAGCCATACATGGTTTATTTTTGCTAATTTTATGATGTAGAAGAGGTTTAATTTAGTGTAGGAGTGTAGGACTGAAGAATGGATTTTGAAGACTTGGAGCAATTCAATCCTATTCTCTTTTTTTCAAAGAAAGTTGGGCTATCATATAAAACTGATGATGAGGAATCTCCAATTACCAAAAAAAAAAAAAGGATTTAACAAAAAAAACAATAATATGGAAATCAAACTTTACAAAAGGATCCTTCGCCTAGGAGGGTGAACTCTAATACCCTCTCCATTTTGTCCCCACAACATCAGTAGCCTTATCTTCCCCTATTCTCAGTAAATGAAATAGTATGATTTCAGCAGCTTAACTCACCACAAAACCATCCCCCAATCCAAGAAAAAGAAGATATTAGGATATCTCCCTCTAGTTTGAACAAAGTGTCACCTTTACCTGCAACCCTTTATCGTTGACCACCATCAAATAGACCATGTTGATATTTTGTACTCATTTTAAATATAATTTCAACTAATATTTTCAGAATCAGAATATCAAGTAAATGCAAATTCTAACAACTATCATGGATGTCAGCGCACAAGGTAAGAGAAGAACACCTGCACATGATCATAAAAAGTCCGTATAACAGGTCGTACAGGCCCATCCTTTGAATCTGGTAGCATCATTTGCTTGACTTTTGAGATCTACAAACAATTCTCTATCAACAGTCATTCAGAACTTATCAATAATCATGGCAGAAGGTTCAGTTACCTCAAAGAGTTTAATTGACATGTCAGTACTCCCAGTTGCAACAAAGCGACCATCAGGACTAAATCTGGCACATCTGGCAACACTCTGCAGAAGTATAAATAAAAAATTCAAGCAACTTCCTCTGTTCCAATGTAACAATCTTTTTTTTTTTTTGAGATTTAAGGTGAAACTGTAGCATAATTCAGGCAGAGTAAAAGGGCCATAATCCACAATGCAGGTTATGTTGATGTTGACGTTTATGTAGATAATAAAAAATAGATATGGAAGTTGTGACAGTCTCTATTGATAATTGAGAGAGATATGGTGCACATGCCAAGTGATCCCCCCCTCCCCCCTTCTATGATCTTCTTTTGTTTTTTTATCTTCAATAAAGTTACAGGTCATGTGCAGCCTCTCACCTTTCCTATAAACAAGTAATGAATAATCATGTCTAATTAAGTTTTTAGATGGTGAGCAAAGTCCAAATGCCCTTACACCTACAAGTTTTAAAAAAGGAACTATAGATTATTCGATATGAAAACAACATCAATAGTTCTGAAGTCATGTTTTACATAGTTTCCCCATTTAAGGTGCAAAAAGAAATTTTAAAAAATCACTTGATCCATATTGGTTGATGTGAAGAATGTGCACTGATAATGACACCTAAATTTAGTACAATGTAAATTACAAGACTAACACCACTGAGTTCCCCGAAATACCCATTTGTGATGTACCCATGTAGCGTCATCCAAAACAAGAAAGAAAGAAAAAAAATCTTGCTCGTTACCTTATGCTCAGAAACATGCCTTGTTTCATGCTTCAGGAAACTCTTAGATGAACCTTTCACATCCTGCACCATACTTGTTTCAATAAAGAGTACATCAGATCTCCATGGTGGTGATTCTCATTACTTAATTAACGAGTGAATAACTTTAGTAACCATCGATGATTAAGATCAGCTCTACAAATCAAATCTCCTAATTTGCAATGAGTTCCAAAGGCAACATGTGTAGAATAAATCCCAATAAGACCCAATACATGTAATACACATGCATCAACAAATGACAGAAAATAAAATTGTTTTCAGGACCCAACTTTATTCAGCCCAGGCACAGAAAAGTACAATTTTTCGGTAATTTTGCTAAAATGACAGGAATTCTATGTTTAAGATTGGAACTCAAAATATTCCCAAACCTTGGAATTTCAATCACTAAGTCACCAGTTCTCAGGATTGAACAGAACCTAGCTTTTGAGTTCGCTCAGTTCTTTTTGAAAGTGATAGAGGAGCATTCTTATAACACCCCCAAATAATAGGAGATGAGGGATCTCCTACCAGTAAATCAAACTCATACACAAATAGGCAACCACAGAACGAAACGAACCCAAAATAAATAAATGCAATAATTCAATAAAGCTCCCGTTACCCGAAATCCACAGCATTGGTGGGAGCAATTGCAGACCCATACCCAGCCAGCACCGTCGGCCCCGTAGAGTCAAACGGAGAAGCGGACAACGAAATCCCTCTTGAAGCCTCTTCCTTCTCCGCCGCGAGACCCTGTTCACGAATTCAGTACTCAGGAACTGAAACCCACAAAACCCCAAAAAAGCATTCCATTTGAGCTCACCCAAACCCCAAATACCTAACCTTGGCCACAAGTTGGAGGAGTCTATTGGGCTGCGCTTCGACATTCAAAGGAGTCATCGTCGCTGAAGCGACCGCGGTCGCCGCCTTCAATGGATAAGCAGGTGTGGTTAGTGAAACTGAAAGGGTTTTCGATCGGTTCAAGATAAAAGAGAAAGCTTGCCTGATTGAGAGCGTTTTCGCGGAGATGGGAGACGATCAGGGCGTTCACCTGGCGGAGGAGCTTTGCCTCCTGGAGTGCCTGCTCCAAGGCCGAATCCATCGCCATGAAAGAAAAACAAAAACCCTAGAAAGTCCAAGTCTTTCAGTCGATCGAACAGCATCGGCTCAAACGAAACCCCGGAAGAGCCATTTATTCGGAACCGAGTGATTCGTTGGCGGACCCCTAAGAACAAGCTCTCAGTCTGATAGAGATAATACTCTGTTTTTTTTTTTTTTTGTTTTTTTTGTTTTTAGAGAGAATGGGACAGTAAAACGGGCTGTAAAATAAACTGGTGCGCTCTTTTTTTTTTTAATGTTTCCTATCAGCTATCACAATAAATAAATAAATGTTATAAATGTAAATAAAAGAATAAGATTAAATATACCAACCAAAGAAGAAATATGGGAGAGAGATGAAGGAAGAACTCTGTATTTTCTATCTTCTTAATTGATCTCATCAATGAATACAATACAGGCCTATATTTATAGGCATTAGAAGATAATAACAAACAAGATTTAGAAGGATTTGATTTTATCAATCATTTACAAAGTCAAAAGGGTTGAGTCCAACTAATTGGGATAAGTGATTACAAAGTCAAATGTTTGAATCTAATCCTTTAGGATAAGTGATGACAAAGTCAATGGTAGTCATCCATATTACAACACTCCCCTTGGATGACCATCAACCATTATACTAAGGTAATTGCCTCATTAAAACCTTGCTTGGAAAAACCCATTGGGAAAAAACCAAAGCGAAGGAAAAAGAGTACAATTACTTGATCTTAGTCATGTTGGACGCGTTTAATACTGCCTCATTAAAACCTTGCTAGGAAAACCCAGTGGGACAAAACCTAGCGAAGGAAAAAGAGTACAATATGTAATCGATGTCCATGGTGGAATATTGTCACATTTATTAGTTACTCCCCCTGATTTAGGAAAGTCACAGACTGTCTGATGATTAAGTCGACGCATGCCAACTTCACGCACCATCTTCTGGAAGGTTGATTTTGGCAGAGCTTTAGTGAAGAGATCTGCAAGATTGTCACTGGAGCGGATCTGTTTGACTTCAATTTCGTGATTCTTTTGGAGTTCATGGGTGTAGAAGAACTTCGGTGAGATGTGTTTAGTCCTATCTCCCTTGATGTAACCTCCTTGGATTTGAGCAATGCATGCACTATTGTCTTCATATATGGTTGTAGGAATATTTGTTGTAGATGACAATCCACAGGTGCTATGGATATGTTGAATCAATGATCTTAACCAAACACATTCTCTACTAGCTTCATGTAACGCCAATATTTCTGCATGATTAGATGAGGTAGCCACCAATGTTTGCTTTGTAGATCTCCATGAGATAGCAGCATTGTTATTAAGATACACATAACCTGTCTGTGATCGACCTTTGTGAGGATCAGAAAGATAACCTGCATCTGCATAGCCAACTAGATGCGAATCATTAGATTTATCATTTGAATAAAATAATCCCAAATCGGTGGTTCCACGAAGGTATCTCATAATATGCTTGATACCATTCCAATGCCTACGAGTTGGTGCAGAACTGTATCTCGCTAAGAGATTGACTGAGAAGGCTATGTCTGGTCTCGTATATTGAGCCAAGTATAGCAGTGCACCAATAGCACTCAAATATGGTACTTCTGGACCAAGAGTTGCCTCGTTTTCATCTTTAGGACGATATGGGTCTTTCTTAACGTCCAAGGATCGAACGACCATGGGTGTACTTAGAGGGTGCGCTTTATCCATGTTAAAGCGTTGCAATACCTTTTCTATATATTTTGATTGGTGGATCAATATTCCATTAGAATTTTGTTCGATCTGCAGACCGAGACAATATTTAGTTTTCCCAAGGTCTTTCATTTCAAATTCCTTCTTCAGACATTCTGCAGTTTCGTTGAGCTCTTCAGGAGTCCCAATTAAATTTATGTCATCAACATAAACTGCTAAAATAGCAAATCCCTTATTGGATTTCTTTATAAAGACACATGGGCAAATGAGATTGTTTTCATATCCAGCTTTTATCAAATATTCACTAAGACGGTTGTACCACATTCTTCCAGATTGCTTTAAGCCGTACAGTGAACGTCTTAGTTTTATTGAATACATACTCTTTGATTTTGCTTCAGGCAATTTATATCCTTCAGGGATTTTCATATAAATATCAGCATCTAAATTCCCATATAGATAAGCTGTTACAACGTCCATTAGTCTCATATCGAGTTTTTCAGAAACTGCGAGACTTATTAAGTAACGGAACGTTATTGCATCCATAACTGGTGAGTAAGTTTCTTCATAATCAATCCCAGGTTTCTGCAGGAAACCTTGTGCCACAAGACGTGCCTTATATCTAGTGATTTCATTTTTCTCATTTCGTTTTCTTACAAACACCCATTTGTAACCTACTGGGTTTACACCTTTTGGGGTCTGTACTATAGGTCCGAATACACCACGTTTTTCAAGAGAACTCAATTCTGCTTGAATAGCATCTTTCCACTTTGGCCAATCACTTCTTTGTCGACATTCATTTATGCTACGTGGTTCATTATCATCATCGCCCTTTGAAATTTCAGTAGCTACTGCGAATGAAAAAATGTCATCGATGATCATTTCTTTACGATTCCACATTTCTCTTGAATGCGCATAAAATATAGAGATCTCATTATTATTAGGTACATTTTCCTCTTCAAGAGTTTGTACAGTCACTTCTGGGACTCGTGTCACCTCAGGGACATTATACTCTTCTGGAGTTTTAGAGAAAGTGGATCTATTGTTCATAATCTCTTCTGGAGTATTATGCATAACTTCTTCTGGAGCATTCTTAGGGCATGATATTTCATTTGGTCTCCTCTTCCGGGGAGCTGAATCTTTAGAACCTATAGGTCTTCCACGCTTCTGGCGTGCAGAAGATTCATTTGCCGCCAAATTTGTAGTTTGTCCTCTTGTGACATCTATTCGGGCTGGCACATTTGCAGCTGGTACATGTGATTTGGTCACTTTGGCTGCATCATTGAATGCATCAGGAATTTGATTTGCGATATCCTGAAGATGCAATATCCTTCGTACTTCATTTTCGCATTGAGCGGTACGGGGGTCTAGATGAGACAAAGTGGATGCATTCCACGATAATTCTCGGCGTTCTTCAGGAACGGAACGTACTTCAGGTACGTTCTTCCCTCCCCCTAACGGCGGGAAAAGTGTCTCATCAAAATGACAATCAGCAAATCTAGCAGTAAACACATCACCTGTCAATGGTTCCATATAACGAATAATAGAAGGAGAATCATAACCAACATATATTCCCAAACGACGTTGGGGACCCATTTTTGTACGTTGTGGTGGTGGGATAGGAATTTGCACTGCGCAACCAAATTTACGCAAATGTGAAATGTTGGGTTGACAGCCTGACACAAGTTGTGAAGGTGAAAAAGGGTGATAAGCAGTCGGCCTAAGTTTAATTAGCTTAGCAGCATGCAAGATGGCATGTCCCCAAGCAGACACGGGCAATTTGGATTGCATGAGTAAAGGTCTTGCAATAAGTTGTAAACGTTTGATCAAAGATTCGGCTAGACCATTTTGTGTATGAACATGGGGAACTGGGTGTTGAATATCAATACCTTGTGATAAACAGTAATCATCAAAAATTTGAGAAGTAAATTCTCCTGCATTATCTAATCGAATGGACTTAATGTAATGGTCAGGAAAATGCACTCTAAGTTTGATAATTTGAGCAAGTAATCTAGCAAATGCTAAATTACGAGTAGAGAGTAAGCAAACATGTGACCAACGAGTAGAAGCATCAATTAAAACCATAAAATATTTAAAAGGTCCGCTATGAGGGTGAATTGGGCCACAAATATCACCATGGATTCTTTGTAAAAAGGATGGAGACTCGGATGCAATTTTAAGAAAAGAAGGTCTAGTAACAAGTTTACCTTGTGAGCAAGGGGTACAAATATAATCACTAGGTAGGGTAAGATATTGATTTGTCATAGAGTGTCCATTAGAATTATTCATAATCCTTCGTAACATGTTGGCTCCAGGATGACCCAAGCGATCGTGCCATAATATTAAGGTATTTGGATCATTGAGCTTCAGGCTCATGACAGAGTGTGTTTCTACAACGCTAAGTGTTGTATGGTATAACCCCATGGATAGTGCAGAGAATTTTTCAAGTGTAAGCTTCAGGCTTCCAACACTAGAAGTAATGCAAAGAAATTCTTTGTTACCTTCATTGCTTGTTTCAATATGGTATCCGTTCATCCTTATGTCTTTAAAACTAAGCAAATTTCTTTTAGAATTACTTGAATATAGTGCATTCTGGATGAATAGGTGGGTACCATTTGGTAATATCACATGGGCTCTTCCGGAGCCTTCAATAATATTGACTGGTCCAGCAATGGTGGACACCTTAGCTGCATTGTATACCAAATCAGAGAAAAACTTCTGGTTTTTCAGAATGGTATGAGATGTTGCACTATCTACCAGACAAATGTCATTATTTATAATGACTTCCCGATCCATACCTTTAAAATGGATAATAAAATTCAGTCATTCAAAATAGAATAAATATTTTAATAAATTAACCATTAAATAATTCAAATGCAGTAAAAAAAATATCATGATGCAAAATAATAAAGATAAAGACATTTCAATTTAAATAATAATGTCAATATCTCAAAAAACTAAGTGAGGCATATATAAAATTTAGGTCTTCAGGACCATCTCTCAATAATGGCTTTGAAAGTCTCATTATGAATTTTTAGATTTAGCCATTTATGGCATATGCCTTTGAAAAATATGATCACTTCTGGTGATCATAACATTCCTTCAGGGAGTTTCACAAGTTTAACAGATCTTTCTGCTCATTTTTTTTTAGGTCATCATATATGTGATGTCTCAAAGGAAAAATCAACAATCATTGATGCAAAAATAATAAATGATATAATATGAATCTAGATGAGAGCTAATGCTCTGTCAAACCCTTTATCACCGATTCATTCAATCAAGAAAATCATAAATTCAGTGAAGCTAAATGTCATTTTGCATAAAGATCAAATTTTACTTGACTTGTAGTTAAATAAAATCATATTTTATTCACAAACATATTAATGGTCTTAACTTTATAGAGATTTCAATAATCCAATAGGAATATAAAATCTAAGCATTCATAACAGTCAAACTTTATGGGTTCATAAATAAAATAATAATAACCCAATTGTTTATATGGCCACGGGTTAGACATTATTTGGAAGAGTAATATTCATTTAAAAAAAAATTTAACCCATCAAAATAAAAATAAAAATATACATGCATGATATTAATCCAAGAAATTACAGAACTGCCATAATAATATCACGGAATATTGATGGTTTTTTTTTTAAAAAAACAACATACATGCAGAAGAAATATTGTAAAAAAAAATTATTCACGGGTGGCATGCTTTCAATATATATTGCATGGATTGGTGTATATGAATATTAATGAAATTGCATGGTCTTTATATATATATATATATATATATATATATATATATCCACGTACTGTTGCATGCACACACACATATATATGCATACTGTTTCATCATCTCTTTTTTTTTTTTTTTTTTTATATTATTTATATATACTGTGCATACTATTGCACGTGAATGTTTGGATGTTATAACACAAGTCCGATCCCAAAAAAAAATTAAATCTCATAATTAGAAAAATAAATTCAAAATTATTATAGGATATCATAAAGGACATACACAATCGAAACATATGTTCTATCATTTGTTTGTGAGAACTTCTGGTTCTAATAAGAATTCTGGTTCTATTAATTATTTGCGAGAACTTCCGGTTCTACAAAAAAAAAAATTAGAACTACAATTTATTTGTGAGAACTTCTAGTTCTACACATGAAATTAGAACTTCTGATTCTAATTATTTATTTTATAAGAACTTCTGGTTCTACATAAAAAATTAGAACTATAATGTATTTGTGAGAATTTCTGGTTCTACATATGAGATTAGAAATTCGGGTCTAATACATAATATTAGAACTTCTGGTTCTATAAATAAGACTAGAACTTCAGGTTCCATATATAAAATATGAACATCTAGTTCAATATAAAAATTAATTAGAACTTCAGGTTCCATAAAATAAGAACTTCTGGTTCTGTATATAAAATTAATTAGAACTTCAGGTTCCATTAATTATTTGTGAGAATTTCTGGTTCTACACATAAAATTAGAATTTGTGAGAACTTCTGGTTCTACACATAAAATTAATATTTGTGAGAACTTCTGGTTCTACACATGAAATTAGAATTTGTGAGAACTTCTGGTTCTACATATAAAATTAATATTTGTGAGAACTTCTGGTTCTACACATGAAATTAGAATTTTTGTTCTAATTACTTATTTGTGAGAACTTCTGGCTACATATAGATGTATTATATTTGAATAATAAAAAGATTTAAATTTTAATAATAAATGACAAATATGGAACTATTGCATGAAAAATAAATAATCAATTGGTAGATGCCGCATACTGTTGCATGGGAAAAATTGCATGCATAATTAGATGTATAAGGGTTGCATGGAAAAAAATGCCACTGTTTCACATAAAAAATTGCATGCATAATTAGATGTATACAACTTGCATGAAAAAAATGCATACTGTTGCATGGAAAAATCATAACATATGCATGAAAATAATTCTCGTGGATTGCATGTATGAAAAATAGAAGATAGATGTATACGGGTTCTACACATAATTTTCCTACGGGTTCCAAGCTTATTGAATAAAATTAATTATATGTATGTAGTAGTTGATTTACATAGAGAATCGTGCTGATAACGTGTTATAAATGTAAATAAAAGAATAAGATTAAATATACCAACCAAATAAGAAATATGGGAGAGAGATGAAGGAAGAACTCTGTATTTTCTATCTTCTTAATTGATTTCATCAATGAATACAATCCAGGCCTATATTTATAGGCATTAGAAGATAATAACAAACAAGATTTAGAAGGATTTGATTTTATCAATCATTTACAAAGTCAAAAGGGTTGAGTCCAACTAATTGGGATAAGTGATTACAAAGTCAAATGTTTGAATCTAATCCTTGAGGATAAGTGATGACAAAGTCAATGGTAGTCATCCATATTACAACAATAAATATATTTTTTTATTTTATTGTTTTATTAATTTTAATTTATTTTGAGATTTAAATGCCCTCCGGATCATGAGACCTTCGGCATGTATGAAATCATCTTTTATATATATATATAAAAGAAAAACGATACACCACTTTTTTTTTCTTTTTTATAAATCATACACTTTTTTTTGCGATGTATGTTATTATATGAAATGAAGTACATATTGAGATACATTAGTATATTTTTTTCATGGTAAAAAAAAATTTGTATCATATACTATGATAGAACCCTATACATTATGATAGTGCGGTATATACTACGTTATCATAGCGTATGTAGCTGCAAAACGGGTCCATCGCATCCGACGGTGATGAACGATTCACATCGGACCGTCGGATGCGACGAACCCGTGATCGGACGACCCATGTCGCGGCCGCACCCACCGTTCGCCGCACCCAATCGGTGCTATATATATATATATATATAGCACCGATTGGGTGCGGCGAACGGTGGGTGCGGCCGCGATCATGGGCCGTCGATCACGGGTCCATCGCATCAGACGGTCGGGTGCGATTCACATCGACCGTCGGATGCGATGGACCCGTGATCGACGGCCCGTGATCGCTGCCGCACCCGCCGTTCGCCGCACCTAACCGATTAAGTGCGGTGAACGACGGGTGCGGCAGCGATCACGGGCCGTCAATCACGGATTCATCACATCGGACGGTCGGGTGCGATTCAGATCGACCGTCGGATGCGATGGACCCGTGATCGGACGACCCGTGTCGCGGCCGCACCCGCCGTTCGCCGCACCTAATCGTGAGCGTGTGTGTATATATATATATATATATATTCAATTCGCATAAATATTTACATCATTTTTATAAAGAATATATTTTATTGACTAAAAATATATTTTAGAAAAAAAATAAAAAGTGTGTGGGCTGCTGGACTAAACGTAAACAATTTAAGTGAGTGAGTTAGATTTTTTAATATCTTTTAACTTTGAATTATTAAAATTTGAATATATTGCCGGCTCAGAAGGTCCAGCGGCCCTATGGAGGGTTGGTTTTGTTTCTAGACAATGAAGCTGCATAAAATGGATTCTGTTGTATCCAGTTGAAGTCACAACTGATCTTTTTTTTCTTTCTCTTACTAAAAGGTTTAGTTAATGTTTGAGGTGATCAATAAGTGGGTAACTGCTCAAATGGTTGAAGGAAGGGCTGTTCATTGTTGTTATTGTTGTTGGTCACCTTCATATATGGATCTTAGAAAGAGACAAGGTTGCGAAATCAGGTTTTACTTGTTCATATGAGCATCTTCACAATGTAGTTTAATTTCATGAAATTCAGTGTACTTTGTTTTATTACAGATTTATTTAAAAATATCATCTCAATTGAGCAAGAATTGTAAGGTTACAGCCTTGATTGATGTGGTGATCTTATATGATATAGTTGATGATAATCAGTGTTCAATTTCTGTTGAGATGTTGAAGTTCATCATAAGTTTCACTCTAGGTGCGTTTGGTTGCGCAATTGTAAAACTGATTATGTAGGAAACTCACTTTTTCAGTTTTTTGAAATCGCAGCTTTTGGACACTATTTATCTGCAATCGCTGGATTTAAACTGCGATTGCAAAACTGTTTAGTTGCACGATTGTAAACGCAGCTTCCTGCAATCACAAACGCTACACAATCGCGCAACCAAACACGCCTCTATCTTGCTCAAGTGTTGCTTACATCTTTGCAATCTGTTGTGCAATTATGTACCCAAATAAATGAATGATTTCAAAATCTAGATCTCTCTCTAATAGTAGTACCACTGTGAATTTGCAGTGGCAACCATCTGTCTAGAGGGGATTGTTTTGTTTTGTGTCGATAGGTGCATGAAGAGGTGCACCTTTATTCAGGTTTACTTCAATCAATTATGATCATTTACTGTCTTGTCAGAATAATTTTGGCTTTAGAAATTCCGAGCCAAACATTGCATCTTGTTCAATGATTAGAGTTGGAATTGGAATCATAATGTACATGGCATCATCAAGTCGCAGCAACTGAAATCATTGGAATGCATGCAACTCAACACACAAGAATGCATGCATAGAGAGTTCATCATGCCCATTACACACACTGCTATAAATTTAGGGAAATATATTGTAATGGATGAAAAGATGAATGTTTTTTATTTGTACAGATGGGGTTTTAGGTTACAAAAAAAAATCTTCATGAAGGATTGTGTTTTAAATTAAACCTGGCTTTCACGGTAGATTGTTATTGAATTAAAACTGACCATTGGGGACCGGATCCAGTCCTGACTGGATCCCGTCTCTGACCTTTGTCCCCCAAGATTTGGAGCTTTAATAGAGGATGGGTTTGTGAAGCAGGGGATTTTGGTAAAAAAATGTTGATTCTTTGATAGTGGTGCTTGTGGATCTGTTTGAAGGGGAGAATTGTACTATGATTTTGTAAATAAGCCATGTTTTCTTTGTCTGGCTAGATTTGGAATACAAAAAAAGAATCGACAATTTTTTTGTTTCGATTGTTTTTTATTCATTTTGTATGTTGGACTTGTTGTTCATTTGTTGAAGATCTAAACACAAACATGCCATCACTTAAACCAATGAATGTACTATCATGATGTAACGTGTAATACTGCAGGATTTATCATTCCTATGATTGATGCATTCCGTCTACAATGTTGTGGAAAATTTATTGTTATGCATTAAGCCTGTAATAGGTAAATATGGGAAGCATCAGTCCTTGTAAGAGATTGGGAGAGTAATATCATATGTCATCTTATTAAAAGATAAATCACATATCTTGGTTCCTTTGAAAATTTACTACATAAATATGTGCATTCTTTGTATAGTTGATGAATCTTAGTATACAAGATATGTTTTTTCTGGTCTTTGAAGTAGTGGGGTAGTAGTTTGATGAGTGCTTAGCAAAGATGCTTGAATGTAATTTTTTTACCAGTATTGGACTTTGTTAGATCAATATAGTGTGGAGTTTTTAACTCCACATACTACTTGAGAACTTCTCATTATACCTGAGCTTCTAAGACACAGCTGCAACTAGCAATTTGTCTAAAGTAAATGTAATACACCTAGGTATTTAGGTGTAAAAGGATCTTTGCGTGCACTTGTGTACTTAATTAAATCTTCTTGGAGTCCATTTTGGAGGTCCACTTGCTACTGTTGTCCGAAGGCATTCTGGACTTGTGTGCTATTCATTATCACTGTAGGTACTGGTGATAAATTTAGCAACTCACTATGATGTCAGCCCTTGAGATTTTTCTTTCTTAGAACATTCTCTATTAATTAGTGTGACACCTTCAATTCTCTGTGATATATTAAACTTGTGCATGGTAAGAGATTTGAATCAACTCCAACAAACATGAAAACTCCAGTGTGACAAATATTGACAGAAAAATTGAGCAGTAGGATTTATAGTTCATCAATGAATGTGTTTGCATTTTTAATTAAAAGAAAACTATAATGTGCTACTTCCATCATAGACTAAAAAGTGAGTTGTCTAATTGAGAATTTGTTCTTTATAACATTGTTCTGTTACTTTATAATTTCCAGTGAGCCTCCCACATCTGTATTGGTTGATTGCTCTAAATGCTTTTAGTTGGGCTGCATCAGATGTTTTTTTTTTATGTATTGCAAATGTTTTTTTCTCTTTAAGGTTCCTGTGACTTGAAGAGATAGCAGTGTAAATCATTTTCAAAGCTTCAAAATCAGTGCCAACCTTTGTTAGAAAGGTTGGTTGATTAAGTATGAAAAATGTTTTTAATCGAACATTGTGGATTGATAGTTAATCATTTTTTGAGTGAGAATTGTGTTGATTCAAACTACTTTGGCCAGTATGGCTCCAAAGAAACGAGTTTCGCAAACTACCTCGCTTCGTAGACGTCAATATGAAAGGCTTGCTAGAGATTCGCCATCCAATTTATATATTTTTGTAATTCGATGTACATGTAGATAGAGTTTGATCCCTACTGAGCTGTCCGGGACCGTGGACCGCTTAAAGAATTCGCCTTCAAAGGGTGTCTTTGTGTAAATAATATATTGGAACCATACATGTCGGATATATGGAGCAATTTGTTGGTAGAGGCACACCGCAATGTTCAGCACAGGGGGCAATTTGAGATGCGATAAGTTTCTTGCAAGATGTAGCACCCATGCCTGACGCGCCAATTGTACAACGGCGGGCGAAACACAGGCACGATCGTCATCATTGACCAAGGTTTAACTAAATCAATCTGAGGGCTTAATCCCATGTATTTTGGTGTTATTAGAGCAATGATGAAAACGTGCGTCATAAGTTGTAACTTAAATTCTGAGAATAACATACATTAGAAAGATCTTTTGTGTACATAAGAATGATCTACAATGTGTTTTTTGACAGGTAAAATGATCGTCAAGTGTTATGGAATTGCATGTGTTGTGTCTATTTTACTGATTATCAGAGTTGTGTGGTTATCAATGTGGGTGTGTTAAGACTGTTAATTTGTATATCAAAGTCGTTGATCGCACATTTGAAGCTCAACCTTCTTAACCCTGTTCAACATGATTCATGTCTAATCACATCAAACACAGTAGACATATGATATGTTGAACGAAAATCAGAATGAGATTTCAAGTTTCTACTTCCAGAAAGACATGCTCCATGTCTAGCCACATCAAACAAATAAGACATTAAGCATGTCGAACTGTGCAGCCGAATGAGACCAATGTTTATGATTCTAGAAAAACATACTCCATGTCGAATCGAATCAAACAGGGAAGACATCGGACATGTCGAACGAGATTGAAAATGAAACTAAGGTTTTTTGTTTCAAAAGGACATGCTTCATATTGAACTGAATCAAATATGGAAGACATCAGGCACGTCGAACGGGATGCAAAATGAGACTAAGGTTTTTGGTTTCAAAAAGACATACTCCATGTCGAATTGAATCAAACAGGAAAGACATCAGAGATGTCGAACGAGATGCAAATGAGACTAAGGTTTCTCGTTCCAGAAAGACATGCTACATGTCAAACCAAATCAAACATGGAAGACACCGATCGGGCATGTTGAACGGAATGCAAAGTGAAACTAAGGTTTCTAGTTCCAGTAAGACATGCTTTATGCCGAACCGATTCAAACAGGAATTACATCGGACGTGTCGAACAAGATGCAGAATGAGATTAAAGATTCTGGTTCTAGAAAGACATGCTCCATGTCGAACTGAATCAAACAGACATGTCGAACACAAGACTTATTAGTTTTGATTGTGGGGTGGGTAATAAATTTATGAGGGATGTGTAGGGTGGGTAGTGTTCAGGGTGAGTAGAGTGTACCAATGGAGTGGGTAGTGTTGGGGTGGGTTAGGAATGAGAAAAATGTAACAAATTAGTTTTTTTATTTAAATAAAAGGAGTGGGTAGAAAAACTTGTGGGGTGGCTATAACCGCACCTAAATAGTTTTCCCTCAAATAATATGCAACTCGTCTAATAATAAAAAAACAACTCATGCAACGATATTTGGAGTTAGGCTTACAGAAGTAACATGCATTATTCACGAATTAAATGTAAAATAACATTGTATGATTCAAAACTGCCACTATGTAACACTAATTCTTGATGTAACATGAAATAAATATTACAACATTAAAGTTCAAAATTTTCCAATGGAAATAATGACTAAAAAGAATTGAAAAAAAAAAACAACTCTTCCTCCATTATACAAGAGACGTGAATCTCTCATCCCGCCAAATACAACATGGTTGGCTACAAACAAAGGGAAAATTTGATAGATCAACTCACAGTTTGTAAAGTGCGATGCTCTTTCTCCGATACAGATATCACTCCATTTGGTTTGATGGAAGATCCTTCCATCTCTTCTTGAGGAGGGAATCCACGTATTCGAGCAAGCAACCATTGATCGATTACACCACAATCAATGGCATACTTGATACTATGCTTCAAATACCCTTGATCAGTCACCAGATGAGGTTGGACTGTCAACATTCTCATGAGAGCTGGAATACAAGCAAAAAACATAACATTTGAATTATTGTTGGAAGAGACTCTGGTTGTCAAGCTACATATTACTGGACACTGTGTTACTACAGGTTATACACTTATGCCCATGATTGTTAAATCTCAAGCATTAATGTGAAGTGCCCACATTTTATATCCTACCAAAGAACCACATGATTTCAATAAAAGAAGCACAATGTCGAATGGTGTACTTAACAGTCTAAAAGATGGTCTTCCATGAAATGGGTGACGCTGAGTTTCAGATATAATGGTGGTCTACATTTCATATTATTTTTCTCCTAGATTAATCGGTAATTTTTTTATAGGTCACTGTATCAACCCAATATATGGTAGAGTATGTGAAGTCTACACCAATATTAAAACAATACACTTCCCTTCTTGGATAAACCGGGAATGGTATATAAATCTTATGTCTACAATTTGAAATTTCCTTGGTTTCTTCCAACTCCACTTCCAGTTCTGTTATTTGCTTTATCCATAAACCCGATGAGGAATTTAAATCCATGGCATTAGATGTTCATTTTTCTTCATATAAGTTCATTTTTAATAGACATTCCTAAAGATCATCAATCTGAAAGCTTTATGGATCGTTATATCATCAAAGAAAAAAAAATAGAAAAAAGAGAGGCTACAATCAGTTTATCTTGGATTAGTTGGATTCAGCTCTGGATGTCACATGAAAATGTGGTTTTCAGCTTGGATAGAAAAGTGACACTGGTGGTTTCAAGGAATGCAGCAGATGATATTTGTCGGAAAAATGGATTCAAAAGATCTCACCAGCGACAATGGCATCTCCCGATACTGACATGTCACATGTGAAGGGCGTAATTGGTGGATCCTCCATCCCAAGCACCGCACCATTTTCTTGATCCGTGTAAAAATGTATTTTAGATGTCCCATTCGTCACAAACAAAACTTTCAGATTTTCATGCCACAGTGGTGTAATCACTTCCCTTTTATAATGTGTGAACTTCGATCTGTCATTGTCTTTGGTATCAAATTCCTCCAAAGGTGTGATACCACATAAAAACTCGAGTTCTTGCTTGGTAACTTCAATAATATCAGCACAGTTCCATGCTTCCTGGATAAATGCTTTGGTTTCCACATTTGAATGCCAGAGAGGCAGAGGGAGATTCAAATCAAAGAAGATGACTCCACCGAATTTCTTGGAAATATGAATGGCCTGAAGTGTTGTAGATCTCATATCTGGGTCAAGTAGGGATGAGGAGTTGAAATAGAACATCCTTGCCTGCAGGTCAAGAAAAAGTACAATATCTAACAATCAGATAAAGCTCACAGTTTTATAGAATAAAAAGTAAATAAAACTGCAAGAGGTCATTCTAACTAGTTGGACTTGAAAAAGTAACTGTTCACACAAAACACACATTTTTTTCTTCCTAGAATTCCCTCAGTTGTGTATCATAGATTCCCCCCTCCATGATAGTTGATGCACTGGAGAAAGGTGAAACATCACAAGCAAGGGGAATAATTATTCAGCCATGCTAAAACAATTATACTGTCAGGTTATGTGGGCTTTCTCTTCACCCCTGGCTGCTCATTTGCTAATCTCAAAGTACACAAAACATTCCGGTTTTTTGTTTTTGTTGTTGTTTTTTTTTTTTTTGGCATTGAAATGTTTACCCAAGTTAGCATGGACTTCCATGTACATGGTATATTCGTATCCAACATGTATCAGGACATGACATGACACATGTCCCATACATGTCCAAAATTAATTATTTATTTTCTGAATTTTGGACACTCATTGGATGTGTCATGGACAAGATATGGACGCACCACACTTCAACGGTGTAGCATTGTAACCTTTTCTTTTAATAAGTATTGTAAGGTTTATACTCATGAAAACTAAATGATGTTTAAATCTTAAAATTGATAGTTGACACACTATTATAGTTATATCAAAGTTATATCAACTTTCATAGTTTGTAGATTAGTGCTTGCCTTTTTAAAATAATTAGACTATCACACATATTTATTTATTGTCATGTATTTTGCCATGTCCATGTACTGATTTTTCAAGATCTGCTGTGTTACCATGTCTTTATCATGTCGCATCATGTCTATATCCTATGTTGTGACCATCTTTGATGATCATATTCTGTGTGTGTGCACATATACACAGATACAGTATTGATTGGAGGTAAATTGACTAATGTAATAAAAAAGATCAAACATTAAAAAATATGGGTAGAAATGAAGATTACTTTTAGGAAAGGATATTGTTTCCTAGATGGAAAAAGGGAGAAATTTTAAATAAGCATATATAAATACTATGCAATAAATATTGCAAAATGAAAGATGCGAGTGTTCTTCAACTGACCAGTTAAACAACTACATTTGTATCTCAAGCAGAGAACAACTTCGAGGTTTCTCTCAGTACCATTTCTCATTAATTTTTCTCAGACAGACTGATCATGCAATCAGAATAATAAATTCAATCACTACATATGCAATGAGTTAATTTATTATAAATAAATAATCCATCGAGAGGGACTACCTCCTTTAACACGTCGATGTTGATTTCTGACCTCAATAAAGAATCCTCAGCACAAGGTCTGGTACAAGTTATTTTTAGCCCACCCTTTCTAGTGATCTTCATGTAAGATACTCCTGTCAATTTCGATCCATCAACCTTCACAGACCGGGTCTGGACTTTGTTAACGTTCAGATAATACAGCATGGCCTGTCCATAATCATCATCTCCTAGTTTTCCCATGAAAGCAACCTTCCCTCCTAAGCTTGCAAGAGCCACTGCAACACTTGAGGACGAGCTTCCTGGTGCCCTGAAAAAACTAGTAGGAGACCAGAAGACATCCTTCATTGTTTCATGCATCTCATGGTCTATGAGTCTATTAGCCTGCCTTCCTGAAGGTATAAATGTATGCTGGGCTGCTCCGAAGCAGCAAACCAAAGGCGGCCAACCATAGGAGAAGCTAATATCATCCCCATCCTCAATTTCATCAAATACTAACCCCTCATTCTTGTCCTCTACCATAATAGGTAAATTGGACTCTTCCGAAGTTCCGAGTTCTGAACCGAAGATTCCATCCTCTATATTTTCAACCTTCTTTTTTGTCCTTCTAGTTGTCTTCTTCTCAACAACCTCTCCACCTGAGCTTGGCACAACAGTTGCTGCAAATTCATGAATAGAAAACAATTGTTATTTATACATATCAACAAAAGAAATCCACATGGAAAGAAAAATGAATTGAAGCTAACATTTTCTTCGGCCTCTTCTCGGAGCCTTCTTAGAATCTTCATCGAGCATTGAGGACATGGCAATTGCATTTTCTTCAACATCACTACCACTTGATGATGCATCAATCTGTTCTACATCCACTAAATTTGAGTTCTTCCTACCTCTTCTGGAAGGCAATCTTGAATTGCTTTCTTCTTCGACATCACTAGCACTTGCTGATGCATCAATCTCCTCTATATCTGCTGTATTTGATTTCTTTCTACCTCTTCTGGGAGGCAACTTTGAATTTCCTTCCTCTTCAACATCACTAGCAGTATCTGATGCACCAGTCTCCTCCATATCTACTAGATTTTTTTTCTTCCTACCTCTCCTAGATGGAAGCCTTGCATTGCTTTCTTCTTCTGCAACATTACCAAGCAATGGTAACTTAATGCCCTCTTCCGGAGACTCCGTACTAAGTTTCTTTCTACCTCTTCGGCGAGCTGGTTTAGAATTATTTTCGACTTCCTCAACACTGCTAAGCACGGGAAACGAATTTGCCTCTTCTGAGGTTTCTACTTTCACTTTCCTCCTACCTTTTCTCTGAATCGGTTTAGCTTCAGTTTCTATGTCTTCCACATTCTTATGCACTCTTGACTCAATGGTCTCCTCTGAGTCCTCTGATTTTGATTTCTTCCTACCTCGTCTGCGAACTGGCTTCTCATTGATGGAAGATTCCTGTGCATTTTCTTCACTTGCATCTCCTTTCGAGATTTTGTGACATATCTCTTGGAAATTGCTTTAAGGGTCCCCCACTTTGGTTTCAAATCTTTAAGCGGTGCAAAATTCGGTGCAACAATAGTGGGCCAGTTCGATTTATGCCTGCATCAATATAAATAATTCAGTTGTCAATTTGCAAATCTCCATAGGACTCGTAATTTATAAAAGCTTTCTGAGCGATAGAGGAAAGATGTTAGTGGAAAATGGGCAGTTAAATTCTTTCTATCCATAAAGTATTTCTCTACATGTGGAAAAAAAAATGCAATGAAGAAAATAATTTCCTAAGTTTTTTTTTGGATAAAATGGATGAGACCCATTATTCCTACTCACTTCTTTTCTTAACATCCGCCATATTAAAAAAAAATTATCTTCCGGATGCATATAACAGCTTGAGTAGACTCTGGTTTGGTGGAAGTGGGGGGGGGGGGGGGGGGGGTATTTTTCTTAAAAAGATGAAGAATCCAATCCAGCAAACAAAGTTGGGAAAAAAAATGAACAATCACTTCGGTTCGCACAAAAAAAAAATTTCACAGGTTCTAGCTATGGTAGTCACTCATCCAACAAGAAAAAAAAAAAAAACTACACAAAACCAACATGAAAACACACGCAGAACTCCCCAAATTCAAGATAATAAAGATAATGAAAGGAAACTCATTTAAGAACCAATAAAAAAATGTTACAATAAAAAAAGAAGAAGAAAACATGAACTCAATCACTGCGGTTCACACTTGCAACAAAAGAAAAAGTAATCTTTCTCGCAGACTCCACCTACCATGGTAATTCATCCAACAAGAATGAAACAATTACACAAAACCAACATGAAAACACACCCAGAAATCCCCAAATTTATGATTTTAAGCATAAATGAGCGCCACTCAAAAACAATTTTAAGACATAAAGATGGTCCCTTTCTGCTTGTCTCAAGAGGAAGAAAACCTGAGTAATGGAAGAGAGTGAGTGAAGCAGAGAGAAGCCATTGGATGAAGGTTTTCAAGGGTGCCCTTTGATGATTTGGGGAATGAAGAGCTGTCTCTTCTATTGATGGGTTTTTGAAGAGGAGAGGTTTTGGAGAGGTTAGGGTGGCAATCTCCGTAAATATGATGAATATACATGTGAATATGTGACAGTAGATTTGGTGACATAATAGACTGACGAGAAAGCCCTCCAAAATACGGATAATTCCCGGACACTCTTGGATCCGGATCTTGTTTTTATTACCCGCATCCGACATGTATGAGGTCCGAATCTTCACCTTTATACAGAACTCTAATTTTTGTAGGGAGATGTTATAACTCAACCCCTTTTTCAATCTCAAACACAGTCCTCATCGTTCCCCACACGCATAGCTTAAGGGATTAGTAGCTCCGTTTCTCTCATACATAGCCTTTTTATCAAAAAAATAACAAAAAAAAATTTTATATAAAAATTATATAATCCATTGAATTGAATTGTATGGATTTATTTATTGAATGCGTAAAAAAATATTTTCAACAAAGCATATAATTGTTACAGTGAGATTATAAAATAAGTTAAGTGTAACAACGCTCATTTTTGTATAGGTAAATGATGTCCCGAATGCAAGCGGTCAGTTCAGTTAGTACCGAACTGGACAACGTGTAAATCGAACGGTATTAACCGAACTGCACCACCTATAAATTGAACTGCAAAATCAATTGTTGAGTATATATTTCACTCTCTTATTGGATTTAATCAGCTATTGAAGAAAATATGAATTCATATGTATTATCAGTATCCAATAGGAGAGTAAAATATATACCCAACAATTGGTTGTGGAGTTCGATTTATAGGTGGTGCAATTCGATTTGCACGTTGTCTAATTCAGTGCCGACCGAACTTACCGGATCTAGTCCCGATCCCCCAAATGCATTCCTCAATCGTTTGATTTTATTATAAAAAAAAAAGAGTATATACACAGCCAGTGAAGTATATATATGAATAAACTAATATACATTTTTATTTTTCTAAAAAAAGTAAAGAAAATTTAATCAAACATGTATAAACGAGCATGAGAATTTGTCTATGTAAACATCAATATAACTGTTAAGGCCTAAATTTGATTAGAGGATAAGCTTTTGAGTATAATTTATTCTAATGTAAAGGTATAAAATGTAAATTAATTATGTTTTTATTTGCATTGATCAAAATTAAGATAAAAATGATGATAAATGTTATTTTAGCCTGTATAAGTATATGGAACAAACAAAATATCTTCAATTTTTCACTTAGGTTTCCATTAGAAAGATGATTTACTTCCTTTATCCCTCATATAAAGGTTCATGCTGGGAATTCTATTACAGTATGAAGTTTACAAATTTCTTGGTAAACAAAAACAGTGAGAAAAATAAGAAAGGGGGACAAAAGAAATTACTCTCATTCAAGATTTCCAATCTCGGAAGGAAAATTATCTCACAAGGGTAATATGCCTACAAAATCCATTAAAATGGAAGAACAATCAGAACAAAATACAAGGAGATTAACCAAACAAAAATGAAATAAACAAATGATAATATATCATAGTCACATCTCATTCTCTATCCCTCCATTTATCATCTTCTTTTTCCACTATCTTCATTTATCAATTCGCGATACATTTCCTCCACTGAGAACGAGTGCGATCAATGGATATCTTGAAAGGACAATCGTACATCCAAGTTTCAACTCCATCAGAATTATGTGGATGGGAATTACTCTCACTGTATCACACTGTATCTCTTGGCATCTTCAGACTTGTGTTTCAGAGATGCACATATTTCACAATCTAACTAAATTTACTTAATAAAGTTCTACTTTCCAGTTTGCACCAAGTGTAATCTAACATAACCCCATTAAATTTGACTTCAAGATTAATTCAACAGCCTCAATCAACATATTTTAACTGACCTTACCTGAACGGGACTCTTCATCGCCAAAAATATGAACCCTTCCGTCAGTATTATTGAAAGATGGATTCAAACTACCACTCAAGTTCTTCAGATCAAGCATGACACTTTTTATGCTTCAAAAGTGCATCACATACCCTGGAAGCATCTGAGTTATCTTTAACATTATGCACTCTTATAATGTTAGCCCCGCCCAACAACCCTGAGGTTACAGCTGCAATAGTTGCAGGATCTCTCTCAATGGCATTCTGACGGTCACAAATCTGCCCCAAAAACTTCTTCCTTGATGGCCCAATCAAAATGGGCATATGTGAAGCTGCCAAGCTCTTCGATGCAATCTCTCCACGAATGGATGGCAGACCCATCAGGATTTCCAAATTGTCCTCACAATTCTTGGAAAACCCAATTCCAGGGTCGATGATAATCCTCCATGCAGGGATCCCCGAAAGCTCTGCATCGTTCACCCGAGAATACAATTCAGAAGCCACTTCTTTGCACACATTATTATAGCACAAATTTTCCTTGCTTTGCATTGTCAATGGATCCCCTTGCATATGCATCACTACATAAGGAACTCGCAGCTTGGAAACTACTTCAAGAATGTTAGTGTCTAGCTTCCCACCTGACACATCGTTGACAATATGAACACCTTTGGAAACAGCTTCTGATGCTACTTCTGAATGGAATGTATCAATAGAGAAAAGCTTCCCTTCAGCCTCGGGAATCTCTTGAATCGCATCCAAAACAGGTATCAGCCTACTTAATTCTTCCTCTGGAGAAATCCTCTGTGCCAAAGGTCGAGTCGATTGTGCACCAATATCAATGATGTCTGCCCCTTCTGAGATCATCTTCTTGATCTGAGACACTGCTGCCTCTACAGACTGATATTTTCCTCCGTCACTGAAGCTATCAGGTGTCAGATTGAGGACACCCATGACATGGGTTCTCTTCGACCAGTCCCACAAGAGATTACCTACAGGTAAAACCCTCCTCATGCCCTCCTTTTCTATTAGGGATTCCCCCCCAAGCCTCTCCCATAGTTCAAACAGCCCACCAGTCTTTCTCGAAAAGGAATGCCAGGCCATTAAAGTATCATTATCATTTGATGTTCCAAGAAGATCTATAAGAGGAGCGAGCACAAACGGCCTCTCCCATATGCGCTCATGCGGGACAATGAGAGTTTCTGAGTCGATCTTGAACTTCCCATAGAATAGGATATCCAGGTCTATAGGCCTTGGGCCATACCTTATTCCATCAGTTCGACCCAAATCCTTCTCTATCTGCTTCAGTGTTCTTAATAGCTCATGCGGTCCAAGTTTTGTGAAACCTCTAACAACAGAATTGAGAAACAATGGCTGATCAGTAACATAAGCAGGTTTTGTCTCATATAAGCAACCATGCCTAGTAACACAGATGCCAGATTTCTTCATCATATTGAGGGCTTCATTGAAGTTGTGCATTCTATCACCAACATTGCTGCCCAATGCAATGGCAACTTCCTGCTCTAAAGAATTCACTTCTACTATAGAATCAACTGATGAATGGAAGAATAAAGAACGCATCCCTGCAAGATAATAAGACATGATGATTTTCAACAACCTAATCTATCCGATGCAAAATTTCAAAAAAATAGATTTTATTGTATCAACATCAATATGAACTATGAAGTCTAACCTTTAAGTGAAGTCCATTTGGGGAATGGTCCTTTCTGCCCATATTTCAACATGGGAAGTATTTGGTTAAACATTTTTCACGCCTTTTGACCAAAAACTGTAAATAAAAATAGGAAACATTACATGGAAATCCAACACAATAAATGGTTAGCTTTCTTTGCTTATGACCAAGAAACCAATTTGACGATAGCTTTCTATGATTCAGGAAGGTGTCATTTACATTTTCAGAAAAAAACACAATAAAGAGAATTGAAGGGAAAACAATAGACCCCTATGATAGATTCATACAGAAAGTATAAAAACAAAATTACTCAAATATATGTGTTTATTAAAATCTGATCAAATCATACCATCAGTTTCTCCTACAGACGGGGGGGGGGGGGGGAGATAAAATCTCTTATCATATAAAAAAAATTAGGAGGCAATAAAAACTGGATCCAAGTCCAAGAGGATTCGGGGATTACCCATACTTTTGAAGGGATGTCCCGTCAGTCTCAGTGAGACTCCCTAGTGACACACATATATTGGCCATATTATGGGACTGCCACTCTGAGCTACCCAAAAAACCCACCAATGGAAACGAGAGCATTTCATCACCAAAGCAACATTGTGCCCTTGCAAACATTCTTCCAATGGCTTCTCTCTATGTCACTCACTCACTTTCATTACTCAGGTTCTCGCTGTCCTCTTCTGTTTAATTGTTCAAACAAGTTAAAAGAGACCATCTTTGTGTCCGAGAATTGTTTTAAAGTCTCCTTAAATGGTTTCAAATTTCAATTATTTAGGCTATGGGAAAAAAAATATGGGCATGTGCTTTGGTTACAAGGAACCCTAACATTAGTTGGTAAAACCCAAGATGCATAGTACATGTGCATCAAGCAAGTCTTAGGATTCGAAGTTGAGACCTATGAGAAACCAAAGGATCCAACCCATGCAGGTTAGCTAAATAAAGTAAAGAAAAGAAGAAGAAAAAGAGGTCCTTATGAAAAGGAAACTCCAATACTACACCACCAACTTATTACCACCCATTCCAATTTGCATCTATATTAAAGCTATTGCATTTTTTTTTTGGTAACTGTGAACTTAAGTGATTGAGTTCATGCTTTCTTCTGTTTGTTCTGTTGCAACATTGTTTGTTTTGGATTCTCCATTTTTTAGCAAAACTATTTTTTTTCCACATAGACCATAGAATACTGAAGCTGGGATATGCATTTGAAAGATCAATTTTTTTAGTAAGTGAATGTTAAATGAAGTGATTATGAATGTCGGGTCTCTTTTTTTTTCCTCCAAAAAAGACATTAGGAAATTATTTTCTTTCTTAAATTATTCCATATGACATTGTTTTTCAAAATGTGGAGAGTAGTAATTTATGGATAGAATGAATTTAATTGCCCGTTTTTCTAGCAACATCTCCCCTTTACCACTCTAAATAAGTTAACAAGTTCACGGAACTTAAACATCGACAACAGAAGTATATATATATAAATACAGGGATCATTTGAACTGACCTATTTTTGTTGCACCGAGTTTTTTTTATTGCTAAAATATTTAAAACCAAAAGAGAGCAGGGGGTGGGGTGTTAAAGCAATTTCAAAGAGAGATGTCATGTAATCTGAACAAGGAGATGCAAGTGGAGAAAATGCAAAAAAAGCTTCCAATAATGAGAAGCTAATTCACAGACAAAGTAGGACGTAAGCGAATTCAGAGGATGCAGATGAAAGCACTGTGTCAAGAATGCATGATAATGCGGAAGAAACAGAAACAAATGCTAAACAATTTCAGAATATAGGCTCTGCAGAAGAGGTCCTCACATGAAATTCAAAATGGAGAAAAGAATTTTGAGAGAAGTTTTATGATTCATTCAAAGTCACACAGATCTCCACCATAGATCACCAGATCCACTAGAAAATCTCTAAATTCATGTTCGATGAACTAATCTTGATCCCAGTAGAAAGGGAAAATAAGGGTACCTTCTGTACACGAATTCAGAATCAAAGACCCAAAGGAGGGATCTTTGAATTGGAGGTGTGAAGAAATGCAGCACAGAAAGCATTGGAGAGGAACTTTGATTGTGCGATCTCAGATCATTTACAGGGGAGTTTATTGATGGAATTTATCAGGGTGTGAAAATTGCAAAGGGAAATATACAAGAGAGGATTTTAACAGAGTCCAAGTCCCCTTTTTTCCTTCATTTGATAAGTTACTGTTAGAATTTCATAGAGGTTGTAAATGAGGTAGTTTAGCTATTCTGAGATAAATCTATGCAATCATGTCCTAAAATATATTTATCCTAGACTATCTTACCATTGCAATCCATGATTTATTTATTTTATTTTTTTGGGGCGTTGTGGGATTAAACTTATTCCATAACTACCCCTCTATTTGTATTGCAACTCCCAACCAAAAGAAGCTAAGGATGTGTTTGGCAACCAGAAGTAATATTGGACAACTTTCCCTTTTGTAGGAGGAGAAATTGATGTTTTTTTTTTTTTAAAACCATCACTTTAAGAGGGAGAAAGAAAACCAAATAATTCTTGAGCTATCTACTTTTTCCGGTCGTCGTCATTTTCTTTACATAAAAAAATGAAGACAATGAAGAGATTTTTTTATGAACTATGGAAGTTCCATTTTGGTTGAGGGTTTTTTTTAACAAATAAGATGCTAAACAGTGTTTTGGGTTATAATTGGCATAACCGTTCAAACTAAATCGTCTAGTCCCACTAGAAAAATATAGAAACTATCTTGATTTGTTGATAGTTGGATGACTAAGAATAATATGTTCTATGTATAAGTTCTACAAATGGATCTCAATCATGGGTATATCAAGGAAAACATGGGGAGTCAAGCAGACTTTTTTTTAATTAAAAGAGTGCAAATGTTTATCTTCAGCTCCAATGTATTTCCCAACAATTGATGAAACCACTGCTCCATACCTATTATATATCACTCCCCTGCTCCATTTATACCACAATCAAAGGCATTCCATCCCATGTTGCTTGATGGAAACACCATAAACCACATTTATCATTTTATTCCTTTACTAAATTTCCTTTTGTATCAGTTGTCGAGCAGCTTGTAGCAGAATTGGTAACACCACCTATACTCAAACCTAAAGAAAGAAAAAAATCTCTGTTACCCATTTCCTACCAATGCTAGATATCCCATGACCCATGCAATAAAAAGAATAAGCCAACCTTAGATAAAAAATCATTTTGAGATTCATTCACAGGTTTGAAAAGATTGGGAGCGGAATGCGGAATCAATCCACCGAAGGCCATGTCAGTCCAAAGCAGAATTGCTTTGGCAATGGGCGCTCACGGATTGGTCCTTGACCAATAGGAGAACAACAAATGAAGGCCCAGGAATCCGTCAGACCCCATAGGGAGACCCCCGTTAAATGATTATTTCATGAGTCCTCAAGTGGAGTTCTCATATTTGGTCAAGGATCAATCCCAAACGCTTGTCCACAGAACTATCTTCAATTGATCATAACATAGACGCTTTTGGTATAAAGAAATAATTTAAAGATGGAAGTAGACCTCCGCATGGAACAGAACTGGGTGAATGTATGAAACTGATACTAAGTCTAATACATTAGGACTTCCATCAACAACAATTCATCAAAGAGAAAACATGGGAAAAGAAAAGAACAATACTAAACAAAGTATACGCACATTCATGCATTCATATCCATTCCCAGACTATAGGGGCATTCTTATTCCACCATTAACAGGTTTGTTCACGAAGGCCTAAGGTCAGGCATATATTTTGGTCTTTTACCCACATTTTTTCCCTATTTATTTAGTCTCTTCCTTGTTAAGGTTATAAGATTATTTTTTGGCAAGAGACAGTCATGTATAGGTTTTCTTTCAGAAAAAGGGATGATGCTGAGGAGAGGGGCTGAGAGATTTTGTAGTCCGATTACTTGATAATAGTGAATTATTTCATTCACTCCTCCATGGATATAGGCAAATTTGGTTGAACCACATAAATTTGCGCATGCTCTTATTATTTTGCAGGTGTTGAAATCTAACCCTAAAGGCGTCATCGTGCCAACATTTCCAAATCCTAACAGGGAAGAAAGGTGGGCTCAAGGTTGTCCCACTCAAATTGTATCAAACAAAATTAAAAATTCTCTTTTATGTATTATGAGGGATCCACATCGCTCAAGAAACATTTGATCATCTTCAGGTTTTTATGAGGTTCTCACAAAATAAAAAGGAACTTCAACCAAATGAAGGCCCCATGAAACTTTAATAACTGACGAACAGTGAAAGCCTTAACATCAAACCCTATGAAACTGTCATCCAAACACGCCAAAACAGGGAGCGTATTCAGAAACAATCCTCTCCCCCCACCCACCACCACAAAGTCTGAAATTGCAAAAGAAGAGAACTTTAAGGAGGGACGCACCTGATTCTTTGGTGTAGCGGAAAGCGAGATAGTTAGAGCTCGACGGGAGTGAGGGATGCCGCCATTATTGAAGCAGAGGAGTGTCGGTCTCAAATTGTGGCGGCGTCGATCGACGCGATCTCCGCCGTGATCGACTGCAGATGGAGGCGGCGCTCGCGTCGGTAATCGTGCGTCACTACCAAACCCTTCACGTGGGCCAAGTGGTGCCGCCGACTGCAGCGTCTGGTGGTGGCGATGCGGCGGAGGTTGGGTTCAGGGAGAGAGAGGAGTTTGTGTGTTTGTTTTGATAGGGTTGCGGGATTAATGGTTTCCAAAACAAAATATTAAGAGCATCTCCAATGGATATGCTAACTAAACAAGATGTTAAAGTGCCATGTCAGCATTTTAACCCTCCACTAGATCCTCATTTATTGGTTGTTGTTGCTCCAATGGACTAGCTAAATAGCTGGTCAAGATAATAGTGGGTCCACCTCTCCACCCACTCAAATCTCTCCACTCACCCAAAATAATATTTTTTTGAATATTTTAAATGGTGGAGTTCACATTTGACTGGCTAAAGCACTAGCTAAAATTAACATGAAAGATAACATATGACAGGTGGTACCCATATTTAACATTCTCTTAACACTTCCATTGGAGCACTATTTTTACATGTTTTGTAAACATATGACACTAACTAGTGAGTTGACATGTATATTAGAGATGCTCTAATGGGGGTGGGGATAGATGTACCCTAAAAACAAAAACAATGATAAACAAAATTTTCATCTATGTTTCACTGGATTTTGAACAAAATATATAAAGTTATATTTTGGATTATTATAAAACCTGCGTGTACCATTTTATTATCCATTGTTTTCATTGGCTTTTATCTTTCTTTATTTTCTACTTTTTATTATTATCAGAATTCTGTGTTTTTGTTATTGGATGATATCTATTTTATTCCAATTATAGTGAGATTTTACTTAATTATTATTTTATTTATAATAAGAAAATTCATATTGGGTGATATGTTATTTTTCATTTTTTTTATCTTTTTTGTTATTCTTTTTTGTTTGTTTTTATACTATTTTAGTTATTTTTATTTGGATTTTCTTTTTTATTTTTAATTGTTCTATTTTAAAAAAATTATCATATTTTCTCTTTTTGTGTTTTGTTTTTGTTAGGCTCTAGTTGTTAAAATTTTTATAAAAGTATTCAATTTTTCATAATAAAAAAATGAAAAAAAAATGAATTTAGGGATTCATTTGAGAAGCACGCCTAGGGTTTTCTATTTCTCAGTCAATCTTAAAGTCAATCCCGAAAAGAAGAGGGTGTAGAAAGTGGAGTAAGATTGCAATGCGGAGGGGGAAATAGACAAAGCATGTCAAAAGATGCTGAGAAGGGTAAGGGAGAGGGAGAGGGAGAAAGAGAGCGAGAGGAAGAAAAAAAGAGGGAGGGAGAGAGGGAGGGTCGGGGAAGGGAGAGGCCGATGGGTTGGAGGTGGGGGGGGGGGGGGAGTGCATTCTTTCTTAGGGGCCAACTAAACTCACTCCTAAAGGGTGAAACTCCACTCTAGAAAAAGAGGAAAAAAAGGAGAGTTGGGTTTCTATCTTCAACAAAAAAGGAAAGAGAGAGGAGGGGGGAGAAAGAAAGAGAGGGGGGTTGGGAGGGTGATGGTGGCAAGGCGGGCAACATACAGCAGCCGATCACCTCACTTATTCTCTCTCTTTCCCGTTCTCTTTTCTTTCTCTCTCCTTACCCCTCCCGCCATCGTCGCCCATCCCCTCCCTCTTTATCTTCCTTTCTCTCTTTCTCCCTCCTCTGTTGATTCATCCCCATCGCTGTCACCTCCTCCACCCACCTCCATTGTCCTCGGCCACCCTCCCATACCCTCCTCTTTCACTTTTTTTCCCTCCTCTTTTTTTAGGATGGAATTCACCTCGGAAAGGACAAAATAAATGTGGGTTGCATCTTTTCATGGGTGGATCTAACCCTCCCCTCTTCTTTATCCATCCAATTATTGTGTTAAACATGTTTTTTTTTAAATTAAATCATATGTATTTTCTCCTTCTATCATGTCACATTAAAAATTATGTTTTAGACTTTATATAATAACAATTTTGTTTAGATTATATAAGTTAAATATATGCTCATAGAATAACATAAATGTCATTAAAAAAAACTGAATGTGCCAATGAAAGGTGCTCCAATTAATAATGTGCCTTTACCAAACAAAATGAAATATCGAAGAGCTTATGTATATGAGTCCCAACCATTATAAAAAAAAAAGTGATATTGTATTATGGTTGGACCAAGTAAAATCATCCAAGTGACCCGGTTCCATAACTATAAAAACAATTTTGTGTTACTGTGTTTTTATTGTCCAAGACATGCAGTACGGGCAATAAGCTCTTTAAAAATAATCATAATGAATAATAGAAGAAATAATGTTAGGACTAGTCAATGATACAGCACATATTCTTATTTTCCTAAAAATAATAAATATCATCTAATATGAAAAATTTAAATATCTTTATAATATATTATATTGAGTCATTTATATGAAACACTAAAAATTACTGACTTGCTACCTGGTCGTCTAAAGAAGTATATTACCTTGTTCGACGACTTTTGAGATAAATATACACACAACAGTGGGTTCAAATGACCCCATAAAGTTTTAAAAAATAAAAAATAAAAAACTAGCCCACTCATCTTGTTTAATTCAAGTTTGATCCATTATATTTTTGTTTTAAAAAAAAACAATGATACATCCATTTTTTTAAAGGAAAACAAACCAGCCCATTAATTTAAAAACAAATTGGCTTATATTCCAGAGTATTATCCATTAAAAATATTGTACCCATTGCTCTATTAGAAAAAATAAAAATGTGGGACCTTAAAATATCATATTAAAAAAAATGCTAGGAACCCCTTATCAACGGATTCGTTGATCACCCACACACGGGCTGATACGCCAATCACAGACAGATGGACGGAGACGTGCCCACTATTGTTGGTCATGCTCCCCATCTTCCCATTCTACTTTATTTTCAGATATTTAATCATGGATTTTTAGAATTAAAATGAATTTGTGATCGTGCTAGAAAGTTGGTGAAGACAAAGAAACACCTCATATATACATTAATTTATTTGTTTTTTCTAGGAATGAAAATCATTAATAGTTGAATGATTGTTTGGTCACATATATTGAAAGAGACATATTCGATAATGTTGATAATAAAATTATCATACAACAATTTCAAAGTATAAAATTTCGTCGAAGACAATTATAAAAGTTTATATATGGTAAATCTTTGATGGCTTATTTTTTATTAATATAAGTTGTTACGCTTTCAAAAGAAAAGTTTAGATTTTTTATAATTATATGATAACAGTTGATCTTTTAAAAATTTTGTAAATTTTTTTTTTGAATGACCCCATTCATAAAAATTCCTGGAGCCGCCACTGCTGCCAACTGAACTTTCTTATGGTCAAATGGAGTGCATTATTAAAAAGGATTTTTGCATATATATTTCTGTTAAAACTCAATATTATAAAAATACCCCTGTTAAATCCCACGGTGCAAAAATATCTTTAAAAAAACTTTAAGTTGTGTAACCATGTCCCTGGATTAAAATTCCGTCAACTTTACCCGATTTTCACAATTTGCTCAATATTAGTGGACGAAAATTTACTCTTTTACCCTTTTTATAGTCGATTTTAACATCTCAAACATCCCATCTTCAAAATCTCTCTTCTTGTTCTTCTTCTCTACCATTTCATTCCCCTCCAAAACCTATAAAAAACATTGTATACTCATTTTTCATCAAATCTCTCATCTTCTTCTTCTCAAAAGGTCCAACAATGAGCATCTCTTCACAAATCTCTCATCCTTTTCTTTACAAAAGGTTCAAATGGGGATTAGGGTTTGTGATGAAATAAAGTTAGTTTTTCTTTCTTTACATTAGTTAGGGTATTTAAACCATTTCTTATGTTAGGTTAGAGTTTCTAACCATAGGTAAACTAGGGTTCTTAACGGCGTCGGCGATAAGGGTATGATTGCACAACTTAAAGGTTTTTGAGGGGTATTTTTACACTATCGGATTTAACAGGGGTATTTTCATAATATTTAGTTTTAACAAGGGCATATATGCAAAAATCCCATATTAAAATAAAATTCAAAATAGTTCCACGTGCCTGATACACGTGTGCACCTGAGCTGTTTTGTGCTGTCATGGAAAGAGAGAGCCAAACAGAGCCAAAGATAAACGAAAAAAAATCATGGGTTAGGTATAGATAAATGACTTTCTCAACATATATTAATACAATAATAATAATTAATAACATGGAATAATAAAACGAAGAGCACCCAATCACCTCCACATCATTATCCCCGATAAAACAATCAAAAACTTATATTTCAATATTAGCCGTCTGATCAATCAACCCCCGAAGACGGGAACAACCAATTTTTTAAGCGACGGTTGGAACGTCGCGTCATTGGGGTCTAGAGGGAGACCATCAAACAGACGGTGGAGATGGGTGATTCGTCTTGGAGACCATCTGATCCTCTGTGGGCCATCCTGGTGGTTGGAGGAGATTTTGACGGTCCCTGATGGCGATGGGTTACAGACTATTTAGAATTTTAAAATGCGCATTGTGGGCCCCACTGTCGGTGTTTTTTTTTTTTTTTAATTAATGTTTATTTGCACTACGTCGTCACCCGCTATTATATGGATTTTCATTAACTATTTTATTATTGTGACATTGATTTTAATAAGAGTCTGGAAAAACCTTGCAAAACATGTTGCTTGGGCCTACACAACTTTGTCTTCTCATTTTGCACTCTGCATACTATAGATTTTAAAAAAACTAGTTCCCTTGAATTTGAAAACGTGAATTTAAAAGATTTTTTAACATTTATGTGATATTTTTTCTTTCTCATTTGTTAGAATATGTGTTTATTACAAATGATGTAAATCTATTTCACATAATAGTTTATACTTACTAAAAAAAATTTATATTGAATTTAATCTCTTCATTACCGTATGAGTTCAATTAATTTTTTTTTTGTCAGTGACAACAGTCTAAGAAGAGAGTGAAAAGAAAAAAAAAAGAGCAAGAATAAAGAAAAACAAAAAAAACACCACCCAACGGCCGTGCCTAGTTGAAAAGTAATCTACGAAGCACAAACGAGGGTGGCCAAGGGAGTTCTCAAATATATTTTTGGATTTATTCATCCATGTTACGTACCATTCCACTTTATTCTTCAAACCAACCACAATTATTTAAAAAAAAGAAAAAATTAATTAGAGATCCCTTTAATCACCCATATATTATTTTTAGATATTTGAAAATTTTCAAATTTTTTTAGATCTTCAAAACGGTAAAAAATTATCTTTGGATCTCTCTAGTCGGAAGCTTTTTAAAAATACCGAAAATACCTATCGCACAATTATTTTAGTACACTGTTAACACTATCCATTACATTGTTAAGTATCTCTAATACACTGTTAACACTCTCCGGTACATTATTAACATTCGCATAGAATGCCCCTGCCCAATTGTTTCAGTACACTATAAATATTCTCTAATACATTGTTAAGTATCTTAAGTACACTGTTAGTATTCGGGCGCGGATATGGCACTCCACATAGCAAGAAACCCACCCCTTAAAAAATAAAAAAAATAAAATTTTTTGGGCACTGTAGCAGTAGGAGTAAACCCACCCCGAGGTCGGCGATCCCTCTAGCGATGGTGATGAATCATGGTCGCCAGAGATTCCGGCGAGTGTACCAACCCAGGTTGGCATGCCCTCTGGCGACGGTGGTAAAGTGTGGTCGCCCGAAGGCCTAGCGAGCTAAAGTAAGAGAGAATAAATTCACATTTTTACAAGTTTCAAATTAAATAGACAAATTTCACATTTAAACATATATAACAGACAGTCATAGCAGCATTTAAAACACATCAAAATATGATGTTAGCATTTATAACACATCAAAATACGATTTTAGCATTCCATAACGAATCATCTCTAGAAAACAAAGTACATGTTCAAATTATTTTTATTTTTATTTTTTTTTAAAAATAATTATTTTTATTGGATATGTTATTTATTTTTATATATGAAAAAAATAATATAGTCACATAAATGATTGTTGAATTTGAACATGTATTTTGTTATGTAGTCACGTGAATGATTGGTTATGGAATGCGAATATCATATTTTAATGTGTTTTAAATGCTATTATGACTGTCTGCTATATTTGTTTAAATGTGAAATTTGTTTATTTGATTTGAAACTTATAAAAATGTGAATTTAGCTCCTCGGGCCTTCAGGCGACCACAATTCATTACCGTCGCCAGAAGGCATGTCGAACTGGATTGGTACACTCGCCGGAACCTCTGGCGACCATAATTCATCACCATCGTCAGAGGGATCACCGATCTCGGGGTAGGTTTACTCCTACTGCTACATTGCACAATTTTTTATTTATTATTTTTTTAAGGGGTGGGTTTCTTGCTATGTGGGGTGCCGATATCCGCGCCCTTAGTATTCTCTTGTACGTTGTTAACCTTCACATAATTGGCAAGGACATTTTTAGTATTTTTGAACAATATCTAGCTAGAGAGATCTAAAAATAATTTTTTAACGTCTTATTTAAAAGCTAAAACTAAAAACTGTTATCAAACATGTCAACTTAAATACATCATCAATAGATTTTATCTTTAAATTGTATCTCAAAATTTGTGTTTCATAAAACAATCATCATCATCACACCCTTAAAAGGTGTGTATAAAGTATCAAAAACAAAAAAATTATTTTTCAAATCGTGTTATCAAACGAGACTGGACCTAAAAGAATTTAAAAATTTTCATTGTCCTAAAAAATAAATAAATGGGTGACCATGTAGCCTAATTAATTTCCCAAAAAAAAGAATGATGTTTGATCAGTGGCAATAATGTGATTTTCATTGAACAGATGGCCTGTCATGGCGACTTTACTGGGGTGGGGGATCACAGGTAGATTTACTGAGAGAAGCTAAAAATCTACTACTAAAAAAATCTTACTGTTTCAGTACTTGTTTGGTCTTTTAAGCTTGAATCACAGGCTCTCCCAAAAGCCCCCCTCGCTCTCTCTCTCTCTCTCTCTCTCTCTCTCCATTGCTGCGGGATCTCAAGCTAGCAGAGGAGGCCCTTGCAATGGAAAAGAGACAGCTGTTTCCCATTTCCAGGCTCAGCAGCAGTTGCACCATTTTAGTTGCTGCCTTGCTTTTCTGTCTCAGTTTCACCACTACAGGTCCTTGTCTAAATCTGATCTTTGTTTCTTCTTTGGGTTCTTGTTAGTGCATTTTTAGTAATGGGTTCCCTTCAGAGTTCAAGGATTCAACTCTCCTATTGATGTATTTGGCAATCTGGGTTCTTGGGTTCTGTTGGTTTAGTCTTTTTTTTCTCTCTCTCTCTGTTGTTGAGATTTCGATCAATTTGGCCTTCTTTGGGTTCTTTTTAGTTCATTTAATAATGGGTTCTCTTCAGAATTCATGGATTCAACTCACCTGTTGATGGATTTGGCAATCTGGGATCTTGGGTTATGTTGGTTTAGTTTTTTTTTCTTTGAATTGTTGAGATTTTGATCAATTTGACTGCGGAAGCAATAAAATGTTCTTATTTGTTTTCTTGCATGCCAATGCAATGTGTTTTTTATTTGAGCTGGAGTTGGGTTTGTGATTTGATAGCTTTATGGGAAGAAGTATGTTTTGTTTAAATTTGGAAATATTTGAATTTGGGCTATCTTGGTCAATGAAGGAGTAGATCTTAAAATTTAATTTAATTTAATTTTTGTGGGATCTCTTTTTTATTTATGTGATGAAATTGGTGACAGAACCAGAATTTTTTCATCTTTCCATGTTTTGATTGTTGGGACTTATTGGATGGGGGAAAAATGACTACTTGTTTACATCCTTCTATTTCACTGAGAAAAAACATATATTTTTTGTTTATAAATCTAATTTGTCAAGGAACTTGTTTCATAAAAGAATAATTGATCATTTTGTTGATTTTTATCTAAGAATTTGGATTTAAGAACGGTTGCACAGAACAGATTATGCATTAATGCTTTGAGTGGATTGTATCATTGTGATTGTATGTTTGTCAAACGCATATGCATTTCTCATATTCAAATTCTGTTTTGCCAAATGTGGACTTTCAAAGTGATGAGGGAGATCAGTAGCATTTTATTCAGATATCAGTAGCATTAATGACGCTAATACATCGATAGGACTTCGATAAGCTGTTTGTACTCTTTTTTTAGGTCTCCTCTCTTGTTCATCATTTTCGTTCGCTACTTTTTGATCACTGTGACTTGTTTTCTCTACAGAAGCTTATGATTCACTCGATCCGACTGGAAACATAACTATCAAATGGGATGTCATGCAATGGACTCCGGATGGCTATGTTGTAAGTATACCTCCAAATGTGGTTGCTTACATAATTATGGAATAATGAAACTACAAACATGACGAGTTTGCTGGTTATCAATCAACGATGTTGACTATCTTGGAAAAATATAAGGAAACCGTGTCATCATCTTCTTCATAATCAGCAATTGTTATAAATGGTGATACATAATAACTTGAGCAATTTGGCCCCATTTTTAGAAGCCACTTTCAAGTCTCAACCAGCTTTTTTTTTTCTTCATAAAAGCTGTTATTGTTTGACTTTTAATGATTGAAATCCAAAATCCAAAAAAGAAGAAGAGATAATATATATAGAAAAAACTGTTTGGAACAGATTAAGCAAAAATAATCATTTTGACAATTGGTTCCAAACATGGCTTAGTCTTTTTGTGTGCTACTTAGGTGATTTTCCATGCCTTATAAGTCCACCTAATCAATAAATGACATTAATCATGTGCATTATAATATTGCACAGGCTGTTGTTACGATGTTCAATTTCCAGCAATACCGCCACATTCAAGCACCGGGATGGACGCTTGGGTGGACATGGGCGAAGAAAGAGGTGATATGGTCCATGGTCGGTGCGCAAACCACAGAGCAGGGGGACTGCTCAAAATTCAAAGGGAACATCCCGCATTGTTGCAAGAAGGATCCAACGGTGGTCGATTTGCTTCCTGGGACTCCATACAACATGCAAATCGCCAACTGTTGTAAAGGTGGAGTGATCAATTCATGGGTTCAGGACCCTTCGAATGCAGCTAGCTCTTTTCAAGTCAGTGTTGGTGCTGCGGGCACAACAAACAAAACCGTCCGAGTGCCTAAAAATTTTACCTTATGGGCACCTGGCCCTGGATACACTTGTGGGGCTGCTAAAATTGTGAAACCGACTAAATTCGTCACTCAAGATGGGAGGAGAACAACACAGGCATTGAGTAAGTTGGAAATAATGTTGAGGTTTTCTTCCTTGGTCTTTTTTTATTTTACGATAAATTTAAAGCTGACTTGTGAACACATTCTTGTACCTGATCAGTATATGATAGTGAAGTGTTTATATATAATAAAGCATGTTGAGACTTGTAACATAATTTGTGTGCTCGTGGATGTGTCAAGGACTCATGCGTGTGTTTGTATACACCATATGCAAACTATTTGGAGTCGGCTTCGTTTTAGGCCGCATTTCAAACCAATTGTCAAACTAATTCTTCTTCTACAAAATCAATTATCAAATAATCAGTTCCAAGTTGGTTTTTTAGTTTTAGTTTTTCTATTTCAGATGTTGGTTTTATAAACATTTATAAAAAAGTTGGTCGATAGTTTCTTCTACGCAAAAGTTGGTCGATAGTTACTTCTATGCAAAAGCTGCTTTTATGGCCAACTTTTTTTTTAAATGGTTCCAAACAGGGCCTTAGTAAACTGAAAGTTCCTTCCACAGAATTACCCGAAATTCTTTTCAGGAAAAAAATGAACTTGACTGAATATCTTCAAAACATTGTACATATGACCAGTAATTTGTATTTTTCATTTGATATCTAGGATAGTGTGAGGAATACATTTAATATTTTATTTAATATCAGTAGAGATTCCTTGTGGTTGCTATTCTATAAAGACATGAAACTGAGCTGCAGAACTACTTTATTTTCAAAATTAATTTGTTCTAAAGACATTGTATTTTGTCACAGTGACGTGGAATGTTACATGTACGTATTCACAATTTTTGGCTCAGAAGACTCCTACCTGTTGTGTATCTCTCTCCTCTTTCTACAATGACACAATTGTCAACTGCCCCACTTGCACCTGTGGCTGTCAGAATAACATAACTAACCCAGGAAGCTGTGTAGAGTAAGTTCTACCTCCATATATATACATGTATATATATTTGTAAATAACCATTTCATGTCATTATAATCTGTTGATGATTTCTTTGGATGTTTTGCAGGGGAGACTCGCCTTATTTGGCTTCAGCCATTAATGGTCCAGGCAAAAATAGTTTCACGCCTTTGGTCCAATGCACATCCCATATGTGTCCAGTGCGCATTCACTGGCATGTCAAGCTAAACTACAAGGAATACTGGAGGGTCAAGATCACGATAACAAACTTCAACTATCGGATGAACTACACGCAGTGGAGCTTAGTCGTCCAGCATCCCAATTTTGACAATCTCACGAAGAGTTTCAGTTTCAATTACAAGTCATTGACTCCCTATGGAGCTATAAGTAAGTTATATAGCTTACTTCCCTTGTTGGAACCAATTGTCAAACAGATTATGCCTCTACAAAATCAATGTTCAAACAATCAATTCCACATGCCTTTTTTTTATAAAAAAAATTAGCTTTTGGGATTTTGTGTGTTAGAAGGCAACAAAACTGGTTGAGAGCAGCCTTTATGAAAAAGTGATTCTGAAAATTGGTTCCAAAACGATTCCTTAGGCTGGACTTCAAACACTAAAAATTTAATCTCTTTTTCTTTTTTTTCAGATGATACTGCGATGTTGTGGGGAGTCAAATACTACAATGACTTGCTAATGGAGGCCGGACCTTTTGGGAACGTTCAATCAGAGTTTCTCTTCCAAAAGGACCCCTCCACTTTTACTTTTCAGAAGGGATGGGCGTTCCCCCGACGTGTGTATTTCAATGGGGACAATTGTGTTATGCCTCCTCCGGATGCTTATCCATGGTTGCCAAATGCAGGTCCTCTCTCAACGGTACCCTCTTTAGTCTTCCCCATTGTCACATTTTTCGCATCCCTCGTATTCTTGTTGGCCTAGTTTTCAAGTGGAAAAAACATGCGAGCCAACCAGGGAAAGAAATCCGTGCCTTGAAATCTACACATGGATCGATGGACGACATGTTTTGAAATGTGGGCATCTGTTTTTATTGAACTATTTTTTTTTGAAGTGGATTTCTCACAGCTACACGTTTGGATTGGATTTTTCTTCAGGTTATGTATATCAGTGATCATAAGGAAAAACAACGATTCAGCTGTTGTAATGAAATATTGTTTGATACTTTCTCATTTCTATGTAGGATTTTTCCAATCTGCTTGTTCCTATAATTGATAAGAAATGTAAAGATATATTCGGTTTTCTTCAGAACTGATCATCCTTCATATCATTTACACCATTTTACATTCAATGCAATGCAAAAAAAAAAAAAATGTTTGTTTTTTAGCTATGGATCCATAATGTCAGAAAACTAAGCATTCATTTTGATGAAGTTTTTCAGAAATCTACCATGTATGCTTTTTGGAAATCTAATTTTAAAAGCAGTTTTAAGTGAAGAGCTATTTTGTCAAACAGGAATGGATACTTCCACCAACCAACCATTCATCCTCACTTAATAAAATTTATTTTTTTATTGGTGGGGACAATAGGGGGAGGGGGAGGGGGAGGGGGAGGAGAGAGAGAGAGGAAGAGGGAGAGAGAGAGGAGGGTGGAAGTGGGTAGCAGGTGGTGGGGGAGGGCGGATGGGGCGGCGGGCAGAGGATGGTGGAGGAGGTAGGGGAAGGGAATGGGGAGAGAGAGGGAGAGAGAAAGAGAGAGCCGGAAAAGGGAACGGGGAGAGCGAGAGAGGGGAGAGAGAGAGAGAGCTGGGGAAGGGGCGGAGGGGACGGGGAGAGTGACGGGGTGGAGCGGAGGAGGCCATGGAAAGGGAGGGGGAGAGAAGCAAAAGAGAGAGGGAGAAAGAGAGGCAGAGGAGGGGGGTTGAGCTCCTCCGCCAATTTTTTTGGGTTGGTGGGGATGGAGTGTTCATTGGTGAGGGAAAATGCTCCATTTTCAAACTGGCTTTCAAACGCTACCATAATGCACGCAATGCTTCAACATAAAACCATGCACGCAATGCTTCAACATAAAACATGCACACACATACTCAATGTCCATTACATATCTCCTTTGTCACTTGCAAATGTAACAATTCTTCCGTATGTGTATATCTTATGTTTCACTGTGAAAATTGTTCACACGTTACACCAAGGAATTCAGGCTATCTACACAACTGAATGAACCAAGACAAAAAAAGAGAGCAGAGTTTCAAAAACCTCGGCGCATGCGAATCTCACCAGAATAGCACCATCACCGCCCAGACAAGCATCGAAGTGGCGAAAACAGCTACATTGCTCCTCCCTGTCAAGCGGGCTGAGCTGGGGAGGAATGGGTATGAGTCGGGAGGTGGAAGCATGCACTCGTCGCCGTTGAAGTAGACCCTCCTGGGGAACGCCCACCCCTTTTTGAAGCTGAAAGTGTTCTGGTCCTTCTGCATGAGCACCTCAGACTGGACGTTCCCTGACGGCCCGGCCTCCATCAGCAGGTCATTGTAGTACTTCATGCCGTAGAACATCCCGGTGTCGTCTGCGATGATCAAGTTCTGATTGAGTATGTGAAATCTCTAATACTGTAATATAATACTCTGTTGGATGAATATATACTCGATTTGGATGAATGCAAGAAGATACATATTCAATTCGTCTGAGCATATACTTTATTTTTTATGGGTGTGTATATTTTGTTAGGCAGATATAATCAATGAGCAGGTCATTGGAGTATTTCGTCCCATGGAACATCCCTGAAATGGTTATACTTAGTCATTTCTGTAAGCTCTAACTGAGCATATGAAATCATTAACCTCTCATTTGATGTGCCGGAATAACCCGAAAAATAAGGGAGAACAGGGAAAAAAACTTATTGTTTTGCAAGAATATATCATGATACCTATGTTTAGATATGTTAGCACAAAGCCTTGATAACAATTATAAGGAGGATTAATTATAAGTATTTATATGAGCTTATCTATGTCAATAGATAAAAATATCATTATGTCATTTTAAAAAAATTTATCTCCGGTAATACTATTACACACATATTAAAATGTGTTATATTTATTATAGCATACACACATATCACATGTGTTCCCAAACACCTAAACAATTTATGCATATGTTGATTTGTCATTTAAAAGTCATAAATTCTTATTCATCTCTTATCCACCACTTATTCTCAATTCATCAAGGCGAACCAAACAATAAAATTGTCAATTTACACATTTCATTAAAGACAAAAAAAAAGAACCAAATAAAATATTTGTTTGTACAAGTAGTTATCTATTCAGATAAAGCTATATTATACCTAAAATTGGGGATAATAAGCATTTCTAATCCTATATCCAAATGTTTACCCAAACTTAAATATGAGTAAAAAAGTCACCTAAAAATCTCTTCAACCATTTACACATATCCATATTAAATCAAACTTTTATTTAAACTTGTATCCAAATCAAGGGATACTCAAACTTTTATCCAAATTTTCAAATACTATTTTTATTCTTCGAACTCCACATTTTTATAAATATTTAAATAAAACACAAAGTGATATTGATTGAAAACACACCATATTAAATGAAGCTCATACTCAAAATTTTAGCATGAGTAAAGACCCATTTAAATAAAATGCAGCAAAAGTATGCACTCTTTTTTAACGAACGCACTTCATTTTTCTAAGTAGATAAATATATTTTTTTCAAAATTATTTTTTTAAATGAATGCATTTTTTTTTTGGACTTACTGATGGACTGGTAGGGGAGGAGGGGCTTGTAGTCGAAACTGAAGACCTGGGTGACGTTATTGAGGTTGGGGTGCTGGACGACGAGCGTCCACAGCGTGTAGTTGAGGCGGTAGTTGAAGTTGGTGATGGCGATCTTCACGCGCCAGTAGTCCTTGTAATTCAGCTTCACGTGCCAGTGCACCCGTATCGGGCACATGTGCCGCGTGCACTGCAGCAGTGGCGCATTGTCCTTCCGCGGCGTGTTCACGCCCGCCAAGCTCAACAGCTTCGAATCACTCCTGCAATTTTTTTTTTTTTTTTTTTTTTGGGTTTAGCCTGTTAGTGAGCACGACACGGTAATTCATAGTAAACATGACATATAATATGTTGATTAAGTATATTATAGTGTGATTAACAAAGGGAAAAAACGAAAGATTTTGAAAGAAACATAACATACTCAACGCAATTGTTCTTGTTTTGGCAGCCACAAGAACAGGTGGGGCAAGAAGTGATGGTGTCGTTGTAGAAAGAAGAGAGTGACACACAACAGCCAGGGTTCCTCCTTGCCAGGAACTGTGAATAACTACACGTCACATTCCAAGTCACTGAAAAAAAACAAAAAACGAATTAGCGATACTTTAAAGAGCACTGATACACTCAGTTCATTTTAGCCCCGTCTGTAAAAAGACTCACTGAGTGCTTGAGTCTTCCTCCGGTGATCCGGCGTGAAGAACACGGTAGCTGGAACCTTCTTAGCGGGCCCGCAAGTGTACCCAGGTCCAGGGCCGGCCAAGGTGAAATTGAGCGGGAGCTTTACGGTTTTGTTAGTAGTCCCGGCGAGGCCGACACTTACCTGGAAGGATGAGACGGCGCCGGAGGGATCCTGGCCGAACGAGGAGAGGATCCCTCCCTTGCAACAGTTTTGTATTTGTTGGTTGTAGGGGACTCCAGGGAGGAGGTCCACAATAGAAGGGGTTTTTTTGCAGCAATGTGGGATGTTCCCTTTGAACTTGGAGCAGTCACCTTGCTCAGTGGACTGAGCCCCCACTATAGACCATATGACCTCTTTCTTTGCCCAGCTCCAGCCTAGAGTCCAGCCCGGTGACATTATGTGGCGGTACATTTGGAAGTTGTTCATTGTTACCATTGCCTTTTTGAAGGAGAGGAGGATTTGGAAAAAGAAAATGTTAGACTCCATCGTTTTTTACGGTACAGAACGCAAACCACATGTAAAATAAACATCAATTAACAATGTATATGTTTTGATAAAAAGTGCACATCGCTTCCATTTCAAATTAAATGAATTCATTTTTAATAAATGTAAAAAAAATTTAACGATATATATGTTTCACTGGATTTCTAACAATACATATAAGACTGTATTTTGGATTTTAAAAAAGATTGAGAGTAACAACGCCCTTTGAAAAAATGTTTCATTGGTAAAAGACATGGTATGTAATGGGTGAAGAAGTATGTTGAATCATATGAAATCAATGTTGAAATCTGATTATCTAAAAAGCTTCAATGGCATTTTTTTATATCGAAAATAGAAGAATTTATAAGTTGAAATGTCAAAATGGTTTTTGTCTAATGAACAGTTTCAAAAAATAATTTAAAATTTGAAGCATTTGGAACCAATTTATAAAAGAGATTTCTTTTTCCATAAAAAACTACTCTGAACCGTCTATTTTCCTTACTTTTTTTTATCCATTTGGAACCGATTATCAAATGGATAAAGTTACTTTTTTAAGTAATGAATTCCAAATGAGTACTTTTGAGATTTAACTTCTGGTTTCAAATTTCAAATTTGTGTTTTAAGAGTCACTTTTATGAAAAAACTATTTGAGAGTAGTTTTTCACAATTGATAATTTAACTCAGTTTGTGCAATCATAAGCTATTTTTCAAAATCGATTCCAAGCATGATTTCAGCATAAAAACCAGAATTTCCAAACAAAAAATTAAAGAAAAAATCCTTTTATAACCCGATCATCTATAAACTGATTTTTCAAAAGCAGAAGCAGTTCAACAATTTGTTTCGATAATGCTCTCAGTGAGAACAATGGAAAACTAATATCCCAATAGCACAAAGAAGGATCCCAAAAAATGAAAATTAAGATAAGAAAAAAATTATCTTACAACATAACCGTCTGGGGTCCAAGACACTATGTCCCATTTGATCGTAATGTTCCCGTTCGGATCCAATGGATCATAAGCAACTGGTCCACAATAAGCAATTAAAACATTCAAGAACCAAACATATGAATTCAAAGAACAAAAAAAAAAAAAAAAAAAAACAGTCCTCATTCTGATCCTCAAACACCAACCCGCTTTGGAGAAAGCCATGGCGAAGACGAACACGAAGAACACGCATCGAAGTCGCGAATGCTGAATAGGGTTTTTATGATTCTTGTGTTCAATCCTTCCATTCTCCATCTCTGAATCCATGGCCATTCTGAACATGAGAGCAGGAGAGATGGAGGGTTTGATTCAGTTTGGGTGTTTTTTTGAATGAGTTCATATTTTTTTTTCTGAACTTTTAAACAGTTTGGTTGCTCTGTTTTGAAGGAATGTGTTTGGTGAGGAAGAAAAAAAAGAGTAGTGATTGAAAGGAAGTGGCGGGAATTTTTTTTGAATGGTTTGTTCCAACGGCCATCTGTTATGTGATGAGGACCGTTAGTTGGGATTCCTGATTTTCTAAGCAACCTTTCTAGTTTCTACTAGCCCTCATGTCAATTTACTAAAACAACCCTGCATTTATTTTATTTTCATTTCTTGGGTATCTTTTGGGCTCTCTTTGATTATGGTAATATGAATATGAGGGCGAGAGCCTACCTTATCTGAAAAAGATTTTTTTTTTGAGAGAGAACTTATCTCAAAAAAATTTGGGTTTTGTTTCATTTGGTTTTGAACATAAAATATTTTAGGATACATACTATTCTAGTATCAGTGAATAAAATAGTTTATGTTTAATCATGTTTTTAATTTTTTTCATTAAAAAATGTAATGATAATTTTTTTTATTTGGTTGATCAAGAATAAGTGATTGATAAAAATTGAATAAGATATTGATAAATAGTTATAAAAGGTAAAAATTTGACATATATTGTAATTGTAATTGTAATGCCTTAAGTTTACATAACAAGAAATTGTCTACTTTGTCTTTGGTGGACTCACAGGTTTAAAACGCATTTTGGTGTATAAAAGTTGCGCCTACATATAAGCATGTGGGAAAAAACATATCACCCTCACCCACACCTGATCCATGGGTTTCTTGGGACTGTTGTATCCAGGGGCGGAGCCAGGAATTAGAACATGGGGGGGGGGGGGGGGGGCGGAGGCCGGTAAAATTAGAATAAGGAAATTTTTTTTATATAAAATAATATATTTATACGGTAATTCAAGATAATTAAACTTAACTAGTAAAGACTAAACCCTTGAAGCAATAGACAATTTAGATAGAAGATTATTTTTTACTGCTTCTTTCACATTAGAAAATCCAAAAATTTTATTTGAAAATTTTATTAAAAAACTTGAAATCTCATTATTTTACCTTCACAAAAAATTAAAAAGATAAGCTTGAAATTTTTTTAAAAAATAATTATGAAAATACAATTGAGAGATATTCAAAGTAGCGATCATGAAAAAACAAAAAAAATAAAAAAATAAAAACTTATCATAAAATAAATTTTTTTATAAATGGTTGTTTCCTCTTATATATATATATATATATATATATATATATATATATATATATATATATATATAGGGAAGTGATTCGGTGCGGGAATGCGGTCGTGCGGGAAGCGATCACGGGCCGTCGATCACGGGTCCATCGCATCGGACGGTCGGGGGCGATTCATCTCGACCGTTGGATGCGATGGACCCGCGATCGAACGATCGACGTCGTTTCCCGCATTCCCGCATTGAATCACTTGACTATATATATATATATATATATATATATATATATATATATATATATATATATAGGGACGTGATTGCGTGCGGCGAACGGCAGGTGCGGCAGCGATCACGGGCCGTCGATCACGGGTCCATCGCATCGGACGGTCGGGTGCGATTCACGTCGACCGTTGGATGCGATGGACCCGCGATCGAACGGCTCACGTCGCGGCCGCACCTGCCGTTCGCCGCACGCAATCATTTTCATATATATATATATATATATATATATATATATATATATATATATAAATGGTTGTTTTATAAAATTCAATTATATTCAACACCTAGTAGGATCCATCTATCTCATTTTTACAAATAATATATTGAAATAAGTGCAAATATACAATGTTATGTTAAAAAATTAAAACAAAATGTAAAAAAAAAATCACAATCTCCCCTGTGGGGGAGATGAGGCCCCCCACGCGCGGCGTGGGTCGAAGCGCGCGCGGGCCAATGGGTGAAGTGGTGGAGACGTGATTGGACCAATCAGTGCTCCAACATGGTGCGCTGTCTGATTAAAATTGACCCTAGGGCCAAAATTGAAATTTATTTTATATGAAAAATGGTATATCTAGCTCCGTGTGCAGTCTTCAACTGTTTTGATTTAAAATAAAAAATACATTTGATTAATGAAATACATATTATCATGAAAAGTGAAATATATACCTAAATCAGTACATTTTTTTCTTCTGAAAAATGAAAATTTTTAATTTTTCATAAGTATAATTTTCGCTAAAACAATATATACTTACCTCTAGACTGTAAACGGGGCTACAAAACATATTGAATGTATCAACGCCCTTTTTTTATCATGAAAATTGAATAAAATTAATCTCGAGGGAAAAATTAATCACAGGAATTTATAATATTAGAGATAGCAATCTTTGGTGATTAGTGATTACATAAAGTAAATTTGTAAAACTAAAATCAGAAGTTAAATTGGAGTAGTTCACACTTCACACTACAATATTCCACATGAAAGAATAACAATTCTTTAGTCACTTATAAATTAAAAAAAATTCTTTAGTCACTTTTAAAAAAAGGAATAAATAAATGGGAGCAAGTAAACAATCCCTATCTGATGATGAGCACTCACCAACCAATATTCAAAACATATGTCTTTACCGAAAAAAAGAAAAAAAAACTTTACCAAAAAAACATATGTGACATTTCAACAAAAAAAAAAAAAAACAAGAACACATGTGATATGGTGGATGCTTTAAATTACAGACTCCGCCCTCAAGCCTGACCTTTGAGGTTGGCCAGCCTGTTAGTGTCAGAATCATCATGTGAAAATAAATAAATAAAAAATATGTTCCTTGAAATTTTGCACTGGAAAAAAAAATGGTTCTGAAGATCCTGTTTTATAGTACCAACCAATCACTCACATATAATTAAATCTTCACCTTTACAATATATATACACATGGCAAAATGACATGATCAAGATTTTGTTGAATATCTATTTTTTAAGGGCATTTGTCTGTATGGTTAACATCAAAGTAAACTTTACAGGATGTAAAGCCAACATCTGCCATAAGAGGTGAGATCTATCAATTGTTAGAAGCTCGATGACCCCAGAGTTATTTGATTAATACAACGTGGATAGCATTGGCCTACCAGTTTGGAAAGAAAAAAAAACTCTATAACCAAGAACAATTATATTTATGATTCACTTTAACTTCAAGGATAAATGCTCTCTAACCCTGAAGAAGATGATGCAGGTATTACATGTTTGGTTCGAGAATAGACTCGTAATAACTAACAAGTGAAAATTAGTTGGGATATTATCAAAATGAGTGTTTGAAATATTGAAATAAATGAGAATCTATATATCAAAATTAATTGGTACAAAATGGTATATGAATTCCAATCAACCCCTACAATTATGTTATTAATATGTTAGTTAATATAAAAGAATATATGGATCTACTGTTAAATTAATTATCACCACCTCTTACAAATCAATTGCCATCATTTTTTCACTTTTTAAATCTTTATCCACACTTTAGTCATATTTTATTCAAACAACAAATATTTTATTATAAAATTTTCTACGAAAATAATTCAATTACAACAAACAAAAAATCATTTTATTTTTATTTATACTAGAATAATCATAAACCTCAAAATAATTTAATTCTTTATCCAAATGGGTGCTAAGAGATGGATGAAGATGAGAATAACAATCCCACTACTCCGAAGAAAAACTAGAAATATATGCCGAGGCAAGATATATAGAATGAAAATCTTATTTATATTTACTTGCTATTCAATGTTTGTTGGGATTGGATAATGATCTAATTCCAATCGATGACCAGGATATTTTTAGGCATTAGAGGAATAATGTTTTATTATGGTGATATTTTTAGGCATTAGAGGAATAATGTTTTATTATGGCAGTCCGCATCATAACTACACAGGATTAATGATGATGTTTTATTATGGTAGAATATCTTAGAGTCAGTTTGACATTCATTATCATTTATTGAAACACTGAGAAATTTTTTGTTTAAAATCCTTCATTTTTAAGTTTATTTCTTGATTTCCTAGACGAACTTTCTCTTTCTACTTAATATACTAAAATTGGATTCCTAATAAATAAAAATCTCTTTATGAATTAGAGTTATCAACTTAAAATTTAGTCACCTGGCTGGGTTTTGAGCTTGATGCTTAATTGTCACCCCCTCATCAGCATTAAAAACAAGTGCAGAACAAACTAGGAGAGAGAAGAAAAAACTACATGCAAAGTAAAATAAAGATAAGCTAGGTTATAGTACCTATGCTAAAAAAAATTTACTGTGGAAATGTGTGTTTGGTGGGATACTTTTTATATCATTATAATGGAAATTAACAGGAGGCTCTACAGAAATGTTATATTATTTGAAAAAGGATATGTTTAACTCCCTCTACAATCTCATTTATAGTCTACACCAACTATTTTAGAAAAGCATACACTCATATATAAATACATATTATTATACGAATTGAAGTATAAACCAAGATACATGATTGTATTTAAAAAAAAAAATGAGGCCATTGTTGAAGGAATTATTGCACGTAATTTTTTTTTTATATATAAAAGCTTCTAAGGAGTTACAAGTCCCACCCACACTAACTACGATGGGCAAAAAGTAGGCCCACAAACATACTGGGCAAAGTGCCCAGGAACCACCAAGCCCAGCTAGGCTTTTCCGCTTTTTTTTTTCTTCCTCCTTGCCCTTAGTAAGGTTAGATCATACACATCTAAGAAGAGGTGTGGTGTCCACTACTAGGTGAGCTAGGCCACATGAGACGATTTCACGCATCATTTGAGTAACTGAGAAATGAATCACGGGATGAAAAGTGAGGTAATTTCAAGTAAGTTTGACAATTATTCGAAAAAAAATTCGTATCCGATCTAAATTCAAAAAAATCAGAAATATATAATATTTGAATGTTCGGAATGTAGATATGAATTAGTGTATACAATCCAAAAAATATTCGAATATGTCTAGTGGCGGCTCCAAGAATTTTCATAGATTGGGTCATTAAAAAAATAAATTTAACAAAATTTTTAAAAAATATATTCTTATCATATATTTATAAAAAAATATAGATTTTTCTTTGTAAAGTAAAACTACTTGCATTGAAAAAAAAACCATCAAAGAAATAACCATTTTGGATATATGATCTTCCTATTTTGTTATGATCATTACGATGAAAAGTTGAAATTTATTTTCTTAAACTTGGATCCAAAAGAGATTGCTTACTTTAAGACGACTTTGTTTAACACCACAATTATTTTTTTTCGTAGAAGAAAAATCTTGTTGTACAGTTGAATTTTTATCAATTAAACAAAAATTTCATAAACATAAATACATAAAAAAATAAACAATGAATCAACTGGAGACCCACACCCATCTTCCCAAAACACTCTCCGAATGGGTCCCCCCCCCCTCTCCCCACAAGCATATATTAAATTATCTTTTGATACACAGACAAATAAAGGGCTTTTGATACACATATAAATGACTAAAAAATGGTGTAATGTTGAAGATTACATACTAGCGATCTTTTTTAAAATGTAGTGTTTTAGTGTTTCACTATTTTTTCCTTTCCAATGTGGGTGTTGGGTTTTTAATGGGTCAAATATTGACCGGTTTGTTTTAAAAAAGAAAAATATTAGACTCAGTTTTTTTATCAATCAAAACTCAAATCACACATGTTTAATTTATTTTTTATTTGTAAATATCATGTAACGAAGTATATGTTTTGATAAATGATGTATATCTCTTTATTTCGAATTGAATGAATTTATATTTAATAAGTGCAAGAAATTTTTAAACAAGATATATATATCGTTTAATGAGGTATATGCTTTATTGGATTTCTAACGATGTATATAATATTGTATTTTAAACTGAGTGTAACAACACTCTTTAAAAAAATTTAATGGGCTGGTTTGTTTTAAAAAAGTTTAATGGGGTCAAAGTGTCAAAACTATGAGTCAAAATGAGAATAAAGTATGATAGGTAGGCTAGTTTGTTTTTGGTTTTTAAAATATTGATGGGTTCCATTGACCCCATCCTGTGAAGAGTGGAGCCGCCCTTTGAATGTGGCATATATTATAAAATTTTATATGTTTATATTATATATTGTTCATATTTATTATCTTATATAATTAATCACAATCATGAAATATTATATTATTATTGAATTTTCAATGCATGATATCTAAAAAAAAGAAAAGTTTTAAAATCTAAATCTAAATTTTCATTTTTCTCTAATATATCATTTGATTATTCAAATTAATGTTAGTATTTAAACATATCAATTATCTAAAAAATATCCGTATCTGATCCATATCCGAAGAGCTCTAAATTTGAGAATTAATACCCATATTCAAATGATTAAGATATGGTATATATATATTAACGCATCTAATCCGTATCTGATATACTAAGAAGCTTAATTTCGAGCCTTTCACAAGGGTGGTCATTCAAGAAAAATGAATTCGCATGCTATGTGGCTATAAACAGTACAGACTGGCGCTGCTTATAACTGTTTTATGATTTTATTTGCTGTTGTTGTGAGACCCAAGGTCTTTTTGATAGAGGAGGAAAAAATACTGAAATTTTTTTTTAATAAATATTAACTGACAAATCCAATAAACTCTTATTTCTCATCAAATAAACTCCTAACAAATATAGCATAATAACTAAATAAAGATAATAACTAATGAGAGTTCCGATTTGATTAACAACAATTGTTACGTCTATAATACATTATAAAAAATCATATCAAGTATATACTAAACAATATATAAAATCATTACTATCATAATATATACTTTATCATGGGAAACATAAAAACATATACATTTAATTCACATGAGTCTGTACATTATTCTTATAAAAGAATCTACTCCATTAAGTATATGATTAAAAAAAAAACCCGGTGTATCAGAAAAATGATATTCAAAATATTAATTTCCTAAGCGTACCTCAACATTATTTTTTGGCATATGTAAGTATGTAACCACATTTTGGGAGATACAAATTTGTAAAGGGAACATATATTCTTTTTGACCAGTGTTACATGTAGTATGCGTGTAATCCTGTGACCAATTCATATATCTTGGTAGCCATCCAATGACACACACACACACATGTATTTCTCAAGGGAGATATAAGCATTGGTAGTATTTTAATTTTTTTTGGGAAAAATGACTAAAAAAGTCTTTCAAAAGTTAGAAATACCCAAATCATCAACTTTTTAAAATTATACATAAAAAAGTCTCATTTTACAATTTTGGAAACACAAAAGACTAATACATCCTTATGCAATTAAATCCTTAATACATTCCACATCTCTTAACTTTGTTAAATATTTCACCCTCTTAATTTTATTAATATATTTCACACATTTTCATGTAAATCAATTTTTTTAATTGTAAATTCTTTGTGATTAGGTGGATTTTATAAAATATGTACCAATATAATTTGAATTTTTTATGAGGAACTCCATTAAATATTGATATTTTAAAAAAAAAATGGATATATACTAATGATATCATAAAAATATGTAAATAGCTAAAAAATAAAAATGTGAATAAAGATTTAGAATATTAAAATATCATCTGTTGCACAACAAATATTTAAATTACATATTATGATTATACACAATAAAAAATGATAAACAATATCATGTAAAATATATATAAGTATGATATAGAATTGATATTCATCATCTATAGAAAGATTATTATTTTGTAGGAAAAATATGTTTTTAATGTGGAATAAATAAGGATATTAAAGATTTAATTAGATAAATGTAGATTAGTCTTTTGTATTTCCAAAACTGTGAAATGAGACTTTTTTAGGTATAATTTTAAAAATTGGCTGATTTTGGTATTTCAAACTCTTAGAAGATTTTTTTGGTCATTTTTCTTTTTTTTTATCTAATAGACCTATGTAATTATTTTTCATATAAATATTATCAAACTAAATAAATTTTTTTTTGAGGGTAATGGTAGATGATAAGATTCATTATTTAAAAAAATCAAAACGTGTAATCCCGTGTATTGTGCCCAGCGTTATTCAATTATTTTCAGATGATTATTTTTTATATGCTTAAATGAAACTAGTGTATTGTATGCACATACGCACGTATTATTGGTTATATTTTAATTTTGAATACTTTAATGAATATTAAATTCAAATGAAATAAAAACTTTATATTAGTTAGATATGGATAGTTTTTCCTTTCACACAAAAGAGCTTACCTCGAAGAATGGTAGGAAAACATTAATACGAAATAAAGTTTTTAGTTAATTGTGATCTCAAGTTTAATTAATTATGAAGTATAATTAGTTTATGAAAATAATAAACAGTCCACGGGGCTTTATTTATGCAATCCATTTGTTAAAAAAAAATATAACAATACAATTATATGTATTACACGATTTGTGTAAGTTATGTTTTACTCTCTTATCGAATGAACAATGCAACCATAATATTTAATAACTAATATTCAATAATATTTATGACATTAATAATCAATAAACTGATTTAAATTTTTTTTTATTGGAAGTAAGAATCCCCAAATGAAGAGAGAGAGAGAGAGAGAGAGAGGGAGAGAGAGAATCAAGAACAGGTGGATACACTTGTTGTGTGAAATAAAGAAGGATTTATGAAAATTTACAGAATAGTTAGTTTTTTTATCCTCAACGTGAAATACCAGATGCAATATATATGGTTATAAATATAAAAATATGAAAATGAAAACTGAAAATACAATAGAGATTTGCCATTAATAACTTGATGGATCTGATTCTATTTGTAATTTTAGCATTTATTAAATGAGACTAAAATATTTATTTTATAATTTTATATGTATCTTAATGGTTTAAAATTTTTTTTCATGAAATTTAAAATTTAAAAATTGAAAAATCATGTTTTGATATCAGAGATCTCATTATAAATCTAAATATCTGAATGAGGGACTTATGTGTAACACCGATACAGATCTTGGGGGCGGTTCTGCAAATAACCCATAAAAAGACAAAATTAGTCACATGATTTTGGGACCCGATTATAACTATGAGAGACCAAATATAGGAATTTGTATAACTGGTGGAATCCGGGCCGATCGGCACACACACTAGAAAAGGACAAAACGGTTCGCCCATTTTTGTCCGTATTCCTCAAGCTTCATATACAGTAGCATAGATGATATATATATAATATAATAATAAAAAAAATGAAATGAACAAATTCGAGCCTTTTGCAGGGGTGTTTTGGTCATTCAAGAGAAATTTGAGTGCCCCGCCCTTCGAGGCTATAAATCGACCCCTCGAAAATTTTCCCGGGTCCGGTTTCCGTTCAATCCTTGCAGCGGTTCTTGCAGACATCCAGGTCTCTCTCTCTCTCTCTCTCTCTCTAATGCTTGTTGAATTAGTTTGTCCGTTGATTTTGCTTGATCGAGCTGTGGATTATCGAAGATTTGTAAGTTCAATGGATCTTCTATGGACTGTGCTTTTGTGCTTTCGGTTTCCATGGAAGATTTGAGGGAATGCGTGATCTGATGATTTTTCAATATTTTGCTTTATCAGAGTTCTCATTTCACAAGGTCACTGAATCTTCTTTGAATTGTGCGTTTTTTTATTTTTAGTTTTCATCGAAAATTTGGGGGAAAACGTGACGTAATGAAATCTCACTTTAATTTATGCAAATTTTGTGTTCGACCTGCAGTTATGATGATGAAATGATGACGACTCGGTGTTTTTTTTAATGATGATTACATTTTTACTGCCTTTTCTATTGGATTTCAGTTTCTTATGTGATTTTGAATCAATTTAGCTGAAATATGATGGTTATTGGATAGTAGACTGTGTTGGATGAACGATTCAGAAATTTATTTAGCAAAGTTTCTTCATTTAGAAATGTTTGTTGGATCCAGAATTCCAGATATGTTGACTGCCATTTGTTGGTAACAAATGAACTGTTCTGACATATATATGCTAGTGATCCATTAAGACCGTTCAAGTCCTTATTGTAGTGTATAGTAGGAAATTTTTTTGAGGTCGAATAATGAATCATGTGCCTGTAATTGTGATAGAGCTATATTGCTTAGTGACCTAGATCATATGGTATACTAAAAAGGATAGTCTGCTGCTGCTTTGAATCTTTATTTAATCTTTCAGTAAAAATGCATATAAATTTTTGTACTCCACATATTAGAATGATAGGTATATGTTATTCTGATAGTTCTTGATGATGGAATGTTGTGCGTAATAAAAGATAGGATGGAAAAGGTGGCAGGAGATTAAATGAAATTACATTAGAAGATTTGATATTTATGTTGTTCTAGATTTCTCATTTCAGTAAATATGTTAAAGTGGAACATATCTGTCTCTGCCCGAGGCTTGTGTCACTGTCAGACATTTGTTGTATCAAATTGGACATGGTTGCAAAATAGAAATCATCAGAATGAGGGTAGATTAGTAGTGATGTCATCAAATAGTGATACTGTTAAAGTTTATTAGTTTAATGTGCTTATGATATATATATTTTTGGAACATTTTAACTGAAATTTGATCTCTGTTTTGACATAACATGCATTCCTTTCTGACGAGATGCAGTCAGATGGAAGAATCAGCGAAAAATCATTCTTCATCCCCTGCTTCAAAGAAGAAAAGCTTGATGCTTGGTATGGATGTGCAATTTCCTTTATGTCAAATTTATCCTTACATAGTTACATGATAACTGTTTTCTGTTGGGTACGTATTGCAGAATAATAGATATGGGTTAACCATGTGCATATTTCAAATTTGAGTTTTTTAAATGCTCCACACTAATGATATTAGAGCTACAGATATTTTTTTGAACTAGATGTGTGCTGACTTTTTGCATAACAGATGAGGAAATGGGGGATGCATTCCTTCCGTCCTGGAACTTAAAGCTGTCAAGTGATGATTCGTTGGATTTTGGCAGTGAAACAGCTTCCAAGGGGAAGAAAAAAAACTTCAGCTTTGACAAATTGTTAAGTATTTTCTAATATTTGCCTGTCATATCTCATCTTGTGATAAAGCTTTCAAGGACTTATTTGTATCTGTTCGACTTGCACATTAAGCAAAATGAAGTTGCTTAATGTGGTGGACAACCTTTTCATTTAGATTTTTCTTAATTATTATTTAAGAAGACTAAGGCCCCTTTTCTTTAAGATTAAAAATGAGGTTAAGCCAAGACTAAGGCCCAATTAGAACCAATTATTGGGCAGGTTTTGCTTTTGCAGTATCCATGTCCCCAATTAGTTGCAAAAACGATTTTAGGGGTTTTAACTTACATAATTATATTAGCTTTCATGTTTTGACTTTCTTTGTGGAAATGTGTGAAAATATTTTGTTTGGAGAAGCTTCTGGAAGGGAGCTTTTCAAAAAATGAGGTTTTCTTAGTTGTTTTTTCAAATAATTGAATTTTGAATTGGTTACAGTGTGCCTAGGCTTTGGAATTGTTGACCATCCTTCTTTTCCCTTATCTTTGATGACTGTTTCCAGCTGGTTAGCTAATATGGTGTGTCCTGACAGAAACTCTAATGACACAGCATCTACAGTGCACTTCGACTTTTTGTCCTCAAATGCTAGATTATCAGTTGAGAGTCCTGTTCAACTTCGAGGTGTAAGTTATTGCTATGGGGAAAGGATTATCTGTTGTGGCAGAATACGATTTAAAGTTTTCCAGAAGATTTTCAGGATTAATCTGGTCTTCCACCTCACGTTAACTTCATGAACTACTTATGTTTCTCATCTGTTTACACAAGTTAACTTCTGTATATGTTTCTTTTTGTTTCATCATCCTGGGATTCTATGCCATGATGATGTCTTGTTGGCATCTCTTGCATTGATCTGGTGACTATAAAGCAGATTAATTTGATTAGAAATGTTCACTGTAATAACTTATTTGTTGTCATCCACCAAGGTCAATATTTATGGAGATGATTCCACTGTGCACAGGGATATGGATTTCGGGTTTGAAGGTGGTTTTGACAAAATATCATCCTTTAAAGTAAATGCCTCCGACCTAAATTTCTCAAGCCCACCTAAGAAATCTGAAAAGCCCAAGGAAAATTCTGGAGAAGAACTATTTCTACAAGAGAAGAAGGGAAAACAAAAAGGGTTATCCTTTTTTGATTTTAATGAGTAAGTGCAGCATTCATGTGCAAATTCTCAGTATTTGTTGATGATGATAAACATGCATACTTTCCATATAAGAAATATGTTAGCTACTACATTTTTTGGTTTGCTTTGCAGGTTGGATGAGTTTGATCTTGATACAAGTTTTGGGAAAGGGGGAATGAGATCTGATAAATGCACGGATGATCAAGGATTTAGTCATTTGACTAGAAATGACAAATTTCATGATTCCAGAAGCTCTTCAGCTACAAGTGCCAATAAATTTGGAGATACAGATGCAGAGAAAGTTGATGCATTAGACAGCATGGCTACATCAACGTTCAAGCAAAACAGAAACAAAGGGGAACCTGATACTATGACTAACAAGCATTCTCCAAGTGCTGCAAACCTGGATGTGCCACAGGATGCAATACATTCACCAGGGAAGAAAGAAAGTTTAAGTGAACAAGGAAGTGGAAAAGAATATAATACGAGTGAACTCAAGGAAAATGGTTCAGATTTCTTAGACTCGAATGCTCAAGATCCTATTCAAGAATTATCCATCCAGCCTGCCCCTGATGATAGATTGGTGGAGAGGGTTCCAGATGTTCAGAAAACACATTGTTTGTTGAATCCAGTTGACACTCACTCAATCAGGGGCCAAGTTGATGAGAATTTGAAACCAGCATCTAGTTCACATTCCCGGAATTCAAGCCCAGTCAATTCATGCAACTCAATATGTTCACCTTCAGTATCTGTCCGAGAATCAGGGAAGACTGACTGTGCCTTTCAAAAACAACCTGAGCAATGTGGTCATTTAGCCAGGGGTAATCAAGGCATTGACAGACCAGATGAGAATAAAGCTACTGAGGACACTTCTATGACCAATGACACACGGGAGATGCTGCTTGAAAGAAAAAAAGTTAAAGAGAACCAGAATTCATCATCAAAGGTTCTTATATCACTATTGCATAGGTACTTATGGGTCATTTTTTAAAGTTTACCTTTTACCATTCCTTTCTGCTTGGCCACATCCAAGATGTGATGAAATTTAGATTATTTGCAGATGCTAAAATTATGTTGTTAACATCAAAATAATAAAACACAAACTATTGTCCTCCATTATATTGATCATGTATAAAATAGTATAGTGAGGTGCAGGATGTGTCCTTCACACAAAGCCTTATTGAAGTTCCACTTATGAAAATTGGACAGCTATAATTAGTAAGTTTTTCTTAGTGTTACTTTTTCCAAGATTCTGATCATATCAATGTTTCTTAGATCCAGAATTGATAAACCGATGCCCATGAAAGAAAAAGGTCACAGTTCATCGCACCCGGAGTTTCTCAAAAGTTCAGGAAAAACTGGTTCTCTAATGAACCCTGTATCAACTCCCCAGAAGCTTTATGCTATGAACAGCAAAACAGAAAGAGGCATGCCCATGCATCGTGCAAATGGAGATAGGTAATTGAATTGGTTCAGCTTCTCTTTTGGACGAGGTGCTAAGGCGATTGATATGATGGATTTAATTCAGCTGTTTGTCTATTAATTTGAATCTAGGGAAAGAGTCAATCTAGAAGGAAATCAAAATGTTGGAAGTTCAAGCTTACATAGCGGAGCAGCAAGTTTAAGTGCATCGAGTCTATTACAAAGTAAAGGGAACAAAATTGGTGATGGTTCTGGGTAAGTCATCTTTATCTAATTCAATTTTTGCAGTGCAAAAGAATGTTGTCAACAACTTTCATCCATATGGTCTTCTGCTAGATGCACAATTAGTTGCAGCATACTTTTGGACAATGAGTGCTATAATTTGTTGCATTAAATTTCTGGTTGATAAGGATGCTTGAGATCAAAAAATTCCACTAGATTATAATTAATTTTTTAAAATCTAAAATAGTTTTAAAAGAAGGATAAGGATGCTTGAGATCAAAAAATTCCACTAGTTGATAAGGGTGCTGTTCAAAATGCATGGAGCAAGCTACATTGTTTAGAATGACACTTTAACTAAATTGTTTTTACCTTAATGAGCTATTTCTTATATGCTTTAACTTGAGTTGTCGCAGTCAGCTTGTCTCTCTGGAAACGTCTAGGCTTGAATTTGTTGCATATTTGTGACAGCTCATTATTTTTTGTTATAAATATAACTTGAACGTATCACCATTAATTCTTGACTTTCTATTATCAGCATAATGGTAGTTTATATTTGATATACCTTTCTGGTTTTTCACGCTATTATCTTCCAATTTAGGCCTAGTTTGGTAAAGGGATAAATTTTTAGGATAAATTAGCCTAATTTATGAGGATAAAAAATCCACTATTTTTATTCAGATTTGCATTTGTTAATTTTTTATTATCCTCATTTTTTGTGTTCTTATCTTCAATCTTGCATTTGGATCAAATATGGGATAATTTCAGTTTTTTTTTAGAAAATACGAAATCTATCATTCCTATTAATTGGGCCTTAATGTTGTTCAGTGGAACACATTCTTTTTCTTTTTTTTTGGTTTTTTTTTTTTTTGGGAAGAGTAGTCATTAATGTTATTCCAATTTTACAAAATAAAGATAAATTGGGACAAAGTCTGTTCTACCTTTTACCCAGAACAAACTATCCTCATTTATTATCTCAAAATGTGACAATTGTCCATGCTTTATCCCATTTTTTTTATGCCATATGGGATAACAAGTGATTTAACCCAATTTTTTCCTTATCTCAACTCTTATTCCCATGCCAAACTAGGCCTTAAATTTCAATCTATGATATTCCAACACTTCTTCATACATATCCATCACTGTATTGCAAATGTTAAAAAAATTTAAAATCTAACCTAAGTTTAATGTAGTTAAAACTCTGAGATGAGACATTAAAATAACACTTCATATTTGGATAGTTTTTACTTGAGTTTGCTTCAGTCCTCAGGATCATCCTGCTGAGCTCCCTGGAAAAAGTACATCTAATACTCGAAAAAGTATTATTTCTAAACTTGTCCTTTCAAGCCTGGTACCTGCAAGGAATCCAAAGATTACTTCAATTGTAAAACATAGAATTTCTCCTCAGACAGTTGAAAGCAGATGCGAGATTTCTGAAATGAATATTTCAAGGTATGATCTTCCTTATGTTATTTTAGTTATTCATGGTGTTGTAATTAGTTATCTGAGTGATTCCTTGGTTGCATTGTAGGATACAATCAAACACTGATACATCAAAACCCACAATACAAAGAGAACCAGTTTCTGTACAACAGTCAGAAGGAACCATGGGATCAAACCAGTTATTGCATCCAGGGCAGGCCAATCTGCTGAGACAAAATGCACATTGTTGAGCCCGCCTTTAAAGAGGAAATCACTAGAGGTTCAAACTAGTTCAAATTTTTTTTTGAAAGATATAGATTCCATGTTCTTCCCTTATCATATATACTCTCTTATTCAATTTAGTGCCAAAGATCCAACCAGTAGGAAACCGCCAGCAGATTGTGGTTGATAATATCGGAAATAGGAAGAGAATAATTAGTAACTTTATCATGGATATAGTTTGCAAGGATTATGAAGATAACAAACTCACAAGTTGTCTTGGATAGGAATGTATGGACATGACTTGTAAATCCAACCACAAACATTACTGTATCGGATTATGATGATGTTGGTGTTGTTATTTTAATTTGATATCACTTTAAGAATATGACTTGATGGAGAGTGCATTGCCTAAAATGAGAGTGATGACCTCATTATGAGTTCATATATTCATCTCATTATAACTGAATTTGTTATTCATTTTATCCCATGCTTAGTTTGTATAATCTATATTCAATACTGCATTTCAGGAACCAAATAGATCCTATAACCTCAAATCCATTAAAGCGCATCGCACAATCTCTTCCTGAAAACAGGTTCTGCCACAGAATTTTAATGCTGTAAGTGCGGGTTATTTGTTTGGTTACTCAGTTGTGATGTAAATGGTCTGTGTCTCATATGCTGTAGGATATTGATGAAAGCTGCGACAAAAACTGACGAGAAATTGGTAAATATTTGAATAAGTCACAGGGACTGGATTTTATGTAGCTTGATTAAAATCTAGTAATTAGCTGGTTGCCTATTACTTATCTTGATTCTTCGTTTGATCAGGCTACAGAAACTGTAAATGTGGAAGGTGTTAACACAAATTCGTGTGACCATCCGACTTCTCTAGTGCATGCTTCTGTAGATGAACCCATGACAAATTTAGGAGCTCCAGTGTCATTGGAGGATGATGGTATTGCACAAATGGCTGATGAGGTCGCCAAGGAACTTGATAAAGTAAGTTACTCATCATTTATCTCCTCTGAGTGTTAAATTAATTCAATTCTTGAGAACGTATAGCTTCTTGCTGATCAGTAGAAGAGTGCTTCACTATATCTATTATCCTTATACCAAGGAAATTAAAAAAGGAAGATATGTTATCATTGGATTTTCTCCAATTGCAATTGGGTCTTATTTCCACCACTCTCAGAGTACAACCAATTTCTTCTTGAAGTTCCTGGTGTCCTGTGTTTTCCACTCTGACAAATTGGGTATCCAGTTAATTCTCTGTTTCTGTTGTCTCTTTATCATCCACCTACATAAATACTTATTCTTTTCCTGCTGAGCAGCCAGGATATGCTACATATAGGCATGCATGTGAGGCCTCTTGCTTATTTGTTTGTTATTGTTGTCTCATTTCCCCCTTTTGGCAGTTACAGATTTAGCGTCTTCTTAAAAAAAAAATCCTTGTTCCCTCTGGTTTGACATATTTTATCCTTTTTTTTTTGTTTATGTTCAATTTCCTGCTTTGTTTTTCCTTGCATCCTTTAATACTTGACCTTTCTATATTCCTTCCTCAAATTGATAATTTTAGATAATTCACTTTGCTTATTTACATTAGATCTTGACACAACGTTGCTTCTCTGACAATAAAAAATGTCTCAGATACATGCAATCCCCTAAGGCAGATAAATTAAAATCATACACCTCCTGCAGCAACCTGGCATCCAAAATGCACTCCACAAGATAACAATCGTAACACGAGATGTACAAACACTACCAATTAAGTTTGTTCTTTGTTGAACTCTCTAATATTAACAATGGTTCTGTATTACAAAAAAAAAAAAAAATGATTGTGTTTTTCATAATTAAGCGTATGATTTAGTCAACACAGGGTTGGCTTTTCAACTTGAGGCAAGGTCTCCAGTTTAAGTTCCGTGGGCTTACTTGATGTACAGTATTTGTGAGCCATTCAGTGCATTTAGGTTTTTTTTTTCAACTCTTGTTGGGTCCCCCCCCCCCCCCCCCCCTCCCCCCAAAAAAAAAACGAAAAGAAAAAAAAGGGTGCAAGACTTGGTAGGCTACAGTATCACTGATTTTGACAGTACTATAGAAAATGACATTGTGGGGGAAATAATTCACAAAATGTATATCTGAAAGGAAACTTTTGTGCGTACTAAATGAGGATCAATTTTATTACTTTTCCTAAAAGCATAAATGAATTTAGCATCATGAAGATAGAAAATGGCATTATGGAGAGAGAATTCATAACATGTCTAACTAAAAGGAAACATGTCTCCTAAATGAGGATCCGCTTGATCACTTTTTCTAAAAGAAAAAGTGAACATAGCATCCTGAGTAATTTCTAATTCACAACCAGGAAAAAAAAGTTAATAGCAGGGTTTATGGTAAATCTCATGATTATGCGGTGCATGCCAGTGTTTCTTGGTATTGTGCTTAATGACTAATTCTTTCCCCTTGTTTAAACTAAACTGAGAGCAGAACATCTAGATACTTACAAAGTGTGTAATTCATTTGTGGATTTTGGCCAAAAAGCGTCACTGAATAATATTTATATTTGCATTGGGAGAAACATTACATTAATTATTTACAATATCAAATTCTTCTTCAATAATCCAGAATGTTTGTACCCAAGGATTAGACTCATAGCTCAATACTTGACCATGCAACTAGGTCTTGAGATCAAATTTCATTACTTATTATTTATCAAAAAAAAAAAATTGTACCCACTGATCTATGGTAAATCAGTTCAATTAATGAGTTCCATTTAGCCTGAACAAGTGAGAGAGATTCAATTGTCCTATTCACCGTTAATTCAAGCATCGTTTCTCTTCACGTCAAACGTCGAGGACTTGGAAAATATTGTTTAGCAATTGTTTGCAATTGGAGGCTGGTGTATTTGACTATATATTGGGATAAATTATTGTTGTCCAACAAGCTTTCACTCAACATTCATCCCTTTTGCTCTTGTGCATGATTTTGTCACATATATTACTTATATATATCTAGTTTCTGCTCAAATATAGTATTCTCTCTCAAGATTTGTCAGAAAATCAGCATTCAGTTTTTCACCTCTTTTTCTCATGGATGTTTGATGACCTGCAGTGGAATAGAAATGATCATCGATTCAAATACATTGCTATGTTTAGTGTGCTTCCTGATGACTGTGTGAAAATACTCCATCAGAGTAGTAGATTCATTCATAGCTATTTAATTGCTTATTAAACATGCCCACTACTGTGGCTATATGGTCAAACTATTTTCCAAGAGCATGCGAAAAAAAACCCCATTACCCTCCTTTTTTGGCAGTTTAGACACATTCTTTTTTATAGACGGAGTGCAGTACAGTGAACTTGTAGGAATTATGTGGTATTCAAGGTTGCTTTATGAGGACATTGATATCAGATTGGTAATACAAAAAAATTTGGATTCTGTGGTTTGAATCATGGAAATATCTCGACATTGATATCAGATTGGTGATACAAACAAAATTTGGATTATGCGGGTTGAATCATGGAAATATCCCTCACTTTGACCTAAAAATGTAATATTTAAGATTTGCTACAACAGGATAAACCACGCAACCCTATTTGGACAGCAACTTACAATAAATTTGTCTATAGAAATTTTTTTAAATTCATATGGATCTGTTTGCATTAGTTATAAAGTTTCATAGCCTTTATAATCAATAGTAGAATTAAATTTAAATTTCGTGTTAGATATTTCTTTATCCAGCACTGCCTGCAGTACTACCTGGCTTTGGTGAATGATCAGGATGGCTAAAAGTTTAGATACCTGAGGATTCAGACAAATGTCAAATAGTTCTATAAAGAAACTGGTTGCTTAATCTTTGTAGATGTGCATCATGTTGAAAAAGAAGAATGAAGAAGCCAAGGAACTACTGGTTCGTGCTGTCATAAACAACAACGCTTTGCTGCTGCTCAACCATCCCAAATACGACGAGAAGATATCCTTTTCATTGCCACTCATTCTTTTTTAACTTCCCCGTGTTTTGTTCCAAAATGAAGCCAGCTTGTGTTTCTTTGACCTCAAACACATCTGTGCTGTCCAGACGTTTGCAATGAGCTTGCGTTCTGGAGAAATTCGAAAACAATCCATATGTTCATGATATTTGTTTCCAGAAAGGTGCGTTCATGATCTACATTTACCAGAATTTACCAGGTCGGTCATTTTATTTTCCTTACAATCGTTTCTGGGAAATCGCAGAAATTTCAATAGCTTCCTCCACTTCTCTATTCTCCAATTCTGTTCTTGGAAGGGAATGTTGAATTTCTACAAGGTTGAGGAAAATCTCTCAACTGTAAGTATTCCATACGTAGACTTCAAAACTTGGACTAATCATGTAATAACTGATGCATGCGCGCACTCACAGATTTTGCATAACCAAGAGGAAGCACAACATCATGATCTGAATTAGTTCAAAAATTTGAATATTCTATAGTAGCTGTCATTGTTAAAGACATTGTGGATCGTACGTCTCCATATAAATTTTGGTGTCACTATTATCAGTGTTACTGCCAACCTATTCTAATGATTTTACCTGAAGCAGAAAATATGGTAGGTTTGGATGTCTACATTGCTTTAATAAATATCTGATGGAACATAAAAAAAATGCTATATTCCACTTTCATTTCTGGTCTTTTAAGTTTTTCCCGGGTTCAACTGAACTACTTTATAGTTAATATATTTCACTTTCATGATATACATTTAGTGAATGTTTGTGATACATTTGTACGCATAATTTGTAGGCAGTTTTTAACATTTTTCTTGTTGATCAGTGGTCTACAAAACAATAAAAAAGACCTAATTAGTTTATTTGGAGTGGTTAATATTTTTTAATTAAATATATTAACAATTAGGGTATTATAATACCTATGAACTCAACCAACTTTTATATTTACACTTATGTATTAGTCTTGATATATAAACTACTTTTCATTGGTTGTCATTTAGTATAATCTGTGTGTTTGTTTTTTAATATCAATTTTACCTTGAGTGAAATATGTAGAATACAAAAGAGGGAGAAGGATGATTGTTGCGCCTATTTTTTTATTAATAATTTATGTAAGGGTGTTTACTTTATCCACCAATGGATGAAAAAATGATATTACTCCTAATAAATCCACCTCTTTGATTTTAAACAGTTGTAGAATACTATTTTAGTTTCATAGCATGATTATACCAGTCAATATACCATTATCATTTCATTTATCCTATTCCTCCACCACTGATTATTTATTATTTATGGTATTTTATTAGATTTTAGTTTGAATAGCATAGTAAATCAAATAGTGCCATATATACTTGTTGGATGAAACTGAGGTGAGTTAAAATTACAGGTCAGATATGCTGAGTTTAAAGGATGAATGAATAGATGTGATGTAATTAGACGTGCCAACAGATCTTGGTAGAAATCAATTTGAATGTGCATAAACAGAATCATATATTTTTTGAATAATTTATAGACGTAAATGGGGCACAAATGATTATTGTCTCTGGAGTTTATTTGTTGCTTCAGAGATCATTAAAAGAGAGAGACAGTGTGCCTTGAAGTTGTTATGATGCATACCAGAGGTTCTATTTTGTGGGCTGTGAGCTTGTGATTCATTGTCAAATAAGACAAGGAAAATGATATATATAGTCTCTTGTATAGGGTGTGTTTGGTTGCGCGATTGCGCTACGATTGCGATTACAGGAAGCTGCGTTTGCAATCGCGCAACCAAACAGTTTTGTAATCGCAGTTTTAAACCCAACGATTGCAGACAAATAGTGCCTAAAAACTGCGATTTCAAAAAGCTGAGAAAGTGAGTTTCCTGCAGAATCAAGTTTACAATTGCAGATTCCTGCAGAATCAGTTTTGCAATCGCGCAACCAAACGCACCCATAGTCTCATTTATAGTCTACACTATTTTTTTTTAATCATACACTCAATCTTCTATTGAAGTACATGTGGTTATGTTAAATGATGTATATGCTGGGATGTATTAATATATTTTTTTATTTGTGAATTTTTGTTTTTTATACTCCACATTATACACACACATTGCGCTATCCTGGTGTATGGGACTGCAAATGTATTGCAAAAAGATTGAGTGTATCAATGCTTGACAAGGAAAATACCATAATATTACAAGATAATTCAGGTTTAGATATTTTTAGAATAGATGATTCATAAATTTACTAATATTTTTATAGTTAATCAAAAACAGTATTGGTCAATTTTAACTTCACTTGTTCATGTGCAAATTTTTTAACTTCACGTGACACCTACGAAGTTAAAAACAATATTTTAAAGCTTAATTGGGCCTGGCTGGTTGAACTGGTTAATCTTTTACCCTCTTTGATTTCCAGTTCCCTTGAAGTCGATGATATAAAAAATCAATAAAAACCAGTCAACCCATCGATTGGATTGATGAACTTTCAGAATTGGCTACGAGTTGATTAAACTAATAGGGTTCTTTATTTATAAAAAAATTATATAATTATTTGTTAAAGTATTAAATCTAATAAAAAATATAAATTTTATAATAAAATCTTGCTATGATGTTTACTAAAAAAATCATCCTATGATGTCAAATAAAAGGTAAAAAAACATGAGGATTTAAGTATTAATAATTATACAATTTTTTTTAAATATCATATTTTTGTAAATTTATTTATTTAATAATAATAATCAATATATTTATGTCAGATAATCCACGTTTCAAATTCAATACGAAAATTTAAACAAAGCCCATTTGGTGATGATGCAATTTGAAGCTCCCAACTTGTTAAGCAAAAGCAAGTAATTAAAAATTAATTGAAAACTACAATACCATGCAATCGACATGATTCTGATCCCTCTCCTTTATCTTCCACTACTTTTCTCCCACTTTACACCACACAATGTAATTAGAGACGTGATTCATGTTTTCCAAATCCTATATATCCTAGTATATGGTAATACCTATATATTGAGAAAACACCAAGATATTATGTAAATATTGATTAAAAAATATAAGGAAAAACAAGTGATAGCATGTGGAAAAATATTGTTATCAATGAATAATAAGAAAAGTTTCTTTTTTTTAATAGATAATATAGATATTTCTATTTCATAAATAAGAGTACATAAAAGAAAATGTCTAAATAGGGGATGAGAGGAAAAAAGTAAATAAAATCCAAAACAAATATAGATTAAAGCCGGGTAGAAGAGACTTTGACTACACTCGAGCCAAAACATGTCACTCAATCACTCTAGCTTCAGCCAGTACCACACCCCATTCACGAATGAAACACTATGCTCTCTCCCATAAGTTATCAAAATAGAACGTCGACCCCCTAAAAATTAGGGTATTACGCTCAAGCCAGATTGCCCACGTGCATGCTGGAATAATGGATAGTTTGAACTTTCCCTACATGCTCCTATCCTCCTTCATATCCTACCACAGAGTGATTAAACCATGGTCTTATTATTTTGGGGTGCTAGGAGAGTGTGGGACTTGATTTTTATTCTTTTGATCTCACACACATATACATCCCACCACATATTTAGAAAATGATGATAGTCACAAGAGATTGGGTTTAGTGTGCTCCATTCATTAGTTCATATTAGTCTCTAATTAGATAATGATATGTGACTCACATCATCTCAAAATCTCATATGTTTATCATGTGTCGGGTGTCTCATGACATATACCGATGGGATCTATGATGCAGCGTGAGGATTACACTCTTTTGTTGATTCACATTCAGTGATGTGAGATCTGCAAGTTCTAACGAGCTGTTGATTCGCGAAGAATACCGGGACGATGAACTTCAATGCGAGTCTATTGATTCTTAAGAATACCAGAAACGATGAAAATCTATGTATTTGACAATCCTCATAGGATCACAAAAATACAGTAGAGAAAATAAAATTATATTGATGAAAATCTGTTTTAATTTTGTGATTATAAAGTCTATTTAATAGAGTAGAGAATACTAACAAACTCAACAAGTCTCTCTATATATCTGAAATCACAATAAATAAATGCGAACCAAATCCTAACTAAATCCAAATTTAATTCAAATTCAATCTTAATTAATAAATACAAAAATTTATATCTTGATGAAATCTAAATATTAACTAATCATATCCAGAAAAATATGATAAACTAAACAAATAAAAAAATATAAAAAATTGTAAACCATTTATAATCGTTCATTTGATAGTCTTCAATGCCAATCAAACTGTCAATGATTCGTGCTCTAGCACTATTGACTGAATCTCATATTTAATCATAAGGAGGTTGAAAAGATGCATTTGAGATGTTTGTTAATTGAGAGGTGAAATGTTAGATAAGAGATTAAATAAATATAAAAATGAATGACTATATTATTACATAAGATCAAATCAATTAAAAGCTGAGGTTAAATAAATATAAAAATAAAATGATGAAGACACAATGATGAATAAATGCATTTTTTTGTACAAAAGTCGAACAGAACGATATAGACCCGACTTTACAGTAGTAACCTATTATTTGTACCAGTAGATATGGGATAAAATGGTGGATCAAAACTCACAAAATCTAGTCATCAGGGCTGCAAAATCTAGTCTATATCCATGTTATATAGATATAAATGCTTTAATTTGGTACGAGAAAACCTATCACTGTCGGACGTTGACATTTATTATCATCACCATGAGGTGATCAACTGTGAAGATATCATCATGGGATGATAAAAACTAAAAGAAACATAGGTTGACCAGGCGTTGACAAAGTTAAAACAAGAGGCCGAGTTGCTGGTTTTATTTTGAGTCGTCGTTGACGAGGGAAAAACACACTAATAAAAACTCAGCCCACAGGAATGTATATAAATTAATGCAACAGAATATCCAATATAATCAAAACTTTGGACGTCAGACCATCTTGAAGATCCTATATATAATATATTCATGTATCCATGCAAAGCCACATAAACAGCATCTCTCTCTCCCTCTCTCTCTCTCTCTCTCTCGTGTGTGTGATAATTTTCAGTGATAATCATTCAAAATGAATCGTTGGGTGAAACCAGAGGTTGGTAGTGTCCCTTCTTCATTGTCACTTCTTCTATTCTTCTTCTTGTTGGTATATATTGATTTGTGTGTGATTTTTTTATGTTTAGGTGTACCCATTGATGGCTGCGATGACGTTCGTGACGAGCATGTGCGTGTTCCAGCTTACGCGTAACGTGTTCATGAACCCTGATGTCAGGTCTGTAATATTTTTTTTACGTCGTTATTCACAGTCTCGTTTACAGCTTCGCCTGCAGTCTCAAATAATTTGATTGTTGTCTAACGATACTGTTAATCAAAACATTTTACTTTCAACAACCAACAATTAGGCAGAAGCCACACATACATAGGTGAATATAGAATCAGAAGTGGAAGCTGATCTATGTTTTAAAGAGTACTGATTGTGGTGGGTTATAAATTGCAGAATCAACAAAGCTCATAGGACAACTGCAATCCTAGACAACAAAGAGGAAGGAGAGAAATACGTCTTCCATGGCCTTCGCCGGTTTCTCAGCACGCGCCCTCCAGAAATCATGCCTTCTATAAACAACTTCTTCTCAAAACACAAAGAATGAAAAGAAAAAAAAATCAAATTGGAATTTTAATTCCCATCAATAACTACATGTATGAGCTTTATGCATTGTATGTAAGTGGTTGTGTTAGTCATGTGAATCTAATGGTTTAATATGTATATCAGATTTGAAGAAAAGTCATTGGAGGATATTTAGTTCCAAATCAGTATGATTTTTTTGAGAATTTATCATTTATTGTAATTAACTGTTTTTGACAAATCTCTCGATTTATAGTCATAATAATCAACTTTTATTATTGAAAGATGAATTTCGTATTTTTAGGATCTTGTTTTAGGAGTTTGTTTTCTTAGTCCAGTAAATTCCAATAAAAGTTATTGAAAGTGTATTTTTATGTTTCAATAATTCTTCTAATAGAAGTTTGTCTTTAATATCTTTTAAAAAGTCTGATGTTTATGGCCCATAAAAGAAGTATCCCTACATTTTTTTTAATGAAACAACTTATGAATCAATAAAAATTCGTACTTCTTTGAATATTCTTCCCTATGGAAAAATTCAGTGGTTTGCCTCGCAGATTGAAGACCTATAAGGGGATTTTGCCATAGATTAAATTATCTATTGATTGACATTGTGTCATAATGTATAATGGTTAGAAAAGATCGACCTGAGTTGCCAACAATGGCAACAGAGAGTGTCCAGTATTCCATTGCCTTGTTCTAGAGCTTGTGAACTGAATACATTTAAATTTGTGTAAGTTTTAGATTTGTATTTACATCTCCAATGATGTATTCCTGCATGAGCTCTCTAGATTTCTTGTTGATATAATCAAGAATCAGTTGTACAGGTGAAATCTAAACTTTTGAACTTTAATACAATCACAAATTGGACGTATAATTGTTTGGAGATTAAAAGTCAGTTTGATAACTTTGACCCGAAAGAAGAATTCTTCATTCCTAACAATTCAGATCTTATAGGTTATGTGGATGGGAAAATTTAATGTGGAATGTCCAGGAATGAACACTAGAATGAAATATTCCAATCATAATTTCCCAAGTTTTTCGGCAGAATGACAATGAAAATATACTTAATTTGCAAACAGGCCCTAATTGTGCAAAGCTTTAGACAAATTTAAAGTATAGTTTAAAATCGGTTTCATGCTATTGAGAGATCGAAATATTGAGTATTTTTAGTTCCAGAATAGTGTTGAAGAATATATAAAATTCATATATGAAGTAGATCAGACTATGTATCTTTTAGCTGAAGCAGATTGTTTCTTTTCCTTCCAAAAAAAATAAAAGGATGTCAAAAGAGCTCTGATACTCTCATTCATTTTAACAGTCTCAAATACAGTATTATATATATTACGTTAGCCCCCTCCACTCACTACATCAAAATATATATCTCGTTGGAAATTTTTCATATTTTTTATGCATGATATCATTTGATTAATTGAAATATAATTTCACATTTTATAATAACACATGCCTCGTTAGATGAGATATATAATTTCTTTTAAAAATAAAAACATGTGGTGTTGTGTTTTGGAATGTAAAATGAATTGAGTGTAATATTTTTCAAATGCGCGAACAAGTATTGCTTAGTTGGCTAGCACCTTCTCTCTCCACGAGGGAGGTCAAAGTATCACCTCCCCTCTCCATGAAAGAGGTCAAAGTATCTCAACAAATATACAAGACCTAAATTAATTAATGGATACCCTTGAATAGAAAATCACCTGAAACTATTCACAAATGTATGGGCTTTAGGCCCATGTGTCCAAAATTTCCAACCAAAAAGCCCACATGTCCAAAATGCACTGTGGGATAAAGGAAAATGATAGCGCTGCCCCACCCGCAGTCTACCCCAGTTTTATTTTTATAAAAAATACACACTCGTATATTGAAATATATATTGTTATACAAAGTAAAATGTATACTGAGATACACTAATATATATTTTTTATTTTAAAAAATGAAAAAAATTGTAGTCCCAATAGAGCCCTGTATGTGGTGGTTGCATACGGGATTGTAAAACAGATTGACAGATTGAGTATAGTTTTGAAAAAATAACCTTTGTTACACTAGTCCATTCCCCATAATATATCTTGATAGACACATGCTATGCTATAAATGAGAATTCGATTTATTGAAGTATATGATTTTTTTATAATAAAAACACATATCTTATTAGATGAGATATATATTATTTTTTAAAAAATTAAAAAGGAATGTAGATTATTATGAAAAAAAAAGCTATCGTGGTAGTATCACTATTTGAATAACAATAGATAACCCTGTACGTGATTGGATCTTATTAATTGAGGATTGAGTTCTACTCGCTTCCGCATGAATGTTACCTCTTTTCAGTCTCCTTATTTTAAATTAAATTTATTTAAATGTAATTCTTGTGATTTATATTTTCGAGGAATAATATGATGGGAGCCAGGGATATGATTGTGAGAAGATGGTCTGATACATGAAAATAAAAAAAGAAGGCTGAATTGTTCAAATGCCCTTTAATCAAGGGTCTAATTTTTTTTCTGTCTAGACTTTTTTTATTTTTTATTTACCCCTCAAATTTGGTCCTATTTTTTTTTTTTATCCTTGACTAGTGTCACCTCATTTTTTATATATAAAACTACCCCACATCTATAAATTAATATTATATTTCTGTAATTGATCTTATATTTATGTAATTAGTCATTATATTTATGTAATTTATATATCCTTAGTTTAATTTCATATATGATATTACATATATGTTATGTAAATGATAGTTTTTGTAATTTACGTTGTAATTGTTATAAGAATTATCGATGATGTTACATCGCTATTATGTAAATGGAAGATTATGTCATTGGGCATTACATTGATAGTTTTTGTTGTAGTTGTTATGTAAATGTTAGTTTCTGTAATTGTTAAATACATGAATCAAAAAGTAATTCTACAAAAAATTACAATTGTTCACATATTTTAAGTTCGGATTCATGCTATTACTAATTTTGTTCATATTGCTAAATGAAAATTTATTTAGATATTTGAATGATTGTTGTATTTTTTATGTAGCTAAGAAAACCCGTTTTTCGTTACGAAGTGCATTGAATGTCTAGTTCGATGGTCTTTCAGTGGGTTTCATTTCACCCAAAAGGACATAAAAGAAGATTAAGGGGGAGACAACAACTGATCATTAAGATATGAAGAAAATAATTAATGTATCTATTTTAATGAAACTTTGGGATTGTATCTATAAGAATTTTATGTACGTTGAATGCACTTATAGATGATAATGTAATGACACTAAAAATGTATACATAACCATTTTGTGTTTAAACATTTTTGCGTACTCTGATATTTTTTGTAAATAACTATTAGATATTTATAACTATGTGTATAATTTCTGTATGTATCACATTATATTTATGCATTTATGTAACTCTGTTTGTAAATGGCAGTTGGAGTATTATGAATAGTCAGGGAAAAAAAAAGTTTCAGATTTCATGAGTAAATAAATAAAAAAAAAGTCTAGGGTAGAAAAAAAAAAATAGACCCTTGATCAAGGACTCAAGGGGCATTTGAACAATTCACCCAAAAAAATCATCCAATTTTTAGGAGAGAAAGGAGGATTATGATTTTTTAAAAATGGGATAATGATTCAGAGAAGGGAAAAATCCAAATAACCCTTTGTAAATTGCCTGAAATTCATATACCCTATGATTTTTCCTAAAGTCAATATAACCCCTAAAAACACCTATATAAATCCAAATAACTCTTTGAGTTAAATTTTTGTTGACAGATTTAGATTATTTTGCGAATATTTTGATTGGTTAATCCTGGTTGAAAATATATCATACTAATAATTCCCTACAATGTGTTAAAAATGTAAAAAATTATCTATAAATGAAATAGATAGACTATTTCAATAACCCTTTAAAACTATAATTATAAATTGTGTTAACTAATCCATGTACAATTATCATATTTTATTATGACAAAACAACCACTTCAGGGATAAAAATCTCGACTGAAGAGTACTGTTCACTCTACGGTCCAGATTTAATATTTTAATTGTACATTAATTCACAATCTGATTCAATTGTACATTAATTCACAATCTCTCTCTCTCTCTCTCTCTCCTCACTGTCTCCATCCAAGCCCTCTGATCCATTCTTTACATGCTATTCAATGTTTCTCCCTCTCACACTCTCTTTCATCAGTCAATAATAGATGAGAAAAGGAAAGATAACAGCAAATGCAGACGCCACAGAAGAAGACAAGGAAGAGACCCCGTGCACATGGGGTCTATTATCAACTATAAGAAACCCCCATGTGGGTTAAGACATTCCCCCCTCGTGCACATGTTTTATTCCAAACCCCACCACCACCTACCCCCCCCCCCCCCCCTCTCTATTATCTTTGTTTTCCTTTCTATGGATTATGTTTGGAATAATCTTCTTACATATGATCATTTTTACAGCTTCAAATAAAAGATTTTAAATTATTTTTGTCTCCGAAGTGATAATTTTTAGTTGGGGATCCTATCCAATAAATCTGCTCCAAGATTTTTTGACATATGTTTCAGTATATACCTTTATAAAAATGGAATACTCCAATAATTTGTATATATTTCAGTGTGTAATAAAATCATAATTTTCATCTGACAAAGTATATCCCTTGTTAGCTCATGTTATACATAAGACTGTGTAACAACTCCCATATGTATAAACATGTTCATCTGTTCTTTCTGGTACACTAATTCCCTGCATCTGTCTCACTGACCCACACGAGGAACCACCCCTCCTTTCATTGAAACAGCTCATTTTAAGTCAGATTGTTCCCTTGGAATTTGAATTAATTGCATGGCTCAGCTTTTTATGGAGTACTTAAGAGACAAACTGTAGCTTCACAGTTATGTGATACTATAAAAATAAGGTCAATTGCACCAACTTGTCATGATTTTTGAAGCTAAACAAAATATTATTGTCCATCAGAATTTTTATTTTGGTTTGCATGGATAAACTGAGTGATCTGATATGCTATGTCATCTGAGGTTGATTTTTCATAACACCCCCTCCTCCCAACACACACAGACAAACACAGATGTAAGCACATTTATGGGTGAGTATATGCAGTGCTTCTCACTTATTATTATTTTTTTGTATGTAGACTGAAAGAGATGCATGTGAATTATATGGAAGAAGATTCTATGGATAATCATAGAACATGAAAATTATAACATATCTGAATTCTAAAATTAATATCAAATCTTTTAAAAAAAACTGACTATGCAAAAGATATTTGTTTTGGTACACTTAATACTATTTTTAATTTTATCATTAAATTCACAAATGATATATTTTTATAAAATATATAGAAATATATTTATTATTTCTGCATAGTTATATAAAATTATAAATACTAAATTGAGACAAGATAAAAAAGAGACCAAGGGAGAGGGGGATGGTAAACTGTCAAATAACAATTTTATGATTTCCTTGGAACCTTATCCACCATGTCATCACTATATATCTAGTAACCTTTATCACATACTCCAAGACAATCAGTCCCTTAACCAAACTCAAAGGATGATAGAAAACATAAATAATTAGAAACAAACCGCTCTGTTAAACCAATCCTACTTTTAATTCAATTTACCACCAAAATTTATATACTTCATTTGGAAGATATATAATTTAAGATTTAGATGTTATAATTTTGGGATGATAAGCTAGAAGTAGGAAAACAATATGAGAAAGTTTTGTTAATTAGCTGTCTAACAACTTATATACCTCATTTACAATTTTTCACATTTCTATTTTAATAGGTCCATGTCGATGTAAAAGCGTAAATATTTTTTTTTATAAATATATATCCCTGATTAGATGAGAATTCTTATTTTTGAAAAAATTAAAACAATGTGCAGACTGCATGCAAAGTTGTAAGTGGTTGTACCTAACAATTTTCTAAAAAATGATTAATTCATCTCTCCTACTAATACTCCTTTCACCTATATTAAGACTAAAAAAACTTATGGCTGCAGATGATTTTTTTTTTGAGATGCCACCAGCTTAACTTTTGGAAATTTTAAATTGATTTCCTAAATCCTTGACTGAGAACTTTTTTTGACTTTCAACATAGCTTTAATAAGACTTCAGTGATTAACCTTTTGTTTAAAATTCATTAGTTTTGAAAGTTAAAGGTTTCTATTAATCAAGATCAGATAGTCATGAGTGGTTCTCACATGATTCTATATATGTTCTTGAAGACTCATTCATCCCATTCCCATCACATTGATTACAACTCTTTTGGGAGGTACACTGTAGATTTACAAATTAGACAATGATAATTCATAAACTCTCCTCACTGAATGACCAACTTTTTCAAAGCCAGATCAATAGAACAGCAGTTCACAATATTATGCTGATTGAACTTCATTATATGATCAGGTAATGACGTGATGATTGCAAATGAGGTTACAAAAAAGATTGAGTATATCAACGTCCCAAAATGAAAACTACACCCTGCAAAAGGTGATTCCCTTCAAAACCATGGGCATGAGTTCTAAAAACCATTTCCTTTCTGTCTTCCCATTTCTCAATATCTCACAGGCCACACAAATTTCAATAGAACAACCACAATTGTTAGGAATGGGGTCCATCCCATGAGAAGGTGGCATTGGTACTTGGTGCTTGCACTTATTTCTTGGTGCATATATTCAATACCTTGGGAACATATGGTTTATTCTAGAACCATGTATGAACTTATTGGTGTGATCTCCTATGTCTTGGTAGATGAAATGGTTGCCCCTTCTCAATGCATAGGAAGAAATGTTCATTAAATTGTTGGTGGAACTCTAAGTGGCATATCCTCTCTATAAAAAGGAGGGAGATGGGAGTGGAAACTCAATCCAATCCAAGAGAAGAAGAAAGTAGAGAGAGAGAGAGTTCCTACTTGTAAATCCATTACACAAAAGAGTTGTGAGTGGGGTGTTCTTTTGAGAGTGTTTCCTCTAGTGAGTTCTAGAAAGATATTGTAATCCCATTTTCTATAGTAAAAGTTTTTCGGAGTCTAGCCCGTGGTTTTTTCCCTTTTACCTTGAAAGGGTTTTCCACATAAATTTGTGTGTTCTTTTATTCTTCTTTCTCAACACATCTTTTCTCAACAATAATTTCAATACAGGATTCAACCTCTCAAATCCTATGGATAAAAGAGCATGACTGCAGACTGCAAGTGCTACATGAGACTCAATAGGATAAACAGTACTACTTGAGAGGCATGTGAAGGATTTGTTCTTATTTTTATGGATGGTACTTTTAGAGGGTGGTGGTGACCATGTGACACAACCTGGCTAAAATTTTCAAATCCTAGAATATATTTGGAGAGAGTCCATATACAGACACCCATATCACAACAAGTTCTCGTTGAAAAAAATTCCTTCTTTTACAACCTAATTTGGAAATCCCATCAAAGATCTCTCATCAATTCATGCATTATCTATTCATTAAAATATAAAAGTTTTGATGCACCAAACACTCTCCCCTAAACATGGGTGACCACATGTTCAGATGCCCCCCTGACCAACTTTTTGGTCCATGCATGCATGAAGGATTTGGCATGAAATCTGGGAACTTATGTTTAGAAGATACTAAAAGTGAAAAGTTTCAACCTTTTGTTTTAGATAACATGCAATCCTATAGGGACATAATGTGTACATAAAACCTGAGGTTTGACCATTTTAACAAACCTTGAATAGTGATTGCAGTGTTGTCCCTATATACATATCAGAGACTTTGCTGAAACAGAAGATAAGTCTTTTTAAATTTTAACAAAGATATTCTTCAATAATTTATTTTTGTTGAAAAATAGATACGCAAATTGAATCGAATCAGAGAAGAAACAAACACACAAACCACCAAAGTCAGCAAAGCAACGCATATGTACACAGAGAGGGAAGCAATTCCTCTTTTTATTTTATGGATTACAGACTCTGGGGAATGTGGGCTACAGACTCTTCCTCTCTCAGATATAGGACCAGTCATACACTCTCTCAAAAGATATAAAGAACACTTACTCATAAAAAAGTAATTATACAACATAGACACATTACCGACACATAAGACAGAAAGAACAAGTGTACAATCCTTCAGTGACTGAAATACAAGACATTAACCCAACAGTATATATGTCTAGTAATTGAACTTGAGTGGTTGCAGTGTTGTGTCTATATATACCATAATACCATAGACTGCGCTAAAACATAAGATACTCTTTTTAAACATAAGTTATCCTTTTTGTTCTTGGTGGGGGGATCAATGGGTGTCTTAGTAGCTTTTTCTATGGTGGTTTTGGGGTTGTGTATCTGCAGTCTCCTGTTGAAGTGGAATGAAGTAAGGTATATGAAGAAGAACCTCCCTCCAGGGACAATGGGGTGGCCACTCTTTGGAGAAACAACTGAATTTCTCAAACATGGACCTAACTTCATGAAAAGCCAGAGAGCAAGGTGAAGCCCTCTCTATCTTTCTGTGTGGCTGTGTTTATGTTGTGGATATTTTTTTTGCATGCATGGATTATAGTGTTGAAATTGTTGAAATGCATGTCATATATGATTCTATCTTTTCTTTTCCTTTCTTTTTTCAATGTGGATTAGATTTGTTTTGTTATTAAACTTGATTGTAAATGAGATTTCCATGTTACATAGATGGATTTCACTCACTAAAACTGCATTTGTGTATGTTCATGTTGCATGAGACCTTTCTTTTGTCACCTCTGTTCCATTGTTGATTTGTTTCATCCACATCTCTGTTTGTGTTGATATGCTAAGCTTTCTTAGGCCCTGACAAATTGATATTACTTCTGTAAAATCAATTTTCAAGTAACGCTCCAATCAAGTTTTTTTAAAATTTAGCTTCTGTAAAATCAATTTTCTATTATATTTTTCTATAAAAAAACTTGTTAGGAGTAGTTTTTATTATAAGAATAAAAAAAGTTGATTGAGAATAGCTTTTATGAAAAAATTGTTTCGCCTGAAAAACACAAAATTGATCATTTTGTTCATTAAGATAATAATTTTTTGTTGTAATATAAATATCCATCACATTGCTCCCTTCTTCAAACTCTTCTTTCTTATTATTTCAGTCACTAATACCAAATTAACATCCTCTACTCCTTGTTTTAATTAATTAGTTAATTTATTATTTTATTGAGTTGCAGATATGGAAACCTATACAAGACACACATACTAGGATGTCCAACAGTCATATGCATGGATCCAGATCTCAATAGGTACATACTCATGAATGAGGGGAAGGGACTCATCCCTGGCTACCCACAGTCCATGCTGGACATACTGGGCAAGTACAACATTGCAGCTGTGCATGGCTCCCTCCACAAGACCATGAGAGGGGCCATGCTTGCCCTGATTGGCCCAACCATGGCCAGGGATCATCTCATGCCTAAGATTGATGAGTTCATCAGATCCCATCTCAACCACCTCGACGGCGAAATCATCGACATCCAAGACAAGACTAAAGAGGTTCTCCATCCATTTCACTATCCAATAGTAACTAATTGTTAAATTGATTCAACTTCTACAATATCAGTAATCGGCTCCAAAGGGGTGTTTTTAAATTTTAGCTTTTGATTTCAGATTTTGCTTTTTATGCGTTAGTGTTAGTTGATGAAACAACTTTTACGAAAAAGATGGTTGGAAATAATTTTTATGAAAAAGGTGGTTGAGAGCGGTTTTTGTGAAGAAAAAAAAAACTGTTTCCGAAAATTGGTTTCAAATAGGTTCCAAGTCTCATTATGATCATGTTCTTGTGTAGATGGTTTTGTTAGTTTTTCTAAAGCTGATTGGGAGCAACTTTTATGAAAAAGCTAGTTGAGAGTAGCTTTATGAAAAGCTTGTTTTGAAAGTTTGGCGAAGTCTCATTGTGATCATGTTCTTGTGTAGATGGCTTTGTTAGTTTCACTAAAGCTGATAGGTGGTATCGAATCAGGACTACTATTTGAAACATTAAAACCAGAATTCTATAAACTTGTAGAAGGGACTATTTCATTACCCATTGATCTCCCAGGCACAAGTTACCACCATGGATTTCAGGTAATTCTGCTTCTCAATATGTACATTAGCATCTATAGAAGCTTTTCAACTCTTCTTCTGACAAAGTGCCATCTTCGATTAGGCGAGGAAGAAAATCACAAGCATGTTGACCAAAATCATCAATGAAAGAAGGGCTACTTCAAATACGTTCGGTGACATGCTTGACGCACTGCTGAAAACTGATGAAATAGCACGTGCCAAACTCACTGATGAGCAGATAGTTGATCTGATCCTTACCATCATTTACTCAGGCTATGAGACTGTTTCGACAACTTCTATGATGGCTATTAAGTACCTCCACGACAACCCAAAAGCTCTTCAAGGACTTAGAGTAAGAATAACACTTGAATTGTTATTCATGTTATGATTGCTTCCTTTTATTCTTTAAATTCCTTGTAGGATGAGCATTTTGAGATAAGGAAATGGAAGTCACCGGAGGATCCAATCGATTGGAATGACTACAAATCCATGAATTTCACCCGGGCGGTAAGATCGACTAACCCGAAGCTTAGCTTTCATAATTTATTGAAAAAACAAGTAGACAAGCATTGAATTGTCATTTGTCTAATGTTAAAGGTGATCTACGAAACGCTAAGAATGGCGACAGTTATCAATGGACTGTTGCGAAAAACAAGCCAAGATATGGACATGAAAGGTAAGAAATCACTAAAAGTAGTTTCAGATTGATCTCCTAATGATTCAAGAGTTGAATGCATATAATACTAAGTTGGACAAGCTACTAATGTGATTTTTTTTTCTATTGTAGGATATGTTATTCCAAAAGGGTGGAAAATCTATGTTTATATGAGAGAGAGCAACTATGATCCATTTCTGTACCCAGAACCATTTTCCTTCAATCCATGGAGGTGGATGGTGAGTAAGCATGAACCACATGAACACAATGTTTGAGGTTTGCAAAATTTCAGAACAAAGTATGCTCGGTCTTAGATAATTCCTATTTTGTCTATCTGATTTTCATTACCAAGTTGGTCTCAATAACAAAGTGATAATGAGTGATTAGGTTGCTAGAGATATGAAACCTCATCGGTGATAAAAATTCAGAAGTACCAATATTTTAACAATCCATGTCTTGTTACAGCTGTTCTTGTGGATCTGCTATGCTATTCTAGTCTCACAGCCCCCCTTTTCACATTGGGTTTTTTTTTTTGGGTAAAATATACCAACAATGTAGGATATGTGCATCTTTATTGAAATTATCATTTTTATCCCTGAGTGACATGTATGGTAACAGAAAATAGTAGAGAAGAGTTATTAATACTTTATGTAAATGTATTTACTTCAGTTATACCAACAACGAAAAAATGGTATAATTCCCAATCCATTTCTCAGGTGGACTAGTCAAACCACTGTTTGAGAATTAAAAAATGACATTCCCAAAACCTTTGTTTCCAAATAGTATTAGAACCCCATTTCAGTTTTATGCCATGATTATATCAATCAATATACTGCTTGCAGAAGCGGCCAAATTATCTTGGGAAACTTTGAAGGTCGAATTATCGAAATAAATATATGACTCATGCAGGACAAGAGCTTGGAGTCTCATCAATGTTTCTTATTGTTTGGGGGTGGAAGTAGGCTCTGCCCTGGGAAGGAACTAGGAACAGTCGAAATTTCTATTTTCCTTCATTACTTTGTGACTAGATACAGGTCTGCCTATGCATTTTTCATCACATTTATACAATGATCAATATAAATTTAGATTTTTAAGGCATTCTGTTCTTTAATCTGGCACAGATGGGATGAAGTTGGGAAGGATAAGTTGGTGAATTTCCCAAGAGTTGAAGCGCCAAATGGGATCCGAATGCGCGTTTCGAACTACTGAAAGCATTATGTGTGGAAGCAGTGTATATTATAAGATGAAAGAATACATTATTCTAACAGATTTTACTCAAAAAGCTTTAATAGGTGAAATACATGTAACAGTTTGTCATGTCTTATTCTGATATGTTAAATTAGAAGTTGATATTTTCATCTGTATGTAGAGTATCTGAAACATCAACTTGGATTTCATCAATATCAAACACGGTTGGAATGGCTAGAATTGATGCTCAAAAGCATGATCAAGTCATATATATATATGGCTGACATAAACATTTAAACTGATGCAAAATGGATTGTTCAGATCTCATAAACAAGAGGCAATTTGGTGTAGATGAAATGTTTTTGGCAAGCTTGTAAACAACTAAAAAGAGATCAAACTGATGACAAACCAATCACGACTTATTTCCCAAATAATTGGTAAAAATAACCAATTGAACAGATACCATTTGAGAGATTCCATGTAGCATAACATAAGAGCTGACGTTCCTTTATACAGAAGATTAATATTTCCTTCAATGAAAATACTGTAACAACTGGATTTACTATTTTATACAAAATATAAAAAAAATTACGAACTTTAAAAAAACAGAATTTATGTACCATGTCTAGAAGATACAAAATAGAGGCCCGCAGTTACCTCAAATAACTTTTTTTTTTTATTGGTAACCTCAAATAACTTGGTTGGTTGAATTATTTCGTTTGAGATGTACTAGATAATGATCCATGGAGTTTTAATTTATTCATATGATTTGTAATGGTTAAATATTTTAATTCAATAAAATTTTAGGGTGCGTTTGGTTGCGCGATTAATTTGCAGGAATTCATATGATTTGCAGGAAGTACTTTCTCATTTGTGATTTGCCTTTGTTAAATATTTTAATTCAAGCTTCCTAAAATCGCAACGCAATCGCGGAACCAAACGCACCCTTAGACTTCTTAGTTCTTACTAGAAAACATGCTATCACATCCTCTTGTGATATTATATAAAAAGGCATTAAGATTTAAGACTTGCTAGTTATGAAATTTTTTTGGACGTCTTCATATTTTTCTTGAACTTTTTTAAGTATAATAATAATTAATATATATTATTATTTCACCAATGATGGATGGTTCAATTCCAGTTGACCGTTGAACATGTGACCGTTAATTCAATCATTTTTCAATACAACTTAATGAATGGTTGGATTTTTAAAATGGGTATTTTTCAATATACACCATTCAAGTATATGCTAATTGTGTTTATACCACTATAAATTATATACTCAATGATAAATAAGTAAAATCTTATTATATGAAAATATGTGTCTGTTGATCACTAATTAGACCAAAATCTAACTCAACTAGAGTTAACCCCTCATCAGTTGAAATGAAAGGCAAAAATAGCCTTAGCCTAATTTTTGTAATAATAGCATAATATTTATCACAGTGTAATTTATTTCCTCTCCTTTTGTATTGATTTCAAATTAAATGAATAAATTATATTTTCAGAACCATATTAGTTTACAATTTATATAAAACAATTTTTTTTTCTGCTATTGCATTAATTCTATCAAAATATAAAGAAAAAACTTTGATGTTTAAGGTATATTTTTTTGATAGAACATGGCTGAATTAAATTATCTTTATAAAAAACTTAAATTCTATATTTTTATTATATAAAAAAAATCATATGCACCTAATATATTTAAGTAAAAATAAAATTTTAAATCAGCAAAGAGATATCAAACTTACCTAATTAAAGCCTACAAAACAACCAAAAATTAAATTCAAGTAGATAGAAAAAATTATAAAAATCAGAGAGAGGGAGAGAGGAGAGAGAGGAGAGAGAGAGAGAGAGATGTTGGAGAGAGATGCAGTCTTGAAAGCTGAAACGCCTGGAGAGGGAAACATTATTATGGCTTGAGAGATGATTTTGGGAAGGGAGAAATTTAAGACTTAATGTGGGTAATATAAAATGTGAGAGAGAGAGAGTGTGTTGTGACTTGTGAGAGATTTGTTTACTGCTCTTTGGTTGGGGGAGAAGTGGACACATCTGATCTCCATCTAATTTTTTTTCAAATTTATTGAACAGATGGTTCTCATGTTGGGCCTAATTAATATGATGTTAAATATGTGACATGGGCTTTTCAGGGCTTGGAGGCCCTGCCTCGGTGAGGGACTTAGGCAGAGTTGCCTTGTTGGCCTCGTGCAGGGTAGTCATGCATGGATGCCATGGGTAATGCAAAATTGAAAAATGTTATACTCAGACTCATTTCAAACCCTAAATGAAATTCATACTCTTTTTTTTAAAATAACATATTTCATTTAATTACAAATATATTTTTCTAAAATAAAAATGAAGTAAATAATCTACTGTTGTATTGACTCATGTATAGAAAAAAAATTTAACAAATATATAACTGAGTTTAACAATGATAGCTGACATGTATGAGTTTGTATATAAATGGGGCTGTGAAATGGACTAAGTTTAACAATGATCTATAAAATTTAGACAATGAAAGATAGGTCAAGTTCATTACTGTTTATAGAACCGTTTGCAACCCTAACATGTTTTGATTTTTTTTAAATATATAGGTCGCTAATAATATACATCTTTTACAAAAAGATGAATTATATACTCATATGAAATGACTACATATATATTTTTATGCTTTTCATAATAGTGTATACTAAGTAGTAGTGTATATATTGCATTAACCAATTTCATACAGTGACATGACTACAAGCAGAGCTATAAAATAAACTAAGAATATCAACGTCCATTGAAATTTATGAAATTTGGAGTCACATGTTTGTATTTTTAAAAGGGAGATTGTTACACTCTGATTTTTTTACCGCCATAATGTGGTCTATATATACTTATTAGAAATTCAGTAAAGCATATACATTATCTAATAATGTATATATCTCGCTAAATTTTTTCTTACACTTGGGTTTATTCAATTCGAAATAAAATGATATACACTTTTTATCAAAATATATATCACATTAGATGATATTTACTATTTTAAGAAAATAAGAACATGTATGCTCTGAGTTTTAAATTGTAAAAATAACTAAGTGTAATATTTTCCTTTTTAAAATTTATTCGAGACTAGTTCTGTTTTAATGATATTTTTGGTCTCTAGTGATTTTTAGTGATTTATTTATTTATCCACTTGATTTTTCATTATTATTATTATCCATTAGTTTTTTAGTATTAAAATCTATTTTCAAAATCTATGCTTAAAGAGTATACTTGTGTATTTTTTGTGATCATTTTTTCTTCGTATTCATTTTTTTAAATTTTCTAAGCTTTATTTATTTATTTACTTTTTGTAATAGAAATAATGAAATTTCAAGATTGTTTTCTTAGATATTCTAATTTTTTTTTAAATTCTAAATATGGGAAAATAGGTAACAAAACTTAATTTCTACATCAATAATTCGCATCATATATGACGTCTTAATTTGTCTTAAATTATCATATATTTATTTACTTTTAATTTTTTATATATACATTTTTCTTCTTTTTTTTACTCTAATTTTCTTGATCCCTTGACCGACCTTGTTCAAATTCCTAACTCCAACTTCGCTTACTTTATTTAGTTGATATTTTTATGAAAAATCATAAACTTTCATCTTAAATATTTTTGAAAGGTCTATGTTTCATGTTTTGATTATTTCAAAAATGGATAATGTTAGTTACATCTCGCTCAAGTGTAGTTCACATATGTTTAATTTTTTTAAAGTAGTAAATCTTGTCTAATGAGACATGTTTTGATGAAAGTATATATCGCTCCATTTTGAATTAAATGATCTCATTTATAGCAAATATATATATCTTGTTGGATGGGATCATGACTGTACTTAAGAGTGTAAAAAAAATGTGTGTCATAGTGTCCTCTTATTACTCATTCTTCTACTGACTTTACTCTGTAAAAGGAAAGAGAATTCAACAAAAGCGAAGGTAAGAAAGTCTGCGCCGTATTATAATGGAAACAATAATAATATTCCCATCCAAGCAAGGCAAAAAATGGCTGTTTCAAGTCAAGTCCTTGAGTAGTGTGGATGCCAAAATTGCAAGCTCAAACAACAATGGAGTGCCTTACACTAGGCATTTTGAAAAACTGCACTTTTGGATGCTTAACATTTCCTTACATAAATGATTCAACATGTGAAATAAGGGGTGTAGGCCTCACTTTAATTTTGCATGTATGGCATCTTGAAATAGGGTTCAATTATAAATTCTTTCCTTTATTGTATCCTGCATTGAATTTAGGTTTGAGAATGTACACACCCTAAACATAGGTAGTTCATGATCTTTGTTTATAGCCACTTCCTACGTTTGCAACCCAAGATCTGATCTTTTTCTACTTTAATCAAATGTTTATTTTCATGCCTTCGTTTATTTTGTATTTAGCTTTATTTGGGGAAATATATATGTACTACTGACATGGGGGAAATAAGGAATTTTTTCTTTTATTGCAACTTTGCCCTTTATATAATTTTATTTTATTTTTTATGATGTGTCCTATAAAAAAAAAATACAGTTTTGGATGAATAATCAATGTACATGTCCCTCGAATTACCATCGAGGTTTATACTGATTGTCAGGATACAACTGTTCCTATTTATCATCCAAAACTATATAAATTTTTAATGAAATTTACAGTCGGCCTCATGAAGAATTCTAATATTAAATTTTTAATTTCATTGCATAAATCATGTGATTTTTTTACTTTTTGTCATAAATAGATATATAGACAATTAATTATAACATATAATCCATTCTTTTAATGAATGTATATGTACACTTTACTAAAAAATCAATGTGAAAATTGAATGCTAGACTGTCCTTTAAAAAAACTCTTCATCTCATTGAGCTAATATTTAATTCGTTTTACAATTTCATTTTTAATTTTCATACGCAATATGAAATGGCTAATGAAACATATATGCAATTATGTTAGTGAAAAACGTGTATATATAAGCGTATGTGTAAATATGTATGCATTCAATTCATCTGAATATGTAAATTATTTATAAGAAAACATCATTCATATTTCTATACACTTCAAAAGAAAAAAAATGTACTACTTATAACCAGAGCTGTTAAAATGACTGAGTCTCCCCTATGTCACTAGCACAGGGGAGACTACATGCTTACATTCGCTCTAAACAACACGTACCATCCCTATTCACAACAAAAAGCTGTGTAAACCTACTATCCCAATTCAAAACCTATCTCTATTGAGAATTAGTTAAGCATGTGTCCATCCCAAAACACTCCCTATATAAACACTCATTTCAACTTTCCTCCCCTCACACATCTCCAAGAACTCACCATCTCTCAAACACACACTTTCACTCTCACTCTCTCCAATGGCCCCATTGTTGAAGGATGAGCTCGACATAGTGATCCCTACCATTCGAAACCTCGATTTCTTGGAGATGTGGAGGCCATTCTTTCAGCCATACCACCTCATCATCATCCAGGACGGCGATCCATCCGTTACGATCAAGGTCCCGGATGGATTCGATTACGAGTTCTACAACAGGACCGACATCAACAGGATCCTCGGCGCGAAGGCGTCCTGCATTTCCTACAAGGACGGCGCCTGCCGGTCCTTTGGGTTCATGGTTTCCAAGAAGAAGTACATCTTCACCATCGACGACGATTGCTTCGTAAGTGTGACATGTATATACTAACCCTGCTTGACTCAACAGCGACTGGTTTAGGGTGAGGCTTTAATGATTTTTAGTCCAAACACGAACCTGAGTACACTTGGCCCTGATCAAGTTGGGTTTGGATTGAATGATCTGTTTATCTGGTCTCAACCCTAATCTAATAGGGTGAGTGATAAATTTGAAAGTTAATTTAGGCAACGTTTATCCACATTTGAACCGATTCTGCAATCTGAATTTCAAACTTAAGACGCATATGTTTTGCGTTTTTTACACTCACTGTTTGATTTCTCTTGCGTTTTAAAATTCGTTGAATTCTTTTTAAAAAGGTTACAAATTCAAAAATAAAAATAAAAAAAAACTCATTTTCCACCACACTTTCAGATGGGATCTATCTAAATTTATCACTCTTTTACAATTTCATTTCTTTATTATCTCTTAGTCGCCCTCCATTTATAACTCTGTTACATCTTTAATCGAGACATCAACTATTCTTCCTTATGAGTTGACTTATGTGGAATTCAAATTATTTATAATAAAATCATTTTAAGAAAAAATTAATACTCGGTCTAAATCTAACGGGTTGAATTCAAATAATTGACCTCCTCAGCTTGTTTATTTTGAGATTGGGTCCAGGTTGACCATCTTCGGGTTAAGTTCAGGTTGACCTCTAATCAAAACCAATCCACCCATGTTGCACCATGGAACATATTTTTAAAGTTGTGATCGACTTTCGTTTGATGTAATGGTAAATTAAGGTTGCGAAAGATCCATCTGGGAACGAAATCAATGCGCTTGAGCAGCACATAGAGAACCTTGTGACACCATCAACCCCGCTGTTTTTCAACACCCTCTACGATCCGTTCTGCGACGGCGCGGATTTCGTGCGCGGTTACCCCTTCAGCATGCGCGAAGGCCTTCCGACGGCGGTCTCGCACGGCCTCTGGCTCAACATCCCCGACTACGATGCTCCCACGCAGCTCGTCAAGCCCCGCGAGAGGAACACCAGGTATAAATTATTATTAGTTTAGCTACTTTAAGTTCATGATTATATGTCCTATGGACATAAAAAAATATGTTGTTGTTATTGTTGTTGTTGGTCAGGTATGTGGACATGGTGATGACCATCCCAAAAGGAACCCTGTTCCCGATGTGTGGGATGAACCTGGCGTTCGACCGGGAACTCATCGGCCCGGCGATGTACTACGGTCTGATGGGGGAAGGTCAGCCCATCGGACGTTACGATGACATGTGGGCCGGATGGTGCATGAAGGTATATCAATCTCTACATGGGCTTTGATGAGATCAGATCCAATTAATCCTTATCAGTGTCCAATTAATGAGGAACTGACAAGTCTTTAAAATGTTTTTAAACCTTACAAGTTATGTTAATATGTGAGTTGACACTTGTCTCGGATCTTTCACTCATTGCATACAACCAAACACAATTTTAGTTGTCTTAGTGATTAAACCTATGGTTTATTTCTTGATATTTTTTTAAAAAATACATATAAGATAATTATCTTATCTATGATATATTTTATTAATATTAAATGCAAAATTAAGAATAAAAAAAATAAGATGGCCAGAGATATGATTTTATCTATTTTTATATTGTTTCTAAAAAAATATAATGGATTATCTAGACATATATTTCATTTTCATAATAGTATGTGATTCATTAGACAGTTATATATTTCAAAAAAATTAAAATGTTTGGATATATCATTTTTCTTTAATTTGATGTTAAGGTTGTATGCGACCACTTGGGGTGGGGAGTGAAGACTGGTCTGCCCTACATATGGCACAGCAAGGCGAGCAACCCTTTCTCTAACCTGAAAAAGGAGTTCAAAGGGATCTTCTGGCAGGAAGACATGATCCCATTCTTTCAGACTCTCAAACTTCCCAAGGACTGCAACACCTCTCAAAAGTGCTACATCGAGCTCTCCAAACAGGTCAGCATAGTCACACAAATACTATGAAATTTTTAGAATTAATGTTTGAAAAGTTCAACGATTGGATACCTCCCATACTCATCGGTCAACCAATCCTCTATTCATCGAATTGTGTGTTTAGTATCTTCTTAATCCGGGTATCAATTCAATACATTTTTCATAATTCAAAAAACTAATCCTCATTATTGGCAACGCATTCACCCAAAATATAGAAGTTATATGCCAAATATTTGCAAAACACTTATTTTTTCTTACTATACATGTGAGAGTTAAGCTTCAAAAGATTCTGTATTAATCCAGGTATTAATTAGTTCACATTCTTCATAATTCAAAAAACTAGTACCGACATTCGGCGATGTCTTCACACCTGACGTAGAAGTAATTATTTGCATGTAATTCTCACTTTAATGTTCAGAATGCATCTATAAAAAAAATTTAATTATCTTCATATTTTTACCATACTTTGTATCATGTACGAATTTTGTGACTACGCAGGTCCGGGCCAAGCTTGGGAAGATTGATCCATACTTCAACAAGCTCGCCGATGCGATGGTGACTTGGATCGAAGCCTGGGATGAGCTCAACCCACCCTCTGGAGCTGCTACTGTTGCTGCTGAAGGACTCAATGGACCTGCTATCAATGGACCTGCTAAAAAGAAATAGAAGACGTTTATGAACACTGTATTTCTTTCAGATGAGTCGGTTTGGTTATGTTATTTTTCAATGTTGTTCATTTATCTGCTCTATACTGAGTTCTGGTGATACTCAGTGGTTTGCAAGGATGCATGTTTTGTAACCATTTTGAGTTTCAGTCCAACTCACTTATCAAAAAAATGCTTTTGCTTGATCTTAAATGAGACAATAAAAATATATTTTTCTGATTAGCTATTTCAATAGATGCATGTTATGGATTTGGAGGCTTCTCATGAATGGTAGGGTTATTGTGATATGATAGAATAATGATTGTACGATTATAGCTTCTTTGACTTTATACAATATTTAACCTAACACGATGTCACATGTATAACAGTGTCATGTGAATTAGATACATTTGATTATATATGTTATTGATAATGTTAAGAGACATTACCATACTTGCGTGCAATCTCGACTTACTTTTTATTTTAATTTATAGTAGTATGCATTTTATAAAGAAACAATTTATATATATTTAAATGAATTGTGTTCACTTTTGTAAAAAAGATTAATAAAAAAAATTCTACGATTCATACAACAAAACCTATATTTTATCATCATAGTTTTTTACACAAGAATACAACATAAAGCAGGTTTGACCTTATTAAAGTAAGGTTTAATTAGTTCTACCTTTGAGTTGGTCCAAAGCAACATTTTTCTTGTATTCTGTCAAACTCGGGTGACATTTACACATATATATATATATACTTATTTATATTTCTAACTAGGTGCACGTGCAACTTGAACAGATTGAAATTGGTCCAACGCTGACTTTTGAGTTAATTTTGGATGGATATTTAGTGTTCGGATTCAACCTGATCCTTAACCTAAGTAAAATTTGGTTTAGATTAAGGGGTCCGAATATTCAAACCCAACTCGAAATTGATAGGGTGATTAGTAATTTTATTTATTTCGATAAATTTGAACTACTTAGTCTATTATATGAAATTTGAATTATTCAAACTATTATTATCCTAAAAGAAAATGTTTTGAATTTTTTAAAAAATATGAGATATATACTTTTATAAGAAATGAAATATATATTTAAATAAATTGTATTGATCCATTTATAAAAAAAAAATATGAAATTTTTTAATGAAATAAATATCTCGTTGATGTGAATATATGACACCAACTTGTTACATGAGACTACGATTTTCATCTTATCATTTCTATGCAAAACACCAATGGTTACAAAATTTATCTAAAATAACATCATATTAAAGCAAAATCTGTACTCAACCCAAGCTAGCTTGAATCCAACCTAAACAAAAACTAAATTAGAAGGGTTGGGTTTGGGTTGACCTCTTCGGATTTGAGGATCACATCGAATTTGGTTAGCTACCTTAACATCGATTTTGATTTAGGCAAAACTCCGACTCGACCTAATTCATTCGAATTGTAGCCCTACCCAATGAGGTATTAATTCTTCATATGATGTAAATAAATTCTCACAATTTAATTTGTTCGTACTTGTAGTTGATCATTTTTTATGGCATTACATGCTTTGTTTTATGAATTATATATATACCTTCTAAAAAGATAAAAACATGTAGATTATTGCATGTAGAATTGTCCTAATATTGTCCTTCAAAAAAAATTTCAATCTAAATTAAAATTAAATATGATTTTCAAATCATAGAAAGGAAATTCGACACACAATGGACTTTATTAAGTAGAATTAATGGACTTTATTAAGTAGAACTTTTCAAAGAAGACTTGACCAATGGAAGAGAGTGTCACACTGTCAGATAGAATCTTCCCTAGCTGTAAACAGTCAGGCAACACAAAAACAATTGTGTGAAGAAAACATCAAGACTTGTGAGGACTTTCTTTCGTACTCAAAAGCATGTAACTCCATAAAAATCTAGCTAAATCGGTGTTAGTCTTTAAAAAAATCGATTAATCACCTTAGGTCTTAAAAAGATACGTATAGTTAACGGGTTTAGTCTCTTAATTAAATTGCTGTCAATTTGTAAGGAATATTATAAGAATATTTCGTTTATTAAATAGGGCTCCAATAAATGACATTTAAATAAATCTCTACAAAATATGAAAAATCAGATTTTGTCTTTTTGAAGACAAAAATATCATGTTTTTTTTTTTAAATTCTCCTGTTATCTTATACTCACTAACGGTGTAAGAGAGAGAGAGAGAGGAAATAATGATATAACTATATGAAGACTTATGAAAATCGAAAAAGATCCATCTAAAATCAGTAAATCTCCTTAAAATTCCTATCTTTTATCCCAATTGATAGTTTTAGTCTCTGAGTCAACATTACATCTGTACAAGGAGCATATTCTAAAAATATTTTATTTAGTTAATAGAATATCTGAAAATAATATTCGGATTCAAAAATTAATAAAATCCAATCGATCTTTTTTATGAAAGAAATACCCTTCAAATGCAGAAATACAGATAGTACCCTTCAAACTAATATTTAAATAATCAAATAAATAAAATTAATCAGGGTGTGTATTTCATTTTATGAAATTGAAACATGCAATTCTTTAATTATACAAACCTCTGATTCGATTTATTTATGATACCTAACATATTAATGCTGAAAATCTTAAAAATTAATGAATTATATTGCTTTGAATACAAATTACATTTTCTTTTTGGAACCACCGTTATATAGTAAAATAATACCTACATGACTAAAAAAGGGATATCTTTGGTGTATGAACACACAAAGCACTTTGTTGGAATTTGTGATTGAAATCAAGATAATATTTTTAAAAATTATATAAATTAAAAATTAGATTTGCTATTTCAAAATATAAAAGGTATGAATATTCTTATTCTGTGCGGACTACACCTTATTTTTCCAAAGATATAGATTTTTTTTTGTTTGTAGGTAGCCCAGTGGGTCGAGGACACCCCGTATAAGGGGTCAGACGGGGATTGAACCCCGGATTCACCGCTGATAAGTGGGTGCACACACCACCTTGCTTACGAGGTGAGGTGTCTAAAGATATAGATTCAATATAAGGGATATTTCACATATAAATATTTTCAGACCGACTGTTCTGCAAATAGCTACTTTAGGTTGTGTATGGATGTTTCGTTGAAATGCTAAGATTCTTTAGAATCTTATGTTTCAAATTTGGCTTTGAAAAATATTGTTTTATTGGATTTGTGATTTGAAAAACTAAACATTGAAAATGTGTTTGTATTTGAAACCCCATTTGGCAACCTGTTTTTTATTGCTTTTAGCTTTTTTAAAAACTAAAAGCTCCAAACAAGTTATCAAACAAACTCACTTAATTGAAAAATTGTCCTCATGATTACAACAAAAAAAAAAGTTTCAAAAATTGTGTTTATTCCAATAAAAACAATTTATATTATCACTAACAAACGTGATTGATTAAAAAGCAGCCCTCGTGATTACATTCTAAAGAACTGTGTATAAAGCTAAAAGTTGTTTTTCAAACTGTTCAAACGCAGTATAAGTTTGAGAATTTTTAGCTTTTCAAACACAGAATCTACATAAACTCATATCCAAATTGGGCTATTGTTTTGTTAAAAAAATTGAAAAATGATACGTCCAGCCTCCATTGCAACTCTAATTGTAGTCCACACCGATTTAAAAAAAATTAATATACTCTTCAAATATAGTGCATGCTGTTATATGAAATAAAATATATACTGAGATATATCAATGCATTTTTTCAAGTAAATAAAATGATAAAAAAAATGTATGCTATATATTATTATAGATATTCATACACTATAATAATATAATATATATTATGCTATTATAATGTATGTAATTGTAAAATAAATTACAGAATAAACTGAGTATACGAGCGCCGCCACGTAAAAGAATCAAAGCAGATCCGAAACTAGGGCTGCAACTCGGGCGGGTTGGGTTCGGGTTGACCCCAACCCGAACCCAACCCGAATTCCAAACGACCCAACCCTAACCCGACCCAACCCGATTTTCAACCCGAATTGGACCAACCCGAACCCAACCCGAAATTAAATAAACCAACCCGACCCAACCCGACTTAACCCGAATTGGACCAACCCGACCCCAACCCGATTTTCAACCCGAATTGAACCAACCCGACCCAACCCGATTTTCTAACATAATGTGTAAATTAAATAAATCAACCTCACCCAACCCATAAGATTAACTAGGTTTACCTAAAATTTGGACTACCCATATTAGAAGTTACAAAATAAACGGCCATGATTTTTTTTAAATATTAATTTTCGGGTTCGGGTTGGGTCGGGTTGGGTCGGAGGCCAACCCGAACCCAACCCGATTTGTGACCCAACCCGATTTGGTCAACCCGAACCCGAACCCGAACCCGATTTGATCAACCCAACCCATGTAAAATTCGGGTTCAACCCGTCGGGTTCGGGTTCAACCCGACCCAAGTTGCAGCCCTATCCGAAACCCATCAACGAAGCGGGAATTTATGCGTCTATTAGATCTATTCATTGGACGGCCAGTGTTACTCTCTTGGTCAAGATCTTGATCTTTCGCTTCCTTCCTGAAATGCCCTTCGATTCCCCAAGTGCACATCAATTACCGAGTACAAATTGTAAACCCCCGAGTTCCTAGGCTTTGACTTTTTCTGCGAAACACTCCACGTGGCAAAGTCTTTAAAGTCCATCAATATTTTTTTAAAAGACACTTTTTTTAGTAAAAAATAATAATTATAATTAAATATTTCTTCAATGCGTTATTTTTTTTAGATTTTTAATTTTAAATCCACCTAAACTATAAGATTTAGTGATCGATCCATCACTTCTTCGTATTTTGGTTTTAGTCCTCAGATTTAAATTATTTAAGCCTTCTATCTCCAATTCCCCTTAAAATCTCACATATTAAAGCATCTCCAATGGATAGGTTAATTAATTAATATGTTAAAGTGTTATGTCAGCACTTTATACATTAACTACACTATCTTTTACTATATCCCTATTTAATTGGTTGTTGTTGCTTCAATAGACAAATTAAATTAACTAGACAAAATAATGATGGGCCCCACATATCCAGCCACTCAACCTCTCAAATGTATTTTTTTTTAAAAATTATTTAATGAGAACAACTAGGTGGGGCCTACATTTGGCTAACTAAAACAATAGCCACAGTTAGCTTAAAAGATAACACCTGACATGGATGGGGCTCACATTTAACTCCATTTTAACGTCTCCATTGAAACAATATTTTTACATGTTATATAACACTTTGACACTAACATGTTAATTAACATATCCATTGAAAAAGTTTTTACCATCCGGAATTCTCATTATTATCATCTATTATATGCTATATATTTTTTATAAAACAAAACATGGAATTATTATTATTACTACTACTACTATTATTGTATAGTTATAAATTATTCCGAACAGAACCATAAATGGAATTATTATTTACTGCAATTGGTATATGATATGATATTATGTTCATTTACCAAATATAATTAAAAAATGCTATGTTCTTCCACTGAAATTTATAAACCTTATTCCCCTTTTAAAAAACCCCCTCTCACGTTCCAGTGCTGCAACTCGGACATGTTGGGTTCGAGTCGAAATCAATCTGAAGTTTCCAAACTACTCAACTTCCTAACATGACTCAACCTGATTTTCAATCCGGATTGGAGTAACCCGAACCCAATCCAAAATTAAATAAACCAACCTGACTCAACCCGATTTTCTAATATGATGTGTAAATTAAATAAACCAACCCGACCCAACCGTAAAATTAGTTATATTTACTTAAAATTTGTATTGCCTAGATTAAAAGCTACAGAATGAACGGTCGTGATTTTTTTTTAACTATTAGTTTACAAATTTAAGTTAGGTCGAGTTTTGAGTGAGGCCAATCCGAACTCAACCAATTTGTAAGTCAACCCGAATTAGCCAACTCAAATTTGATTTGATCAACCCAAAAAAAAATCGAGTTCAACCCAATTCAAGTTTCAGTTCTACCACAGACAAAAGAATGTCCTGTGTTTTTTTATGATTTCATTTGAGAGGATAAATCTTTTGAGAAAAGTTTAATGTAATTCCTTTATGGCATGAAAAAAATACTTTAATTGTTGAATTTTTAAACTCTCTCTCTATGTGATTTTAAATTCAAACGTTTTTCACATTTATTTTATGAATCATAATAACTTGTGATTTACTGTGAATAATCATGTAACATAAATTAAAGATGTGATAAGATGAGGGACTTCGGTTGGAATCTGACAATCACAAATCAAGAAAATTTGTTGATTTTTACCCATAAAAACTAACTTCCCAGACATGATAACATTAATCTCGGCATATTTTACGGGAATATTTGAAATGAATGGTTGTGTATTTTAAACGAAAGGATGGCCAAAGATCTTTGACTAATTAACCCTCTATATTAAAAATACTATTTCTGTTAAAATATTTTATGATATTTATTAAAAGATTTTTTTAACAAAATTCTATTTTTTCTTTTTGCTTTTTAGTCCCCACCTATGTAAAGAAAGAAAAAAACACAATAATGATATAATAATGATTTGAACACAGTGATATACTTATTATATTAATAATATATATCTTGGTTATCAAGCTGATCAAAATTTTAAATCACTAATCCTTCTAATTTTGAGAAGCTCTTTTTTATGCATGAAAAGTAACTATAAATCAATAAAAAAAGTATATAGTAATAAATTTTCATATGAATGTACATACACTCATTTATTTTTGTAAGATTAAATTAAGGGTCCATGTGAAAATACTTTTAGGTAATCTTTTGTTTATGCGTAAATAGAATAAACTAAATATATTTCCAAACTATTCAAAAAAATCTACTTAATTACAAATTAAGTTGTATTAATTCTTTTAGTGTATAAAAACATTTTTAAAAAAAATAAATAAAGCTTTAATTTTATTAACCTATTTATAAAATAATACTTTTCAGACGAGTTTTCAAACATCCTAAAAACGTAATAGTGTTCTATTCATTTTTTTTAAGAAAACAATAGACAAATGCTATCCAATATATTAATATCAAAACTGCAAAGATCTTTAATTAGATTACATAACTGAAAATAAAGAAGGGATGGGATCTGAACAGAAAAGAAGAGGATTCTATCCAACTCATTGAAAAACAAAATGCTATTTGAGCTCCAATACAACCCTGGTAAAGGGTCAAATATAAAATATAAAAAAACCAAAAACATAAAAAAAATTAAAGTTTTTTCCAAAATTACATTGTTAAAAATACCACATTTTTCAAGTGACACGCACCTCACAGTCCCATCCACCGACGATTCCGCATCTTCCTACGTGCGAACCCAACCTCCTCGCACGTGCCAACCTCCCCATAAAAGCACACCCAATGTCACCCCCTTCAAAACATCCCTCTCTCTCTCTCTCTCTCTCTCTTTGTGTCTGCAATGGCGAACTCTTCGTCTGTCCCATCGACGCCATTGTTGAAGGATGAGCTTGACATAGTGATCCCGACCATCCGGAACCTCGATTTCTTGGAGATGTGGAGGCCGTTCTTCGAGCCATACCACCTCATCATCGTCCAAGATGGGGACCCTTCGAAGACCATCAAAGTCCCAGAAGGGTTCGATTACGAGCTCCACAACAGGAACGACATCAACAGGATTCTGGGTCCTAGGGCCTCCTGCATCTCCTTCAAGGACTCCGCTTGCAGGTGCTTTGGGTTCATGCTGTCGAAGAAGAAGTACATCTACACCATCGATGACGATTGCTTTGTAAGTTGTTCTTTTGGTCATGATTTGTGTGGGTATGTGACGGATCGGGATTTTTATGGGGTATTGTGATTTGGATTGAAAGATCTGTTTTTTTTTATGAGGCATTTCAAATTCTTTTATTTTAAATATTGAATTTTTGTGTGGAGATTGATTTGGGTTTGTGAAGATCTATTTTGGGGGTGTTTTTAAAAGGAGGGAGGAAATAAAAAAGATTTGATTTTGAGGGGTTATGATTATCTCATTTTTTGGGATGAATTTGATTGAAAAATCTGGTTTTTGAGTAGGGATTTACTTTTTTTGTTCATTGATTTTTTTTTGTAGATTCATATGGGTTGACTTCACATCCAGAGTTACTATTGTCTCTACTTGATTTTTTTTATAATTTTTTTGTTTTTGATAAATTGTGTCTGTTCTGCATTTCTGTTCGATTTCAGATTCATTGAATCATCATGAACAGTTAGATTTTGACATTTGTTTTGGGCGCTTTGGGTCTAATTTTAATGTTTAGTATTCACTTTTTTTTCGTTTGTTTTATGAATTTTGTATTGTTGACTTCACATCTAGATTCACTACTGCCTCTGCTTGTTTATTTTGTATTTTATTTGTTTTGATAAATTGAGTCTTATCTGCATTACTGTTATACTTCTGATCAATTAAATCTTTATGAATAATTCAATTTTTGACATTTGGAAGAGCTTTGGGCCGATTTTGATGTTTATTATTCTTTTTTTGTTTGGCTAACAAGACTGAATTTCCATTTCTTTCGATTGGTTGATGTTACTGGTGAGGTTGATGATCACTTGGCTTCTTTGACCATGAATGGGAGGATGCGTAAAATTTATTTTATTTCTCACTTCTTTCAAAATTCATTATAAACTTTTATAAATATATTTTGTCATGAGAAAGTATGAATGTTATGTCTGATTACAATGTGGTTAAATGTCTATCGATTTTGATGCATGTTATTTTGAGATCTGTTGTTTTGGAATCATTTAAGTCTTTAAACAATCAGTGTATGCTATATTGTGGCCTCCATATGTTCTTCTCATGATATATGAAGAGTAATTCCTTCCTTGAATTTTGAAGGCAAGAAAATCAAATAAAACTTTCAAATTGCTTCAGATCATCTGTTAATCATGAACAAATTTGTGTTTTGATTTGGCTAATAGCCTACTTGGTTGAATGGGTGTTATGAATCAATGCATCTCCAGGCTTCACTGCATTCTGAATCTGTGATTCTTTTGCAATGCAAAGTTGTAAGGTTGATGCATTTGTTTCATGCATTACAGCAAAGATCTTGGTCATTCTTTTGTTCTCACAATCTATTTGGACTTGGTGGTTAGTGGTTTTCTTCACAACTTATACCTTGAAAAATTAAATCATAGGACTAGTAGGCCTAACTTGATAACCCTTTACATTCTCCTTTTGCTGGAGCACTCAAATAAATGGCATTTGAAGTCCTTTGTTCATCTGTCACTCTACGGCCCAGACAAAATTCATTTAATTCCTCCTTCCCACAAAATCTATCTGAACTGGATTTTCGACGAAGAAGGAATTCTTCTTCTGGATGAGTGATGTCAAACTGACCCTTGAGACTTTATTCCATAAGCTAAATTCTTGTGCAGTCCCAGCCAAGTTTATAAAATAACCATATATTATAAGAGGAATCACAAAATATGTCATTATACAGGTTGCCAAGGATCCATCTGGCAAAGATATCAACGCCCTCGAGCAGCACATAAAGAACCTTCTGTCTCCATCGACACCCTTGTTCTTCAACACCTTGTATGACCCATACCGTGAAGGCGCAGATTTCGTTCGGGGATACCCTTTCAGCATGCGTGACGGAGTTCCAACAGCAGTTTCTCATGGGCTCTGGCTCAACATCCCTGACTATGACGCTCCAACCCAGCTTGTCAAGCCCCGTGAAAGGAACACTAGGTAAAATGATATTGATATTTTAAAGCTTTGTGTTTTATATCATCATTTGCCCTAGCGTTTATTTATCGTTATATCATGGTGGTTCAGGTACGTTGATGCAGTCATGACAATCCCAAAAGGCACTCTCTTTCCCATGTGTGGGATGAACCTTGCGTTTGACCGTGAGTTGATTGGTCCCGCGATGTACTTTGGACTGATGGGCGATGGTCAGCCGATTGGGCGTTACGATGACATGTGGGCCGGATGGTGCACAAAGGTCAGCTATCATATGTCATATGCCAACTTGCTTGGTCTAACTATGCAATTTGTGATGAATTCTTCATTATTATTTTTTTTCTGTTTCATGAGTTGTGTGTATACCATCTTCAACTAGGATCAATCATGTTTCAACATAAGTCCGTACTTTTAGGCTAGTTTACCAAGAAGATAATTTAATGATAACTTATCTTAATTTCAGTTGATGAAAAGTCTTATTGATTTCGTCCTTGTTTACATTTGCCCAAATCTGGATAAAAAGAGAAAAAAATTCCTATTCAATTAAATCGAGAAAAGATTGTCCATCATAGAAATAAATGAAACATATAGATAAAATCGAAGTTGGTCCATGAATCGAAGAAATGGTGTGCATTCTTGATCTCTCTTAATATCATTTCATGGATTAATTGTTTTTTTTCAAAAGAAGAGGGTAAAAATGACTTAAATTAGAGTAATTCCCTTAATATTGAAAATCTGGATAATTGTCAGCACTTTGTACTGATTTCTTTATTATAACAAATTAGAGTACATTGTTCTTGATGCAGTTTTCCTCTATAGATGTGCCATTAATTTACATCCTTCTTATGGAACTGACCTTCAACAATGAATCCAATCCACCTTCCCTTTCATCAAATAGGTTATCACCGACCACCTCGGACTAGGAGTGAAGACCGGCCTGCCCTACATATGGCACAGCAAGGCGAGCAACCCTTTCGTGAACCTGAAAAAGGAGTACAAAGGGATCTTCTGGCAGGAAGACATCATCCCTTTCTTCCAGAACGCGACGCTCCCGAAGGACTGCACCACTGTCCAGAAGTGCTACATCGAACTCTCCAAGCAGGTCAAGGAGAAGCTCGGGAAGATTGACCCCTACTTTGATAAGCTCGCAGACGCCATGGTCACTTGGATCGAAGCCTGGGATGAGCTTAACCCGCCCTCCGGAGTTGCAGCTGAAGTCGCCAACGGCCCCGCCAAAGGAAAGTAGTAGAGATGGAGAAGAGTTGCTTCTCTTTCAAATTAGCTCTGTTTGCATGGACCATTACTGATGCCACATGAATACTGTTATCCCTTTATTATTCGTTTTTTTATTTTTTCCCTTCCTTTTGAGCATTCTTGCATGAAAGCTATAGTGTTTTTGCATTCGGTTGATGTAGTTTTGTAATGTTGATTCTTTAGCAGGCAATAAAATGAATCTTTGGTTACCTATTATAAATGGATCTGATGATTGTGATTGGAATTTTTGAATTAGATGCAGTGTTTTGTGTCTGGATGATTTTTGGCATATATTTTGTGTTATATGTAGGTTTCACAAAGTGTGTATTTTTATATGAAATGAATATTAAACATTAGAGAAAATTTTGATGTCAAGTAATAGGAAGATGATTGAATAACAAAAACTTGATAACCAATCCCCCCCCCCCCCCCCCCCCTCCCTCTGAGAGAATCATTTGGTATTGGTTTCTAAAGTCCTGTCATTCCATTCATCCTGCTTCAATAGTAGAAGGGGATTCAAATTTCAAATTATTCACCCCAATTCATAAAACTTCATATTATGGTTTCTAATGATGATAGCTAAAAACACTACCAAATGAAACATGAAAAAAACTTATTCCATTGGTATAATTATTATACTAAAATATTTTTTTTTAATGAAACTTAGACTTTATACTTAAATAGATATATGAGAATAGCTTATATCACTGTTGTGATTAGCCCTGTCAACGGGTCGGGTTGGGGTGGATCCGGACCCGACCCGTGGCAAGACCCGACGGGCCCGGGTCCGGGGAAATGTGGACCCGGACCCGTCGGATTCGGGTCCAACTCGACCCGGATGGTTGGCAAAAAAAAAAGAAAAAAAAGAGGAAGAGTTCATGTATTTGTTTGCTTTATCATTCTATTTAAATTTTTTTGTAATAAAACATTATTATTAATGAGACTATGTTTGAACATAATCTTATACAATTCAAAATAAGTAAACGAATTATTAAACAATAACCAAAACAATAACTACTAACATAAAAAACATATTAACCTAAACAATAAAGATAACTAATTATACAAACATTCAAAACAATATTAACCTAAATAACATTCAAAACAATAAACACTAACATATTAACTAAAATAATAAACATAAATCATGCAACAAACTAATTGATTATACAAATTCAAATAGCTAATAAGTTAATTGTCCAAAACAAACCGACGATAATACATTACTAAGTTTATTACATATTAAACAATCAAATTCTTGCAAGTTGCAACATCAACACAGCGAAAAAATGTTATGATTATGATTTATGAACTTATGGATACAAACATAAATTAAGTAAGAAATAAAATTATGTATCAACTAATATTAATAGTCTTATAATATATTAACATATATTAATAAAACAATCGGGTCTCGAGTCCAACGGGTCGGGGCGGGGTGGACCCGGACCCAGACCCGACCGTTTGTTTGTTCGGGTCCGCCGGGTCGGGTCCAAATCGGGTCGGATATATTACACGTGTAATCGGGTCCAGATCGGGTCGAATCCAGGTCTGGACCCGACCCGTTGACAAGCCTACTTGTAATCTTGAAAATGCAAATATTTAAATTTTTTTGTATGTCCATGTAGGGCATGTGTTAGGTAATTTTCCATCTTTCTCTACCATGTGGAAGTTGTCTTTTGTGGGGCTTAAATACGGATCTTGCATGGTTTGGGAAGTTATAGATGTTTGAATTTTTTTTTTTTTTAGATGGTTATATTTAAAAATGTTTTTGGTTGCAGCATTGTAAAACTGATTTTATGTAAAAGCTGGATTTAAAATTGATTTTGTAAGAAGCTGTCACTCTACAACTTCTCAAAAATTTAAGTTTTAGATATTGTTTTATAAAAATCTATCTTCAATTTTTTGTTTCAGTTTTTTTTATTTAAAAACGGGTTTGAAAAAAATGTTTCTTACAAATTCAATTACTATCAACCCATTTTCAAACCGGACTTAATATCATTTGACAACTCTTGTTGTACCCCACAATGCCATGAAACTGACAGTATTTGATTTTGATGTTTCACTTTATTTCCTGACAAAAGTTTTTGCGGTTCTTTAGTGAGCTTTTGTTATGAAGACACCTTATATTCACATTATATTAAACAACAAACACATTGGATCCACCTTTTATCACTCATGGAAAACAATTCTTCACATCAAGAGATCCTTTTGGAAATACTTTTTTTTTCTCCCAGTTTTGATGGGAACACATCATGGGATCATCAAAACCAATCTCAATCCTTCTATAACAATTTTTTGAGAATGGAATTTCATATGCTCTCAATGATCCATCTTTGAAAGAAGACAAAAAATAGTTTTAAATTTATAACAGAAGTATGTATTCTGAAAAATTGTTTTCATAAACTTTTTTCATTAAAAGGTTATTTTTAAACACATTTTAAAATGTAATCTTAAATGAGAGAGATGAACAAATTGAAATATATGCTTTTGTATATGAATGAAAATTTTCATCAGCACCTCCCATCGTTCTGAAAAATATTTTATCTCCTCTAAATATGTATGTATGCATTTATGCAAGGTAAATTTGATTATTATATATTTTTATATTAAAAATAAAATATGTATGTCAATAAACATGCTGAAAAAATCACACATTTCACTCCTTTTTCATTTTCTTTGGAAGCCCTTCATGGAATCATGGTAGGGCATGTGTTAGGCCATCTTCCTTTTTCCTCTACCACATGGGATTTGTCATGTTTTTCAAATTTCAAATTGTTGGGCAGACACAGATTTGTATTTTCTATTGAAAGTGAAACCTGCAAAGGAGAGAGTGACATTTGGCATGTCTAATCATTGACTCATAGTACCATAACAGACCCACATTTTTAAAGAAATTGACAGCCTTTGATTTGGACGTTTCACTTGATTTCCTGAATACTTTTGTTGTTCTTTTGTGAGCTTCTGTTACGAAGACACCTAAAAATGTGACTAAAATTCAGCTTTATTTATTCAATTTAAACAACAAAAATATTGGATCTACCTTTTTATCACTCGTGGTAACAACTCTCGGCATCAGTTTGCATCAAGAGATTCTCCTGGAAAACATGATTTTGCAGAATTTGATGGGAGGAAGCATGTTTTGTGTGATAGGGAATTAGACGATAATAGAGTGAAAATTCAAAAATTCAACACAATAAATTATTAAAATAATAGAGAGAATGAAAATGAGTGAAAGATGAATGGATGGACGAAGTCCGTTGTGACGCTTAAAACGTTATTCAGCTCCTCCCAGTACAGAAGTCACGATTCGAACTGCCGCATGGATCTAGGAAGCTCACACAGAATGCACGCTCAGATAGAATAAAAAATTGATTTAAAACTCTATTACCACAAAAGTAATCGGGCTACTGGAATAATAAGACGTCAATGCTATCTCTTACAAACTCTCATAAGAGACTCTCTCTCTTTGAATGAATACACACTTTGTGATTTGGATTGATGGAATAACATACATGGAGTTCCTTTATATAGGCCTCTAGGTTGCCTAAGAGTTATCTCCAAATTTAAGGTACCCATTCACTTTAGATTCATGGACTTAATAAGTCTATTATGCATGGTTCATGTTCATACTCAATGAGGTTAGTAAATTCAATGTACATAATAAATTCTTTTAGGAATTGTTTGGATACTGTGCAAATAGGGGTGAATTTTCATTTGCACTGGGTCAAACACAATATCTTGTTTGGTTATGATAATTAAGTGTAACAAATAAAATCTCAGGGTTCTCATTTGCTCCATCAAATGGAACAATCAAAATCTCAACCAACCCCATGTGTAGTTATTTGTAACAGTTTTTATTTTCTCATCTCTCAAGTGTTTGTAACATAATTTTACATTTTTACTGTCTAACAAATTTATTAAATATCATATTATCCAAAACAAATATTTCATCTCCTAATCTTATTTTAAGAATTAAAATAGATAATTACATTTTATAAATTTATATTACTTTGAATAATATAATTGTATGGATTATAAATATTAATGTGGCATAAAAAAACATAAATGTTATTATTTTAAAATATACCATGAAATCTTAACTAACTATCATAGATATTATTCAAACAAAATTATTACTTATAAAATATAAAAAAAACTTGTGGGAATATATGTTAGTTGAAATCATATTTATTTTTGTTTATATTCTATTTATATTAGAACCATTTTTTTTAACCAAATTGACTTATATATAAATTGAAAAAAAACTAATATATGCAATATTTAAATTAATATTTTTATATATTTATTATTTGTAATAGTTTTATTTCCTCACCTCTCAGGTGTATGTAATGTAATTTTACATTTTTAACCTCTAACAAATTTATTAAAATCCATATTATCCAATACAAATATTTCTTCTCCTAATCATATCTTAAGAATTAAAATAGATAACTACATTTTATAAATTTATATAACTTAGAATAATATAATTGTGTGGATTATAAATATTAATGTGGCAAAAAAAAATCATAAATGTTATTATATTAAAATATACTAAGAAATCTTAACTAACTATCATAGATATCATCCAACAAAATTGTTATTTATAAAATATAAAAAAATCTTGTGGATTATTTGTTAGTTGAAATCAAATTTATTTTTGTTTATATTCTATTTATATTAGAACCATTTTTTTTAATCCAAATTGACTTATATATTGATTAAAAAACTAATATATGCACTATTTAAATTTTTATTTTTTATATATAATATATTTTTCATATATGTTTTTTGTTTTAAAAAAAAACAACATATTTGATAATCATTTGAAATATTTTTTATCTATTTATAATATTATTATCTTTTAACATAATAAATTGGCACATATACAAATAATTTCACATATGTGAGACAAACAACTATTAACAAAAATATATGTGTAAATGATAGCACAACATGAAAACAGTGTACAAAGTTTCTTTGCATGTACAATGTAAAATTTGCATGTGCAAAAAAACACGTACAAATAATTAATGCATTCAAACGTGCCCTTCTTGTCAATGTGTTCACACCCACTACATACAGAAGAGGTGTACTGTTGTGTCGGGTTCTCCGTGTAGAGCACACTATCGGCTCGCTCGGAAGCCCTCCACTTTACATGATACGGAGGCGTTCTTGATACAAGAGCCACACGAAGAATTGATCTTATGTGGGGTATTTGACCTCCAAATTTGTGTGAACTTTGTCACTATGCAAGTGGCTGAGGCTAACAACATTTATGTTACTATTTGTATTTGTTGCAAACAAAAAAATTTTGAGGTTTTTTTTTGCAATCATTACCTTTGAAAAATCTGATTTTATGAAATATCCCTAGTGAACTATTTTCAACGATACTCCTGAAAATGATTTAGACTGTGCATGATGCTCTTTCCAAAGAGTATTCATATAAAACTTAAAATATTTATAAAAAACATTCATGTATAATTTCACATGGCTTTTTTTACATAATATATAATTTTTTGAAAGATCTATATGTAAAAAATGAATAAATAGTTACATGCCGTGTGATTTTAAAATCATTGATGACAGGACATCAAAATGGCCCTTTAGAACCTCGTAATATTGTATGTTATTATTATAGAAAGGATTTGTATTTTGATTATGAGAGAAGACAAAGGAAATGTTGAATTTTGGAAAGACGTGGGGGCATTATAGTAAATTAAAAATGGACAAAAGAAAAAAGTGCGCCGTTGCCGGGGATCGAACCCGGGTCACCCGCGTGACAGGCGGGAATACTTACCACTATACTACAACGACTTTGCTTGTTTAAACTAGATAATATATATATATTAATTAAATTAAAAATCTTTAAATAATCCACCCTTTCTCTATATTATTATTATTTCATAAAATACTGCACAATAAATTTTCTATACCATCTTTTCTCATTTTTGGGAAGTTTAAAATCCAACAAACAAATGGTCTTCCCATCATTTGGTTACCATACTGTTTATCCGAACATCAAAGGAAAATAAAACAAATGTTCGGACTCAAAATTGTTTTTTATTTTTTGAGTATATATACTCATATAGGGAAATATGGAAAAATGATGTATTGGATTACCTATATAAACTAATATATAAATTTTTTTATTGTTTTTTAAAAAAATAAAAAAAATTTAATGGAACATACATGATTGTGAATCAAGACTTTAAAATTAAGTGTTTTTTTTATTTTTAAATACCCACAAACCATCATATTTAGTGATCGATCCCTCACTTCTTTGTATTTGGGTTTTAGTCTCCAGCTTTAAAGGATAATTCCTTTGTAGTGCCTGAGAGTGACCTATCCGTAAATTATATAGTTTTTCTTTTTAGTCTCTGATAGGGACTAAAAAAGAATGATCCTTTAAATCTGGAGACTAAAATTGAAATATGAAGAAGTGAGAAACCAATCACTAAATATGATGATTTGTGAAAATTAAAAAATAAAAAAAACCCTAAAATTAAATGATTTCTTATTTGATTTGTGTAAATTTTTATCACTTGCGTTTTATTTGAACTGATAAACATGAATAAATTGTGCTAAAACCGATTGAAGAAGTAGCTTTTGAAAACACAAAAGCTATTCAATTGTACAACCAAATGCTGCCTTTAATAAACTTTGTAGATAAATATTATGACTCAAATACAGTTGACACTTTTTATTTTTTTTAAAGTAACAAGCTTCATCTATTGAGATATATACTTTTATAAACAATGAAATATAAACTCTAATAAATTATATGAACTCATTTGCAGATAGTATCAAAAAATTTCAAACGCATGTATACTTTGTTAAAGTGAGTGCAAATGCAAGAAATGTAGGACTATAAAATTGGTTGAGCATAAAACACGCTTTTTTTTGCATGGATGCATGTTCTTTTCCTTGTCCACTTGACAGTAACAAAACAGAAGTGAGCATCAGATTTGAAAAGAAAAACCAAGTATTTTGGCAAACCAGTTATTTTTCCATTTCAATAAGAAAAACCTTAACATTAACACTCAACTATAAGCCTTTAAAATCTCATGGCACAAACAAATGCCACTGACAATGAATCTCCAAAAAACACATTGATAATGCATAATCAAAATTATCATTAGATTTGTCATGGATGGGAAGGCGTGGGCTCAGCCTTCTGCCTCTTTGGGCCGGGCTCAGAATCGCCTTCATCGCGGTTGTTGAGGATCCCATCGACCACATCCCGACCCAACAACGAAACGTGCTTGCTCGTTATCTGACGGCCCGCCCTCAGCTTTGGGCCCCAGTGCCTTTCCGGGTTCAATGGGAACCGATGAACCTTCTTCGCCTGCGCTTTGCTCAGCGATGCGAAGGCTCGCGCAAAATTTGCCTGTGGGATTCATGGTGAACATGAGCATAATGACAATGTTCGTGTACGGCATATATCCGGTAAGTGTTCCATTCAGTACGGTGTGTGTGCATTCGTAAATCATATAGGATAATTAGACTATTTTCTAGATGTTTTCCGTTATTCGCAAAAGCAATGCATGCAAAAAAAATATTCAAAGTTAAGGTGTGCTTGTAGCGGTGAATTAGGATTAGCTTATCTGGATTTTGAATGTACTAAGAGTGCATTTGGTTGCGCGATTGCGTAGTGTTTGTGATTGTAAGAAGTTGCTTCTGCAATCGTGCAATAAAACAGTTTTACTGTAGCAACTTCCTGCATTGCGATTTCAAGTAAATAGTGTCCAAAAGCTGCGATTTTCAAAAGCTGGGAAAGTGAGTTTCCTGCATAATCAGTTTTAAAACCCAGATTCCTGTAGAATCAATTTTGTAATCGCACAACCAAACACATCCTAAATGCAAAACCAAACGAACAAAAGACCTCACAAGGATGGGAGATATTCAATAGTAGAACTTTTCTGAACATTCGGAAAAATTTGTTGTACACTTGTGACTGAATATGAGGCAATGAGAGTTGTTCTATGCCATGCAACATGGAAACTGCATTATTTCGATCTTGCTCAAAGCATGCCATTAACAGAAGGGTTGGCTGTACATATAAGATTTTCAACTGGTTGAAATATAATTTATCTATCCACATTAAATAGGACTCATTTTGGTGTATACTAGTATTTCAAAATTCTAACAGGGGCTTTTGGTAAATATACAGGGGAGATGAAAATTTTGTTCGTAGGGGAAGGTCCATAGTTTTCATTTCTTTTTTCACAGGATTGATGGAGGTGTTAGTGACAGGCATTCTGAGGCAAAAAATGTCTCAGTTTACTATAACGTCAAAGGCTACGTTCAAGTGTCATTATTGTAAAAGAATATGAATTACTCAAAACAGAAGTATTAAACTGAGAATCAGGAGAGCAATGTGAACAATTGAGGGAGGGAGTGTTAGAACACACCTGCAGTGTAGGTTCTTTAGAAAGGATGACACTCCCTGACTCTTCAGGTGGTTGAGGTTTCACTGGATGATTTTTGACCTGTGCAAACAAAAGTAGACATGATATTAAGTGAAATTTATATAGAACAAAGTTCATGCCAACATTTGAAGGTTTTAAATACTACCAAAAACCCAATTCATTTTGAAAAATCCATGGTTCAATAGTAATGAAGGAAAGGAAGCTGTTGATTACCCAGCAGCGCATAATGTCCCAGATAACATTCATCGGGGCATCCGTTTTTTGTGCAAGGGGATTAACATGACTCCCTGAGATTCGATAACCTGCATTGATAACTGCAGAGCGGAACATAATAGCTGAGGGAGAGGTGCATTTCAGGGTCGCACACAGGTTGTGGAGACTTAAGAAGAGAGGAACATCAACCAACTCCTGCATGACATACAATATTGTCAAACAGATGTGCATGTGAGAAAGGAATCATGTAAACATACAACAAAACCTTCAACTTTCCACAAATATATTCATATCTAATCTATCCTTTGTTGTCTTCCATTTATCCATTTCAACAGTTATATCTCTGCTACACTCATTTTCTGGTCATGTTTTTACAATTCCAGACACTTTAAATACATAAAAAGTCACTGACCTTATATTGATTTTATAAAATTTTCATTTCAATTCATGGTAATCACATAATACTCCAATATACTCCACTTCAATCATACAATTTCACATTCCTCGTTAATAAATCCTCAATAACGAAAATGTCACTCTCAGATATATCTTACCCACCAATATTGATTATGTCTTTTTCCTTATTTTCTTGTTAAAGTTACATTCTATATATTTAATATTCATCCCACTTATTTTGAAATTTTTAGATTATAAATCTTCTTTATATCTAAATGTTAAATACTTCTTTAGTGTCAATAACATCAACAAACAACATACACTTGAGAAATATTCTTTTGGATATGCTTCCATGACAAATGAAAAGGGATGAATCAACGTCGTGATAGAAAATGCACTCTATCTTTCCTCCCACTATTCTAACACTAGTTACTGATCCATCATAAATGTCTAATTTTTTTTTATATAACTACAGGGAACTTGATTTTCCTCTAAAATCCACCACATAACCTTCCTAGGGGCCCTAGCTTGTCTTCTCGTGATCGATGAAAATCATTTGGAGATGTCTTCAATTCTCCTTTAACTTTTCCATTCCTCTCCTTAACAAATATATAACTTCTGTAATTGATCTCCCTGATGTAAAACTACATTAATAGTCTGATATTCTTGTTTCATACCTGAGTCTATGCTCCTTTACTCTCCCAAAATTTCATAGTATTGATTTATGAGTATAAAAGATAATTTATGTAATATTGTAAATCCACTTGATATACATGGACTAAAATAATCTTTCTGTCTTTAAAATCATATTGATCAAGTTAATAAGCTATGTTATTCCTTCATCTTCTAAATACTTCCAGACTTCTACAGGAATAAAATTAAACAAATCTATTAATTCTTTAAATTCTACGGAACATGGCACAAATGCTCGATATGCAATGAATATCACATGGCACATGCAAAACTATTTTTTCTATTAAAAAAACTTAATGACTTGTGGTTCCACAAGAAAATTAAATTAAATCATCAAAAATATTTCTCCATTTAACATTGCAAGTGTTCCTTATTTTTTGTTACCCCCTCAATGTAATGAGTTTTTTGTGTTTTTGTATTGATGTGGTGAGGTCCCACTTTTCCTTGGAAAAAAAAAGTGCTGAAAGGAGAACTATTTGGAAGAATGGCAGCCAAACGCTCTTCAATAGAGCAGGTGAATTGAAGTGCAATTGTTGATGGTAAGTGTTTTGGAATTCTGTACCTCAGATATTGTAGTCAACACAGCAGAAATCTTATCATAAGCTGGATACCTCTCTTTTTCAGCTGTAACGTCTGCTAAGGTGGAAGCCACCCATTCTTGGTCATGGATAGGAGCTGACCATATTGGCCCACCCATGTTATATTTTTTCCCGCAATCACTACAATCTTGAGGCACTACAGGACCGAAACCTGGCATATATCTCACATTATTGTTCTTGAGAAGCAAAAAACAAAGGTGTTAGGGCAAAGATCAATCTGATGTAACAACCAAATTTGATTTCCAAAGAATATATATTTGGATAGCAATCTCAAAAAGATGTATGCTTTCCAATAAATGAGATGATGATGGGAACATCGTTTGATATATACCTTGGTAATGGTTCTTCCAAGAGATTGCAAATGGAAAGAATCACATCCAACACACTGATAGACATAGGAAAGTTTAAGAGGGGTTTTCTTCATAGCGCTTGCAGACCTGAAAATAATCTAATTGCAAACTTAAAATTCTAAATAAGCCTAAGCAGTAATATCATGAAAGTTATATGGGAAAAACAATGGGCTGAATAGTTCATAGTTCAAAAAGTGATTATAAAACAAGAACTGTTTTGGAAAGCCAAATCAACATAATCAAAAGAAGAACCAGCTCAAGAACAAGTTAAATTCAAACCCTTGTCCAATCAACTCATTAGAAGGAAGTGATGTGGAATATGACCGATCCCAGTTTAAATCAATCATTCCCAAAACTAATTCAACTGTATCTACAAACCACAATTAGAATTGTGGGATGAGAGAGAAAGAGTAACTCTTAAAACAGATATATTCATGGAAACCAACAAAAAGAAAATGAATGGAAAAAGGACCTCCTTTGCAAAAGAAAAACATATGGTAATAAATTTTGTGATCTCATTGCATGGACAAGAGAATCAAGCAACTCACGTGTATACGCGCACAAAAACTCGGATGTAGAAATCCATATGTACAGAGAGTATTGGAACAATATATCTCTTGTATCTATTAGCATGGCTCTGCATTTTTCAAGATCATGTAGATTTCAAAGTTAGGAGCATTACTTATTAAAATCATATCCAGAATGTATTATATATGGACTTAAAAGTACCTCAATGCTGGCAAGAAGGATCCTCAAAGCCATTTCATGACAATATTTCCCTTTCAAAGGGTAGGAACCATACCTGATTCCACATTAAAATTAGAATGAGATACCCACTAATAGAGAAGCAAAGGAAAAAAAATATTACTTAATATAATTAAGTACAAAAACTCACTTTGAATAGCACACCTCCCCATTGCTACCACATAGCACTGCCATATCAGTAGCTGTGCACATTAACATGCCTCCATCAGCAACTGATTGCACTGCCGAGTCCAAGAAAACAGAAGGTGAACCATAAGGATCAAGATCAACCTGAAATTGCGATCATCAAGAATGGGTGAGATTTTCCATGGAACCAAATCTGGTGCTAGGGGGTCTACAACCATGATGTTCTAGACGTAAAGATTGCATAGAGTAATTGACAGAAAATATAAAACTCAATGTTTCTCATTAACTTAACGTACATTAGAAGTCATTAAGTCTGCATTTGAGGTTATTACGTGTCAGGAGGCATTGCAGGGAATTGCATCATGGAATCAACTTAACAGCTAAGAATTTTGTGTAATAATTAAGATGACACACTGGGATCAAATGCAGTCAGCCATAATCACGAACATCACATTGGATAGTGGACTGAAGCTGACCATTTTGTGTGAAGACATCTTACAGAAATAGTTTCCCACTGGCAACTCCACTTCACTTTATGTTTGAAGAAGTTTTCAAACAAAATAAAAGGCTTTATCATGCACTAACGGCAATATGTACCCTGCTATATTCTGTGTTAAAAGTATTTTACAAATCCCTGTTGCATTCCTTCTAACAATATAGATGACTAATCAAGCACTCATAGGATGGAAAGCCATGACAATTTTATATGTTAAATTTATCCAAAGAAGATTGTCATTGTACACATTGTCCATCAAATCCATGTGTAGCTCATACTTTCCCACCAATAATGTTACAATGAGTACACAAGAAAGTTTTTAAAGAAAACTTCCAGGATTGCAAAATAGAACATGCAAACTATAATTACCACATCAAATTCTTTTTGGTGGGTGAGCATGTGAACTCGAGCATCAGCAAGATGGGATTCCACCTTTGAACATGCAATCGATCCATTAAATTGTATATTCCTCTGGCACGCTTCCACAGATGCTGCAAAGGTATTTTTTTGGTTTAGTCTTCTAATAATATTTGAAGACAAAATACAACATGTGATTATCTAGTACAACTTCAACTGACATGATATTTTCCAAATGCATATTGACCCACACAACAATGAAAAATACCTTTATCATTGTCTAACGCTATAACTTGACCGATGCCATCAACTTCACGAGCATATCTAATCGCTCTTAACCCAGAAGCAGCCAAGGCCTAAAATATATAGTCAATGTACAACCGTGCATATATGGTAAGAAGAAAGTTAGAAAAACTTAAGAAGGCTTAAATAGAAATAACACCCAAGAATGGAGAAACCTCAAGAACTCTTGGAGGCTTTAGCTCCCCATGACCTTTAGCAGATAGGGTTCTCAGTGGTTCAGTAGAGGTATCATTTTGAACATCTTGAGAGGGGTCTTCACATACTCCATTGGACTTTTCATCATGAGGAGTAGATGATCTTTCCCCTACAGGTCCAGAATTAGTATCATCAGACAACTTGGATATAGGATTGGCCTTTTTGTCGAACATTGCAGCATGCTCTTCTCTGCGTTTGGATATGAAGGTCCTCAACAAAGCAATGGACATATCTCTGTTGTTCACCTATGTCAATATAAAAAAGGTTGATGTTATCTGTGGATAAAAGGATAAGGTGGATTTAGAAAGAAAAGCATTGCAAGAAAATGTCAAAATATGTTTGTCATGTTGAAATGAAACTTCAGACACAGTAATGTCATCCACCGAGAGAGACCATAACCCAAGTTGAAAAAAAAAACTGCAAATTTTCATCTTTAATAAATCATTACAATAGACTAGTTCATCTCATAGTGTCACTAAAGCCTCTCCTTAGTCCAAACTTCCAAATTCATGAAAACAAAAATTCCCATAACAGTTTCATCAAAATCCTTCAGCTGGAAGGACCTCATTGGAGATTGCCAGCATGTCAAACGAAAAAGTAGCCAGTGAAATTTGGTTTGGAAGACTATAAATTGGACCTCATTGGCCACTGAAATGAGATTGACCTTAAAGTTTTATTGACAAGAATCCTCTAGAAACAAAGTGTCACTTAAGCGCAGAAATTCTTAGACTCCAAGCGAATTCAGTGGAATCCAATCTCCATGAACGAAGACAAAGTTTAGACAAAAAGAAATTGAGCAGGGACTCAGTATGAGATAAGAGTGCCCATGTCTCGGAACAAAGACGAACGAATCAGCTCGCCTGGTTTTTGAAAGAAAGATGATTACCGATCGATAAGAGTGAAAAGAAGGCCAACGAAGGTCAGTTATTTAATTAAAAAAGAAAGAAAAGAACTCGCGACTATGATTTCTTCATTATAGATTGAGATCTTCTTCGCTACGCACCTTTCCCAGGTGGTAAACATCTATTTAGAGAGCCTAACCATAGCTTGACATTATGCTACCTTGTCCTAGTTTCGGCATTCTGGTAGGTCCTCAATAAGTAAAAAGAAAACATTTTGCTCAGATGGATTTGCCCTCTGCATCATGGAGTCAATTTTAAAAAATCCCAAACCAAGAGAAATCTTGAACATATCAATTCTGTGAGTTATATATAGCAGAAAAAGATTTGGATCCGGGATATTCTTCTCGCAGAAAAAGATTTTGCGAGAAAAGCAAATTCAAATTGTTGCTTAATGTTTTGATCCAGGATATTCTTCTCACAGAAAAAGTTAACTTGGTCAGCCATACCACACATCTAAGATTTTCTTTAGTATCCTAAACATTAACTGTGCTATCATTCTGCAGGTGTGAGTGTTCACAGACCTCCATTTTCAATGGGAAAACACTAAACAAAGTACCTAACACAGATTTCTCTATAGGCACCTATGTGGCACCACTATAACTCTACTTGAACCACATAGTGGATTTAACCAAAGGGCCACAAGAGCAAATGTCAACAAAATGGTGTGAGTTAACTGTTGTTTAATATTGCATTTTTAAAAAAAATTTCCATATCAAAATTTGAGTGAAATATCACATGTTCTTCAAAAACAAAATCTTTTTCTGATGCCTTTTACTCTATTTTCCCAATGAAAATGATATTAATATCTCCATTCAAGGAATCACGTGCTCAAGCTCCTGATCGAAACACAAGGCATTTATTTTCAATAATCATGCTAGATGCCCCATTGTCTGCATTTTTTTAGGACTAGCTGATGTTCCATGCCTAACATAAATTTTTAACTCTGAGAAGCTCATTCATCTGCTCAATGCGTCAGCTTCATATTTTCTGTTTTAACTCGCTGTTTTGATTTCTATTCTCTCCATTTCCACTAAATTGTGCACCTTTTTTCTTCATGAATGATGATTGGTAGGATTCCTACCTTCTTCAACAATAAAAAAAACATAAAAAATTTCTTGCTCGAGTACAGATGTGCCACACATTGAACTTTCCACCTGATTGCACTAATTGCATCGATGGAACAAATTTTTCAATGATTCCATTGTAATAAAAATTAATTGATAGGAAATAACACTTACTAATACTCTGCTCACAAAAGCATAAAACAACAAAAGTATGAAGCTTTATCAAGTACTGCGCAAAAGAATCATGAATATCTAAACCCTCAATAAAAATTAGTAAGAAATTCATAAATATAGCAATTCCAAATTAGACTTCATGAACACAAAAAAATTACAGAAAAATCATCAAATCATATGAAAACCAGCAGAAAAAATTCGCATCGAAAAACCAATCAAACAGTCAATCTGAACCTTAAAAGATACAAATTTATTTATGCCCCTAATAACAAGGCAATAGAACTTCAAACCTCAAATATAAAAAAATCATAATAAAAACAAACATTTTTTATCCAACAAAAACCAAAAAACACAGAACATCTCATCACCAAATATTCAAAACTCATAAGAAAACCCATAAAAAAAAAAACAACACCACATAATCAATCAAATCATAAAAGTCCAATCAAACCCAAAAAAAAGTTTCCATTTTTATCAAAACCCATCAAACAAACATCCACCAGAAACCCCAAGCAACCTATCACTAAAGCATAAAAAAACCCAAATCAACCAAAACAAAAAACAATTTAAAAAAAGAAGTCTTTCCAACCAACCGCAGCAAGTCAAACAAAACCCAATTAAAAAAAAAAAACACACCTGGGCCTTGTTGAAGAAGACGTTGTTGCTCGAATGCATGAGTATCTCCGCCTCCCCTTCTTTGATCACCACGTAGTCCTTCACCTTATCTTCTCCCTCTCCAGCCATCTCTAACAGAGGCTGCTGGTCTACTGCGCTTGAGAGAAGGCAAAGATTCGGCTTTGATGGCCTTCGATGGAGTTTCAGTGACGCAACGACGGCTCTCATGCAATGGTTGCCATATATTGATTGGTCCGATTTTATGATTCCCTTGTTTTTAATGTCTTTATGATTCTTGATTTCAGTGTGAGATGCGATGGGAAAACCCTAGACGGACACTTAAACCCTAATTTTTTTTATTATTTATTGATTCATAAATTGGTGCACATTAGAATGTTTTGGTTGACTTTGCTAAAGTGAGCAAGGATGGTGATTTGTGAGTTGATGGGATAGTGGGTGGGCCGTTTATGGGCCTATTTTTGGATCACTCTGCAATCGGAAAATGTTACAGTCAATTAAGATAAGTTACATCCAACACATTTTCATCCTCAATTTCAGTCTACATGTGTTTTGAATTTTTTAAAAATAGTATACATCATCTAATAATGTACATGCTTTTATAAAAAATGTAGCATATACTCCAGTAAATTGCATGGATGTATTTATAGAAAATATAAAAAATTCTTTTGAAACATATGCCTTGTTAACATGAACATATGCGTCGATAAAAATCTATTGACGCATATAGGACTGGAATTGGGGTTAAAAATTGATCTGGGTGTAACAGCGTCCATCCATTTTACAGTCTAAAACACATACTACACATGTTTTTATTTATTTAAAAATTATATATCTCATCTAATGATATATATTTGTTTGGTAATTGTGAAGCATGTATTCTAATAAATTGAATGATATCATACATTAAAAATGTGAAAATTTTCAAACGAGATATATATATACCTTGATACCATGAGTAGAAAATGCTAACGATGGATAAAAGGCTGTATTTAGAATAATAAAAAGGACTCAGTGTAATAGAGCTTCATTGCACTCAGTCTGTTTTAAAGTCCAGAGGCAGGGTCCCCAGCTAAGCCAATCAACGGGTCAGGTTCGAACCGGGGTTCTTGAAAATCTAGACCCGGACCGGGACCCAGCAAACCTGGGTCCAACCCGACCTGAGACTATTATGTCCCAAAGAAAAACATCTTTAGCAACCCTGATGATTTCTTAGTTGTAGCAGAGAAATTCATTGAAGAGAATGGTACAGAGGCATCTGAGAAACTCGCCAGTTAAAGCATGATCGTGCAAATGAGGCATACTTTGACTCCCTGTTTTTATTTGCATCCAGTGATATATTTCTGTTTGTTCATCTCTTCATTCGTTCTGGTCATATTTGATTTGTGTTGATGATTTAAATTAAAGGTTCACTCACATTTGGTTGATGCATGACAACTGGAATGACCTCATGGATGTTAGTTGTTAATATAAATGTGGTTCTTACCCATCCATTTAAAATCTGGGAAGCCTGTTGAATTGGATTCTGAGAAATGTGATCATGTATTATTATAAGTCAGTGCTGATTGTAGTAGTTCATAACCCTTTCTTTTTTCCCGTTGAACATCTCAGTTCAATTTGACACAGTGACTTTAATTGATGTTGGAGATCTCCAGTCATTCCAAACTCCAAACCATGATACAGAGTCAGTACTAATGGACAACTTGATAAATGGGATATAGTGGCAAAATGTTATGGATAAAAAAAGAAATAAGTTACAATTTGATAGATGAGATACAAAATTATGAGTCAACTAATACTAATAGCCTAATAACATATGAATTTATTTATAAATCAGTTGGGTCTCTGGTCCATAGAATCGGGTCAGGGTAGACCCGGACCTAAACCTGACATTTGTATGTTTAGGTCCAAATTGGATTGTGTATATTATATGTGTAATCGGGTCCAGGTCGGGTCAGGTTCAAATGACACTTAATGGAGCTTGTGAGTGAGACCTATAAATTTTAGGTCCAAATCGGATTGTGTATATTATATGTGTAATCGGGTCCATGTCGGGTCGGGTTCAAATGACATTTAATAGAGCTTGTGAGTGGGACCCATAAATTAAGACCTGGGTGGGTATAATGACTGTTCACATAATTATCCTAATTGTAATATTGCATTCGGATATTGTGTTTTGAAGGCACGTATTCAGAAAAGAAATCATGTCATGTCAATGGCAAATTGACACATATTTTGTTATCAATTTCACTTTCAGATAATAACTAATTATAAAATCTAAAATTTAGTTGTGTTTTCCATCCCAAATCTTCACAGGGAATGCCAATTATTTTTTGAGTTGCAACTTTTTATTTTTGGATTTTGGTTTTTGAAGGTGACAACAAAAAAGCTAATCGAGAATATCTTTTTCAGACTCATTAATTTAATTTAATTAGAGCACAAATTTTTTAAAAAAATTGGTTCTAAACAGGGTCTGACAACACTTTCTTTCTTTGTAAAACGTATCATAATGTCTCCCTCACTATGTTCATTGGAAGTCAATTTCAAAGTTGAGGACTGTGGACTTTTATTTATCAATATTTCCACATCAGAAATTATCACAAGTAACATCTACTTAACATCCAAACCACTCAAAAAGGACATTTTAATCACAGTTCTCACTGAGACAAACTAAATCTGTTATGAACTGTTACAAAATTACATGATGATAATGGATTGGCTAAATAATTTGAGATCATCAAAATTATGTATGAAACATCACATACAAAATGCAATAATGGCAAAACTAAGAATCTCAAATGCCATAATGTAACAATAATACACAACACTAATCACATAATAATGTAGACATGTCTGATTAATGCTTTGAATAATGTTTAAACCAGCCCTACTTTAACTAAATTTTTGGCGATGATAATATATACATTCATCCGGAGAGCATACCCTCCAAAAGTCCAAATGAATGCATGTACACCACTGGGGCTGAAAACAAAATGTATCATATGCCCACTAAATGAAAATATGTATCCGCTAAAAATAAGATTAAAAATAAGGTTGGTTCATACAACATACACTGGCTTTAGCTCTTGAGAAGGCCCAAGTCTGGAAATGGGAGATGGGAAGATATAACAAACACAAAAACCACAAGACTGCATGAACTGTTACAATGAGTATACTGCGACATGAATTCGCAATATCAGAAATATGAGAAGCTCTAATATAAAGGAATTTTGATAAATAAATACAGACATCTTTTGTCCAAGCTAAAAAGTTGGAAATGTTCAGTCTAAAATGTTGCACCTGAACATTCTTTAAAATTTTCAATGAGGTAAAAAAATTGACACTGCAGGCAGATAAGGAAGCAAGAGAGCTTTGTGTTGATTGTTCTTCACAGGCTTTGAATGCTTCGCCCCACGACTCCCCTGACATGTCATACATGGAGGCCTCCCCAAGATTCCCAGATCATAATCCCTTCTACATCTGACCAAAGATTTTAGTGAGGAAATAAAAGTAGGTGTTATTTTGATGTCATATAACAAAAGAGCTTTGATAAACCCAGAACCACTTCAAGTTTCATACCTTTATATCAGTGCATATACATTCATATGAAAGTGCATTCATTACTATATGCATTTTATATGAAGGTATAGGCCTTCTCATATCTCAAAAGGTTTGTGCCAATTCAAGCATTTCAAATCCATTGATAGCCCAATTGAGATTTTAATTGGTGAAGCAAAGACAATGTAGGCACTCAGATTTTACAATAGAAAACTCATTCTAGATGATTTTATCAGGCATGAAAATTTGTGTCAACTTGTAATTCTCGCAAAATCATGTTTTGCCTACCCAAGTGATTGAAAACTGAAATCTATCAAGAAAAAGTTTCTTTTTTCTTTTTCAGGATTTCTTAGAGAGCAATATGAATAACTGAAATTCTGAACATAAATTAACAAATTTATCTTACCACAATTTAGTACGAAGCACTTTGGCATTCTGGAAGTGTCTGAAAAATTGAAATACTTGATCTTTTCTTTTCTATGGATTTCTCATCCATAAATATGATAGTAATGCCACAAGACCGGTAAAAGGTCTATTATAATCTCCTTTTAATGGCTAAATAGCCACGCGTGTGATATAATGAACTGGTTTCCATATCTTTACTAGAATGTTTGACAGCCAAACTGGAAATTATGAAAGTTGGCTAGCACCATGGGTTTGCTATTCTGCCTCCGGTCATCCAAGATGTGCAGTTTTTCAAGATTTGCTGTGCCCATGTCGTATTTCCTTGTCAATGCTCCATGGCAGATAAGAGACTAACTCAAATATGGTGATGCCATATGGCCAAGCAAGACATGAGATCATATAGCTTGATAGTCATGCATATATGGACCATGGTGATAGATCTACATTACTTAAACAAAGGGACATCTCACAAACAATAATCTGATCCAGGATAAAAAAAAATTAGTTGGGATTTTTAATATTCCATTGAGGTTAAAATTTTTAGAAAAACCATACCTGAATGCATTTTAACAAATACAGAGTATCATACATGAAAACTAGAATAACAACATGAGAAGGCATTATTTACCATTAATTGATAGGAAGGCAGTTGAAAATCACGCTTTCCTGCTTACGATGCACCGACCTGCTTTGCAGTTCTGCACTCTGAAGAAGAGAACACAAATGAAGAAAATCAATAGTCTGAATGTCGAAAGATGTAATTTGTCTGGCCTACAAAATTTACCGCAAAGCTAGCAGCAGTGGGAACCAGCATGGATTCCATATGGTCCTTGTCTACTGAATTCATCTGAGACAATGAAAACTTATTCGGAACCACATTAGTAGATGATGAAAAATGGCTGATATTACGATGAGACTGCACATCTTGGATGAATGGAGGCAGGGCAATCGGGATCCTTTGTGATTGAGATGACAGAAGAGAGAGAGCACAACTAGCGTCTGATTGTGAATTCATAATTGGCACATGCGACTGCACGTTATACGTAGTCTCATCTTCCATTTTCATGCGTATGGACTGATTGATATTTTCATAGTTTACTTCAACAAAACTCGAAAAAATGTCAGGACAAATAAATGATGTCCTGCCTGATAAGGAAGTTCCTGAAATTGAATTACCTGTGAACATAAAAAATAGAAAATATGAGAATTTTTTTTATTCTTAACATCAGGGGGCACATCAGCATGTTCAATAAGATGCAAAAATCATAATGCATTGTTTTCCTTCCCTGGTTGTCCACTACTAGGTAGATGTGAACTCATCCTGGGATATGATTATGACAAATGCTGAACTTATTCTGCATTGCACATTACTTATTTAGAAACACTAGTTTTATTATAAAAATCTTGTGTTGGATCCTCTTATGCGTAACATGATAGTTATAACCCATAGATCTCTTTTGGCAGTGGAATAAAAAAATTGGCCAAGTTTACCACAATGTAGGGTATTGTGATACCAATCCATTTTTATTTTTGAAAAGTTAAGTTAGTCTTGTTGAATAAACCACTTTAATATAAGTTGTTATATAACAAAGTTTGGTAATAACAGTTTACAACTTCAACAATATTATAAAACACACACACGCACGCACTCACACCCACGCATGCATGTGTGTGTGTGTGTGAACTTACAAATAATCAAAAATAAAAAGAATGATGGTACTAGCAATTAAATAACTTCTCAATATGATTTACTAGCAATTTAATAACTTCTCAATATGATTAACCAGTTAGGAATGCAATCAAAAGGCATTTCAAGTTTTTGATCTATTCAAATGCAATCTAAACTGGCCAGTCAAACCAATACTGAAAGCTGAGGACTTTGGAGTAATCAGTAGTGGTCCCTCTCTCTCGCTCGGCCCCTTTTTCAGGGACCGTTTTTGGGTTAGGTTTTCTCTGTAGTTTGATAGCTGTTGTTTTGGGTTTTGTTTTTTCTTATGCTTGTTATCTTGGGCTCTCTCTATTTTAATAAAATGCAGGTGATTCGCCTACCATTTCTCAAAAAAAAAAAAAAAAAACCTGATACTGATGAATTTAAATGGTTCCTTCCTTGGGAAATAAACTTTTCATTCAACTATCTAGAATTGTTCAATAGTGCTGTTTGGCACATCCCATCAAGAAAAACGGCCTATGGCCTAATTAATCATTGCAGTCTTAATAAATCTTCAAATAATCACTCTTGAGTAAAGATCTCAGATTTCTATTTCAGCAATTGAACAGGTTTGCTATTTACAAACATATATAGCAACGCTACTGAAACTACATCCTGTAAGTATTGGAGTCAATATATTGGCATTAAATGTTTTTAATCTGGTGCATCAATAATCATATGCATAATTCATTCAGCATAGATTATCATCTTAAACAAACATACTGAAAGATTGAAGCAGCCTTCCAGTTTTGATGGAGCGATTGTCAATACGTGGCTTCCTTCTGCGCTCGTTATGGCCAGCAAGACGCTTGCGACAACTTCGCTTTCCATCATCAAATTCACTTAGCAAATGAAATCTGCACAGGAATATAAAAAGAAAATCAAAAGATGCTTTAGAATGAAATTTCCCATTGGATTTATTGAATACAGATATTAATTTGACCCAAATGCTGGCATAAAAATGTAAGATTGTATCACAAAATAGACTTGCTTATATGTAATCATAAAATGTGCTACTATAGAATTTAATTATCTGAAATATTAAGCACCAATATTCGAAATTCAAGTAAATAACACACATGTTCAAATTCTCAAATTGAATTTCCTCTCCCAATCCTAGTTATAAGATAGCTAAAATATTAGAAGTTCTGAAATTCTAGCTCTGATCTACATACATGTCATCTTTGTATATGGTGTCATTTTGGGTTGTCACCCCCAATCCTCACGATCTTTTTCCCTGTCCAGCCCCTCTAAATGCCATCTCTCTATTACTGGATACCAAATACGCGTTTACGAAACAAAACTGTGTATCACATAGGTACAGGGCCCACAGAAAATCATGATTGAAGAAGTATGTATTCATTTGTAGGTGAGGTTTAATGTCTTTATACTTAAGCTCCCACTGGTGTCAATAAGATCATGCTGAGACGTGTTATTTCACATTTTTTATTATTCTTTACTTACCAAAAAAAAACTAACTAATTTGCCATGTTATTGTGTAGAAAGGAACTCTTAAATCTTCAGATACAGTATATCGGACTGCTATGTTACACTACCGCACTGTGCTACTCTAATCCTGAAAGCTAAGCACGAGCTTCCAATGATAAAACGTAAACCTGATTTTATCCATGACAATTCAACCATATTCCTAATCAGCCCTTAATCACAAAACCCATATACACTCTACTTTTCATATCTTGAATCTTTTACAAAACCAACACGAAAGCATGCATAAAATGCAGTCCTTCGGAAAGGAATGGCATCTACAAACTATAGAGAAAGATTACCAATAAAGAAAGACTATAAATAAATTTATCCATCCCATCCCATCCCCTAAACCATGAATTTCATATGCATACCAAAATATTGTCGTCATTTGTTAAAATAAGGATATTCTTAAATTTGTTAAAACAATTCTAAGTTCATAAATAGTCATTGTGAAGCACATGACATGGACATGAAACAAACCTGCTGCATTGCTGACAGAACCTCTGTTCGATATTATTCACAATGACCTTTGCAGTTTTTGAGTGAACTTCACAAACTTTATGCCTCTTGTGATAATCTTTTGAAGAACTAAGATCCATGTTACATCCGTAAACCTGGCAAACCGAAGGCAGTCCATTCAGGCTTGAAGACCGGATTCTCTTTTTAGGCACCAGAGATGCAAATGAAGAGTCTGCCTTCATCTTATTCGAATGTTTACCATTCTTGGAATCCCTATAATCAGCCAACCTTCCAAGTTTCAAATCTATGAGTGCTGACTCCTCTTCTCCAATAGCCACCTTCCGATTCATTGAATGTGAAGAAGACAAAGCATCCTTACTAACATTAATTGTACCACCCAATAGCCCAACCATTGGTTTCTCATGAAATGACTTACTAATACTCTCAGAGAAACCAAAATCAACAAATCTCTGGTCATAAATTATGTCTCCTACAGGGACCACCAAGGAATTATCATGGTCAGAGGAGTTCTTCAGGTCCCAATTTGATATCACTTTTCTTGGTACTGCAAAAGCATCAGATGGAAGTGCATCATCAGACCACAAGAAATCTTTCCCTTCAGACCCACAGTTCCATGACTCCATTAGTATTCACTCAAGCATCAATATTGTGCATATATTGATTATTTGAATGTAGAGTTTCAATACCTGCACATACAATCAACCACAAATAGAACAACTGACATTAGTTTCTACAACTAAAGCTTAAAAATGGGAAAAATATGAAAGAATCAATCATAATATTATACATAATAATAAACCCCATTATCTAATAAAGATCATTTTCTTTTTCTTTATATATTCTAAATCAAAGGTCACATACAAATACAAAGGAAATTGAATCACAAGATCATAAGCAAAATGCATGTGGATTTATGAAATTAAACAAATGATATCTCCTCTATCAGAGTTTGAAGTTCTAAATCCATTTGATCCAAGATTTTATGAACCTTCTAAATAACATGTCATAAGGAAGATCAACTTCTCATATCTGCATAATAACTTAGAAGACCAAAAAGTTCTTCCCAAAAGATTTCAACAAACGCAAAAAAAAGTCCAAACATTAGCAACCTATTATAAAGATTTTATTAGAAAAAGGAAAACAACAGAGGAAAGACAAATTTTGGAACAAAATTAAGGAAAAAAAATTGAAAAAAAAATTGTGAGATTAATCAGTACTTCAAATACTTTGCCATCCAACCCAAATGAACAAGAAACCTTATGAAGAACTAATGAACACCCACAATTATAACTGCAGAGACGCACCCTTACGTATTGGATATAAAGAAAAACACAACAAGTGGAGGAAAAGAAAGAAGAATCTTCAAATCTAACAAAAATCATATCTTGCATTCATTATCAATCATGACATGTGAGCAGTCCCCAATGCAAAAGAATCAACCAAACATCAAAAGAAGAACCACAAAAGGCACACTAACTACAGTTTGAAATGGTCCCTCCCCCCAAAACAAAGGATAAATAAACAAACACTAAACACCCACCCCCTTGTGGAATCAAACAAATGATTTCCTGTCTCACTCTCTCGTCCTTTCCTCCTCCACAACCCAAAATCAGTAAAAGCCCCGTCAAAGCAAATGCAACCCATTTTGGCAAAAACTGAGGAAACCCATTATTTTATAGAGGTGTCCACACAGAGAGAAGACAATATGGGTAGTTTTATTATGGAAAAAATTGCATTTAGCCCCCTGAAAGATTGCAGATATCTATATCTATATCGACCATTTGTTTTCCAAATATCCATATAACCCCCCTGAAATTACGCGGTCAATTCAAATTTCCTCCCGCCATTACCGTTGTAAAACTGGTGTATGGTTAAGTTAACCCCACATGGTAGATTGACTAAAATATCCTCCACAAGTCTGACGTGGAAGAGGGAGACGATGGAGATGATGGATTGGGTTTGGTGGTGGTGGTGGTGGTGGTGATGCCTATGAAGTTGAACCAGACCTTGTTATGTTTTTTTTTTTTTTAATGGAGGGATCTTGTAACTGACTTTACGGTGGAATTGAGTAGATTACTTTCGCATGTGTACTCCTAAATTCACAGAAATACACAGAGGTTAAGTTAACCCGAATACTCGATATTAAAACGTACCTTTAACATAAGTAAAACCTGACCGTTGTTCTTTGACCACTGGTGGGTTACCTTGCTATGTTGAATGTTTGTTATCAAAAGGTTGAATGCTTCTATGTTGGTATTCTCATGGTTGTTGAGTGGTTATTGAATGGTACAATCACATGACCTGTTACAGCTTCAAATTGTTCATGTTGGTTTGAATCAGTTATACAAAAATGAGTTTATGTTCAAGTTTGCATCAGTTACAGCAGGTTCATGATACAAACAAGTCTAGATCAGTTGGAAGATGTGAAAAAAGGGTTCAATGATGTTTTAAATCATCCAAATCCCAGCTGAAAAATAGATTGTTTTTTTTAAGAATCGATCTACCAGGATTTAATCCCTTAATTGTTTGGAGGAAGGAGCGCAGCAGCACAATTTTGTGTTTTTTAGGTGATTAGAGAGATCAGTTTGAATGTCTTTTTAATTTCAGGGGTTATTTGAACATATATATATTTGTAACACCGTTAAGTGGACAAATATTCCTAGAATATTCATTAAATTTTAATAGAAAACTAACATGGGGATGTATATAACTATAATAAAAATTAGGGAGTTATATGAATATTTAAAAATCTATTGACATGGATATCGACAATCTTTAAGGAGGCTAATGCATTTTTCCCTTTTATATTTGTATTGGAAAAGGTGGAGTTTTTTTAATGAGGTGGGTGGGAGAGGGAACAGCAGTAGTAGACTGGGGGCCTGGGGGCATGTCTGTTTATGGACATCTTAATCAAAAGAAGGCTTTGTACTAGCTTTTTTTTTTTCTTTTTTTCTTCTTCTCTTTTTGTAGGCTTTTTAGGGGGGGGGGAAGATCACCATTCTTTCCAAAGTGGGAAAGAATTGAGTGGATCAGTGAGTAGATTTGGATGCTTTTATACAATATTTTTATAGTTTCTCTTTGCAGTATTATATATCTAGTTAATCCTACACTCACGGTAAGTCGATAATCATATGTTTCATCTTTTACAAAAATATATATTTCATTATGTAAGACTACAAGGGAACATTTTTTTATGTGAGCGAGTCAGCGAGACGATCATTTTAGAAAAAAAACGAGGTATATAACTCATGGACAACTGTGAAGATATAGAAGATTGCAGATAGATCGTAACGAGGACTATTTGTAACAACGTTTTTTATTCCCTCTCACAAAACTTAATGCAATTCCTTCCTTTTACGAAAAATTGCCCATATACAAAAAATTTATTTGCACAACACAGTCTTTTCTTTGCTAATAAAAAGATAGATATTATATTTTAATAAAATAAACACAAAAGATGACAAAAAATCCAAATTGAAAAGAGACATACAAAACAAATAAAAAAGCACCTAGTTAACTTATACATTTTATTCCTAAGCGTGCGTCTATGAACACGATTTGATTCTCAGACATCATACTTTTTTGTATTTATGAAAAATTGATTTCCAAAAAAAAAAAAACATATTTTTTCAGTTGTTTGAAAAACAGCTTTGAAATGACACTAACAAAAAAAAGGAATCATGCTTTTCAGTTAATTATTTAAAATTGAGGAGAATTAGAAAAATTAATGTTTTCACCATTTGGCTTCATATAAAAATAAAATCATTCAAACCATGTTTCAAATGGGAGGATTGAGTTCAATTACTAATAACATATATATTATTCTTACTTAGTTGTTTTTTTTTTAAGAAAGGTAGATGTTTGCTATCCGATTTCTTTACTGAATTCGAATTACAAATTCCGAAAGGAGAGAGAATAGACATATATCCAAAACAAAGATAAATGGGATAAGAACTCTACAAGCAAACAATTAAACCTAGGCTACGGAAGTCGCCCAAACTCTGGTTAGACGAGTCATCTAAACCATTGGGACAACCGCATATCTGCTACTCACCCCGCGGTGATCAAATTCTCATCTCAAAAGCAAACATCTACCGTTTTCACGATGTATCGTTCCAAATCTCTCATGCATGCTTGGAACATATCCATCTATTTGTATATTATAAATTTTTGTACTGAGTCAACATTAACTCGGTTGAACTTAATTATATATTGTGTACTTGTAATATATTATTTGAATTAGGGTGTGTATCTGATACAAGACTTTTGTAGGAGGGTAATTATAAATGACCTGCAGGAGAAAAAAACAAAAAGAGGGAAGGAAACTAAAGATTAAAATCCAAGTAAAATTTGGACTGATCACAATATACAATTAATTCCTGATGACACATTGAGATTTCAATATGTGGGACTCATCATCAGAGACACCTTTTAAAATGCACAGTTGAGGTGACATTGTTTTTGCATGGCACGAGCAGAAAAAAAACAAATAATTGAGATTTCATGTGATTGCAATAACAAATAATCTGGGCAGTCTCATATGGTGTCAGTATAAAATGGAGGACCCCCCATGTAAAGCAGTGAGAAATGGAGGGACCTACCACTATTGGGCTGCAGTGGTGAACTGCTTTTCATTTTAAAAAAGGTCCACCCACTCAGATCCAAGTCATGCTAAGAAATTTTCTTTCTTTCCAAGAATTCAGGTATTTTACATTATGCAAAAGGAAAAAAATTATTTGAACAAGAATGGAATTTTTTTTTAGGTGTTTCAGTAAAGAAAAAATAAAAATGAACATAAAAAATTGGTCCTTAAATCAGTCGTGCATACATTTTTGTGTGGGAAAAGTATATTTGTCTAGCTAATAAAATGCATATTTTTATAAAGAATGGAGTACATTTAATTGACTGTTCGTATACATTTTTATGTTTTTTATGATACAATATATTGTAAAAGAGTAGAATATATACTATTTTGATTGATTTCATATGCATTAATTAGTTGATGTGACGCTTGCTAGAGTGATTGTATAAAATATCATGATAAATGTCATAACACATAAGCTTATCAATTATTTGAAAAAAATTTAAATCCAATTTGAATTCGTATCTAAAAATTAAGAAATATCTAAAATTTGAATATCCAAAATACGAATATGGATATAAATAGTGTTTCGCAAATGTGCAGTGGATCATTGTTACACATTGCATGACATTATTGATTAATATTCACATTTTAAACATGTACTTTACATTGAAGGTATGCATGCATCCCAATATCTCAGACATTAAATATTAAAATATACCTGTGAAACAATGTATAGAATAAGAAAAAAAATAAAAGCATAATCATGCATGAGAAGATTTACCTGATTTTGATAAAGGATTTCATAAATTCACAAAGATAGAAAAAGAAATTTTTAACTATATCTGGTTCTCCTAAAAGATTTAGGATTGTCTCTCAATAGAATGAGAAAACCTAGCTAGATCATAAAAGATAATATATAGCATGGATATTATTATAATGTCCCACACATAAGACAAAAATGATAGAATTATCATTACACGTGAACACACACACACACAAACAGATGTCATTTCCTTTTTCAAAAGCATGTTGTTCTCTTTAACCCCCACACATCGTGTCCAATTGTAGTGGCAAACATACAATATTTCAATCATGGAAGACAACTCCTAACACAGCAAAAAATTAATAAAAAGATCCAATAAATATTGAGATATCATAAACTCATTAAATTCACAAAAAAAATTTGAATCATAAGAAAGAAAACCTTTTATAGAAAATTTGAAATATTATTAATCATAAACTGAAAACTCTAGTTTACAAGTCATCCTTTTATACTACATAATAAAAAATTAAAAAAATTACTAAAAATGAAAATTAGTTGTAACTAAATATATGGGATAATAGGAATTGATAGAGATCAATTCCAATATGTTATAAAAGAGATATCACAAATATAAAATTTACTAAAACTAGTAAAATTGCTAATTTGAAGGCTAAAATAAATGAATTTTAAAAAACTAAGAATTGTTAGTTGTATGACAACTAATCCAGAAGATCTCTTCGTTATTTTACCCCATGTAAAATTTTGTGGGATTCTGTTATCGTGACCCTTGATTTGTAATTTATTTGGTGGACTTCTTATGGTGGTTCTATCTGCATAATCTGTCATACATCAACTCCTCTTTTGCAATTTTTCTCTAATATAAAAAAAATGATTTCTAGTTTTAAGTCCATGTAAAGTCGATTCATCCCTTCTTCATATATCTTTTTAAGTTCTCATATTTAATCGTCTATTTGGTTTTTAATCCCTCCGTCAAATGTTCATCCATACACCGTTAATTTGTCAAATGCGATTTTATTTTTAAGTCCCGTAAACTATGTTATTTAGTTATCAGTCCATCCCTTCTTCATATTTCATTTTGAGTCCATAATTTCAAACACTATTTTCTTATTAGTCTATGGATAAAAATAAAAACATGTGTAGTTTGAGTTTTAAACTGTAAAAATGACCCAGTCTAAAATTCAATGGAAGAGTGCATGATTTAAAAAAAAAAATTGTATGCACTGCAATTGGGGCTGCACGAGATGCTAGATATATCATTTTTCTTATGAAAATGTTAGACTCAGTTATTTTTATAGTTCAAAACTCCGACTACACATGTTTTCATTTTTGTCCATGTACTAATAAGATAAAAATGTTTGAAATTAGAGACTTAAAATGAAATATGAAAAAGGGAGGGACTGATCACTAGATAATATAGTGTACAAGGACTTACAAATAAGATTACATTTCACAAATTAACGATGTATGAACGGATGTTTGACGGAGAATTAAAAACCAAATAGGCGATTGAATATGAGAACTTAAAAAGAAATATGAAGAAGGAAGGGATCGATCCCTAATTAAACATGTTTATAGAAACTTAAAACTAAAAATTCCATTAAAAAATGAAATGCAAGACATAAAACTAATATTAGATCGATGTGTATTTAATATGCATTAAACAATGCTACGGTGAACATCATGAATGAATTTGATCCAGAGATTGTTGATTTTTGGTTGTCGTAATTAATTAATTAATTTTTCTTAATTTTCTAATTAAACTACACATGGTTAATATTGAATTCCAAACTGTGATAAAGATTAATGTGTGTTCATGTTTGATTGACTATTATATACTGAAGAAAAAAAAATCAACTACTATCTATTCTTGAATCTTGGTTAAGCTTATTTACTACATGGTTGTTGGAAATGATTAAAAGCAAGATGTGGACCAGAGAGCAACCTTGAATCTGGACCAAAAAAAGTGGGGTCCTCTCAACTCTCTGAATGTTGCATGATGTGCTTCAGATAGAAAATGAAGTCAAACTGAACAGTAGCACAATAAAAGACTTGCAAAATGATATGTTTAGCCCCATTTGTAGCTCATAGAAGATTTTTTTTTTTTTTCCTTATGTATATGCTTGGATAATCAAGTACATGTTTTTATATATATAATTTTTTTTTATGTATATACTTATACAAATGAATGCAATTTTTTTATACTTTTTATAGTAGAGTATATACTACACTGGGTGATTTCATGCATTGTATTAGTGATGTTGCTATTGCAAGTGGACCCTAAACCCATGCTTGATTGGGGAATTGAGGGTGGAATAAATAAGGATAAAGTAGAATAGTGATAAAAATGAGTGTTTTTGGAGGATTGTAATAAATGATAATGCAGTGTGAAATGAAGAAAAGATCCTCAAACACAATTCTCACGGACCTCAAAAGAGACGAAACTTGAAATATTAGTGATAAAAATTGTTCTACCGTAAGTTACAAGTTCCCTTTTAAACTAATTATAGAAATAAAAAAAATTACTATTAAAAGAATATGGAAAATAGTCATTATTGATTCTACAAGATCAATTACGACTTATTATGAAAGAAAAATTAAAAAATTAAAAATGATAAACATAGTAAAATCGCTAATTTAAAAGCCTGAATAAAGGAATTTTTGAAAAAATAAGAATTTGTAGCGGAATTTTTGAAAAATTACTAAATATACTATTGAAGATTTCCTCGATATCTATCTCCACATAAAATTTTGTGTGAATTTGAGATCAAGGCCATTGATTTCTATTAGCTGGTATTTTCATAATTATTTGATTGAATTCTTCTGGTGGTCCCACCACTCCAAGAACACATCAACCACCCATTTTGCATCAAATGAGAATATGTATGGTATAAAAGTGGTATAATTATTTCAGCTATCCCCTAGAATTAAGTTATTCAAGATTATTCAACTCATATGAATATGCGGGCACTACTATCAAATTGTCGGCACCTTTAATAAATCAGGGGGCCCATAGGTCAAATCATTTTCACATTTTATAAATCTTTATCCACACCTTATTCATATTTTATCCACGATTTATCAATGATCAACCAAATAACAAAAATTTTATTATTACATTTTTCAACGAGAATAATTAAAAACATAACTAAACAAAAAATCATTTATTCTCTATACTAGAATAAAGCTCAGAATAACTTAATTCTCTATTCAAATGGGGGCTAATGATTCACTCACAAGCTTTAAATCTTGATCAGAAAATATTATAGGGAAGTTATGGATATTCAATATCTTATGTTTTTGCATATGTAGGAAGCTGCTTCTATAATCATGCAACTAAACAGTTTTAATGTAACAATTTATTTCTTCAAATAGATTTTAAGCAAATTGTATTAAAAAAATGCGATTTTCAAAAGCTAGGGGATTAGCTTCATGTTGAATCAGTTTTGAAACCCAAATTCCTATAAAATTAGTTTTACAATCGCACAACCAAAACTCACCCTTAATGTTATGAGATTTTAAATATCTATTTAGTTTAGATGATTCACTGTATTCTCTTCAAAACTAACTCGAATTATTGCCATTCCAATCACATTCAGCATAAAAGCTTTTGTATGTATTTCTTTTACCAATCATGATAAAGAGTACATCTACAAAACAGTTAGGAAAATACACTACTTACCCCCATGGGGCGGACCCAAGACTCTATTTTTGGGTGGCTGAAACATAGTCTTTTCATATTATGCAATTATATTTTTTTTGTTTTGATAAACAATGATGGACTCAAAATAAAACAATATATGACATTTATAAAAGTGACAATTCATGATATTAGACCCAAAATAATTTACCTCCTTTTTTCATCTACACTTTTAGTGAAATAGATCTAGCACTCAAAAGAAAAAAAATCCATATATATATTGTTACATATGAAACAAAGAAAACCTAAATGATAAGATATTCCAATAAATAAAAATATCATCCAATAACACAAACATGACATATAAAAAAAATAAAAATCCATCAATTAATCCAATGAAAAAACAGAAGAACACATGTGAACTAAAATATTAAAATTCACTTTTTTTAAAATAAAAAAAAGCTAGATAAAAGATACATATAATAAAATAAATATTCAAAAAAAATTCAAAAAATTAAAAAGATATTTCAAAAAATTTAAAAATTTGTTCACGTCAAAAGGAGAAGAAAAAAAATTCATCTACTCATCTTACCCCATCCACTGATCCAATTTAACTATATAAGGAGGGAAAAAAACAAATCATAGCATATATAATTTAAAGATTAACAAAAAGAAGAACAAAATCGAATCTCTGTATTTGTTTGGTCATCTAATATGTGGATGGGACAACGATAGTGGGATTCACCGGTCATGGACGGGATTGGTTTACAAAGATGAAAAAATAAAGAAAAGTCAATAAAGTTTAATTTAAATTAAATTTAGAATTAAATATTTGATGATATAATAGGTTTTTTTCACATATCTGGGCTAGCCCGGCCCAGCCAACTCATTAATCCGCCCTTGCTTACCCCATGAATGGAACCATTTCGAAGAAATTCGTGACCATTAGTTTCAGATAAATCTTACAAATTTAAATCATTTTTAACATTATTCTTTTCTTCCTTTTTTTTTATAGTGATATAAAATAATTTGGAATGACAATGGACAAGACAGGCCATGACAAAATCTTGATTATAATTGGCACGCTTTTGGCCCTTTTCTTTTGATAGCAAATGGCAAAAGTAACCCTATATAATACCGTCGAATGATAATATGCGGCGGGTTGCACGGTGCGGACGCGACGTCGTTCGTCCGATCGCGGGTTCATCGCATCCAACGATCGATGTGAATCGCATCTGACCGTCCGATGCGATGGACCCGTGATCGACGGCCCGTGGTCGATGCCGCACGGTGCGGCCGACCGCACGATATCGCTCCTCATATAATACCTTGTATTTTGTTTATTGTGAACCTTTTAAACAAATAAAAATAAATATTTTTTTTAGTGAATAAGATAAATACTTTTTTATTTGGTAAGAATTTTAAATGAATTATACTTTAAGGAGGAATGCAACTAGGAAAAAGGAGATAGAATACTTCAGGATAAAAAAAAAAGGACACATTGTAGATTCTATATTTCCATCTCACAAATTGAATGGTTTATATATCACTTTAACATTTAAATTTATAACTGACACAAGGATTCATGTTGGCCCTGAATAACTTGACCTCTCCACAAAAATCCAGTCTTAAATGAATTCAAGTTTGATCAAGTGTAGGTTTAATTAGATGAAGCTCAAACGTTAAATCCCAACTAACTCAAGGATTCATGTTGAACCTGAATAACTTGACCTCTCCACAGAAATCCAGTCTTAAATGAATTCAAGTTTGATAAGTGTAGGTTTAGATGAAGCTCAAACGTTAAATCCCAACTAAAACCCACTCAAAAGTCTGGTTAAAATCAAGTTAAACCCCACCGTATGCACACCTAGAAGAAAACAATGTTTGCCATAAGATTCATTTTAACAGAAAAAAATCCTCTCTCCCCTTGTATATGTTAAAATATTCATGTTTATTTGTACATTTTGTATATACCTATAGCTGTTTGTCCTCAAGGCCCTTGGTCGAGTGGTGAGGGACATTGACTTTTGGACCTTCCCCACTCAAGACTTACCACATGCAAGAGAAAAACAATTTTGACAGACCCACCTTCTGCTTTGGGGCCATGTCATTCCATGTTTGTCTAGTACTTGCACTGAGTTACTACTATAAGTTGTAGATTGTGTAACCCTGTCCGGGTATTTGTACCCAAAAAAATTACTGTTCCAATTTTTAAAAGAAGAAAAAGGAAAAAAAACATATTCTTCTCTTATGGGCTCCTTATGAACTAGAGGAGATGAGACACTTGGCTTCATTAGAGTGTGGGCACCACTAATCAAGATTAGTACCTCAGTACATCCATGCATGATGGAAATCGTTTGGCAAATGCTATCATCTCACTTCACTTCATTTTATCCTGGTCACTTGCACCCTTTGTGATTGATGTAGTCACCACTTAAGTGTTGGTACACCTGCATGTATGAGACACCACCAGACGAGTCACTGGAAAATAATCCCCTTATCTGAATGGAGGGTAGCTGTCATGTAGACATGACAGACACACCACCTCTAAATAAATGGTGATTGTAATATGATTTGTTAGACGTATTCCGATCACCAACCAATGGTCATGTGCCTGCTTATGTGACACATCACCAGACATATCAGAAGTAGTGACTTTGCCTAAGCCCCGTATGCACGAAAATTACTAAATTTTTATTTATTTATAAGTAGTTCACATATTAGTCAATAATAACTTAATATCTTATAAAAAAATATTAATTTTTTAAAACAATTAATAGTCATTTTAATATAGTTAAAAAATAACTAATAAAAAATTAACATCTTATGATACCTAAAAAATAACAAAAAATAAATAAATTACATAACCAATAAGATTTAAAGTATTTTTTGAATCCCAAAAAATAGGAATATGAACCTAAAAAAATGTTATTATTGTTTTTCACTCTTTTATCCTTTTCAATATATTCCTTCATTATTTCAAAAAAAAAAAAATCTTCTCATTCTATTTCTTTTTTATATAAAAAACCTCTTGACTTTATGTTTGCTGTAAACTAAAAAAAATTATATGGTATAGACAACAAAGAATAATTTTTTTATTTAATCAAATAATTAATAATTTTACAGCTCAAAAAACTAAAAGAATGGTTTTTAATTAAAAAAAATTAATAATTTAAAAATAAAATAAATATTAATTAATTGTCTTAGGCCCCATAATATATCGGGCCGGCCTGCTTCTATGGTATGTGACAAACAATCCGTCCTAATTAACCTTGTGGAGTACCACCCATGTCCTTGTATGCTTATAATATTTGTTCCCACCTTTTTTTCATCAATGTAATAGCTTCTAATGTGGGGGCAAAATATGCTCATCCCAACCAAAAACCAACCAACCCTAGTAACTCATCTATACTACCAACCAAAACCAACCAACCCTAGTAACTCATCTATACTACTCACATTAAAATCTCTCCATCAAATTATATTTTCCCATTTTGAACCACCACCCCCTACTCCACAAACAACACCATTAATAATGGAACGTGACACACCCCCAACGTGACATGTGTTGGCAGTTGCGTAGCTAGGATTTATATTTAGTGGGGGCAGACAATAAAAAAATAGAAAATGATATGTCTAGCCTCGGATACGGCCACTGTTTTAAATATCGATCGATATATCGATATTTTAGAGAAATATTCATTTTCTCGTCAATATCTTGCGAGAAATTGAATTTCTCACAAGAAATTGGCAAGAATTTTTTTATTTTTTTTTATAAAAAAAACACATGATGTCCCTCAGTGTCAATATTTTAAAAATGGAATCTCATTTACAAAACAATAATAAATTTATAATGAAATTTCAATCAAATTTGTGAAAGGATATAGATTTCTAATGCTTTCATAACAATCATGAAATTTCATATATAGTGTATTAATAATGAAATATATACATATATATGATGATGATGATGATAATAATAATAATAATAATAATAATAATAATAATAATAATGAATAATGAAGCAACCTATATAACATTATAAAAACTTATAAAATTCTTTGGATGTTTATTGTAATTTAATTAAATTTGATTAACGTATTGAATTTGGAGTTTTCAAATATTGAAATTTGAAATGTATTATTATATATAAGTTACTTTAATACACTATATAATGACAAACTAGAATATTTTCTATTATGCTATGTATGGAATCATTGTTTTAAATATGTGTATTTTTCATTTTTCTATTTTTTCTGATTTTTTTTCATTTTTTCCATTTGTCTTGAGAAAAAAAATCCAAACCGATATATCGATTGATATATCGTTTTGGACCCTTTTCGATATATCGATAAAATCGATATTTTAAACATTATGTACAACTCTGTGTGTTGTCCTCATTAGTTTTTATTAAAAAAAAATATGTATTCGCTCATTAAAATACATAGTGTTATACGAATTGAAGTAACTATATACTGAGATATATTGATGCATTTTTTAGAAAAAATAAATTTTTTTTTATCTCATACACTATGATATATAGAGCCTATATATTACAATAAAACATCATAACATAGTATACGTTGTGTTATGGTAGTGTATGGGGCTGCAAAACAATATCATGCTCTAAGAAAATTTTTATGTAAGGATTTGAGAAAAAATATCGAAGTCATAAATAAAAGAAAAGCCAACTAAAAAAATGAAAGAGTTAAAAAAATAAACAAAAGAAACTCTTTTAATTCTCACAAAATATAAGATTTATATATTATTTTTTGGAAAAGAGAACTTAAGATAAAAAATATATAAATACATAATTTTAATAACTAACCGTAAACACAAAATGCACGCCACAGTCATAAATCCTAAAGGAAATATGACATCGGAATTCATCATCTAATTCTCATTCGATGTACTCTATTTTACTTTTCTCAACAAATAAAGAGTTTATCTGGATTGATTATCTATTGACTATCAAGATATAAAATAAATATCATGTTATCATGTTTTACATTTCTAAAATGAAAGTAAACAAAAATCAATAAAAAAAATAAAAATCAATAAACAAAAACATTATTTAAACTTTAATAAAAAAAATTGATTTGAGATAAAATCTATGTAATTAATGGGCCCATGCGTAGAAGAGAGTTGGACTTGTGGAGGGATTGGGTGAGGGCATATAAAAATTGTGTCACGTACACAACATTTTTTAATTTTCATTATAAACATAGGTCACGACAGGGTTGGAAAGCTTTTGGAATTTTTTTTGTTTTGTTTTTTTGAGTGGTGGGCCTAAGCTGGCTCCGCTCTGTGTTGGGGTCCCCCCCAAGAAACAATAATTTTAACTGAGGGTACAATTTAGAGGTGTTGAGCTGACCCAATCCAAACCAGTTTGATTTTTAAACAAGTTAGGATTGAGTTTTTAGCATTTTGGTTCAATCAAACAATCTAAATCTAATCCGGGTTAGATTTGGATTGAAAGAACGGGAGACCTAAACTTGATGCGATAGAGTAGTACGTGAATTTAAATGTTATTATAAAATTTGAATTATTTAATCTATGAGATGAAATTTGAATTGTTTAAATTATTTTATTCAAAAATATATTATTTATATAGTTCCGCTTATCTAATTTCTCTCTATAGCCATCCACCATTTTCATTTTATTTCCTTTTTTGCGCAGCACACTGATGGTTAGACAGTTTAAATTATCTAAAATGACATCATTTAATGTAAAATCTAAATTGAATTTGAGTCCAGTCCAAATTAAATCCAATCTCAATCCGAATATTAAACAAATGGATTGAGTTTGTGTTAAGTTGGCCTCTTGGTTTAGGGATCGGGTGAGGGTTGGGTTTGAGTTGACCTCCTATAACTTCAAGGTGGAGTTAGGTTGAAATCCTACTTAACCCTTTTATTAGCTTGTATATGTTATTGAATGTTAGATTTACAATCTAATCAAAATTATAGTTATCATTTCAACTTGCTTGTGATCATATCATTTGCTCCATAACTCGAACATGATTATAAACTTTCTTTTCTTTCTGAAGAAATATATGCACTTTTATATTACTCATAATATGTGAAGACTTCTTTGAATCCATTAGGACTGAGGTCGGTCTTGGGCCTCTTGGCACATATATATGCAATTTTATATTACTCATAATATGTGAAGAATTCTTTGGATTCATTTAGGCGCAAGGTCGGTCTTGGCATTGACAGGGAAAGTGATTAGCCTAAGGGCCTTACCAAAAAGGGCTCCAAAATCCGTGAAAAAAAAGTGTGTTATCAAAAGAATCTCGAGTATAAAATATACAAAATTCACACCATAAAAATTTGAACTTAAAAGAAAAAATGCACCTTTTATTCTTTTGTGTTAAGAAATTTGAAGTATACAAAACTTCACTTCCCCTTTTTAATATTAGGAAGTCACAAGAGTCATCTGAAACAATCAAAACCCCAAATATTGTGAGTCAAGCATTATTCATCCAATGATTCTATTCAAGTGCAAGATGAACTTTATTCAACAAGGAAAATAGAAAAATGATATGTCCAACCCTGTTAGTAAATCTCATCTACTATCTCTAATAATTTTCTTTTTCAAATATATATACTCGTCTAATAAAGTGTGTGTGTATATATATATTAAATAATGCATATTTCTATTTTTTTAAATAAAAAAATAATTTGAGCATATTATGCACAACAGAGTATATATTGCACTAGAACAATATATGCATCATTGGAGTGTTTAATCAAGCATCAAGAAAACAGGACCCAGACCCGCAGGCTTAGGCTTGTTTAACTAGCAAACCACTACAATGCCGGCCCGCAGCAAACAAATCAGGCCCTACCCATGGGCCTGAACTGGCCTTCTGGGCCGGGCCCGGTCTTGGCACGGGCAGGCCTAGAGCCCCTTAAATTTGGGTAGGCCCGGCCCGTCAACGGGCCAGGGTTGGGGGTCATGTTTTTGGGCTTCGGGTCAATGATGACCCTTACCGACGAGAGACTGTTTTCAGAATCAAGATGACTGTTTTCAGAATCAAGATGAGAGACTGTTTTCAGAATCAAGATGACTGTTTTCAGAATCAAGATGAGAGACTGTTTTCAGAATCAAGATGAGACTACAAACGTGACTAATCTGGACAAATATTAGAAAAATGATGTCCAGTATGTATGTAATTCCATTCGCTGTGACACCATTTTTTTTTTAAATGTACATTTGTCTGACATTAGTGTACTTTTTCTTTAAAAAAAATAAAAAAGAATTCCACGATATAACTTATACACGTACCCCGTTTGGATAACGGAATTGAGTTATTCTGGATAGATAACAAATCTACAAGAATAAGAAATTTTATGTTTGGTTGTGTTTTTTTTTTATTCTCATTGGAAAACGTAAGAATAAATGTTAAGTTGTTTGGTTTGATAAAGAATAAAATATAAATAAAGTGTAAAAAAATTGATTTGACATGTGAGCCCTTTGATGTATAAGAGGTGTTGATAGTTAATTTGATGTGATAAAGTGTAAAAAATTGATTTGACATGTGGGCCTATGAGAATAGATAAAGTGAGTATAATTTATCCTAGAGGCTATTTAGAATTGTTATACTCTCTTATACTCGTTTAAATTGGCTTAGTAATATCAAGTTATACCCTGCAAACAAACAACTATTTTCCTTATCCATTCTTATACTACCCTTATACTCGTTTATTCCGCTATCCAAACGGGGCAGTAGTATATAAGGTTGCAGGTGGGGCTATAAAACAGATTGTATCAGCTCTTTAAATATTATCATCCGTTGAATTTTGATGGGCCAGTTTTTATATATGTCATGTAAATTTTATGGATAATGTTACATCCAGTCCCATTTTCAGTCTCAATTTTAGTCTACATGTGTTTTGAATTTTTTTTAAATAGTATACCTCATCTAATGAAGTACATGTTTTTATAAATGAAGTATGTATTTCAATGAATTACATGGATGCATTTATTGAAAATGTAAAAAAATTCTTTTGAAACATATGCCTTGTTAATGTGAGTATATGCGTCAATAGAAATTTATTGATGCATATAGGGCTGAAATTGGGGCTAGAAATTGATCGGGGTGTAACAAAGCCCAAACTTTATTGTCAAGGCTAGTAGAGCATGAAATCTTATATATATATATATAGGGAAGTGATTAGGTAGGGCGGTGAGGCAGGTGCGGATTTAATACGGTCCGTTCGATCTGGGTCCAGTGCATCGGAGGGTGGAGATTAAAACATTCAAAAAAACAAAACCGGTGCAACCGGTGACCAAGGAAGCCAAAAAAAAAAAAAAAAACAGTGACCTCTCTCTCTCTCTGTCTCCCATTCCACACATCCTTGAATCCCTCTGTCTCCCTCTCGATTTCACCCTCTCTGTCTCCCTTTCTCTCTCGTCTCTTAAATCTATCTCCCCTAAATCAAAAAACAAAAAAACACAAACTTCCCCTGTCTCTCCCCTCTGTCTCCTCGGGCTCCCCCTGCGGCCCCTCCTCCGTCTCCTCCTGCGGCCCCTCCTCCATCTCCCCCACAAATCATGAGGTACGAATCTCTCTCTCTCTCTCTCTCTCAAAAATCTAGGGTTTTAAAAACTTTCTTAGCTTGACATTTTTTGTTTCTAGGGTTTTTGAAATCTAAGGTTTTGAAATAACAAGGTTGTCTCTATATGTCTTTATTTTAAAATCTAGGGTTTTGGTTTCTATTTTCTTAGATTGATTAGATGATATGTATATCCAATCCGAACCTCGGTAATTTGGAACACACTATATGCAGATTTCTCTGACTTGGTATTGATCCCCTGTAATGGCTTCACTGCTTTCCCATTAATGAATATTATAAATTGCATTTTTTTGTGTGTAGCCTTTTATTACTAATTACATAGATTTATTCAATTTATTCTACAATTTCTGAATAAGGGATGATTAATTTGGGTAGTATGGGGGATAATAAGGAATTTTTATCAATTTGTTTTTGTACTTAGGTTTAAGACATCAAAAACGAAAGAAAGTGAGAAAAGATTAAAGGGGGGGAAAGAAATAGCAATGGAAAACATGGGAAAAAGGAGGATTTGTAGCGTATGTGATAAAAAGGAAAAATATAATGCGTGTACTTGTCCAAAACTAAAATAAATGTAAGTTTTTGTAATCCTTTGTATGAAAAAATAGTTTATATGAGGGTTTTGTTTACTAATATATGATTGTAATGCTTTATTTTAGGTTCTCACAAAATAACGAAGATGATCCACAAGCAGTTTGATGTTGGTATAATAGTGCATCTCTATTTGAGTGGTATGTGGTATGAAGATGGTCCACAATATTTTTTTCAAATAGGTTGCTAAATTAAACGCTCTATTACAACAATGGCTTATATGTGTTATGTCTGGTGCAGAATCAGAAATCAGCCTCCTAGCTTCTGTGTATATTCGTGTATAGATGTTTGAGTACCCAATTTGAGAGTGAGCTGTGTAAAGTGAGATTGAATGTTATAATATATGAGGTTGTATTTTATGGATTATGTCATGTATGTTCTAATTAGTTTGACAACTAATAAGAAGTGAAACAAGGCGATGACATTTTGGGACCTGTTCAGAAATTCAATCCAAGATGGAATAACCTTGGGAGAATCCATCTTATAGAGGTAGAACCAAAATCAATTGAAAACTATGCATATTCGACAAAAACTATGTATATACACACTTATTTTTTGAGATATATGATTTGCATTTTTTTTTGGTGAATTGGTCTGAGATTGGGGAGAAGCTTTAATTTTAATGCTACAAATAATTCCTTGTTTCAATTGAATTGGTGGTGTTTTACTTGATCATCTACAAACTTGTTTGAGAATTAAAAGTGACAGGTTCTCTTAGACAATGGAAGACAAGAAGAGCCTCGCATCTGAAGATGAATTTGATAAAATTGAAGGGAAGGCTTCCCTTCTGGCCGCCCTTGATTATTACATGAGCATGCACATCAATGTTTTCGTATCTGCTTCTCCAGGGAACATGCATAATCCCTTGTGTAATATTTTGGACTGTTTGTACATATTTGTTGTCAATCAGGAATACTAGTTAAGCACCATCATATATATGAATAATTGTGCATTTTGTTTCATGGAGAATTACTATTGATTGATGTGGATATGGTTTACTAAGTGTACTCAAAATGGTTACAATTGTTGGTTGATTTGGTTATGTTTTAAACAAGACTCAATAGACCAGTTTATTTATAGATTATTGTTTCATCAAAATATAAATAATGGGTTTCAGATTCAAGAATCCAGTGAAGGGGTTTTAGATGTATATAGACCTGTTTGTTGTTAGTGACGACTGAAATTGTCAAAGATTGAAGTTTTATAGTTTGTCTACACTTTTTGTAATGGTTGATGTAAAACTTATGTGTGTAATCCAATACTTTATATGGTTTTACTTTTTATAATGGTTGAGCAATGGTTGAATCAATTGCATATCAAAAAGATGAGCTGCTGAATGAAACGTACACTTTTCATTAGTGTGTGTGATTTTTTTTTTTTGCTAGGTAAATGAATCGATTGCATATCAAAAAGAGTATACACTTGTACAATTGTTTAGTCCTTCCAATTGCTAGTCGGAGCAACTGCTGAATGGTTTGCAATAAAATCCAATAAAAGATATCAATTCCACAGATCTTACTAGATTATACTCCCACATAACAACTCCTCCCTAAACCAATGTAAAACCAACCTAAATGGAGAGTGGTTTCATGGCAGTCGGATAACTTTTTTTTCCACAAATGAATGAACTAGACAAGAGATTACATATTCAGCACTCCTCTATCCAGATCTGGTTTTGCCAAATACAAAAATCAAGCAGCATGTTCTTAAAAACAAAATCAGAATCATACAGTTACTGGTTTTGCCTTCTATTTGGTATTTTCATTTTCTAGTTTACGATACAGCACTCCAGAAAAAAAAACATAGGAAATGGCAGCCAAAAAAATTCATGGTTTATGTTGTGCGAGGAGGGAAGTCCAGACAACATGTTATGGCGCGGGTGATTTTCCATTCACATGTATTTGCTCCGCGAAATCCACATGGATTGATTTGAATTGGTAAACCTGTTCCAAATTCCAGGGAATGAAAGAAAAAGCTTTGTTTCAGCTACCATGATGACTTTTTTTATATTCCTACTCAATTATAATGCAAAGTTCTATAACAAATTTTAATGGAAACTGAAGTTGAGTAATAGAGTACCTTGTCTTTCCAAGAAATATCAAAGACCCAATAATATGGTTGAAGTATTGTCAATTGATCATTTTCTTTAATCTGAAAGAAAATAAAAACTGGGGTCTTTCAGCAAGCTACATACTCATTCAGGTAAAAAAAAAACAGGGGACTGTGATATGGACTTTGATTAACATTGAAAAAAGAATCAGCAAAAGGAAGAGGCAAAAAACAACTTTTGAAGATACAATGGCTGACACACCAATGTAAATACTAGTATATGTTCATAGTGAATAATATTCTCAATAGCATCCAAGTCAAAGATTGTGGCACTTTAAATCAAATAAATTTACAATACTTCATTCGCCAATTTTTTTCATGTTTCTGTTTGTTTCATCAGATTTCGTTGTTTCGACTTTACAGAAGTAAATCTAAATCCTGATCTTGTTACTTTGGTTCTAATAACCATCTGGGAAAATATAGGAATTGGATGAGTATGGGGATGCAGCCAATCATTTTGAAGACATTTCTACTTGAACATGCCAATGGGATGTCATTTTTTTTTCTTTTTAAAGAGAAAAGAATGTGATATGTCATATTCAAAATCAATCTTTCAGAAAAAAATATATTCTACTTGAACATGCCAATGGGATGTATTTTTTTTTTCTTTTTAAAGAGAAAAGAATGTGATATGTCATATTCAAAATCAATCTTTCAGAAAAATATATATCAGATTAGCCATAACTTTTAATGGAATTGATCAAGCATAATGTTCAAGAATATAATGCTAATACAAGTGCAACACCCATGATCAACCCCTTTAGTTAAACTAAAGCAGGATAATACAACAGGCAGGACTAACACAGACTAGAAGCTTAGTAGGTGGGTCTTATATTTATTGCAATCCAGATGTGTATCATCTGGCCGACCACATTGGAAACGGAAACTATTCACTTTTGCTTCCTAGAACACGTGGTTTGAAGACTATGTCAAAGTGGGTAGGTAATGCAATTGATCAGAGAGTTATTTACTGTTCAGGAGAAAAACTTGCTGTGGAAAAAAATACATATCATCATACAAGCATCAAACTACTACATAATAGTTTCATCATACAAGTCCCGAGAATCTTAAACACTGCTCCTAGTAAATACAAACCTGCTATAAAGACTTAATTAATCATCCCTTATTCAGAAATTGTAGAATAAATTGAATAAATCTATGTAATTAGTAATAAAAGGCTACACACAAAAAAATGCAATTTATAATATTCATTAATGGGAAAGCAGTGAAGCCATTACAGGGGATCAATACCAAGTCAAAGAAATCTGCATATAGTGTGTTCCAAATTACCGAGGTTCGGATTGGATATACATATCATCTAATCAATCTAAGAAAATAGAAACCAAAACCCTAGATTTCAAAATAAAGACATATAGAGACAACCTTATTATTTCAAAACCTTAGATTTCAAAAACCCTAGAAACAAAAAATGTCAAGCTAAGAAAGTTTTTAAAACCCTAGATTTTTGAGAGAGAGAGAGAGAGAGAGATTCGTACCTCATGATTTGTGGGGGAGATGGAGGAGGGGCCGCAGGAGGAGACGGAGGAGGGGCCGCAGGGGGAGCCCGAGGAGACAGAGGGGAGAGACAGGGGAAGTTTGTGTTTTTTTGTTTTTTGATTTAGGGGAGATAGATTTAAGAGACGAGAGAGAAAGGGAGACAGAGAGGGTGATATCGAGAGGGAGACAGAGGGATTCAAGGATGTGTGGAATGGGAGACAGAGAGAGAGAGAGGTCACTGTTTTTTTTTTTTTTTTTGGCTTCCTTGGTCACCGGTTGCACCGGTTTTGTTTTTTTGAATGTTTTAATCTCCACCCTCCGATGCACTGGACCCAGATCGAACGGACCGTATTAAATCCGCACCTGCCTCACCGCCCTACCTAATCACTTCCCTATATATATATATATATAGGGACGTGATTATGTGATCGTCGGGTGCGATTCACGTCGACCGTTGGATGCGATGGACCCGCGATCGAACGGCCCACGTCGCGGCCGCACCTGCCGTTCGCCGCACCTAATCGCCGGCATATATGGGACGTGATTACGTGCGGCGAACGGCGGGTGCAGCAGCGATCATGAGCCGTCGATCACGGGTCCATCGCATCGGACGGTCGGGTGCGATTCACGTCGACCGTTGGATGCGATGGACCCGCGATCGAACGACCCACGTCGCGGCCGCACCTGTCGTTTGCCGCACCTAATTGCCGGCATAATAATAATAATAATAATAATAATAATAATAATAATAATAATAATACGTACAACCCCATTTTCACCCCCAATAATATACTTCATCTAATGAAGTACACGTTTTCATAAAAAAAAATGAAACATATACTCCAATGAATTGTAAAAATGTATTTATAGAAATTGTAAAAAAAAATTTCGAAGCATATACCTTGTTAGCATGAGCATATACTTCTTTAATTTTCTATCGATGCATATAAGATTAAAATTGAAGTTGAAAACGGATCTGGGTGTAATAGCACTCATATATATTTGTCATTCTTTAGTAACTAAATCAACCAACACCACATGAGAATGATTTGGAAGATGTATATTTGCCATTTCTTCTTGAACTTCGTGAAGGTTTCCCATATTAATTTGTTGGTCTGATAGAAAAGTGAGTTCCTATCTCAAGCTAAGCCTAATCTTCCTCAAGGCTTCCTCAATCTAAGTACAACAAGTACATTTAGATGGATAAACAGAAACCAACTTCTATTGCTTTTTAAGGATAAGTGAGACTGTGAGAGGGATTTTTCTGTACAGTACTATTACATGTTGCTTGAAGCAATGTAAAAAGTTTTCGGACTAATAGAACAAGTCCTGAGAATAGTCACTGTGTTACATTTCAACAGCATGTAAGTATTACACAATGTGAGAATGTGTTTTTATTGACCAACAGGAACTTTCTGGAGCTTCCAGGAGGAGCCACACTGCTAATTGCCTGAACTTTGATGAACCGACCTCTGCCACATTATGGTTGGTACACACACATGATATATTAATGGGTTAAACACATCTGAATCCCTATAAATATCTATAAACCCACATATGTCATTGTAAACTTCAAACGGGACAATTACTTCCCTAAAAACATAAAAAATATCTAATACATTCCTACTCTTAATCATTATTAACCCATCAGATTAAAATTAATCATCGGTGTGATTTAACTATTATACCCTTCACAATGCAAAACATAATGATTAACATGAGTTTTTTAACTTGCGTATTCACTTCTTATCAAAATGTAAAATAAAAAAATGTAAGTAATATCTACAATGTACTAATCACAATACATAAATAAATTCATCCCCACACTTACAATTGTTTGAATAGAAGCAAAAAAAATTAACAATGGTTGTAAGAAGCAACTATGACAAAATCAGGAAAAAAAAAGGAAAGTAAAAATGAGTTTCAACAGGGGCAAAATGGTAATTTGGAAGGATATATGTGTGTGTGTGTATGCATGGGTGTTTAATTTCACATAGATCGAATATTATGAAAATATACCATTTTATCGGATAAATAGTTAATTTATTAGCTAAATTTAACTATCCATAACAGTTTAAAAAACTTGTATGTTGGATCCCAAGTTTGCAAGAACTTCTATGGGTTTATGGTTATTTACAGGGATTCATATATCTTTAACCCTATATTAATTTTGTTATCTGAGAAAATCGTTGACTGTTATAACAACACATTATTTTCTGAACGTTCAGAAAGTTTGCCAATATATTGGATATATCTTCCCTAGATTTAGATATTAGTTTCCATCATAAGGTTTATTGAAAAGAACTAGTCCTAATAATCATTAACCATCTTTCCTTCACATGTAATATCAAATTTTTATTTTTCTTACTAATGATTTGAATCTATCTAGAGAATGGTTTAATTATCTCATATTTTTTCATCTCTTATGAGGATTTGATTTGGTTATCTTACTTTAGATTTGAATTGTTGGTTTAAATGATTTAGTTGCAAACCACTTCCAATATGTTTTCTTAAAGCTTGAGAACGAATGCTATGAATTGTTTTATCACTGAATATGCTGGAAATTGAATGGCATAGTAAGCCAAATTAAAAGTTCAAAAGAATGTGAAAGTTATTGATTTTGCTTAAGTGGCTTTTTTTATGATAGCTTAATATCACAACATAAAGAACTCTGTTTTTTCTTGATAAGTATAATGAATTATTGAGAGCTCAACATCTACATAGTGTGCATGTCCAAACCCAACTTGCAATGCACAAAACCCAATCCAAACCCGACCTCAACCCGCGGATTCAGGTCGGACTCGGGGTAGGCTCTAGTTTTATTTGTTAAACATGCATTGAGAAAGCAAAACAATGAATACATATCGAACATATATTACCTTTTGTTAAAAAACCGAGTATTTTGTAAAAAAAAATGTCATCTTCAACTAAGGCTTTTGTAGTAGTAGTAAAAAAAAAAACACCATCCATGAATTCCAAATAAATAACTCAACAAAGTAACAAATACCCAACAACAATCAAGTGGACAGACCAAATAAATAACTCTTCGAAGATGGTCTGATGGTCAGCGAGGGTCGGATGGTCAGTGATGGTCGGCAGGATCGGTGATGGTCGACGATTCACAGATTGTGTTGTGAGGGCTGAGCTTTTTTTTTTTTTGAGTGTTCTTGACGGCGATGAATGAGTGAAGAGAGAGTTCAGTAGAGTTAGTTTTTAGGTTGTAATGAATGGTTGCGATACTATTTTGATCCGAACCAGATTCGAATTGGGTTCTGATTCGAATCGAGTTAAACTTGATTGAAAAAAAACCCAATCTAAACCTGCCCATGAGTCAGATCAGTTGCACCCCTACTATAGACACTGGGCAAGCAAAAGTGACAATTATAATATTCTTGTTTAGCCATCATTGTCTATGCAATTTGGTAAGAGCAATATCAAGTGGTAGTTGGATATGCTTCAACTTTATTAGGGGAGACTGCTAGGTCTGATCAGGGCTGGTCGGTTGCTAATAGTAGGACTGACATGTGAACAAGATTATAAGAGGTGTGGTATTCTTTAAGAACATTTCTATTGAACTTAATCCATTGGACTGAATAATCATATAAATCAAATTAAAGTGAATAACTTATGAATCAAATTAAATGTGAAAATGTAATGTCCAGTGTTATGTACAGTCTCACTTAGAGTCATCACCTGTTTTTATCTTTAAAAAAAAATTCATTTAGAGTCATCAACTGTTTTCATCTTTAAAAAAAAAATACACACACCTATTAATGTACATGTTATTATAAGTGAAGTATGCACTGAAGTATTTTTCATTGAAAAAGTGAATCTCTTTTTAATATTCATATACATTGCAAATGCACAATGTATGATGTACTATCTCATTGTATAGGCGATTGGGAGACCGCTTCTAGGCTGCAGACAGGGCTACAAAACAGATTAAATGTATCAACGCTCAACTAAATGTTATTTCCATGTAATTAAATTGAATTGAACAATTTTTGCATTGAATTGAAAATGTTTGCATTGAACTCGTATAAATCTTAAATAGGATTGGATAAATCATGAGCCGAATTGAATGCAAGAATCAAAATGAACAATCTGTGTCAAATTTCTCAAATAATGCTATCTATGGAGCCAATATTGACTGGATTCATACACCAGCCAGGGAGAAACTCCCAACAAGTTGAAGCAGATATTTTTAGCATCATCTGAGTCATCATCATCATTCTTTTGTTTGGTAAGGAACCAAGGCTTTGAAGGGAAGGTCCAAAATTCTATCAAAAGATGAAAATAACAGCTGTTTATGATGCATTGAATTAATGAGAGGACTTTGGAGTCCTTATCTCATGTGAATGGTCACTCTCTCTCCGTCCCTCTCAGTCACTCAATTCATTCCCTCCTTTTGTTTTACTTTCTTTTCTTTTATTTTATAATTATTTCCACTTGGTGTTCACACCCCAAGTGAACATTTCAATGGTTTAAAGTGTTGGAAACTGTTTTATACTCTTTACAGCATCTTCAAAAGTCTCTATTTTGTTTTCTATACGGTGGAGAGAAATTGTATGTCTATGACATGTAAGGAGCCATTTTCTTTTTATCATTTTTAAAACCTTCTCATTATTATATTATCTTCATTCAAAATGATCAAATACCTCAAACCATATTTATAAATTACAAGATGTTCAAATATGAAATAGATAAAAACGTATTTTAAAATTTAGCAAATATTAACTTGGAATAAATATCATTTAAATAAAAATGATTAATAATGAATACAAATGAACTGAAATTAAATTAAAATTTTCAAAAAACATGAAAAATACATAAAATTAATTATAATTGAATAAAAATTAATTATTAATTATAAATAAAATAATTTCATGTAGGGAAATAGTCATTATGCCCATATAAAGAAACAAAACATAAAAGTAGGGGAAGGGGGCAATATAATCTTTTTTTGATGTAGGGAACGAATGTGGCTCTCCACCCATAGAAAGTGTGTTGATGAAAAATGTAGTGAGAGAGGGGTGTAGGGAGACCACTGAAGCTGGGTTTCAAGATATTTGGCTCCTTGTATAAAAAAAAAAGTGGGGTTAGGAGGCTTTTGGAGATGCTCTTATTTGTGCCACCCAACTGTGTTCATTGGACTATGTAGTTTGAAAGAACACACACAAACACACACACACACACAATAGTATATATAATTTCATGGACATTGGTTTAGAGATTAATCATTTCCTTTATTTAAGTACTTATTTGAGATGTAGAACGAATTGAACTATTCAATCTATATTACTATATAAAAGTCTCTTAAACCAAAAACCTGTCATTTGACATTTTTGTCCTTGTCAATTCATTTAATCTCATTACACTCCATTTACACCACTTTAATGACAACCATTTTTTTCATTTTACCCTTACATTTTTATTCAATTCCATGAAAATCCATTTACATCATCTTAATCTCATTTATAATATACTATAAAACTTACATTTCATTATGCACATATTTATTAACTTATATTTTAAATTGGTTATCATAATATTAATAGGATAGTCCTACATTTCTATTTAATTCCATGAAAATCCATTTACAACATTTTAATTTCAATCATAATTTATTCTAATATATACATTTCATCATGTGACATATTAACTTATAGTTAAATTTGATTATCATATCATAATATTATTAGGATAAAAGGATCCTTCCATTTTTTTATTTTAGCCCCTACTTTTATATTCAATTCCATGAAAATCATAGTATTATCAGGATATTGGAATACATAAAAAATGAAAGGATATTTAAAATATAATCAGTTGTTAGAATATATTTTGTACTCTATATTGATTATATAAAAATTATGTTACCACATATGTTACCACTCGAAGAATTTATCACATCCAATTAATAAAATTCCTCCAAACCTTTTTTTAATGAATCATTCATCATTCTCACACCGTTTCACAAGAAAATATTATTTTCATTAATTACTATTAAAACTTTCAAATGAAAGTTCATCACTCATCAAATCTAGAAAATACATTATGACCCTAAAATTAAGACCATTCCACTTCCTTCCTAACGTTTCAAATTCTCTCATCTTCTCCTCCTCAATCATCACCATCCCTAATAAAGGTCTGTGGGTATAATAAAAATATTATATGACAAAATAAAATTATTTTTGATATGAATGCGGATTATATTCATAAAATTAACTTCAATTTGAATACTAGATATCAAAATATTAATATTAATCTAGAGACATTAGATTTCTTGCATTTGAAGTTATTATTATGAAGATGTTATTGTAACTAAATTATTTGACATTAATATTAATCAAAACATATTTTAGACTTTGTTTATGTGCATCTGCACATGCACAACAACTAGTGTATATAAATGTGCTTGGCCAATAAGCCCTGTAATTTGTTTTTGGAATGATAAGTGGAATACATAAAGGAATAAAGCTTTTTCTCTCTTTGAACACCAAAATAATTATTTAGATGTAATACTGGATATGTGGAGGAAAAAGGTTTAGTTAATTTATCATGCCTTTGATTCCCTAAACACCATACTTGTTCTTTATTGAATTGCCATCAGAGAATAACAGTTCTATTGAGCCTCATTACATTTCTTCACCCAAAAATGGGCTAAATTAATTGAATACACATAGCTCTTAATGACAGCAAACTTGTGAAGATTAAATGTCATTTTCATATCATGTAGCTTTTCTTTCTTCAGTTCTTTATTGATTCCTTTTTGTAATTCATACTGTAAAGTTCAAGAAAGTATGAATTCGAGACTTCATCAATTCAGCTTATCCTCATTGGGAATCTCCACGATCAACTGGTTGGAACCATCATTCAGAGTTGTTCAAGTTGAAAAAATCCATCCACACACACATAGAAACACAGATTTAGTTGCATATCGATTGCGAAACAGAACTCAGTCAGTTTGGCCATCAAAGAAGAACAAAACAGATGGTGCGTTGTTAGTACTTTGGCCTCTTTTAACATATGATTTATTAATTTGTTCCAACTAGAGAAAGCACCCCACATGGAAGCATGGGTGCTTTCTTTGATCCTTCAACTGCATAATTCCTTGGAACCCTGTGTTGGTGCATCTTTAGCTAACTCTCACACATTGTTTGTTAGATAGAGGAGGGATGGCTGATCAGGTATGAACTTTCTTCGATCTCGAATGCACGCATTCAACCTCGAATAATGATCAGGTTCCACTCTGAATGTGGGTGGGCTAAGTGAACACACACACACACACACACAAAAAACTATGCATTTATCTTTTTGGGACATGGGGACCCCCACGCAGGCTCGTGCGCCTAAGATCAAGACTGTCCTTGTGAACATTTTTACATAGAATTCTCTGAAATAAGGAGCTAGAGAAATCAAGTAAAATCAATTGTTTTCAACCTTCATTTGCCAATTCAGATGGTGTTTTCAGAATGGATCAAAGATATTGGAGCCATCACATGGGAAAGCTGTGATGGATAGAAATCTTGATAGTAACATTTAATTGTGTGGTATGGGAGGAAGATTCCATATATATATATATATATAATAATAATTCACCATTGATGACAAAAGAGACATCAAAATTGACATCCACATATATATAATGAGTCACTCTTTGTTTTCATATCATATACACAATACCAAACCTTCACTTTATGATATTAACACCCCACTAAACACATATATCTAATAAGGATCATGCCTTTAGACATGAGCACCATGTGATGTCCCCTTCCCTCTCTTGATGCCTTCCATGTGAGTAGTCCCATAAACAGGCAATCCACTTGAGAATCCACCCAAGTCAAAGTTCTTCAGCTCGAACAGATCGGAGCTCGAGTCGCTGTCTCCATCGTCGACCTCTACGTTCCTTCGAACCTCTCTTGCCTTCCTCTGCTCCTTCAAATGAAGCCCATGATCACTATAATTAGTTTTGAACCATGAGACATGGATGTCCTTCTTATCATCCAAAACCTCACCACTGCATTTCTTATAACAAGAATGGTAAGTCTTTGAATAAGTTGGAGCAGTGCAACCACCACTGATGCTGCTCCTCCTCTCAATAAGGCTCTCATCTTTCTTAGAATGGGTGGTGGTGATGTTGTTGGGCTTGGATTTCTTCTTAGATGAAGAAGCTGTTTGGTTGAATAGAGAGTTCAACATCCTGGCTAACCTACCACCAGGAGAGACTGGTTGCTTGGATTTTTTCTCTTTGAGTTTCTTATCAACCACCCTTTGAGACTTTGAAGTTGGGAGTGGATTCCTCAAGGGGATGTCTAGGATTTTGGGCTTATGTGAAGTGGATGGGGTGATGAAAACATCGAGACCACCGGAGAAGTATTGGGTGGCCTCGAACACGTCGAGCTCATTGGAGTCTCGCCTCCGGTGGCTTGGTTTGTTGTAGAGATTGGTTGAGCCTTTTAAGGTCATTGTGGTGGGGATGGTTGTGGGGGGGTGTTTGGGCCATAGGTGAGTTTCTTGCATGATTTTTTGGTGTTTGGTGTTTGTGGGAGGGGAAGGGATGGAAATGATGGGAGTTTGGAGGGGAGGATGCCTTTTTAAACACACTTTACAACACTGTTTATAAGAGTGGATACTCGGTTATCTTAGGCTTTTTAGGGTTCTTTTCAATGCGTGGAACGAGGAGATTAGATCCTCTCGTTGAAGATCCAGATAATTCTTTGTTGGGTCAGTGAGAATATTTAAAGTGAACATGCATCATTTTAGGATTATATGAGGTTATTATGAAAAAATTTCATATCAGAGCCTACTAATAGAAATATCATTTGTACTTGCTTGGATGGATGCTATGTAGGTTCTGATCAAAGAGTTAAAAAAATCTTTCATCAATTAAAACTATAAATGAAAATTCTATAAATATTATTTGTTAGAACCATATCATCTATTCATATATGTACTGATGTGAATTTATATATATTGATATGAAAATTTTTCACTATTAGCGCAGAGGATCTGGACCATTAAGATGTTTATCCTCAATGCATGAGTCAATACCTATCAAGTGGGGGTGGGTGTGAAGGGGGGGAAATGTACCCTTGAATTCTTGGCTAGGCTTCTGTAAGAGAAAATTGTGGTTTGGAAGTTAGGTGAGGAACCACATGTGAACAGAGTTGTTCAGAAACACAAAAAATAAGAGATGCTTCCATTCTAATCAATTAAGATCACTTGTTTTATATCTTATTTAATTCTTTAGGGATATTGATTGCATTCCTTGTTTCCTGAGAAGGAGATCCATTTGAGAGGCATATGGGGTCCATATTTTGATTTGTTATGATATGTTTTGGATTCACATGCCATATATAGAAAAAGAGAATTTCCCAATGTAGTGTACAAAAACAAATAAAAACTCAATCAATTTAATTATAAAAAAGAATGGCACTGAGTGCATATACCAAGGTTGTGACAAAAGATTAAAATCTATCCTAGTAAGATAGAATCACAGGAAAGCAGATACAGATATTCCATTGATTTGATGCAAATGTAACCAACAGCTACATCTAAAATTTTAGAAACAGATCTTATGTATCATAGAAATAAAATGATAAAAAAAATGAGGGTGAAATAGATAAAAACAAGAATATTAAAATTCTATTTTGTTTGAATTATTACTCGTTCAATCTCAGATCAAAGGAGGGGGTCGTATTATTGTATTTACAAATAACAGGTTAGTGACAATCGAATACTTTTATATTTTTTGGATTTTTTTTAATGGGAAGGGGCATGTTAAATACCTTTGATTATTCATTTCTTTAAAAATACTCCTTCAAAATGCGTCAAATAAACATTATATATATTTTTAATATACCACATATTTGAAAATATCTCCTCAATATAATTGGGTAGAAAACTCTATGACCCTCCTTATTGCTTTAGCATTACTGATGAATTTTTTCAGAACAATTAATTTTCCCAACCTAAACATATAAAAAAATTAAGTTATCTTTTAATTGGAGCTAGCCATGAATAGAAAATATTCAACATTTTGTGAACACAATTTTTTTTCACAAGAAAAGCAAAGCCAGTTCTGGTCATAAACTATACCACCTTTTTGCAGTGAATTCTAGAAAACAACATGGAAGAACAATGAAAAATGATGCACTCAGACTTTAAAAATGGTCCAATATCTTTTCTTTGAGATTTAGATTTTTCTTCTGTATTGTATATATATATCCATATGACCTTACATGGCCTAGAGACAATTTTTAGGGCGGATCTTAAGATTGGAGGTATCAAAACTAAAAAACAAGACATTATTTATGTTTACACTGGCTACTGGTTATCAAGGCAAACACTTTATGACATTACATGGATATTTATTAACAAAGATGTTCAGCATAAGATAAAATACACCACATTTACTTTATTATTTTCTTGTCAGCATAATCAATAGTGTCAAATTAATTGATTTGTGCTTAATTTAAATTGTTTAAGTTATGCATTCAAACCGTTGAGTATTAGAGACTGGAAAAGAGATATATGACAATAATATTAGAGCATCTCCATGGTGCGATGGAGGCTCCTACCTCATATTTGAGGAGAAAAAAAGAGGTTTTAATGGGTTCCCTATATTTATCATTAAGCATTCTTTTGTCAGTAAGTCTCGTCATGTGTGAGAGTCAAATTTGACTACCTGTTGCATGGGCCCCAAAATCACAATCTAAGACAAACACTTCCAATGTCTATTTCATAAACGCTTTATGTAATAGCCATTAGAATATAGTTGTTGAAAAAAAAATTTCTCATTTTTTAAATTTATAAATCAATTGAAAATATTAAAAAATTATGTAAGGAGTCATTGATGGTGCAACGTTGGAGAATACATAATGGTCTTCAATCTTTATTAGCTCTTCAATGTAGGAAAAATTTAGGTAGTGTGGTTGGAGATGCCCTTACATCAATAACTTGGAAGGCATGCAAAATATTGAATTGATGCGTTTGGAAATAAGTTTACACAACTTTTAGCCCCCATTTGGATATAGAATATGATTTATTCTTTAGTATACAATTATTCTGGCATAAGTGAGTATAAATAATGATAAAATGATTTTGTGTTTGGTTGTATTCTGAATTATTCTCATTGGAAAACATAATAATAAAAATTTTATTATTTGAATAAAATGTAAATACATTGTAGATAAAGATTTATAAAAGATGAAAAAATGATGAAAATTGATTTGACATGTGATTTATAAGAGGTGATGACAGTTGATTTAACAGTGGGTCCACATATTCTTTGGATGAAATAACTTTAATTCCAGGGGTTGGTTGAAATCCATACACCACTTTATACAAGTTTATCGAGGCATTCATTATTCATGGGTATTCTAGACATCCAAACATCTTATTTAACATATTCCACCTTATTTCAAAATCTATCCAGGGTTATCTGGCATCCAAACGGGGATAAAGATTTTGTTTCTAGCATTCCCAAATTGTGAAAGAATTAGTTTTTCAGGAATTTAATGGAACCATGTTTCATAAAAATCTATTTTTAAAAACTATTTTAAATGAAAAATTGTCAAACTCAACCTTCCATACTCTCCAATGAATGTGAGGCTTTACTATTGCAAGCTCATTTTACGCTTTCACTTGGTGCCAAAATGAGAAACCAAATGAGAAACCACACCCCAACCCAATTTACAGGAATATTGGTGGGCCAGAGAGATCAAATCTGATGCAAGGAGAGAAAATTAATAATATTTGTAAGAGTGATAAAGGAGTGGAGAAAGATGAAAAGGTCATGGGGGGACAGAAAAGTTCATTATGCTAGTTCAATAGAATGAAAGGTTGAATCCCACGCGAACTCCTAAAATGAACATGTATTCACGTTAGTTTTTTTAGTGATTACCATACAAAGAAATTTTGAATAATATTTAAAATTAATATCCAATGTATTACACAAGGGATTCTAACAAAAACATGCATGTTCCAACAAAACAAGAAGAAAAAAAAAATTAAATTTTTTAATAGTTTAAAAGTAACACATCTGTTTAAAAGAGAATGTAGATATATATATATATATATATATATATATATATATATATATATTAAAAACATTAATAAAAATTTAAAAAAGAAAATAATATAATAATAATATGTAATTAAACTAAATAAATAGAAACTAATAAAATGGGATTAAAATAAATAAAAATAAAAAAGTGACAAAAAGAATGAATAAATTTTAAAAAAAAATTACAGCAGAATAGAAAATAAAACAATTCTTTAAGATTTGAGGACCCGAGATCTTGTATACTGACTTTTACAAACTATACTTATAATTTCACTTTGGATCCATGGCATTTAAACCCTGCTACTCTTGAATTTAAAATTGATTATTGGCATATCTTGCATATGCTATGGCCAGGATCCCTCTTTTAGTAGGTAAGTGTTTTTTCTATTATTTTTAGTTTTTCTTGGCTAAATCTTCTTTTATGTGTGAGTAAAACTCAAGATTCTTCAGTGAAAGGGGATATCACTATTAACCTACCAAAAAGTGTGATAACCAGAATCTAATTTTAGATTTTCACAAAATTGGTTTTGGACCCCTTGCATCAATTTTTGTGCAAATCTATCAAGTCATAAGCATATTGTGTACTTAACCAAAAATTCATGTACATATTGTTAGGTGATGCTTCAACCACCTCATAGAGTCTATGACAGGAGACATGGCATTCAATAAATCAAAGGAAGAATGAATGACCTGATTCTTAAGTTACCAGATACACATATATTATATTTAAAAAAACATAAGAAGTTGATACAGCCACAAAATTTTGTGAAAGCTGGATTCAAGCAAGCAAAGTGTTATTCATTAATGGTTGCACAGAAACATCACATGCCAGATCTTCATGTCCTTCCAAGTTCCAAAAACCTATCCAACTTGTGGTTCCCTCCACAACCCCAATTTTGATAGGTTGCTTTCAGTTACCAGACTCTCCATACATTGTGATGTTGTCATCTTGGCTTTGTTTACAAGACAAGTCCCTTTTCTCTCTTTGTTTTTTTTAGCCTGTCTCATCTTTTGATGATGAAGTGAGGGATAAGTTTTAGGTTGATGTAGGTTTCAGGTGTGTTGAACATTGTAGTGGTTGTTGAAGTTCTGTTTTGCATTTACAGAACAAAAAAGGGACATTCATGATGTGGCTTTTGCAACTCCCAACATATTTGATTTTTTAATATATACTGTTAAAGTTTTGATTACCTATTAATTTGTTATTTTATTAGTTTGTTAGCGTGTTATACGTAACACTACCTCTTTAAGGGTTTTAAAAGTTTTCTCTCTTATATGGTAACAGAGTCATCTCAAAAATCCTAGATCCACAAAAATTCTTTTTTTTTTCCTACTCCGATTGAGGAGTCTTTAATCAGAACGAAAGGCAGGCTTTTTAATCTCCACTTTGAAGTCAACCAGGCCGCCAACAGGATCTGCTGATCAAGATTCCACCAGTCGGGAGAGATGCTCCGTCGTCACATCTATTGATAAGTAAAGGAGGTGACGATGTGTTTTGGTTCTGACAATGACAATGTCACATACGTGGTCGCGACACACCCAAGATAAGGAACTCGAGGCCGTCCCATCCGGTTAAAGATGAAGCAATCGTTCTTGAAAAATTCCATGTGCCCATGCAACCACATCAAACTCTAGAGATTCTTAGGGTCCGTTTGGCTCGGAGATGGAAGCGTCCGTGATGTTTCAACACCGGCTTGGGGGGGAGGGGGGGAGACTGGCAATAGGCGAAGCAGTGTTTCAGGGAGTCGGCGACACGGAGATGACATACAAGTTTTTTGGTTCATTGAGTCTGCTGGCCGCATTGTTGCAAACAAAAGAACTTCATGAGGCAATGTTAGATGGTATTGGAATACTTCATCAGAGGAAACAACATGAGAAGTTTTTACTTCAGGTTTTGAAGCCCTCAAGTTAAATACAAATACAACAAACAATGAAATTCTCTGTATAAAAGGTTTTAGTCCCTCTCTTATAGAATAAGAGTTTCATTATTATTTTTCTCTTTTGCTAACATATATATTTATTTAATAAAGTAAAATATATTTATAAAAATAAAATAGGTATTCGAATTAATTGAGTACACCTGTTTTTTTTCTGTATTTTTCTAACCCAATCAAGTAAATAGTTGGTTTGGGAAATGTGGGGATAGCAAGAGTGTCTACAGAAATGATATGATTTTGTGTATTAGTGCCATTGTTACCATTCACTTTAATTTGTAGGTAATACAATGAATCTAAGAACCCCCTTTTACAACATTATAAGATTTTTGGCTAAGGCCCCATTTGAAAACAAGTTTGGATAACTTTTGGTTTGCATGAGCTATTTTTTTCCAAATCCGTTACAATCTGAAAGAAAGGGATAAAAACTGCAGACAGATTTTTGTGAGATGATGCTCAAAATCTAAGCTTTTCAAAAGCTGTGGAGAGAGCTTTCTGTAAAATCACTTTTAAATCCAATTTTTATTTAAAAATAATTTTATAATAGTACAATCAAACGCACGCAACCTAAATATATCTTTTTAAACCCAACTTTTACGATTGTTGAAAATATCCAACATGCAGTATATTGTTTTAATACTATTTTTCCCTTTTTGTATAATAGAACAGAGGTTGAATTGACGGTTGATAACGTGGAATAAGAAAGAAAAAAAATGTTTTGTTATTGGTATGTTAAGGATATTTATATCGTTTTGGAATTAGGTTATTCCACCCAATATAAGCAGGGCCGTCCCCAGGGGCGGCTCCACTTGTATGGCTATGGGGTCAATCGACCCCATCTAAATTTTAACAAAAATTAAACATTATCCTTTACATAAATTCAAAATAAAATGCGATTGGCTGGGGTGAGTGGGTGACACATATATGTTGTGGTGGCATGGTGGAGTCCATCAAATTAATTGTATTAAATAAACATCTTCCTACTCTACTTCAGGTATGTAGTCACATATCTGAGTTTCATTTATATTTTCTTTTTTTATTATTAATTTTTTTACCATTTTTGTATGTTTTTTTTTTTTTTTTTATATCGGAGGGACTCCCCGTGGCTACTTTTCGGTCGAGCTGGAAAAGCTACCTCCGCCTGTTTGCCCCGGTCCCACGGAAAATTCTTTCGAATAATCACCAACAAACAAGTGGGTAAGTCAACGCCAAGACTCGAACCCAGGACCTATCGGTAAGACCGTTAAACCCTGAACCGTTGTGCTATGGACACTGGGGACATTTTTGTATGTTAATATAAAAAAAATTCATCATTGCATAATCGTGTATGAATAATGTACAAAACCCCTTAACATTACACCTATCTGACTTCACCTATATGTTTGGAAAATCCTGGATTTGGTTTGGCTCTTTAGTTGATTATTTGTTTAATTTTTTTAATGTATTTATGCTTATAAAAATTTTATTTTACAGATTTTGCCATTTGATCAACGGATAAATTTTTAAAGAGAAAATCAATTATAGAACAAGATTTTTTTCCTACCGAAGAAAATTGCGATGCTCAGCAAAATCACGTAAAAAACAATTGTAAAAGTTTATATATTGGAAATCATTGATCTCATTTCTTTGATGATTTTTTTTTAATGTCGGTTGTTCTTTTTTCAAAAGAATTTTTTTTTATAAATATATAATAAGTGTAGATTTTTTGAAAATTTTGTGAAATTTATTTTTTTAAATGACCCCGTCTATAAAAATTTCTGGAGCGCCACTGGCCGTCCCTAATATGAAAGTCTGTCATTGGAATGACATGTTGGCCATCCCTGCTTATATTTCACGCCTATGTCATTGCTATAAGCAGGGTTGTTCCTAATAATTGATTTTTTTGTCGGGTCATAGGCGAGTTTTTAAAGTGGGGCCTCAAATATTATTTTATTAAAAAAATCAAGATTGTTTGAATATTATGTATCATTTTATTTTAGGGATTTTTAGTTTTAAGTCCCTGTAAACTATATGATTTAGCGATCGATCCCTCACTTCTTCATATTTAGGTTTTAGTCCCTACATTTAAATGGTAATTTAGGAATAGATCCCTCCCAGGGACTAAAAAGTAAATTAAATAATTTAAGAATAGGTCCCTCCCAGGGACTAAAAAGGAACATATCATTTAAATGTAGGGACTAAAACCTAAATATGAAGAAGTGATGGATTAATGACTAAATCTTATAGTTTACGGAGACTTAAAACTAAAAATCCCTTTATTTTAAGCTACAAATATGATAAAATAGATACACAATATTTTACAATCATTTAAATTAAGATATTTTTATTTTTATGTTCCTGTAAACTATAATATTTATTGATCAGTCCCTCCCTTATTCATATTTCTTTTTAAGTCCTCAACTTCTAACGCCCATTTGGTTATAAGTGCCTCCATCAAACTGTTGTTTGAACACCGTTAGTTGATCAATTTTTTTTAACTAATTGATTTGTTGAACGGTGACCTTGAATGAGGGTTGTTTCTGATCGACGATCTTGAATGAGGGTTGTCGATCTCTGAACTATTGAGGACCATTTATTGAAGCATCTTTTATTCTTATTTTTGTATTTCCTAGTTGTCCTTAGGGATCTTCAATTTCTTTTCCGAGCATGTGCACTTCTTCATAATGGTGGTGGATGGTTTGTATCAATCACTCACAAACCAAAATCATTTTTCTTGTTTCATGAGTCTACCCTAACAATTTTACCTTGGCATGCATCGAATCCAATTTGGAAAAAAATGAAATGTAAAATGGGTTGTCACTTAAAAATTGAATATGCTCGCGAAACAAGAACTCCCGTTGAACTCTTTATATGAAAAAAATGGCTTTAAGGTTCCCAATCAGGTAGAGCCCCTAAGAACCATGTGATCAATGAAATTAAAAAAAAGGATTGTGAGATGTGTTAATTTGTCTAATTAAAGAGTGGATTAGTTTCTCACATTTTCCAAATCAAGTCTAAAATTTTTCTTCCCCTCCAAATGGTAGTGTCTACCTCTCTAGCCATTTCAACTTCAAGACTCTCTCCAAAATCTCTCTCATTGTATCTCTCCCTCTATCCCCCTCAAAATAATCTCTCTCTCTCAAAGCCATCTTGTTTTCCCTCTCTCAAGGCCTCCAAAGTGTTGTAATTTTAACATAGTTCTCAAACTCTCTTGTAAATATATTTTTCTAATTTTTGTAATTTTTTCACTTTATTAATAAAGTTGAGCTCTTTTTATCGATTTAAAATTTTATTTAGCTGAAAATTGATACATTATTTATTAGATGCATATGTAATATGAAATGTTTTGATTCCAATGATTGTAGAATATTATTTAACTTTGTATGCGTAAGATTCAAGCAAACTAGTTTTTTTTTTTTTTAATATGTGTGTGGTCCATCATTCAAAGATTATCTAGGGCCCAACTAAATAAATTAATTCTTAGGGTTGGCCCTGGTTGTATCTCTTCGTATGAGTTCTCTATGAGAAGAGAAATCCAAGAGTATTAATTTTAATTCTCATATATATCCTAAATCTCACTTGATAACTACTATTTATGTTTAGACATGTTAATAGTCTGAAAATACATTTACTCTATCTGAATCTAAAAAAATCCGACTTTGAATATTGATATATGCATAAATGATTTAAAGATAAAATATTGATATTATCTCGATCCATATGATCCGCTATCAGGCGTATCCAAGAGTGTGGCTTCAAAAGTCTAGATAGCTAGATCTAAATTTTGAGCAGGAGCATCTATCTCCACCAATCCACTTCCATTCCCACCAACCAAAAAAGAATTTGGTTGGTGGGGATGATATGGTGAGTGGAGGAGAGAGGGGAAGAGGGAGAGACAGAGCTCGGTTTTTGGTGGGGGGGATAAGATAGAGGTGTGACGGAAAAGGCTAACCTCCCTCCGCGTTCTCTCTTTCTCTGTCCCCCTCTCTTTCGTGATCTCCTTCGCTCATGGAATTGGATCCCCTGTCGCTTTCCTTGTAGTTTGCCAATGGGAATGCGATGTGTATATCACCAGAAAGAATTTTTATTTTTTGTGGGAGTAAAATTTTTCAATTTGAGCAGCTTCAAGGACACTTACTCCTAAATCATACTACACTTTATAGATTCAAAGACGTGGACACACACACACACACTCTCTCTCTCTCTCTAATCAATATCGTACCTTTTGAAAAGGGTTTGTAATGCTTTTGGTTTACTCCATTGAACATATTGGATTTGCTGCATCTCTCAGTGCCCACCATTATCATGCATGATGGATCCCAAACCTAACATTCAACACTGGTTGAAGATGATGATGTTTGTTTGTGTTGTAATAACCAAGACCCCACGTTTTTAATTCATTGAGGCACATGTGAACTGATATGATGAAGTCAAATTTAAACACTCATTAGTGTTGGAGAGCTGATAAACTCAGTTCGTTTTGCGGTTTCATATGCTGTTGTGATTCAAAGAAAAAAAATATACATTAATATATATTAGTGTACACTTCATTTTTTGTAATAGTATGTATTTCAATAGACAAGTATATATTTTTTCATAGAAATGAAAACCGTTGATGACAGTGGATGAGACATTACACAAGACTGGACCTATCATCTTCCTAGTATTATTTTATTTATATGAAGATTTTAGTTGGTTAGAAATTATTCGTTTATTTATTTCAAAGATCCTAAATATGTTTTAAAAATTAAAAAATTGGTTTTAGAGGAACACATCAATATCAGATTTATCTTTATCTTTGTTATATTTCAAATTAATAGTTCTCTCTCAAAATATTGTGTTTTTAATTATAAATAATTATTTTAGTAAATAAATACATGGAGGTATTGTACAGAATCAAATTACTATTAACGAAAAATATACATCATTAAAACTACTATTTTTAAATATATTTCTTTGTCAACATTGATCTCATTTTATAAGTATTGGCAATATATTTATAACATGCATGCATGAATCGGGTTTTCATTATAAAAATTATAGTATATTAAAATAAAAAATAATCTTATATAAGTCACCATCAAAGTTGATGAAGTATATAAATCTGTAAAAACTCACAAAAACTTATAATTATCATTCATAGATTAAATTTTCATTCAAATTTGACAGAATCATATTCCATCAACATATAACAACTCGCTATAAGCAATTATAAAAACAAATTAATTCCTACAAAAGACTAATTTGCCCTTTTAAAATTTTATATTTCATCATCTTCTACTTAAACATTGTTTGGAGGGATATAAAATTAGAGATAATTTAATTATTTCATGGTATGAGTTAGATTAACTAGAATAGGTTGGGTTAGGATTAAACTCTATTGACATGTGAGTTTTTAAAGACTTGTGCGTCTGTCCAAACTTTGATAGGTTGGCAAGCGGTTAAAGTTTTGAAGAGAAGTTGTTATAATATTAAGAGATAAAAAAATCTATCAATTTTATTCATATTCTCAAAATTCAGACAAAAAATAAAAAAAATGATATTTCAACATTTAGATGGAATAAAATATCTTTATTTTCATTTTAAAATTAAAACAATTGTTCATAGTTTATCATGATTATTTTTTATACTAAACGAGAATAAGTTATTCTCTGATTCATTTATCCCTTATTATTACTTATTCAACTACTTATCCCATCTCTGCGGGCACTTGATAGAACACTATAGCCGTCCATGCGATCATCCCCGCCTCCCCCTTCAATCAAATGCAAGCAAAACCCTTCCTTTCATTCAACAAGTGGACCTCCTCCCTCACCACCACCACCACTACCACCATCATCCGATCAATCTTCACCGCCTCTCCCAACCATCCAACACTTCCCTTCCCACCCCCTCCCACGACCCAGATGAAGAACCACCACCACCACCACTGCTACCGCCGAGGATGGGCGGTGGTTCTCGTCGTCGTCGTCGTCTGTCTTCGAGGATCGAACGGCTGTCGAGCGGAGAATCGGTGGTCTCCGCCTTCCAGGGTTGGATGGGAGACGGGCTCCCTGTCCACAGGGGGGACATCTTCCACGCCATCAATCGGTTGAGGAAGTTCAAGCTCAACAAACGGGCGCTTGAGGTTTTGAAAAGGCTCTGTTTTTTTAAGTTGGGTTTTTTTAATGGGTCTTGTTTTTTCCATGTTTTTTATGGCTGAATCTGATGTGGGTTTTGATTCAATTGGGTTTTCTTTGTTGTTGTGGAAACTGAATTGGGTTTATGGAGGTTTTTTTTTTGGTTGTTAATTTGTGGATTTATCAAGAAAGTTAAACTTTGTTGTTTGGGAAAATGTGCTTGTTTTCTCCTTGTGTGTTGCAAAATCTATGAAAAGCAATGTTTTCTTAGTTGGGTTTTTAATGGGTTTTGTTTTCCAATTGTTTTGTGGCTAAATCCAATGTGGGTTTTGTCATTTAATCACAATATTCACCACACCCACAAGCTGGAATCCCTAAGGGATACATCTCTATTTACGATATTTCAACTTTATTGGTAGATTAATAACAAAAGAAACGCCTCTTTTTGTGTATGCTTGTGTTTGATGGTTTCATTCATCCTAGCACATGCTAGTTGAATGTTAATTTACTGAAAAGTGTATAAATTTGTGGACTAATGTGATACTTCACATTACTAGATTTTCAGGTCTTTGACATTTCATTAAAGACGTGTGGCTTGGAAATCAGTTATGGGATGCTAGACATATTGCAAAGCTCAAGCATGCATTCCATAACAGTGTTTATTACTGGTCGTGAAGCAATTCAGAGGCAATATGGAGAGTAGGCCCAATTTCACTCAGTTTAACATAGTCTGATCTATTAATTGGAGAGGCCATGCATTCCATGGTTCGAAGTTGAACTATTATACATAGGATTCAGTTCTCCTTCTCTTATTCCTTGGATTCTAATGTGGACACCGGCGTGCTATTTTTCCAGTTTGGGTATAAAACATCTATTGAAATTTTGTCCCTAGCTCTGCATTATATATCTCTATGGCACCATGGCTGTATGCATGCCCCACACTTGCATGTTTACTATGTGCATTGATACGGGGAGGCTATGGCATTTGATGGGGATGAACATGTACAGAGGAATTTCAGTATTAGTCACTGCTTTGTATTGGGTAAGGACCAGAATCATGAGTTGTCATTTTTGTTATGCTGCCTCAACTTTCACATTGCCATACAAGAGGATGAAGAGTTTGGAGCAGTACATTCATGAATTCTGAATGTTGACCATGGTGTCCAATAACTCAATTTTTCCCCTCAGTTGATGATAAATGCTTTAGTTTGAATAATTTACAGCTTATTTAAGACATTTACAGAAGAAAGCCACTAAATGCACAACTTTCTGAATTCTGCGGAAGCTATTCTGGTTGCACACTTTAGGATAACTCATTTATTCATGTAGATCAACGTTCACTATTTTTAGTCTTAATTATAAGGTTCATGTTAATGTTCCATAATGTTTCTCTATGCATCAATGTAGAATAAGTCAGACATCTGACTTTCTTCAAGACTGCCTGTTATTTCATCATTCAACGCATTAAATTGCATCTCTAAAAAGAAAAAACATTTCCATGGTATAGATGTTGCTACAAGCCAGTCAATCATATAATATATTGTAGGTACCGGACACTAGCTTTCGACTCTAATGGATTGACATTATAGGCTGCCACTAAAATCTTTTAAGACCTTGTATTACTGATCCCGGATTCTGATATATTTTTCTTCCTTCATCAATATTGTAATTAAATCATGAGGCAGTCAGTTTTCCTCTTTATATCTGTTACATTTCTTGAGCCAAAAAAGGCCTCTTAAACTCGTAGCACAGTCGTTGTTTTTAACAACTATTTTGCTATGAATTCTCATAACCAATTTTTATTCCATGCATTATCTACTATAGGGATGGCATAAAAGGGAAGAGTAAACCTCGCTTTTAGCCAAACCATAACCATTAATTGTCACATATTATGGCAGGTTATGGAGTGGGTAATCCGAGAGAGGCCTTATAAGCTGAAGGAGTTGGACTACTCTTATTTACTGGAGTTTACAACGAAGATTCACGGAATCCCCCGTGGCGAGAACCTATTCACCTGCATTCCATCCGAATTCCGAAACGAGCTGCTCTACAATAATCTTGTCCTTGCCTGTTTGGACAAGGGTGCAATAGCACTATCAAAGGCGTACATGAAGCGGATGAGGGAGTTGCGATTCCCCATCTCCCTATATGTGTTCAACCATCTAATCGTCCTTCACTCCTTTCCTAGAGATCGTAAAAGCATTCATAGAATACTTACCCAAATGAAAGCCGATGGTGTATCTCCTCAAGCATCCACATTCAACATCCTTTTGAAGATTGAAGCAAGAGATCACAACATTGAAGGGCTCATGAAGGTGTTCAACAACATGAAGCATTCTAAAATTGAGCCAAATGAAATTACCTACTGCATATTAGCAACTGCACATGCGATAGCAAGGCTTTATACAGTTTCTGAGGTGTATGTTGAAGAGATTGTGAAATCCATGTCTGGTGATAACTGGTCCACAATGGACATCCTTCTTGTCTTGTATGGTTATTTGGGGAAGGAGAAAGATCTTGAACACACATGGGAGGCTATAAAGAGTCTTCCTCATGTAAGAAATAAATGTTATATATTGGCAATTGAAGCTTTTGGTAGAATTGGTCGTGTCGATAGGGCTGAAGTGCTTTGGTCAGATATGAAAAGGGAAGATTCAAAGCTGGTGGAGCAGTTCAACTCCATCATATCAGTGTATTGCAGGCATGGACTTATCAATAAAGCGTCCCATCTATTAAAAGAACTAGAGGCAAAAGGCTGCAAGCCAAATGCCATAACCTATCGGCATCTGGCTTTGGGTTATATGAAAGCTGGCCTACGAAATGAAGCGTTAAGGACTCTTGATGTTGCAAAGGATTATGCATTGAGCGCGCGGATCAAGTGGTCAACACCTTGGTTGGAGACTACTTACTTGATGGTCGAGATTTTCGCTGACATGGGAGATTTGGCAAATGTGAAGAGATTATTTGGGGAGTTGAAGGAGTCTAAGTATTGCAGGTATACCTTTGTGTGCAACACCCTTCTAAGAGCTTATGTGAAGGCGAAGGTTTATGAACCGGGACTGCTAACAGAGATGATTATGGGAGGTGCAAGACCCGATTCAGAGACATACAGTCTTGTGAGCCTAATAGAACAATACAGGACATGATTTTTACTATCATCACCAGCGAAAGGTGAACCTGTAATCTTGTGAGCCCGAAAACTTGAGATGAAATTGTTTGTCTGTTTGAGAAGGTTTCACTCCTTTTTCCACTTCTATTTATTTATTTGTTACATCTATAATGTTTGAGTTGTACAGGTCCAATTTTTATGAAGGGATTCAACACAACCATCAAATGTTTTTTTTAATATGTTTGCAAGTAGTAGCTTTGGAGTTTTCATAAATCCATGGTTTTGCTTTTTATGGTTAAATTTATATCTGAGTTAACATTTTAGGTTTGAAGTAAAATGAAGGAATTTCAGTCAAAGTCAAAGGGAAACTGACGGAAAAGAAATTATTTTTTTTTACTAGTTTATATGTTGTTTGTGTCTGTCATATAAAGTGATGAAAAATAAAAACAATTATTTGTGTTTGTGATGAAAAATGACAGAAAATAAAAATTCATTGTTTGTGTTATCAAACAAAGTGATAAAAAATGACAAAAAAATAATATATATTATTTGACAACTAATTTAAATATAATATAAAAATAAACTAAATTACTTGTCAAATATTTTTAAATAAATAATATTTTAGTATATGACCAGCCCTTTGTTCTACTTATCCGTCCCTTCAAATAAAAAAAAAACAATGTTTTATGTTTATCTATTTTCCTATTCTTCTATCCATATATCATTCCATCTTCGCCGTTTTTTTTTTATTACTTTGATTAGGCTTTCAATTCATTGAAATAAAACACACACAAACACGTGTACCAATCTGTCAAGGGCACGTTTAGTTCCACCAATGTTTTATTACCCCACCAATCGATAAAAAAAAACGGTATTTTTTCATCCCCACCAATCCGGCCAGGTCGATCAGACTTGATTGTCATTTCAGGTTTTGAGCGACCGAACTTGGTCGAACAGAATTTGTAATAAAGTTTATAATTTTTTTTCTTGTAGACATAATCTCATGACGTGTATCCTCCTTGGATCCTTCATGTCACTCCATGTCTGAGTTGTAATGTAGAGAGAATCAATAATTATTCTTAAATGTAGAACATAAGAACAATTTTTTTACATAAGTGATGGACAAATTTTCAAAAGCCAAATATAAAATGTGTTTGGATCAATTGATATTTTTTTTCAAACAAAGAATTCGCTTAACTACGAATTCAAACAAAGCTTAAAAATAATATATATTTGTATAATAAGATATTTTTCTATAAAAAATTAAAAGTATACCAACTTACATTTTTTTCAGTCCCTTAGCTGTTGTTTGGATAAAAGAATAAATATAAAATATGATGAAAAAACCCAAAAATTTATTTGTTTACAAAGAATAGGTAAATATAGTTCTGGATCCTGTTTGACATATTTCGGTCGCCTAAAACATAAAATGACGACCAAGTTTGATCGTCCAAAACCTGAAATGGCGACCAAATCCGGTCGCTCAAAACCTGAATTGGTGACCAAGTTCGGTTGACCTGAATTGGTGGAAACAGCCAAACACTGGTTTTTTTTTCGATTGGTGGGGTAAGTGAAACGTTTGGTGGGGATAGACGCGCCCATCTGTCAATCGTCCTAGTAAGAAAAAAAAACTCGAACCAAAAATGTAGATGTAAGATTTAAATTTAAAATATGTTAAAGAAAAAATATATAAAAAAACCTAGGTTTATTCAACAAAAGAAAAATCATAAAAATGGATCTAATATCTCAATCTAAATAGGTTAAGCAAAAAGAAAATACTAAAAAAACCTAGATCTATTAAATAAATAAAAAATCTAAATTAATGTTCATCATATTATTGTTGTTGGTGTGATTTATTTACTTTCCCTTACTTTCCATCATCTAGGGTGAAGAAATTTTTTTTTCCCTCAATCCTAAGAAGACAAAAAAACACAAAGGGAAAGTGGTGGAATTTTTTTCCATCTTATTGTTTAGCACAAACATCAGGTTTTTAAGTGATCAAATGAACATTTTTTGTTTTCCCTCATTTTTTTTTTACTTTTCATGTGACACAAACATACCCTTTATGATGAAGTAAATTCATGGGTTGGACTTAGAGACTCATGAGATCTCTATTTTCTGGGTACCAGTTGCATTGGGTATCTTATCTTATTGGGTTTTTTTTGTATATATACCATTATATTTTACAGAATTACACCCTTATATCACTGATGGCATAAATAGTCATGTAATATTTAAAAGTAGTGCAACGATGCCCCTATGGTTAGGTGCCATGAGATTTAATTAGGAAAAATATGTTAATCAGCGTTAGGTCCATGTGAAATGTTTGAAATTCCCTCTTAGAGACCTTGCATATATACTCTTGTTATATTCAATTTTTATCAAATATCCCTGTAAAAAACCATCTTTGCATAAATACCCCTTAAAATTTCATAAATTGTGTATCAGTGTCCCTGCGATAAACTTCCATAAGCTGGGGTAAATGTTACCATCAAATCTTAAAAATATCTGAAAAGTCTAAAATATCCATGTCACATCTTCTTCTTCAACTTCCAAATAATATAATGTACATTTACACCATGAATGCCTCTCTCGCAAATAGTGATCAAGGTTATTTAAATTTTGAACGCGGGAGGACAAAAATGAAGGTATGGTGGTTCGTGGTTTAGGGCAAGAGAGAGAAGTCTTTGATTTAGGGTTAGAGTTTATCTAGTTCAAATGGGGGAAAAGAGAGATGGAAAGTATTTGATCAAGGCAAGAGTAAATAAGTAAATGCACACATTATAGTTATCCAAGTAACCTTGGTTGGATAACTAACATTGACAACATGTAATGGAGGGGTGCCGATACACTACTTATGAAATTTTGAGAAATATTTCTACAAGGATGGTTTTTACAGGGGTATTTGATACAAACAAAATACAGCAGGGTATATATGAAAAAAATAATTTTTGATAGTTTGAGTGGGGTAAATAAGTAATTTCACATTGTAGGGTTAGGAAACTGACCGAGTGAACAATGGTGATTAACAGAGGGGTATTTTTGTAGTATTTTTAAATATTATAGGGGAATTTTTGCCATCAAAGATCTAGGAGACATATATGCAAATAACCCTATCTTATTTTATTGGAAAATGATATGTCCAGTCCTAATTACAACCGCACACTTTCTCATTGAAGTAAATATTGTCATATGAACTAAAGTATATACTGAGATACAATGATATTTTTTTTTAACTTTGAAGAAATGAAATTATAATTTGTGTCATACACTATGATAAAATCGCATACACTATTGTGGGGGATGAAAATATGCTTCTCCTCGAATAGACCGGATTCTAGAATGATCCAGACTTTGATTGGTGTAGATCCGAGATGAAGAGTTGATAGGGCCCTTGAAATGAATGTCGACCGCCGCTCCTCTGATTTCCTTCTTCAATCTCTTGTATTCACACCAGTGTGGTGCTGGCTAACGCCTCTCCAATGCTTAAGTCAGTACTTATTTTATAGTAGAACTTGAACTTAGGGTTTTTCTAGAGAAGAAGTGTGTACCTTGGGGTGAGGGGGATTCCCCTCTATTTATAGGTGAAGATGGCGTGCCGGTTATGCCATGGTGACGTGAGGATAATACGAGAATGAATTTTCCACGTGACTCTCTGATCAGACGATGCATGGGATCTCGGGATTAGCTCAATGTAACCGTTTTCTGATAGTTTATTATTGCCATCGTTTCATCGAATCTTTTCATGGGCTTGTTTGTAATTTCGCTGGAGTTAGTTAAACACACATGGGAGTTTCCCATGCTGGTTGGATTCAATGGTCGGTCTGCTTCCAACCAGGGTAAGTCGGTATCTTACCTTCGGGTGCTCGATCTTATCAAAGATCCAACTAAAGTTGCTACTCAGTCCGACCTGAGCTGGGGATTAATTCTCGAGGTGACATTTGAGGCCGAGGAGAGCCTTTGGCCGAGGTGGTCTTCTGTATCGAGGTGGGCCATAATTCATGGTTGAACTTTTACCTGATAACAAAGGTGGGCCTGTTATTGTGACGTTCTTATTCTGTTTTGATTAATTCCTATACTTTTATTCATTTTATTCCGGTGAAATAAATTATATCTCTTACAATTATCATAGTATATGAGACTACAGACTGAGTAGCAAAATGAATTGAGTATATCAACGCTCTATTTTATTTATTTGTAGGCTACAACTAGATCCTTTGATGACAATTTTATATCTGACTTTTCAGTCTTCCTTTGACAATTACTTTTTTAAGAAGCCATGGATTAATTTAATTGCACTGTTTTGTTTGTTTTATTTTTTTAACACAAATTTGGTTGCATTGTGTTCGAATGGATTTGCATGTATTTGGCCAATGTAGAGCCGCATAAGCTGTGTTTCTAATTGCACTGTGTTCACAGTGCAATTTCTTTTCTAACTATTTCAGTTTGCTTGCTTGATACTCTTTTGTGGATTATGTACTCAATGGTTCTGTGTATTACTTATCCAAAAGTATCTGTTTAGTTCAAACTATGTCAATCTCTAACTCTTATAGTAGACGATGAGTTTGATGATGATAATCAGGCTATTTTGAAGCTTCTCACCCGAACCATTGGTTTTGTTGTTTTCTCAACCAAGACAAAACTCAGATCCTCCTCATCGTCCTCGTCATACTCCTAGTCATCATCCATCTGACATAGTTCTCGAAGTAGAGAGACAAAACTCAGATTTTATGTTGATTGTGTTTTGAATTAATCTAATTGATAAATTTAATAATAAAATTTTTGTTGTTTGAATAAAATGTGAATAAAGTGCGGATAAAGATTTATAAAAGATGAAAAAATGATGATTGTTGATTTGACATGTGATTTATAAGAAGCGATGACAATTGATTTGATAGTAGGTCCACATATTTTTTGGGTGGATTAACTTTAATTCTAAATGTTGGCTGGAATCCATATACCACTATATATCAGTTTATTCTAGCATAGGTTATCCCAGGATATTCATTGCATCCAAACACCAAAAATTATTCTGTTTTATTCCATGTTATTCCATGACCTACTTCCAATCCAAATGGGAGCTAAAGATTTTGTCCAAACAATAGGAAACTCAGTTTGTCCCCCATAAGCATCATATAAAAAAACATTGTTGCATTTAATCTTTTTAATAGTCTCTAATACAATCTCATATATCTCATTAGCATTTTTCATTTACTGTAATAAGGTATATATACATTATTGAAATTTTTTATATTTTTTATTATTAAAAATCATTCAATTCATTGGAATATATACCTCACATTTTATAAAGTATATAATGTCATCATTATGCAGAAGTACTATGTATCACAGAAGTCTCGAAAAAAAAAGTATTAACGTACCTGACCAAAAAAAACCTTATCTTCTTTGATATATATCACACAAAATTTTGGAAAGTCCTAAATGCATTGCAGTATCTAAAATAGTATAATGTAGAAAGTTGTGGGTGTCATATGGTCTCCCCCCCCCCCCCCCCCCCTCTAAAAAGAATTCTTGTTATTATATTAGAGGAGTCAAAGACTCTATTTATAGATACACAAATGAAACCCTAAAATATCATAATAAGAAACTAGAAAAACTAATAATAACATAATAATTATAATAAATACATAATATTCTCATAATAATTATTCTTTAACACCCCCTCTCAAACTTTGAAGGGTAAAACCCTTAGAGTTTGCATAAAAATGAGATGGTGGTGGAAGCTGACGACAATGACGGACGGCTTGTGGCGATTGGTGCGGACGGGCGCATCTTTTCGCTTCCGCTTGTTGAGTCAGTCAGAGTCGCTTTCGCTCGTTGAATCAGATGGAGTCGCTCCCACTCATTGAGTCAGACGGAGTCGCTCCTGCTCGTTGAGTCAGTTGGAGTCAATCCTCAGACAGAGTCGCTCCCGCTCTTTGAATCAGACAGAGTCGCTCCCGCTCTTTGAGCCAGTCGGAGTCGCTCGCGCTCATTGAGTCAGTCATAGTCGCTCTGATGGCACGTGTAGCGCGGACAGGAAGCGGAGATGGCAGCGGCAGCGGCAGCGCGTGGCTTGGGCAAAGCGGTGCTCGAGCAAGGAGGCTCGCCCGGGCGAGCAGAATCGCATGACACTCGCATGGAGGACGCGGGCTGCGAGTTGCTTGACGTGTGATCAAAAGGCTTTTAAACAAGCTGTGACTATTCAATTGTGATATGCATGAACACATGCATAAGGTCATGTTATGCATGACAACAACGTGTAAACGGCAGCAACAGCTATGGCGTGGATTTCACGCGATTTTGCGTGTGTGTCGATGAGGCAGACACGCGCCACGTTGCGCGAGTACCAACGTGGATGAGGTAGACGCGTACGAACGGGCTCGCAGTGGCGGTGGACGGGGTAGACGCACTCGGACGAGGCCGCGGACGGGGCTACGCAGCCAGGGTTGCGCGGACGAGGCTGAGATGCGTGAGTACGGAGACGACGGCGCGAACAACACGCAATTGCAATGAAAACGACGACAACGTAAAGAAGACGATGGTGCAAAACAATGGAGATGAAAACACAAACAGCAGAAGAAAATATGGGTATCAAAAATCCTCCCCCGCTCCGATTGAATACTTCTCAATCGGAGCGGGAAAGAATAAGAAATTTTTTTTTTTTTGTAGATCTAGGGTTTTTGGGATGGCTCTGATACCATGTTAGAATAAAGGAAAAGAGAATTCTTATTATTATATTAGAGGAGCCAAAGGCTCTATTTATAGATACACAAAGGAAATATTAAAATATCAGAATAAGAAACTAGGAAAACTAAGAAACTAATAATAATATAACAATTATAATAAAGACATAATATTCTCATAATAATTATTCTTTAAAAGATCCATTGACTTCCTTAATGAATAGAGAGTGCTAACGAACTAACTTCAAACTCAATTTGGATAATTTTGAACCTGTGAATGACCAAATAGGAACATATAATAAATTATTGACAGATATCTGAATGTGGTATATGTTTATCCAAACAAGTATGTTAGGTTCTAAATTGCTCCCCCCTAGCAAACCTGAATGTGAAGTATTTCTCAATGTAAAGTATCTCATTCTGTCACATGTTATACTAAACTCAAACCTGATTAGAATTAATTTCTAGCTAATGGACATGTAAAAATAATCTTAATCTAATATTTACAATAAGAATCTAATCTTTACAATATCAAAAATATAAAGAGAACACTAAGATTTGATTCTTCTTTAGTTAAATTTATATATGATTAATTGTTATTATTATTTCTTTCGGAGAACACCACTCAGATAGCTTTTTTATTTTGTAAAATTATAGATGGACTTAAAAACAAATATAATGTTTTAGCGTACAAAAAAGAATATTTTATTTTGTGAGAGTAAAATGAAAAAAAGAGAATATAATGTTTTTTTTTTGTATTTCTTTTTTACTTTAACAATTTTAGCTAAAATATTTAGCAATATATGATATAGGTTAATTATCGTGGTAAATATGCATAATTTTAAAATTTTAAATGGTATTAAAATAAATAGATTATTTTAATAATATAAAATGAAATTACATTTTTTTAAAGGTATACAAGTAAAACCACCTAAAAAATTAGCAGGCAATTAAATTTTGCAAGGTTCTATTTCCTTAAGAAAATATTAGACTGTTATTTTTACTAACTAAAACTCAGACCACACATTTTTTTTATTTTTTTATAAATGGTAAATATCACCTAATGAGGTATATGTTTTAATAAAAAATGTATATCTATCAATTTAAGTCAAATGAACGTATTATTAGTAAGCGTAAGAAAAAATTTAAAAAGGTATATACATTGTCTAACGAAATATATTTTTCACTAAATCTATATTGAGATATATAATATTGTAATTTGAACTGTGATAAGCAACACTCGTCTTCTTAACGCCTCACATTAGGCATAAAATCTAATATGAATAAGTATTTGCGATGACAGGCATTCAGTGCAATGTCACCACCCCAAAAGACACATATTCAGCAAATAACAAAAATAGGATTACGACATTTACATCCCTATTAAAATATATAATCGTATATAAATTCCTGTTAAAGTTTGGAGCATACATACAAGTCCCTGAAAACTCAAGAAAACTCAATTATCATTCCTGATTAAATTTCTATCCAAATATGATATAATATTATCAGAATATTCAATCACCATGTAATTATATATATAGTACAGTCCTTTATAAACAATCAGTTCCTGTAAAAGATCAAATTGTCTCTCAAAAAATTTTATATTTTATTTTTATATTTCTTTATTATCAAAGATGCACTATTTGGAGGGGTAAAAAAATTAGATATAATTTAGTCATTTCATAAGATGAATTAAGATTAATTACGATATATTTTGATTAAAATTAATTAGGACAAATTGAATTAGAATAACCTCTGATTATAGCAAGGATTAATAAAACCGAAGAGACAACGTAGTACCTTCCATTTTTAGGCCAACCGTCCGTTTAACACAAATCTCCACCGTCCAATTAGGCCTGACACAATGAAAAACACATCAACTCAGATCGGACGGCGCATGTAATAATTAGAATAATTATGATCGGACGGACTCAGATCGGACGGCGCATGAAAAACCATCTCTTTAAGTGGACAGGATTAACAGATTCTCTTCCACTTTTATAGGTAAACGTGTCGAGTTCCCAACTCTATCTTCTCATACGAAAATATATTATGAATAGATGGTTCCGAATTTATCTCGTACTATCTGTTTAATCTTCCAATGAAATCTTATTTCATATCAAGTAAAAAATAATAATAAAAACTTTGATACACCATGTCTATCTTGTACTCTATCTTCAGTCTATCACAGTAAATATTATATTATAATAATATATTTTTTTAAAAAAATATTATTATTTTTTAAAAATAAAATAAATTAAGGTATCTCACTTAATTCAAACACATTTTTATCAGCTTTTACAAACATGTTTTCAGCTTTCTACTTTTAAAATTGTTACAGCATCTCCAACTAAGTCTATCAATTATCTGAAAAAATTTCTGTATTAAAAAATTTAAAAATATCCGATATCTAAAAAATTTGTATCTGTATCCAAAAAAATTATCCGTGTCTGAAAATTTTCGGATGGATATGCCTGTATCCGATTAAAAAATATTCATATCTGGAAATATTATTATTTATTTAATTATATATTTATTTTTTATGATTAATATGAGTTTTTATTTTCATTTTTACTCTAAAGCATGTAATATTTTATGTATATATTTATAATTTTATATTTTATATTAGGTAATTATTAGATTTTTTACATGTTTCAAATATTATATATATGATTTTTAGTTTTGATATTTCAATTGTTTCATATTTATTTTAAATTTTTGGATAATTATTCGTATCTGAATCCGGATTTACGGATCGGATGCGGATACTAACTGTCAATATTCATTGGATATCGGATACAGATATTTTTTTAGATATCTAATTCGAATACAGATATGAATATAAGCATATCTGATTTGTATCTGTTCTATTGACCGACTTATCCCACTCTCCCAAATATCTGATTTTTTATTTTTTAGAGAAAGGTTAAAAAATTGGAGTCCTACTCACTCTCTCCATACTTCTCCCAAAAAAAGTGATTTTCGCTCTCTACGTGTAAGGAGGGAGGCATCTTCTTAAATCAATTAAAAGGATAGGTCCTACCTATTCAACGCATTGCATTGTCTATTTTGTCTTTTAATTTTAATTAATTGAAAGGTATATATATGGAGTACGGATATTTATGTCTTTAAATTTAATTTAAAGAAAGAAAAAATAAGAAGCACGGTTGGAAGATCCACCTGAATGTAAAAATAAAAAAAATGAGAGAGATGACATATTTTCTTATATTACAAAGAAAAAATGAGGAGAAAGTTGGAGATGGTTCTTAAAAAATGAAAGAAAGTGAACTATTTAAAAACTGCCATTGTTTGGCAACACCTAAAAAAAAGTTTAGTTTTTTAATAAGCTAAAGCTAGAAGCTATGATCAACTTAAATATATTATCATTACTAGATTTTATATTTGAACTATGTCTCAAAATCTATGTTTTATAAAACATTTGAACTGTCTATCGCCTATGTTGGTCGCTTGGATAATTGGAGTTTCTCCATTTCAATCTTTCATTAAATTTTAAATTTATTAGAATTTTTTGTTAGGGTTTGTCTGTGTCGTTCACTCTTATGTTTTATTGACATTTATTTTATTTCAAATAAATGAGGAATTATTCTTGATTATCTTGGTGTCTAATAAGAATACTAAATTAAAACTTTTTAAACTGAGTTGTATTTGTGATTTTCTTTGTTTTTTTATATAACATTTGAGTGTTTTTTTTAATATGTTTTTTTATGTATGTTATAATTTTAGATGGATTTTAAGTGGAGGATTGTATTTCACTAAAAGAAAAGAAGAAAATAAATGAGAGAATTGTTTTTTTATATAACATTTGAGCTTTTATATTAATGAACTTGTTTTATTTTACTTAATATTTTGATGAATTTATTTTATTTCAAGTACATCATATGACTACAAAAAAAAATTGATATTTTGATTATAAAAAAAAATTATATGAAAAGATTTATTTAGCCCATAAAAAAAAATATCATGAAATTATACCTTAAAAAATGTGCATAAAACATCAAAAATTGAAAAGCTATTATTCAAACTACATTACAAAGCGGATTTGAATTTTTTTATGTTAGGCATAAAGCTCAAAAACCCATGCAAAAAAGCGCTGGTACATTCATAAAATAATAAAACGGCGACCGCCACAAACAACTAAATATTAATAATAATAAAAATCATCATAGTGGGGACCACTTTTTAGATATTTTAAAATATAAGGGTGCAACATTAAATATTTCCAGACATATGATATATCTAAATTCGGAAACTAAATACGGAAACTAAAAGAGGAATTGCGAGGCGCGACAGGTCCCACCACGCCTACAAAACCTACGGACCGTGTAAACTATAATTTATATGAAATGACAATTTAGCCCTGCCAGGGAATCGCACGTGTGGGTTGGGATGGTAATGGTATTAGTTGGAAGCATCTGTTTTATGCCGCTTGGGATCGTATTACCTTCTGTACGTTGCACTCGCTTTTCTTCTTCATCACTCACCGTCCAATAAAATCACGTGATCCTTCCAACGGTAGAATTTAGAAATTGAGGTAAGCGTGATGTACAAGTCGGAAGCTTCAAGTCAAAACAGAGTTTATCATTCGATGTTAAACTTATTGTTAATTTTTTTCATCTCTATGAAATCTATCAAGTAAATTTTAATATGTATATGCATGTAAAAATAATCATTCTATAAAAAAAAAAAAATGTGTTTATGACTTATGAGTATTAATCAGGGGGGTTTAAAATACTAATATCAGTTTATTTTTATCTATTTTGATATAATTATACCAACTTATTTCTTTCAAATAAATAGGTTTTTGGGTTTATTCAACCCTATTCCAATTTATTTCTCACATCTTCCACTATCTAAAGAGGGGTTTAAACCATTTGGAAATCCATTTGAAAAGGAATAATGTTATGCATAGTCCATTTTTTACCCCAATCAGTCTTTCACGTAGAGCAATTTTTGGGAGGAGGCTGGTTTGCTGGCTGAGGTAGACAAGATACAATGTCAGATGTTCAAAGATGATTGGCTGGCTTTGATTCATATGGAAGAGGTGGCGTGGAGGCAGCTCTCGTGCTATTCAATTGGAGGGAGACCATAGTACTGATTTTTTTCACAAGGTGGCTAGCAAAAAATGAAGGATTAACTCCATTTTCAGTCTGCAGGTGGATAGTGCTCGGCTGGATAGGTAGCCCGATATTTAGGATGCTCTTGTTGACCATTTTACTAGCGCGTTTCAGAGGATGCGAGTTGGAGGTTTGTTTGGTTCGATGAGCCGGATCAGCACTTATAATAGCTAGAGTGCATTCACCGAGGAAGAGGTTAAAGGAACAATCTTTGGGGCTGAGGTGGATAAGTCGCCGGGGTCCTGATGGCTTTGATTTACGATTTTATTAGGAGTTCTGGAAGGTGGTGAATGAAGACATGATGGAGATGTTTGATTAGTTTTATTTCTCTTTGGATGGGATTGGCCAATTAAATGCCACTTTTTTTTGCTTTGATTCCTAAAAAGGAAGGGGGCAATTGAGGTTAGAGGATTTTCACTCTATTTCTTTGGTAAATGGCTGTTACAAATGATCGATCTTCAATGTCCTTGCGAATAGGATTAAGGGTTGGTATATGTACCCCCTCGAACAAATTCGTGAGCTTGGGAGGTCATCTCACTCTTATTTAGGCGGTCCTCTCTTAATCTTCCTATTTTCTTCCTTTTGCTATTCAGGATCCCCAAAAGGATATTAAAGCAATTGGATGGGATAAGGCATCGCTTTCTGTGGAACATGACTAAAGAGGATAGGTACAGAGTTCATATGATGAAGTGGGAGATTGTGCGCAGCAGTAAGAGGTCGGGTGGGGCTGAGATTCGAAACTTGGCTGATGAATGGTGCTCTTCCTCACAAATGGCTTTGGTGGTTTTTAGACATTCTGTACCTTCTGTGGTGTCATGTGGATAGAGATTGTTGTGCTTGTGGTGGTGCTCTTCAAAGCAGGTTTCCCAGGGTTTCCAGTAACATGTCGTGGATCTAGAAGGATATAGTGGTTGATTCTGAGGCATGAAGATGGCCCGTAGATCAGTTTTTGGCCTGACATTTGGATGGGGGAGGTTCCTCTCAAGGTGGTTTTCACAAAGATATTTCAAATTGCTTTGAAAAATTAAGGAGGGTTCGATCAAATAGTTTTGGTGTATGAGAGGGGACACCGGCTATTGGGAGGTTCAGGTTAGGCACAACTTGAATGATGAGGAGGCTAATGGCTACTTGTCACTCTTGGAGATGTTACAAGCCTCTCGGGTGGAGGTATCGAGCAAGGATGGGGTTGAATGATGCCCTTGTTCGTGTGTGGGATTCTATGTGAGGAGTTGTTAATCTTGGCTCTGCCGTGAGGGGCCTATTGTCCATGCCACTGTGAGGAATTGAAGTTGAAGGAGGTATGGAGTTGTCATGTCCACTTGAAGGTTAAGGGTTTCGTGTATATCATGCTCGTTGGGCTCCTGAGGTAGATACACAGTGTGTTTTGTGTAATGGTGCAGAGGAGACGGTGCTTCACTTGTTCATTTCATGTTCCATGGTGAAGGTGTGGGAATGGATGGATGTGGCGACGAGCTTAGACAGTCGGGTGTCCACCCTAGACGAGCTTTGGGAGGCTAGGAAGAGGATGAGGCGGAGTGTTGATCACAGTTCAAGGCCAAAGTGTGACAAATTTTGGTGCTTGCTATGCTTTGATATGTTTGAATATGTAGGAATCAGATGATCTTTTGTGGTTGCACTCCTTATTTTGAGAATATTCTAGAAGCAATGGAGTGTTGTTCAGTTGTTTGTCCTCAGACATGTTCAATCCACGGATGACTTAGTCCCTTGTCCTTGATCTTGTGTAGTTCTCCTCGTTAGTTCCTTCATCGATTGTCAACATGTGTCACGTATCCGAGTATGGTGAATTTTCCCTCCACGCCTAGGAAGCATACTTTCTTTGTTTTTTAAGAAGCATACATTTTGTTATAAAAACTAAAAAATATTTTAATTAAACATGTTTTTTCAGAAATATTTGAAAAATATTTGAATTTTTTATTTCTGCAAAAGTAAAAGCCCTCTAAAAAGATTTACAAACAGCCTTTTAATCTTCTTGACAAGAGAAGATTTAAAAAGAATAAAAATACTTACCTGTCATAAAATTCTATATAAATCTAGGATATGAAAAAAATGCTTTTTTATAACTTTTTTTTCTTTCAAAGCTGGATCTGGAAATAAGTTAACTTTAATTATGAATCTTGAAAAAGCAGAATATAAAAAATAATTACCTTATATTTCACAGTGCCATTGGATAGAGACATAAGTTATTATTGAGTTTATGACTATTCTAGGAATATATAATTAGACCAATGGAATAAATACTTTTATGTTTTTATGGTTGTGTTTTTAGGTATTCTAGTTCGAAAACATAATAATGAAGTTTTTGATGCTTAGTTGATCATGTATAATTCATAGATAAAATGTGAATAAGATGTGAATAATGATTTATAAAAGTTAAAAAAATGATTTGACCTATGGATCTCCTGAAAAGAGGTGACAACAATTGATTTGACCTATGGGTCTTCATTATACCAATGGAATATATTAGATGGAATAATACAATTCCAGGGGAGACCTGAAATATAAATATCTGCTTATCCCTACTATTCTTACATAATTATTATACCCATCTATTCATTTTACCCAAACATCCATTTAGGCTTATTCTCCCCCTATTCCCACCTATCTTGCCCCTCCATTACCCAAACTACACCTACAATAACATCCACTGAGCAATCAAGAAAAATAACTGGTTGGGATAAATCTATTTGGTATTAAATGTTTTTATGGATTTGGTAGTGGTATTTTTTCTTACGTTGTACCATTTTTCTTGTCTTCAATTATAAGTTGGGACACCAAAAAAAAATGGTAAGTTAAAATTGTTATTATAACTTTTATTAGTTTATCTAAACACTAATAGGTGCAAAACAAGTTGTTCACTGAACTAGGTCATTAGAAACTTGAAATTTAGATTTTATTACATAAAATCTAATTTTTTTATTAGATTTTAAATTTTAACAAGTAACCAATCACAATTTTAAGAATAAAGAACCAGTCAATTTAATCAATATGATTTTCAAAATCGTTAGTTCAACAGGTGATTTTTTTTTAAGAAATAGTAGGCATATATCATTAATGGATAAACTAAAGGCAAATGCCCAAATTAGTACATCAAAACAAAAAAGATGGCAGAGATTAGGAAAATGCTAATCAACTACCGAATGACCCCAAAGAAACCCATTAATGCAATGTCAAAGTTTAAGTTGAAGAGAAGTCTACAAAAACGTGACACCCTGTTGAGAGCATCCCCTACTCAATGAGTAGTTTTCCCTTATGTACAATATAGAACTAATCCCTACACAAGATTTGCCCCAATCCTTTATAAAATGAGCAATCATTTCCCAAACATTTTCTATATAAATCTTGGAGCCCTGAAAATTTAAGTGCTTACACGCAAGCCATATTTTCTCTTTCTTGCTCTTATCACCTCTCGGATTCAACTTCTGACCAGCCTCCCACATCTCCTGGGGCAAAGTGAATCCATCCCCCATTCTCATAGCAGCCTTTAGCCTCCGCCAGACTTCTTTAGCCTATGGATATTGCACCATCAGATGTGTTGTGGTTTCACCAGCCTCACCGCATATCATACATGTGATATCATCGCCATTGATCCACTTAGACTTGTAAGCTTTTGTTAGAATTCGATCGAGATACATCGGCCAATGAAACATTTTAATTTTAGGGGAATTTTAGGCTTTCAAATTTCATGGGCTTTCGAAGCAATGGCCTCGACTGGGCGTCGCTCCGAACTCCACTAATCATAGGCGCTCCACACCAAGAAACCACAGCTTGGTTGTGGTCCCCATATAGCTTCATCCTTCTTGTCGTGCATCGAAGAGACCTGCCAAAGTTTAGTCATCAAAGTAGAGAAAGTAGAGATTTCATCTCCTCTGAGGCACCTCCTCAAACACACCTCCCCTGCACCCTTTGAAGGCCCCAAAAACAAAAAATCCTGAACATGTCCATGCTTGTCTAGAGCAATATTAAATATGCTGGCAAAATAATATTGTAACGGAGCCTCACCAAGCCATGTGTCTAGCCAGAAAAAGACCAAACACTTGTTGCTTATCCTCCACATAATGGTCTCACGAAGGCAATCAGTCGAGGATAGAATATCACGTCAGATTTTGGATGTTTTGCCAACACGCATGGGAAATGCTAAGCTTGAGAGCCCCTCTGCCTCATCCTCACCTCCAACAGCCCCTGCCATCGCCATTTGCTGAGCATCGATTTGTTTAAATGATCAAGGGTGAGGAGACCCGCCCCTCCCTCTCTTGTCCTACCACAGACCCTCTCCCAGTTAACAAGGTGGACATGTCTCCTCTCACTATTGGCCCCATTCTGAAGATGGAGAGAGAGAAAACCAGGAGGCTAGACAACACTGCTTGAAGGAGGATCAAGTGGTCACCAAAACTTAATGCCTTGCTCTTCCAACCTTCCAGTTTTCGTGCAAATCTATCAATCAGTGGCTGCCATTCCCTCGTCGGGAACCTTCCCAAATAAAGTGGGGACCTAGATGACAAGAAGGTAGGGGAGAGGTCTAACATTAAAAAATGCTTGTAAGCCTCCTGAGCGCTCCGTCCTCCAAGTTTATCCCCATCATAGCACTATTTTGGTAGTATTTTGTAATGCCTCAGGCTTACACAAAAAGAAATTGTTTTCTTTGTCCATAAATGGGCTCACGGCTTTAAAATGCGTCTTGGTGTATAAGAGTTGTGCTCACTTATAAGCACAGACTATCTCCTCCCATTAGGCGATGTGGGACTAAACACCCTCACTCTCACCCAATCCATAGATCTCTTGGGACTCTTAGGCCTGGGCCAGACGTCACAAATTTTGAGCCCGGATAGGAGCTCGAAGCACTTCAAACAAATGTAACTCCTCTAATATAGGCAGACTCCGCCGAGCAAAGAATAACCGTGTTGTCAGCATATTGTGTGCGGGAGAGCTAGACCATCCGAGCTAACATACAGGGCTCTTACAAATCCCGCCTCTTCAGCCATTTTCATCATATGGCTGAAAAGCATTAGAGATCACCTTGAACAGCAAGAGGGAGAGTGGATCACCCTGACGCAACCCCATGTTAAGATGGAAGAACTCGTAAGGCTTACCATTCCTTAACACCGAGGCCTTCATCGTTGAAATGCATTCACGGATCATCCTCAACCAAAAAGGTTCAAAGCCATGAGATCTAAGAAGGTAGAGGAGGAACTCCCACCTCACATTGTCATATATATTTGAAAAATCTAGCTTTATAATCACCCATGTTCATTTGTCTTTATGAGTCGCCGAAATGCATTCTTGAGCAGCCATGTATCCGTCTTGGAGGAGACGACCAAGAATGAAAGTCATTTGATTCACCTCCACCATGCTTCCTATCGCCATCCTTGGCTTATTTGCAAGTGCCTTGGCGATCATTTTGTGGGAGCCAGTAACTAGATTAATTGGGCGATAGTCAACCACCTCTGCCGCCCCTTCTTTCTTGGGATCGAGCGCTGGAAATGTCTCATTAAGAGAACTAACACACTGAATGCCATAGAAGAACTCCAAGAACATCTCCATGATGTCACTCTGGACCATGTTCTAGAATTCTTGACAAAACCTCAATCTAAAACCATATGGCCCCAAGGCCTTATCCGCATCCACACCAATTATTGCATTCTTGACCTCTTCAACAGAAAAGGGGGCCTCCAAGGATTTCCATAGGTCATCCGAGACTCTACACTAGACACTAACTCCTATGATGACTGAAAGACGTTGAGAAATGAATCAGCTCATGTTCGATCTCCCTTGGGTCCTCTCCAAAAGACCCCTCTCCGTCTGAAGCTATATAATCTTATTCATTCTCCTTCTCTAGTTCATAGCTCTTTGGGCCAAAGTTCCTTGGAGCGTTGCCTCCATTCCACCTCCTCCTGCCTAGTTATAAGCGACAACTCCTTCAGTATGCATCTTCTGATTCTCACTGTTTCAAACAAATCTGAATTGTCCTCCAACTGATCCAACTCCCCTATTTCATGCTCAAGGCTTGTTGTATGTTGTCTACTAATAGCTTTCTACTCCGTGTTCCAACATTTTAAGACCCCTTTGAGTCGCTTTAGCTTAAATGCCAATTTCTTGGCCCCCACTAGACCTTACAGTGGACTATTCCAAGCCGTGTTCCAACGTTTCAAGACCCCTTTGAGTCGCTTTAGCTTAAATGCCAATTTCTTGGCCCCCACTAGACCTTACAGTGGACTATTCCAAGCCGTGTTCCAACGTTTCAAGACCCCTTTGAGTCGCTTTAGCTTAAATGCCAATTTCTTGGCCCCCACTAGACCTGACAGTGGACTCTCTGCTACTACATTTCGAAAGCCATCACAGAACATCCATCTGTTCAACCGGTGAGTTAATTGAATATTATCAGTTTTTTATACTACTATTAAGTTTTGAGGGTAAATCGAGCTGAAATTCAAAATAAGTTAAGGTTTTAATACGGCCGACTCACTATAGACCACGTAGGCCTAGGGCTCCCTTCCTAAAAATGGCCCCAATTCCGAAAAAAATATATATAAAGCTTTTGATATTAAATATAATTTTTTTATTTTTTTAATTAAACATATCTTCCCATTTATTTATTTATTTATTGAAAATATAATCCTGGTGACATTTTTTATGCAAATTAATTCTAATTTTTAGAAATCTCATCTATATGTTTTCTTTTATTTCATATGTTATATTTTGTAGGGATTTTTTTTCTTCTATAAACAAAATGATCTTATTTGTAATAAATCAAATATACAAAAACCATTTCTTTCTAAAAAAAAGAAAAACTCGATGAGTGTTTTGTTTGTTACATTTTATTTTTTAATTTTATTCTTGGTTTCTTATGATCATTATGATAAAATAATTTTTTTTGACATTCAAATATAGAGATTCCATTCCACGTCGGTCCTAGTTTTTAAAACAGTGAATTGGAATGCAATGAGTGTAAAAAAAAAAAGAAAAAAATCGCACGTATGAGTCTGTCGCGGAGTACGTGTGGGGAGACAGTGCAGGGCCCCAAACCAATCAAAAATCGACAACGCCCAGTACGATATACCAGCCTGGTTTTCCCGAAACCACTCTTTTAACCGATCCACCAATCCCATATAAAACCTCTCACACTCTCCCAAAATAACAAACACAACTCTCTTTCTCTGTCTCTCTTTCTCTCAAAAACAGACACATAAATACCAAAACAAGAGAGAAGAAGAAGATTAAAAAACACAGTCAGGTAGGAGAAGAAGCGGCGAGGAGCAAGCAGGACCGTCGGATTAGTGAAGATGGGGAGGGGTCGGGTGCAGATGAAGAGGATAGAGAACAACATAAATCGGCAGGTGACCTTCTCGAAGAGGAGATCCGGACTCCTTAAGAAGGCTCACGAAATCTCCGTCCTTTGCGATGCCGAGGTCGCCCTCATCATCTTCTCCACCAAGGGCAAGCTCTTCGAGTTCGCCTCCGATTCCAAGTAATATTCATTCATTCATTCATTCCTTTTTTGTTTTTTTATTTATTTTTGGAAATGATTTCGATTGCTTTTCTTTGAATTGATTTTGTTTGGATTTGGGGGAAAAAATTTAGTTTTTGTTTTTGTTTTTTTTTTTTGTTCATTGGTTCATGCTTAAGGTGGACCTTTTTTTTATATGGAAAATGGGTCTACGGAATCGAAGGGTCAGGATCTCTCCTTAAAAGGGTGTGGTGTGGGGGAGATAGGGGTAGTTATATTAAGGTGCAGTGTTGTGACTTGACTTGGCGTTATTTGAGGGGGATAAAGTTAAGATTTTGTACTTTGGGTCTAATTGATATTAATGTATGGGCTAAAATATAAACCATGGTTGGATGATAAAAAAGAAAGGTAGTTTTTACGAGGGGTTGGGGTATGGGTGTCTCTAGCTTTCTGGTTTGTTCATTATCATATGTTTTAGATTCGAAAGGTGCATGGTCATGGACTCAGTGATCTTTTTTAGTGCTCTTGTATGTACTAAAATATATAATTGTTTTGCAATCATGGACGATACGGTATTGTGTCCAACCCTAAACGTTTGTATCATGAAATACATATAAGTACTATTATCAAAGATAAAGTACATATACATATTTTTATTTTCCTAAAAAATGGAAAAACAAATTAATAGGGCATACATTGCACTAGTGAAGTATATACTGAGTATGCACTATACTAGGACATTATATACTTCACTAGTGAAATTTAGTCAATTGAGGAACCCCATCCTAAGTACAGATGGGGTTATAAATAAGACTGAGTGTATCAACACTTTTAAAGAATTGCTCATCGTAGGCAATCTTTTTTACTTCTAATTATCATCCATGCATGCTTGTTATTCACTCGAACCTATTGTTTGGAGATGATTTTATTTGTTTGGTTTACTTTTCATGAATTGAAAATAAGTAGCAGACAACTTTTACATTATGACCTTACATTTGCATTAAATGTTTGTGTTTGGGACAACATTATTACAGGTGCGATCATGCAAGTACTAATACACCGGATTGCATCGGAACACGGAAGTTAAGCGTGTTTTGGGTGAGATTAATATTAGAACGGATGATCATATCAGCACTAATGCACTATATCTCATCAGAATTCCGAAGTTAAACGTGCTTAGGTTGGAGTAATAATAAGATAGGTGACTTCTTGAGAAGTCCTTTAGAATGAGTGATCATACCAGTACTAATGCACTGGATCTCATCAGAACTTCGAAGTTAAGCATGTTTAGGTTAAAGTAGTAATATGATGCATGTGTGACATCTTAGTAAGTCCTCTAGGATGAGTGATCATACCAACACTAATGCATTGGATCTTATTAGAACTATGAAGTTAAACGTGTTTGAATTAGAGTAGTAATAGGATAAGTGATCTCCTAGGAAGTGCTCTAGGATGTGTGATCATGCCAACATTAATGCACCAGATCTCGTTAGAACTCCGAAGTTAAGCATGTTTATGTTAGAGTAGTAATAATAGGATGCATGGGTGATCTCCTAGGAAGTCCTCTAGAATGGGTGATCATATCAGCATTAATGCATTGGATCTCATTAGAACTCTAAAGTTAACGTGTTTGGGTTACGGTAGTAATAGGATGGGTGACCTCCTAGGAGGAAGTTCTTTAGAATGTGTGATCATACGAGCACTAATGCATCGGATCTCATCAAAACTCTGAAGTTAAGCGTGCTTAGATTAGAGTAATAATAGGATGGGTGACCTCTTGGGAAGTTCTCTAGGATGGGTGATCATACTAGAACTAATGCATCAGATTCATTAAAACTCTAAAGTTAAGTGTGTTTGTGTTAAAGTAGTAATAGGATGGTGACCTCATGGAAGTTCTCGTGTTCCACCCCCAAAACTTTGTATTAGGCATCCTTCTTTTATGAAGGTGCATGCCTACCGTTTTGCATAAAAAAAACTTTATACACTAACTATACATATACATTGTTTGGGAATGTGTGAGAGAGATGCCATAGATGTAAATTTTTAGATACACAAGGTTTAACTGTTAAATGATCCTTAATAATAAAATAATATAAAATGATATTTAAATCCATCATCATAAATAAGTTTGATAAGAAATACTAGCCCCTTAGAATAGTCATCAGAATGGGGCTTTTATATCGATGAAGTAAACACTTTTATATTTGGTTATTGAGGCTTATTATATGGTACCACCCAAATGGGGCTGGTTCAAATCAAATACTTGCAATGTGATTATTCAATCGTGATTGTACTTTTGTATCAGAAGCTATCAGAAGCTATGAATAGGAGGGTTTGTTGGGTAGTATGCCTAAAAGTTTTTTTGGTGACCGTTGATTGTGAGGCATTTTTTAATATTAATCCAAATTGAAGAAATGTCATGTCTGTTTTTTATGTGAATAGAATATCGATGAACATGCTAAAAGTGACGTCTGTTTAGTCTTTTTCATAGTGTTTGGTTCCTCGGATCATATATCACCTTCATGACCATGTCCACCTATTATTATTGATTTGATTGAGAAGATAAAAACAATAAATCAATGATATTAAGAAAACAACATAGAAAATCATAACTGTGTGAGAAGTTTCGCGAATTCACGTACAGTAAAGTGCTGGAGACCTGAATTTTGTCACTTTGCCCCAGCAATGGCCCATCAAGAGGATCACGATATTTTTCAGAAAATATCAAAGGTCCTTTTTATGGTATGGAACATGTTAGAATGTTTTAATTTAGATATTTGTATAACCTAAGTTCTATGCTCATATTGAATGCATATTTTTTTTATATATATTTTTAACCTAGTTTGCACTAGGTTACCCTCGTATGGACTAGATTAGAGAAGAATGATCACTACATGAATGAGTGAGTATATGAGCATCCTAATTTTTTATTTAGTTTAAAAAAACATTGTCTAATAGCCCTGAACTGTTACTATTGGACAAGATCTATCCTATGTTAAGTTTAAATCTTGAATTCGCGTGTTGACGCTGACTTACTCATCTGTTTGTTGACAATTATTCGAAAGAATTTTTTATAGGACTTGAACAAACTTCATATCCCAAGTTTGATCAATAAGATATAATGATTGTATTTTGTGGTTCTGATCATTGTTGTAATGTGGGGATTATGTCTTAGATCCGGTACATCCATATTGGATGGTCTTAATGAAGTCATAGTGAAATGGACACCCACGACAGAGTTAATTAAGATTATATCTTAATTAATTAATTATCTCTGAGAGGTGGTTGATATCTCTCTATTAATACCACCATAAAGAGAGATTTTATTGGACAGGGACATTCCATGATAATGAATTCACACCGAGATACACAAATTGATCGAGAAGAAAACTCTATGAAAGTCTTGTGATTCTCTTGTATGAAACATTTATTATAGTGGATGCTCATGTATAAGTTTAGGTCAAACCACATAATTTTTTGTTTCTCGTATCTCGGGCTTGTTGATAACTTTCACAAATATTTCTAATAAGTGGTATTAAAGCTTCATACTCTGACCTAAGAGGATGAGATTTAAAGAATGAGGACATATTAAATATGTCTGAAAACTCTAGGTGTCATATTGCGTGGGTTCACACGAATAAGCAAATAAAAAAAAAGGACAAAAGTGGTTCAGTTTAACTATACTAGTCCATACTAGGTCAAATAAGGACTTCTTCACATAGTGTGGGCAATACCCACTGTAGGGGTCCTATTAAACAAATAGAGAGCACCCCATGCACAAACATAAAACACCCATGCTTGCATATATAGGGCTCTAGGTGGAGTTCATGAATGAAGAAGCCCTTGGTTTCAATAAGTCGGGTAAGGCATGAGACATGGTCACGGTTGCATGTGATTACCGAATCAATGAATTGACTTAGAGCTGTGCGCTATTATTGAGTCTGACTTGATGAATCTGAGAGATTAGCAGGGCTCAAAATTCGGAGAAAGGAATTTCTAAAATTTTTAAAAGGTGGTCATGCAAGATGAAGTTCTGCAGAGCAAGATAGAGACATCAATGAAATTCTTTTAGGGGTTCAAGTCTGATCAGTGGATACGAGGATAATTAAGATTTGATTTTAACTAATTTAATAAACCTATATCTAGTACTTTAAACAAAATTTGTTTGTTACATTTTGGGAAGAGATCAATGGGGAAATTGTTGAGATTACCTCTATAAATACTGAGAGAGACTTTATTGGGTAAGAGAATTCAATGGCAATGGATTCACATAGTGATCTATCTAGAGAGAGTAATCAAGTGATTGGAGCAACTTGGACTAGTTGAATCCGACTCAACCCGACTTAGAGTGAAGTATCCCCACACCACTTTATCATTGAAGGTCTATAATCAGTAGGGCATGGATAGTGACCTTAACTACCGTTGCAGCTTTGAAATACAAATTGCGGCAGAAAGTGTCAACCTTTCACTAAAAAATGATAAAAACGACCCAAAAATACGACACAACACACACCCTCAGTGCAAAACTACCCCAATCTTTAATGAAGCATATAGTCATCTCCCAAGTGTTTTCTGCATAAAAAAAGTATCCCCATGAGTATAATTTGGTTACTCGAAAGCCATATTGATGCAAAACAAGTGATCAAGAAGTTTTTAGAACGATCATACAAAATGGCAACGACCTCGGAGGTACATTATGTAGAGATCAAATTAGTGCCATCAACGCTAACTATGCAAAATCCAACAAGGGACTAAGAACACATTCCAAAGTCACTTCACTTGTTTCATTCCAAAGTTACCTTGCATCTTTCTAGCCAAATTCCATGATTAAGACCTTTAAATAAACAAATTTACTATTTATAGTAAATATTTGCATGACAATTTCTCCTTCCAATCAAAATTGATTGAATGTCTTCTAGAACCTCACATAATTGACTATAATGTTCATTCAATTTTTATATTTTTAGTAAATTTTGTATTTTTGACTTAATTATGTCCTAATTATGCTTGATTGAGTCATTTTTTGAAAGGACTTGTAGCCTAGGGTCATCATCTTTTTCCATCAATAATATTTAGTTTTATTCAGTTTTTGTTCTCTTTTTTAGTGTTTTGTTGTAGGATCTTACATGGAACATATCATTTATACATTTTCTGCTACATTACATGACCCACACAACCACCGGGAACAAAGGATTGAGAGATTTTCACCTTCGCACTTTTGACGCCTTTTTGCTTCATCTTCTTGCCCACCTCCCACATGGCTTCCAGATCTGAAAATATCATGTCCATCCCTGTTGTCAAACCGAACCAATACCAGATGATCTCGCCATCGGGTATAAGACCAGCATGTGCTCCGTGAACTGTATTTTATTCAAGTGGTGTGCATTATACAAGCAGTCTCTGTTTAACTATAATTATGCATATCACCACACACTTGGAAAACTATTTGCATTTTGCTAGTAAACCACATCAAATCTCTCTCTCTCTCTCTCTCTCTGTGCATGCAAAAAAGTACACCAGTGATTTACAGAAGCATAAAACTACACAGCAACATTGTTTTTTATTTCTAAAACATTGGACAAAAATGGGATCACAACAAAAGTTCTACAGAAAAATTAAAAAAATTTCTAGCCAAATGGGATCACAACAAAAGGCTAAACTTTTAGCATTGGTCCCACATGCAATGCATAGGTGTAATTTAATCAAGAGAATCTCAAACTTGGTTAAAAATATTGATTTCTATAAAAGTCACCAATTAGATCTAATGGATATTTTCACTTTGCTACAGCATGGAGGGGATTCTTAAGAAGTACGAAAGACATTCGGATTCCAGGAAAGAGGCTGTTGAAGTGGATCCCAGTTCACAGGTACACAATTCTCATATCATCTCACTTTATAGGATTGGAATAACCAAGATGCATAAAATGATACTTACCAATTAATCAAATACCAGGGGACTGAACCCATAAATAATAAATGCCAGCTGCAATGGCCTTTGAGAAACCACACATTTCAGCACCACAAGAAAATGTGCCTATTCTATCTCAACTTGGGCTTGAAATAGACCAGTGTAGCCAAATGAAAATTAAGTTGTACACTTTTGCATCTTTTTTTTCTGATACAAGCAATGTTATTCATCCATGTATAGTAAATCCTGAACTTCATCTGACAATTGGTTTGGTGCAATGTAGGCAAGCTGGAATTTTGAATATGGTAAACTGAAATCTAAGGTTGAAAGTCTGCAGAAAGACCAAAGGTATGGTATGATTAGTTGTTATAGCCATAATGAACATTAAAATTAAGACAAATGAGATTTGTTCTTTTTTTAATTTTTAATTTTATATACATTTTAGGCAGCTGTTGGGACAAGACCTTGAATCATTGAATCAGAGAGATCTTCACCATTTGGAGAACCAACTTGAATCTGCTTTGAAGAACGTCAGATCAAGAAAGGTATTTGGAATTGCTATACTTTTGATATAACAATCATCAATGCTTAAACTTGCAAGAAACCAATAGATAATTAAAATGCATTTCAACCTTGCAAACAAGATACATGAATCTCTGTTTTTCATTACTGTACAAATGTTTGCAAATTTCCAATTCAAAGGGGGGAAAAAATTGAATGAAGTAACAAAGAGATGGTTGTATGCTAGCCATTAAGAATCATGTCCAAAATGTATTACCATTCCTGTGTGTTTTGTTTATCACATTATTTATATATATTTGATGCTTAAAGAAATTGCTTCACATGCAGAACCACCTGTTCGTCAATTCCATTGCAGAGCTTCAAAAGAAGGTAACTCGGAAAATTTAGTTTCTAAGTAGCCTTTTTACTTGAGAAAAAGAAATCCAAGCATCTATCAATTTTGGATGCACCACATTATCATGATGGGCATTCTTTCTCTTATTTCTTCTTTATGAGTATCACTTCCAAAGCTAAGATTTGTTATAATATGTTCAGTTTCTCATGTCCCACAAAATTTCTGCTTCCACAGGCCAATGTCTTCAAGAGAATTATAATCTAGCATGTTAGTATGTCTTCAGAAATTCAGAAATCATTTCTTCTCATGCCATAATAATACCTCTACTTTTAACATGAGTTCAATCATGATGTTCGCATTCTAAATCTGATGTATTACTTCATCTTCAGTATGCTAATAATAGATATCACCATACCTTCTCACCCATTCTGATGATCAATTATAACGTCATGGATTTTATATCTTATATAGTCTATTTTATGATCGTATAAAGGTATACTGATAAGTACATGCACCCACTATATTCTTAGGTGCCTAAATTATGTTTGCATACCTTTTCTATATCACTGATTGTAATCCTCAAACTCACCTAAGTAGGAGACAAGATTTGATTTTTTTATGCATTATTCATTGGTTATTGATGAATGGTTCCTTCTTTTCATCCTAAGAAGACAAGCCCATTTTTATGTGTCAAAATAAGTTGGTTTTAGAAACCCTTCATCTGCCTAAAATAATGTGCCACTTCTCTGTTAATTGACCAAGCCTCATATAGTTAAAGAAATAAATGAGTGTTCTTGATGTGTGCAAAAACTGAATATAATGAGGAACTCTCGCCTTTGTACATATTGATCTATACAATCTTACTTTATCATGTATGATACAGGCTCTCTTTTGCATCAAATTGTTCTTCACCTGAGTTTTGAACATCCCAAAACCTCTACATTTTTTTTTGATGAAAAATCCCAAAGCCTCCATGTATTCCTTCCTATCATGCTAGCCAGTCCATATGAGTCCATAAGCTATGGGGTGTTGATACTCTCATTTTTGGAGTCCCTTTTACGACCTCCACTTTTCCCTAACTTAATACATGGTTGCAAGATGCAAAATATGTATTCATTTAATTAATCAAGTACGCACCATTTTTCACAAAGCTATGTACTTCACTAGACGAGTACATACTTTTGAAAAAGAAATTCCAAAACATGTTGAGAGTAGAATGACTGTGCTAACATTGGTGTGCACCTGAATTTCCTTCAGCAGAAGCAAGAACTGTGGATTTTTTAAGAGCTTACCCCCGTTTGGGGTGTAATTTAGAGTTATTCGCCCCGATAGTTATACCGGGATAGATAATAATTAATACAGAATAAACAATTTTTTGTTCCATTTTTTTTTCTTATTGAGAAACGTAAAAATAACTTTTTTGTTGTTTGATTCACTTTGGATAAAGTACGCATAAGTGAGGGATAAGAGGTAAATAACAATTTGTGACTCTTTAAATGACAACTAAATCTGTCCATATGTGTACGAGTGTTAGAGGTGAGATAATTTTTTTAAAATGAGTATGAAGGATATTTTTATTCCTAATTCATCCAGGTGTAGCTACGGTGTTTATTCTCTCAAAACAAACAATTTTTTTTGACTTATTTCTAGGTGAAATAATTTTATTAAAATGACTCAAAAAGATATTTTTATCTATTTCTAGCACCCTTAACCCTTAAAATAATTATCAGACATATTCCTAGTCCATCCAACAGCTATCGAAGTTTATTCTCCGAAAACCAACATCTCTTTTTTTTTACTTGTTCCCCTCTATTCTCCCTTATTCCCGGTTATGCCTCACCCCAAACGGGGATACAAACATAAAAGTCCACTGGCAGAAACCTATAAAATTAGATGCTGAGTGTTGGTGGATTCACTCTGTGCAGGAGAAGTTACTCCAAGAGCAGAATAAAGAGTTGGAAAAGAAGGTTATCTTCTCCCCCTCTCTCTCTCTCTGTTTGAATCTGTCTCCTATGTTTTGTAGAGACCGTAAACACTAATATATTTATGTATTTGTGTATTTATATGTATATAAAGCTGAATGAGAAAGAGGGAGATAAGGAGAAAGAGAGGGCACAGATACAACAAACTTCATGGGAGCAACAAAGCCAGGGGCAGCAGGGCTCATCCTCATCTTCGACCTCCTTCCTCCCTCCTCCTGAGCAACCCCCCACCTTGAATGTTGGGTATGTCCATCTCTCTCCTCTTTCTTCATTTTGTAACTACTTTCCCAAAGCATTGAAAGTAGTGGTTTTTTCTTTATCTTATATAGGGTAATTTGGGGGTTAGTGCCGTGCGGGGACAAGAGGAGTCTAGAACATTTTATGATATTTTTTAACATTTTTTATTACTATTATTTTAAATTAAATAGAATAGTTTAAATAAAACAACTAAGTAGTGACTAACTTCTCACTACAATACAATCCTTTGCGATAATAAATATATGGAAAATGTTAAGACTTGCACATTCACGAATCAAAACTCATATTTTACATATTTTTATTTGTTTTTAATAATAAACATCATTTAATGAGGTATATGTTATAAAAAGTATACATCGTTTTATTTTAAATTGAATGAACTTATTTTTAATAAATGTAAGAAAATATTTAATATGGCATATACATCATCTAACTGGGCATGTGTTTTACTAAATTTTTAAAGTGATACATATATCTGTGTTTTAGATTGAAAAAAATTGAGTGCAACATCTCTCTAAATATATATGTATATGTCAGCCTCTGTGAGAGAGCCCCTCCATATGAAGACACCTGTTGCTATACTTGGATCCCGTGTGCTTTGTTTTTGTTGGTGCGGTTTAGACAAGGAAAGTGTTATTATTTTGGAAAAAATTCAAGTAACCCCCGGTAAAGTGTCTGAAATCCAGATAGCCCCTTTACTTTTATTAAAATTCATGTAACCCCTTGAAAACGCATCAACCTATCTAAATCCAAATAGTTTCCTGAATTAAATTTTCATTTATAGGTTATAATTATTCTGTGAATATTCTATCGGGTTAACCCTGATTGAAAACATAATATATCAAAACCCCTCTACAATGTGTTAAAAATACAGAAAATCCTCTTTAAACATAGGGTTTTATAATCTATCTAAAAGGGTAAAATCTTTATTCATAAAAGGTTTTTCACATTATTAATAATAATAAATTGTTGGAGTTTTTTTATATATTGTGTTTTCAGTCAGGGATAACAAAGGAATATTAGCATAATATTCTTCATATGCCAATGAAAGTTTAATTCGATGGGTTATTTGAATTTACATATGTATTTTCAAGAGGTTATATTGCCAGAGTGTTATATGGATTTCAGACAATTTACGTAAAGTTATTTGGATTTTTCCTTATTATTTGAACATAGTCACATTTTAAAAAAAATTATATATACATTACAATGAAGTATATAATTTTATTAAAAGTTCATTATATATTCTAATTAATTGAATGATTTGATTTATAAAACATTTAAATATTTTAATTGTATCCGGGACAAACAAGGTATAAAAAAATTCTGAGTGTACCAGCGCCTGTGCACATGCGCAGGTTGGACTGCATGGGATGCGGAGGGTTCCCAAATTCTATATTAAAAAACATTTTATTTTATTTTATTGCAAGTTTTATTTTGTTCTTTAGCTAATTCATGTATTTTTAAACTTATCCCTTTTTTATATCCTTTTCTAATCCAGTATGCTGCTAATCTATTGAGATCTTTATCTTATTTTTTTATTTATTTACATAGATAAATCATATTGGGTTATGTGTTATGGTTTATTATTTTTTGTTTGTTTTTATTTACTGTTTATTTTTTTTTGTTTTCAAACACATTTAGTACTTTTATTTTTATTTTTTTGTTATTTTTCTATCTTATGGGGACTTTTTTAAGATATGGTATATGTAAACAAATTGAAAATTAAATTTTAAAAGACTATTAAATAACTTTACTAATCATAAAAATATTTGTGTGTATTTAGGGTGCCATTTTAAGGGTTCTTTTAAGTCTCCATAGCCTCATCATAACTACTTTAACATTAAAAAATAATTACATGATTTGGTTGGTTCTCCTCATTATCTCAATTATTTTTCAAACCCTATTAAGTATCTATCAGATCAACCAAGAGTGAAATGTATCTTAAAAATGTAAGTGAGTTTTAATGGTTCTCAGTGAACTGCTAAAAAAATTGGACATGGATCTAACTCAAAGTGTTATCTTTATGTGTAACATAACCAAATACATAAATATACCATAGCATGCAAGCTTTTTGCCTTGTGTGTTTATCTTTTGACATCAAATCAGGTCTTTAGTGTCACACACACATACAAATCTCTCTTTCATTAGTTGTGCAAAGAACAAGTGACAAAAATCAGGATAACATGTATTTTGTTCCAGATCAAGAGTAGGTGGTGAAGAGAGAGCTGAAGGCCAAAACCAAGGCCAGGTTAGGGTGAAATCTGCCTTGCCGTCGTGGATGCTACGCTCGATGAATGCATAATCGGATCAGGTTGGACATTTTTCGAGAACTACTGTGAAACCGTCTTGCAATCTCTGCTTTTGATCCATTTTTCTTAAATCTTGTAAATCTCTATATTGTTACACCTACGACAATGCTTAATTATGATTAGCATCTCTGAACAGAAGGGGGGCCTAACAAAAATGATAAGAAAATAAAAGATTTTCTGTGTTTTTTGGCCCTCACAATCCTACTCCAATGCTTCTTATTAATCATGTTCACTTGCAGGGTAGGATGTGAAGGTGAAATGGTGTTTTTTTTTTGTGTTGTTGTTGGTTACCTTGACATATATGTTGTATATATACGTGTGCAACTTTTACTTTGTATTGCTGTACGAATTGGGTTGGCATATGTGGACCCGGAATCCTATTATTAGTTGTTATTGTCATATGTTTATTTTGTAAATTAAGATTTCATGTAGGTTTCTAGGTTGAAAGATTAACATTCTCCACATAGAGTTCTAAAGCTTGATTTGGATACGAGTCCTCAGTAAATGAATTTGACATGATGGATTTCAAACCATCATAACCTGTTTTAAGTAACTAATTATGAAAAAAAATATTTGCAAAATAGCTTGCAGCATATTATGCATCGATTACTATGGTTCCCTCCAGCACTTTATTTTGAAGAGAGACTAATTTTTATAACATATATATATAAACGTTACACTCGGTCTTTTTACAGTTTAAAATGAAAGACTACACGTTTTCATTTTTTTAAAATAATAAATATCGCTCAATAAGGTATATGCTTTGATAAAAAATGTATCGTTTCATTTTGAGACAAATAAATCCAATTTTAATAAGTGTAAATTTTTTTTAAAGGAGATATGTACATTGTCTAACCGATGTATATGTTGTTGGTTGGCGTTTAATATAATAATATGTATATTAAATTTCAATTTTATCTCAATCTAAATGTGTAATAACACAAGAAAAGAGCTCTGATTGATGCAACTATTTTTATATTACTTCATATATGCATATTTTTATCTATAATAATGAGTGAAAAAATGTTTATATATTATTTGAATTCATTAATATGTTATAGTCTATTTTGTGGGCAAAATAAACTTAAATATCTCCCTATGGAGATAAGCATTTTCAGACTTAACGTGACAATATTATTCTGGAGCATCATTATCGAGTTGATATTTTTTAATGGTATAATGGACTGCATGTTGCAAGAGCTAGGTGACAGATTTAATGAGGAATTTATGGAACTCTTTCATCTTAGCATGGCTCTCGATCCGAGAGATGGTTAAAAGTCACTTAATATTGATGATATATGCACCCTCACTAAAACATCTTATCATTAAGATTTCACAGAGCAAGAGATTACTTTGTTAAGATATCAGTTACAATGTCCCTTATTGTAACTGATGCAAAAAATGTCCCTTTGTTAAGATATCAATCTATCGGGCAAAATGGCGAGGCGAGGCGTTGGTACTCTGCGCTCTTTGCGGGGATGCACCTGAGTCAATGGGCCACCTCTTCTACGAGTGTTGAATGGCGTTGGCATTGTGGCGAATGGTGGGAGAGGCTACATCCCTCGTTCAGTTCCAAGACTTGGTGGGGATGTGGTTACTAGTGTCGAGCTTGGCACTCGAGCTGCACCGGGCCCTCATACCGTAATTGCGTGTTCTATCGTTCCTACATGCACTTGGGCTATCTAATTGATAAGGAACGACATCATTTTCAAAAGCGTGAGGCTTATGCAGAAAACATGTGGGCATTTGTGTCAGCGCTCATACAGGACTGGGCACGAGACCTGGTGGGTGTGAGGGGAGTCTCCTTCCAAGGGGGAGCCATCCCGATCACACGGTAGGCGGCGCCCCCAGAGAAATCGACGTGCTTGGCGGGTAGACATCCCATCTACTCTTGGGCTTGACTCCTCCCTATTTCCCTTCCACTTTTTGTGTTATTTTGCGTAATGTAATATATTTCCTTTCTACTCCTCTCACCTCCGATTCAGACATGTACTGATCTATTTTCATAATGAAATCGATTGGTGACGAGTGTCTACCATTTTCAAAATAAATAAATAAAAAGAATATCAGTTACAATATTATGAGCTCGATATACATGTTGATACAAGATTGTAAAATTTATTTAGAATTTCTTAACTTTGTCGAGGATTAAAGAAAGGGGAAAATCCATATAGCCCCTTGAAAACTACCTAAAATCCATATAACCCCCTGACATTTCTGAAATCAACATAACCCCATAAGAACACTTTTGTAAATCCAAATAACCTCATAAATTAAATTTTTTTTGATAAATTTAGATTATTCTATAAATATTCTATTTGATTAATCTTATTTGAAAATATAGTATATCAAAACCATCCACAATATATTAAAAATGCAAAAAATCATCTGTAAATAATGATTTTATAATCTATTCGAAAGGGTAAAATCGTCATTTACAAATAGTTTTTTCACATTTTAAACAATTTGTAGGGATATTTTTGGTATATTATATTCTTAGTCAGGGTTAATCAAACTGAATATTCACAAAATATTCCTCATCTTCAAATAAAAAATAACACACATTCTTCATAATATGTGTTGTTGATTTATCTAATATCCGCATTATATATCCTGTTTGAGAAGTGACATTGGGTTTATTCAGCTCTGATAGCTATACCGAGATAGATAATAGTGTTTGACAAAATAAATCTATTTGTTATTCTCATTGGAAAATGTGAAATGCAGAATTTTGTTGTTTGATTCATCCTGGATAAACTGTGGATAAATGGTTGATAAATGATGAATAAGAAATTATTTTCAAAATGTCAACTTTACCCATAAAATATATTTTTGTGTTTAGTGTAGTTGATGGATATAAATCTAATCCATTATGAGTGTAATTAAAATTGAATCGTCCATCATATTTAATTTTTTATGATAGGTTTTGACATATAAACTAAATTAATAGTTTAAGCTAATCAAATATATCTTGTTAATTATTTTAATAATCGTTCAATTTATATCATTATTCACCTAAATTTATTCCGACTCACATAAAAAAACGAAAAGACAATAAAATAAAATAAAATAAAAAAACTTACCCCCAAATTAGACTCACATAAAAATGAAGGGCGCGGTTATTTCAACCCCATCAACTCCTCCACCAACCCCTTATACTATTTTTTTTTGTGATCCTAACTCACTCCTCTCTCGCCTCCTCCGCCGCCTCCACGGAGCCCTCATCATCCTCAACCGCATGTCTAGCGACAACCTCCCCGCCTCCCCCTCCTCCAACTCCGCCCTCCTCCGCCAATGCATCCGTCACTGCGACCTCCTCCACGACCGCACCCTCCACCGCCACCTCTCCAATCTCCCCCCTCCCCCCATCTCTCCAACTCCCTCATCTCCCTCTACTCCAAATGCGGTGACCACTCGGCCGCCCTCTCTGTCTTCGATTCCCTCCCCCTCTCCCGCCGCGACCTCGTCTCGTGGTCTACGCTCGTCTCGGCATTCGCGCGCAACATCCTCCCCGAAGAGACGGTCTCCGCCTTCGTATCCATGCTCAGTTTCGGCTTTCGCCCGAACGAATATTGCTTCTCCGCCCTCATCTAGGCGTGCACGTCGAACCCGGTTGGTAGAGAGGGGGGGAGGTTGGAGAGGTGGTGGTGGAGGGCGCGGTTGTGGAGGAGGTCGCGGTGGCGGATGCATTGGCGGAGGAGGGCGGAGTAGAAGGAGGGGGAGGCGGGGAGGTTGTGGTGGGACATGCAGTCGAGGACGATGAGGGCTTCACAGAGGTGGGCAGAGGAGGCAAGAGAGGGGTGAATTAGGATAAAAAAAAAGGGAGGGCGGAGGAGTTGATGGGGTTGAAATAACCGCCCCCAAAAATGAAATAGAAAAGAACAGGAGTGCTCTCTTTCTCTCTCTCTCTCTCTCTCTCTCTCAATCACCCACTACGACTCTCCGTCTCCAATCCCCCTGTGTAGCATCGCGAGTACCTGCTTGGTTTCCCCGCCGGACTCCAACAATGTCAGGTAATACAGAATCGACAGAAACATCATCAATTGGGACACAAAATTCAGCACCCCCACCGCGCCAGAGAGCATCGAAAGGCCGAGCGAGAGCGCGAGACTTGTGCTTCCTCCGATGACTGGTTTGCCTCCGATTAACACACGTCGAGCAACATCGGCACCTTTGCACTCCACGCCGATCTTGTAAGAGAAGAAGAGACTTCTAATCAAAACCCCCGTGATCATCCCGGCGATCAATCCGATGGCCATGATCGTGTTCAACCTCTTCAAGAACGTGCTGCGACCGGAGCTCGTGCGGCGTTTGATCGAGGCGGAGGTCTTGACGAGGGAGTAGGCGGGGATGAGGAGGATGAGGGGGGTGGGTGACAGGTGTAGGGTGGAGAGATCAAATTTCATTTTTAATTTTAGTGGTTGAGATTGAATATAGGAATTGGAAACAATCAGTGGCTGCAATGTTTTTGTTATTTATTGGGTACAACAGATGGACGGACCAAATTTAATCTGGGTAATAATTGGGTTATGTAAAAGGATATGACAGAATTTTTTTGTAATGATGGTGATGGATATTTTTATTCTCATAAATAGATAAGTCATGATAAGTTATTCTCACTGTTTAGTGGAATTGGTATCAGATTTTATCATAACTTATTTAGACATAGTTATCAGGGTTTATCCGCGCTAAACAAATAGCGAATAAGGATTACTTTGCTGTTATTCATCCTTCTTCCCTATTTATGTCAGGACACATATGGGGGATTAGCTTATAAGCATCTTGCTTTAGTAGAAGCATAGGACTTTAAAAGACTTTGAGAATGGATCTCTATATTAGTTGTGTTTTTGTTGATGCAATACCTAGAAAATTCAAGGGGGCAGAAACAAGGCGGCTAGTTTAGAGTAGCCGCCCCTCCTTAGACGTCTAGGTTGTATTAGTCACCCCCGAACCGCTTCCCAAAGATGGGACATAAAGTTAGCATTTAATGTTGATGATTACGGTGGTTTCTTACAATTAGCCATCTCTTCTCTATCGGCTTACTCCTGGTAACTGCCCCAAGTCACCGCTTATCAGATATTGGATGTTTGGTAGGTCATCATAGGGGTAGATTCTTAGAAGTAGCCGCCCCTCCCTGGACGGCTAACTATAACATGTCGCCCCTCACCTGGACATTGTTAGAAACACAAAGATCTAATGGAAGTCAAATCAAACACTCTATTATCCAATTTGATCTATTGTCCAATGGATACTCCCCTGCCCTTTTTTACTATAAATAGGGGGTGTCCAACACTTCTTCAAATCATCATCAGTCAACTTATCATAAAAAAACACTTGCAATCACACATCCACCAATTCCATACCCACACCCTTGAGAGAGAGAGAGAGAGAGAGAGAGAGAGCCTTATTTTTTAGAGAAGGAAATCTATTTTCCGCTAAATTTCACTCTCCAAAAACCCTCTCCTAAACCCTGGTTTAACCTCAACCAAAGCCTAAACCAATTTCCACCCAAGTTCTGCCCAAATAGAGCCAAGTCCTAGATGGCTAATACATAGTAGTCGTCCCCTTTTAGGTGGCTAAACCCAACTAGCCGACCCCCCACTTCCACCCCACCCTTTAAAACTCCATTTGTCAAGTCCCTGAAGCAAAAAAGAATTCTCCGTTTTCATCTCTGTGTACGGCTGACCGTGTCTCAAAGTGGAGAATCCACAATCTACCCCCACGAGGCGATCAACAGCAACACCAACCTGCTTTTTAAGAAAGCAGGTGGCGCGACCCCTGAATCCTCCTGAGGAGTTGTCGAGTGACTCATCAAAGGAAACCAAAACCACGCCCCTCCCCTTTCTGATTGATGATCTGACCAAGGCCGTCAGGCGCCCATCCAGATCCAACCTACGGAAAACCCTCACACGCGCAAAACCACCCCCAACCAAAAACGATGACCAACACCATTGTATCTTCACATGCCAAGATGAACTTATTCCTGGTTCATGCTCTTGTTCTAGGTCAATTCCGATATTCTTATTCTTTATTCAAGTGAGATAAAATTTGTCTTCTACAATTATATATTAGAATATTTTTAACATTTTTTTTTCAAAACATTAAAAATAAAAACTCTATATGTTTTTGTAATATTTCTTTTAAGGAATACTTTCCATATCTTATAATTCAAAAACTATATATCTTCATAAGTTTAATATATTATTGAGGGAAATTGGATTTATAAAAAAAATATTAAATGAGTTTAAATTATTTATAAAATCGCATTTAATGTGAAAAGAAATATTTATTGTTGGTTTCTGAAAACCATGGATATAAATGATTGTTAATGAGTGCTCAACATTCGGGTTAAAAACATATTTACATCTGCCTAGAAATCATGATATCAACAGAGTAGAAAGAGAGCAACAACACAGGCAGAAATTCAAGATCAAATGAAGGTTTTGATGCAGTCTTTCTTAGAGAAAAAATGAGTCTCAAGAGTACATGTTCAATAATAAATGAATATAACAGCAAATACTACTTCTATTTGAATTTTTTTCTGTATAAATCAAGCAATATATCATCATATTGCTTCATTGTCTTCTCCATCACAGTCGTGACAACCAAGATTGAGCATATGTTCCCTGCAGAATTCAAGAATCTAGTTGTCAGCAACATATAGGTACAGGGCAAGGACATGAAGAAGGGTGTGTTGTTCCCCTTGAAGTACACTTTTTTTTTTGCTCTCATTGTATGAATACATAACATAATCTTGAACATAATGTATGTGCAGGTCCAATGGCAATCATAATATAATACATCTCATCATTTACTTAATTTATCTTGGTTCATGACAATGTGATGCATAACCATGTCATGATCATGGATATTTCGTGCCTTGCAACTCCAGAATGTATGATGTATCTAGTATCAGGTATCTGACAATGACTCAAGTTCAGTTTTTTTTTTTTTTTTTTTTGATGATGTATATGAAGCTTGATTGACATATACAAGTGATTATCCATCCTCAATGGGAACTAATTCATGTCAAAATGGCTAATTTAGCTTTGTCAACATCACCCTTGGCTACATTCCCATAATTGACAAATTTTGAAATAGTAATGAAATCTGAAATTCATTGTATATCAACAACACACTGAGCCACAAGTAGAAATGCCAGCAGGCATTACCTGATAACTGGCATGCATAAAATAATACCATAACACTCAAATCCAGTCAGCCGAGAAAAAGCTACAACTTCATTCTAGTTTTAAAGATATGATATGAATTAAATGTAAGTTAAGCACAGATTTTGAAAGAAAGAAAAAAAACTTTTAAGCTAAGACGGAATAAGGTGCACACTGAAACAGATTATATTGTAGAAACAAATCTGTTCTGCTAAGAGTTTGAGCCTCGCAATCACATACTTCAATATTCCTGTTAATGTTGTCAGTTCTCCAAGTAAAAGGTAGGGCTAAAAGCAATCGAACACACTTTCTTTGTATTCGTTCTGTATGTTTATTGTCTTTGATTTTTTTTTTGAATTCTACTAATCTCAAACTTCCCCTTGGGTTGAATTATTTTTCTCCTGCCCGATGTTTTCTTTCAGTTTGCCTAACTATAGTAGTATTAAAAAATACTGATGCCGTCCAGAAAAAAAAGTTTGATGGCTCGGCCATGGGCTTTTTTATTATTATTTTTTTGCACTGCTAGGCCATATTATATTTGGAGATAATTTGTTGGATGCAAATTGACTTTAGGTCCTATTCCACCAATGTGATGGGATATTCAATGTTTGGGTAAGTGAAGAACTGAAGGAAAGATTTTAGGTGATATAACCAGACTGATTTTAGTCCTGGATGTAAGAGTCCGATCATCCATAACTGAAATTAGATAGGTGCCTTTGCTGTAGTACTTCTACTTCTAAATTACATAAATATACATAAAGATTGTCATTTTTATGTGAGGTTTCTCACAGTTCCATGGTTAAATTCCACATTTTACACCACATGTATATCAAGCAATACAGCTTGCCTAAGTATACAAGCAAAAGAAAACAGCAATACTATCACATAAGACTGAAGCAAAAGTTTTCCTTATTCTATTGTAAAGTGTAAAAATTTTAGCAAGGAACCGCACCTCAATCTCTCACAAAGGCGAGCTAAAGCATCGGATCCTGTTCGGGATGCCACATCCTCAATCTCAGAAGCATTCGACAATGTTATAATATCAGCAAGCCTGAATTCACACAGCTCTTTAAGGGAGCATGCATCAGTTAATACAGCCGAGTGACCACCTCCAGCAGCCAATCTCCGCACCTCACCAATGCACCTGTACAATTAATCCCAACCAGATTAAACAAACAGAGTCATTCAAAATCTGTCCTGCAAACTAGATGATGAAAAATGCATTTTGTGCAGACAAGGGGGAAATAAGAAAATAAAAATTTATAAATTAAAGTTCCTAGTGCTATGTGACATGATAATTTCTAAAATCAATTTATTAGGCAGATGCATCTGCTTGCAGTTCGAGAGAGGGTCCGCTCTACCAGAAGGCTAGAACAGATATCTCATATTAAATATGTGGGAAGTTTTCCCTTCATAAAAATGGATCATCCAAAGTTATGACCCACAAAGTGAGAGGATTATGAATATCGAACTGACCAGCAGGAGAGCTAAAAATGTGATAGCGAGTGGGACAAACTTGAACACAGGTTGCATTTTTGGCGCATGTGTGAAAAAAGTGATAGCAAGTTGAAAACAAGGTGAAAAAAAGCGTGAACGGGTAGATAATTGACAAAAATTGGAAAGAAGTGAAAAAAAAAAATTTGAAGAAAAAGAGTGGCATTTATCTAAAAAAAAGTGATGAAGATGGATAATTCTAGCAATGAAAAATGATAATTTCCCAACAGGTAGAGAAAAATGAATGCAACCTACCAGTCAACAGGAGAAGGGTACCAAGCATATGTAGATTTCTCATTGGCTGCCTGTCCATAACCATTGTAACCCCACCCATATATCCTTCCATCTTTCGCTGATATAAGGGTGTGAGAGTGTCCACACGTCACAAGTTGCACACCAGAAGGCACAACCAGGGCAGGAATATTCCGAAGCATAGCATCAGAATCGTTTGAAGCGCAAGAAAATAAACTGTTAAGTGGGCCCAGTCCTAGTTGTCCCAATTGTCTACCACCCCAAACATAAAGGGCTCCTTTTGCGGTCAAAGCACAAGTATGCACACCGCCACATGCAATATCTTTGATGATTATCCCTTCAAGGCCCATGACTCGCCTAGGCAGCAACTCCTTGTTACCGTATTGAAGTGAGAAATGCCCGAGCTGACCCACACTTCCAAGTCCCCAAGTATATCTGCAAAAACAAGATGATGCCCAGATAAGTATAAAATACAAAAAATCAAAGAATGCAGAAAGCTGCAAGATTCAGAATTTTATATAACAAATTAAAGTAGATGATCAAGGAACAGAATGGCCACAATAGTTGGGAATTCTGCTAGATATTGTAATCTAGTGACATATTCAACAAGAAAGAGCAGAGAGAAACAGGAGAAGACACTACATGCCAAAGTACTTTTATAATTTAAGAGTGGCATGCTCTGATATTCATACTGCATAAATTCAACTCTATCTAGAGGTGCATGTGCACCCACATGAGTCTTCTTCCCAATAATCTGGTCATTTGCAAGTCTCTGACCATATATTCCTATCAATCTTCATCACCTCTGTATCATGTAATGTTTCTTGTCCTTTCCAACTGCTTCACCAACCGTGCTGTTCTCAAATTTTTGTTACTTGAAAAAAACTACTTGGAAATAGAACCATCATGTTTCAAGATTTAAAGTTTGGATCAGTTTTTTGTACAAATAAGCTTGACAAATCCTCAGTACATTTTGCATGCATATTACCCAAATAACAGATCACATGATATATTCAGTGTGTCTAGAAGACAGTAGGATATGAGCCAGATAATAATTTGAATGTAGAAAAATATAAGCATTTATATCATGGGAAAAAAAATGTCACAGTAAATCACGGTGTTAGTATTTTCACTGCTCATGGAATCCTATTTAGCCTATTTATAAGCATAAAATGCACTGCTTTTTGGTCATAGCCTGATCATTCAGACAGTGAACAGTCATCCACTTTTGATCCTTGAAACATGATTTCTCATCTCATATGTAATAACCACATGATTATGTCTAGTACTAGAAGCTCCAGCTACCAACATCCATTCAGATGACTTACACCTCGCCATTTTCTGATATTGCTGCGATGTGATACTCCCCACATGACACTTGAATAATCTTCACATGTTCAGGAGCGTCATCTAGAAACTTAGAATAAGCATCTATGATGTGAGGCCCCTGTAATCCTTCAGAAGTAAACCCTCTGCCAAGCTGACCATACTCATTGTAGCCTGATTTAGAAGAACAATAATACAATACTAATTAAAAGTCAAGATAATAGTAAAGCAACATCACTTACGTTAATCTCTTTTATAATTTGTTGATGATGAAAAGCAATTACACATGCAAAAGATCCAAGAATAAACTTCAAACAATTTTTAACTTTTAAAATATAATTCAACCTTTTCTCAAGGACATTATGTCATCCACAAAATGAAAAGCAATAAAAAAATATATCTCACACAATGAATGCATATTTATAGTTTACCTTTTAAAAAAAGTGACAAAATGAGCATATCATATTACCCCATGCTTGTAGAATGCCATCTTCTGACATAGCCACCACATGATCAGAGCCACAAGAAACTTGGCGAATAATCTGCAATTCATAAGAAAATAAAACACAAAGCAATCAACTATGGATAGCTCCTGGAAAAGAATCTATACATGCATATATAACATAATAAAAGCCACAGAGAAAAGGAATCTTGAAATGTTTTCTGCTTCAGTGGGATGTAAAATCTGCTAACCCGTTGTAAAAGGAAAAAAAAACAGAAATGACAAAGCAATATAAGGAAAGTTACAGAGCCACAATTTATTGTGATGAAGTAGACAAGAAACATGAAATAATACATAATGATAAGAAAAATTAATTTTTTATCTGTTCTCATGTGTCCAACACTTCATATATGTTCTCAAAGTTTCCTGATCATTGTCGAAGGTCAGTTGGATCTGGGCAGCATAGGAACTGGTGCCAAATTTAGACCCATCCATCTACATGATAAAACCTTCTATCTAACCAGGTTTACCCAGATTATGAACATCACCCGTGTTCCCATAGTTTTGAATGACTAGATCAAATGCCCAAAAAAAATTTCTACAGACAATCAATTTGAACAAAAGCCTCAGCCATTTTATTCTCGATTTCAAGTCAACTAACTGTCAACTGTTAGACTTCATAGCTTTTGACCTTATCTTAAGTTCTCTTAGAAATAACAATAAACCTGAGCTTCAAAATTGACAACAAAGTACCCAGCAATGAAAGGTCATGCCAAATTACGAACTAAACCTACGAGAGAAAAAAAACCCTACCAAATTCAATTCCATTTAGAAGTCTATATACGATCAAAAAATCTCAAAAAAAGATACCTCAGGCATGACTTATTAAAGTGAAGGTTCCTGAAGGTACACATATTGCTCCATCAACAAATCACTATGCATGTCCACATTACAAACAAGTAGCAGTTGTGATAACTATAGCACATACCGTGTTTGGAGTGAAAGCTCCCCAGTAAAGGCGTGGATAATTTGAGCCCTGAAAATTAAACAAATGCTCATTGAAAGGTGACTAATCATGTAGTTTACTGAATCTACATAAAGAGAAAATGGGGTACCTGATTTTGCCCCCATACCCAAAGCCTACTTGCAGATATGGAACCATCATTTTCCCGAGGTTCGGCAATCACTGCAGTACAGTGTGATCCACAAGATACAGACTTAACAAATTCTGTCTGCAATAACTTTACCTTTCTGGGTTGCTTCCTGCTGTTCTCTGTTCCATCTCCCAACTGGCCAAATTCATTGGAACCTGGTTTGTTAATAAAGTCCTGTCAATTTTTCCTATATTTATAGAACAAGATGACAAAAAAAAAAAAAAACTCAAAGCACAAACCTTAGTGATTATTCTAGTGACAGAGAAAGACAAATTCATGCAACCATATCAAAATATTCTACAAAGTGTTCTAAATGAACTTTGCAATTAACATTTCAAGATAAAAGAAATGGCAGGATAAAAGAGATGGACTCAACCACAGTATCCAGAAGACCAGAAAAACCAGGAAGTCATAAAAAAGAAAAAAAATTAAGGGGAAAATATTTCAAAGAAAAAAATAAAAATAATTTCTACAACATTTTGGTTGCTGCAAATAAGCAAAAAGACATAATGGGGATACTAGAAAAAAATGGCATTACAAATTTACATAAAAACAAAGAGTATAGCTTCAGAATGGCTTTTGAAACAGAGTTAAAAGCTTTTCCCAAGCTGTAACGAAAATGGAATTCATTTTTGTTGCAACCACACAAACACTGTAAGCAAATATTTAGTCCGACTTGAAAGCATGATAAAGATGGAGCATGTGAAAACAAGATTCACTATTTTCTAGAAAAATTGACATGGACAAAAGTTCCACAAACGGACATGAATATCAGATATAGCACCTCAAGGAAATCCAAAGCAAAAGGCAAACTGTAAATCTGTAATCGGTGAACATCTAAGAATGGCTTAGAATTATACATCTTGGTCACAGCAACATGATAAAGCAAAACACTGATGAGGGAATCAATCAAAGTTCAAGAAATGGCTCAGAAAAAGCTCACCAAAAATCAATAAATAGAAGAAAAAGTTGTAATGAGATAGCAAAAAGAAAATGTGTAGACAATATACCAAAAAAAATAAGGTATTTATCAAATCAACAACAGAAAATGGAACAATCACGGTTTACAATTTCATTCATCGTCAATTTCCTTCCTAAGTATTCATCAAAATGGCCCCAACAGATAGCTCTTTTTTCTTAAGACCCAAAACCTTAGAGGAGAAATATAATACAAAAATGTAAAAGTGACGGAGTAGAAGAACAGTTACGAAAAGTGAAAGACGGTCCTTGTAACTGGAAGCTGAGGATGTCTAAGAATCATAAAGAGGTTATGTGATTACATACATCTTTTCAGGTAAACTTATCATGACCAACTAACTTAACCATGATATAAAATATGCTAATCCATTATAATTTTAAACAATCAGCACTACATATATTATAATAATTCAGATGATGAACTAATATTGCTCAATTAACCTCAAAATCAATTCATACAAGTATATAACACATCATCACAAGGTCATCAAAACTTTGTACAAAGTGTATTGCAAACCATAAACCATCTGAAACAGAACTCAGTGAATGGACCAACATAAGTGATCAGACTTTACCCCATGTATACAGTGAACCATCTGCCGCAACTGCTGCAGTGTGTTCACGGCCACAAGCGATGTCAAGCCATCGAGACTTTGACCCTCCAGAGCGTTCGAAGAGCTCGAAATTGAGGCGCTTTGGAATCCTCAGGTGGCATTCCTCGCACTTCCTCCCTGTCTGCCCACTATGGTTATAACCCCACACATAAATCGAGCTCTTTGTTGGAGGGTTCTCCACTTTAGAGCCACAAAACACATCGTCGATATCCATTTGGAGAAACCCCCGCAATAATCTAAATTAGAAAAAAAAATCAGCATAAAATTAATTGTATAGAAGGTAAGGAATCAAAGTGGATAAAATTCTTCATAGAACAATGGAGCCCAATTAAAGAAAAAACACAAACAAAAGGCCTAACAGTTCCACAATTGATAAAACAAATGACATTTAAAAAAACTTTAGCAACCAAAACTCAACAAAACCCCATTTTATTTAACAAGTTGGGAGTTTTCCACCATTCATCCATATATCAAGGAAAACCCAGAATTTTTAACCATCAGATCAAGAAACATGGTGACCTAAAAAACCAAAAATAAGAGGAAAAAATAATACCAAGCAAAAAAAGAAAAAAACCAAAAATAAGAGGAAAAAAAATTCAGAACCAAACCAACCACAAAAAATCCCAAAAGATTTCAACTTTGAACAAATTCATCACAGAACAATTGGAAACCAATCAATCCATTGATCCAATAAAAAAATAAAAAAATAAAACACACAAATTTTGAGTTTTTGCTAAAAAAAAAATCAATATCTGGACATTCAAGCAACCAAAACTCATCAAAATTCATAATTTTTTGACCAACCCATTTGCGCAAATACCATAGTAGATCTAACAAAGTGGTAGATCTAACAAAGTGACTGATCATAAAAGATCGACAAAACAAACCCCAAAAAACTGGATTAAAATAAAAACAATTACCTGTAATGGAAAAAAAAATTCGAAAACTTGGGTTCCAAAATGTGAGGACCAAGCTTTTGATGGTTCCGTAGATTCTCTGTTGAGGAAGATGGAGTGCTCCGATTTTAAATAGCAATCTCTTTACTCTTACTTTATGAACGGCCTTCGATTCATCTGTTTGCGTAAATGGGCGTAATATTTTATGGTTATTATCACCGGAGGTTCTTGAACTGAGAACTTTTTGTCAGAATTGGATGCTTGTGCGGTTTTTTTGGGGAGGCTCCGAAAAAAAATGTTACGTGTAGAAGGTGTGGTGGAGGAGTTTTTGTAAAATACACCCTATCAACTAGAAATTGTATGTCTAGTCCTAATCTGGTTAGACAGAATTTGGTGGTTGTTTGGCTGGATGTTCCTATCATTTATGAAAAGTTATTAGCATGTCAGTGTTGATTTTATCAAAATTAATTAGTCTTTTATTGAAAACTCGTGGAACCAGAACTAATACTGGGATGCACTGAACCAAACTTTTTAACAAGAAGTAAAATTTTATAAATTCATATTCAAAACATAAACAACAAATTATTGTTTAATTAATATATCTACTAAAAATAACATAGATATATAAAAAATAGTCATATAACAAAATATATTTGAAGTTAAGTTTAGAGATGATTTTTAACGAGTGTCATAATGAGAACCTACTTTTTTTTTTTTTGTTGGTCTACCATTTTCAAAAAAAAAAAAAAAAAAAACCGCCCCTTCAGCCATTGTTGTTGCTTGAGATCACAGTGTGAGAGAGAGAAAGAGAGAGAAAGGGAGAGGTGTCAAGCACAAGGCAGAGTAGATGCTCAACATATATACAACATAAGAGTTCTGCTACCCGTGCTCTATTATTGAAAATCCACTACTTGCACGGTTTCATATGAAAAAATCATAACCGTCCCATGACTGTGGTAGATAATTACTGAAAACAAATTGAATGACATATTAGGCATTATGTGTATGCCACATCATAAAGCTTGTAACGGGACTTATAAGATGGAGTATGAGAAACATTATTTAACACCAAAATATAGCATCGGATTACATGCTATGAAATTTATAATGGGTTACTATAATAAATGGACCAATAAAAGTGTAGTGAAGATTTCACACAACTGCAATCGATGAAACCTCTGACCAACGGGAAGAAAAAGGACCTGATCAAGTCAACTTTTATTTTTAAAAAAATTCACATTCTCATAAAATAATTTCATTTTATGAAATCTGATATATCATTTTCTTGATATGTGAACCTGATTTGTCAATTAAACAATTTTGGTGTTCAACCTCACTCACTTGAAATTACACTTCATTGCACCCAATGAAGTTTTAATTCATTGGTGTTATCTCAAGATCTCATTGAAACAGTATATAATATGAAAAACACAACACCACTGCACAAACCACCCAAATAATACACTACCAAATAAGAAGACATGAATATCAAGAAAAGCCAACTCCCATAAATTATGTACATTGTGCAAATACAGCGTGTGTTCAAGTGGAGGAAAAAATCAACCAAGCTTCAAAATTAGAATTCTTGTCAACTTGTTAACATGAAGCTTTTTCAAAGGAAAAGAAGCACGAATTCTCTTACATCTCTTGCCATGACGATTTCCCTTTGAATTAAATTCACTTCACAAACTGTACTCGCGGTGTTGGCTTAATATATGTATTCACAATGAATTTACAGTTGTTCGGAATTTGTCTTTCAGATGGTCGTGTCTCTGCAATAGATCATATTGTTTCATCGAACACCATCATCTGCGGAAAAAAAATGATAATAATAATAATAATGAGTTAATAACAATCTTATGTAGGTGCATACCAAGCAAAAAAAAATCTTATGTAGGTGCATTGAAGAGTTCTTAATATTGCAGGGCTCATTAAATATCCATATGAGGGATTCCCAGACAGTAAAACATGCTGGTGATTGTGGTAAATGATATTTTGTAGGGAAATATCATTCAACCTATATTCACATTTTTTTGAAGGTATTCCAGTTGTCTAATGAATACACGTACTCAAATGAATTGAATGCATACCTTTTTGCAGTTTCTTAATCCAGTATATTTTAGCCTAATATTGTATATACTAGGTTAGGGGAAAGTGGCTACAGGAATGACCGAGTGCATCAGCATCCTACTTTGTACCTTCATTTATTTAAAATATTTAGCATTGATATGAATCATGAAGTTGGAAACAAGTGTAAAATTCCTTCAGAGGTCCAAAAAAAGAAAAAAGAAAAAACATAATGTTACAATAAAAACTATTCCAGGGAACATAAACTAAACATGCATTATAAGACATGCAACAAGAAGGAAGATCATATGCAGGTAGCATCTTTCCAACATTAAAGAATACAACACGATGAACCATGCAAAAGCCCATAGATTTCAAGTGTGGAACATATAAGATTACATAATGAATGAGCCCCTCCGGAAGTCTATGATATTGAATGGAACAAGTTCAACTAAGAAAAAAAAATTCAGACAGAGAACAGCAAGACCGGTAAAAACCAGCTACTAATGTGATTATTAAGCTTTTATTCTACATGCCACCCAAGAGGACCTGTCAAATGATGTATATCTGAACATCATGCTTTTAGAAAGGGTGGTGTGGATACACACAATCATTATTGCAGTCATTCTCCCTCCACTCTTGACTTAGTATATGAAATCTCTAATAAAGTATGTACTCTACTATGTAAGTATACACTCTATTAGGAAAAAAATGTAAAAGGCATGCATTCAATTCATTCGAGTATGTGCTTCAATTTTTTTTGTGAAAGTACGTACTTTATTAGACAAGTATATACTTCAAAAAAAAAAAACCAAAATGCGTTCAAACTGCAAAAGTGATTGCAGAAATGAGTTAGTGAAACATTTTTCTTTAGGAAATAGAGTGTATCAATATCACTGTCCCATAAATTTTGGACTCATAACATTACATAGGCACTTTATGCATTTTAGTTCAAATCAACTGGTATTTATGAAAATAATATTTTCATATTCATCATCTTCTCATGTATTTTGAAGTATTATACAAACAAGATATGGTCTTGCTTAGGGGTCAGGAAATCAAAATGGGACTATTTGATCCTACACAATGCAACTTTGCCAGTATCTAAATTTTCTTGGCACTGTGTACACCAAAAATTTCAGTTTATTCATTTCTATTTTCAGATCCTCTTCCCTACTTTTAATCTTCTCCATGCCCCTAATGTAAATTAAAATTGATCAGAAGAAGATTGCCTACTAAGAGCAATCCATATTGATAGAATACCCAATACATGTATAGATATGGAAAACAGAGCATTTGAACCCCTTCTATGCACCTTTGCACATAAAATGGTGGGCATAATGTTAAATGTGATATAACTTCAGCAAATAATCTATGCGAGTTTTTGCTGTATATTAATATTTATGATTGTCATTAAGTGTCTCTCCCTTCATTTTGAAACACAGTAGATTTAAAGTTTATTAGATTTTGTAGTTCATATCAGACTGTGGTATGATCAACAAATTCTTCAGGTTACACAGGCCATGTAGCCATCTCCAATTCTCAGACATATCATCTCGCCAGATTCCTAAAAAACGAAGACTCATTTGTCTGTGAACATCTTTGTGCCCACTTAACTTTGCCTGATATAAGTTAGAAAGGATCATATCTGTCATCAGTGAAAGCAATTATGAAATTATTATATGAATACAGCTGGTCAAAAACAATACTCTCATTGTGATTAGCCTTTGTGGAATGTCGCCATGAACAAGAATCTTTCAAATGTTCTTTCAAATATACTAATCTACTTAGAATTCATTAATGTTTAGTCTTATAAAATCTGAAATAAAACGTATTTTAACCTGATCCATTTTAAGAAAAGAAGAACACTAGGCAGGATACTAAGAATGCATTACATAGTTGCATACGATATATGAGAAAGGAAATAAAATAATGCACCTTGCCACAAACTGGACAGGTTTCACTTCTCTCCATCCACTCGTATATACAACCAAGGTGAAAATGGTGATAGCACTGAGCAACAATTTTTGGATTTTCAAAAATATATTCTGCAAAATGTCAAGAAAACGAGTAAGCAAATATGCTGATCCTATACACCAACAGTGTTGTTGAGAAATTCAATTTTCATGTGTAATACACCAATTTCAGAAATGTCACATGCTCACATGGAAACACAAGATGCACGCACACTAATCATGTACAAAATCCAAGCTGGAAAACATTTTTTATTATTGACAACAAAACATCCTCCAAAGTAATTCTTCTCCATGCTCATTTTGTTGAATTGATGAGATATCAGGCAATAAGCAAGAGATTACTAGAATTCTTTGGATTTGGTATTTGGTAATTTAAAGAGAAAATTATAATGCCTACATGGACTGTTAAAATTGTTTAACCCAATCTTGTAGCCGAATCTTAAAAAATATTTTTGGAACATTTATCTCTACTTCCAATTTTCTAACAACATGGTGAGTTATATTAGGATGTAAACAAATTCAGTGTTTTATGAATCATGTCGGTTGTAGTACAGTAGTCCACTATACAAATTTGATATTAGACGATAGATAGGCGAAATGCCCGTCCAAAAATGTTACTTTAAAAACCAGGCACTGGGGTTTGTACAAGAACCTAGATTGACTTTCAAGAATGTGTTGATACTCTTGAAGTATGGCTGGGCATAAGAGGAGTTATTTTGTAGAACATCTTGGATATAAATTTTTTTTCCTTTTTTTTGCTGCAGTTTGAGGCTAATAGCTTGTCGCGAGCTAGAATTTTTCAATGTTGTAAAAAGCGCTAGAGTCAAGCAGTGACCACCTAGGGATTAATTGGCTAGGTAGTATAACCATTGTCTAGTCACATAATCCCCATTTAATCCTGCGAACATAATTTTTAACTAGGCCAAATGCTATATCAGATGATACATCAAAAAAATCAAATGATATATCAATTGAGAAATTATGAATCAAATGAGATGCCAGAATTGACATGTAACTAATCAGTGCTGATATGTAACCATACTGCCATTTGACGGGTTACTTTACATTGTCAAGTACCAAGCACGTGTCACTCGCCCACCTTTCCCCAAACCCTAAAAAAGAGTGGAGAGGGATGGTGTGGCCTTAAACCAGGGTCGGTTTCTCGCTGTGGAGTCGCTATGACAGGTGGAGGAGAAACCGGTCCAGGCTAGAGATTATTACACAGAAGTTTCAGGAGTGGGGTTCGCGGATCCCTCTTAAGGCCAGAGCATTTTTGTGGATGACATAACCAAGACAGCTCCTCGTGAAGACTTACAAAGCACAGTCCCACCAGGAGGATCTTTCATGTCCTTTGTGCAATGGTGCCAACAAAACAATGGTTCACCTATTAGTTCAGTGCCCAATGGCAAGGCAGATTTGGAGCATGCTCAAAGATGGGATGAGTTTGGAGGATAAAATCTTATAATTAGAAGGAATGTGGGAGATGAAGAAGAAGATGAAGAAGAGGGGGGACTAGAGCGCGAAGGAGAAGATTTTACAGTTCTTGTTCCCAGCGGCAGCTTGGGCATTATGGAGCACCTGAAACTACTTACTTTTTCCGAGGGAGAAGGCCTATGTTGAGAATATTTGGGAGACGGTGAAGTGGCTCATCCAAGACTCAGGTAGATTTTGTGTGTGAGCGAGGAATGTGTTGTCCTTGAGGCAGAATCTTGTTATTGAGGGATAGGTTTGTTTTGTGAGGTTCAGGGTGTGTAATAGTAGACATCTCTTCTACAAATCTCATCCCAGCGAGTCTCTTTCGTTTCCTTTGTATGCTTTGGGCAAATTCTTCCATTTCTTAACGAAATCAAGGTAGGAGTGTAGGATGCCAAACCATGTTCATCAAAAAAAAGGGAGGGAGAGAGAGAGAGAGAGAGAGAGAGAGAGCTTGGTGTGGGGGGGGGTTAACGAAGATCTCCCCCCCCCCCCCCCCACCCCAACACCTCCAGCTAAAAGCCTGCATGTCATTTCGACCAGATCAATTTGAAAAAAAGGGCAGCTTGCAAAATTTTTGGAATTTCAAAACATATAAGAAAAGTCAATCATAAATGAGTTGGATACTCTAATTTCAGCATCAAATGTGGTACTGGATGGGTCCAGCACATGGAAAGTATGAACAAACATATATATGTTTATCATTTACTCTTAGCCAATACAGTGCAAATCTGCCAATATCCACATGAAATTCTTCTTAAATCTTTGACCTTCACTATGCATAGAGAGGGTATTGACTACAAATACAAGCCTTGAAAAGAAAACACCTTATTTAGCACGCACTTGGGGCAACCCCTAATGTTTTCTTGTTTAAGTTCCCATGGAAGCACTTGTTTATGTCTGAGATTCCGAAAAACAAAAACTATGTAGTTAACCAAGAAAGAAAGATAAAAATCCTCTCCCACTTGTTGATGCAAAAGTGGTATAGAATTTGATGACAACACCATACATTGACTCCAGATAAACTACAGGCATATGCGCTCCATACAATGGAAAATAGATCTTTGCCAAAGCATACATTGAATTTCAAAGGCCTATAATTAATAAGATCACCTCCTCATATGATGTAGCATTGAGTTAAACCATGCACAGGTATATGTGGGAACTAACAATTAAACAAAGATAAATTATGTGCATAATCAAGGGTAAAATCAATTGTAAAAAGTGCTAGGTGTTAGTCGGGCGGTTGGTGTCCTATTAAGTGATTAATTGGTGAGATGGGGATTGTTCGGGGATTAATCAATCACTTTATAAAATGATAAATATAATACATACACACACTAGATATATAATAAATTTTAACTACAAAATATTAACAAATTAACATCAAAACAAAATTGACAATTAAACATATTACAGATAGCATAAAAAAATTAATTAATATATATAATATAAAAGGTAACTTAATAGCTTATTAGTTAACTAGGGATTAATTATAAAGGCGGCTAGGGATAAACATTGTAGGTTGGGCCCGCCTAGGCCTAGGCGGGGGATTAATCGGAGCCTAGAAGGGATTTTAGAACAATGGGTAATATATGTATTCATAATCCCACACACACTTCACAGTTCAGACATACAAGAAATAATTTGGCATTGATGCTCTAATAAGTACACATAGGAAACAACCACTCTCAACATCTTATTATTTTCTATATTCTCCACTAGTTACCACAGATCAATATTCTTCTAATTAGATAACAAACTTAAAATGAACCTCTAGTAAGTGAGTGCATCTGTGCACATATTTCATGTCCAAATCACTTAGCAGCCTGCCCCACCGATTAACATACTTGTTTACAACAAGGATAGAAAGAAATCATAAATCATAAAAAGAAAGCAAAAAAGAAAGGGGAAAAAAGATTTACCTTCAAGACATGTTGGACAAACATCTTCATCTTCGGAGGAAGAAATTATGTAAGCGATGTCACTTGCCACTCCTACTGGAAGGTGCTTTAGCGATGACTCTGGACAACATACATTTGATCCACCATAATCAGACCCCTTCAATTTGCTTACATTTCCTGTAGTTTGTAGTCCAGAATCATTATTTCTTCTGTGAGGTTCAGACTCATCATGTGTATGACTTGAGGCCTTCTCGCGCATTCCATCACATTGTAATGAGCAACGACGAGGATCAGCATCATATGGCAGAGGCATTGGAGGAGAACGATATGTGTCTAGTGAACTTTCAGATGAATTTGAAACTTGCATTGTAGATGCAATTGAGGTTGTCCCCGGAAGGGAGGGAGAATCTGCTTGCTCTTCCCCTCTGTGGGACAATGAAATGTACTGCAGAGAGGTAAGAAGAACAAGGAAATAAATAAAGCTCAAAACCTTGTCAAATCAAATAAATGTATTATACAACTTAGGTCCAGCATAATCAAGTGCTCTTTGATCTTCACTATAAGTTTATAATATTTATTCTGAGGCTTCATCAGTGGTTCGGGCATATGACACAATTTTTATTTTATTTTTGGTACACAAGGCCTTGAATAGGGCGAAAGTCCCAATTACAACCACAACAAACTACCACTGAGGCAAACATGGACCAACAATATCCTGAGAACACAATGGGCTAAAGCCCATGAAAACACAGCCCATAGGGTTGAAGACCTTTTCTTTTCTTCCCTGCTGCTGGTGACAGGGATCGATCCCAGCATCCCTGAATGAACGAGGGTGTCCTTTACCACCGCACTAAAGCGGGATGGGACGGGCATATGATATAGTTGAGTATTGCAACACAGTTCGTACCGATGATACCACTTTATATTTCTGCTATGATTGTTGAGTAACAAAAAGTAGGACACTAAATTGTGGTTTGTGGGCCTACAAAAACTTTCGAGGTCCAGCACATGGAAACCAACAAGGTCAATATGGAAATCCAAATTATAGTTATGGCTAATTATCTTTTGTGGATAACTTTGGATTATTAACCATAAAAAAAACATTTATTGTGGTATGATCAAGCAGAAGAACACCATATAATCTCCATGTGGCAAGGAATATCATCATAAATAGTGATTTAATACCTCTTTAGTCATGTACTAGTGTAAGACTTCCCTCATGGGGAAAATTGACATGCCAAAAAGACCTAGAGAGTCATACTTCTCACAGTTTCAAAGCATAGCTTGATACATAAATCGCATGGAGTGGACTTCCCTTCTCAATCTAAACACTATTGTAAATATATTGCCTTGATCTATCAATATTACTCCAAACTCATAACACTCATATCTGATACATTCAAAATTTTAATTGACAAATTAGAAAAATAACCACCATATCCAAGACTCACCGCTAAGCAGAATGGCTGGATGAAGCATCTAACACAGATACAATGTCTGTATACCGGATTATTCCTCAGTGATTGTTCATCAAAATCATCTGCCCGCAAACAACCACAAACAGAACCCATAATGCCAGCACCTTATATTTGTTCACTATCAGTTGGTCCTTCAATTGTTCATACTTGAGTATTCTAAAGAAAACCCCAGTCTCCACTCCCTGGTGTGAAATCAAAACAATCACGAGAGAGGACGCTACACTCACAGATGTAGATGTCACCTGCAAGTGAATCCTCTCTCTTAAGAATATCAGCGGAGTGAATTTATAGCCGCACCTTTGAGTCTCCCTCTACAATGTATCGATATTTATCTGGCAATAGAAATACATAAAAAATTGAAGTTTACCTTATCTCAACTCGAACAACAAATCAATTACTAAAGAAGCTAAACAGTTCAAATAATCTTAATAAAATTCCACTGATTTATGAAAATGAGAACCCCAAGAAAAAGGTAGAGATGGGATTAAGATCCTCATCTGAACAACATTTGGACAAAAACTTCATAAAAATGCATGTTTTACGCATCATGATTCAGTCAATCATCCACTTTATTTAACAAACCAACATAAAAACTATAATAATCTATCAAACAAAAAATCCAATTGAATGCAAAATCAGTATCACAATCAACAATATGTCAACAAAAAAGGAAAGAAAAATTTAACTAGTCGATGTAGATTCTTCCTGCCAACACTAATTATATTTAAAAAAATGTTGTTTTTTTTGTCAAGAATTTAACAGAGACTGATAAAGCACCAACAGAACAGCAATATATGAAAAGCCCACCAAAATCCAACCAATAAAACCACATACAAAATAAAACCCAGATACAAAAACCCTTCTTTTCTTCCTAAACTATATCAAAGACAAGCCTTCCCATGAAGAGACAAACCCAACCCATTCAAACAAATACCACTTGGATATCTTACCGAAACAAGCAACCCATTCAAAAAAAATCCTCAAAAACGAATACCCACATCGATATTTTGTAAACTGTTAAGATGATCAAGACTCCTCGGAGTCGGAGATGATAAACATGTATCAAAGTCAATTAAAACAGTACCTTTAAGAAGAAGAAGAGAGAGAAAAGCTGCTGAGAAACCAAAGAATCCTCGATAGAGATTGATTATTGAATACGTTAGATTGTTAGATTAGATTCTTCTATAGATATATATCATATATTAGTGGGAGTGTTTGGGAGTCTCTCTCTCTTTTTATTTTGAATGATATTAGAAGAAGTAAATAAAAAGGAAGCGTAATTAAAGGCGTGTAATCGCAAATTAATATCTGTTTATGGTAATGTTGAATTGATTAGAGTAAATCCAAAGTTTTTAATGGAGGGGAATAAAGTCGAGAGCATGGAGAGGACTGTGTTGTTAGCCAAACATGGAATAATCATGGTGGGTGGGAGATCATTATTTGATTTTGATAATCATATAAAGGTTATTAAATATCTTCCCTTACATTCAAAGGTAATGCATTCAGACATCTCTTTTCTTTCTTAAAAATAGTCATGATATTAAGCTAGATGAAGGCTTCGTTTGGAAACACATATTGAAAAGTAGCTTTTACAATAAAGCTATTTTTTAAGATGATTTTAGACTTTGACTTTTTTTAGATGCTTTTTTTTAATTTAGGATTCAATATTTGAAAGGAGTTTAATGTTTGGTAGAGAAAATTGATTTTCAATTCAAAAAATCGATTCGGACAAAAAGTCGTAGTTTTTTAGCTTTTTAAAACACAGATTTCGAAGAAAAATTAAAAGGAATTCAACTTTTGATTCCACTGGAATCCACCCCATTTAGCTGCACGATTTAGGATTTTAGCTTTTCAAAAAATAGAATCGCCCTAAATCGTGCAACCAAACAGAGCCGAAAACAAACGTGAAAAATCAAATTTTATGGTATACAAATTTGGGGTGTGTGCATTAATATCCATATAAAATTCTTATAGTGGAATAGAGGTGAATAAGTCCAAAACACCGGGTTTTTTTTTTTAAGGAATAAATCAGTATATATACCAAAACATGTAAAAATAAGTTAGTATCAAAATTCTAGTTCTTCTCTTATTTTCACCTATTCTACTATGTTTGTTTAAGGGTGGGTTAAACATATCTTAGTGAATAAGAGTTGTGCTCACACTCTTGGCTATTCTGAAACCCCCTCCCCTCAATAGGTCTGACGCCACATTTACCCTAATGTTTAAGGGTGGGCAATTTGAAAATGATATTGGTGGATCTGTCACTTCTTTGATTGATCAAAAGAAATACATTTCCATAATGGAACAACTACAACATAGAGTCCTAGAGTCCTAAGTGGAATATTAATTTTGGACAAACAAGACAAAAAAAATACTATCAAAAATAAATTTATTACAAAATTGATTTCTTTTTAATTAAAGTTACTAAACTGATGTACATTAAAATTTTAATTAAAATAGAGTATGCAAAAAGTATCCCTAGCAAAATTTTAAAGATGTGCACTGGTGTCTTGACTTGTAGTCAATGTTCATCCGTGAATGTATTTCATTAAATGGTTATAGATATTGTTATTTCATTAAGTCTGAGGTGTAATGTACGAATAATCAATCATTATTTTTAAATGTAAAACATAGGAATAATTTTTTTACAAAAGTGAGGGACTAATCTTCAAAAGCCAGATATAAAATGTGTTTGGATCAATTGATAGTTTTTTTGTTTTCAAATAAAGAATCCATTTAACTGCAAATTCAAACGAAGCTTAAAAATGATATATATTTGTCTAATAAAATATTTTTCTATAAAAAATTGAATCCATTTGAAACCACACCTACTTACATTTTTTCAGTCTCTTAGCTGTTGTTTGGATAAAAAAATAAATGTAGAATATGATGGGTAAATCCAAAAATTTATTTGTTTACAAAGAATAGGTAGATATAATTATATCAAAAACAATTCTAGACCATGTCCAACCAAATTTGGTTAATCAAAACCTACAAAGGCGACAACATTTGGTTATCTTGAGAGGTTCAAATCTCATTTTTCAGGTCGAAGGGGGTCAGGAAGGGTCAAAAAGTTCTTAACCCTATTCGATCAAGTTTGGTCGCCCAAAATAAAAAATGACGACGAAGTTCGGTCTCCCAAAATCTCAAATGGTGATCAAATTCGGTCGTCCAAAATTTTAAATGACGACCAAGTTTGATCGACCCAACCAGATCGGTGGGAACAGTCAAACACCATTTTTTTTCCTGAATGTGGGTTAAAGGAATCCCTTGGTGAGGATAGAGGCGCCGCCCTCTATGAAATGATTTGAGTAATTCATGAGTTAAAGAATATCTCACGTGCGTATCATGTGAGGTGTCCAAAATGTTAGTTTTCTATTATAAACTAACTAATAGAATGGGCACTGACTTAATTTGAACCCAATTTGACTAGATAAATATTTTATTATGAACACAACGCTAGCCATATCTATAGTGTCGAGTGGAGTTAATTAGAACTCGATACAATTAACAAACAACATCGTGTGACATGTATAATTTTCTTTAAATGATATATGATGTAACTGCGATTTCAATTTTGAATTCGAATTAAACTCAAGAAAGGGGTGAGAAGATAGATCATATTGAATCATGATTCATGATTTTTTTTTTTTAAGAGAAGGTAGGCCATTTTATAACATAGAAAGTGTTACAAATTGATCCGAATGCGTAAGTGGTTTAAGAATGATTAAAATAGATTACATGCTCTGACGAAGGACCCAAATTGGGAAGCTCACGCCGTGGATGTCGCTCTGAACGCCACAAGTGCACAATCGGTGCCCCTGCTGAGCGGCCATCGCCGAGACCCGCGGGTGGTGACTCCCCCAACTGGATTCCCTCCCGTTGTGTGCCTGCAATCGTTATTCCTCACACCCTATCAACCCCCCCCCCCCCCGAGTAATACACTCGTCTCATCCCTACCAAGTGTTTACCCCAATCTCGTATGAGTTGCAGAGCTGTATCCCACAGGTTCTCGAAGTAAAGACGCTGGCCGCGAAATAGAACACCATTGCGAGTACGCCAGATGGCCCAAAGACCCGCGGGAATTAGAATCCTAGTGAACTTGACGGGCAGGTGGTGGGGCGACGGAATGGGGTTTTGAACTGTGTCCCGAAGCTCTGTCATCCCCTGGAGCTGAAGTCCCATGCCAGTCGACCTGCTGATTTCGCTCCACAATCTAGCTGCCATGGTGCATCTGATGAGGAGGTGTTCGACAGTTTCGGGCTCGACATTACACATCGGGCAATCTGTGGGCTCGAACGGTCTCCATTTTGCTCTGTAAGATTTAGTAAGCAAACGGTTTTGTAAGACAAGCCACATGAAGATCTTGATTTTGCCGGGCACTTTCCACTTCCATAACCGCGGTGTGTGGATTGCCATCTCTCGATTGCTTCGAATATTTCTTGACCACCATTCATATCCCTTTTTAACCGAATATCCCTCAGTCGGATTGGGACCCCATAACAATTCATCCGGCCTGTCCACAGAGATCGCCTGCCCCTCAAGGTCGCGCAGTAGGTCGGCGCATTCTTGCACTTGGAGGTCGTTTGAGATGCGTCGAAAGTTTAACCGCCATTCTCCACTCCCCATGTCCCCCCATCTGTGGGCTCGAACGGGATCATCTGTGGGCTCGAACGGGATCATGATTCATGATTGTGTTAACACAATTGATTTTTTCAAATTCATACATATATCAGTATGACCCCAAATCAACAAACTATATTGCTATATCTTTACTGTTACAATTTATTATACTTATATAAGCAAAACATACGAATAACAGTAAATATGACAACAAGACATTATTGATTTAAATGGACATTACAAGTTAAATGGAACCTAAGAATGCATGATTAATCCGGAGAGTTCACACAATTTTTTTTTGGAAAATGTCAGTAGAGTGTATTTATAACCAGTGAATAGGAATTCTGAGTAGGATGGCAACGGGACAGGTTAGGACATATTTTGTGAATTCTAAATCCAAACCCGCTCACAAAATCTTGTCTTAAACTCATGACGGGTTTAACTTTTTCATCACAAACTTGTTCCAATAAGCATGTACAAAAATCCGAACCCCCCCCCCCCCCCAACCCATCCCATTTAAGCCGGATTGGGTCAAGTTTGGCCAAGACAGGTTTGAGAAGAAAAATTTAAAATATATTTTTATGTAATACTTAATATAAATAAAAATTTTAAATAAACTTTATTTATTTAAAATAAGTTTTACAAAATAAGAAATATAAACTTTCAATTTCCATAATAAGTGATAAATATAATATTTCAATTTTTTTTTTGGAATACCAAAAGACAACCCGTGTATGTTTTTATGATTCCCAATTTCAATTAGCATTTGAGTTTATTCATTATTAATATTTTATATTCTTTTTAGAATACCAAATGACATATATAAATTATGTAATTATTATAATAAATATTTAATATTAATGTTAATTATAACTGGAGAGGATTTTGCTAAGTAAACTCATTTTCCGTCCCACACTCGCCAGGTTTCATTTTATCTGTCTCAAACTCGAATCCAACTCAACTAATCGGGTCGGGTCGGATAAAATATGCTATTGGGACACTCCCATTTGCCATCCCTAATTCTAATACATTTTATATCCATGGATCACAATTTTAGGATATTATTTGATAGAGGTATTTTTTAAAGTGCATAATTCATGTGATTGTATATCTTACTTATATATGCCCCTCATGCTAATTAAAAACACGTTCTCTAATAACATCATCCACAATGATAGAATTACGAGGAAGGAGGGGAAATCATAATGCCATGCCAATAAAAAACCATGATTTCTTTTCATTACACATTTGGTCATTAATCTACAGTATTTTTGCTATTTTATAATATATGTATATATATATGACTAATAAATTACTATATTTTTAAAATGAATTAGTTAGAATTCAAATGAATTGAATACATGTATTTAGTTTTAGGGATTTTAGTTTTAAATCCCTATAAACATTTCCTATAAACATGTGTATTTAGGGATCGATCCATCCCTTCTTCATATTTCTTTTTAAGTCCCCAATTTCAATCATCTATTTTATTTTTAGTCCCTCCACCAAACGTCCACACCGTTAGATTTTATTTTTATTTTTAAGTCCCTGTAAAATATAAACCCTATTATTTAGTAATCAATTCCTCTCTTATTCATATTTTATTTTAAGTCCCTAACTTCAAATGCATTTTTCTTATTAGTTACTGGACAATATGTCTATATGATTTTGTAAATATTTTGATATTTGAAATTTGTATATAAAATGTTTGGTGAAATATTAAAATTAAAACTGTATTTGCATTGTTAGATATTTAGTGACAATTTGAGTGTTATTCAACATTGCTTATACTCACCCAATCCGAGATTGCATTATCATATTGTCATAGCTGTTTAATTAGAACTGATTATACAAGCAAAAGAATGATTACATAAGTAAATTTTTGAGGATTTTTTCATTATTGAATTTTGATTTAAATGATTTTTTCATGATTCAAAATTGTGAAATATTAAATTAGATATCTTGAGTGTGTTTAAATCCAAGTTTGTATATAAGTTTCAATGATCAAAATACTCAAAAAATAATACAAATATTTTGTCCAGGAACTACTAAGAAAAATATGTTTGAGTTAGGGACTTCAAATGAAATATGAAAAAGGAAAGGACTGATCAGTAAATAACAGAGTTTACATGGACTTGAAAATAAGAATCACATTTCACAAATTAAGGGTGTAGGACTGATAACGGAAAGACTAAAACCAAAATAAACTCTTGAAGTTGAGTACTTAAAAATAAATATGAAGAAGGAAGAAATTGATTCCTAAATACACATGTCTGCATATACTAAAAACTAAAAATCTCTTAATTTTATGTTATATATATTATCAATGTGATTTCATATACTTTGTTAAGTTATATAAAATGTGTAAAGTGTCCATGCAAACAAGGCCTTTCACTTTTATGAAAATTATAATGTCACCCAAGCAATCACAGTCATTGATGTGGTGGTCTGTAATCTGTATCATTTCCTCCTCCTCCCCCCGCCCCCCTTTTTTTATTTCAAAGCTCCTTATCATTCCTCTACAACTAATTTAATAAAATTAAAGCCATCTCTACGTGCCCCACACTTTCATGGCTGGCACGTTATGCAATGGACCCCATTCTACACATAATAAACAACACAAAATGATATAACAACCACAACAACAACTTAAATCCAGTTGTCCTCCCCCTCCCCTTCCATTTCATCACTTCCTCCACCTCCATGGGTCGAACTGGACCGGTCCGGTTGCCCGGCTTCTGTCTGAACCGGGTCGCGACCCGGGTCAGGGTCCGGTCACCTCCGACGGCCGAGGTGAAGTCTATCTCAGCTGCCAAGGGTTCGGGCGGCGGAGAAGGAGCGGCGACGGAGGGGAGGAAGGTCATGATAGTGGTGGACTCGAGCCCAGAGGCCAAGTGCGCGCTTCTATGGGCGTTGTCGCATGCAATCCAGGGCCGGGACACGGTGGTTCTTCTCAGTGTCATAAGAACCTCCTCCTCCTCCTCTTCTCAACATGGTGAGTTTTTTCAATGTTATTCTCATTGTCTTCCAATTCAAAATACATATTTTTATAAAAAAAATAAAATATATATTATAATGAATTAAAATTTTTTTAATGAGTTATATACAACATTGTAAATTTTTTTTAATGAGGAACCAAACAGATATATGAGATTGTATTGAGACTATGAAAATAACTGAGTGTAATGATGCTCTATTGTTATTGTTTTTCAGGTGATGAAAGTTTGAGGGAGATGAATTCAAGAGTCTATGAAGTTGCCTGTAATATGAAGAATTTGTGTCACACAAAGAAACCTGAGGTTTGGATTCTTTGATATGAGTCATATATGTGTCTCACAAAAAGTGCTACATTTACTTTAAGGCTTTTTTTTTGTTGGAAATTGAGCATTCCACCCCATTATTAAAAAGGTGTTAATTATAATTTGTTTTGGAAATTTAATTTGATGGTTTACTAAACTCAAATGTGTTTATATGATCATTATATGGGTAACTTTTTTTTAGCATATTATTACAATATCTGAAACCACACAGTGAGGGCATTTAATTGTATTTTGCATTTTATAGGTTTATAATCCAATAAGTTATTAAACTAGTAACCTATACAGGGTTACATAAATCTCAGGTTTATAAGTAATTATTTTGTGCATGCACATTAAAGATTTCTCAGCTAATGTTAGAGTTTCCATCATGAAAAAAATTATATATATTAAACTTATTGCTAGAAACCTTTTCTTTATAGACTTGCTTTAAATAAAGCGCCAGTGGATTCATCATTTCATACATGTTCGCAGACAATATATGTTGTTAAAGCAGCAGATCAGAAAACTTTTGGCCTTGCTTGTCTGCCACCAATATTAGCCAGCTCATATACAATCAGTCCTAATTCAACACGTGAAATCACTTACATAATCTATTAGAAAAAATATAAATACAAAGTATACATTCAATTCATTATTTTATTAGAAAAGTATAGAATATTCAGATTATAAAAATGATCATAGAAATAACTGAATGTGTAACATTTTCCTCAATAGTGACCACTTTCAACTACACTTTCAGGTCCAAGTGGAGGTGTCAATGGTGGAAGGCAAAGAGAGGGGTCCAACGATTGTCGAGGAGGCGCGGAGACAGGGCGTGTCGCTCCTCGTGCTCGGGCAACGGAAACGGTCAGTCACATGGCGGTTGATGGTGGCTTGGATTGGTGGCGGCGGCCAGGCAACGGCAGCCGGTGCGGTGGACTATTGCATACAGAACTCAAGTTGCATGGCCTTGGCAGTGAGGAAGAAGAGTGGGAGGTCAGGTGGGTACCTCATCACCACCAAGAGGCACAAGGACTTTTGGCTCTTGGCATAGGGATTAGGTTTTAATTTTGTTGGTTGAGTGGGTGGATTGTTTAATTTAATTTTGGTGTTATTATTTTTTTGAGGGGGGTGGTTAGATAGTGATTGTAGCGAACAAATTTTGTCCCTTACAAATTTTAAAGATATAGGATATGCTCAAGGAGCAAATCAATACATAGGAAAGATTGTTGCGGGTACAACTCGATCTTTTAATCCTCTGATCCTCGGTCTCCTTCGAAGAGTATCTCGAGAATTACAACTTCAGGGTTTTTTACAAGTTTGTGAAAATTTAAAAGGAAGAAGATAGCGGTGCGTGATCCTTCTGGCCTTTTGGTTTTGGGCCTTGTTGTTTAGGACTAGCGATGCTTTGTTCTTCACCCTTCTTGAATTCTTTAACTTGAAATTTGATTTGAAGTCGCTTTCTTGGACCTTCCCTTCTCTGGACTTTCTCCTTCGTGAACAGAGTGAAGATATTCTTTAAGAAGAATGTGGAATCGAGGGAGAGTTAGAAATTTTCTATTTCTCTCCCTTGGATTTTCCCCACACTTTTTCTTTAAGAAGAAGGTGGAATCGATGGAGAGTTAGAGATTTTCTATTTCTCTCCCTTGGATTTTCCCCACACTTCTTCTTCTTTCTTTGGCTTTTCTTGGCTTCTCCTTCTTTTGATGGATTCTTCAAGAAGAATGTGGAATCGAGGGAGAGTTAGAGAATTTCTATTTCTCTCCCTTGGATTTTCCCCACACTTCTTCTTCTTTGGCTTTCTTTCTTTTGTGGCTTCTCCTTCTTTTGGTGGATTCTTCAAGAAGAATGTGGAATCGAGGGAGAGTTAGAGAATTTCTATTTCTCTCCCTTGGATTTTCCCCACACTTCTTCTTCTTCTTCTTTGGCTTTCTTTCTTTTGTGGCTTCTCCTTCTTTTGGTGGATTCTTCAAGAAGAAGGTGGAATCGAGGGAGAGTTAGAGAATTTCTATTTCTCTCCCTAGGATTTTCCCCACCTTTCTTCTTCTTCTTCTTCTTCTTCTTCTTCTTCCTTCTTCTCTCCTTTGGCTTGGCTCTTCTTTTTTTTGTTGCTCTTCCACCTTTTTTTTTCTCTCTCCCCCCCTCCCTCCTATTTATAGAGGAAGGGAGGGGTGGTTATAAGGGTAGTGGGTAGTTTTAGGAGTGGGTAGTTAGGATTTTTTTGACTTTTTCTTTTTTTTTAAATTAATTAATTTATTTATTTATTTAGATTTTATCCAAGTGACTTTGACTTCTTCTTTTTTTTTTCTTTTTTCTTTTTCTTTTTTTTTTTGTTGGCCCTGCTTAGGCAGCAGGGCCGGACTGGGCCCTGGCCCTGTCTAGGCAGGGCCGGACTGGGCTTGGGCCCTGTCCAGGCAGGGCCATTCTGGGCCCCTGCCTTGGCAAGGCTGTCTTGGGCCTTGCCCAGGCAGGGCCAAACTGGGCCCCTGCCTTGGTAGGGCCCATCCTGGGCCTTGTCCAGGACAAGGCCCATGATGGGCCGAACTGGGTCTGGGCAGGGCTGAATTGGCTCACTTTTTTTTGTTTATTATTTTTATCTGTCTACAGTGATGTTTATATATATATATTTTTGGTTGGTTGTTAGTGAATGTTTAAATGTATGGTTGGTGGTGGGGTGGTTGTGAATCTTGTGATTAACATATATAGGTGGTGGTGTAGTGGATTTATGGAATTATATTGTTGCATGATTTTGGGATGGTGTTTCAAATAGGTGGTCTTCTGACTTTGGAGACCATATGTACAGTTGGATGCTGAAGTGATGTTTTTTTTTTGGTAAAAGATGTTGAAGTGGTGTTGGGGGGTATGAATGAAATGTATAACTATCTTGCTTCAAGTACCATCTAAAGATTGTTTATTGAATTTTCAAGATCTTTGAAGATAAATTTTTTTTTCCGATAAGGCTTTGAAGATAAATATTTAAATTATTGTTTCTATCACAAATGGATTTGTGTGGAATCAACTGATGAAGTTCTTAGGTCGTTTTCCTCGCTAATTAATGAGTGTAAAATGTAAATGGTCTGGTATGGATTGATCTCATTTTTAAAGTGTGGGTAGTGGGTGTTAATAATTCTAAAAAAAAGTGTGTAGTAGGTTTTAATAAATTCAAACGAGTTGAATTTATGATTACTTGAGACATCAGCCAACAAACATTGATAATGTTCTGACCAGCCTTGATGATAATCTTATTTTGTTATCCTAAATACATTCCAAATGAAATAATATGATTTAGAACAAGAAATCGGGCTACAATCTGGAGCTAGTTGTAGTAATTATTTTCCAGAATAAAATAGTTTTTATTTGATATTTATGTAGCAATTTGAAATTCCCCTATCAAAATTTTTACACAAACAAACCCTTATTATGTTATTAAAAAAAAAAGGAAGTCAAGAGAAAATAAGAAGATAATTTCCATTTGCCCTAAAAAATGGTGGGCACACAAACCCCTTCTATTAACAAGTAAGAATGCCCACGTACATGGGTTACAAGGAACAAGAGAATCTCTTCAGTGTACCAGTAGAAGAGAGCCCTACATGAATAACTTAAGACACCCTACTCCTCAACTCCTAAACTGAGCCACTAAGACATAGTGGAACTTGCCATCACATAAAATCTACCCCAATCCAGAATGCACCTGACCCATATGTTCTCTGCAAGGGGGTGCTCCCTTGAAAAAGAGAATGGTACAAATGAACCAAATCAACCACAGCATTATGATTCTTTTCACTTTAGTTGTGCAACATTTCTTTTCACTTTTAAATTGTAATTTTTTGTGTGATTAGTTAAAATGGTATAAGATGATTCTTTTCACTTGTATTGTGCAATTTCTCCTTCCACCAATATCACATTAACATTAGTATCAGATATGAATCTATATTAAAAATATCACAGACCTTAAATATATAAAAATAATATGGATAACTTTGTTTGTAACCCCATCTACATTCCCTAACTGTTTAGAATTTTTAAAAGCATATATTCACCTAATGAAATTAATATTATTATTTTTTAGAAAGGTAGGCATTGTATTTAAATAGATCAAAATACAATGAATGAATTGCTGATGAGGAGAATCAGAGAAATTTTAAAACAAAATAACATAGCACTACCAAGAGAATCCGGTGGACGATAGACCACCCAGATCAAATATATAAATCTCCTTACTCCTCGATGTTAATATTATTATTAAAAATGAAACACATACCTTAGTAAATATTTTTATTTTTTTTATTTGATCATATACTACAATAATGGAGTATATATTGTACTCCACTATTGCAGTGTATAGTTAATTGGAAGACTGTCTCTAGACTGTATGAGCATTCTAATTTTAGAGAATGATTAATGGGGGTAGTCGATTCGGATTTTGATGAATTTATGTGGATATTATTTAAGTGGTGAACTTTCACTGACTTTGTATACTTTCACAAACTTTTACAGACTTTTGCAGACTTTCACATATTGACTCTCATGGACTTTTACAGAATTTTGCAGACTTTCACAGATTGATTCTCATGGATTTTCACAGACTTTCATAGATTGATTCTCATGGATTTTCACAGACTTTCACAGATTTTTCAGACTTTCACATATTGATTCTCCTAGAATTTCACAAACTTTTATAAGACTTTCATAAATAAATTTCTATTGATTCTCGTAGACTATTATAGACTTATTTTTATATTTTTAAATAACAAATATTCAAATTCAACACGAATTATTCACACTCAACATAAAATATAATTTAACATATTTAATATCGATCTTCACATATCTGAAATGTATACTATTACAAAAAAATTATTTAAATTTATTAATGGGCAATGAATTTAATTCATGACTTCAAATCATTTAAAATTATAATATGTACTCTTCAAATCATTTAAACATGTGAGTTGTAATTTTAGATTTTTTTACAGGGTTTTTTTTCAGCTAATAAAAATATGAGAATTAGAGCTATTAATACTGTTTAAGAGCCAATAGGGGGTTTATGAAGTTATTTTCTCTCTGTAGATTTTTATCTAAAGGTCACTCTTTTTTTATACTAGAAAATGTCATTCCTATATTTTGTGTTTCCTCATATGCCTTTTTATTATTATTGTGTTTGAAGTTTGATGTGTGTCTATGAAGATGGATGTGGGTTTTCTATCTTCACCTCTATAGTCATTTTTTTCTCTTCATATTGTATTCTTTTAGAAACAATGCAACCTATGACCTAGCTACTTGCGTAGGTAATTTCAGAATTAAGGGTTTGTTGTATCATAAATATGTATAATGCATAGTAGATATCAACGCAAGAACAATATGTTTTAGTTTGAAAAAGAAAATAATGGTGGATGATCTAGTATATATTATCTAATATACAATAATGAAATGATTAATTGCAATACAAACAAATCACCATTCTCATATATTTATAAAAAATATGAGGTGATATCAATATTTTATTTATCTACATATTCATTAAAAAGATGGTAAATAGAAAATAAAAAAACTATGAATAAAATATAAAAGGCATTAGATAACCATCATAATAAAAGAAAAAGTTTTGTTAAAAGAAAAAAAAAAAAATTCACAATGCTATAATAAAAGTCCATGAGTTTGAGTGGGATTCTAAAATGATTTTTTTCTTTATATTTCTCTTTACAAAGTCCATAAAAGTCTATCACTTAAGAAAGTCCTCACAAATCCTGTTTAAATTGAATAACACATGACAAAATGTTACTATGAGGATTCTCAATCGAATAACGGTGGACTTTTTGTCCACAAAAAATCGTCTCAATCGAATAATGCTGGATTTTATGTCCATGAAATAATGTCTCAATTGAATAACACTGAACTTTTTGTCCATGAACCAATGTTTAATTGAATAACACAAGATTTATAAATCCATGGACATTGACATTTTGTCCATGAAAATCTAATTGACTACTCCTATAAGAAGAAAAAACATTAATTTATAGGGGGTCATTTGTAAGAAACCCCCAACATAGTCATAAACTTCCCGGTCTTCTGTTCCCAAGTCCCTGCTTCTGTGCCTCCCCAAAACCCTAAAACCCCCTCTCTCTCTCTGTATGCTTTTGTTTCGGCGGCTGCAATGGCGAAGCAACAGGGGAAGCAGAAGCAGAAGAAGAAGCGCGCGAAGCACCTCCTCTCGGGTCCGGAGGCGGTTGCCATGAAAGCCGCGTCTGAGAAGCCCACGAAGGGCAACAACCCCTTCGAGACGATATGGTCCCGCCGCAAGTTCGACATCGTCGGAAAGAAGCGGAGGGGCGAGGAGCGCCGCGTCGGCCTTGCCCGCTCGCAAGCCATCGAAAAGGTCACCCCTTTTTTTTCATTCTGTGATGGGTTTCTTCGCAATCTGTTATTTGAGATTGTTTATTGGATTTATAATGTTGAAGTGATTGAATTGAATCCCTTTGATGAAGAAATGAGGAAATTTGAGAGAAGATGCATTGATTATTGGGAAAGCAAACCTTTTAAGCTTTGATACACCTAGCACCACTTTTAACCCTACTTTTAGCCCTAGATGAAAATTCTTTCATTATGCTTTTCAAATGAAGGTATATACGACTAATAGTGGGACTAAAAATGGGTCTGTTGTTTCTTTATTCAAACCTTTTTGAAACCTATTAAACAAGGATGACTGATACACTCATTTATTCTTGCAGTTCTAACCTATAATATACTTTCTCTAGGCTAATATATACTAGGCTATACTATATAATAGGTTAGGGAAACTGTAAAGAAGTATGCATACAATTCATTATATACTAGGCTAGTTTACTATATAATAGGTTAGGGAAACTGTAAAGAAGTATGCATTCAATTCATTTGAGTATATAATTTATTTTGTGTGAAGGGTTAATTCATCAAATGCATATATACTTTAAAAAAACAAAAAATATGTTGAGGCTGCAAAAATGACTAGAGATGACTGTCCCAAACATTTTCCACCAAACAAACCGATATCTTTGTTATTCCTAATAATTAATGAGATGCAAAAAAGGGCGTAGTTGTACAAAATAGGTTTTTTGGGTATCCAACATTAGTTGGAAAACTTCGGATGCATATAATCACACACAAACCTTGTGCATTGGGTATGCCCGGGGGGATTTGAACTCAAGAACTATGGCAAGCAAGCCTATGGCTCTAGCCAAAGAGCCAACCTCATGTGCGTCTGTAAATTAATGGTTTTTTTTACAGGTAAGCGGTGGCATTTCTGGTTGCTTGAGCTTAATTCATGTTTTGTTGTTTTTTTTTATGGAAATGGTAGGCGATCGCCTTTGTATTAAAAAGGCCACAGCCCAAAAAGTAAATACAAGCCAAACAAACAAAACAACAAAGATCCCTAAATAAAGGGAACACGAGGGAATAGAAGCGCCATCTAGTATAACAGTAGTAGAAGAGAACTCTACTCATGAAGAACTCTACTCATGCCCCACGGTCATCCCCCTCTTCCGAAAGAAAGTCACGTGATCCGCACCTCCCCCACCAATACCTTCACCGACTGAGCCCCCCCACAAAATCTGCCCCAAACAATTCATGTTTTGTTGTTTATTTTGAGAGGTGTCTTTTTTTTGTGGGTATAACAAAGATTGGAATGCATTGAAGGCCAGAATATCTGGTTTGGGTTTATAATTATGATAGATTGAGTAGAAACACTTATGCATTCGAAAACAATATCCTTAACAAGGAACAAAATTCCCTTAGGATGTTAATAATTACTGGATACAAAAACAGGCGGCAATTTAGCACAAAAATTGTTTTTTATTGTTCCTTGTCTAAGAGTTGGAGATTTTTCAGATTCGATCATGTTTCTCTCTTTTTGTTGGAGATGTATTTTTCTTGGTAGAAGAATGTTTAATAATGCAGTGAAGAGTGAATTGATGGATTTGGTTTATAATTTGATTATAGATTGAGTGGAGCTATATCTACATTTTTATAGGGTGTTGCAAGCAGATCGTTGTATAGATGTGCATTTTGATTCTTTTGTAGTGTTGTGACTGTGCTATGTTCTATCAACATGGTGTTACTGATTGTGTTTTTTTTTGAAACCGAACGGTATGCATACTGATTGAACTTGTTATCTTCGAATTTCTTGCAATCTGCTTCATTTGTATAGTAATTTGAATGAGTCACCTTTTCCTTTCCTTAGGTAGTTCATTATTTGGAGAGTTATTATTGCTGAAGGTGTTATATTTTTGTCCAAGAAGTAGATATTTATGTCTATTCTTAAATTAGGTTATAAAAATGTCTTTTTTTATTCTTTGGAATTGTTCGTTGGTATTAGTTTTGGAGTATGTGCTCGTTGTACTTATTATATTAATAGTTCGTGATTTGTGTAATTTAGTTAATTGTATGTTGTTTGTTTTTCTTATTTTCTGTTTCTCTCTGTTTTTTTATAGAGTTGAATGGAAACGAAAGACTCCGAGATTTGTTTGTATTGCTGATTGTGTATTCACTGACTGATGTAAAACTTATGTGTTTAAACAGAGGAAAAAGACTCTACTGAAGGAATATGAACGGAGCGGGAAGTCTTCTGTTTTCATGGATAATCGTATAGGGGAGCAAAATGAAGCGCTTGGAGAATTTGACAAGGCTATTTTACGTTTCCAGCATGAGCGCACCAGGTAGAATTCTGCCAGATTTATGACTTATTAAATGCATTGAGAGCAGTACTACTTTGTGGGCATGCACTCACACATTCATGCCAGTGGCATTCACGTTGTGCAATTGTTCCAGTGCTGAATATTTTTCTTTTACGAAGAAATTAAAATGTTGTACTGTGGTTTTTTGTTTACTCCAGTATATCTGAGTAATGATTTTACCCTTTATGTGCTCCCTTGGTTCAGAGAATTGATTCCATGATCCGATTGTTATATGTTTTGGCTTGTTCAACTCATTTGGTAAATTCAATATTATTTAGCATTTGAATATAATAATATAACTGGACCCTTTTTTGTCTTTCCCATTGGAAAACATATTTCCAATAGTTGTGGCACTGAAATGCAACGTTTTTTCGGATCTATTTCACTTCCTAATAATTTATTGCTTTGTTTTAGTTGAAATTAAAGAGAAAAAGCAAATATAATCTATCTGATGGGGAAGAAGAGGATTCAGAAAATTTTCAAGAAGCTTCCCTTTCAAGAAGAGATGATTTTGACGAAGAAATATTACCTGAAGATGATGATGACAGTGTGTTTGCTGAAATTGGGGGTATGTTATCACTTCTTTTCACTATGTAGGTTGTCAATTCTATTATTTTGGTTGACTTTCAATGTTCCTTTGTTGATTTCTTTTATTCATTTTGTAGTGCTTATCTTATGCTTACATAAATTCTACAACATTTCTTCCACTAAAATGAAACGACCATAGTTACTAGATCAAGTTGTAACTCATGGGATCAGAAGCAATTGCTACTGATCAAGAAGGGCCAGCTCATGCATTATATCTTGAGAAGGATTGGAATTTTTTTCATTGTAATAACTCATATCCCCTCAAGCTTTCTTTCATTTAAGAATGAATCATGCATCTCTGACAAGGGCATACCTTGTTTTGTCTCTTTTGAACGTGTGAGTCCAAATGCGTTCTCCATTTCCCCTATAAATCTTAAGGATTTAAGCCTTCCAAGTTTCTGTGCTCTGGTGTCAACCCGCTAGTTATCTTCAAGGATGCACTCATGGATGATGCGTTCATCCTGGGTTCCCTCTTGAACCCCTTTTAATGGATTTGACAATAGAGACAGAATTGGAATTGGTGGTGCATTGGTCTTAGAGGAAATTAAGTGATCAGGAGAGGATGTTGTTGGAGAATCGAGGACAGAAATGAGTAAGTTTATCTCAACCCAAATCAATGTGGGTGTTCTCTGGGTAAAACTCATTGGGTGGGTTCTTATTGGGAGTCAGTACGATGCAGAATCTGCTTCGGCTTCGGTTGCAGGAGTTGGCTACATTTAAAAATAAAAGGAAGGGATGATGAACATGAAACCACCATTGAGGAGGACAAGGTGGGGTCGAATCGGTGGGCATCAATGTTGCTGAAAGATGGGGAAGGCGAGAAGTCTTGGGAGAAGATTCTTGAGAACAATTTAATCGGTTAGTGGTTTGGTGATGGTGATCTTGGGTTGGGATTGCGGATGAGGCTCTTTGAAAGAGATGGAGGGATGTCCCCAGATGAGACATCAAGGGCTAGTTTGGCAAGTGGTAAGATTTTGAGGGTAAGTTATCCTAATTCCTCATTTTAGGGGATATAAAATCCATCAATTCTGTCCTTATATATATATTTGTCAAAACACGGACAATAAGATAAATGCTATTCTACCCTTTACGTGGAACCAAAAAAAGCATTTGAATTCCTACCAATGCTAAAGGGAATGCAGCTGAGCTTGGTTCTGGATTCCTTCTCTTTTATTCCCTCCGTTTTATTGCGGGTTGTCAATTCACTGCTCTTGATTCTCCTACTGCCTATGTACAGGAACTCTGTGTATTCTCTATTTCATATAATACATAATATTTGCTCTTATTTAATCCCCTCCCCCACCCAAAAAAAGTCATCTGCACATTCCTAGAACAATTACATCTAACCTTAATCAATAATAAAACATATCTATTGCACATGTGATAAAGAAAAATAAAATTTTAAATAACCACATATCCTCCATTGAAGCTTCTGGATGGCAACTGCTCTAGTTTTGATGTGTGCGTGTGAGGGCAGTTTTTCTCCTTGCCAACAGATTGTTAATTTTTGAATTACCGGTCAAGAATAGGTATAATACCTCTACATTGTCTAGTACTTGGGGTCTGTGGTGCTAGAATATGGTTTGGAAATGAGGAAAAGGTGATGCATGAAGTGACACAAATGCACGTTTTATAGCCAAATGTAGAGTAATTGACAATCGACTTAAATATCACAACAAAAATGAGGGCCATGTTTAGATTGTCAACACATCATACTGTTCATGAAGCGATCACATCACACTGTTCTTGATCCTTTACTATATCATTTATTTTATAAAATAATTGAAAGAACACAATTTATCCTATTTAGTAATATTATCTTGTATCTTGGTAGTTTATTTGGTAGTTTCTACCTTTAAAATTTGTAGTAAGCTTCTTGATTAATTTTTATTATTTAATGACATTGCTGGAAGTGATGAGGTTTTATTATGTTTATAATCTTAATTTTGCAGAAGATACAGCAGTTCATAGAGGATCACATGATCACGGCATGTATAATCCATCCAAAAATCTCCTACAAGATGATGAGGAAAATGTGAGCTATTTTAATATTAATGAAAAGTAATTCTTTTTCAAAGGCATCTTTTTTCCCCAGTTATCAGGACCTCTGTCAAATTTGGTTAGTGGCATTTATGTTGTTGTATTGATAGACCAGAGTTTTACTGATTACATATATATGTTTATCATGAAAGATTATAATACATGAAAATTTGAAAACGGCACATGGCTGAAAGTGAATCATCAAGCTTCTGTTGAATAATCCATCAAGTTTCATCCATGATCCTTGTGTATTGCATGAAAATTGAAACAATGTCTCATCACTATGGATTTCATGGGCAAGCAAATCAAACTATGAATGTGAATCTGATACTGATACATGATTCTGAAGTGCCTTTTATTGTGGAAAATATATGTTCTTTCATCTTTAAAAACCCATCCATATCATGCATTATGTTTTAATTTATTCCATCTTTAGTCTTTTAAACTTCTGCAGTAAAATAATTTTTTTAATTCATCAAGTCTGATTTTTTTAAAGAAATTTAATTGACCCGCTTTGTGGCTGTCAATTAAAATGATAATTAGGAATACAATTTTTTTTTTCTATTTTCTGCATTCATTTCTCTTTCTTTATTCCTCCTAAAGAATTACATTGACAAGTGTCTTTGCATGTGCACGCCCATGTGTGCTGTCAATTAAAATGATAATTAGGAATAAGAAATATTAGCTTTTTTTTCTTCTCTTTTATGTATTCATTACTCTTTCTTTATTACTCCTAAAGAATTACATTGACAAGAATTCACACTGATAAGTTTTATGATTTTAAATGTAGATTTAAAAAAAAAATGTACACTATTTGTTCTCACATGGACACATGGATTGGTCTTAGATTTAGGTATGAGTTACTAGAAAAAAATATAAACGGTTCCATTTAACTGTGCGGATCTGTTTTTTTTTGTATCTAAGATATGGTAACTAAAATTATTTTGTCATTCCCTATATGTAGCAAGTGTTCTATCAGGAAGTCATCAATATATTTAACACCTAGAGTGGGACAGAAGAAATAAATAAAATAATATCTATAGAAAGGATTTGTCATGGGATCTAAAATTACATCTTAATGTTCAATATGTATGTATTTATAAAGAAACATGAATGGTAGGTAAGGTTACTGATTCACCCAGAAAATAGGGATAATTAAGAAAAAATATTTCTGGTATTTCTTTTAATCCTGTTCATGGGATACTTGATCTGCTTCATGTTCCATTTGCAGCCCATGTGCTCTGTTTGTTTTCAGAATATTATACATCGATATATGCTCTAGTTGCTTATAGGCACATGTTATGTGGGAGATGAGGCTCTCTGTACCTTACCTACGTAATGATATCTTTTATTGCAGAATCACAAAACGAAAAAGCAAGTGATGGAGGAGATTATTTCAAAGAGCAAATTTTTCAAGGTAGCATCTTTTCTTATGAACACATGCACACTTTTATTATAAACTTGCTATTTACTGATAATTTTCGTTGTCAATTGGAAAATGAAAAAGATATTATGAGAAGCGAATAAAGTAGGTTTCAACCCTTACTGACATCTGCAATGGTCATCTTCTTGCTGTAAATTTGCCGAACACATTTAAATGACTAAATATTCTGTTCAATGGAAGAAAAATAAATTTTTAGGATAAGTTTTTTTCTCTGTGGAACAAGTAAGCATCTATGTAATGGGATGCTTCTAAATCGTAAAAATTTAAATGTGGGTAATTGGTTATGCTCTTTGGTTATTTTGTTATTATTTAGTCATCATTTAGCGAAGCGACTTTGCAAAATATTTTTCTGACTTTGACTCATCAGCAGTATTATTTTTCAAATGTTTTTCTCATTCTCATTGCTGTTTATTAGAAATCAGTAATTTTATGTCTAGCTAATATCTATCTTATTGAGTGAGTTGCAATTCTATCCCCAAAATCCGATCTATGCATTGAAAGGTACCTTTTTAATTGTTTTTTTTAATGGAGACACAATACTGTATACAAAAAATATGGGATTCCCATCATTTGGATATTTATGTCAATGATCTCATCTGGTTCCGCATACATGGACTTGCATGCTTATTTACATGTGTGCATGAACATGGTGGCATTTGGTTACACTTGCACATAAGACAATATCAGCGTGGCCTTTGTTTGTTTATGGTAGTTGTTCCATGCTTGGTTCAGCTCTAACTAAAGCAATTATTTTTAAAATAAGCATTGGTGAGTTTGTCATTGATTTTACTTATTCATATTACAGGCCCAAAAAGCAAAGGACAAGGAAGAGGATGAAAGTTTGATGGAAAAGCTTGATAATGATTTCACATCCTTGGCGCAATCAGAAGCATTGTTGCATCTGACTCAACCAAACAAGATGAATGCTCTGAAGTCCCTCTTGAAGAGCAATAAAAAGAAACCTGTGAAGGAGGGAGTGCCAGTTCCTGCAGGTGAAAACCGAGAAGCTACTGTGAAGGTATGACAATCATAAGATTTAGATTTCCTTCAACAAAAGCTTTCAAATTTATTTTCTTTTGCCTTTATTCTAATGGTTAGTACAAAGTCTGGTCCCATATTTTAATTTAACTAATATACTTGTGCCAACCTGTATTCACTTTGGACAACGTTTTGATGTTTACTAGCCAATGACACGTGACAACTATCGCCTATCCGCATGGAAAGATTTTAAAATACTGGATGTACTGTTTTGTCCAGATACCATCTATATTCGTGGATGATTATCACCTTGATATGCATGTTTGGGTTTTTTCCTCCCTGGTTACTCATAACTGATCAAGCTGATCATTTCTTTATCAAGTGGTAGATTTACTGTGAGAAGTAAATACATGGAGAATTTTTGGTACTTGCAATCTATGCTGTTGCACGTCATTTGGAGTGTAGCTTGATCATTTGTTATTCTTAAAATGAAGGATTTAAGGGGAAAGTTGTTTTTCCATATCTGGCGCCACATTATTTCATAAGTTCTTTATTACCTGTTATGGATAACTATTTTTTATGCAACATATTCTAAGGTAATTTGTATTTGTATTTACTAAGACATTTATTGGACTTTGAAAGGAATGAAACAATGGCCCCCTAATTGAACATCAAGGAACTTGAATTTTTTATTTGAAATATAAATTATGATTTTCATTGTTACATGTATGAGTTGGCTTTTACATTTAGTCATCAAATGGTGTATTATTTTGTCAGAATTGTTTTTTCTGAATATTGTGCATATTTCTCCAGAATTTTTTTTCATAAAAGTTTCTTTTTTCACGCAAAAACATTTCATTTGAGTTTGTGGCATTTAAAATCCTAGAAATTCTTCCTGCTTTTTTTTACACAGGAACAGCCTGATGCTTATGACAGACTCGTAAGAGAAATGGTGATGGATATGCGTGCTCGTCCGTCGGACAGGTTAAAGACAGTGGAAGAGATAGCCCAAGAAGAGAGAGAACGTCTTGAATTATTGGAGGTGCATTTTGATAGATAGATTGGAGATGTCATTTGTATGCTTTTTTATTTTCCAGCAATCACTTAAATGAGTTCATTTATTGAGTCGCCTGTTATTTGTATCCAGGAAGAACGTAAAAAACGGATGCTTGCATCTGATGAATCTGGTGATGAAAGTGATGATGAAAAAGATGATGGAGGTGAGGATTTAGATAGGCCAGAGAAATTAAGATCCCTTTCTGGTGATGACCTTGGAGATTCCTTTTCCAGTGAGAAAATGTTAGCAAAAAAAAAAGGTTGGGTCGATGAAATCATTGAGAGAGAGGACATGGACCACACGGAAGATGAAGAAGATGGATCGTCGGAGGGTTCACAAAGTGAGGATGACCAAGGGTACAATGATGATGATGAAGACAGTGGTAGCACAGGCAGTGATTCTGATGATGAGAATCGGGATCTACTTTCTGTTAAGAACTGGGAGCAGAGTGATGATGACGATTTGAGTACAGATGAGGAGGAAGAAGCAAAAGATGAGAGAAGGATGAAGAAGGTGGAGACAATGGCTCAAGTAAGAAAGATAAACAAGAGGTTCTGCCAGGTAGTAAAAAATCATCACAATCTGCCAAACCACCTTCGGCAAAACAAGAGACTCTTCCTTTTGTAATTGAAGCTCCAACCACCTTGACGGAGCTAAGCTCATTGCTTGACAACCGGTCTAATAATGAAATAGTTGAGGCAATCAATCGAATTCGTGCATGCAGTGCAATCAAACTTGCATCAGAAAACCGGAGAAAAATGCAAGTATGCTTCTATGCTGGGTGGCATGTTTTCTTGCAAACATTTACTTGCTGAATTTTTTTGAGTTTCTGTGACAAATGAAATAAGCAGATTATATTTTTACAATCTTCTAATAGAAACTGTAACCTTACATTTTCATTCTTTTGCAGGTTTTTTATGGTGTTTTACTACAGTATTTCGCTGTCTTGGCAAACAAAAAACCATTGAACTTCACTTTAATAAATTTAATGGTAAAACCACTGTTGGAGATGAGTGTAGAAACCCCATATTTTGCAGCCATCTGTGCTCGTCAACGGCTGATGCATACAAGAACGCAGTTCGTTGAGCAAATCAAGAACTCAGGTATTGTTGACTGCATATCTGATAATTTTCTGTGGTGTGCAAAGTTGGCTAGCTTAATTCATCTGTGTTCAAGATCATGCCGTGCAATCTAATTCTTGATCGATGCAGAGATAAGCAGCTGGCCGTCCGTGAAGACTCTGCTTTTACTGAAGTTGTGGTCCATGATATTTCCATGCTCTGACTTCCGCCATGTTGTCATGACACCTGCAACCTTGTTGATGTGCGAGTATCTGATGAGATGCCCTATAATGACAGGCCAAGATGTTGCTGTTGGATCCTTTTTATGCTCCATGATGCTACTTGTAAGTTGGAATTTTGGCACAACATATGCTTTTACTTTAAGTTCACACCATACATTGTGTGCATTGTTGAGCCTTTAGAAAAAATATTAAAGCGATAATTTTGGTAGCCATGCTCATAGTTTGAAATGCACGTGCGGCCGCACATGCTGATGTGCGCCCCCGGGCGCACATTATCCCCAATATGCGGCGCACGTTCGAATTCCATTCGAACGGTAAGAGGGCGTTCGAAGTTTAGTTCGAACGGACTTCGAACGATAAACTCTACATCTGGGTTTGGATTGTCGTTCGAATGGTAATTCGAACGGCAACATACCGTTCGAACGGTTGCCTTACCCTATGTGCGACCGCATGTTCGGTACATGCGGCCGCATATGCCATGTGTGATCCCACCGCACATGCAGTTCGCACATGGTTTTGAACTATGGCCATGCTGGATTTCTTGGGTAAGCCACACATTCATATGTTGGTATTTGTGTTCATACTCGGCTTAACATATTAATTATGAAATCATTAATGTGCATCAAGAGCCCTTCAAATCATGCTGTATTTGGTGCTTTGTAGAACCCTTTATAAAGTACCATTTGATCAATGCTGCCTTTGTAATGGTGATATTAGGTTAAAATGATTGTTGGTCTGGAAGTGCTATGATCGTCACCTTTTTTAAATATGGCATAGCATCTAAATATTAAATCTAACCTTCAAAATTAGCTCCGCTATCATCAAACCTGGAACTTCTCTTTTCGTCCCATTGTTTTGCACCTATTGCTGAACAGTCTTTATTTTCTTTCAAACAGTGCATATAATTTGGTAACCACCCTTTCTCAAATAAATAAAAACCTTCAAATTAAGCTCTTTTGACTATTTTTTTCCCACCATTATTAAGAAATTGACCTGTTCATCTCATCATCTGTGGTAAATGTTTGGGCCATTTATATTCTTTTCAAAACTAAATCCGGTTAATCCATGTTGAAGATTTTGCATCCATGTGTGGAAAATATGGTTCTATCACCTTTTGTTGGGTTTGTGTTTCTAGTTCATCGGTGCTTATTCAAGCATTGTCCATTCGACTAGCATCTGAAGCCCATTCTGTATTGATAGGTGTTCACTGTCTGCCCTGCTGGAAGTTGTAACATAATGTGCCTTTTTCGATCATATTTATCATTTTAATAAGTTATTATTGTCTCCTCAGATTACCAAACAATCAAGGAAATTTTACCCCGAGGTCATAACATTCTTGCGGACTCTGCTGATATCTGCTACAGAGAGGGAAACAGTATTGCATCAAAGCATCAGGTAGTAACTACCCATGCTTTTTATATATTTTATTGCATGATATTGTAAAATTTCATCCTTAGCTTAAGGTAGAAGATCCATTTATACATATTATTGACATCTTTTACTAGGTTGATAACTTAATGGAGCTTAAGTTAAAGCCTTGGCTCTGTCTGCATAGTCCTCTATCCGAAGTGAGTCCTTTAGATTTCCTCAAGATCATGGAATTGCCGGCTGATTCCCCCGTCTTTGGTTCAGATGCTTTTAAGTAAGCTTTTGTCATAATCTGCATTGACATTTGTGTTCTGTGATTTTTTTTAACCTATTGTTTTCTTATTATCAATGACAGAGCCAGTGTGCTTTTTTCCGTTATCGAGACAATTAGAGGATATGTTAACTTATACGAAGAATTCAGCTCCTTTCCTGAAATATTTTCACATGTTTCTTCTCTGCTACAAGAAGTGCAGAAACAAGACAACTTACCGAATTCATTACTTGAGACCATTGATGATGTTGTTCAGTTGATAAAGAAGAAAGTGTATCAACATCATACGTCAAGGGAACCTCTCCAAATGCGAAAGCAGAAACCAGTGCCAATCAGACTTCTAAACCCGAAGTTTGAAGAGGAGTACGTGGTTTTCTTTTTCTCTCTAATTTTCAAAATGACTCATTCTTGATGACTCACTGAAAACATGTGCTGGTTTCAGCTTTGTGAAAGGTAGAGACTACGATCCGGACCGGGAACGGGTGGAGAGGAGAAAATTGAACAAACTGTTGAAACGTGAAGCGAAAGGAGCTGCACGTGAGCTGCGCAAGGATAACCATTTCTTGTTTGGAGTGAAGGAGAGGGAGCAAAAACTGCTGGAAGAAGAGAGAACGGAGAAGTACGGGAAGGCATTGGCTTTCCTCCAAGAACAAGAGCATGCTTTCAAATCTGGGCAGCTCGGAAAAGGAGGCCGGAAGAGGAGGAGATGAATGTTTTGATTACCAAATATTTTATTTATTTATGGCATAGAATCTTCGAGAAACCTTGCGCATCAGGTAAACCCGAGGGATTCGATGCCTCTAATTGAGGAGCGCCCCCCCACACTCAGTTTTTGTCCCTCAAATATTGAGATTTCTTGTAATGCTTGTTTGCTTTTAACAGCAAAATCTGTGTTTCAATGAGTAGAAAGGGAAAAGTTTGATCTTCAGTTCTCATGTAAAAGAAAGAGATACTATTGCAGGAATATGAGCTGTAAAACTTTTTTGAGTTACATTGAGTACCAAAATAAGACTGACAAGACTCCTGATTTTTTATTTAATTTATCAAAATTTTCATTATTTTTATCACAGTTTCCACAGCATTATCATGGAGATTAGAACACAGGGACCTATGAATAGCAAATCCATATAGCTCTTAGCCAAAAGAGTCTCAACTCCAGTGGGAGTTTACCACCAAAAAAAAAAAAACTCCAGTGGGAGTTTGATATTGTTATCTAGCATTATATATCTGTTCATGTTTCTCTATATTCTCAGTTGTTTTCAGGATACATGGTAGCCACTGTTGTGTGGTTGTACTGTAGTTATGGCTTTCTGTGTAACAAAAGATGGGTACATCATTGGGACCTTATATATATAACAATTCATGGACCATTTTTTTATGGATTTGTCTTTTGAGCTCCAAGAAACTAAGGAGCATTGGAGCATAAAGCACACTGAAAAACAGGGGGACTCTTCAACATACAATTTTTTTTATATCAATATTATATTATATACTATTTTCTTATTGGTTAAATGGAGCATGTTATGTATAACTTTTTTTTCAGTCTAATTGCAATTCACAGTCCACAGATGTTTTAATTTTTAAAATAGCATATCTCATCTATGCTGTATGTATGTATATGTATAAAGTGAATTGTATAGATTTGTTAAAGGACAAGGTAACATTGGATTTTAACTAAGGTCCGTCGAGCTAGGTGGGCGTTGGGAATGGATCCATGTGTGTTTTGCCAATTGGAGCTTGAGCCTATAAGCCATCTGTTGATCAATTGCCCTTTAGTGAGTCAGGTTTAGCTATGGTTGGGGTTTGTCATAGGAATGGTTGTTAATATTTCCACGATTGAGGAGATGTGGGAGTCTGGGAAATGGCTTCGAATTCAGGGGGATAGAAGTAAAGCTGCCAAGATCTCACAAACCTATGTTCAAGCGCTGGTTTGGTCGGTGTGGCTTACTAGAAACCAAGCATTGTTCAAGGGTCAAACTCCCTATGTTGAAAATATATGGGAGGCAGTGATTGCTTGTATCTGTGAATGGGGTCGTTTTTGTGCTGTGGCGTCCTCAGTTAGACTGATTCAGGGGAAGATAGTGGTTCAGTCCCTTTTGCTTTTCCCGGCTCTTCCATAGTAGTCATCTCTTCTATTGGGAAGTTTGTCTTGGGATTTTTTGTTTTATGTTTCCCTTCTCCTTTTCATGTGCGTTTTATAATTGGGCATCATTCAACAATTTATAAAATTAGTGGCTGATTGTCTACCATTTTAATAATAATAATAATAAATATTGGATTTGTTTATTGGGTTTATAATACAAATCAAGCGTTCGCTCTTCAGGATGAGCCCATTAATGCATGGCTAATTAAAAAAAAAACATGTATTATCAATCTCCAAACACCATCCCAATCAAAACACTGATCATTCCTCACGAAAAATAACAAACATATCCATGGCTTGTGGAAATATTTGAACTATATCCAAAACACAAAAAAACCTAATGTTGTTAAGTCATTCCTCATGAACCAAAGCAAAATTATCCAAACACAATCAATTTGTACTACATATGCTATAATAGAGAGAGAGGAACCAATATTATTATGAATCTCCAAATACCACCTCATGCAAAACCATCCACCACACAAACAAAACCCAAACTTGTCTCATCATCATCATCATCTTTCAAAGTGATCAGTACTTCTTCTTACGCGTATCACTGAAATACTCCTTAGGATCACTTTCAAAATCATCCCTCGCAATGTAATAATAGTCCCTCCCAGGTGCCTTCATCATCTTCTTCTTCTTCGCCAACGTCTCAGTACCGTCAAGTACTCCGCCGCAGAGACCCGAAACAGCGGCGACGGTTAACGCCACATTCTTCAGCTTCTCCTTCCTCTCCGACCTGCTCATGTTCATGTTTATAATTGGGTTATATTGTTCAAGTTTTTCTCTGGCTCATATGTTGCATTTTTTATATGGGTGGTGTTGGTTTTATATATATAGGTGGTGGGGAGAAGGGCAAACGATTTGGAATTCTTGATTGGGTGGTTTCATTTTGAGTTCCCAATGCATTGCATGCATGCAATTCATTCTTGGATGATGGGTCGTGTATTAATTAAATGTGATTAATACATTGAAGGAGGGTGACAGTTAGTTGCTGCAATTATGAGACTTTGGATATTGACTGAATATATACTTAAAATAAATAAATCAATCAAAACTTGTGTTAAAACTATCATTTTCTAAGGAGTTTGGTTAACCCAATATGTGTTGGATAGGCCCATGGTTCAGCCCATGCCCATGCAATGGCTTCATAACACAATACAACACAAAAGAAATGGGTGATGCTATTATACACTCATTCCATTTTACTACCTTTTTAGCATCTCAAATGTCTTATCAACCACCCACACTCACTATGATGAGGTATAAACCTCATAAGAATTTTTCAACACATAATAAATGAGTCCATACAATTAGCTTAAGTTTATATTTCTTTGTCTTTTTTTACAAAAATACATACATTATTAGATGAAATATACTATTTTTATATTTGTATTTCTCATAATTCAAAACAGGAGGGGAACCATGTATGTGAGAAAATCCAGTTTAATGAATAATAGCTAAGCCACAAGACTTTTAAACAGTTGCTCTCTAAGCAACCCCTCTCAATGTCCCCGTAGAACTCTGCATTACCGTATTAAATGTTCTCCAATAGCAATATTAATAAAAAAAATTCCCACAGTTATTTTTATTTTTGTTTAATATTTTTTTTATAGGAAAAGTCGAGATAAAAAAATATTTATTAAAAATAATGTAGCTGCTGGGATTCAAGCCCAGGTTTCCGCGGCCACAATGTGGGATCCTAACCACTAGATGACAGCCACGTTGGCTTTTTTTTTTATAAACAAATTGTTATGACAAATCTCAACTACAAAACTTCATTCAAACAAGATTCAACCTTAATTAGCGAATGGGTGTCCACACGATATGGCTTTATCGTGATCACCCGATGAGGATCTTCTAGATTCGAGACGTAATCCCAACACTTCAAATTTTTAGTGAATTATTTGCAACTAGAATCAACTCACAAGTGAAAGAGGTGTGAGATATGAGGTATTTGCAACTAGATGTAATATGTTGTGTTTAGTTGCGCGATTGCAAAACTGATTATGCAGAAATTTTGGTTTTAAAATTGATTCTACAGAAAGCTCATTTTCCCGGCTTTTAAAAATTACAGTTTTTGAGTACTATTTGTCTGAAATCTGTGTGCAGGAAACTGCTACAATAAAACTTTTTATTGCACGATTATAGAAACAACTTCCTGTAATCGATCGCGCAACCAAACACACCCATAATCTTCTTGATATTGAAAGAGGTATGAGGGATTGCCAAGAGCAAGGAATACTTTAAAGAAAGCTGATAATGGCGAAAGCAAGTGATTTCAGCATTTTGTACTTGTTTAAGATATAATCAACTCACAAAAGTTCATGTATGACAGATATTCGACAATGATTCTATTCAGTATCATCAATGTATAATAGATGATGGATAAGTACAACAAAATTTTGAAGATGATTAAATTGTGTTCTAGATGTATTATATATCATTATAATACAAAATCTACACGCAATTTTTTTTTATGTTGGGTGTTAAAAGATGACAACAATCAGAGTTAGTTTTAAATTATAAAGAACACAATAAAATGAGTAGTCAGATTTTAAATACATCAACTACATAGTTTGATCAGTAGGCCCCGTTTGGATCAAGGGTTAAGGGGATATAAGGGTGGTATAAGAATGGATAGAGAAAATGACTGTTTGTTTGTCGAGTATAACTTGGTATTACTAAGCCCTGGGAATATAAGAGATTATAACAATTCTAAGTTATCCCTGGGATATGCTTTTATATCCATCTTATCTATTCCCATGGAAATTGAGGCCCACCATTACATAAAAAAAATTACATCTTATCACATCAAATCACCTACCACCACATTTTATACATCAATAGGGTTCAAATGTCAAATCAACTTTTTACACTTTATTTATATTTTATTCTTTATCAACCAAACAACTCAACTTTTATTATTATATTTTCTAATGAGAATAAAAAAAATACAACCAAACATAAAATCACTTATTTCATTGAGAGTTATCTGTTTCTGAAATAGGTATAAACCCGAGAGTTGTTTATTCTTCGATCCAAACGGGGGTGATGTTTATTCGATCAATAGGTTTCAGAGATATCCAATTGATATACAGGCAAGGAGCTCAAGAAGTACCCAAATGGGTCAGCTCTCTCCCTGAGAGAGAAATGGTTAGGACAATGAGAACTTATATTTTGAACACAAATTAAGATTAGCTTGTCAATATTATGATAAAATTCTTTAATTTTCAAGACTTTTATTTGTGTATATGATAGTATTGATCTCTTGTTTAAATCTCAATTTATGTTGAATTAATTTGAATCTTACTAATATCAGAGTGATATTGATGGTAAGAATTGAGAATACCCAACAGAAACTGAAAAAAATCATGGATGCCCAAAATTGCTCACAAACTCTCCGCATCAAATAAATCGAAGAAATCTTCGAGACATGTTAGTAAACAGCTCTTCTGGCCATGACTTTGTAGTGCAAAGATGTTCCTGTTAAAGACATTTTTCTATACCTCAATATTTTTGCTACTACATTAAAGGTAATGCATGTGCATGTGATTCTTTATTCAAATGCATTAGACCTTGAAAGCTCAAAATTAGGACTAAAATATGGATGGATACATCTTTATATATAATTTATCATTTGGTTAGAGCCAACATCATAGGAACTGCAGCAAAACTGGCCCACACATGAAGAAAACCTACCACAAATTGATAGGGGGACAACATATGGGGACTAAAGAGTGACCAAGAACAGGGGATCAAACACGAGAGAGAGAGAGAGAAAAAAAGAAGTGAAACTTAATTGTCATGTCATGTTCATTGACTGATAAAACAAGAACATCAAACCAGGTAATGCTTATCTTTGGAATCCCCAGATAACCTCTCTTTGAAGTACATACAGATCTTCTCTTTAGGAGGGTCCCACCCAAAAAATCACTTCACTCTCCTTTTGACTTTTTAGATCATCTATCAGACAAGAATGTCTTGATTTCAGATAATACAAACAGAACCTTGAAACAGTGACCCACACATTTGATGGTGTAGCCTAAACTAGGAAAATTCACATGAAAAGAATGTGTACTATCTGTCCCAAGTTGTCCTCTTTGGGATGCCCTTTTTTTTTTTACAAAATCTAAGATGCTCAATCAAAACAGGAATTTGGTAATCTTTTGATGTGCATGCGAACCCTACACTTCAAAATTCGAATATGTTTCGAACCCTACACTTCGAAAACTTAATTTCTCACTAAGCTCATATCATTAGACTGTTGTGAAAATGTCTTGCATTCTAACAAGAGAGAGTCTATGATCTAAGGTTCATTGAAAGTGGGCCAAATGCTCATACGGTGTGCAAGATCGAGCTTGAAAGAATAGGCTCATACCACTGAAATCACATCTAATCTGTTTTGTAAGTGTACTTTGATATTTTGTACCTCAATTTATCCAGTCTCTTGTTAAGATTAAGAGCAAGTAATTTTTAGTTAGAGGCAACTATACTGAATTGCATTGAAAAAAAAAAATGGTGACGAGAGGTGATAATTTTGTATTGGGTTAAAGACATCTAAATCCCTACAAACATGGAAAAATCCATATAAGTCCCTACTAAAATTGGGACAGACATACGAATCCCTGAAAACTCACAAAAATCCAATTATCATCCCTGCACTAAATTTTCATTCAAATTTAACGGAATATTCCCAGAATATTTCATCACAAATAATTGTGTAGACATTGAAGTCCCTATAAACCGTTATAACGATAAATTAATCCCTATAAAAAATAAAATTACCCCTCAAAGACTTTACATTACATTGTGTACATATTGCAGTTCCTATAAATAATCATAAAGACAAATTAGTCCTTACAAAGAATAAAATTGCCCCTAAAATTTTTTACATTTAATTGGATAGACATTATAGTTCTTATAAATAATCGTAAAGACAATTTGATCCATGTAAAAGATAAAAATGCCCCTGAAAGATTTTTACATCCAAATTGGGATCTTCAGGTGGAGTGTGAGCGATATGATAGAAGATAAAAAAATAAAAAAATAAATTATATTATTTGTCTTTATAATTGTTTATAAGGAATGTAATGTCTATACAATTAAATATACAAATCTTTCAGGGGTATTTTTTTTTTTACATAGACTCATCTATCTTTACGATTGTTTATAAGGACTGTAATGTCAATCCAATTAAATGTAAAAGTCTTTCAGGGACAATTTTATCTTTTGCGGAGACTAATTTGTCTTTATGATTATTTATAGGGACTGCAATGCGTACACAATTTAATGTAAAAAATTTTGAGAGGTAATTTTATCTTTTACATGGACTAATTTGTCTTTATAAGTGTTTATAGGAACTTCAACGTCTGCACAAATACATGTGATGGAATATTATGGGAATATTCCGTTAAATTTGGATGAAAATTTAACTCAAGGATGATAATTGAGTTTTTTTTTTTAAGTTTTCAGAGACCCGTATGTCTGTCAAATTTTAGTAGGGACTTATATGAGTTTTTCCATGTTTGTAAGGACTTAGATGCCTTTCACCCTTTATTATATTTTGATTACTTGATATAGGTATAGTCAATTTCTCATCTCCTCTTTAAATACAGGATGTTTTCTATATATGAGTCCATAAAATCAATCAGAGCATATAAGTCATTTTTTATAAAAATATATATCTCATTACATGAGATACACCTTTTGTTAAAAAAGAAAATAAAAATAAAATTGAGACTGAAAATAAAACGGTAAGAAGCACTAAATGTAACATTTTCCTACAAGATTAAATACCGTAAGGCATCACTGCATCAATACTTTATAATCGAAACAAAAGGAAACGATGTTCCAACAAAAACATCATTCGTTATCCTCTCCAGCCTCAATAGATAGAAAAAAAAAATGCATACAAAAAAAACTATGCTCTCTCCAACACCACCAAACCTTATTACCCCTAACTCTCTAGTCCCTACTATACTATGTCAAATCTATATGTATTAATCTTCACCCCCAATAACTTAAATTCAAATTCTCCCACTAAACACTAAAAACTAAAACACAGGGCAACCCTTGACAGCAATTCCGGGCTCAGTCGGGCACGTCGCGAGCGGGCAGTGATCAAGATCGGTCCCCCACCACTTCAGGTCGCGCCCCTGGCTCCGCAGTGCGAAGTACAGCAGCACTCCCATGAACGCCGTGCCAGCGTCCAGCGCGGCCGACAACACATAATTGTACTTCTGCCACCACCCCTTCCGGTACCGGAACACAAAGTAGTTGAAGATCGTTCCCGTCATGAGCCAGCTCGCAATGTTTGTGGGCGTCGCGGGGGGCATCCCCGCGAACCCGTAAGATATGACCGGGATATTGATCAGTGGTATCCACTTCTTGTCTGGGTATACCTTGCTTAGCACCCAGATGGGCACCGGTAGGAAGGCGCCGATGATGAAGAGCCAGACGAGGTTGTGGTACATCCCCCGGGGGCCGAAGAGGCGCTCCGGACCGATGAGACCCCATATCACGGAGGCGTCGAAGGTTACGCGGAATTTGGGGCAGGTCCATGGGCTGTCCGGGTGGAGCGTCTCCACGTCGCAGATGTTGTCGATGCTCCCCAGCATCCACCATGCCACGGCGAGGTTTACTGTCCCTGAGATCAGTGTTCCGGCGAGCTGTGGGGAAAAGAAAGACGATTAGTGAATACGCAAACTGATGTGTTAAAGGTCAGTTTAGTGACTCTGAAATCAAGAAAGAGAATTCCTCATTTCTTCAAGAATTCAATTCTCAATGATGATAGATTTATTGGAGTGAGTTAAAAGTGAAGGAAAAATGGAAAATCATTATCAAATTAAGCGTGATAAAGAAATTTCTTTTATATAAGTACGTATTGATGGAAATTCTCATCAATGGATCTTTGAAGAACACGTAGTTATTTGATTATTGGCTGATATGAAAATTTTCCTCGCTTGTTGGGTAGCTTACCTGAGCAGTGTACATGCATCTGGGAGGGATCTTCATGTAGTGACCAAGCTTGAGATCAGACAAGAACGAAGAGGGCGTGGATGGTGCTGATCCGACCATAGATCTTGAAGAGAAGATTCGCGATCGGCTTCCCCGGGGAGGATGTAACCGATTATGAATTGAGCTATGATATCATATCCAGGTTGCTGTTGAGTAAAAAATAAAACCATGAGTTAAGGTGTTTGTGTTCTGACATTATTCAATCTATTCGAGAAGGTATTCCCAAGGGACAATGTATTTAAGATGATAAAAATTTGCATTACTTGGTTGGTGGTGGCCTGAATTACGCCGATGGGGAGGGTGACGAGCCAGGCTAAAAAGAAGGGCGAAGATCATCCCCCACCACGGGAGCTGCACATCGTCTTTCCACACAAACGACATCAACAAGGACAACACAATGCTCCCCACCAAGAGAATCAGAAACCACCATTTGTGGGACCTCTTTGTAGTTCTTCATCAACCGGGCGTGGATGTCCATCTTAGCAGACTTCATTGCCGATCTGCTCTGTCTCCAGATATCACTGGGAGACACTAAATTCACTCAGAATTCTGAACTAGTACTAACAGTGTCATGGAGTACTTCAATTAGAGGAAGAACTAAATATAATAGACACCACGTCACCTAATGCAGTATATGAACTCTATAATCATATAGCATATACTCTATAACAATCGTGTAAAAATGTATGCATTCAAAAAGTGAAGTATGTATTTCATTTCAACCGCAAAAGTGACTGAAGGAATGATTAAGTGTAACATTCATTTTCCATAATATTATGATGGTTCATGATGGAACAGAATTCAAATTCTTACCTGCCATGGAAGAGGGCGACGTGGGTGATAGTCGCAGTGATTCTGGCGAACCCAGACCCGATTGAGAGAGCGAAAAGAGGACTCAAGTAGAGCTTCCCATAACTGTTATAGGCAGCGACATTGAGGTCATACTGAGGTGTCAAGATCTTCGTCGTGTCGTATTTCTGCCCAGTTGAAGTGAAGAGCTGGTTCGAGAATATCGGGAACTTGCGGGAGTCGAATGTGTTGTATTTCCAGTAACACAGGGGGACAATGATGTATATGAACATTATGAATCCAACCGCGACGTTGAGGATCGAAAACCAGGGTGTCACGAGCGGGCTACCATGGTAGGCTGAGATACCAGCCCAGTCGAGGGTGAAGGCTCCAACGCCAAGTCCATGATATCCTGAGCCTATTTGCTGAGCAGTGATGCTGCGAGGCCATGCCCAACAGACCCATGAGAAGAAGGTGAGCATGGGGAAGAGGTATCCGGGGAGGGTGTAGTAGGCGAAGCTCGCTACGAGGAATATGAGGAAGAATTTCATCCTGGACAGGCCTTTCGATCGTGAATCCTTCTCATGGAGAGCCCTGTGATGCAATCAAGGCGACGATGGTCATGTCAAAAATTGAAACATGTAATGGAGGAGCATATTGAGATGGAAGAAAACATGTTCTTAGTGTTTTATGGAACCATTTGTACTCAATCTATCCTATATTTAGGGTGAAATTTAGAAATTGGTTTGGAAAAAAGCCTTAAGGTGGCTTTGAAAACAGCTTTCCAGGAAATATGTTTTTCTTAGATTTCTGAAAAGCTGTTTTTAAAACTAAAAATTGTTTTTCAATTCCATTAGAAGCTGGGATAATTTGGGGTTGATCCATTTAAAATGAGTTTTGATTAAACTATGATTCATGTTAAAGCAGAATCTCCAATACTTGTCCAACCGATTTCCAAATGCTGTGTTAGTGAGTGAAGAATCAATCAGTCATTGTTATCTGGTCACTTGGATAGAATTCGGATCGCTACTACACTTAATCCATACTGCTTAGACAGGCACTTCAATTTGCTTACATTTTTATTTGAAATTCATGGCATACCAACTTATATCAACTATTGAAATATAATAATGGAGTAGCGTTTGAAGAGATCTCAGGAGAAATAACAATACTACAGTATAATAAAACTGATAATAATAAAATAAATAATATCCACCTGTAGGAGCCTTATACTAGGCTAAAATAATCCATTTTATTTTACTAGTCGGCTTTAAAAAAATATTAAAATGTTTCCATCATGTTTTGGAATTGGGAAGGTGCATTCTTTAATCTGAAAGGTGTTCCATTCAATTCATATTTTTCAGATAAGACAGTAAAAGCAGTTTCATATCAATCTTCGTTTATCTGAATATGTCAAAATCCTGATTTATCAAGTCTATAATTTAAAAAAAAAAAAAAATCTAAGAAATATCACAGACCATGAAGAGAGAAACCTGAGCAAGGTTTGAAGGCCACCACATTTCAGCTGGTTCAACCTAAATATTTCCTCAGCATCCCTGCCCAACCATAACCCAAGATCTGCAAGAAATTGAAATTTTTTTATATACATAAAAGATTTGAGGAAAAAAATAACAGATTTCTAATTTTTATTTTTAAACATATTTTTTATATAACTTAAGTCCACATTGGACCACTATAAAATTCTCACTTCAAACAGTGCAAAATAAAACAGGGCCAAGGAATCTTTGCTTGTTATATTATCCAAAAATTCAATATTTTAAGGAAATGAAAACCAATAAATACCCCCATCCCACCCCACCCAAAAAAAAAACAAAAAAGTAAAAAGGAAGTTCCATGCTTTACATTTTGATGTTTTTTTATGTATACTGACACAAGTCCGTATTGGACCCTATACAAATATACAATTCTCACTTCAAGCAGTGCAGAATGAAACAGGTCCAAGTAACCTTTGCTCATTAGATTATCCAAAGTTTAATATTTTCCATTTCATTGAAAAAAAAATATTTTGAAAGGAAAAGAAATTAATAAATCCCCCACCCCACCCCAAAAAAATAAGAATAAAAAGGAAATCCTTGCTTTATATATTTTTTATTACGATCAATTCAGATCTCCCATGAAGCACACAAGGATATAATATAAATGATATAAGAACAAAAGGTAAGAATTAAGGAGTGTGTTTGTGCACAAACATAAAGTGAACTGAAGGAAAATGAAGGAATGTGAGAAAAGGGTAAACTGATGGAAAAGAAAATATTTTCTCTTTGATCAGTTTACATGGTCTTTGTGCCTGCAACGGAAAGTGATGGAAAATAAAAACTGTTGTTTGTGCCATGTGATGAAAAATGTCAGAAAATAAAAACTGTTGCTTGTACCTATAATGAAAAATAATTTTAATCAACATATCCAATTATTGAAATGATTAGTATCTCTAAACAATAAACCTCAATGAAAAGCTAAATTTGTTTAATTTATTCTACTGATCCGCCCCACAAAAAAAAAAAACACTCACGGTTCGATCACCAAAATATCACATTTTTCATCACCCTTTCAATATTTATCATTATGTATTCTACTGCTCATATAACAACCCATCTTCCCAAATTTTATTTTTCATTGGGCTTCAATTCATTCAAACAAAAAAAACCACACGCACAAAAACACTTGCGCCGATTGGTCCTAAAAAAAATCAAACCAAAATCTAGATCTATGATTTACGTTAGATATATTAAGAAAAAATAAATAAATAAAACCTAGGTTTATTCAACAAATAAAAAAAATAAATCACAAAAATAGACCTAAGATCTCAATCTATATATATTAAGCAAAAATAAATAATACCAAAAAAAAATCTATATCCGTTCAGTATAATTATTTTTGTTGGTGTAGAGAGAAAATCTCATTTTTCCTTCACTTTTCCTTAAACCCTTCTAGGGTGAGGGAAAATTTTTTCCCTCAATTCTAATAAGACAAGAATAGCAAATGGAAAGTGAAGGAAAATTTTTCCTTTTACTTTTTGGCACAAACACCAGTTTTTTTAGTGATCAAAGGAAAAAATTTACTTTCTATTAATTTCCCTCACTTTTCACGTGGCACAAACACACCCTAAGAGTTATTCCTTAAAACTTAAAACTATTCTAGAAGTTGTAAGAGTCCCTCATAAGTAGGAATTCAATCCCTATCTTATTTCTGAAAGTGAATCTATTAATTGAGAAAAATCAAGAAATAAATATCAGAAAGAAAGACAAATTAAATTTGAAAAATAAAAAAAAGTAGGGTGGAGAGATGTTCCTTGACTTAATATATTTCATGTTAAGGTATGTAATTTATTAGCAACCTCAACAATAGTAGACACCTTTGTAAAATTAAAAGAAGTCCCTCATAAAAGCGAAATTCAATCCCTATCTATTTTATTTCTGAAATAACTCTAGAAATGTGAAAAAAAAATCCAAAAAGGGGCCTTTTTGTTGCAGAACAAAAAGTTAAGGATTTTAAAAAAGTTAAGTAGAAGCCACAGTCCACAGATACACCATCTTGATCGAAACAATTGTGACCACAATATAAATAAAAATATAATGGTAATAAAAACTAAAAACAAATTGAAACCCAAGACACTTCCCACTCCAACTCCATTCAGAAACATAAGCTTAAAAATAAAGCAAACCTTTATTTTCACAAAAAAGAAAGAAAGAAAGAAACCTTTCAACAGAATGAGACTTGCTCACCATATTTTTCGGAAAAAAAAATCCAAATAATCAAAGACCCATCTACAACCAATTTTCAAAAACCATCTTATATTTCAATATCTTTTCCAAATAATAATAAAAAAAGCTTTTCCATTGATTCTAAACACACAAAACCCAAAATCCGAAACCAAAAACCCAAACTCCAAAAACACCCATTTTAAAACCATCATCCAAAAAACAGATTCCCCAAAAAGCTTCATCATTCACACCCCAAAAAGAACCCATCTTTATTACCTGAGTAGTCAACACAATGAGCAGAGCACACAAGAAATTCAAGCTCTGTTTATAATAAGCCTTCATAACCGTAATCGCCCCAATCGAATAGGCATCCCCACCACCATAGCTCACACCACAGTTAGCGAAGATGGTGATGATGACGTGCTCCTTCATGTTGAACGGACCCGGATTCAAAGTGAACCCATACCCCAAAAAGCTGTACTTTTTCTTGGGCAGAGTCGACGCCATGAATCGGCCGATGGGGAGGACCCCAATCTGCATTAGGATGGCGGAGATGGTGAGGGGTTGGGTTCGGTAGGTGAAGAAGGTGTTGAGGAACATGAGGAGGACACATGAGATGATGCCAAGGGACCAGGCGCGGAAGGTCATGACGGGGAGGGTTGGGTCGTCGGTTTCGGGGACGACCAGGGCGACTTCTTCGATGGGTGGGCGGTCGTCGGTTTGGGTTTTGGGGGTGGGTGAGTCTGGGTCTTGGTGGGTTTGGGTTTTGGAAGCCATTTTTTGGGTTTTGGAGGTGATTCAACAAATGGTGGTCAGGGAGGGGGGTTTATATAGGGAGGGAGAAGATGAGGGGTGGGATTACGAAAATAGCCCTGTGGGGGAGGGGTGGTTTTTGGGGGGTTTACTGTTTTACCCTTGTTAATTAATTGGTAAGGACTTTTTTGGAGTTTTATGTTAAAATTGGATTGTTTAGAAAGTTTTTTTTTATGGAGTTTTCTATCTAGAAAATACTCAAATCAATTATTTTTAAAAATTATACAAAAAAAGTCTTTAGAATTTTAAAAACTAAAAATACTAACATACTATTGTATAATTTTTAAACTCTACCTTATCATATTTAAAACTTTTCATAACCATCTAATTGAAAAATAATATTAATATGAGAAAATGTTTTTATTTGAGAGTGATTTATATATTATTAAAAATTTAAAGTATGCATGTTAAAATTATCAAAATTGTCACTCATAAATTTACAAGACTTTTTTTTCCTAACTTTTTAAAGTTTTTTTCAATTCTTTTGTTATTTATATATTTATAAATGTCTTGCACAAAAGTTTTTTTTATATAATATTAAACATATATAAATACCCCTAAAGACTTTAGAAAGTCTATAATATCTAAAAATTATTTATAACGAAAATATTCAATTTTTTATAATTTAAATTTTAATGGTGTATTTAAATTTACAAAAATAATAATAAACTTCATTTACAAATTAAAAAAATATTTTTTTATTTTTTTATTTTTTTTAGATTCAGCAACGAAATCGATATAGCATTATTTATTTTTTTTCAAATGAAAAAAATACAAGGCATCACTTGTTTATAATATAACCGATATTTTGTTTTATCCTTTTCAGTAGAAATTATTCAAGCAATGAATTTTTAAAATTATATTTTTTTAAAATGATATAGTGTAAGACAACTTTTTTTATCCATGAAACATAAAGTTTCATAGAAATAAAATATATACTCCAATAATATTTTACGAGGGGCTCTAAAGAAGAATACACATTACACGACAAAAAAAAATTTAATAATTTAATAACCTAGACCAATTACAATGAATGCACTTTTTTTTGTGTGTGCATAATTCCCTCTTTTTTGCATCAAAGGGACTGATATAATAATATATTTTACCTAGGTTTAATTAACTGTTGTTGTGTTAAGTGGAAGGGCATTTTGGGAAATGATGGGCAATCTTGAATGATTTGTGGTTCGAAAGGACCAATGGAGTGGAGCATGTGCAAGACATGTGAACTGTCCGCCTCAGCACACGTTTGTCCGGATGCCTGCGATGGCGGGAACGGTGGTACATGTGTCAACCCGTGCGGGACCCACTTTGACCGGTCCCCACACTTCTTGACGTGGATGCCACGTGGAGATTAAGATGACGTCAGCAAACGCCCATACCTTCCTCCGTCTCCGTCGCGGTGGTTTCGGATTCCCTGCGTCCGTAGGGAACAGTAAGCATGATTTTTATTAAAAATCATGTGTGGGTTATTAAAATGAGACCGACCGAGTTAAAAAAAGAGTTAACGAGGTTTAAAAAAACACAAATTCATTCTGCATAAAATCAACGTAGACCGCGTTAAAAAGTAAACATTACATTATAGACCTTGTATAATAAAGCAACTAATTGCACTTTGGTCCTTTCAATTGAATTATACTAGAGCTTTAATATCAAATAATAGAAGAGGAAATGTGGGATTTGATTTGATGAGGGGAAGAAAAGAGGATCATATAATGCAAGGTTTTCATTGAAAATCAATTCATCTTTCAATTGGATATGAGAATACATGAATCATGATGCATGTGATGATGTAAATAGAATTTGCATGTAGTACACTTAAGATACAGTGTAATACATTCAAAGATTAAATTTAAGAATTAATGTTTGGGAATTATATGATATTTTGGTATTACGTTGTGGGTAATTAAAAAAATTGAGTGATCATTCAATTATATGATTTACGTTAAAAAATGAAACTAATTTTTAAAATGTTATCTCAAAAATCAAAATCAACCATCAATCATTGTTTTGAAGGTTTTTAGTTTTTTTAACAATTAAACAAAATTTAAATTTATTTTTAACAATTAAATAAATTTTAATTATAAAAAAGAATGAAGAAAATATTCTAGAAAACTGAGCTGATAAAAAAACACACACAGAGCATGAAACGTGGAATAATACGATTGGCAGACACAATAGTCCAATGAAAACCGCGGAACATGGCACGGTGTTCCACGGTTTGCGTCAGTGTCTCAGTTTTGGACTTCATTGGCCCCGTTCGTGGGTCCCACAATTTGTTTTTTAAACATAATGAACCAATCATTTGTATCTCGTGGACTTTGGTGATGTGGGGACCCTGCGTACCAAGTGGCGGGTCCCACTTCTCCGATTCTTACAGGCTTTCATGGAGCCTTTGATTGGATTTCAACGGCTGTGGTTAAATATGGGACCACCATGGGTCTACTGAAACTTCCGAGTAGAGTATTTCGGCGTCTTTCGTGCAAAACTGAAAAAGAATTTTCTAATACAGAGTACCATATGAGTGGCGTAAATTAAATTATTTAGAACACCTCTAACCATAGCTCAATTTTGGAGCCATGGTTGGCTCTATTTTAAAGAAATGGAGGGGCCACTCCAACCCACCCCTCCATTTTTACCTTATTTTTTTTAATTTAAGAATATTAACTTAAATAATAAGGTAATAATATAATAATGAATATAAAATTGATTAAATTAATATTATTTATTTATTTTTAAAATTTTAATATATAAATAATTAATATAATATAGTATTATTAAATTTAACAAATTTCTTTTAAACTAAATTGGGGTTGTCATCACTACTCCACCATGTTATTTGAATAATGAAGAGATGGAAGGAAATGAAATTGAACGATTTTGACGATTTCTTTCTCAACATAGAAGAATCAAAGACAAAAATGTTCACTTTACACTTCGAAACGCATTGATTGAACATTTGTGGAAAAGACGTGGCAATGAACCGATGTAATATTTTTTATTTTAAATTCGATGTATTAATCCAAGCTTAATGTATCTTAATTTCAGTGTTTATTCAGTTAATGTATGAAAATTGTTATTTGAATTATTTTAAAATAAGAAAGCTTTTTTAAATTTTAATTGCATAACTTACTATAATGTCAAGTAATAAATATAAAATTAATTAATTATTAATTAATTAAAATGAATGCATAATAACTTAATCAATATTAGACTCATTTTGAAGGTCTCGACGAGATCTTTCTAATGATGTAATATTAATAAATTAATAAGGGGTAGATTAACTCTTTGAATTGTTTTCAAAGAGTTAATAATTTAATTTATGATGAAAGATACAAATGAAATTTAAAAAAATTGCATGCATTATGAAGGGTATTTAGGGGTTTTAAATAGAATGAACAGTGAAATGCAGTCGTCTGCATTTCATTCGTCCGAGCTGCATATTTGCAGTCAAATCCCACCCGTCTGCATTTTGGAGTTGTATATACAGCTCGGTTGGAGCTCCCTAGGATGCATTTTGGAGATATGAATCCCAGTTGGAGATGCTCTTAAGTTAAATTGACTAAATTTTTAAGTTTGACAACCAGATGAGTGCATTTTGTACTTGGTAGGGGATGTGTCTAGGGCTTGGGTTATATAGGCTTTTTTTTTTGGACTATGGGTTATATAGGCTTTGGTCCTATGTAGGTTGAGGTTGTTGAGTGAGTGGATGTGTAATGGTCTAGGTAGTTGTAACCCTTTTAGGGGTGTTTTTTGTTCCAAAAACAAAAAAATGTGGTATAGGGTTGGGTGAGGTATGTTGGGACCAGGAAGGGTGTAGTTTGGATGGATTGTACCTGATCTAAGTCGGTTTAATCTGATTTTTGGACAAATTCAGATTGAAATTTTAATGTTAAGTACTATTTGTTCGATCCAAATTGGATTTGGGTTGAAGACTCCAAGAAATTAAATAAACCCAAACCTGATGTAATAAGTGGTATAAAAATTTAAAATTTTTGGTTAAATTTGAGATGCTTAATATTTAATTTGTCTAATTCATTTTTATTTTAAAATTCATCAATTTTTGTCGTTTTATTTCAATATTATCTCTCCATCATCATCTTTCATTTTAATTTTTATTATCTTTTTTTTGTGAATTATCCAAAATGATAAAGTTTTGAAGTTAAATCCAAACCAACCCGAATTCAAATATAACCTGTTTGGTTGGGTTTGGGATGAATTTCTTGGGTTTGACAGTTTAGTTGGATTAGGTTTGGGTTTGTGTTAGCCTCTTTCAACTCTCGGTTGTGTTTGGATTGAAACTTGATCCAACCCACCAAGTTGTATCAACTCCTAAAATTGAGCATCGTAATTTGAATTTTTTTTTTAAAATATTCATACAAAATAGATTTTGATAAAATTAAAAAATTGAATTTGAAGGTCTGTATGGGTGGGAGCCCTTGCCATCTACTTAGCACTTCTAGGGTGAGGGTAAGCTCTATCATGATGCGATGAAGTGGTCATGGGTCAACAAACATTTTTCTCAAAGTACCACTTATTTTGTATTGGACTACTCAGTAACTCACTTTTCTGGATCCATACTTTTACATAAACAACTGGGCACAAGGCTCACGTACAAGGGCTACAAGGGACTAATATTTTACATAAAGAACATGACACAAGACCCACTAACAGGCTCACAAAGTGCTAATATTAGGAACCACAGACATCGAACTCATGACTCCAATTAAGGGAGGATGCGCTCTAACCAACTGGCCAAGCCAGTGGACGAGCAGTGACCCTCAGATTTGATGGTGTAGCTAAAACTAAGTAAATTCACATGAAAAGAATGTGCACTATCTGTGTCCCAAGTTGTCCTCTTTGGGATGCCATTTTTTCCCAAAATCTAAGATGCTCAATCACAATAGGAATTTGGTAATCTTTTGATGTGCATGCGAACCCTACACTACGAAATCTAAATCCACGAATATGTGTAGGACAAAATTTAATTTCTCAATAAACTCATATCATTAGATTGTTGTGAAAATGTTTTGCATTCTAAAAAGAGAAGGTCTAATACCAAAGGCCCGTTGAAAGAGGACCAAAGGCTCGTATAATGTGCAAAACCGAGCTTGAAAGAATAGGCTCATACCATTGAAACGACATCTAATATGTTTTGTAAGCGTACTTTGATATTTTGTAACTCAATTTATCCAGTCTCTTGTTATGTTTAAGAGCAATTAATTTTTAGTTAGAGGCGACTATATTGGATTGCATTAAAAAAAGAGAGATGGTGATGAGAGGTGAGAGGTGAGGATTTTTTATATTTTGATTACTTCATATAGGTATGGTCAATTTCTCATCCCTTTAAATGTAGGCAAAATTTTCTTACTATAAAATTGTTATGCTCTATTTTGTTACTTTAATCTAATTTTGAGTATTATTATATACAACCTTTTTTTTCAATTTTATATACCTAATTAGCTTTTTTCTATAAATGAATACATATAATCAATCAAAGCATAAAAATCATTTTTTATAAAAATATATTATCTTATTAAATGAGATATACTATTTATAAAAAAAAAGAAAAATTAATTAGAGATCCCTGGGACACCTCTGTAATAATAATAAGTCCCTTGACTTTTTCTTGTTTTCTTTAGGTCTCTAAGTTAGTGGTAGCATTTTGTTTAGGTCCTTCCTTCCATTTATTCTATTTTTTTTCTCTCCTCTTTTACCCTTAAGTGAACACGATTTGTCTTTCTATCTCCCTCAATCTCTCTCTTTCTCTCCCACACAACTCAACAAACTGTGATAACACCTCCATCAGCCCCCCATTTCGTCAATCTTGACCCAACGCCAATTGCGCCCCCGATCTCTCTTGACCGTCTCCCGCAACCTGTCTACAAGCCCAACCCCCCTTCTTGCAATCCCGTTCGTGAACCCAACCCTCTCTCACGACCCCGTCCACGAGTCCAACCCCCTCTCTACACCCCGTTCGCGAACTCAACCCCCTCTCACGACCCCGTCCATGAGCCTAATCTGTTACAGATATAACCGTGTGCAAAATGTGTATAACAGTGTACGCAGTGTAATACACAGAACCTATAATAAGTATAACAGTATGCACATTGACAATAACAGTGTACATATTATAATACATAACCTGATATGAACCTTTAAGAGGTATAACAATGTACAAAATGTGTGTAACAGTGTACGCAGTGTAACACACACAACTTGTAACAGGTATAACAGTGTACATATTAGGAATAACAGTGTACACAATGTAACACAAAACCAACTATGAAACTGTAACAAGTACAACAATATACTTGTGGACATTAATCATGCCAATTAATTCAGGTCCGGGGTGAGTCGGGGCTCGAGGGAGGTCGAAGTCGTGAGAGTGGGTTGGGCATGCGGACACGGTCATGAGAGGGGGTGTGCTTGCGGACGGGACGCGGGAGACGGTCGGGAGGCGCGATCGGCGTTAGGGTCGAAATCGACAAAATGGAGGGCTGATGGTGGTGGTCTCACAACTTGTTGAGTTGTTTGAGGGAGAAAGAGAGAGGTTGGGGGAGATAGAGAGTCAATTCATGTTTACTTGGGGTAAAAGAGGGGGTTAGGCTCGCGGACAGGGTCGCGAAAGGGGGTTGGGCTCATGGACACAGTCACGAGAAGTGGGTTGGGCTCGCGGACGGGATGCGGGAGACGGTCGGCAGAGATCAGGGGGGGGGGGGGAGAAGACTATCAGCGTTGGGGTGGAGATCGGCGCAATGGGGGCTGGTGGAGATGGTCTCACAGCTTGTTGAGTTGTTTGGAGGAGAAAGAGAAATGTTGGGGAGATAGAGAGACAAATAATTTTCACCTGGGGGTAAAAGAGGGAAAAAAATTGAATGGATGGAAGGACCGAAACAAAATACCAACACTAATTTAGAGACCTAAAGAAAACAAGAAAAAATCAAAGGTCCTATTGTTATTATAGAGATGTTTTCAGAGAACTCTAATTAATTTCTCAAAAATAAAAATCAAAATAGAATTGGAGCTGAAATTAAAATAGGAAAAAGCATTAAATGTAACATTTTTCTTTAAGATTAATGGTGCGTTTGGTTGCGCGATTACAAAATTGATTATGTAGGAATCTGCGATTGCAAACCTGATTCCGCAGGAAGCTCACTTTCTCAGCTTTTTGAAATCGCAGCTTTTGGGCATTATTTGCCTGCAATCGCTGGGTTTAAAACTGCGATTACAAAACTGTTTGGTTGCGCGATTGCAAACGCAGCTTCCTGTAATCGCAATCGCAGCGCAATCGCGCAACCAAACGCACCCTAAATACAGAAAGGCATCACTGCAACAACACTTCATAATTAAAAACAAAAGGAAACGATGTTCCAACAAAAACTTCATTCATAAAATTAAAAAAAAATAACACTAATTTACAAAGAGAAAATATAAATATATATAAATAAAAAACTATGCTCTCTCCAACACCACCAAAACTTCTTTACCCCTAAACTCCCTGGTCCCTACTATCTCAAATCTATATCTAACAATCTTTACACCCCATAACTGAAATTCAAATTCAAATTCAAATTCTCCCACCAGAACACTCAGAAACTAGAAAACAGGGCAACCCTTGACAGCAATCCCGGGCTCGGTCGGGCACGTCGCGAGTGGGCAGTGATCAAGCTCGGTCCCCCACCACTTCAGGTTGTGCCCCTGGTTCTGCAGCGCGAAGTACAGAAGCACTCCCATGAACGCCGTGCCAGCATCCAGCGCGGCCGACAGCACGTAATTGTACTTCTGCCACCACCCCTTCCGGTACCGGAACACGAAGTAGTTGAAGATCGTTCCCGTCATGAGCCAGCTCGCAATGTTCGTGGGCGTCGCGGGGGGCATCCCCGCGAACCCGTAGGATATGACCGGGATGTTGATCAGTGGGATCCACTTCTTGTTTGGGTATACCTTGCTTAAAACCCAGATGGGCACTGGTAGGAAGGCGCCAATGATGAAGAGCCAGATGAGGTTGTGGTACATCCCCCGTCGGCCAAAGAGGCGCTCTGGACCGATGAGGCCCCATATCACGGAGGCGTCGAAGGTTACGCGGAATTTGGGGCAGGTCCATGGGCTGTCTGGGTGGAGCGCCTCTACGTCGCAGATGTTTTCGATGCTCCCCAGCATCCACCATGCCACGGCGAGGTTTACTGTCCCGGAGATCAGTGTTCCGGCGAGCTGCGGGGAAAAGAAAGACAATTCATGAATACGCAAATTGTTGAGTAAAGGCCAGTTTGGTGACTCTGAACCAAAAAGAGAATTTCTCGTTTCTTCATGAATCCAATTCTCGATTATGATAGATTCATTGGAGCGAGTTAAAGTGAAGGACAATGGAAAATCACTATCAAATTAACCATTATAAAGAAATTTCTTTTATATCAGTGCGTATTGATTACATATCCATAAAAAAAAGTTATAAAATCTCATCTATTAAAAACTATTGATGTAAATCTCATCAGTAGTCTTTGCAGAACACATGTCAGTATCAAATACATACTTGTATGATTTTTTTTTTTATATGTCCTGATATGAAAATTTTCCTATTTGTTATGGCTAAAAGAAAGTGTTGAGTGGCTTACCTGAGCAGTGTACATGCATCTGGGAGGGATCTTCATGTAGTGACCGAGCTTGAGATCAGACAAGAACGAAAGCGCGTGGATGGTGCTGATCCGACCGTAGATCTTGAAGAGAAGATTCGCGATCGGCTTCCCAGGGAGGATGTAACCGATTATGAATTGGGCTATGATATCATATCCAGGTTGCTGTAGAGTAAAAAAAAAAACCCATCAGTTAAGGTGTTTGCGTTTGACATTATTCAATCTATTGAGAATATGTTCCCAAAGGACAATGTATTTAAGATGATTAAAATTTGCATTACTTGGTTGGTGGTGGCCTGAATTACACCGATGGGGAGGGTGACGAGCCAGGCTAAAAAGAAGGCGAAGATCATCCCCCACCACGGGAGCTGCACCTCATCTTTCCACACGAACGACATCAACAAGGACAACACAATGCTCCCCGCCAAGAGAATCAGAAACCACCATTGTGGGACCTCTTTGTAGTTCTTCATCAACCGGGCGTGGATGTCCATCTTAACAGATTTCATTGCCGATCTGCTCTGTCTCCAGATATCACTGGGAGAGACTAAATTCACTCAGACTTCTGAACTAGTACTAACAGTGTCATGGAGTACTTCAATTAGAGGAAGAACTAAATATAATAGACACCACGTCACCTAATGCAGTATATGAACTCTATAATCATATAGCATATACTCTATAACAATCATGTAAAAATGTATGCATTCAAAAAGTGAAGTATGTATTTCATTTCAACCGCAAAAGTGACTGAAAGGAATGACTAAGTGTAACATTCATTTTACATAATATTATGATGGTTCATGATGGAACGGAATTCAAATTCTTACCTGCCATGGAAGAGGGCGACGTGGGTGATAGTCGCAGTGATTCTGGCGAACCCAGACCCGATTGAGAGAGCGAAAAGAGGACTCAAGTAGAGCTTCCCATAACTGTTATAGGCAGCGACATTGAGGTCATACTGAGGTGTCAAGATCTTCGTCGTGTCGTATTTCTGTCCAGTTGAAGTGAAGAGCTGGTTCGAGAATATCGGGAACTTGCGGGAGTCGAATGTGTTGTATTTCCAGTAACACAGGGGGACAATGATGTATATGAACATTATGAATCCAACCGCAACGTTGAGGATTGAAAACCAGGGTGTCACGAGCGGGCTACCATGGTAGGCTGAGATACCAGCCCAGTCGAGGGTGAAGGCTCCAACGCCAAGTCCGTGATATCCTGAGCCTATTTGCTGAGCAGTGATGCTGCGAGGCCATGCCCAACAGATCCATGAGAAGAAGGTGAGCATGGGGAAGAGGTATCCGGGGAGGGCATAGTAGGCGAAGCTGGCGACGAGGAATATGAGGAAGAATTGCATCCTTGTCAGGCCTTTCGATCCTGAATCCTTCTCATGGAGAGCCCTGTGATGCAATCAATGCGATGATGGTCATGTCAAACATTGTACCATGGAGCATATTGAGATGGAAGAAAACATGTTCTTGGTGTTTTATGGATTTGTCTTCTATCCTATATTTAGGGTGAATTTAGAAACTGGTTTGGAAAAAGGCCTTAAGGTGGCTTTGAAAACAGCTTTCCAGGAAATATGTTTTTCTTAGATTTCTGAAAAGCTGTTTTTAAAACTAAAAATTGTTTTTCAATTTCATTAGAAGCTGGGATAATTTGGGGTTTTTTTAAATGAGTTTTGATTAAATATGATTCATGTAAAAGCAGAATCTCCAATAGTTGTCCAACCGATTTCCAAATGCTGTGTTAGAGAGTGAAGAATCAGTCATTGTTATCTGGTCACTTGGAAAGAATTCATCACTACAACCAACTGCTTAGACAGGCACTTCAATTGCTTATATTAATTATTTGAAATTCATGGCAAAACTTATATCAACTATTGAAACATATAATGGAGTAGCATTTGAAGAGATCTTAGGAGAAATTTTTTTGGTTACTACAGTTAATTTTTTTTTCTTTCTTAGCTTATACTATTAATCCATTTTATTTTACTACTTTAAAAAAATATTAAAATGTTTCCATTATGCATTCTTTAATCAGAAATGTGTTCCATTCAATTCATATTTTCAGATAAGACAGTAAAAGCAGTTTCATATCAATCTTCATTTATCTGAATATGTCAAAAACCTGATTTATCAAGTCTATAACTAAAAAAAAAAAAAAAACTAAGAATATCACAGACCTGAATAGAGAAACCTGAGCAAGGTTTGAAGGCCACCACATTTCAGCTGGTTCAACTAAATATTTCCTCAGCATCCCTGCCCAACCATAACCCAAGATCTGCAAGAAATTGAATTTTTTTTTGTATAACATTAAAGATAAAGATTTTAGGAAAAAATAACAGATTTGTAATTTTAAATTTTTAAACATTTTTTTATATGCACTTACTTAGCCCATATTGGACCACCATAAAATTCTCACTTCAAAATAAAACAGGGCCAAGGAATCTTTTCTTGTTATATTATCCAAAAATTCATTATTTTCCATTTCTTTTTCTTTTTTTTTGAAAGGAAATGAAAACCAATAAGTCCCCACCCCACCCTAAAAAATAAATAAAAAGGAAGTCCATGATTTACATTTTGATGTTTTTATATTTTTTATGTATACTGACTCAAGTCCATATTGGACCCTATACAATTCTCACTTCAAGCAGTGCAGAATAAAACAGGTCCAAGTAATCTTTGCTCATTAGATTAGATTATCCAAAGTTTCAATATTTTCCATTTCTTTGATTTTTTTTTGAAGGAAAAGAAAATAAATAAATCCCCCACTCCACCCAAAAATAAATAAATAAATAAAGGAAATCCTTGCTTTATATTTTTTTATTACTCAATTAAATCTCCCATGAAGCACACAATGATACAATATAACAAAGGATATAAGAAGTAAAAAGTAAGAATGACGAGTTATTCCTTAAAACTTAATATATTCAATATCAAGATCTGTGATTCATTTATTAGAAACCTTAACAAAATGAGAGACTATTCTAAAAGTTGTAAGAGTGCATCATAAAGTAGGAATTCAATCCCTATCTATTTTATTTCTGAAAGTGAATCTATAACTGAAAAAAAATCAAGAGATAAATATCAGAAAGAAAGAAATATTAAAAGTGAACAATGAAAAGTAGGTATGGGGAGATGTTCCTAAACTTCATATTTCTAATGGTAGGACATGTAATTTATTTAGCAACCTTAACAATAGTAGACACCTACTATTGTTAAGGTGTCTACTTTAAATGAATGTTTTGTACACAGACAAGTTGTTTGTGGACAGACAAGTTGTTTGGAAACAGGAGTGTACTGTACAGACCCTCCACTCCCATGAGTTGGGTTCTTTGAGAGCATCTTTGATCCTTGTCAATTTTATTATCTTGTAATTTTGAACTGATGAACTACTCTCAGTTATAGCTGTAATTACTTATGATAGCAATGACAAAAAATTCTTTTTTACCCACCAAAAAAAAAAAAAGTTGTTTGTGGACAGCCTGTTCATACTTGTAACTATCGTTTTGTTGATTAATAGATAAAATGCCTGATTACAGGCCTTGTTAGTTGTTACCAAAATATATATATATATATATATAGAGGGGTGATATGCTGCGGTCGTCCGCACCGTGCGGCATCGACCACGGGCCGTCGATCACGGGTCCATCGCATCGGACGGTCGGGTGCGATTCGACGATGCGACCCGTTCGACGGCCCGTGAATGCGAGTCGGACCCGCGATGCGGGAACGAACGAGGTCGATGCATCGCGGACCGTCGACCGCGATCGGCCGCATCATTATCATTCGACTATATATATATATATATATATATATATATATATATATATTATATATTTTCCAATATATGGGACGTGTGATCGATTACGTGTAATCGGCGGCGATTACGGCAGGTGCGGCGGCGATCGATGGGCCGTCGATTATCGGGTCCATCGCATCGGACGGTCGGGGGCGATTCATCTCGACCGTTCGGATGCGATGGACCCGCGATCGAACGGCCCACGTCGCGGCCGCACCTGCCGTTCGCCGCACGCAATCATTTTCATATATACTAATATATATTGATAGCGAACGCAATCATTTCTCATATATATATGACGAACGCAATCATTTTCATATATATATGGCGAACGTACATGCATTTTCATATCACACCTTTCTAAAAGATAAAAGAGACCCTCATAGAAGAGAAATTCAATCCCTATTTATTTTATTTTTAAAATTGAAATGCCTCTGGATCTGTCAAAAATCAAAAAGGGTCCTTTTCGTTGCAGAACAAAAAGTTAAAGTAGCAGCCACAGACACGCCATCTTGATTGAAACAATTCTGAACACAATATAAATAAAAATATAATGGTAATAAAAACTAAAAACAAATTGAAACCCAGAACACTTTCCACTCCAACTCCATTCAGAAACACAAGTTTAAAAATAAATCAACAAAAAAAATATAGTTTTAAATATATTTTAAAACCCCAAAAATAGAACAAATAAACAAAACAAAAAAATCCCAATCCATAACAAAAAAAAAGAGCCTTCCAAGCCCAACATGTTTCAAAACACATTTAAAAAATAAAATTTTAAATAAAATGATTTAAATAGAATTGATTAGTGTAAAGCGCATTTAAAAAATCAATTTTATGTACCAAAAGCTTTAATTAATTAAAGCTGCTTTTTTTTAGAATGTGTTTCAAAACATTTTTTAACTTTTTGTTTAATTAAAAATAAAATCATCTTTATTAAATGTTGTTAAACGCCTCCAAAACATAAATCAACTCCATCATTTCAACTCTATAACTCTCAATCCAATCAATCCATAAAAATAAAAATAAAAAACCTTCAACACAATGAGACTTTAGTCACCATATTTTTTCGAAAAGAAATAAAAATCATAACCCCAAAAAAAAAAAAATCTAAAGACCCATCTTCCAACCAATTTTCAAAAATCACATCTTTCAATATCTTTTCCTAAAAAAAAAGAGCTTTTCCATTGATTCTAAACACATAAAACCCAAAATCCGAAACCAAAAACCCAAACTCCAAAAACACCCATTTTGAAACCATCATCCAAAAAACTAATTCCCCAAAAGCTTCATCATTTCCCCCCCAAAAAGAAAACATCTTTATTACCTGAGTAGTCAACACAATGAGCAGAGCACACAAGAAATTCAAGCTCTGCTTATAATAAGCCTTCATAACCGTAATCGCCCCAATCGAATAGGCATCCCCACCACCATAGCTCACACCACAGTTAGCGAAGATGGTGATGATGACGTGCTCCTTCATGTTGAACGGACCCGGATTCAAGGTGAACCCATACCCCAAAAAGCTGTACCTTTTGTTGGGCAGAGTCGACGCCATGAATCGGCCAATGGGGAGGACCCCAATCTGCATGAGAATGGCGGAGATGGTGAGGGGTTGGGTTCGGTAGGTGAAGAAGGTGTTGAGGAACATGAGGAGGACACATGAGGTGATGCCGAGGGACCAGGCGCGGAAGGTCATGACAGGGAGGGTTGGGTCGTCGGTTTCGGGGACGACCAGGGCGACTTCTTCGATGGGTGGGCGGTCGTCGGTTTGGGTTGGGGAGATGGGGGTGGGTGAGTCTGGGTCTTGGTGGGTTTGGGTTTTGGAAGCCATTTTTTGGGTTTTGGAGGTGTTTCAACAATGGTGGTCAGGGAGGGGGGTTTATATATGGGGATTGGGAAGGGAGAAGATGAGGGGAAGATTACGAAAATAGCCCTGTGGGGGAGGGGTAGTTTTTGGGGGGTTTACTGTTTTACCCTTGTTAATTAATTGGTAAGGACTTTTTGGAGTTGTATGTTAAAATTGGATTGTTTAGAAAGTTTTTTTTTTTTTTTGAGTTTTTTTTGTTGTAGTCCAGCCTACATGTTTAAATTGGACTGTTTAGAAAGTTGTCCGATGATAAATACATCATTGAAAAAAAATTATATTTTTTTAAAACTGGATTCATACAGTTTGTTAGAGTGTGTAATTCAAGTGTATATATTTTATTTGATGATGTATATTAGTAAAAAAAATTAAAACAATTATAAACTATTGACGCGACTGTAGATGGGGATATGCCTAACATTATTTTATTTTTTCTTGTTTTTAGAATTATTTATTTTTTTTACACTCAAATAGTAAACTATCTAAAACCAAAGTTCATATACAAATAAAATCCTTCACAACAATTAATCAATTGATTGAAGACTACAATCATTTCAATTTTTTAAAGTATATAATTATCTAATAAAACATATATACTTTTATAAATAAAAAATACATAACTGTGTGAATTAAATGCTTATATTTTTACGTTGCTTGTAATAGAGTACATGCTGTTTTTATAACTTTGTAGTTTATATTTGTAAAAGTGGACTATAAAAAAGACTGAGTTATCAATGCCCATTACCAAAAGAAGAATGGAGCAAATAATTGATTTACATGTTCATTAGAAACAATTGTTCAATTGATTTTATTTTAAGAATATTATTTTTTCTTATTTTATAATAATAAAAATAAATTTTCAGATAATCAGAGTTCCAAACACATTTTGAAAATTTTAGTGTTTGGTTTTCCATTTTGAATTTTATATGTTAAAAGTAAAAAAATGGTTTTGTTAATGAATTTTTTTTAAAAATTATAATTTTCCAAAATGATATAGTGTAAAACTACATTTTTTTATCTATGAAACATAAAATTTCATAAAAAAATATATATACTTCAATAATATTGTACGATGAGCTATAAACAAGAATATATATTACTGTGAAAAAAATTTAAACAATTTAATAATCTAGACCAATTACAAGAGCCCATTTCATTCATATTGATCAAAGTTATTTTTTTTATTACATATTCCCTCTCTTTTTTTCCATGAAGGGGACTGATACTAAATAATATATTTTACCAAAGTTTAATTGACAAAAATAAATAATTGTTGTTGTGTTAAGTGAAAGGGCATTTTGGGAAATGATGAAAATCTGCAAAAGATTTGGGTGGCTAAAAAGGGGCCAATGGAGGGGAGCATGTGCGAGACATGTCAAGGGCCCTACGTGTGTCAAATGTTCTAAAAATCCCGTCTAGGCCCGATTAATCCCCCACTTAGGGTGCGTTTGGTTGCGCGATTGCGTTGCGATTGCGATTACAGGAAGCTGCGTTTGCAATCGCTAAACCAAACAGTTTTGTAATCGCAGTTTTAAAACCAGCGATTGCAAGCAAATAGTGCTCAAAAGCTGCGATTTCAAAAAGCTGAGAAAGTGAGCTTCCTGCGGAATCAGGTTTGTAATCGCAGATTCCTACAGAATCAATTTTGCAATCGCGCAACCAAACGCACCCTTAGACTTAGGTGCGTTTGGTTGCGCGATTGCGCTGCGATTGCGGTTACAAGAAGCTGTGTTTGCAAACGCGCAACCAAACAGTTTTGTAATCGCAGTTTTAAACCCAGCGATTGCAGGCAAATAGTGCCCAAAAGCTGCGATTTCAAATAGCTGAGAAAGTGAGCTTCCTGCAGAATCAGGTTTGCAATCGCAGATTCCTGCAGAATCAATTTTGCAATCACGCAACCAAACGCACCCTTAGGCAGTCTCTACCTGTAACGCTTAGCGTTTAACAACTTTTCTAATTAATCTATATATGACTAATAAGCTATTAAGATAATTTTTATAGTATATATCTATTAATTAATTTTTTTATGCTATCCTTATTATGTTTGTATTATTAATTTAGGTTTTTTATTTTTAAGTCCCCACAGACCATCATATTTAGTGATCGATCTTTCACTTCTTCGTATTTGAATTTTAGTCCCTAGATTTAAAGGATAATTTATTTTTAGTCCCTATCAGATATTAAAAAGAAAATTAAATAATTTACGGATAGGTCCCTCTCAGGGATTAAAAAAAATTATCCTTTAAATCTGGGGACTAAAACCCAAATACGAAAAAGTGAGGGATCGATAACTAAATATGATGGTTTGTAGGGACTTAAAAATAAAAAAACCCTACTAATTTTGTTTTGAATGTTACTATTATTATTTTGTACTCTAAGATTATTATATTTTTAATATTTATATGTATATGTGTTATATTTATTATTATACAAAGTGATTTATTAATCCCCGATTAATATCTGCCTAGCCGATTAATCCCCGATTAATATCTGCCTAGCCAATTAATTCCTAGTCCCTTCTTAACCGCCCGACTAATGCCTAATGCTTTTTACAACATGTGCGAGACCCACTTTGACCGGTCCCACTTCATGACGTGGATGCCACGTGGAGTTTATAATGACATCAGCAAACGGCCAAGCCTCCCTCGTCTCTGTCACCCGTTTCGATCCGGTGCTTTCGTTTGGATATGCATTGTTAATTTAACATTGTTAACTCACATATGTAGAAATTTATTAAGCATATGCTTCGTTAATTTATTTAAACTTATTTACTAAGAGTGAGTTTATTTAATTAAAAAAAGAGAGATATACACTTTTTTTATTAAAACATATACATCATTAGATGTTGTTTATTATTTTTAAAAAATAAAAACATATGTGATCTGTGTTTTAGACTGTAAAAAAGATTGAGTTTAACATTTTCCATAAAAATTAGAACACACTTAAAAATATATATTTTATAGAAATGAAATATATATTTAAATATGTATGAATTTATATGAAAATTAAAAAACTTGGATGAAAATTTAACTCAGGGATGATAATTAAGTTTTTTTGATATTTCAAGGATTCGTATGTCTGTCACAATTTTAGTATGAATTTATATGGGTTTCCCATGTTTGTAGGGACTTAAATGTCTTTAACCCTAAATAATAATTCATATTTCTAATTAAATAAAAATAACACATTATCCTCTTTTTCTCTCTCATGAATTTTGATATTAAATAATGTCCCACATTCAACTTATTTAGGGATATTCCTCTCATTTGTGTTTAATTTTGTGTGATTATTTTATTTTATTTTATTTATTTTATTATTAAATATTTATTAAGTTGGTATTGCGCACTTTATAATTGTGATATAGGTAAATAGAGATTTAAATATATGTATAAAATTGTTAGAAAAGATATTTTGATATTTAAAATAAATGCATTGTTATTTTCTACGTGTGAACGAAACAATCTAATGAAATTTATATTCTTAGTAAAAAGAATCACGGTAAAATCCATGCAAAACATTAGAGCATAGTACCATGTGAAGAAAATGAGGGGCAACGAGAAACTGTTCAAAATTGAGTTGGATCGAATGTAACCCGTCTGAGTTGCACCCTTAATTATAATAATAAATAAAAAAACAGAAAGGAGAGACTAGCTCACTAAAGTAGTGGGATGGTCCCCTAATGGCAAAGAGGACAAAAAAATGAGAAAACTTTAAACAGACATTGTTCCCTTCAAGCAGATATTGGGTCCTTGAATTTCTTCGAAGGAAAATAGTGGGGATAAGCTTCAACTGATTGCTTGATGGATAAAACTGAAAAGCAGGTCTTGTTGTGAGAGAGATTGATGTATTGGAGACCAGCAAGAGTCAATGGTAGGCTATATATAGTCATCCACACATCCATTTCAAACTTTTCAGGCAGTCAAAATCAAATACAACTAAAGAGTGTGTACGTATTAACATATAATATTGTTGTGACCAGAATTTCATATGATTTAAATCTTAGATGGCCTTGGGAATGAGTTTAATTAGCTTTGGAAGATGCCATTTATGCAGAATTCATCAAACTCGTTGTCACATGCCCACAGTGGTCTCAACTTTTACAGAAAGTGAAAAAACTTTCAATTTTTCTGGAATCTAACAACAATATATTTTCTAAAAAAATATTTCTAAAAACTTATTTAAATGAAAAGCTATTTTTCAAATTCATTTCCAAACGCAACGTATTCTTCAACATGCATGTAAAGTGATGGTGATGTCAAATAGTGAAAAAAAAAATTAAAACATTTCTTTAAGGGCATGTTTGTGTATTATCTTAAAGGGAATGGTTTGGACAAGTTAATTGAGGGGGTATAAGAAGTACTTTGACGAATAATTCATGAATTTTTTATGAATAAATCACTTGTGATTTGCAAATAAATCTAAAACTTATTTTTTATATTGTTTTACCTATTTCATTTTTACTGTTCATTTATTTATCCCTAAAATCTTCCTAACTTAATTTTGATTAATTTACCTTTTTTTTAATCTTGAATTTGATAAATTTTTTTTTGATAGAACCAGTCACAAAACAACCATAAGTAAAACCATCAATAAATAGACAATTTATATACTTAGAGATAAAGTGCATGTAAACTATATGGCCCGTTTGGATTGAGGAATTGAGTTATTCTGGATAGATAACTATATCAGTATAGATAATAATTCTACATGAATAAGAGATTTTCTATTTGATTGTGTTTTTTTATTCTCATTGAAAACGCAAGAATAAATGTTGAGTTGTTTAGTTAATAAAGAATAAAATATAAATAAGATGTAAAAAGTTGATTTGACATGTGGGCCTCATTGATGTATAAGAGGTGTTGATAGATGATATGATGTGATGATGTGTAAAAAGTTGATTTGACGTATGGCCCATGGGAATAGATAAAGTAAGTATAACTTATCCTAGGGGTTACTTAGAATTGTTATAATCTCTTATACTCGTTTAAACTGGCTTAGTAATATCAAGTTATACTCTGCAAACAAACAGCCATTTTCCCTATCCATTCTTATACCACCCTTATACCACATTTATTCCGCCTTAACCCGCTTCCTAAACGGGGGGGCTATAAGACTATATAAATTACAAGGATAAATATGCAGTTTAATGATATAAAACATGTGTACAATATATGCTTTTAAAAATATTTATAAATAAGCGAATAAGTCTGTTGAAACATATTCTAAAATATCTCGACCTAGATTGCAATTAAGAAATCAAACAATGAAATACTCCAAGCATTAATAAACTTAATAGAAATTGAACCACTTTTTGGCAGGTGGATGTATCATTATTTAGTGAAAGATCCTAGATTTAAGTCTTACTTCTGTCAATTTAAAAAAATTCGAAACACTTACACTAAAAAAAAATGCTCACAGAGGAGCTGAGCCATGTAATAAGGGGATGATTTCCAAGATCTTGTAGGCTCCATTTCTATTGAAGTAGAGGACATGTGCATGAGGATGTGTAATACATAGGTCAATGCCACTCAACATGCCACTGTTGCATTGGATGATGTATCTATATTCCCACTGAGATACAGTCTGACAAATCTCACTTTTTGGCAGCCCATGATTTTAAAAAAGGGCAAAGGGACATATGTCCTGTGATTCTTTAGGAATGTGAGGTCTTGTTTTCAGCCTTTTAATGAGATTTGAGTGCCTAAAATTCATGCAACTTTTTGTTGAACTTTATGGTAGAGGATCAAAAGCATGGTTGTGGGGAGAGCCAAATTTGGTTGAAATGTGAGATAATTTGCATTCGAGTACTGATTTGACAATGTACATTAATTTAGAAGGATAATGTTACGAATGAAGCTGCATGTAGTTCTTAACACATGATGAGTCATCAGACCTTTGATGCAAATATGGGTTAGAATTATTGATCTCTATTTACCTTTGATAAAAAAAATATATTATTTTTTTAGTAGGTTTAAAGAGTATACATCAGCTATGAAGGTAGATTGCGACATAACAACTAGTCTTTTTCAATTAGATAATATTAATTTGATTTTGACATTAGTTGTGCTATTATATCTTTTAAGACGATACTGATTATTTAATTAACAATGTGCAATAGTGCTAGTACTAATTAACCTTTCCGTTTTGTGAATTTTCCATTCTCATTGCAAATTAAAAAGGGATCATGCATCAAAATTAATTAATGTTTGAAAGTTAGAATCTTAAACTACTTATTTCGATCCAATAACTCAAGTTGGGTTTACTTACATCTCACATATAATAATGTATGGATGTCGATGATTCAGTTATTCATATAGTCTCAATTTCCCCCTTTATCCTAGAATATAGGAGGTCATATGAGTATATAATAAACTAGGAAAATATAAAAAGATATACGCGCCTTCAATTAATTTGAGTGTATATATATGTGTTTCACTGTTTTATTTTGTTAAGATTATATACTTTGTAAACCGAGTTTTAAAAAAGTCGGCTAGCACTCCCCTCTCCGTTAAGGATGACTGAGGGCGCCAATCTAAAATTACATATTTCAATAGATAATATATTTTTTAAAATATTAGAAACACGTTGGATTGTAAAAAATGACTGCATGAATGGCTTCCCTGATATTTTCCTTGTCGAACTGGATCTCACATTTGTTAAAATTGTTGGTCACAAACATTGTTTAATTGCTAATACAACAACTTGTATGATTAGCGAGAAAAATATTTTTACTATTTCTACATACCAATTTTTATTTATTTATTTGATAGGTGTCTTTTTTTTTTAATTTTATTTTTTCAAGTTAAACTTATTTCTATAAGCAAGAAAAGACTCAAACTCAAACCCCCGACTGTTAATATATCAGTCTTGTATACAAAATTTTCAATTATTATAAGATAATAACTAGGTCATATCTGAATCTTTAATTCCCAATAGCACATATGCCTTTCCATTATTTTTCTTTACATTTTTTTAATATACACTCTCCATTTATTAATATATGATGTTATAAAAAGTACATTTTACAATTAGTGGCTAATAAAATGATCCTGAGATATAATAAATGAATCAATCAACATAGACTTGAAATAGTGGCTAATAAATGATCCTGAGATATAATAAAAGAATCAGTTAAATAATTTTTTACAATAAACACCATGTTTGTAACACTGTCAATTATAATAAATTAATAAACTTGAATGTATATGAGCAAAGAAAATTTTTGGATCACAGGTCAATATTTGGTAGAAATATGATACATCTAGTATTAAAAATTGTTATAAAAATCATCTAAAACTGTCATATACTTTGATAATTTTTTGTGTTTATAAATACATATAACCTCCAAAGAAATATATGACCCGAAAGTGACTGAGGCTAATTTTTAGAGTTCTCAACATAGTATGTGCCCTTTTTTTAAAATATAAATAAAAATACTAATAAAACCTGTCCACAACTGCATGGATGGATTAATGCCCTAGCTATGATTCTCCAATGATAGTGCACTAACAACCTACACAATATAAACAACCAGAAAAACAAAGATCATAAATTTTTTATTGGGTCCATCGAATATTTGAAAAGTACAGGCTCCATCTCCCTGCTAGTCAATGTGGGTACTGTCTACTGTGGGGATGATATGTGGCTTTCTGTCAACCCTTCTTTTCATCTCCATCTCCATCTCCATCTCCATCTCCATCAGCCCTTCATGTCACAACATCAAATATGGGTTGCCAAAAAAAAAAAAGTGAAAGGAGATCTTCGTTTTCAGAGGATCCTAAGTGTAGGTTGGTCAGATTTATTGGTGGCTGTTTGGATGTCTAGATAAGCACCTTCTGTAACAACCAATACTTCTTTTTTTTTTTGAGATAAAACGGTAGGCATTCGCCCTCCCATCAAGAAAAGAACCAAGTCCAAAATAAAAAAAAGAAAGTGATTAGAATAAAGAACAGGGATGAAATCCAAGAAGAAGAGATAATTCTACTAAGAAATCATCCCACGCAAAAAAAACAAACTACCATCATTGGTTCTGGATATGGGATCCAGTTAGTTTTGGATTACATTGATCTATTTGTAAATTTTTAATCAGGAATTGACACGTTGCTTAAATGATCATAAAACATCATATGTTAAACATGCATGTGAAGTGACATGTGTCAGTTAGATGTAACACTGATTGAATCTCATCCCTTGATCATATATATACAGACCTAATAAAAGAGACGTGGACTAGAACATTCTTTTAGTTGGAAAAATGAAATGGAATTTGACATTTAAAACTTCAAAATGAGACTACAATTAGAATTTGGGAGATAATATGAGATGTGTCATCTTACATAATACGAAGGAATGTCAAATTATCGATGACAATTTGGCATTCCTTCAGATAATTCGATAATTATGTGATCCTTCAAATTATGTCAGTTAGGTGAGATGAGATCCTTCAAATTATGTGAAGGAATGCCAAATTATGACACTTTGAGATGTGTCAGTTATGTGAGATGAGACTACAAGTAGAACTTTGGGCGATACAAGTAGCCTGACCACTCAGTCACAACTACATATACATTATGTCTAAATGAATTGTCATAATTTAATGTTTTGCAAAGGTAAGATATATATAAATGATTTTCTTGTGAAAACAATTCATTAAATATTTCCGATCAAGCTACATAGATAAAGTATATACCCTCAAAATGTCAACATATACGTGAACTCTGATGGCGTTTCCAGGGGTGGGCTTTTCTGGGATTAGGTTGCATGATCCAACCCATGAATTCCCTCCACTACTGAAATTATTATCCACAGGAAATTTTGTTTTTGTTTTTTTAAATGATACGCCATCCAATTGAAGTACATATTGTTATATGAAATGAAATATATACTGAAATACAATTGTATTTTTTTTCGGTTTGAAAAAATAATTTTTTTTGTCATATATTATGACCACATACACTTTGATGACACGGTATACTGTGCTATCATAGTGTATGGAGCTGCAGACGAGACTAAAATATTGAATAATATCAACGCTTTTAAAAAAAAAAAGATTGGCACCCCTTGGGGTTTGATCCCTGAGTCTCCTTTATGGAGAAGGGATATATACTAGCCGACATTCCCAAAGTTTGGTTCGCATAACCAAGAAATTGTTATGGAAAATAATATGTTCAACCCCGTTTGCAACACGTTTAAATTTTTTTTCCCTAAAATATAAATGTAGATAATAAAATACATTCTTTATAAAAAAAATGATACATATACTCATATAAATTGAATATATTATTTTTACATTTTTCATAATGTAGTATATAGTGTGATAATGCAAATATACTGCATTAGGCGATTTCATACACTGTGTTGGTGACTTGACGACTACAAATGGGGTTGTAAAATGAACTGAGCCGTATCAGTGCCTAGTTACCCAATTGTTACACTCAGTCCTTTTTGCATCCTCATTTGCGGTCTGAACACGTGCCCATGTTTCAATTTTTTTCAAACAAATTCTTTTATGAAAAATGGATTACAAAATTGCATAAATTGAATACATATATATTTTTCTATTTTTAAATATAAAATGCATATTGACATAATAAAGTATATACTGCGTTCAGATATTTCATATACTGCATTAATGACAATGGGACCGCAAAGCATAGACCGAGTGTATCAAAGCCCTAACCACAAGGGTCATACCCATTATTTACACATACCCCCCCCCCCCCCCCCCCCTTTAAGTATAACTATGGGAATATTTATTTTAAAAGGGATAAAAATAAAATTAATGTCCGAGTTTTAGTATAAGAAAAATAAAATGAAAGAAAAAAACACAATAGAAGGGGCGGGGTGGATGACCCTCATCAAACACTCCAATGAACAAACAAGAATCGGATAGGTAAGATATCTACATGATCCCGCAACACAACCCTCTACTCCGTGAAGCTCAAAACATCGTGGCCACATATTTTCCCCTTAATATATTATATTTTCTTATAAAATACATAACTTAATTCATAACAAATATACATAATTTGTTTTTTGACATTTTATTACATGTATATGTTCAGATAAACTTTTCTTATTTAAGACTTCACTTTTGTATTTATAAATAAGGCCTTTTTTTATTCTTATAACATATAATAAAATTTATTCCTTAATTTAACATGGTATGAAAGCCACCATCTTAAAAAATATATCTCGGGCATGGAGGAGACCGAGCTCAAGTCCATGCCAGGCCCAAATAAAATATTAAATCCGGAGTCCTCACCCTAGGACTGAAGGACTTCAGACCTGGGCCGATCGAGTTTCGGGCCAGCTTAATTTTATAATTTTCATTATATCTTTCTTATTTTTTAAAATATTAATTTAAGATAAAATTATTACATGATGTAAAAAATTTAATTTAATTTGAGAAAGATACATTGTAAAATAATTTGGTTGTTAGTTGTCAAGTTCATTAATTGTCTCATAGATTTTTATTATGAAAAAAATAAAATAAATAAATTTAAACAACTCTTATATAAACTTAAGAGCCTCTGGGCGGGCCTCAGGCTTGGGTTTGGTGTCCAATTTTTTTGTGGATTAGGAAAATGCAAGAAGAAGATGCGCATTCAATTCATACATAATTCATCACACAAGTTACTATTAAAAAAAAAGTGTGTAATAATATGTATTCAGGAAAATAAAGAAACTGACCACCAAATTGGTCAATTGGCTTGGTGTCAAGTAATTACGTATCATGATAACAGAACATAATAAGAAAGCAGAGAAGATGATGTGTTGGGTGTTGTTGACAAAATAAAAAATATGGATCTCTCATTAGAAAACAAAATATGCATGTTGGGCATGCATTTTATCTGATAGGAACTTTGATCCAACCATTGGCAAAGGCAATGGCCAAGATGACAAAGGGAGTGGACATCCCAAAGATGATGATGTATGGTAGTGGTGTCTTCATTGGATTCTCCCCTTCCCTTTCCCCTGCTGTCTGCCAATACCTGCAATTTTAGCCAAAAAAAAAATTATATGAAATGTTTTAATTATGTGATTAGGAGATGAGTGGACATCATCGTTAGATTTTAGATCTTATGTTGATAATTTTGTTTAGTAGGTAATATTTTTATTCTGATAAAATCTATGTAGCAGTAAGATTTAAATCAAAGGCTTCTAAGTGAAATGAGGTATCTCAATCTAACAAGATATATATCTCATTGAATTTTTTTCACAAATTTTAAAAATTAGTTCATACAAATCATTAGCATAAATACTTTATATTTTATAACAGTTTATAATTTTCTAGATGAGATTAATAAAAATCAAACGGATTGTAGACATGGCTCAATGTCTAACATTTTCTAAGTTAAAATGATACATGCTATGTATTGAAAATCTTAGCAGATCTTTTATCTTTCAAGAGTGTGTGTGTATATATATATACACCTTTATCATTTTAACTGCTTCATAAACATTAAAGAGGGAAAATATGAGACTGATAATCAGTCAATCTGCACCATTTATTTAACATGTTAAAAAAATTTAGATTCTGTTTAAGCAGATAAATTTTTAGTGTTTTTTAAGTTGAGAACAACCAATACACTTTCATAGATCACAAAAAAAATAATATGCCATATAAAAAATTAGATATTCTTTTAGATTAAAAATTCTTTTATTTCAATGCAATGAATCTAATGTAGCAAAAAAAAGAAAAGAAAAAGAAACAAGGCCCCATTAAACAGATATGAAGAGAATCTCACTCTTCTGGTTCTTGTTCTCTGGTGATGAACTTCTTCTTAGTAGTCTTTGCATCTCCTTCTCCACCTTCACAAACAACCTACACACATAAGTCTCTCACCAAAATGAATTCAATCAAACAATAAAAACATAAAGTTCCACCAAATGTTCACTAGAAGTACCTAATTTGGCATAAATTTTGGTATGGTTTCTCTTAGGCAAAAGAGTTGGTTTGCAAAAGAGAGGGAAGGCTGGGTTTGGGATGAAGGTGGAGGAGATGGATGGGAGGGAGAGAGTTGATTTTGCCATTTTGTTTTAAATCTTTTTTTGAATTCCTTTAGTTATGCCTTTTTTTGAGGCATGGTTTTGTACCACATATCTCACATCTTATACCTTTGGATGTATGGATAAGGGTGGTTGGGCAAGACAAGATTTTTTGGTACGGATTGATGATAAGGTTGTGATTATTTTTTTTTTAGAAAAAATTTCTTCTGCTGTTAAAGGCCCAAAGAAAAGGCAGCTGCAAAAATTAATTGGGAAATGTTAAGTCTCTGGTTTTTATTTTTTGAAAAATAGTAAACATAATCTTATAGTAAATAAAATATATATTCTAATGCATTGTTTAATTCATTTATATATGGGCGCCGATATTTCCACCCACCGAGTTCTTTTACCCACCCCTTTAAAAAAATAAAAAATGTGATTTTTTTAAGAGGTAAACACATCCCGATCTATTTGACTTTGTAAAGTCATCCATTATGTCATAGGTCGACATCACAGAGTCGAACCGGTCACAGAGACGTAAGGCCCTTTTTGCAACCCATTCGACTTTGTGTAGTCGTCAGTTATATACTCCGTTCGACATCACAGAGTCGAATAGATTATAAAAACCTAAGACTCTCATTTTACCCATTTGACTTGGTAAAATCATCAATTATGCAGTGTTTTAAAACTCAACCTCACATGCCTGGTTGAATTAGTTAAACATTCACCCGCTTTAAATTCCAGTTCGGTTTATCCATATAACCCGATGAGATAACAAATTAGTAAAACTCAATCAACCCACCGATTGAACTAACAGTTTTAATAAACCAGTTTAGGGTTGATTATATGGAATGGTTCTTTATTCATAGAAATTGTGATTAATCACTTGTTAAAATATGAAATGTAATACAAAGTTTAGATTTTATATACTGAAATCATGTTATGATATTAAGTAAAACTTTTATGCAAAGATTTTCTAAAATATTTTATATTTTTATTTAGTAATGATAATTAAAAAAAATTATTATATTATAATTATGTCACGGTTCAAATCCGGTTGACCCAACAGTTGAACCAATAACTTTTGACTCGTTTATTTTTCTGATTCATTGAATGATTCGATTTTTAAAACATTGTCATTATGTCACAGGTTGACATCACATAGTCAAACTGGTCCCAGAGACCAAAGGGTCACAAAGAGATATCCATACACTACATCAAGTGATATGCCTTTCATGATACTGAACAACGCACCATTGTTTGAAGATATCATTTTATTGAGAATGTCATAATACGTGAACACATTGTTCAAAACACAAAGTCGAATGGGTCATAGAGAGAGTCTTAGGTCTCTGTGATCAATTCGACTCTGTGATGTCGACCTGTGAAATAATGAACAATTTCACAAAGTCGAATGGATCACAGAGAGGGCATTATGTTTCTGTGACCTGTTCGACTATATGATGTCATCCAGAGCATATAATTGATGACTACACAAAGTCGAATGGATCACAGAGATGATTTTAGTTCTCTGTGATCAGTTCGACTCTGTGATGTCAACATGTGACATATTGGACGACTTTACAAAGTCGAATGGTTCGGGGTGGGCTCACTCCTTAAAAAATCATATTTTGATTTTTTGAGAGGGGTGGGGTGAATAGCTGTGTGGGTGAGAATATCAGTGCCCTTTATATATAGATATGTAAAAATTTTTCTATAAAGATATATATTTCGTTACTTTAAGTGTAAGTACCTAAAGAAACATATCAGATTGTAAATGAGGTTGTAAAATTGGTTGAGTGTGACATAACTCACAAATTGTAGTAAACTTTGTACATAAGGTGTTATTTAAAGGATCACTATAACACTCAGTCTGTGGGACAGTCTATATACCTTGATAGTCATTTAACAAGGTATATACCTTTTTAAACGAGGTATCTATATCGTCGGTAATTTTTATATTTTTCATTTAATGAGTCCATACAATACATCATATCGTGAAGATATATATACATACTGTATATCTCATTAAATAACACTTACTAATTTTTAAAAATCAAAACATGTATATGTATCAAGGAAAATGGACGGTTGAGTTTTCCCGGGTGAGATTTGTTTAGGAAAATTCTTTTGTTAGGTCATAAGTTGGGTGCTACAAATTTTGAAGGCAAATCTTGATTAATTCTGAATTCTTGTTTAGTTAGCCTAAATGCACCATCATAGTTATGTTTATAATGCTAATTAAAATAGTTTTAAAATTATTCATTAAAATGTCATGAGTTTATTTCTTTCAAAACAACCTTATGCATAGTTTTCTCATAAAATTAATCTCTCTTAACATTAACAAGGAAAATACCAAATAAATAAAAGAAATATCTTGCTCATTTCCTCTCGTGTTCACGGAAAGCAGTTTTGACTCTAACTATCAAGCGTGGTAAATCGGAGTTTAATTTCATCAAATTAAATATATGACAAATAACAATATGATATTAACACATGCATCATTAACTGACAATAACAAAATGAGCTCAAAGCAATGATAGAAATAGAAATTATAAACAATATTTATTGAAAATGCTAACATGATATTATATTTTATACATAGCAATATAAGCATGAATTATGAAAATTAATATTCCACATCACTTCAGCTACTGAGTATTTTGAACTCTTGTGATACTTGTTTTGATGTCTATGTAGATATGATAATGGGAGGATGCCCACATCCACATACAAATAGTGTGTACCTACAAATATTTTGGATACAGAATATAATATAAGCTCCTAAGCTTTCCACCAACCAAAAAAATAAAAATAAAAATAAAAATAAAGAAATAAGAGATAACGTGGATGAAAGAAAACATATATAGTTATAATAAAATTATGAAATTATAATGTTTAATACACCACAAACTTTTTGGACTGTTTGCTCAATTTTAAAATATTCATTTCATTTTATGTGTGAAATATATAGTGGACTCACCATTTAAATGATGTGACCTACTAAAAAATGATGGAAATCCATTAATAATGATGCCTCAGAATGAAAACTAATTAGCAAAAGTGACTTCTGAATAGATTACCCAAACTGTTTGGGGCCACCTTAAAAAAAAAAATTTATTAATAGAAAAATGTTATAGTTGATCCATTTTATAGTCAATTATCACAATCCCACTTCCACTGCTCAGAAGCACTTCAATTCCTCAACAGATTTCCCCCACTAATGGCATTCTCAAATCCCACTTAGAACTTTTAAATAAAATGCATGCCTTTTAATTGACCCAATTGCATTTCCAATGAATGCTTCCATCCATCCAAAGACACCAATTTTGAATTGTCTTCCTCTTAACCACTAAGTAGGCACTAAATAATAATTTTTTTTTGGATAATCTCATACACTAGTACAGTTGATGAAAACTCTGAACAACACAAAAGTATGGAGGGAATTCATTATGCAAATACATTCACAATTCAAAAATAAAGATTTTTGAACATCATGTGAGGGATGGCTTTTTCATACTCATGGTTTTCTCTTTTAAGATGTGCAATTTTTAATTTCTTACTATATTATTTGCATAGAATGAAATCCTGAAATTATAGAGAAAGATTATATTGGATGATCAATTGTTCACTTTCTAACATCTACTTTTTGTTTCATCCATGTGACATCATCTATCACTAGTTAAAACTATTACCCCTATTTGGATAGCGGAATTGAGTTATTCTGGATAGATAACTATGCCAGTATAGATAATAAATCTACAGAATAAGAAATTTTATGTTTGGTTGTGTTTTTTTTTTCTCATTGGGAAACGTAAGAATAAATATTGAGTTGTTTGATTGATAAATAATAAAATATAAATAAAGTGTAAAAAAGTTGATTTGACATGTGAGCCATTTGATGTATAAGATGTGTTGATAGTTGATTTGATGTGATAAGGTGTAAAAAGTTGATTTGACATGTGGGCCCATGGGAATAGATAAAGTGAGTATAGTTTATCCTAGGGGTTACTTAGAATTGTTATACTCGTTTAAACTGGCTTAATAATACCAAGTTATACCCTGCAAACAAACAATCATTTTCATTATCCATTCTTATACCATCCTTATACTACCTTTATACTCGTTTATTCTGCTATCCAAACGGGACAGAGTTCACATGTATATTCTGACACTTGTAAATTAACATGCAAAGCTGTTCAACATGTGCTAAAACATGACGCTTCTAACAATATATTTGATCCCACTCTCATCAAACTTCTCATTCTCTTTGTTTGTTTCATTAGACTCTCTTCATCAATGGCAGATAAGGTGAGCTAGAATTCAATATCTTTCAATATTATTGTTAGTCTTCTCTTTATAATACCAATTCCATAACTTCGGTTTAGGTTGATTAAATTTATTTCCTAATAAAATCCATGTAATGATGTAAGCATTACAATTCTTGTAAATCAAATAGTGTACCTACAAACATTTTGGATAAAGAAAATAATATAAGCTCCTAAGCTTTCCACCAACCAAAAAAAAGAAGAAGAAATCAGAGATAAGAGATAAGGTGGATGAAAGAAAACATAGTTATAATAAAATGATGAAATTATAATGTTTAATACACCACAAACTTTTTGTACTGTTTACATGCTCAATTTTAAAATATTCATTTCATTTTATGTGTGAAATCTATAGTGGACTCATCATTTAAACGATGTGACCTACTAAAAAATGATGGAAATCCATTAATAATGATGCCTCATAATGAAAACTAATTAGCAAAAGTGACTTCTGAATAGATTACCCAAACTGTTTGGGGCCACCTTAAAAAAATATTTATTAATAGAAAAATGTTATTGGTGAAATATCATTAACATTGTTTATGGGAAAGGTTTGAAATGAATATGATTGGTGAAATAAACCTATTAATACGTGGATGAAAAAAAAAGGAATACCATACAATAAGCCTATAACATACAGTGAATTTTTTAGTTCAGTAACAGATTGCCAAAAAAAAAAGCCCATAAAACAAAGTCAGAGCCTCTAATCCCAAACATTGCAAATCCTACATCTCAATATTGGAGGATACTGTCTAAAAGAACATTGATGGCAGGGATAACTTACCGCCACTACAACCGGGATACACATTACTTTTTGTTCATCTTTCCAAGTAACCAATTGAGCTGCAAACAAAAAAAAAAACATCATGTAAATTACTAACACCAGAAAAAAAAATCAAAGCAGAAAAAGGAATGATTAACACATACACGTATGAGTGTAATGTACCAAAACAAAAAAAACTATCAACACCACATCTAATATCTTCATCATAAAGTGTAAACGACTTAACAAAGACATAGAAGTAACACATGCATGTAACTGTAGACACAATGTGAAACAATGTTACATGGGCAAAAAGGCAATTACAGCCCAATGAGTTGAATTAATTCAATGAATTCATTTATATAATGTTTAAAAAGTATTTCTAACAAGTATATATCCCATTATCGTAAGTAGAGATGATAAACGAGGTATATCAAAACTCTCAATGTGATAAAATAGACTGAGTGTAACCGTTGTTTCAGAGATATATGAAATTATATTTAAGACTGTAAATTTGATCTTGTTATTTGACCAGACCAGACCCGACCCGACCCGACCCGACCCGGCCCGAGAGAACTGGTATCCCCTGCGCTTGCCTCTCCTCCAGTATACCAACAAAAAAATATCCAAAAGAAGGGAGAGAATCACTAACAATATCCACACTTCACACACTTTGTATATCAAAAACCAAAGCATCAACAACCAAAACCCCCCAAAACAAAATGTCTTCACATTTCATCACATCTCCTTCTCCATCCCCCTCTCCCTCCTCCCACCTCCACCCCCTCTCCAACCCCTCCCAAATCTCCCCCTCTCTCTTCTTCCAGTGGAGACCCAAACCCTCCCAACAGCACCCTCTAAAGTTCACCCCAAAACAAGTCTCCCTCCAAGACCCACCACCCCAAAGCACACCCAAATCCCAAGAACCCAATGACCCACATGAAAAGACCCAGTCTTCATTCAAGAACTCCATCTGGGTCAACCCGAGGAGCCCCAACGCCTCCCGCCTCCTCTCCCGGTCCTCCGACTCCAGGTACGCCTCCCTCTCCCGCCTCGCCGCCTCCCTCGACGCCCAGACGGATGTTTCCGGGGTCCTGGCCTCCTTGGGTCACAACCCATCCGAGCAAGACTTGATTTTGGTGATCAATAACATGGCGAACCCCGAGGCGGCGGTGAACGTCTTGAGGTGGTGTCAGGAGAATTTGGAGCTTCAAAGAGAGGTAATTCTGTACAATGTGACTCTGAAAGTGCTTAGGAAGTGTAAATATTGGGAAAAGGTGGAGTCTTTGTTGAATGATATGATTAGAAGTGTTCGGCCTGATAATGTCACATTTTCGACGGTGATAAGTTGTGCGAGGCAGTGTAACTTGCCTGAGAAGGCGATTGAGTGGTTCGAGAGAATGCCCGAATTCGGGATTGACTCGGATGATATAACCTACTCGGCGATGATCGATGCTTATGGACGGTCCGGGAAGGTGGACATGGCGTTGGGGCTTTATGATCGGGCAAGGAAGGAGCGGTGGAGGCTCGATCCAGTGACGTTCTCAACATTGATTAGGATTTACGGAATGTCGGGGAATTTCGATGGGGCGTTGAATGTCTACGAGGAGATGAAAGCGTTGGGTGTGAAGCCTAATTTGGTTATCTATAACACATTGATGGATGCGATGGGGCGGGCGGGGAGGCCTTGGCATGTGAAGACAATTATAGGGAAATGAGTAATAATGGGTTCTCACCGAATTGGGGTACTTATGCCGCACTCATTAGGACTTATGGTAGAGCGCGCTATGCAGAGGATGCATTGAGTGTGTACAGGGAGATGGTGCAGAAGGGATTGGAGTTGAATGTTGTTCTTTATAATACTCTGTTGGCGATGTGTGCTGATCTTGGTTATGTTGATCAGGCTTTGGAGATTTTCGCACAGATGAAGGGGTCTGATAAGGTTAAGCCGGATAGTTGGACGTACTCTTCACTGATCACTATATATTCTTGTAGTGGGGAAGTCTCCAAAGCAGAAGGGGTGTTGAAGCAGATGGTGGAGGCTGGATTTCAACCCAATATTTTCGTGTTGACATCGCTTATTCAGTGCTACGGGAAAGCGAGCAGGACCAATGATGTTGTGAGGACTTTCGAGTGGCTTTTGGAGTTGGGTATAACGCCCGATGATCGGTTCTGTGGTTGTCTTCTTAACGTGCTGACTCAAACGCCAAAAGAGGATTTGGCGAAGGTGATTCAATGCATTGAGAGGTCAAATTCCATGGTGGGTACTTTGGTGAGGCGCCTTTCAGAGGGAGATACCTTTGAGGGGATGTTTAAGCAAGAAGCGGACGATCTCTTTAAAAATGTTAGCCGTGAAGTGAAGAAAGCTTATTGTAATTGCTTGATTGATTTATGTGTCAACCTTGATCAATTAGAAAGAGCTTGTCAGTTGTTGGAGTTGGGGCTTGAGCTCAAGATATACACAGGAATACAGTCGAAATCATCGACACGGTGGTCTTTGAATCTGAGGAGTCTCTCTCTTGGTGCAGCTCTTACCGCTTTGCATGTGTGGATGAATGACTTGTCAAAAGCAGTAGAGAATGGTGAGGAACTGCCGCCGTTGCTTGGTATAAATACAGGTCACGGGAAGCACAAGTACACGGAGAAGGGTCTATCATCCGTGTTTGAGTCTCATTTGAAAGAAATGGATGCCCCATTTCATGGTGCGCCCGATCAGCCTGGGTGGTTCTTAACAACCAAGGTTGCGGCAAAGTCATGGTTGGAGTCGAGGAGTCCACCCAACCTTGTCGCTGCATGAGCTTTGGAGGTTGAGGTATAAGTCCTTGTTTGCACAAGGATTTACCAATTCCACATGTGAGGGGGAACTCCCTTTTTTATTATTCACATATGGAGAAAATTTTAATGTTTACATATTAGTTGATCTTCCCTTATTTTATGCATATTTTTTGTTATAGTGGGAATGCAATGCTCCTTTGTCATTTTCATCTATCAATTATAAGATATGCTCTATTTTGATTTCACTTATCACTTGACTATCTTTTGCTTCTTCACTTTCATTCCTAAACCATGACACGGACAAACCTTCAATATTATGGGCCTTTGTCAGAAAGGGGAACTTGGTATTTCTGAATGACAAAAGTTTAAGAATGCATTTTTTGACAGAAGCTTAAATGATTGAAAGAAGTTTAAAATTCATTATTTCATTTAGTTAAGAATGCATAATGTCCTGATAAAGAGTTTATCCTAAATATTTAGTAGAATTTGATAGAGAATGGCAGAAGAGAGCCTATTTATATGGAGCAGTAATTTAATTTTTTCTTTATAAAAAAAAGGCATATTGAGTGAAACTGAGGTTTTCAGATCCTGATCTGGTCTCCAAACTAGGCAAATAAAGAGCTGAATGTATACAGAGAAGATGCAAAGTAATTGCCTATATAGTTCTATCATATGTTTTAAAACATATCATGTAGTTAAAATGGGCTCTCTAATTTTTTTTTTCAATAATAATTATTGTTCTTCCATATATTGTCATTAACCTTCATTTGACTTATCTAAATATTAACATTGTCATGAATGAGAGAACTTCATGAATTGCATATATTTTCATCTAAGTAATACATCTGGTAAGTGAGCTCCCACCATGTCTTATCTGAGGGACCTCCCATAAACCAAATAAAAAGATCATAGAGAACATTGGAAAAGAAATATATAGCTCATGTCCTTGGAGAATTTCTATGAAAGGAGCTCCTGAAATGAGATAGTTCTAGTAGAGGCCTGATGAACTGTGTGGTTACGTTATTTTCTGGTAAACTGTGAATGAATGCTGCATATCATGAAACAGGTTTTGTTGGCAGTGAGACAAGATGGTTAGAAGAGGAACTATCTTGTTATACATTAAGAAATTATGTTTGACGAGGATTTCACAGCTCAAAACAATTTCTCTAATGGGATTGTTGGTAAGGAAGTTAGTGGGACTGAAACTCCTAATAGGTTATTTTACAGCATCTGTGTATGGTAGATATAATATCAACAAGTTGTTACAATGTGGTTGCATGTTATCTTAAAGAAAGGATAGTAAGGCAAAGAGTTGTAGAAAGTTCGGTATTTCAATTTCAGTCTTTGAATTAACTGACTGTAATAGTCTTTTAAGATCTGTGAACCAAACCAGGTCACATATGGCTGTCGTTACTCTGATATAATTTTTTTAAAAAAAATGGTGATGCGATGGATTTAATAATAGAAGTTTGTCCAATTTAAATCTATGGTTCCTCTGTGTATTTTGCAATGAATAAATTTAAACACAGACCTTGTTGTAAGTATCCTTAAGATAGAATTCAAAATTTATTGCTATATTAGAATGCCGAATTGAATATGAGGCATCGCCTTCTTGGTATGTGCTAGTCTTTGATTTTCATGTGTGATACTCGTATGTTAATCAGTAGAGCTTCACTTTAGCTTATCATCATATAAAATCAATCTTATCATCTTCTACTTTCTTGAATCTAACATCTGTTCACAGCCAAAGTTCTGCTATTCTTTAAAATAATGTCCTTTTCTGTCTGTCCAGCTCTGTTGAAAGGCCACTCTAAATAAGCAAAAAAACAATATCATCAGATGATTCTCTTTGATATAAATTATAAATCAGGTTAAGCTGAACGGGCATTAGCTGTCAGTCCCTGCTTATACTGGTCCTTGATTGAATTGTGTTGTTTGGAATTCTGGATTTAGTCCTGGATCATGACATAACTGTTCTTGGTTATTAAGCATATGTGCAACAAATTTTTGTATTGGTGAACACATTCAAACCACGGGCATGCAGCCTATATTTTTAAGCATATCTGTGTTGAACAGTTTTGATAGACAAATGGTATCATATGCTTCTCCACATGCTCCCCTATTCATCTTTAGGAGAATTGTTTTTTTATAAGTAAATTGTAGGCATATCTATTTCATTGAAAATAACAAAATATGTAATGTTTGAATGGGTGATGAGAGGAATATAGAGAAAATAAAACAAAATACAAGATAAAAGAGAGCCGTAGGACCGTGAACGACGCTTGGTAGATAAGATATCTGACCGAAGTACTCCAGCAACGCTATTCTACTCTAAAAAACTCCTCACCAACAAAGATGTGAGTCGCCCCGCTAACCCAACACCTCATTTGATAATGTCAAGGTGTGCCTTTTGATTTTTTTTTGTTGAAATATGTTCTTGGTTAAGAAAATAAATTCTTTTATAAACAAATTAAAAAGGAAATACTCATGTGAATTGAGTGTATATATTCTATTTTTTTCATATTGAAATATATAAGAGTGGAGTAAAATATTAGTAACTTAACAACTATAAACGGGATCACAGAAAGGACTGATCTTATGCTATTTTTGGTGGAAGGATGATTTGGATGAATTATTATGATTATATTCTATTATCTTTTGATAGGAAATTTTTTCATATCATTACACTAACAGGTGGATGAATGACGCGTGTCTAGTTAAAAATCATTCATCAATTAAAAATTAAATATGAAAATCACATAAATGCTTCTTGATGAACACGTATCATTCATTACTATGAGATGCCTATCGGAATGTATGGATATGAAAATTTTCACTTCTGATAGCAAAGATGTTATTGTTTTTTCTGTAAAAAAAAGTGGTTTAATTAATCCCAAACCTGACCATCAGCCTTTCGTTAACTGTTTCCAAAGAGAAGCTACAACAAAGTTTCATCACTTTCATGGTATGTCAAATAGCAGTTAAATTAAAAGCACTCAAAACAAAACATAAAACAAAAAAGACTATATAGCACTTTAAAATATGGGATTCTTTATTGCTAGGAAATCCCAAACCTGACTTGCAGCCTTTCATAAAATCTTTCCCCGTTTGTATCTTAAATATGACTTATTATTGAATATACAGTTATTCTTGCATAAATGAATATAAATAAAGATAAAATGATTTTGTGTTTGATTGTGTTTTGAATTATTCTTGTTGGGACACGTAATAATAATAAAAATTTGTTTGGATAAAATGTGAATAAAGTGTGGATAAGAATTTATAAAAAATGAAAAAATAATTATAGTTGATTTGACATGTAATTTATTAGAGATTATGACATTTGATTTAACAGTGAGCCCACATATTCTTTGGATAGAATAACTTGGAATAACTTTAATTCCACGGGTTGGTTGGAATCCATATACCACTTTATACCAGTTTATTCTAATATAGTTTATCCATAGGTATTCCCTGCATCTAAACAATATAAAATATTTATTCTGTTTTATTCTCACTTATTCCCTTACTATTCCATATCCAAACGGGGGTAAAAGTGCTCAGTGCTTGGATGTGGGTTTGGGCAACTTAGGGGTTTGCTAGAAGCTAAATTCTCCAAATCCACATTGAGACCCAAAAAAAATTGCAGCTTAATTTATGGTTATCTTTTTGAGAAAAAAATAGCAAAATCAAAGTTTTTCTAAAATTAGTATAGAGAAGGCTTTTTATGAATCCAACCTTTGCTTTTTTTTTTAAAGAAGACGGTGTGTTCACTTTAATTTTATTCAAAGAAAGGGGACCTACGAATCAAGCTTTTAACATAACTTTTGAGAAAACCTAAATCTCGTACCCATTTCCACAAGGAAAAAGATACATCAAGCTCCTATTGCAACCTCAATTGCGGTTTATACTATTCTTTTTTTTTAAAAAAAATCATACTCTCTCCCTTTAAAGTATATGCTGTCATATAAAATGATGTATATACTGAGATACAATAGTATATTTTTTTTCAAGTTAAAAAAATGAAAAAAATTTATGTCATATACTATAATAGAAACTATACAATATGATAACGTAATATATATACTACACTATCATAGTGTATCAAGCCACAAACGGGTCTGTAAACAAGGCTGCACGGTACCACCAAATGTTTTCATAGAAGGATAATGTAATAGAAATATTTTAAAGGATATGAGAAACAAAAGATAGAGACCAACAAAGAGAAGAAAAATCAGCAATAGATGAGAAGTCTACTGCCACCCCATAACTCATAAGATTATATTAACCCAAAAAAACTATTTTCTTTTGTTTTGAGATAAAAAGTAGACTTTAAGTAATTAATGTAATACAGGCCCGAAGGTGATGAGAATCGAAAGAGAAAAAAAAAAACAGAACAGCCTAAAACACAAAAAAAGGCGATCCTTCTAAACCATGGAAGTAGCCGAGTTGTATATGTCCAGCTGGTTACGACACCCACATCACTTGTTATTCCTCGTTGTAAAGTCATGCAATATCTCATGTTGATGCAGCGAAGCCTCTAGGTTAGATCTCAATATCTGTAAAACTATAGAGAACAAAATCCAACCCAATCCTCCCCAATACATCTCACTGAGTTGAAATCAAATACATCCAAATAACCTGACACCACGTAATAGATTAAAGATCTGTAAACATTTAAAATTGTCATGCAAAGGTTAACTAACTTGTACACAGATAAAAGCAATCAAGATTTGATTCAATATATCTATACTTCCTTTGAAATTCCAAAGGAAACTATATTAAAAACAGTTTAAAAAGAATCTACCACGTGGGGAAGTTCTAATTCATGCAAACCAACATGAAATTACTTCAGAATTTTCTTTTTCTTTTCTTTTTTTTTTTTTGAAAGGAAACTACTTCAGAAAGTGTTAGTAAAATGTTGCATTCCTGTGTTTCTTTCTGGGCACAGCATGCAGTCATGCATACTGCATGCGCTCCTACATACAATCCTCTTTTATCGAAGCAGTACATGCTTCATTAAATGAAACGAGTGTTTTTTTTAATATCATCCATTGGAGTACATGAACATGCTTTATTTTTCATTACATGAAATATACGCTCTCAATAAATATCAAAACATGTGAGGACTGTAAAAAATACTGCATATAAGACTGACCCTAACATTTTTGCACCTCAAATTGCGTTGTAATGATTTCAGTATTTATTTGGAGGCACTTGTTTGGTATGTCATTTCCCCATAATGTGTGGGCCTTTGTGTAACATAGGTAATGTAGCAAGTTAGCCATTTGAAAGTGGAATAAGAACACTCATGGTAATTCTTGAAACCAGAACCCAATGAAAATTAAAATCTGCCTTGGGTATACTTGCTATAAGATGAATCACATTCACCAGAAGTTCTGCATGAAATGGTCCATAGTAATAGGAAGGAATTGTTTCTACTGTTTAATGTTTTCATACAGAGCTTAGTGTAATCTAATTAATGCATTTTTTCTTAACTGGGTAACCTTTTTGTATGGTTTCTAATTAAAATCAATTATCATTCCAAAGAAATCTCTCTGCACTTTTTGGCTTCCCACATTGTCTTTTTCCTTCTTTTTTTTTGTCCCGTAAAGAGAGAATACTCCCTTTTGGGGAGCAGCAAATTGAAAAGAGACCAATATTTTCATTGTTCACATGATATAATCACAGAGCTACACATCTTAGAAGATTTGGTTCTAATGAGTAGTCCCCACCCAGGGCTTTGTTTCTCATAATTTCTAATTGGACTGTTGTCCACAAAAAACACAGAAGAATTAAATCATAAAGAAACAACAACAACAACAACAAAAATTTAAAAAAAAAATTCAATTCCAAAGAAATAATTACAAATTAGAAATAAATTTGGTATTCGAATGTTTATGGAAAGTTGATTGTTTAGGGATATCTGTTCAAAAAAAGGTACCTAAATGGTATTGTTATTATTTCACATGATGTAGATGTTGAATACTTCAAAGTGTGTGAATTGTCACTATTAATAAAGAGCAGTAAACCAGAAAGCCAGTGGGATATAATACACAGATATTACATTCTTACAAAGATATAAAAGATGAAAATCAATTATGGCCAACTATTAATAAAAAATTCATAACCAACATACCGAATAGTGGTCAAATCTGTCCACTTTTTTTTTTATCCAGGCACAGTTTAATTTCCATCAGCTGATCGTGTTCCCTGCCTCAACCTATTGAGTTGATTGTGCGATCAATAAATCCGATACTGATAGAGTCCCCGATTGATCAACGTCAAGATTCTCAAATTCCTCCATAACAAGCGTGATGTCTTCTTGGCTTATCTTCCCCATCTCCTTCAGTTTATATATCACAAACTCAGCAGCCCTGCCATAACTTAGTCAATCACTAAAATGAATAAAAATTTGATAATGTAATGTTATCCATAGAAAAAAAGGGTAATGATGGGTGAAATGTATTGGAATGTCAATACCAATTCTCTTTAAATATAATTTTTACCACTCAACAAGCAAGAGTAGACTTTTCTATAACAATAAGTCTACGGCTCCGTTTGGAATAAATTTTGGAAAACATTTTTTTCATAGAAGATGTTCTCAACCGGCTTTTTCATCAAAGCTACTTTCAGACAGATTTTTCGTAAAAGTTTGTGTTGACTTTTAATGCATAAAAAACTAGAATATGAAGCCAAAAGCAAAATTTTAAAGAAATTCAGTTTGGAACCGATTATATGAAAACTGATTTTGCACAAGCATAATCAGTTCTACGATTGGTTCCAGATGGGAACTAACTAGGAAAAATTTACTTACTCCACGACTCCATCTTTATCGATATCTGCCGCTTCGAGATCCATGTGTGTCATCCTCCGTCTAAGTACCCACTTGACCAATTGTTGTTGCCTCCACTCAGCATTCAATTCGGTGAGGTAGAGAAAGAACTGGGCTACACATATAGTACTTGTCAAAATCCAAATAATAGCAAAAACTCGCCCTCCTTTGCTCGAGAAGCTCTTATCACCATAACCTAGAGTCGTGATTGTTGAACAAACACAATAGAAGGCATCAATTAAGTCTAGCTTCTCGACCCTCCACAAGACGATTGTTCCAACAACTATAAGCACTAAAAGAAACATGAGGACATAACAAACTTGTATTTAACTTTCTTGGTTTCTAACTCCTTGAGAATCTCAGATGTCCCTAATTTCCTTCTCAGGTGTAGAGCTTTGATTATTAGCACCTCTTGCTTCTCGGCTAGATGATCTGCAGTTTTGCTCAAGAAGAGCGCAACTATGGCCATGCCGAAGAAGACAAAAGCACAAGCAAGAAGCTTTGTGAAAGTGCTGTTTGGGACAAGGTCTCCGTATCCGACAGTAGTCATTGTTACGATACAGAAATACAAGGCATCCAGAATACCGTTGGTTTTCTTACCGCTTATTTGATGCCTTACAATGAAGAAGCATGTAGTGCCGGTTCCCAAATAGATGGCTAGGAATATAATGACTTGTCTAAAACTTGGATGGATTTGTCCAAAGATGAATTTAGAGCCTGGAAATGTAGCATCTGCTTTGGCCGATCCTAGCTGATTGTCTGCCGTGGGACAACTATTTGAACGTCTGTATCTTCTTTTCTTCTGGTTTGTTTGAGTAGGATCCGAACGAGTTGGAAGCAGAGGTTGTTTTGCATCAGTGGAGGCCATTGGTTGGTTCCACGTGAAGATATACAATCGCGTTTCACAGCCCTACACATTGAGGAGATTTATACAAGAAGATAAAATAAGTTCATGTAGTCTGAGAAGCCAGATTGGTTGGTTTTCAACAACCACCTTAAACAAGTTAGTTATTGGTTTTTATTAAAAATAAGCTGATAGAAACCGTGCTGGGGTAAATAAAACGGACGGATTTGACTCACTAAAAGCCAGTTAGCCCATATTTCTGTAAGAAATGCAATGATAGACATAATCATTTGAAGATACAAAGATATGATTCATCTAATTTATTAATTAGAGTCCTCAATGTCTGCCTATTTTTCCATTCATTTAACACAATCAATTACAAGAAATTAATCCATAGAAAAAGTTCAGCAGAATCTACTACTACTAGTAGTAGAAATAATTAATAGATATAGATCAGCAATCATAAAAGTTAGTAGAGATGATGAAAATAAACACAAATTTTACTGAAATGACATGTGGGTATTGTTATTGCAAGATAACCAAGGATAAGCTTAACGGTAACATAAAATTGAAGACAATTTAAATCATAATTAATAATGTTTCTGCAGATATCGCAGGTTAGAACTCCAACTTTAGTGCACTCATGTGCTCTTAAAATTAAAGGAAAATAAGTTTATACAGACACAATTTCCGCATTCAGTAAAGTGGAAGGTAATATATAAAAAGAAAGCAAATAAAAAATGGGAGAATGAATGTCTGGATGATCCAATCAACCTTTCTTTCAGGGATAATGCAACATTTGGAAGCACATTTGGTCGATTGAGCATTTGCAATAATCTAACAGCCCAAGCGTGTTTATAAACGCCCCAAATGGTCACAATTTTTTAGGAACCAAAAAAACAACTTCTAATTATAGGCAAAGAAAAAAAAAGTTTTTCGTAATCTAACAAAATAAAGAGCTCATTTACAGAACATCAAAGAACAATGAGGGAAGTGAAATCTTGAGAATGAAAATGGGAATAAAAATTATACAGTCGAAACAAAAAACGCCACCAATTCAAATTAACTGACCTGATATGCAAATTTCAGGGTGAAATCAATAAACCACTTCAGTTCAGACAAAAGGGAAAGTAAAAGAAACACATATGAACAATAGAGTCATCAAAATGGGAAGAAAAAAAGAACCCAAATAAATGATTTGGTTCATCAAACACCAACAATTAAAAATTCGTAAGAAGGAGAATAAAAAAGTAACTGCCAGCATTGGATCGAGAATTAATGAACCCACATATATAAATTTGTTCCATCATATTATATTTACATATAATAACAGAAATTCATGAACCCATGTAGATAAATCTCTTCATTCATATGATTTTCACAAGCCAATGACCTTGTCATCCAAAATCTGAAAGATTGCAAACCCAAATCACATAATATGACAGAATGAATTAACAAAAAAAAAAAACTTTTGTGCAGTCAATTTACCTTCAAGAACTGGTTAGAATCCAACACAGAAAGAGACTGTTTAGAAGATTTTGAATGAGATTTTAAAGAACCCTTCGAAGGTGTAATAAACAAAACCCAAAGTCCCCTAACTGATTTACACGATTTTAGATCGGCTGATCGGCCAAATTAAGTAAAGACAACACACGCCCTCCCATCTTCGAGTTGTGCACAAAATAGCCTCACGTTACAGCCACAATGACAGAAACATTTATTTTTATCTACCAAAACTCATGTTATTACTGGTAAACATCATTTAATATATGCTTTTGATAAAAATAATATATCATTCAATTTTAAATTATATAAACTTATTTTTAATATTTAATGAGATATATACATAGTTTAATAAGATATATGTTTTATTATACATCTAATAAAGTATATAGGAATGTAGTGCTCATAACAAAAAGGTTTCTCTAGGTTATGGAGGTGGAGCATATTTGGGCGGGCCCCGGGCTGTGGGCCACTCCCACGAAAATAGGAACTAATTCCTGGGCCCCCACCGAGCCCACTGGATGGGTGGGTATCTTACAGCTTTTGTATACCTACTAGAAGATTCAAGCCCGAGTAATAAAACTTAGCTGAACTAATCTACCCTCCTCTATTTTACTAAAATATAAATAAAGGTAATTTTTTGTGCAACTATGAAAAAAAATTTATCCTCTCTAATGGGGGCTATATGCCCACGGCCCACCCCATCAAATGAGAAACCCCTCCTCCCTCTTAACACTTTTGTAAAGCAATCACATGAACCCTTATATGCCCTTCATCATCTCCATCTCCTCCTCCTCCTCCTCCTCCTCCCTCCATTTCAATCTAAGCAAAAGAACATGACAAAAAATACATAACCTAGGGTTCTATGAAAATGAACATTATAATGAGAGTGTGTATACAAATAAAAACCAATAAATGGTGGGTTTCCTTTCTGCCTACCGGAGGTAGATACAGTTGCTTGGTGACTTCACTCAGGCCGCTGCTTGCAAGAACAAGAGAGAGTGATTGTGTGTGAGAGGGTTGGGGGTGGGATCCTACTGTTATGTTTCACCTATTTATTAGGGGGTGGGTTTAGGGATTTCCAAATATTGATGGGGAGGATCCAAAAATAGGGTGAATTTCTCATCAAAGGGTGTGGATGTAACCATTCCCTCTCTAATGAAAATTTGGGTAAACTTGTCCTCTTATATTTGTGAAAGAAAAAAAATAAAGGGAAAAATCCAAATAACCCCCTATAAACTGACTGAAATTCATATAACCCCCTGATTTTTCTGAAATCCATATAACCGCCCGAGTAAAATTTCCATTGATAAATGTTGAATATTTTGTAAATATTTTGTTTAGTTAACCCTGGTTGAAAACAGAATATACTAAAAGCCCCTACAATGTGTTAAAAATATTAAAAAATCTTACAAAATGACGATTTTATCCCTCTAAATAGATTATAAAACCCATTTACAGAAGATTTTCTGCATTATTAATAAATTGTAGGGTTTTTTTGATATACTGTGCTTTCATTCAGGATTAATCATATAAAATATTCATAAAATATTCATCAATTGTCAATGAAAATTTTATTGAGAGGTTATTTGGATTTCAGGGGGGTTATATGGATTTATGGATTTTATGTAAAGTCATGGGGTTATATGTCAGTCGTACGGATTTTTCCCAAAAATAAAAGGCCTCCAATCAGTAAAAGACACATGCCTTGTAGAATCAATGTGTGGAAGGTTCTTCCAAGGAGTCAGAAAACTTATCAAATAGAGGTGCAAACTGAGGATTGATATAGATAGTATCGAGAACGAAACTTAGAAATGAAACTTTCTAAATTACAACTTACAAGAACTAGTCCTCGAACATGAGAACTTTACATGGAACCCAGGCATCATCGACTACAAAAGCCTAATACTGCTGTTATAAATAGTTGTCTCAATTGGAAGCATGCGTTAATGGTTAATTGGAGGCACTTATCAAAGAACTATGGTTATCCATTCCCAGTCAAAAATGTGGTCATAAGCATCTATCATGTTGGGAGGGAGTCTGACATGGCACGCTAAGGATGTGACACGTGATTGACACATGGATGAATTCATTGCTTATAAGAATTACTTATAAGAAATTCATTATAAGTGCACATGACAAGCACCACACAGGTGTCATGACATGATCCAAATCTTAATACTCATGAATCATATTTTTCATGTTTTTATAGATCTCGACAACTTTGATCTAATATGACTCAAATGATTTTTTTTAGATAAAATTAGACTATTTATAAACCATTACTGGTTACATCAAATCAGAATGGAAAGTGGTACAAGAGATTTGCCCCCACCACTTCTAACGAGGGGGGCGAGGGGGGGGATGTTTTATGTTGTCTAATTACTGCAAATGTTTTAGATTTCTTTACAAATTGTTATAATAAATTTTAGTGATGTGGTTATATTTATTGTTATATGAATGGGATGCTATTGCATATGTAGGGTGAATATGACATCCAATTTTAGAACCAAACATTGAATTTTTTTTATATAAATTACTATAAAAAAAATAGATAGTGAAAAATAAATTCATAAAATAATTTAAGTATCGCCCATGCTGGTATTAGTTTTCATATTTCTGAAAATTTGATTCATATAAAATCAGACCGTAGATGAACTTTTAAAACACAACTCCCATATATTGACACCTTTTAGGCGAACTTTTAAACAAAAAATTCATTAAAGTAAATCACAATATATTTTTTATAATTATTTCTAAGAAAAGAATTTTGTGTCCTTAATAAGTAATTATATTTTGGAAAAAATAAATATTTTAATTGATCATTTAATAATCAAATTGAACAAGTATTTTTATGACGCCAATGGTTTAGATTCTTAACTAACATATGTGATGAAGGCTTTAAAAAAAATTTGAAGATCAATAACAGTAATGCACAAATTCTAATCAATTAATAGGTTCCCACATATCCACATGTCAAAGTTGGTGAGATACATTTTCCTTTCAAAGACTTCACTGAGTCACTGGGATCACATCACATACATATGATAATATCTTTGTCCCCCTTGACCAAATCACATGACACATTATTATTGTATCCAAAAAACAAGGGCCACCATCTCAAACTGATCACTCATGGTTTGAAAAATCTGTATCATGTTTCTAAATAATATGTTAACCACTCTGATTGATGTGGAAATATAGGCATGAAAGTATTATATAATCCATAGTTTATTGACCTAAGCCTTAACTCCCAAGGCATATGATCTCCCTCCGTGTGCATCTTTTATGATATTTTATGCATTATGTGGTTATTGACAATTAATTAGTTAATATGAAATAGCTTGGAGTTCAAGAAATCAATATTGAGAATCTACATATATCCAAAGAGACAAATAATCATGTAATTTTCTTTTATAAGTGGATTTATATAATTCATCAAGAGTATATGCATTATTTGATTAAAAATATATGCTTTGTTATATGAGATATACGTCTTATAAATAATTAAAAGCATGTGAATGTTGCACGTGGGGCTATAATTAGGGATACACCAAACCTTACCCATAATTGAATGATAAGGGCCTTGCTAAACGCCCATTTAACTTGTAGAATATGAAATACATTCATTTTGTTACATTGGAATGTGTATTTAAATGTTTCATCCATAAGAGTATATACTTCATACTTGCAACAAGACGTGCTAAATATCATTTGTAGGTAACATTTTCTAATTGATAATGTGAATGCTTGATATTACACTACAAAAAAGGTGATGTATTCAAATTTTTTTCGAGCATATTTATTTAGTTTATAAGATTTTTTTTTTTAGGAGTAGACAAATGTTACCCCGATTTCATTTCAATGGACATTACAGAGTCTGAATGTGTTTATAAGATTTTATTTGCTCTTTAGTTCAAACCAAATTGAGATCAATCTTTATTTTTTGTCAATGAAACTTGTCTACAATTGCCTATAAAAATGGATTACAAAGACTAAATTAGGTTTTTAATGATAGGATCATCAAAAGTATCATGTCTTGCCTTCCAAAAGAGATCATGACCTACATCAGATATTTTTTGAGCTAGGGACCCATTTTGACACAACCAAACATATTTGATGTTGAATTTCCTACAGTACTGCAATATGAAACCATTTATTTTTCATCAACGGATCAGACATTTTGACTCTTCAAAAGAACCAAAGCTTATTAATACGTGTGTGTGTGTGTATAACTTTTGTTTATCATAAAACATCTTATCACCCTAAACATATAACATTTACTTAAGCTTAACAACACGTTATCAATAGAGCTGACAAAGGTTGTCTTAAGCAGAATCTTAATTAGAATATAAAATATTGGTGTCCATCTAAAAATTAAAAAAATATTAGATTATGAAAGTCTTTTTAATAGGTGCAAGTAACCTTTAGCTCACCAGCTCTCTGAGAGAGAATATAACAGATTCCTAATTTTGATGATCAAGATGTCATTGTGGATTCTAATGACAGTTAATATTTGCATTTTCAAATGGTTTAATAACCCTCATTAAAACGATCTAATAGAAAACATTACAATATGAAGGACGACCATACACGCAAATTTTGTTGAGTTTCCATAAACAAAAATAAGGAAAATACTACACTCAATTTTTTTTACAGTCTTGATAACAGTCCGTCCATGTTTTTTTTTTAAATCATATATTTCTTCTAATGAAGTATATACTTTTATGAAAATTCTCCAATAAATTGAATAATATTATTTAATTTATAGAGAATGAGAAAAAATTTCAACGAGATATATATATCATTTCAATAAGTGGAGGGGCTTAACAAGGTATATAACACTACATTTTGAATTATAAAAGAACCGAGTGTAACAACACTAAAAATATATATATATATATTTTATAATTATATGTTTTATAAACATTTGATCTTCTCTCTTTTATTTTTCTAAATTTTCTTCAAATGATTTTGTACTCCCACATCAGAAAATAGATTTCAAATCCTTTTATATATTAGGATCATCATTAATCTTATTAGTCATGACATGTCACATGTACATGTGTCTTATTTATGTATGACCCATGGACTTATAATGAAATTGGCCATCAGCCCATTCATTGACGTTTCCTATATCAGATGAGATGTGCAACTTCCATCTAATCACATTCACATTTCCATAAAATTGGTATTCATAATTATTGAAGTATATATTACATGTGGTGCTGCACGGTGACTATCTTTCCATAATATCATTCAAATTAAGAAATATTGAGGTGACACGAAAAAATATCCACATATATTCATTACAAGATGCGAACACAAGTTTATATTAATTTGTACAAACTTAATTACAAGGTAAAGATATACATAAAGAAAAGGCAAAAGAACATTCCTTGTGAGCCCTCGATTGTAGCAAACTAGTACGGCCAATGTCAATCACCAGATCCACCACATGCATGGATATTTCAAATGATTGAGACTCCAAACTAATTCAAAGTAAAGTAGAAATAGAACTTTATGCACAACACGTGATACAAAAATTTACAAAAAACAAAACCACATCCAAGTCAATGCAGATAGGACTAATGAATCATGACAAGTTGTAGTGTTTCTTCCAATCTCCTTTGCCTCTTCACTTTCTCTATGAACTCATCAAACCTCTTTTTCAACTCTTCTGTACTCAAAGACTCGAGTTCTTCTTCTTCTTCCTTCTCTTCTTTGTCCTCCATCACCACCAACACCTTCTCTATGGACTCATCAAACCTCTTGTTCAACTTTTCTTTACACAAATACTCAAGTTCTTCTCCTTCTTCCTTCTCTTCTTTCTCCTCCACCACGACCAAGTCCCTAGACTCAACACATGTCTCCACTAGTTCCTCTCTATAAACCACAATTGCCTTTGAATAATTGACACTTTCGAGCATCATCGGTGGCGGCTCGTTGTGAAGGCGATCGGAGAACATACCCGATTGCCCGGTGACGAAGAGAAGGATGCAATTGAACAAGATAATCATGGCCTGCCTTGTTGTGAGGTGGTTGATGATATGTGAAACAATGGAGGGTGGTGTGAATCTTTGGATGGTGAAGTAGATGATGAGTGGTGTGTGGAGTGAGAAGAAGAGGAGGATTAGGATTAAGAAGAGGGTTTGCAGTGTTTTCTTCAAAGACTTTGGTTTCTTGGAGTTTGAGGAGGGTTGAAGCTTTTGTTGCTTCATCATTGGATCCATGGCTTCCTAGGCTTAAGGCATGCATGTTTGTCTTGGACATGTATATAAAGGGTGTTGTTTTGGTCCCATATATGTTGATTCTTTAATTGTGACAATTTTTATTGGTGTTGATGGTGACAATTTAAGAAGAGTTTTTTTTTTTTTTTTTGGTAAGGACAATTTAAGAAGAGTTGAATATATTGGTGAAGGGGATTGGAAATTTCAAATGATTAAAGAAAGACCCCAAGTCTTCCCCAACCAACCTATTTAAGTGTAACAACTAACAAGTGAAGTTTTTCTCTTATATTTATATTAGTTCAGTCATTTGCGTGCATTTGAATGTAAAATTGAGACATTAAGATTCTTATATATTGTGTTTCAAACTTAGCTTTTAAAAAACGTTGTTTTATTAATTTTTCAACCACAAGATTTTTTTACATTAAAAAAGAAATATGATGATTTGAAAAGCTAAACATTGAAAATGTGTTTGAATTGAAGTTTGAGAATTTTTAATTTTTCAAATGCAAAATCTACTTAAACTCATATACAAACATGGCCTAAAAGTGATCTAATGCGGTTTCTATTTGAGTACATGTTTCTTTTCCAACCATTGTTATTTTTCGTCTTTAGTTAAATTAAAGTCAATCATATATAAAGCATGTACAATATGCCAATATTTCATAGAATAATTATCGTGGTATATATTATCTTATCTAGGCAAAGAGTCTTCAGATTTTATCTTTTTTTAGTTATCATGGTTTATTAGACGCTTATGCCGGGATTAAAAATCAGAAGACTATGACTAATAATTCATAATTAAGTTTTTAATGAAAAGACCAGACAGCAATAGATCACAAACCATTGAAATGTAACATTTGAAGTACCTCGTGGATGACATGCATGTGACTGATATATATATGTGTGAAAGAAATCGAAAATTATTAGGAGTTAATATTTTAGCAATTCGGTTAGGTCCATGATACATGTACCTAATGCAGCCGAATACCTATTCCAAAACCTATCTTTAATCCAAATCAATTCTGATTGTCCTAACTGTCATCAGTCCTACTCAATGTTATTCTAAACATGTTCATCTTGACCCCCTTACCGTTTAGATTTTGTAATTCGATATTCAGTAATGGAATCGGATAACAAATTACTACCTTCCTAAAAAAAACATGTTCATCTTGAGATGCATGTTTTGCTTCTATTAGGGCTCTGTTTAAAAACTTACTACCCAATTATGTTGATCGACCGATCAAAATCTGATCAGTTGATTATTTGATTTGAATAGCTCATTAACTCGTCTGATGTTAACAATTTTTTCACTCAATGAATCAGTCAATCTTCATCAGGATCACCGATCTAACTCAAATAAAAAATTCTACGTGATCTAGTGCTGATTAAGAAAGTTTAATGATTAAAATATTTTACTCTCCTACATTTTGTTTCACATGATGTTGGATATGATTGTGGTTTTATTCAATTTGTACTGAATTGATATTGAAATGAGTAAGAAATTCAAAATTTCGTGTGATATATATGTTCATTGTTCATGTTTCCTTTATATTAATTTATATGTTAATTAATTAGAAAATATATTTTTGTATTGGAAATTTATATATTTCAAGTGGTGACATGTTTTTTAGTTTGATAATATTATGATAATGATAATGAATTTATTAGTTTATTTATTTGGCCTAAATGTTTTTATCCATTATTTTATTTTATTTTATTTCTTATTTTACATATTTTATTTTTAAAAATATTTTCATATTGGATAGTTAGGAGTTGGGACTTAGGAGACTGTTCATGTTGACATTAAATTTTTAAACAATTGTAGTGTTGTCAGTATTAATTTCCACACCAGACTAAGTCCATAATCAGTGACACTGACCAGATTGTTTGGTTCCACACATATGAGTGTTATTAATGCATTTTGTTTCCTGATATGGTCAACACTCAACACCATGTGAAATGTGAGTGAATTTTTCAACCATTCACACAAACAAAAGTCAGAGAACAGTTAATGTCCATTTGTGGCTCTCCTTTTCCATGTCTTTGGGTATTTTTTCACTGATCCTACAATAAGTCTATTAATTAGATGCTTCTTTTTGTTAACAAGAGTCTCCCCTGTACTAATAATTTCCCCCTAATCTTCTGGTAGAAGAATAAGGAAAATGCGTAATTCCACAGTTTGATTTTTTTTTTTTTGAGAAAATATAGTCCTTTATATATGACTTTTGATAAAGGTTACAAAGTCCTTTATATGTTTAATTATGGATTGTGGTATTATAAAATGACCAAGTAATTGAAAGAGAGCTTTTTTTATGACAAGTACATTGTTTTTTATGTACCATGACACAAACACATGTTAGGAAACCAAAATAACGTACTGATAAACAACTAATAGTGTTACACAATGGTCTATTCTTGAGGAGGTTGGGCTGGACCAGGTGGTCAAGAGTCCAATAGGTGAAATGAGGGGTGAGGTGAAGTTAGGCCAGAACCATAATTTAGTCGAGGGGTGAGGTGAAGTTAGGCCAGAACCATAATTTAGTCGAACATTGCCTAACAAGCTATACAGGTGTCTAATGTTTATATGTGAGGATGTAATACATGTAACACATTTTAAAACCGTGCACTTTAAGTAAAACTGAAAATGCATTAAACAATAATACTTTTCTAAAAGCTTAAATTTTATTATTATCATATGTTCAATGACAAAAGCCAATGGAAAACCCCCCGGGCCCCACATACACATATACACATATTCTAGTTTTATACACATGTTAAATGCATATGGACTGAAATATACAAGATCAACGAAATGTTTATATAATATTGAACCATCCAAAAAACTAATAATTTTATATATTATGTAATAATACATTTTTTCGTATTATAATTAAAAAAATGTAACATATTTTTATCGAATTGAATTTAGTAAATATCTTTATTTTTTATTATTAAAAATTTAATATATTGATATGATTTACTTAAATATAATTTTAAATATTAAAATATATTTATGATTTATTTGATTTGAAATTTTGAATTTGAAAAAATAGTAATTGTTAAACTGGACCATTTTTCTTTAAATAAATAAGTAATAGATACATATCTATCTATCTATATACTAAACAAAAATGTTTTCAAGTGCATGTAATACAATTTTACATCTTTACCCTAATAAATTCATTAAAGTCTATTACTAATATTTATTCTTTTAATCTTATCTTAGTATTTTAAAAATAATATTGAATGAATTGTGGTGATTGTGCAACGTTATCATATTTTTTATTGTTATTATTTTTTATTAAATTAGATTGAGTTAATCATAGAATATAGATAATAAAGAGGTAGGGCTAAACATTGATCTCACTTTTCATCTTCAAATAATCATTTTCGAAAAAAATCTATTTCACTGTCATATCTATCTATCTATCTATATATTAAGCGAAAATGTTTTCAACTGTATGTAATACAATTTTACATCTTTACCCCTAATAAATCTATTAAAGTCTATTATTATCTAAACTAATATTTATTATTTTAATCTTATCTTAGGATTTTAAAGATATAATGAATGAATGGTGGTGATTGTGCCACGTCATCATATTTTTGTTATTACTATTATTATTAGATTAGATTAAAATAATCATAGAATATAGATAATAAAGAGGTAATTTTGAATTAAATATGAGTTTCAACATTTAATCTCACTTTTCATCTATAATCATTTTTGAGAAAGATCTATTTCATGATCATAAGTATACATCGAAGATGAAAAGTTATAAATTTTTAAATAATTTGGGGAATAATTTAATTCTTGTTTTTTTTTTTTTTTTTTGTATCTACATATAATAAAATAATATCATCCATATCCATCAACAAATAATTTCTTTTTGTATATATGCCTATAAAAAATCAAAATATTCATGATAATTTGTTATTTCTAATAATATCATCTATCTGATGCAACTTGGGTTGGTTAGGTTATGTTGGAGCTCAATCCAAACATAACTTGCCCTGATGTCATCCCTAATTCTTCTCCACCATTTTAAGGAGGATCATATGGATAATTTACCATGTGGGATTAACTTAATCACACACCAATTCTACAATGGTAGGTCACAATAGGGGGTCTGAATTTACTAATGCTGTAAAAAAGAAAAAGTTAGGTACTAGTCGAGCGATCGGTGACCGATTGATTAAAGATAGGTGGAGAATATATAATTAGAGATTAATTTTAAAAAAATTAATAAGAAAAATAATACATATACTAAATCTATCATTCGGACTAATACAGATCGGATAAGCCTATATTCATATTCGTATCCGAACGGGATATCCAAAAAAACATTTGTGTCCGACATTGAAAGTAAGTATCTATCCTATCCAAAACTTCAGATTCGACTATGGATAATTATCTGAAATATCCAAAAATTCAAAATGAAAATGGAATGATTAAATATTCAAATATCCAATATCTAAAAATAAAAACCATATATCTAATATGTGAAGTATGTAAAAATATCTAATAATTACCTTGTATAAAATATAAAATTATAAATATAAAATTATAAATAATATGTGAAGTATGTAAAAATATCCCAAAACTCCGATCTCTTCTTCGCCTCGCTCGACGGGATATAAGACTTGTGGACGAGGTCGCGCGGGAGGTGATCAAGTAGAAGAGGAAGCTCCGCAGGTTCTTCCCCTTCTCCAACTCTTCCGACCAGGAGAACCTTCTATCAAGATTCATGGGCTCCATCAACCAACGACGAGGGCGAGGGAGGCGTCGGGTTGGTTGGGGAGAGGTCTTTGCGGAGTTGGTTGGGGAGGAGGAGGAGGAGGTCGTGGGAGGAGGGGAAGGTGAGGGAGATGAAGAGGGGGAGAATCTGCCGAGAGAGGGAGAGAAGAGGAGGGGAAGAGAGTTTGATTGGTGGGGTTAGGAGTTTCGGTGTTTTGAATATATAGATTGGTGGGTTTGGAAATAACAAATATCCACGGTGGTGGGTTAATTAGATGGTGGGATGAGAAAAATAAAGAGTGGGGATAAATAAAGAGTGGGGATAGATTGACCCTATTTGAAAAGCCCAAAAAAAAAAAAAGAGCGGCATCGTTAGGTATATTTGCAATATTTAGGGAGTTATACATAATTTTTTCTTTTTTTTTTTTTTTTTTTTTTTAGGTAATGAACTTTGTATTGGTATTACTTCTGTAGGGATTTTCTTATAAGAAAATTGTTACACTCAGTCTTTTAACGGGCAAAACGGAACATTTTTAAAAAAAAATCACATTCCTCGTTTATGTACTTGTATAAATGGTGAATACGATATCATTTATATAAATGTATTCATTTTCATCATGTAATCATCCATACATGATGTGCATATGAATAAATAAAAAAATGAAACAATTTTCTTAAACCAGCACCCTCATTTCATTTATGTACAATATAATATCTCATGTTATATATACGTAAATAATATAAATAAAATATTAATATTATTAAATAAATTGTTAGTAAAACTTTTTATGAAATTATAAATAAAAGGAATATATCACAAATTAAAATGAGTTTTTTTATATATACATTTCAGCCAATCTTATATTCTCAAAATTCTTCATTTCGAATTTTAAAACCATCCATATTTTTCAAATGGATTAAAAGAGAGCATTATATACAATTTAAACATTTTAAAGGGTATGTTAGAAATAACAAATTTTAGTAATATTTTGATAAAATGTAATTCATAGGGGTATATATATGAAAAAAATCTACTGAAAAAGATATGACTAAAATGTTATCTAATTTATATATTTACATGCACATATATAGATATATTTAGATTTGATAAATATTTTACATTATCTTTTAAATATCTATTACTTACTTTTAAACAATTGATTAATTACTAATAGATATAGTTATTTAAATTTTAAAATTTTAAAATATATAATGGATAAATACATTCTAGATATATACATGGATTATAAGAATTTTCATTTCTTTTTTTATTCTTTAAATAATTGATTAATTATTAATATATATTTATTTAAATTTTAAAATATATAATGGATAAATACATTATAAATATACATGGATTATAATAAATGAAGGAGATTAAAATTAAATGAGCGTATGATATGATAATTGGTTTTCATTTTTTCTATATTTTTAATTTAAATTTAAAATACATAATGGATAAATATATGATAGATATACATGGATTATAATAAACAAAGAGGATTTAAATTACAAAAAATTATAGATGTAATAGTCCGTTTTCATTTTTAATTCAAATATAATACATAATGGATAAATACATGATAGATGATTTGTTGTTTTTTAAACTCAAAATACATTAGGATAAGGATGGATCTGGGATAAAGATGACATTTGTTCTTTTACAATGACTGATTTATCCAAATCCTATTTTATGGGGATTAAGTGCCTTCTAATTAATTAATATGATAACTTTGAATTGAATTCAATTAATCAAACCAAGTATTGGATAGAATGGATTTATTTAAGGGAAAATCGATCTAGCTCCCTGTAAAATTGATAAATCCTCTCATATCCCTATCTTATTAAATAATATTTATTATAATTCCTCTAACTAGCAAGATATGTGGTTAACTCTAACCATGTATGATAAATTACTGTTATACCCTTTTAAAATGTATTTTCTTTGTTAGAAAAAATTGATATAACTCCCTCAAAACTTATGAAAATCGAAAAAAGTCCCTGTGAAATTTAAAAATCGTCTTAACTCCCTGAAATTTTCTTAAAATCACAAAAAATCCATGTGATTATCTAAAAATATATACTGATTTATTTAAATTTTATTAAACAAATTATAGTTTTATAATCAATGTGTTATGCGTTTTATTGCTAGTAATTTTGAGTTAAGAATGTATTTTAGAATATTGATTTGGTTTTTACATTATTTTCTCTACTTATTTTGTAATGGAGTTGATTAAACTTTTTTTTTTTTTTTTTTTTGAGTCTCTGTAACGAGATTAAGGTGAAAATGTTAAAAAATGCCTCAATTTTGTAGATCAAATGAGGTTCGATGAATTTTTTTTTCACATATGAGGAGGACATATTAGAAGATGAGAATGTTAAAAAATGACAGGGGTATTTTTATCTTACAAAAGAACTAAATCTAATTTTATAAAGTTTGTAGGGACTGAATCCAATTTTAGTAAGTTTCTAAGAACCTATTTCAATATACTCTTGACCGGGGACTAAGTTCGTTAACCATATACACTTTATAGAGTCCTGTGATAATTTTCTGATTTTAGAGAGATTTTTTATAATTTCAAGAAGACTTTAAGGAGTTAAAAGAAGATTTTTCCCTTTATTTAAACAACCCATGCAACATTAAAACACATAACTCCAATCCCGTAACGGAGTGAATGAAATATAAAGTTACTTAACCCATTTGGAATTTGGATATAGTCTAATATCTAAAACATCAATCCACTACATGAAAACCCCAGTTATTTTAAATTGGATAAGAATCGTTTTTAAACACTCTTTCTTCTTCTGAGCCACGAATACGTGACTTAACCATAAACAATTCTCGGAGTTTTGATTTACCTAAACCAAAATTTCGGAGGATCCATATCGTTTAAATCTGATAGGTTTGTATACAAAAGTCTGTATAGCAATTTCTGGTGTACAATGCAGAGTATGAAAAATACAGTTTCCCTGTTTTGGTATCTTCCCTGTTTTCTTCCCTCTCTCCCTCGTCTGAGCATATCATATATTGCACCATTTAATAACAAGTCTCCTACCTATATGATTTCTTTGTTTTTCCTCATGTCATATTTTATTTTGATGTCTTCTAAAGTATTTACACTCTCCTACCTGTTCATCTTAAATTGCTAAGATCCCTTCCTACCTATTTATCTCAGGATTTTAGGATAAAATTCATCCTAAAAAAAATTCTATAAATGCCCCGCCTCTCCTATGCACTTAATTATTATTATTATTATTTGAATTTTAGATCTTTGCCTTTTTAGAAAATTATTTTGGTTATGTTTCTATAATAATTAGATTAAAAAATTAAGTTTTTTAATTTTTTTTATGTTTATTTTAAGGGATATGAATGTGTTTTGTTTTTTATATTTTTGAATAATTTAATTGGGGATTGCTTTATGATAAATTAAAGAATTATAATCATTTATTTGGTTTAGGAGGATTTATTAATGCATTGACACGCAAAAAGAGTAAGTTGTTATTATCAATATTTTGATTTTACCTTTGTTATCTAATTAATTTTCTTAAAAAGAGTAGATCTAATATTCTTAAGGTGTTTATTTAAATAACCATTTAAAAGTAATTGTTTGGATTGTTTTTATCTCCAATACCATACATTTTGTTTTTTTCTTTAACAATTTATTTGTGCGAGTAGATAATGTGCACAAACTTTTGACTGACCTTTATATTTTTTTATATTCTATTAGCATAAAAATATTGATGATTCTTCATTTATATATAGTGATTGAACCAATAATATGTATCTAATGCATATCTAAGGAATGTTAATGTTGTTCAAAAATACCAAAATGTCAATGCCCAATTATGCGAAGATTAACAATGTACTAGAGAGTGCTAACAATATATTTGAGTTATTTAACAATGTATTGAGGAATGTTTAGGAGACGAGTATTAACAGTGTACTAAAATAATTGTGTGGGGGACATTTTTGGTATTTTTGAAAAGCATCCTATTGGAATAACCTAAAGATAATTTTTCAGAAATTTAAGAATAATAGATGGTGACCATAAGGGCCTCTAATTAATTTTTTCAAAATATATAGACGTGTATTTATTGATTTATTGAACTGTTATTTAATTGTTATGTAATTATTATTTTTTATTTTTTATACATATTTTAGAATGTTATACTACGTGCATAGGAACTAGTATTATAATAAAAAAAAATCAACCTCAACGACTTAAATACTCACGGTTAGGATATCATAATAGATAGAGATAGATATATTTGTACAGTAAAAAAACCTTTTTTGAGGCGATTTATTTGGGTTTCGTAGTGTGAGCCATTAAAAGCTAGGGTTTTGTTCACCACAGCTTAATGATCAGAATTTGTTTTGGTTATCAAAAGGTTAATCTCTTTCACACATTCTTTCTCTCTCTTTTATTTTATTGAATGCCAAATATTGAATGAGGTTGTTTTTTCTATTGATTTTTTTTTCAAGTTGAAACGAAATATTACTTTTTAATCTACTGATTCCTTGTTTTAGGGTTCAATTCACTTGTGTATACATTTAGGTTTGTCAAGTTCAATCTCTCTCTCTCTCAAGATTGAAAGACAAAAGTGTGTTTTTTAATTGATTGATTTTTAAAATTAAAACAATATGTTTATTTTACACGATTGATGCTTGTTTATTTAGGGATTAATTCACCGGTGAATGAATTTATGTATGTCCCTCGTTTGGAGTGTGACAGAATTATTCGTCAATTTTGTTTGTGTTTTAAATATGTATGAGAGATATACGTTATATTAGCAATGTGTATGAGAATATTTAGTGAGATAATTTTTTTAATATGATTCATGAGGATATCTTTAAGCGTATTCATAACTTATCTAAACATAATTTTCAGGTTTCATTCTCCCTAAAACAAACATATTTTTTTCCTTATTCTCCTCTATTCCACTTTATTCCCGGATCATGTTTCACCCCCCAAACAGGGATCAAGTGCAACCAGACCTTCTCTCTTCTTTTAGTAACCCAAAAATTGGTTCTTGTTAACTCGTGTCATGTATCCAGTTGATATGCTTCAAAATTTGTGGGTGATTGGTAGTTTCTCTTGTTTTTCCAATCAGAAGAAGATAATGGATTCAGTGTTCCCGGAAGAGATCATCCTTGAAATACTGTCATGGCTTCCCGCGAAGTCTCTCTTGAGATTCAAATGCGTGTCCAAATTGTGGCATTCCCTTATTTGTGATCCCCACCTCAGGGAGTTCCACCACCTCCATCACTGCTCGAGAGGTCTCCCCTCCCTCAACATTGCCATGTTTCATTGGAGTGGGCTGATACTCAGATCATACAAGCTTGTTGGAGATCAGATCACTTGCTTGGGACAGAACATGTTCGGCGAGGACCAAGTGGGGTACGCCTCACAAATCATGTCTTGCGAAGGTCTGATATGTTTTGTCTGGGATCCGACATTCCACGTGTGCAACCCGACCACGGGCGAGCTGGAACGGCTTCCAAGGACTTATACGCTCGGTGCTATGGGATTCGGTTTTGGATATGATCCGACGAGAAAGGAGTACAAGGTGGTGAGACCGACACTGTGTTCATATTTTGATAAAATCGGGCCTCGATTCGAGGTGATCACTCTGGGCAGTGACAGTGGTTGGAGAACCATAGAGCAAAGCATTGAACTAGTGAGACCAATAAGGCCTGTTGCGTTGAATGGGGTGATATATTGGATTTCCAAATCCAAATTGTTGGCATTTAATGTGAGTGATGAGAGGATTGGAGCAACCGAGGTTCCCTGCATTTTCAAAGGCAATTTGCCCGACAATGTGATATTGGTGGTGCTGGATGGAAAATTGTGCATAGTGAACAATGTCTATCATGATGACAGAAGGAATAATCAGGTGCATATATGGATGTTGAAGGACAGAACTGGAGGGTTGTGGACCAAGGAATACTGCATCGAGCCGTACCGTTGTGGTATGCCTTGGGAAGTCACTCCAGTATGCATGTGGAGGGAAAAGATTGTATTGCAGCACAAAGGGTACAGGTTTTTCTTTTATGATTCTGAAACCAGAACTTCCAGCGAGTTTCAGAGATTTTGGAATCGTCTTCCATCTCATTTGATTAGCGACTACATGGAAAGCTTGGTCACGGTGCCCAAAACAAAACAAGGAAGAAAAAGGGATTTGAATATTAGTTAACGTCTTCTTGGATTTTTTTTAATTATGTGGGATTACCTTTATTGCTTATATGAATCATGGGTTCATTAACATGCAAAACCGTTTTTGCAGTATTTTATTTTTGGGTGTGTTGAAGTTTTATATAGGTGGCTTTTGTTCTTCAGGTTTCTCTACTTCTGATCATTTTTGTGAAAAGTGCAAATTTTTATTTTGAATTCTTCTGTCCACCTTTTCTTTGGTCTCTGCTCTCTATGTTGGTGTTAGCCTTTTACATGAGGTGCCTCTAAATTAATGCAATTTTTAAATGGTGCAGCCTAAGAAGTAAGAAAGAATCAGATCCAGACCACAGAAAGTTCCTTTTCTGGTTGTATATATAAATCTTTAGATCCTTTGTATATAGAAATTGCATTAAATTTACCCATTACTCTTCAATTTCTGATGGATGTAATCTGATTATCCTATCATGGTATTCAATTCAAATATCTGCCTTTAAGAAATTATGATATTAGAGTTTTAATTGCTACTGATCACCAATGATGGGTTCATCCTGAGGTGATTCGGGTTTGTGTGGTTTTATGGGTTTTTCCTTCATTTTAATTCATGATTTTATTTGATATTGAATTGTTTTGGATCTTGATGTTATGTTAATCCATTGATGAGGTTTTTAAGATGTTTTTACAAGATTTACATGCTGTTTTTGAATATTTATACATAGATCATGGTTAGGGTTATTTTTCTTAAGATAGAAAGCATGTTTAGGGTTTCTAATGCCTTGTTTTGGGTACCACCTTGCATGAATCCGAACCTCATATGATTTCATCACTGTTTTGATGATTTTTTTGCTGATCTATGTGATTTATTCGTATATACATTAGATCTATGGTTTTCAAGGTTTTTCGGACGGATTACATAAGCTTTCGATGCATTACTCATTGCCTTGCATGGATCTAGGGTTAGGAAGACATGATCATCATATTAAATTTATTAGATCTAGATCCTTGTATGGTTATGATGTTTTCTAGTTTTTAAGTATTCAGATTTATATTATTATTATTATTTAAGTTTTGTCGATTTATCGATGTTTGAATAGAAATCATGCCTAGGTCTACACAAATTTTTCATGCACAATAGAAACATGTATTAGGATATTTTATCACCATCAACCTACTGTTATTTAATATTTTAACACTACTTTAAGGTATGAAAATATATGGTGTTAATATTACCATTTTTCAAATTTGTTCTATAGAGATTTCATCGTTTTTTTCGGTATTTTGATTTATTATCGAATCGATTATTTAGGGGATCAAACTTAAATATTTTCAATGTGTTTTTATCTGTATTTTCTGTATGAGAGAGAGAATAGGTACGTGTTTTTGAATGTTTGGGTAGGAAGTTGGAGTCATTGAGGACATATTTGCTGTTTTGGGTCTGTCGGGGGGTGGCTACTTGAAAGTAGCCGTCTGAGATCAGACGGCTAGGTTTGAGTAGCCGTCGGAAGCCAGGCGGCTACATTTGAGTAGCCGGCTGAGCCCAGTATTTTTGGTGATATTTGATTTAGTTAATCATTATATTCCGTTTCTGATCTGGTTCATTGATATGAAAATCTTCAGGAGCAGTAGACTCTCGTTAGCTTCCTTGTTATTCCGGTAGTCTTGCGTAGGACCGGAGGTGAGTGGGTCTAGTCTCTAGTAGCTTTTGAAAAACTACCTATATTTAACATATTCGCATCATGCTTATGTTATGAATACGACTGTTATCTTGAGTATAGAATTGCGAGCATGACATCATGTTTTGAGACGTTATTTCGCGTATGAATCGTATAATGATTATTATGTTATTCTTGCATGCAAATATCTAAATTGTAGAGGTCATCTTGCATGCATATCATTCGTCTGTGTGACATCGTCTGCGTGATGAGGGTCTGCGTGACTCAGTCCAGTAGGACCGTGTCTGCGTGACACCTGTCTGCGTGACGATTGGTCTACGTGATCAAGCTCTAGTTGGAGCGCTTGTGGCTGTGTGCCATACGGGCATGCGTGTCCGTTGCATCATACGCATCATGTAGATAGTATGAGATGGTGGTTATTTCCTTTAATGAGAAGCATTCCATTTTTATCGTAATATTTGTGAAAATTTATATTCTGTTGGTTCAGATATTTTAGAAATCTTCCTGAAGTTGTAATATTATTATTATTATTATTATTATTATTATTATTATTATTATTATTATTATTATTATTATTATTGGGACGCTAAGTTCATTCACTGAGCGTGTGGTAGCTCACCCCGCCTTTTCCCAACCTTTCAGAGTAGCCGTTGGCGATCGTCGTTTGTGGAGCTTACTTTCTATTTATAGTACAATTTTGTGAAAGAATCTTGACTAAACTTATAAACTACATATAATAGTTTTTAGCTTAAAATAAGCAATTGTCACATGTTTGTTTAAATTTATTAAAGTTTATTTAGCTAAGAACAATTCTTAAAAAATGATAATCTGTAAATTGGATAAAAAAAATGCATTTAAGATTATAGTTTATAAAATGCTTTAAATAAATTTTATTTTAAACACTCATGCCATTAATCTTTTTTTTTTTACTAATAAATGTGCATACCTCTTTTCTTCTCCTCAATTTTTCAGTCTTACAAATAATAATTTATCAAAATTTTATTTTATAATTCTATTTGTCACTCACATTTATTAAAATTCTGGAATGTAAAATTTAAAAAATATTGTAGAATTTTAACTTTATTTATATTATTAATTTTCTTTAATATTTATAAAATTGATTTAATAAGTAAAAACTAGCATTTTATCATATATAAATCAATTTTTCACTTCTACAGTTTAAATGGGTATTTTTAACAATCACACAGCCAAAAATTATTTTATAATTATTCTAACAAACATCCATCCTGTGTTTATTTTTTATTTTTCAACAATTACAACAAATATGCCTACTATTTATCAAAAAAAAAAGTTATAATTTATAATCTATCTATAACATGTAATCTGTAAATTTAATTGCAACAAACATGGTCTATATCTATATCTGTTTTGCACATTGATAATTATATGCTGATGATGGATATTAAATGTATCAAATAGACGTTTAGTATAGGTCTCCCATATTGTGAGGATGTTTCATCAACAGCTTTTTTTTTCTTTTTCTTTTTTCTTTTTTTGTAGTAGGGCATCTCTGGTTCTCTCTAAATTATCTATTTCAGGTGATGAGATCCAGCCCGTGTTCGTCAATCTTAGCGAGAGACTAACACTTATCTACAATTTTCACAAAATTGACATGATAAATATGCGAGGTGACATATGTCAAATATCAACATTAACGGGATCACATCCCCTATTTCAATGTTAAAATGTGTGCAATCAGGGATCTTGACAGGAAAACTCTCCATAAATCAAGCAAGAACTTTAACTATGTGAGATGACAATGACACGTGTCAAGGATCAGCACTAACTGGATACCATCTCCTATTTCAGTGTTAAAATGTGAGCAATTAGTCTAACATGATGAGATATTGGCAGGAAAACTCTCTATATGTCAAATAAAAACTTCACCAAACATGCCATGATGCCTTGCCATGATGCCTTATGACAGGGGGAGCTCTTGTAGTGTTTTATACTTGAAGGTCAATTAAATTCATCTCAACCCAGTCTCTTTTTCTTTTCTTTTTTGGTAGACAAGCCCAAAGGGGGAGTACATTCAACATGGCTCAAAGGTTCAAAGTTATAGTCCAAGAGGGCAACTACTCCACATGGGAGTGCAACCGGATTCAAATCCGGGACGCCAAAGGCAAGTGCAATCCAACCACCCCGCCAAGCAAGGTGTGGTCTAAACCTGAACCCGGTCATTGAATGATTCACTTATGAATTGAAGTATCTACTCATATGAATTGCATATATATATTATTACATTGAAAAAAATTCAAATAACCACCTAACTTTTCCTGAAATCCATATAACCCCCTGAAAACACTTATGTAAATCCAAATAATCCTTTAGTTAAACTTTTGTTGACTAATAAAGAATATTATGTGAATATTCCGTTTGATTAACCCTAATTGAAAACACATTATACAAAAAAAAACCTAAGGTGTTAAAAATAAGAAAAATTTTCTATAAATAACAATTTTATCTGTCTGGATAAATTATAAAACCCTATCGGAAGATTAACTGATCATTTACAGATGATTTTTTACATTTTTAACATATTTTAGGGGTTTTTTTGTTTGTTTTCTGTGTTTTCAGTTAAGATTAATCAAACAGAATATTCCTCATCTACGATATAAATTTAACTTAAAAAGCTATTTGGATTTAAATAGATGTTTTAAAAGAGCTTTATGTATTTTAATCAAAGTCAAAGGGTTACGTAGATTTCAGGCATGTTAAATGGAATTTTCTAACACACACACACACACATATATATGTGAAACGATTAGGTGCGGCGAACGGCGGGTGCGGCCGCGACGTGAGCCGTCCGATCACGGGTCCATCGCATCCGACGGTCGATGTGAATCGCATCCAACCGTCCGATGCGATGGACCCGTGATCGACGGCCCGTGATCGCTGTTGCACCTGCCGTTCGCCGCACGTAATCACGTTCCTATATATATATAGGAACGTGATTACGTGCGGCGAACGGCAGGTGCAACAGCGATCACGGGCCGTCGATCACGGGTCCATCGCATCGGACGGTTGGATGCGATTCACATCGACCGTCGGATGCGATGGACCCGCGATCGGACGGCTCACGTCGCGGCCGCATCTGCCATTCGCCGCACCTAATAATTTTCATATATATATATATATATATATATATATATATATATATATATATATATATATATATATATATATATATATATATATATAGGGAAGTGATTCGGTGCAGGAATGCGGTCGTGCGGGAAGCGATCACGGGCCGTCGATCACGGGTCCATCGCATCGGACGGTCGGGTGCGATTCACATCGACCGTTGGATGGATGGACCCGCGATCGAACGATCGACGTCGTTTCCCGCATTCCCGCACTGAATCACTCGAATATATATATATATATATATATATATATATATATATATATATATATATATATATATATATATATATATATACGCGGATTATAATATGCGGTCGTGCGGTCGCGATCGTGGGCCGTCCGATCGCGGGTCCATCGCATCCAACGGTCGACGTGATTCGCACCCGACCGTCCGATGCGATGGACCCGTGATCGACGGCCCGTGATCGCGGTCGCACCGACCGCACGACCGCACGTAATCACTTCCCTATATATATATATAGGGACGTGATTGCGTGCGGCGAACGGCAGGTGCTGCAGCGATCACGGGCCATCGATCACGGATCCATCGCATCGGACGGTCGGGGGCGATTCATCTCGACCGTTGGATGCGATGGACCCGCGATCGAACGGTCCACGTCGCGGCCGCACCTGCCGTTCGCCGCATGCAATCATTTTCATATATATATATATATATATATATATATATATATATATATATATATATATATATATATATATATATATAGAGCACCGATTAGGTGCGGCGGCCGCACCGTGCGGCGTCGACCACGGGCCGTCGATCACGGGTCCATCGCATCGGACGGTCGGGTGCGATTCACGTCGACCGTTGAATGCGATGGACCCGCGATCAGACGGCTGCCGCACGGTGCGGCCGCCGCACCTCATCGCGGTCGTATATATATATATATATATATATATATATATATATATATATATATATATATATATATATATATATATATATATATAGGGGGCCGATTACCTGCGGCGAACGGCAGGTGCGGCGTCGATCGTGGGCCGTCGATCACGGGTCCATCGCATCGGACGGTCGGGTGCGATTCACGTCAACCGTTGGATGCGATGGACCCGCGATCGAACGGCCCACGTCGCCGCCGCACCTGCCGCACGCCGCACCTAATCGCCCCCGTATATATATATATATATATATATATATATATATATATATATATATATATATATATATATATTCGATAATATGCGGTCGGTGCGGTCGTGCGGATTCGACGTGCGTCGTCCGATCGCGGGTCCATCGCATCCAACGGTCGACGTGAATCGCACCCGACCGTCCGATGCGATGGACCCGTGATCGACGGCCCGTGAATCGCGACCGCACGACCACACGACCGTATAATATCACGACTATATATATATATATATATATAGCATACGAGCTTTAAAAAAAAATGGTGTATCAGCGATTCAGCGCCGTCATGCATTTATCTTCATCGGTAATCTACACATGTTTTTTTTAAATAAAAAAATAAATTGTACACTCAAGTCTCAACCTATTGAAATACATGCTAATATAAATTTGTTCTTTAAAAAATTTGAAAAAAATCAAAATAACTATCTAAAAATTAGTTATATCGATTTTAATAGTTGCAAATTAAAAAATCTTCACATATCTCCATAAAGTATATATAGTTAGCAGATTTAGTCTCTGAATTAAATTGTTCCAGTAAATATATTCAAATAAATCCCTACCAAATATGAAATATCCGATTTAGTTCTTTTATGACAAAAATGCCCTACCTTTTCCTGAAAATTCCCCAGCCATCCAATACTCACCAAGAGTTAAAAAAAAGAGGAAAAAATCAATATAATTCACTAAAAACTTGTGAAAATGGAAAAAGGATCTCGTACAATCAGTAAACACCCAAAATCAACCACAAATCTGATTAGTATATTACAATAATTTATTAAATAAATTTTAAAAGAGTATAACAGTAATTTATCATGTCTAGTTAGAGTCAACCATAGATCCGATCAGTTTAGGTTACGTGAGGGACTAAAATAAATATTATCTAATCAGATAAGGACCTAAAGGTTTTTTTATTTTATAAGGACTTTTTTTTTTCATAAGTTCATAGGGAGCTATATCAATTTTTAAAAAATAATGGGTGAGAGTATTCTGATAATTTTTAATATATAGTTAAAGTTAACTATGTATTTGGTTAGTTGGGGGGTGACGGTAGGCACTGAAATGATATTTTTCTAATAGGGACCTATGATGATTTTCAAATTTTATAATGACTAAAATCAATTTAGCTAATTTTTCAAAAAATTATATTGATTTTTCCCAAAAATGAAAATAAAAATTACAGCCCATACATTAAGATAAAATCCACACTATGATAGCACTATCACATTTTATAGGGCTGCAGATAAAACTATAAAATTATATTGATTTTTCCCAAAACTGAAAATAAAAATTACTGCACATACATTAAGATAAATTTTATCTCATTTTGATTTAGTAAGCCCAAAATCCAGTCCGCTTTACAACTCATTTTGCAACCCCATACATTATAATAGCATTACATACTGTGTTATCATAGTGTATGACGTAAAAAAATTATCATTTTTTCAACGCAAAAAGAATATACTAATGTATCTCAGTATATATATTACATTTCAATAACAACATGTACTCCAAGTTAGAGTGATTTTAAATTAAAAAAAGATCGATGTAGTTGCACAACTGCACAAGGAGTGAACATATCTTTTTCCTATTTATAATTAGACATATAAGATTTATATATCAATTATGAAGAGTTCATAAAGTAAATTTACTGAACGATTTAGAGTCGATGGGGGAAATAACCATCAGGAAATAATCATAAACTAGCCATTTATAGATATGTATTCTTCACGTTCATTCAAGTCACCTTTACAAACCAAGCACATTTTAATTTTTTTTCTTTTCTTTGGAGCATATACTTATATAATCAACTATATGCTCTCCGAAAAAGATGAAATACATACTCAAATGAATTAAATACATAGATTTTATAATATAACATATAGCATAGTAGTCATACTCTATCAAGGATTTCTTATATTGCGTTAGGTAGTGTATCATGGTCAATCCGATCATCACATGTTTAACGGAGGAGACAGTACCTGAAGATACCTCAACCATTGTGTGCTTCGAGCCGCCCGAATCCCCAGACTTGGAACAACCAGGGCTGGCAATTCGGCTCGTCCCACACCACTTTAGCCTCACCACACTCAACACCTCCTCCCTGGTTCTAGACACTGCGGATGAAAAAAATCCGACGTTTATAGGATCTGATGCTCTCCAAATCATGAGTTTCAAATTTTCATCTGACATTTTATTGCGGATTCTTATTCATCTCTGTGTTTCAAAGGCCTACATGGAGCACCAAGTACCTGTAAACATTGTACATTAAGTCAATTAGGGAACTCATAACTGAAACTAATATCATGTGAAAATTTCTAAATAATAAATGATCTGGGTACACTTGTAATGGATCAAGATATTCCAAATCTTTATTTGAAGTTGACCAAGTCATTCTGAGCTCAAAAGTACTGAATGGTAAGTCCAATCCAATACGAATAATTGTTATGTAAATCATGTTAATGCATCAGGTGTTACAAGTGCTTTCCAGTTAACTAAGTTAGATCCCTTTCTCAATTGGAAAAACCTCTTGTCTTCTACTTCAGATATCACTTATACAGCTTCTCTTATAAGCAGTTGGGCATGCATTGAGAATAATCTAATTTTTGCAAACTATTATACATTGATCTTCTGAAATGATTGCAGAAAATGTCATCTATGGATCTGTTGTTTTCTATGTTCAAGACACACATTTCCATGTAGAATTATACCAAAATTGAAAGCAACTTCATGCATGTGCACATATATATAATAAATGGATTGCGGGATCACCTGGATTATGGGATCACCTGAGATTCATATAAGAGTTCTTGAGATTAGCATTGAAGTTCTTCTAATGCTTGGTTTCCAAATCCAAGAGGTCAAAAACAACCACATCACTGTGAGAAAAGTTTTTGCAACAGGAGATGTTTTTACATAAAATCACACTACCTGTTCAAATTATTAACAAAGGAAATAATAAACAGAACTTATAATGCATCTTGAATAACACATCCAGTACCAGTAATGATGAGACTGGAATTTGGCTTACACGATTTATTTATTGAGCTGCTGTTAAACAAAAAGATAATATGAATGGAACAGATCTATGGAAAATAAAAGTTTTTAGACTTGATAATCATTGCCTTTTAAAAGAGATTTCATTTCAGGGAAACAGAATCATCACATGAAACTCAGCTGACTGAATTTGAGACATCATCCTACTAAGATTATTTTAGAAAATTGCAATGTTTTATTTTCTAAATCACAGAAAAAGAGGGGGGAGTTGAAGTCACCCATAGATACTGAAGATGACTGCAAAAAGATTACACGACGATAGCAATATAACCAGATAGCCTCGCAATTCTTACCTTCAGTGTTTCCTGAAAATTTTCCGGGATATATAATAAAAAATGACCTGGATGATGGTATTTAATTATGACATAGCAAACATAATAAATAGTTTGATATATCACCTACAAAATGGAAAAGCAGCAAACTGAGGAATTATTTAAAGTTCATATATCAAAATATGGCAAAAAAAAAGAGCCTAGCAAAACAAAATACAAAGTAAACATAATTCTTCTACTATTGGATAAACAGTCAAAGCTGAAGGAGATGGATTGCACAATAACCAAATCAACTTCTCCAATAAGATGGAAATGTACAATTTATAACATGGAGAAAACAGCAGTTACCAAAAAAAAAAAATTGAAAGCTTCTTTTACCTTGAACCGTAATCCCACAAAGTTCTAAACATTTCCATCTCAGACTCCTAGCAACCAGACTATTTATACATTTCAATATCAACAGATATCAATTGATGAACAGAATCATGCATCTCAGACTGTGAAATTGGTCGTCATTCATCATGCTTTGTGCATCAATGCACACCTGATTGATGTGGGCATGGCAACTGCACTCCTAATTCATGGGCATTTATCATTTCTGCATTAATAAGACAGACATCGTTGCTCTGAGAATTTTGTCAAGATTTCATAAGGACTGACATGACATTATTTGATTCTGCTAGTAAGCAGTAACTCCACATAAATTAAGTTATTCAAAATGAATAATGTTAACAGCATTCAGTCACTAGAATCTATGAAAAGGATTGTAAACTCTTATTCAATGTAATACACAGATTTTATGCATGGCAACTGCACAAAAAGCAAAAAAAAGCAAATAACTTGTAAAAAAAGGTAATTGATATCAAACCACAGAACTTAATGAGAGAAAAAAAAATGTATAATTATTAAGCATAAAAGGCTAACACCAACATAGGCTACATCTCACAGTTAATGAGTAGAAGATTGAAAGAGGTGAGACTAAAGAGAAGGTAGACAGCAGAATTCAAAATGAAAATTTGCACTTTTTACAAAAAATGATCAACAGTATAGAAACTTGAAGAACAAAAGCCACCTATATAACACTTCAATACACACAGAAACCAAAGTCTGCAAAATGGTTTTGCATGTTATTGAACCCATGATTCCTAGAAACATAAAAGTTAAATCTACATAAATTTCTTTTAAACCAATCTAGTAAGACATTAGCTAAGATTCACATCTCTTTGTCTTTCTTCTTTTGTTCTCCTTCCTATCTCTTCCTCTTATTCCTTCCCAAAGCTCCACATGGAGGTGGGAGTGAGGGTCTCCTACTATCACCTCTTTTCACCGTGACCAAGCTTTCCATGTAGTCGGTAATCAAATCATATGGAAGACGATCCCAATCACCCCGAGCCTCGCTGAAAGTTCTGGTTTCAAGATCATAAAAGAAAAATCTGTAGCCTTTATGCTGCAATACGATCTTTTCCCTCCACATGCACACAGGAGTGACGTCCCAAGGCATACCACAACGGTGCGGCTCGAAGCAGTATTCTTAGTCCACAAACCACTAGTTCTGTCCTTCAACATCCATATATGCAACTCACCATTCCATCCGTCGTCGTGACGTACATTGTTCACCAAGCATAATTTTCCATCCAACACCACCAACATCACCCCATCAGGCAAATTGTCTTTGAAAATGGAGGGAACCTCGGTTTCTCCAAAACTCTCATCACCCACATTAAATGTCACCAATTTTGATTTGGACACCCAATATATCACCCCATTCAATGTGACAGGCCTTCCTCTCACCAGTTCGACGCTTTGTTCTATGGTTCTCCAACCACCGTCATCACCCAGAGTGATCACCTCGGATCGAGACACAATTTCATCAACAAGGGACCACAGTATTGGTCTCACCACCTTGTACTCCTTCCTCGTTGGATCATATCCAAAACCGAATGCCAAAGGACCGAACGAACAAGTCCTGGGAAGCCGTTCCAGCTCGCCCGTGGTCGGGTTGCACACGTGGACCATCTCATCCCGGACGAAACATATCAGACCTTCGCAAGACATGATCTGCAAGCCATACGGCCCATACCCCATCCAGTCCATGCCAAACATGTTCTGTTCCCAGCGAGTGATCTCTTCTCCCACCAGCTTGTATGATCGGAGTCTTGGTGCACTCCTATGACACAGGGCAATGTTGAGGGAGTCGAGACGTCTCGAGCGGTGGTGGAGGAGATGGAGCTCACCGAGGCGGGGATCGCGAATCAGGAAATACCACGACTTGGACACGCATTTGAATCTCATGAGAGACTTCACGGGAAGCCTTGACAGTATTTCAAGGAAGATCTCTTCCGGTAACACTGAACCCATTATCTTCTTCTGATCGGAAAAACATGAGAAACTATGAATCACACACAAATTTTGAAGCACATCAACTGGAATACATGATACAAGGAATCAAGAACCAATTTTTTTGAGAAATCGAAGAAAAGAAAAATCAAACCTAACCCTAATTTCTGAAATACATGATACAGGGAATCAAGAACCAATTTTTGAGAAATCGAAGAAATGAAAAATCAAACCTAACCCTAATTTCTGAAATACATAATACAAGGAATCAAAAACCGATTTTCAGAGAAATCGATGAAATTTTTTTAAAAAAAATCAAAGAATCAATGGACTAAAAAAAAAACTTCTTGTTTTAATTTGAGAAATCAACACAAGCAAAACATCATTTTATCATTCAATCTTTGCCATAATGACATTCAATAAAACAAAACAAAACAAAATTACATTGATTACCTTTATTTTGAGTTGTGAAGAAAAAACAAAACGAGATTAGAAATCTATACCGCAGAAGGATCAAAATATCAATATAACGTTCGCTGCCCACCCCCCTCCCCTTTTTGCTAATATCCATATATCCTTTTTCTTTTTTCTTTTTTAAATCCATATAACCCTCGTATGGGTGCTAAACGAGCTGAAGAGCCGAGCACCTGCTCAGGCTCGGCTCGTTTAATAGTAGGCTCGGCTCGGACTCGACTCAGCTCGGGAACAAGCTTTATTTTGTGTTCAAACTCGACTCGTTGGGCTCGTAAAAAGCTTGATTAAAGCTCGGCTCGATTTATTTGTTAAATAAGTCAAGTCGAAGATCGAATCAAGGATCGGCTCGAACTCGCTTAGTTAAAAAAAACCTTATTTAGCATTTGAAAAGTCACATTTCAAAAATTATAACACCTTATACATGTGAAAATAACATAAGCTCGGACTCGGGCTCGACTCGTTTCCTTTTTTTCTATTAAGTAAACGAGTTCGTCCAGACTCGGCTCATTTACAAATCAAGCTTTAAAAATTATTCAAACTCGGCTCATTTATCTAATCGAGCAAGTCTGAACGAGTTTTAATCAAGTCAAGTCCAAACCGAACCCGAGCTGCTCGACTCGTTTACCAGCCCTCCCCCCCTTCACTCGTAAAATATATATTCATATAACCCTGTAAAATTTGAATACAATATCGACCCCTCATTATTATGAATATCCACATGATCTCTTTTAATCAGACGTTTAACTCATATCACCTTATACTATTACCTAGTTAAAATTGATGTGTAATTAACTTAACAATATATTTATATATAAAAAATTCATAATGCATAAATGCACGTGACTTCTAAATAATTGCATTTCATCGGCATGTGATTTTCTAGATGATTTTTAGGATTGAGTATGTAGATGTGTTTTCATTAAAGTACATTCTAGAGTTGATTTTAGACAGGGAACTCTATGTATTTTTATTGTTTTATTTTCAGTTGTAAATTAACCTAATATATATTTCATATATTAAAATATATACATTAAATTCATATGAGTGTGTGGTTCATGTATTTATAAAAGAATTAAAGAATTTATTTACATTATCTAAATATTTATATAAAAAAATTAGGATAATGTTACATCCAGTCTCATTTTCAGTCTAAATTCTAGTTTACATGTGTTTTGAATTTTTAAAAAATAGTATATATCATCTAATGAGATAGATATTTTTATAAAAAAATGAAGCATATACTCCAATAAATTGCATAGATACATTTATAGAAAATGTAAAAAAATTCTTTCGAAGTATATGTCTTGTTAACGTGAACATGTGCGTCGATAGAAATATATCAACACATATTGGGCTAAAATTGGGGCTGGAAATAGCGCCCAAAAAATTAATGTGTGCCAGTTGCCAACAAGGGTGAATGTAATATCTTCCTTCAGACAAGCTAAAATCTATTCAAAATTGAGTTTTATAGATGATGTTTGAAAGCGAGGTCTGATAAATTTACAATATAGTTTCAATGAAGGGATAAATTCAAATAATCCCCTGCCTGCAAAATGCTTGAAATCCATATAACCCACTAGATGTTCCTAAAGTTCATATAACCCCCTAAAAACATCTATGTAAATCCAAATAACCATCTGAGTTAAATTTCTGTTAACAGATGAAGAATATTATGTGAATATTCTATTTTGTTAACCCTGACTGAAAATACAGTATATCAAAAACTTCATACAATTTATTAAAAATATAAAAAAATATCTGTACATTATGATTTTACCCCCTTCAGATAGGATTTTATAATATATTTAAATTGGTAAAATCATTATTTACAGAGGATTTGCTACATTTTTCACACATTATATAGAGTTTTTAGTATATTATGTTTTCAACCAGAGTTAATCAGACAAAATATTCACAAAATAATTCTAATCTGTCAACGAAAATTTAACTCTTGAGACTATTTGAATTTACATATGTGTTTTTAAAGGGTTATATGGACTTTAGAAAATATCAAGAGGTTATATGAATTTTATGCAATTTATAAGGGGTTATTTGGATTTTACCCTTTAAATGAATCATATTTAATGAAAGCTTATTTTCAAAAATCCGTAGCGTTTTCTACTTTTAGGCTCCGTTTGATTCATGTCATTTTTTAGGTGGAATTACTTTACCAGGAATTAATTTATCATGAATTATTTTACCAGGAATACTGATTCCATCAGACTATTTGGTTCGCTAGTGAATTACTCCAAAGAATCATTTTCAAATGTTTGGTTCATACATGAAAAATTATAAGGAATTTGATTTAAATGTCTAAAATATCCTTACTATTATATATGCTTGTAAAATTTATTTCTTTATCTATTTCACAATAATAAAAAAAGAATAAATTTTTTATAAATATTTAATGAATGCAAATAAATAAAATAACCAATTATGTAATTAAACATATAATAATAGTAATTTTTCTAAATCAGTTGAACATTATGAACTCCCCTAAAAACTAAATAACCAATTTTATTAGTTAAGATTCGGAGATATTGTGTTTAGGCCTAAACCCACATCACATATTATACCAATTATAATAATATCTAAACTCATCTACAAAAATAAAAAATAAATTTAAAAATATAAATTAATATCTAATACATAGTTAAGATTTTTCACATCACATATAAAAATTATAACATAAATTTTTAGTTAAAAAATTAAAATAACTATATAAACCCATTATATCGGTGGTAGGAAAAAAAAGAAGAGGCTATTTATTTTAGAATGGAACATAGTAATTTTATTAATTTGTAAATGGTATAATAGTAATCTAATTTAATATTCATAGTAGAATTTGAGATTACCACCATAAAGGGTGAGAATATGATTCCACCATACTTTCCCACATGGATGGATTTAATTCCAATGGGCTCACAGTTATCATCAACATTACCACCAACCAAACATTAGATTTCATACATTTTCCTGGTAATCTCACATGGAATCAAATTCCATCACATAATAACACGAACTAAACGGGACCTTAAGGAAAGTTAAGCTATGGAAAGTTACAGGAAAGTGGGTTATTTCAAAAGCCACTTTAAAATAAACTATTTCTCAAATTCATTTTCAAAACTCTACCTTAGGTCCTTAGCAAAGAATTGATAATGAGTTTGAAAATTAACTTTAATTAAAAAAATATACCCTAATTTTTACCAATAAAGGCGCATGTTTCGAGTGAAGCATTTGATTTTTTATTTTTTATTCATAAAAAATTATATAATTCATTTTCATTATTCATACATGTTAGGGTCGTAATTTGGATAGGGGCATCAACAGGAGCGGATCCAATATATTATTCTAAGATGAGCTAAGTTTTTATTCTTATATTTCAAATAAATGTTTTTAACTTTTTATTAAACTAAATAAACTGATGTTTAAAAAAGATAAAAAATTCATTCAATGTAAAATCAAAACGACGATGATATATACAAAAAATATAATAAAGTTTTTTTTTAATTTTTTTTATTTTTTTTTTTATTTTATAGAGGCTAGGATAAGATGAAATAATGGTCCCAACTCCTAACTATATAACTAGACCCAACATGTATCGGTCGCTTAAGTCTTTTATAATAAAATGTTATTTGAGTTCATTGAGTATATATGATGTTTGCATCATTATTTTCAATAAATTCTCTTTTATAATTTATGATAATATTTGAAATTGTTAGAATTTATCTATATATTCAAAGATCTAATTTGTTTGGATAAACTTTGGTGTGTTAAGATTTGATTTATTAAGGGGAGTTGATTTATTAATTAAAATGAGATTTATTTTATTATTATTATTATTGTTTACATCAAAACAATATTTATGGCCTACGAGCTTAGTGAATCCATTTAAATTCATTTTATTCTACATGACAAGTGAGTTATATTTATGATTTTCTACATTAAATCAGATTAATATACTTGATTTAAGATTTTTATGAATAAAATAAAATCATATTTATTATAACATACAAATAGAAAAAAAAATTTAAAGTTGGTCCGGGCTATAGCCCGACCCAGCCAACTTCTCTTAACCGGTTAATAAAAAAAGATAAGGATAATTATGGCATCTTAACCGATAAAATTATCAAAGATTTTTTTTGGGGGATAATTTTTTTAAATGATAGTATTCTCTATCTAAATAGTTTATTGAGTATTTATATATAATTTTAATAGTTATATGTATATTTTGGTGATTATTATGTTTTATAGAGGAAAAATGACAAAAAAATCTAAAAATTTTAAAAAACTGTGAGATGGACCCACTTTTATATTATTTATCTCCTGAGAACGAAAAGATTTTTATATTAAGGGTCAAGTGCATCTAACACCCCTGAAATGTTTGTATTTATAAAACGCATTCAAAAGAATCATTTATTAGCCTTAATTGGATCAATGATAAGTTCTTGTTTATTGTACCTGAATCAGATGATTTTCTGTTTCACTGTTAATCTTTTTTCTGTTTAGATTTTTTTTTTTTTTGTGTTTGTCTTATTAACATAGTATAATTTTGGATGAATAAATAAAAATAAATTGCGCCTAAATTTTAATGGGAAAATACCCAAAAAAATCGTTTAAGAGTTAGAAATACCCGAATCACCTACTTTTAAAAATTCTATAAAAAAAAGGTCTCATTTTTCAATTTTAGAAACAAAAAAGACTAATATACCCTCATGTAATTTTTAGACTATTTTATCATATTTAAAATATTTCATAATCATCATCTAATTGAATATTAATATTAATATAATGAATAATTTTTATTTGAGAGTGGTTTTAAATGTTATTAAATTTTTTAACTATGCTATCAAAAATGTTAAAATTGTCAAAATTGTAATTCATAAGATTTTATTTTATTTTTCTAAATTTTTTTAAACTTTTCTGTTTTTTATATTTTATAAATGTCTTGCATATAATTTTTTTTGTATAATATTAAGCATATATAAGTGTCTCAAAAGACTTTAAAAAGTTTAGAATGTCTAAAATATTTTATAACGAAAATTTTCAATTTTTACTATTAAACTCTTAATGGTGTATTTATATATACAAAAAATGATAATAAACTTCATGCACAAATTAAAAAAAATATTTTATTATTTATCAACATTTTTTAATTGGGGTGTTAGACAATAAAATATATTTGATGATATTTAAATAGTAGATAACACATGGGCAATCAAGTCATTTTACTTTCTATTTTTGCAAAAGAAGACTTTTTTACATACAATTTTTAAAAGTGACTGATTTTCACATTTTTAATTTTAGAAGATTTTTTTGGATATTTTTCCAATGTTAATTCCATTTGTGGATCAAACTCAAGATGACGAGTACTTAGATAAGAAGACATCTATACATTATTATTTTTCCATTGATTCACATTTTTATATCAGTCATAATGGATTTGCCTTTACATTAAGGACCAACAGAGATCCAAATCAACCGAAATAATTACATCTGTATAGTCTCCAACCCAACTGTTAAAAAAAACACAGATCAATATTACAAGTAGTAATCCCTGTTTGATTCACCTCTGCACAGACTTGTAGAGAACAACAGTCACATATTTTGCCAGAAACCGGTAGGACGACCCGAGAGCCACCACGGACCGACCGCTCTTCCCCTTCTGGATGTAGAGGTGGTTGAGCACGACATGCTGAGGTCTCAAAGGGGAGGCGGATCCATCGAACGAGGAGGAGGAGGAGGTGTTGAGGGTTGTTAGGCTCAAGTGGTGTGGGACGAGTGGAGGCTCCTTGGAGTAGTCTTCGGAGCCGAGTTCCCAACCATTGTAGCTCGAGACAGGGGACTCGGGTGGTTCGAAGTATGCAATGTTTGAGATGTCTTCTGGTACTGTCTCCTGCATCAACCGTGCATTGATTAGATTGGTGCTCAAACACTCAGACACTTCTTTGTATCTCAAATCAATGCAGTAAATGAAATTATGAAATTAAGAGTATATGCTTTATTTCAAAAAACATATAAATTTATGCATTCAATTCATTGAGTATGAGGTTCACTTTTTATGGAAGGCATTCATTTCATTATAAGTATATTCTTAAAATAAAAAAAATTCAAAGCGTGCTCGGTTTGCAAAAGTAATTACAGAAATGACATGATATAACATTTTCCATTGAAGAATTTACATCTAAGTATCTAAAACATGGTTATGAAATATATACAGTGGATCCCCAAGAAGCGAATATTGCTTATCTGAGGAGGTTTTTTTTCCATCAACTCTAAATTGTATATTCCTCTCTATTGACAAATTCAGTAAATTTACATTCAAAAAGTTTGATGTGAATTCTATATATCTATTGATAAATCTTTATCTAATAACAAATTCAGCTTTTTTATATTTTTCCTTATAATTTTTTTTCTCGTGGCTTAGATAATATCTAGGATCCCTCAGTAGTGAGGGATATCTGTACCAATCTGTCAAGAGATAGTTTAGTTTGACAATTTTTCTTTAGAGATGTCAACATCTTTTTTGGGTTTTTGTCGTTTTTATTAACAGCATCAAAAGGTGGCGCACTTCTTAAAGAAGACAATGGAATGAACACTTTTCGTTATTTCTCTTTGATGACTAAAAAAGGAGATCAATGTATAAAGCAACAGAACCAACATAATATTGTTGAAGACAACGAAATGAAAGAAAGGGTTAAAAAATGGATCATTCAACGACCAGGTTCAGATTAATTTTGATTTACCTCTAAGTCTAAAACATTGCAAGGGTTCCCAGTATCATCAGGCATCCATGGCATGTCTGGTGCGTACTTCCATTCTCCATCAACAATGAACCTGTACTGGTAAACTCCCGAAGGAAGTACTTTCACTATAGTGAAATCCTTGCCTGATCTGTGGAGAGTTTTCCTGCCACGATTTCATCGTGTGAAACTAATTGTGCATATTTTAACACTGAAATTGATGATTTAAAAGAAAAATGGATGCTAAAATGTCAATAGTTCCTCACAATTATACGGGATCAGATGAATTTCAGAAGATGATATGAGAGACATACACTTACTGTCAATATGATATGCTTTCCATATCCATAATTAGTGGATAATTAACAATGTGCAAAACAGATAAAATGGGTTTAGAAAGTGATGATGAACAGTTTATAATGTTTTTTCCATAAAAAAGGAAGTTATGATGAACAGGAGTACAAAGAAAAGCTAGTCGGGCTGACCGGCTGAAAGTAGAGTAAAAATTATATTAGGGTAATAAAATACATTTCTACATAAAAGCGAAGTTATATGCATATAATGAGTTGCTTGCGTCAAGTCACTCACAAAATGTTTTTGTAACAAATGGAATGCTTTCACAAACTATAAAAAGAATGTAAGCTTGAGCTTCATGAATTTCTTATAAATAGACACTTTAATTTAATACCACGAGAGGCTTGCGTTATGTGTCGATAATCAGATTACATCCATAATTAATTGGGTTAATTTTTTGCATTTTCCATAGAAAAAGGATGTTGAGATTAATATATAACAGAAAGGGATAGCATGTAAAGAAAGGAGGGACAGAGATAAGGAGAAGAAGAGATCAAATTCAAATGTATTTTGTTGTATATAAACTTTAAACTTCAAAGATGACTTTGATTACCTCGTTTTCCAATTATCCCATGATCCTTCAACCGCAACATCCTTGCCACCATAGCTCCAAGTAATCACTGTCGGAATACCTTGCTCATAAAACATGTCCTCAAACTCCACAGCATTCTGCATCCATTCATTTTGTGAGAAGCCCATCTCATCTTGTCTCTGCATAGGAACTGCTGGAACCTATAAAAGAGGAAATTATATTATGATCTTTGGAGTTAGAACTGAGTGCGAATATTATCAAAAGTGAGTATGATGGTCACACAGTGGTGGAATTGTTTTTTTTTTAATAAAAAAGCAATATACTGTACCAAATACTACCAATTATGCAAGTCGGGCATATCACAGCATCCAACTTCCTAGTTGCAGGTTTTTTTTTTCACTATAGAACCTATTCCATGAGGTTGATATACACCCATCATTCAAGAAGAAAACTCTATCAAACGGAAACTTGCGGTCTTGAATATTTGGTTGACAAGAAATTAAAATTATGTTCCAAAGAAGCCAAGTTATGAGGAGACCTGGAACAGTTTCTTGGATTGTCTAAAGGCATGGGGGAAGCATATCTTAGGAGCTTCTAGTTTAAGCATAAACAAGTGAATGTAGGGCAAACCACACCTCAATAATGGATCAAGTTAAGTTGGAGGACTAGTGAAAGATATACTGCTTGAGAGCAATGCATATATGGATGAGGTAACAACCAACTCTGCATGTAATAACACTTATGATTACATGAAATCACTCTTACAGTTTTGAAACTATAACCAAATAAGAACTCTATTCAGGTACGAGAGTGATATTGGGTAAGATATCAAATCTTCAATTGTATGGTTTCTTTTGCAGCACAAGATGGAAAACTTTATGCATGGGGAACCCACTAATTAGAGCACAGTGAGAAACATAACAAATGGATTCTACAGAATATGTAAGATCACATGAACTGATACAGAAGTTTACACCCCTAGAAATTGGGAAAGTAATTCTGAAACAAAGTCTTACTTGAGTGAACAACTAATAAATCTAAATTTATGCATGCATGTAAACTACGCAAATTGTACTTCCCGTAATCCATTCAAAAACTAAATCATCTTTCACAGGAATCTACGCAAATTGTACTTTCCCGTAATCCATTCAAAAACTAAATCATCTTTCACAGGAATCTTTTTTATATAATCATCTAAGTGAACAGGACCAAAAGAAAGTCTTCTAATTTACTGCACAGCAATATGCTTCACCACCACAAACCGGATCCACGTTCCAAAATATCAAAGTTAATAAGAGCACCTAAATCCAAATGAAAACTAACTGAAAGAGATAGATATATCTGTTTTATAATTACCATTTCCTCAATTACAAAGGGGGATCTTGTCTGGGAACAATTACACATGAACATTGATTATCTAGTATGCAGCATTTCTAGATTCTTATGGAAAGGTTCAGATTGAATCACAAAATGGCCCATCAAAAGTGTCATGACATGGTATAAGGAGCAAAAACCAAAGAAATATAACTCTTTTGGTTGATCAAATGCAGAAAATTTCGGCATTAATAGATGAGAAATATTCTATTGTTGCCTATTCATACAATTCAGTGAATTCAGACCTTCGCATTCATAAACAAAAGCACTGAATAGACTGTTGCCCTATAAACACATACAGAAGAGTAATGTTTGAGACATTCAAAGGTTTTCAAACTAATCCTTGACCGAGGACATTTCAGTTCTCAGAAAGGTTAACATTCAACTAAAATGGCACCTGCACAGACAACATTAGGTGACACAGGTACAGAAAGGCCTCGCAATAACTGATTGTCCATTGCATCCAGTGATTTGCAAAAGCAAGCTATTGTAGAATTAGTTAAACTAATTGGACCCAAAATGGTCCAAATCATGGCCATGTCAAGGCTAATTGTAGAGATTGAAGACCTACTGCAATCCCTAGCTAAACTAGGGATCTATTACACCTGCTCATGCGACAATTACAAGCTGCACTGTTAAATAAATGCTTGAATTTCAAGAATGCCTTGCATGCATGGAATAACAAACAATCTGATTCCAATATAAAAAAATATTGAGCTTCAACACAAGGAGGGAACCAACACAGCAATAAGTGGCAACTATATGGATGCTTAAAAAGATATTGATCCTCCCCATCAGGTCACTCAATCAGAGGGTTTCAAAGGAGTTAAAACAGGACCATGAAGAGAGAGCGGCTTCTGATACTCCTCCCAAACCCACGGACTCGAGTTTTGAAGTTTAAATTATTCTAGATGGAGAAATATAGGAAACTCTTCATTTACTGCACAGCTAACTTATCATAAACCTTCATGGACATTAAAGTACATGTCATGAAAAGAAACTGGATTGCAAAAACTTAACCAAGTACCTCACATATCCAGCCAAGAATCCCTCCAAAATTTTGATGGTTTATCAAGTGAAACTTCTACTGATATCTTATGCATGTGATGACAATTTTGAGTGAACAGACACACTAGGGCAACCAAATTGTCATCCAAGTTTACCAAGCGAAAAAACAAAGTTTGTCACCCAAGTAGGATGTAACATCTCAAAATCGTGGCACTCAGACTGCCATGTGTTATATACAACAGTACATTCTCACACGTAGGAAATATATTAATTAAAATATGTCATCAAAATTTATGCAATAACATGAAGAAGATATATAATTCATGTTAAACATAAGGAAAATATCATATTTAGGAAGTCAAATGATAATGCACAAAAGAATATGAATGAACTATATACAAAAACTTCGTGAGAACTAAAAAGTTGAAGCACAAAAAACCAAAAATACGATAAGGCATAAAAAAAACAAAAACATCCACCAAGAAGTGTTCACTTCGAACCTCAGACTATTCAAACAGCTAAATATATATTCTATCAAAACAATCATCAATTAAAATTTGTAGGAAACTCAAAACTCATTTATATCAACATTTGTGGTTCCACACAAAACAAAATCCAGCCACCCTTCTCTTAAAAAAAAACAATGTTTTTGAGAGAACAAAAAAATCAAATTGTTAGCTAACATAGGCAGAAACTACAAGACCTAAGATCGATCTAGTAGGGATAAGTTCTAAAGTACACAATAGATAATAAAATGCAATAAAGAAAAAATGTCATCCAAATTCCAAAGATTGAAAAAAACCTCAACATATAGTCTCCACATTCACAAGGTAGATTATATACCAAAATTGAAGAAAAAAAATGTCGCACTTCATGAGAAAAAGAGTCAATATCATACCAGCTTGCCTAGCCTGATAAAATGGTTTAAATTCACTTCCTTGGCCAACCAATTATATAAATTCTACTTACCAAACTTCAAAATATACATACAATTAGAACTACAAAGACAACACACCATGTCTACCAAATAATAATAATAATCAAAGACAACACAATTAGTAAAATGAATGAACCATGTCTACCAAATAACAACAACAACAACAACAACAACAACAACAACAAAGTCATCTTATTATTAACAAAAAAAAAGAGAAATAAAATAAAATAAATCATTTCAAAATTGTAAACTGACCTGTGGAGTGAACAAGAGGGGTGACTGAGCAGACATGGGGCTGTGGGGAGGGCTCTGACACATGGGCTCTTGAGGTCCACCATGTGCACCACCTCCACATGGGTTCCTCTCTCCCTCTCTGGTACTACTTGCATTGCCCATTGAAACAAAAATTTCAAAATGAGACCAACCAAGATCAATTTTCATTTTTTTAATAACACCCTGTTTAAAAAATCCGATTTTTAACCATGAAATGAACTAAAACTGGAAAGAAAAACAAAACCCACATCCCAATTTCAAAAATTTCACAGAAGAAAACCCAAAATCAGATGCATTGAACAAAGAAAACCAAAACCCATTTCACAAATTTAGGAGGAACAAGAACCCATCTTCTTATTTCGATCAGATCATGAGAAAAAAAAGGAGAATGAGAGGAACCCAATTCAGCAGAGATTCCAAGGAGGGAAACCCAGTTGGGGTTCAGTAGGTGGTGTCATGTTATCCAGTCTTGGTGATCTTGCATTGATTAGATGACAAAAAAGGAGGGATTATTTTTTGGAACATTTTGTTTTTTTGTTCTCTTCCAGACTTCCACTTTATATACCTTTCCCCTTTTTTAAAAATAATTTTAATGAATCAGCAAAAGAAGTGATATGATAAAAGTGAAATGTAAAAATTTATTCTCCGGTGAGTAAGGAGATCCGACGTCGTGAGGTGCAAATCGAACTGTACCATTTTTAAATTAAATTGTATAATTAATTATTGGATATATTTTTTACTCTTTTATTAGATTTAATCAGCTATTGGATAAAATATGAACTCTTAAGTATCATCAGTATCTAATGAGATAATGAAATATATACGTAACAATTGATTGTGCAGTTCGATTCATAAGTGATGTAATTCGATTTGCATGTGGTGTAGTTTGATACTGACCGAACTAATCCAATCCAGAACTGAATCCGGTCCCCATTGTGAGGTGGTGAAAGACACTTATAAATATTTTTCTAACTTCTAAGTGTTACTTTAGCCACTGTTTGCTAGCGAAATAAGTTATTTATTTGAACATAAATAATTATAAATTATAGAAAGAAAAAAAAATGTGGATTAACTTTTTATAAAAATCAAGTGTGAACCAGATTTATAAAATGTGATAACATATGATTTAACATATGACTCTTCCATTATTGAAATGGAATAAATAAAATAATACAATTTCTAACCCCCCGTTTGGGGTGAAGAATAAATGGTGGATAGGGGAGAATACAGTAGAATAGCCTCCAAACAGCTGTTTGTTTGACAAGAATAAACTTTGATAGTTATGTTTGGATAAGCTAGGATAATGCCTGATAACTATTCTAAAAAAAGGTGAGAATTGCTTATCAGGGCTTATCTATACCAATGGATAAAAATACTCTTCTCTGTCATTTAAAAAAAATTATCTTACCTAACACTCTCTGCACACATTCCAAAAATTATCACATCTATCATATCACACACACATCTCTCATATTTATTCTCAAACACAAATAATTTATGCAAGGGTATAATTGTCATTTAAAAGTCATAAACTATTATTCATCTCTTATCTACCACTTATCCTTACTTTATTTAAGGTGAACCAAACAATAAAAAGATCAATTTTACGTTTTTCAATGAGAATAGCAGAAAATACAACCAAACAAAAATTTACCTATTCAGTATGGATTGTTATTTATCTCAGTATAGCTATCAAGGGCGAATAACCTTATGTCACACCCCAAATGGACCCTAAGAGAGTAAAGAATATTAATATTATTTTATTCCCGTCTATTCTAACATATTCTTTGTAAACTAATGGATTGTTGGACTTATTCACATTTATTTCACATCATTCTACATTTATTCACCTATTTAAACATAGGCTTCATGAATTCATGAATTATACCCAAATAAAGTTCTAACCGATTTCTATTTTAGTTTTTTTTTTCTCTCTTTAACAAGTGAATATGATTTCATTTAGAAAGTACATGAATTCATATATCTTTCAATTCAATGCTTACACATCTTAGAATGAGAATTACGACTAAATATAAATATTTTTATTGACACACATCAGACATTGTCTTAGTACCTAGATGGAGCATGATAACACTTATGTTATTTGAAAATTAGGATTAAGGAGATGATAAATGGCCAAGGAAAAAAAATAATATGAAAATAAATGCTTTGGTCCATTTTTCATTTCCATCTCAAGGCTTTGGTTTACTAGCATGAAGACATTTGATGTGGGGGACATGCATAAATATCAATTTCAGTTCAATGTATTTATGTTGTATATGCAAAAAAATGTTTTTTTTTATAGTTCATGCATGTAAATAATAATAGACAAAAAAGTTTGTGTACATAAAAATACCTTAGGACAAAAACAAAGTGCAAAAGTGATTCCATTGGTTGGTTGTACTCCAAGGGACCATTTTTTTTATTTTTTTTTGAAAAACTACTCCAAGGGACCATTAAGTGACAGAGAATATTTGAGACCCACCAAACATTTAAGAGTGAGCATCTTCTTTAATTGCCATCAGTGCCACTGATTAAAATATGAAAACTGATGTATAGTGGGGTAGAGGGAATCCATCAGAACATCTTATTTTTTAAATACTTTTGTGACAATGGGAGATCTGCCAATTTCAATAGTCCTTAAGGGACCAGAAGGTTCTTGTTGAGAATCCTTCAAAGAAGAGAAAACAAAAAGAAAAAAAATGGTTAGACACGTCCCTTTTGCAGTCTTATCTGCAATCTAAGATTATTTTATTTTATTTAAAACACAATATATATTATCTAATTAATGAGATATGTATTGTTATAAAAATAAAATATAAAGAATTATTGAGCATATTTTTAAAAACTGATAAAAAAATTTAAATGATGTATATATATCTCGTCTGACAAGTTGTATGTATAGCTATTGAGGTCTCACATATAAGGTTATAATGGAATTGTGTGTCACGGTACTAAAAATATAGAGAAATGTGATTGGATGGTGAAAGAACACGAGTTTATGGATCCAAAATGAATTTTGTAGAGCGAGGAGAGATGCAAAAAAGTATTTAGATTTCTTGAGTGTTGATCTAGATATTTATTTATTTTTATTTTTTGTAATAGTAGAACATTTACATGTATTTGGACAAATTTTTATAGGTAATTTGTATTTTGATAAATTAATTGTATTGCATGTACAAGCATTTCGAAGAATCATTCATTTTTTATTATATTAACAGTTATACTCTGTATATATGAGTTTTGAGAATATAAAAATTAAATCATTTTTTTTTATTATTTTGAGGCATAAGGTGGCACGATAATGATATCATCCACCACATATTAAAAAAATGAAAAATGTTATATTTAGGTTGATATTCATTCTTATTCTCCTAATACACCAGGGTCAATGACATTTGGTTTTCTCCATTTCTGAAAATTTCAGATAAAATTTTTCCTTTCACATAATCTAATCAAATTGGATTTCGAAGGAAGAGAAATTATCATTTTGAAAAAATTATTAAACTGACCCTCAATCTATTTTTTAGCTCTAGAAAAAAAATTGTTTTTTATAACCACTTTTAGCCCTACCACTATTTGAGGGCATATGTATTTAGTCAATTTTTAGCCCATTTTAACAGTTTGCACATGTTTTCATTTTTTTATAATTATAAATTTGACTAATGAAAAATATTCTTTTATAAAATTGAAATACATATTTGTATGAATTGAAAATATTTATTTTTACGTTTTTTATAATAAAATATAAGGTGACATACTGGAGTATGTATTGTGTTTGACGATTTTATTTATTGCGTTAGTAATGTGACGACTATAAACGAGATTGCAAAACATGATCGAGTGTATTAACACTCATGTATTAATTTATATAAGGGTTTGTTGATAAACTTAATTCATTTTACTATCTTATTTGCAGTCATCTGGTGACTGACAAAAAGAAGAAATAAATCACTTAAGACCGTATACACTCAACTGCCTCAATATGTCACATTACAAAAAAAATGTAAAAAATATATGCATTCAATTCAAATGAATATATAATTCTTCAAAATGTGCATTTTTTTTTTTGGTACATACCGTAGGGTGATTATAGACGACAAGCCCTGTAGGGCAATTACATACTTTTCCTCAAACAAAATCCACCAAACACCCAACCCAACGGTAGGCCTGTCAACGGGTCGCGGATCGACCCGGACCCGACCCGATAAAAGGAGTAAATACCCGACTCGATGGACCTGACAATCAAAACAGTTCGGGTCTAAGTCCACCTCGACCCGATCCTATGGACCCGTTGTATGCGATTGACTCAACCAAAATATTATGTGATTTTTTTAATTTATGATTCAACATAACACTCATGATTCAATCAAACATTTATAACTAAATATTAAATAATCATTTAAAATTTTAAACATTTGCAATATTTTTACAACATTTTGACTCCACGTAAAAATATAATAATTCAAACTGTATTTCAAATGTTCCCTCATAAAATATTTAAAAATTAAAATAATGAAGAACTATTTATAATACAATATACTCTATTAAAAAGAAAAAAAATGAAGTCATTGTATGCCCCTAAAAGTTCTTCAACTTCTCTTTGTCTGGCCTGAGCTTGTTAATGGGTCGACTCGACCTGACCAGATCCAAGACCCAATGTGGACCTGACCCGAAGGACCTGACAGTCGAATGGGTCGGGTCAGGGTGGAAAACGGGTCGGGTCAGGGTCCCACCCCAACCCGACCCGTAGATAGGCCTACCCAAAGGGTTGTTTTCACCTTTTCCATTATGCATCTTATGTTCAACAAGATTTGAAATCCCAACCCCCCGTTAAACGAGGATGTCTCGCACCACTGCGCCAAAGCTCGTTGGGGACTCAAAATGTGCATATTGTAAATAAGACTACAAATGTTGTTGAACCGTGAATGTGCTATACCTTCTTATTCCCTCTACCCAAACTTTTTTTCCTTAATTCTCCTATATTCCCACCTATTCCTCCCATATTTCTCTAGTCAAACAGCCCCTTATGGTGTACATGTCAAACAAATGAATATGGTCCAAAGGAAAATGATGCATCCAACCTTGTGTGTGGCCTTGTTTGCAACTCCTAGCTATTTTGATTTTTTGGGTAAAACATATACTTATCTCATGAAGTATATAATATTATAAAAAGTGAAATATATATTTAAATAAACAAATGCTTTAAAAAAAACGAAAAAAAATCATTCTCTACACTAGTTGAGTATATATTGCATTAGGACATTATACATTTTGGGTGGTTGGAAGACCACTTTTAAGAATGCGTTTGGTTGCACAATTGCAAAACTGATTTTAAGCAAAAGCTGGGTTTTAAAACTGATCTTACAAGAAGCTACCTTTCTATCGCTTCTAGAAAACTCTGGTTTTGGGCATTTTTTTCACAGAAATCTGTATACGACTTTAAGCCCTGTTTTTTCTATTAGGAAACGGGTTTGGAAAAGCAACTTCCTGCAAAACCAAAAGCTGCCCAAATGCCTCAAGGCTGGTTTGGTAAGTGGTTAGAGATTTTAAAGATAATTTATCATAATTTTAGGGAATAAAAAGTTCATCAACTTATTTGCATTTGTCAAAATTAGGACAAAAAATAGAGTAAATGTTATTCCAGCCTTTAGATGAAATAAAAACTTTCATTTTCATTCAAAATTGGGACAATTGTCTATATTTTATTCTGATTATATTTTATGTCAAACATGATAACTTGTTCTCCCTCCATTTATATCCATAATTATCAAATTATTCCATCACTTATCTCATTATCAAATTAGGCCAAGTGTATCGACGCTCATGATCCAAATACTAAAATTTGGGCCACTTGCCATGGTGATGTAAGGACACCCCTCATCTATGAGGGACGTGTGTTCGAACCATGCAAGAGGCAAGAGGAACAAAGAAAATGAAAAACAGCCTTTTGGGCCCACTGTCTATTGTGGGCCCTTGTTGGGCCATGTCTATGTAGTTTAGAAGCGGTACTATCACCATGTTTGGGTCTTTATACCAAAAAAAAAAGAAAAAAGGTTAAATCATTTTTACAGCCTCATACACCATGATAACATAATATATATTATGCTATCATAGTAATAAATTCTATCATAGTCTATAGCGCAAAATATTTTTTCATTTTTTCAATATGAAAAAGAAAAAAATTAATGTATCTCAGTATATACTTTATTTTATATAACTGCATATATTCTAATGGAAGAGTATATGATTTAAAAAAAAAAAAAAATCGATGTGAACTACAATTAGGGCTATATAAGGTGCTGGACATGTCATTTTTCAAATCTGGGCCACAAAATGTGCTGGGTGTATCAAAGCCCATAAAAAGGACCAAAAGAATGTACATAGAGAGAATGAAAGCCCTAGCAACTTGAAAACAGTCTGTTTTTCTCCTCCTCCACACAGGTGAAAATTTCGGTTTTTTTATAATAGCTCAAATTAAATCTGTTACCAATATAGACTTGTTTACTCGTATTGGTCTGTTCAATTCATTTCATGAACTCTCTCTACTGAATCTTTTGATTTCCAGTACTGAAAATATTGAAAAAATAAAAAACATCTGCTTTGATGGGTAAATCTTCTACTTTGGATCTGGTGGGTCTTTGGGGGTTCTAGTTCTTGTTAAATTGCAACTGGGTTTCTTCCGAATCGATAATAATAATAAAAACTTTGCCTTTGGTCACCAATTGGGTTGTTTACACCATTGTTGTTGGGAGTGATCTTTGGAATGTTGACTGACATTTTCACTGTATGCATAGATTGTGGATGAAAATGTTTTAAAGTGATTGGTTTGCTATTATGTCTGTTGAATAGTGCCCACAACAGTAGAAATTTTAGTAGTGTAGCAGTAGACTTTTCTATAGTAGGTGATCCTCCTGGGCATGCTCACAAATTACTCTTGAACTTTTTTGGAGAAGTTCAGCCATTGGGTACCTCTCGTACCTATCAATTGAACATACTTCTGTGTGTCAAAATGTTAGTACCTTCAGAATTCAGATATTCGTTTAGTTTGAACCATTTACTACCTTCTTGTTAATATAAGAAATCTGAGAATCCCTAATTCTTATCGTCATCTTCACACCAATATAAAAAAAAATTGTGTGCATTTCTCGCACTAATGACCAGGACACTTCTAGAAAACGATTTAATTATCTCTGTACTTTATTGTATTTATCACGCATTTTTGTAAATGTATGCATATTGTACCTAATGAAATCTTTGCCGAATATTTTGTTGCATGAGCTTTGTGACTATGCTGCTTTTTTTGGTTAAGCGCAGCCTGCTATGCCAGTAAGCATTTATATGGTTTTGGAATATGATGATGAAAATATATCATACAATATTCTGTTTATGCTCAGGTTTTGAGTACTTAATTTGGGTCTGGTACTTTGATACTTTTCACACTTTCCAGGTAGATGTCTATGTCCAGGCCAGTTGCTGGGATGAGTTCAGGAGTGTGGGTTCTCCTATATAGAATCATTTTCATCGTCTCATATCTTTGTTTGAATTAAAATGATTATGTAGTCCACTGGATCTTCTCCATGGTCATTTCTCTGATTATTTTATTATCAATTTACTGTTCATATTCTCTGTAACTTGTGCATTTTTGTGCAAGTGAGACTGACTTCACTCTGCAACCAGATGGCTATTCATGATTATTATAGACCATAATAGCTGTGTAGGATTAGTGTTCTGGTTTTTGGGTTTGGGATGCGAGAAAGATGATATGGAAGAACGTTAGTTTAGGACTGGTGTTGTGGAATGAATATGATGTGGCAATTAAAGATGGCTACCCGTCATGAATTTGGGTGGGTGATATGCTCGAAAGCATGGACACGGCTGGAGGGGTCCCGTACCCGTGTCCGACACGTGTCGGACACGGAGACGGCGAGGACACGGCATGGACACGTGTCGGACACGCCTCCAGCCGTGTCTGCTGAAATGGGCTGCATTTTAGTTTGGACACAGCCCAGGACACGCCGGGGACACGGCCTAGGACACGCCGGGGGACACGACAGGACATGGCGCAGCCCAGTTTCAACCCAAAAAGGAAAAAAAATAAAAAAGGCCCATAATATTGGCTTCCTCACCACTCTGCGGCGCCCCCATCTCAGCCTCTTCTTCTTCATCTTGCTTAATGCATGCTGCTTCTTCTTCTTCAAAATAGACTCATGTTTTCTTCTTCAGCTTTCTTCTTTTGTTTTCTTCTTCTGCTTCTGCTTCGTTTTCTTCTTCTGCTTTCTCCTTCTTCTTCGTCGTCTTCATCGTTTTCTTCTGCTTCTGCTTTGTTTTCTTTTCTGTTTGTTCTTTTTGCAGGGGAGGTGGGAGGGGAAGAGATATGGGAGGCGGACTGGAAACTAGATTTAAATCTGTTGTGTTTTTTTATATTATAATTTTATATTTATTATTTATAAGAGTGGAATAAATTGTATGTTTAAATTTTTACACCCCAACAAACCACATACTGATGATGAATAGTGTTACTCACGACTATTTTCTATCCTAAATTCAGTTTACAATTGTTTTAATGGATTTGCTAAACATGTACCTTATCGTCATCTATAGATACATGTTTTCATTAAGGAAAATAAACTTCCATGAATTATTAACAAACATGGAATATTTTAATGTTTGTAATCATGTTTTATGTTAAATTCTCCTTTTCCTAGAACATTGACCCAAACCCAGTTAAAACGGTCCACAGTTATCAACCCATTTAAAATGGTCCAAAAAATCCATTTAAACCACATCAGTGGTGTATGAAAAACATTTAACTTCATATGGATATCATATATATTTATTATTTTAATTTATTTGTGCCGTGTCTAGCCGTACCCTATCCCATTTTTTAATTGCCGTGTCGCCGTGTCCGTGTCCCCGTGTCCCGTGTCCGTGTCCGTGCTTCAAAGGTGATAGTTAATATGTCACTGAGGTTATTTTCTTTTCTAAAGAATTAATTTGCATGCTTGCCCCTTGTAATCAGCTTTCCAAATGTCAGGAAATTTTGATGATGCCTAAGGTGGGCAGAGTGTTGATTTTCGCTTGAAAATTTTCGAGGAACTATTCAATGTGGAGTTTGTTATTAAATTTCAGGCCTCAAGAATTTAGTTAAATGTCTTGAAAATTCCCCTTTGTTTCTGTTGCTGTTATAAGATTCACTCAAGGAAAAGGAGCTCAAATATCTTGATTAGTGTTGCATTTTCCGATGAGGTTTGTGGGATTTATCAACTGTTAGGCCAAAAATTTGTTTGGAGAACTTCTTATAACATGCTTTTCTTTATTTTCTATTTTGATTATGGGATAGTAAGACGACAGATGAACTGGAAAATTGATGTGGTAGGATTTGGACCATCTGATCGAATGTCAATCTAGGAAAAGGAGACATTTAACATTTTTTTTTGTTTGTTAATAAATTTTATTTTTTAATTACTAGAACGGGGTATCTGAAATCCATTAATAATGAAAATAGATCAGCACTAAAGTATGTGGTTTGATTTTATTTATTTTCTTATAACGAGAATGTGTTTGAGATCAAGAGAGAGTCTCATGAGTCTATTTTGAAGTCATGCATTAAGCAAGATTGATATGAGGGAGCCTATTCTGGGATTTGGGCTACCTGTTTTATTTAGTTGAAAATTCACCTCGTTGGCATCATCAAAACTTTCCTATGACATTTTGAAAGCTGAAAATTACGAAGGTTGGCAAGCATAGCAAATGATAAAATATGCTTTAGAAAAGAATATAGGCTGTCCCAGATGCTCCATGGTTGTAAATCCGGGAGTCTCAGGACACATTTCATGGTCTGTTGTTGAGGGGTCTAAAGTCAGATTTAGGAGGGATTGTTGTATTGAGGACGAACCTCTATTGCTCAAATTTTCATTCCACCTTTGTTGTTTCTGGAAATAAGAATGAAAGGAAGCATTTGATGGCATCTATCCATTATTCACAATTATTTGGACTACGTGATAGAAGAGGAACTTCAAACATTCATATTTTTCTAAAGCAGGTCCCAGAGAGCATTTTCTGATAAAGAAAAAGAATTTCTGTTCTCAAGATATGATACAAATATAGTCATCACAGTAAAATATATGTGACATATATAGTAATTGGGAAGTCTTACTTGTGAGAGGTAGCAATATAGTCACTCTTTTAAGTGGATATTAATTTTTGCAAGGTTCTGTGATTAAATGTTGGATGGTGCTCCTGCTTACTCTGCCTTCTTGCTTCAGTAGGAAATGAGATTGACATAGGTGAAGCAGGCAGATGGATTATTGTATACAATTAAATATTTTTAGTGGCCAAAGTGACATGTTGGAACCATTGGAGCATGCATAACTATCTAGTTTGGCAACTCTTCATTTTTCTTTTATTTGTCATGTGAATCTTTGTGGCAGATAGACTAGGAACAATCCACTCTTGGGAAGAAATGCATGCAGCACATGCATGGATGCTGTGCTACTTCTTTTACTTTATTGCATCCTCTCATTTAATGTTTGCCCTTTTGTTATCAACTGAATTTCACCAATACAAGCAACACCTATCAATTAAAATCAGCATATTTTTTTTTGTGATGGTTTATGATTGGATTTATGGGTCCAATTAGACCACAATTTCCTGTAAAGGTAATTCATGAGTGAGTTTATTAAAATCATGTGTCTAGATAAGGTAGCAGATCTGTCCCTTTTTATTGACAATGAGGGATGATAAACATTAACATGTGCCCATAAAGCTGCTCACCTCTCTTAAAACTTGAGAGATCGATCATGCCAATGCTTCATATCATTGTTACTGCCTTCATTCACGTCTTTATAGGTCATCAATTCACTAATACATTTACCATAGGCCACTCACTTTTTCAAGCACAGAAATATAATATGATAACCAGCCCCTCAATTAATTATTCACCATCATCATCATCATCATAAATTTATTTTAGATATTGTATACATTAGCCGAAATTGAGAATATTAATGCATGAATCTTCTGACTGGTGTGTTTTTCATAATTCAGTTCTGTTGCGGAACTTTAAGATGCAATATCTGAGGAATGCAATCTTGAGGCATGTACGCGTTATTAGCAATACACAACCATGCGCATCTATGAAATATGGAAAGTTTCTAACTGCACCAAGTCGAAACATGTGTGCATCGTCAGTGCCTATTGGTGAAGAAGCTCTTATGGCTCGAGTGATTGGATTGGTTAAGAAATTCGACAAAATCGATGCAAGCAAGGTATGTGTAACGCAAAAGTGGCAAAGAACCTAAGAAACTACTATATGTGATTCCATAATTTATATCACTGGAATTGTAGAGCCTGCTTTGTTGCATCCTATTAGGTAGTGAGGGCTGTACAGAAACCAAGTTATTGTGCTTGAATCTGAGACCATGATTTGAGATGGCTAACGGTTGTCCATAAATTCATTTAATAGTTCAAGAATGGAGCAAAAAGCATAATGGTGTATGTTAAATATGTCCCACCACAATTTGACGTTATCGTTGTTAAGGGCGCTATGACACTCAAGACACTTCTACAATCATTTTTGCAGAGGCCATGTCACCTAACGTAGTATATAAAATCATCTAATGTTGTTTCAAGTGGCTATGACAAAGTATTTAGCCCGTTTATGCGTAGACGTCTCTTCTACGAATGGGATGCTCCTCCTCCCCATGGGAACGTTTGTAATGGAGTTTTTGCTTTAGTTTTTTTTCTCAAGTTGTACTTCTTTTGGGCGTTCGCCTTTTTATTAATACAAAGATAATCGCCTATCATTTCCATATAAAAAAATGTATATAACGCAAACAAATTTAAGTTCTCGAGCTGAATCGGATCTGATTTATCCTTCTTGGGCAGGTAACTGAGATGGCCGATTTTCAGAAGGATCTATGCCTCGACAGCTTAGACAGGGTCGAACTCGTCATGGCGCTCGAGCAGGAATTCTCGATCGAGATCCCAGAAGAGAAGGCCGACAAACTCACTTGCTGCTCTGATGTGGTCCACCACCTACTTTCAGAGGTCAAGGTTTCTGAAACTCCATGAACATGAGGAAAATTACCATAACACATTTAACATGCCATTCAAAAACAGTTGCATTTTGTCAGAAATTTTACCATCAATAAATCAGAATTTCTGCGGTGTCAGTGTTATTTTTCTTAGAAAATTTATTGAATTGCAAAACAGGAGTGGGACCTATAAATTAAGAATTTTGGTACACTCAGTCATTCATGTTGTCATTCTTGCAGTTCTAACCATAGTTTAAAAACATGTGCAGACCCCACTGCACACCATAGTTTAAAAACATGCAGTGGAGCATGTGGGGTCCGCACACAGTACATGTGGTCACACATTGTATATTTAATTTTTTTTTAAAAAAAATTAATATATGGCCGTTTGAACCCCGTTTGAACTTAGTTCGAATGCTTAAATGATCGTTTGATTTCCCGTTTGAACTGGATTCAAACGTCTAAGGGCCATTTGATTTCCCGTTCGAACTGGATTCAAACGTCTAAGGGCTATTTGATTTCCTGTTCGAACTCCTGATCGCACATGACCGCATATGGCTGCACATGGCCGTACTTGAATAGCACTTGGATGCCATCAAAGTGCAGATATGCGCCGAGAAGGGCCCATCAGCATGTGCGGCTGCATTTTGACTCATGGTTCTAACTCAATATGTAAATTCTCTATTCAAGCATATTATTCATTTTCTCTGGTACACTTAGTCATCAAGATATGTGAATCTTTGATACTACATAGTAGAGTATGTAAAGTAGGGATGCAATTTGGTTGGTTTGGTTCGGTTTTTTGCAAACTTAAATTGACTTGAATTTATTTCACATGTAACCTGAAAATTGAACTGAAACCAGACTGAAAATCCAAATTTGAGCTGATTTTTGTTTGGTTAACCCGAACTAAACAGAACCTAACTGAACCGTTAATGATTGATGGGTTGGTTAGGGTTTTTGGGGGGGTTGATTTACAACTTTACATAAATATCAAAATACTATGATTGACTGTATAAATTAGTGTATTTATTTTTTATGAATATTAATGATATAACAACAATATAATTTTTAATATAAAAATAATGATCTAAATGAATATGGATTAAGAATAATCACGTGTTTAAATTTAATTTGGTTTGGTTGATTCAGTTATTTTTTAAGTAAATCAAACTCAAATCAATATAGATCGGTTTATTAATTTTCAATCCATATCTAAACTAAACCATAAAATTATTGACCCAAACCTGAAAAAATCGGTTTGGATCGGTTCGAATTTGGTTTAACCAACCAAAGTTGTGCTCCTAATATAGAGTATATGCTTTATCACGAAAAATGTAAAAAAGGTATGCAAAAAAGATTGCAAGAGTGATTTGAGCATTAAAATGGGACAAATATGTTTTTCGAGTGGAATAAGTCAAATGAGCGTTTATACACTTGGTATGTTTTTACAGCCTGTTTGCAACCCAGAAGTGGTCCCCTAATTGCCTGTATTGCGTGTATACTATACTGTTGTAGTGTATGATTGTTTAAATTTTTCGTTCACGGGCCGTTTCCAATCGGAAAAAATGGAAAACGAACGTCGTTTCCCGCATTATATATATATATATATATATATATATATATATATATATATATATATATATATATATATATATGTATTACTTTATTTTCTATATTCACAATACGATGATTCATTGGACAAGTGTATATGTTTTTTAAAAAGAAAATCGATGAAGGGTTGTGGACAAGGATGGCACACAACCATATAGGGCTGGACATATCATTTTTTCAAATGTAATGTATTTCTAGGTTTGGTCACATTGGTATTATTCGCGGCTCGCGTGGAATTAGAGAGAGGATTTTGTTCATGGGTGTGCCCTTAGGGCATTTGTTAAGAATCAATTATTAGAGCATTTCCAACGCCACCGGAGTTGAAGGCTCCTAACTCATATTTTGGGAGAAATAAAAAAAGAGGGGCTTCAATGAGCTCCATATATTTAACATTAAACATTCTTCAGTGATGAAGTTTCTCCACATATAAGAGTGAAATTTGGCTCCATGTTACAGTCCCTAAATGGCCTCTTATCTTTATTGGCTTGTGAGGAATATTTAGGTAGTGTGGTTGAAGATGCTCTTAAGCTTTTGAGTTTAGGGATTAAGGTTAAAGTCTTGTAACCTATTTGGGTAGAGGACTAGCACTGGAATAAGCTGGAATAGATGTGAATACGCCTAGAAAAGTGTTTGTTTGCATCGAATAGAAGATTACAACTATGCCAAATAGTTGGAAATATCCTGATATGTGTATTCCAGACTTTAACCTAATATGTTCCACTGGTATAAGGGTAGCCTACATGTCAAAGCATCACATGTCATCAGCTCTTATAAATCAAAGGGTCCACATATCAAATTAATCTCTCACATTTTGTAAATAATTATATACATCTTATTAAAGTTTTTCTCCATGATTTATTCTTTATCAATCAAACAACAAAAATTTTATTATTAGTTATTACCCTTGTTTCTGATAACGTCAAATTAATGAATAATTCCCATATTAAACGCGCATTAAACGGAAAAAAGTTTAAAATCCCTGTGAAACAAGCATTAAACGAAAAGTACGTGTTTTATCGAATTAAACACATATTACACGTATTAAACGCGTAGGAGACCCGTAATAAACCCATATTAAACGCATTTTGACTTTTTGTAAAATTTTGATGCATTTGAAGTTTGAACTATAAACTAGTAGATGTCAATGTTATATTTTGATAAATTTTCTTAGCCTAAAACACTATATTTTAAGCCTAACATTTACAGATTGTTGATTTTATGTTGTAAATTTATCTTTTATTGTTTTGAATGTTTTCCGTCTTTTTCCTGATTTTTTTCTCGATTTTTAACGTATTAAGAATTATTACCTTGCCGTATTATTCCTGAATTCCGTACCGGTGACAAGGGTTATTACATGTTCTAATGAGAATAACTAAAAAAATAACTAAACAAAAAATATCTTATTCCATTGATATAACTATCTATACTGGAATTGTTATTCATATTGAAATATCTTATGCTACTAAACAATCAAAGGCGTAAAACCCAAATCAGAAACAAATGAAAATATTGATGATCGTATTAATTTAAAATATATTTGAAACATCTCATTTGAATTTGAAATAGCTCACGACCAAAATGACTAGAAATAAAATATTAATTTTGAATTATATTTTTATAAATGTATCCGACAATACATTACTATGGAAATGAGACCACGAGCCAATTTAGCGTTGATTTTCATTCTCATTCGGTTAAAACACTAAAAAAAATAGTGTTCAGAATCCTCCATTTCTGTGTTTATTTTTTCACATTCCTAAACCAAATTTTTCTTTTCATGGAATATACAAAATTCAATCCCTGATGATGAAGAATTCCCATTTGACAAAATTTGTTTGAACTGCCAAACAAATTGTGGCCACATGCACTGCTGAATGCATACAAATTGTACATTTATACCACCACCACACACCTGAAATTCTGTTACTGTGAACAAATAAATGTGGAGACATGGTACACATGCTTTAAAAATTCCCCCTTCCAAGAAATCAAGGTCAATACTAAAAGCAAAGGCTTTCAAATTTCAAAAACCCTAGACACTCACACATGAGCCTCTCCAACAACCATTATAAACAAAAAGAAAAGCACACACAGTACACAGTCACAGACACACATCCTTTAATGTATTTGCTTTCAATGTCTCTCACCAAAGCATCCAATGCTTCCAAGAAACATAATCAAACATGAAAGTGTAAACAAAAATTAAAAATAAATCTATGGAAGTAAAAGAAAAAATAAACCACTTAGTCGAGGTTTATGTTGGTATACAGATCGCTCTGATACCAATTGTTGATGAGATCAGAACAATACCAATAGTTCACGCCTCAACCTCCACTCTAGGGCACTTGATGGATCCCATTGAGATGTCAATCTCAATGAAGTTCTCCTCCTCACCAACATCTGATAAGAGCTCCATTAATCCATGTTGCCTCAACAGGAACTCCAGTGGGTCAGATTCTTCAGTAGTACTGCTCATGTCATGGCCTTCTGAGAGTGCAATTTCTATAAGGCTCTCGTCGTCGTCGTCGGAGTTCATGCATGGTTCGTCGTTATCGGAGATCGAATTCCCCGAACAATCTCTCTCTTCCATCATCTGATCAACCTGACCCACATCTTCTTGATCTTCTATGATCTCCTCCTCCAACTGCAGCTTTTCGATTGGAATTGACTTCTTAGAACATTTTTTGTTGGTGAAGTAGATGTAAAGGAGAGTGGATGAGCCAAAGATCATTGAAGCAAGTGATACTGAAGAGATGAAACATGAACAACAACACAAGAACAGTAGGAGAACTGAAAAGGAAACTAATGAGTACTTGAAAAAATAAGTGGTGGTGGTAGTAGTAGTAGTAGAAGAAGAAAGAGAGCAATCCATTTGATATATATTTAACTGTTTTATGCCTCACAAATGCATAAAAAGATTATCTTTTGCTAGTCAGATGAGATGAAACTTGAAAGTAATGGGAGTATCTGAATGGGCTGTTCAAATAATGTTTTTTTTCTTCATCAATTCTCTTCAACATATGCACCCAATACTGAAATTTTAATCTTTTTAGTAACTGGAGTTGCTAGGCTGTTTCACTATACACAGTTCCCACAGTTCACTTTTTTTTTAATAGAAAGGGCCTAACTGTATGTATTAATTTTTTGTTTTTGCTCTCCAATCTAACACCAATCAGAGGCTCTCTTTATACTAATTAACTCTTCTTGGAAGAAGAAAAACAGTGTTTTTTTGCTTTACTGTATTGGTGGGGGTCTTCTCCAGCTTCAGAGGCTTAGAAATTTGGGAAGGCCATGTGAAGGCATCTGAGCTCACCATGTGTCACCTTCACGGCTTCACCTCCCTAAATTCCTGAAACAAAACAAATAAAATAAATAAATTCAGGGTGTGTTTGTGCATAAAGTTGAAGGAAAAATGAAAGAAAGTGAAGGAATTTAGGTCAAAGGGAAAGTGGTGGAAAGTAAAAAAATTTCTCTTTGACCAACTTTCAAGGTGTTTGTGCATGTGTTGGAAAAAATTTCCATCACTTTCTCTCAATTTCTCACCTATGGGAAAAAGAAAAAAATTTTCCACTTTTTCTAATAAGACAAAATAGGAGAGTGAAAGTGATGAAAATTTTTTTCTTTTCCTTGTTTGATACAAATGCTAGCTTTTTGAGTGGTCAAAGGAAAATTTTTTACTTTCCCTCACTTTCCCTCACTTTCCATCATGCACAAACACACCCTCAAAAGTCAAGATTTGAAGTTCAAAATGAAAGCTTTCCATGAAAACCCATATGAACTCATCCAATGGATTCCACACAAAATATTGAAAAAAATCCCATGTTTTATTCCCTTTTTGCTATTAGAGGTATCCTAAACCCTTCGAGTTGATTTGATAAGGGGATAAGTGTTGGGATAAGAGATAATTATTGAGATAAGTGAGTAGAGGACAGCTTATATACATATGGTATAAAAAATAATTGGGATAAACTGCGGATAGTTGTCCTGATTTTAAAATAAAAATGATGATAGTTTGTTCCATCTAAAGGGTGGGATAGCATTTATCCTCACTTTTTATCCTAATTTTGACAAATTTAAATATAAACAAAATTGGTGGACTTTTTATCTCTTAAAATTAGAACAATTTATCATTAAAAGCTTATCTCTTTGCCAAACTAGCCACCCACTTGGAAGTTTTCCTATGGGCACCTGGGTAAATCGAGGGTAAGAATTGAACACGCGCTAATGAAGAGCAAACTCATGATGCTATCCAACTCACCAAGACCCTAGTAGGTTAAAGTCCCATGTGTTGAGTCTTAACACTTTAATTGGTTTATTTGAGAAATATCAAGAAAGAACTGCAGCGAATGAATTGTTCCTATTATTGAAATATTATTTATCATTATACACGGAAATGCAGGTTGAGCAGCCATGTTTGCCTCGCCGGGGGAGGGGGTGAAGGAGGCACTGTCTCTGAAAAGGTAAATAATAGGTGCACATGTATTCTCACGTGTAATGATAGTTTTGTAATTCATATGTTATATGTGGAGCAATATGTGTTATATATGATCTTTTGTGAGTTAGGGTTTTTCATACTATTGAGAGGTATGGTCTTAGGATTTTGTAGCCCCCTCCACAAACTCTTGCATGTCATTCTCTTTTTGTATGTAATTTTTTATTGAACCGCCTAAATCTAATATTCTATCATGTGATAGTGTATAATTTTATTTTTTTTTATCCATTTTCATGCACCAGGTTTTCTGCATCCAAAACAAAGCTCATTTGTGAAGATCAACCACTAAGACTATTTTTATTTGTCTGCACATCAAGAACAGCGTTGGTCCCCCCCCCCCCCCCCCCCCCCCCCTAGTGGCTTTTCAGCTCAACCAAAAACCTATATCTGCCCTGCAACAATAAATATTTATGTCCCTCATCCATAGCACTTAACATATGTGAATTTTTAATTGCTACTGTCAGGAACCATTACAGGAAGATTAAAAAAAAAAAAAAAAACACAAAAAAGTGTTTAGCCTCTTCAAATTTTTTGACTTTGCAGTATCAATGCTGATGTGGTGATCAAAATTTGAGCCAGTGATAAAAAAAAACATCATATTGTTATCCGTTTTAAATGGTTCACTTCATATGGAGTCACCAAATTAATCATAGTTTTGATTTTTAGATGGTTTTTTAATCAGACGCTGTACTGCAAGTGACACCAAAATATTTTATCAATTTGACTATTGATAAAAAAAAATTGAGGATAAATGTTACGCTTGAGGCTGTTTGAAAACGGACTTTGACAGCTTTTGGGTTTTCTCAAACCCGTTTACAAACAGAAAAACTAGGATCAAAAGCTGCAAACAAATTTTTGTGAAAAAGTGTCCAAAACCTGAGTTTTCTAAAAACTATAAAAATGCGGTTTCTACAAAATCAGTTTTAAACCCAATTTTTATTTAAAATCAATTTTGCAATCGTGCAAATGTAACCTTAGTCATTCATGTAGTCACTTTTATTATTGAAAACATTTTGAATTTTTATGTTTTTTTGAAATACATATTTATCAAATGAAAAACAAGATTCCACAAAAATAAAAATACATATTCGAATGAATTGAATGCATACATGTTTATATTATTTTAATAATCAATATATATTAACATAGCAGGTATACAATATATCAGGATTTCAAATGCTGTGCTAGATGAAGTGGTGTGTCTAAAGTGTATTGAGTGTATCTTCGAAAGCTAATATGACATTAAAATTGTCAACATGTGTTATGTGTAAGAAGCAACAAATAAATTAAAGCACTCACCTTCCACCTATTACAGCAGGTGATAAAGAGTTGTCAGGATATGCATGGACCATAGAGTAAAGACCTGATCTCCAAAGGGCTTTTCTAATCTCTACTCAACTTGTCTTAAAATTGCTATCAAAAGCTAAATAAAAGTGGTTAGAATTTATTTATTGCAAGGAGATGGTACGGATTCCATGAAATCCCTCATTATAGTCCCATAAGTTGCACAACCAATGCAGCATGCAACACATGTTTTTATTTTTAAAAACTTATATATCTATGTAATGAGATATATACTCTAAGCCTCCGTTTGGAACGGGGATAGTTTTTATTCTAGGGTATAGATTTATCCAAGTATAAATGAGTATAAATAAAGATAAAGTGATTTTGTGTTTGGTTGTATTTTGAATTATTCTCATTGGTAAATGTAAGAATAAATGTTTTGTTGTTTGGGTAAAATGTGAATAAAGTATGGATAATGATTTATAAAAGGTAAAAAAGTAATGATAGTTGATTTGACAGGTGATTTATAAGAGGTGATGACAGTTGATTTGACAGTGGGCCCACATATTCTTTAGGTGGAATAACCTAGGATAACTTTTATTCTAGGGGTTGATTAGAATTCCTATACCACTTTATCAAGGTTTATTCTGGCATAATTTATCTGGGGTTATCCGGGGTAAACAAACACCTCCAAATACTTATCCGGGGAGGTTATTCTCGTTCCAAACGGGGGGTAAGTCCCCGTTTGGATAGCGGAATTGAGTTATTCTGGATAGATAACTATGCCAGTATAGATAACAAATCTACAAGAATAAAAGATTTTCTGTTTGGTTATATTTTTTTTATTCTCATTGGAAAACGTAAGAATAAAGGTTGAGTTGTTTATTTGATAAATAATAAAATATAAATAAAGTGTAAAAAAGTTGATTTGATATTTGATGTATAAGAGGTGTTGATAGGTGATTTGATGTGATGATGTGTAAAAAGTTGATTTGACATGTGGGCCCATGGGAATAGATAAGGTGAGTATAGCTTATCCTAGGGGTTGCTTAGAATTGTTATACTCTCTTATACTCGTTTAAACTGGCTTAGTAATACCAAGTTATACTCTACAAACAAACAACCATTTTCCTTATCCATTCTTATACCACCCTTATACTACCATTATTCCCGCCTATTCCGCTTCCCAAACGGTGCTTAATGAATTAGATGATATCATTTATAGAAAATATAAAAAATTCATAACAAGATATATACCTTGATATAATAAGTGGAGAGGAATAACGAGGTATATATATATATTGAATTTGGGAATGTAAAAAGGACTGATAACTGAATTCTAGGAGAAGGTTGAATACCAATATCAACTTATTTCCAACTATTCTGAGATAGCTATACTTGGGTTGTTTGGGTGGGACAATATAATAAGGGAGAATATGAGATAATTATGTAGAGTAAGCCAAAAAAAATTGTTTGTTTGGAAGGAATAGTTGTTTGTTTGGAAGGAATAGATGAGTATAGCTATACCAAAATATGTATGAATAAGCTAGTATTTGTACTTCAAAGTCCGCTCTGAAATTGTGTTATTCCACCTAATCCATTTCATTGGTATATTATTATATAGGGGTCCCACTATCAAATCATTTGTTCATATTTTATAAATCTTTATTCACATTTTATTTATATTTTATTCACAACTTACCAAAAAAAAAAAAATTATTATTAGATTTTCCAATGAGAAAATTAAAAACACAACCAAATAAAAAAATTAATTATTTCATTGGTATAGTTATCTATTACTAGAATAATCATAGACTCCAGAATTGTTTATGTTTCTATGCAAACGGCATGTTCTAATGATCTCCATGTAAACAAACATTTTTTTGGGGTTTATTCACTTCTATTTCATCTAGAGGTGTAAAATGGACCGTGCCGTGTCAAGCCTGCGGGACCAACAGGCCATCCACAGACTTAGCGGGCCAGCCCATGATTTAAACAAAAGATTTTGTTATTTTTTTTAATTTAAACTTTAACTTTCTTAATATTATACACATAAAAATTATATAAATGTATTACATATATATATATACACACAAAAACACTATATATATTTGATAAAACAATGAAATAAGACACTTATTCAACATATTATATGCTCCGTCTACTGTGAATTGGCATGTCATGCCGTGTCGTGTCTATCGTGCTGTACTCATTAACGTATCGTATCGAAAACTGCTCATGTGCCACAAAATTGGCCCAACACGACCCAAATACCTTAACATGTTGTGCCATATCAGCACAGCTCGTGTCACAACTCTAATTCAATGTATCAGCACAGCTCGTTTCACAACTCTAATTCAATCCTATTACAATATCTTAAAATGAATACATTTAATGTTTTCTTAATCTATCATTTTTCTCATCACTCCTCGGTCAATAAAGATCCATTCTAAAACTGGTTTTAAAGAGAGAGGAGATATCCTGTCTTCCCTTTCTTCTTCTTCAGAAAAAATACATATTCCACCAAAATTTTATTTTTATTTTTAAAAGATCTTGGTCCAACATTTATCTATCTATTCCGGGTTTCGATTATAGAATAATTCGTTTCAAGAACTCCATAACTTCGACATATGAAGGAAGGGCGTTATGTGTCTTTCATCCATCCTGTTCCTATCCTATTTTTTTATATACAATGTTTTCTTATAACAGAGAAAAGTTCCCACATTTATATTTTAAATGAAACGTGATTTTTTATATTTCGTGTAATTGGGAATATACAGTTTATTATAGTGTCTCTCATGGGCGGAGCCAAGGGGGGGCGGGCTGGGGCCCCTTGCCCCCCCCCCCCCCCCCCCAAGCCATGGTCCGAATAAAGGGGAATAAAGGGTAATGCATGGGTGGGTTGAGTAATTGAAATGTTTGTTTTGCATATGGACCCCTCAAAAAAATTTATATTGTTACTATACCCCTTGAAATTCTATTTCTATCAACATTAAGGTTTAAATTTTACAAGAATGTCCTTTTGAGGGGTGTTTTATGCAATAAATTTTTTATAAGTTTTACGGGAATACCTTTTTAAAAGGCATTGACGCACAATTTAAACCACATAAGGTTATATATGTAAAAACCCCAATTGAATGAGCGGATTTAAAATTCGAAAATGTTACGTATAGTTCCATTTGTATCCAATTAGCATGCTATCATTTGATTATTTTTAAATATATAATGCATATATAATAAGTATATTAATCTTTTATAGAAATGAAGTACATGCTCAAATGAAAATAATGCATATATTTTACTTACATTTTCTGTAATAGTGTAACATATATTGCGTTAGATGTGATAAATGCAAATAGGGTTGCAAAAAAAACTGAGTGTATTAGCCTATTTTGAGATTTGGAGTCACGGGATTTTCTAAAAAATTTTGTGAAAAACTTTGTTTTCATAGATATATTGATATATGGTTTTGAGGGATTGAAAAATTATTGATTTAGATATTTTAGTAATTTTTTTAATTTATTTTGATTTTTAACCATTTGGATATTGAGTCTCTTAGATTTTTTAAACTGAGGTTTTAAATTCTCTTTCTGCTTAAAGAATATTCTTATATGTTTTTATGATTAATTACTTTTTTCATAAGCTTCATTTTTTTTCTATTCGTTGTGAAGGAAATAATGATATTTCAACATTTTTTTCCTATATCTTCTATAAATTATTCAAGATCACTAGATACAGGAAAAGAGTACAAAAACAACTTTCGATCTAAATCGTCTTTATTTGAAAGACTCAATCATTATTCAACTGTCTTAATTTTATTTTAACTTATTACATATCTATAATTATTCTTTTTATATTTCTCTGTCTCTTGACCTGGCCTCCGGCCCTCCCTTGTTCTAATTCCTGGCTCCACTCCTGGTGTCTCTGTATTTATTTATTTATTTTGTTTTTATGTAAGTATATGTATCCTTACATTGAAGAGATGAGATTGGGACAATGATAGTTAAGTATGCCATTTTATTGTACACCAAACTTCATGGCCAATATATCATGCATTATTGTATTATTATCCTATATCCTATGTTAACTTATATCGTGGGCATTAGTTTCAGCCTGTCAGGGTCCAGATGGGCCTGGACCCAGGCACATGTGAGGCCCCATATATGCTTAGAACAAGAAAGATGATATATTCAGTCCATTTTAGAGTCGGCTGCGGTTTAAGAACCGTCTCCTAATCATATGTATTCTGTTATTGAAGTGTATTATGTGTTGTTACGTGATATATGAAAATTTAAACATTTCATTTTTCTCAAGAAAAAAAATGCTAATTTATCTAAATATGTATTTTATTTTTTATAACAGTGTAATTCAATGGATAAATATATATTTTTATATACAATAATGATTTTTAGGCTCCAATATAGACTTCATCCCAAGCCCATGAGGTGACAAGATTGAATTACTAGAGGATATTTCCATAACTAATTCCTTAAATCTAGAGGTGGTTATGATTTGGAATATTCTCTTTATTTTGAAACAATCAATTCAATTGGATGGAAAAAAAAAAACCAAGATTTACATTTTTTTTTATTTAGATTGATCTGTGGAAACAAAAACGAATATGGAATTCAGTTTTGGTGGAGATTGGAGTGGAAGATTATAATTACTCGAGTAATTTTTTTATTCATTTACAATCTCATTATGGTGCAAATAATGGTGACTCATTCAGGTTAGATTTTTCGATCTGAATAAAACATATTGTTATGATTTTACATTCATCTTTGAATTATCATATACATTTTTTGAGATCAGATTTAATTTAAATTCAGATACATGGCTACTGTATATGAATTTTAGCCTTGTATGATCATTATTCAATACGATTTTTGAGATCTGAATAAGTACAATTTATATAATCATTTTTGTTGTTATGTATGCGTATAATTATGCATATTGAGTCATTCAATATATTTTTAGTCTTGCATAATCATTATTCAACTCATTCAGATTCAAGATACATTTTTATCTAATGCAAAATTGTTAATTCAGATTCCAGATACACGTGTGTCTGAATTATTTACCTAGCCCAATTTGTTGTTTGTTATTTTTGTTTTAATGAATTTGATTAATGTGTATCTGAATAATATTTAATTATTTTTTGTCACCTATATTTAAAGACTTTTATTAATCATCTATGCAGTGCCTCATTAGCATGTAAGCCATAATTGTTTCATTTTTAAACTCATTCGGGTTGTGATTGGGATTGACATATCATTTTCCTTTTAACAATGTTAAGGGCAGTACACAAAACAAACTCACGTACGCAACACATGTTTTAATTTTTTTAAATAATGAACATCATTTGATCATGTATATAATTTTATAAATAACGTATATACTTTTATAGTGTATTGCATTAACCCATTAGATGGAAAAACATGAAAAAAATTATTAATGGACCCACTTACTATCAATTTATTCATGACGAATCAAATAATAAAAGAATAATTTTTAAGCTTTAACTGAAATAATAACAAAACAACCAAATGGAAAATCATTTATATTGTCCAAGGTGCGCTTATAAACGAGTTTGAAAAAAGATTTTTAATTTAAAATAATTTTTTTAAATGGAAGCACATTTAGTAGATTCTTAAGTTATTTTTTTACTTTTATTATAAGCTGGGACCACTAAAGACGATTTCAAATAAGTTTAGATTAAACATTATTTCTGAAAAACATAATCTTTAAAAATTGACCAAATTCATATCTAAATGCTCCCTAAATCATAAACTACCGTGATATAATTATTACACAAAATAATAATACAGAGAAGATTAGCGTGATTTTGGGTTTCTCTACTTAATCTATTTACACACCCCCTTGTTTGGACACCAAACATGTTTTGAATATTTAATTTAGACGCCCCATAATTTTAAAGTCTAATTTTTTTGTTTGCACACCCTCACATTTTAATATTTGATTCACACCTAAATAATAAAGTTCTCATTGTCGCAGATAGCTCTTCTCGATCTCAATCGTCGCTGATAGCACCACTGGATCTCCCTCTCCAGCTGATCTCCAATTTTCACGTGATGTGTCGGCCTTCATCCGTGGCTGGGCAAAGGAGCTGGTTGGGGTGTGGGGAGTGCGCCTCAGTGGTGAGCTACTTACAGCTTCAGTTCCTGATTGTTAATTGAGGGTTTATATTTATTTATGTGCAATATTACTTGAAAATTGTTGCACTGTTGGTATAAATTGTTTTGGGCGCATTTCATTTTATTCATAATTAGGTTTTGGTCTCTGATGTATGTATTATTGCGACTCCCTTCCTCAAGCTCAGCTTAATTTATAACTAAACATTGTGGTGACTATTTTTTGTTTTATGCTTTTTTTGTATTGCAGGCCACATTCACTGATATTCTCAAGAAACTAGATATGCATTATCAATTGTGTTGTCTGAGTCCCCAGTGTACATAGTACAACGGTTCAGGGTTTTGCGGTGTAACCGATAGGTTCTGGGTTTGAGTCTTGGCGCTGACTTACCCAAAAGAATTTTTCGTGGGACTGGGGTAAACAGGCGGAGATAGTCTTCCCAACTCGACCGTAAGGTCAGCCACAGGGATTCCCTTCGATGGGAGAAAAAAAAAATGTTGTTTGAAAAAAAAAATGTGTAGTCATGATATGATATGATAATATTCCCAAGCAACTAGGTAATCTCAAGAAGCTTGGTATTGATATGCCCACACTTGATGACCTACAATCAATCAACTTTGTGTTATCTGATGTATCATTTAATCATGTAAAAATATTTATTCTAAATAATTTATGTAGTTAAAATGATCAATCTGCTCTCGCATGCTAACCCCATTCATCGCAGCTGCGGAGTTCAAGAAGGACCTCACTTCAAGAAAGGGAAGCAATAAAGCTCATGATCCAAGAAGAGCTGACCAAGCTAGCTGACGAAGCGGACGAAAACTAAGACGGCGAAGATGAGGAGGGCGATGCCGAGGATGAGAAGCCTGAACCCGCCACTCAAGAGGTGAGGCCTAAGTAGGGTAGTAGGAACAACTGTGTAGAGTTCGTAAGTTGTTCCCATCATGTTTATTGTGCCTCTCTGTTTTATTACTGTAACAGTTCATGCAGATGATACATGGCTCTTAGAGGAAAACAAATGGTGCATGTTTTGCACCTGAATTTAGTCTGGTAATGCTCAAGTCTGAGGAATAAGGATCAGCATTTTGCAGGTTTACTGGATTTATTGTAATTGCTGTGATATTGCTTGTTGTCCTTATTATAGATATTCAAGTTTCAATGAGTTATAGTTGGTACTTTTAGCTTAGAATATCTCTCTTGGTAAGTCAATGCAGCCTTATTAATACGAAAAGAAATTAGATTGTGCCATGAAAGTTCAGACAATTATAATTGTCAATGCATAACCTCTTCTAAAAGAATAAAAGTCATTCCAGTGATGATGAATCATTTATGTGGTCATTGTAGCGTGTGCAATCAGAGCAATGTGCACCTAAAAGAGATTTTTCATGTAGAAAAAAAAAATCCTCACAAATTCCTTTATGCATAGTTCAACTTGATCAGTCACCATCAAACTGTAATTTATTGATGATGATCTCTTCACCTTATTAGGAACATAGGAAATCCATCATAAATCTTTCAACTCCATAATGGACCAATCAAATTATTCCAAGCTACTTGGGATGAACGAACCTGAATTTGGGAATCCACACTACAGCATCACATTCCTCTTTTCTGTTAGAAGTTTTAAGCTTCAGTCCAAATGGGACATATAGAAAGGAAAATCTTCAGTTCAGGTGGGATATATAGAAAGGAAAATGTCAGGAACAAGTCCCTCACATTGTTAAAAAAAATAATTTAAGGTGTATAATTCATGTAATGAAGCATTTATTTACATAACAATGAGTAATATAATCCAATGAACATATGAATCCACTTATAGAAGAATTGAAAATTTTCATGCTCCATTGAATATACCTCATATTGGGCATATATGGACGACTGCATGTGGGATAGTAAACAAGACTTATACAACGCCCATATAGATATGTGTGGACCCACCATTTGAAAAAAGAAATGGCTTTTTTAGTTTTAAGTCCTGTTAAACAAACATGCTTATTTAACAATTGATCTCTTCCTTTTTCAGATTTCCTTTAAGCCTCCAACTTTAACCACCTATTTCATTTTGAGCCTCTCTGTCAAATGTATATCTATATTCTATTAGATTTTATTTTTATGCCCCTGTAAACTATATTATTTAGTAATCAGTCACTCCCTTCTTCATATTTCATTTTAGCCCCCAACTTCAAAATCTTTTTCTTATTAATCCCAAGATAAAATGTCCATATAATTTTATAAGTATTTTGATATTTAAAACTTCTGTACAAAATGTTTTATTTATTTAAAGATTAGTGATTTTATGGGAATCTGACATATTTATATTATATATTTATTTATTTAACATTTAAGCTACTATTATTTTAGTTTTTACTTATTTTAATATTTCATACTTTTTAACTAAGAAAAAATCATTTAAATCAAAATTCAATAATGAAAAAGTCTTCTAATCATTATTCTTCTGCTTATGTAATTAATCTTAATTAGACAGCTAAGATTATAAGAGACAATAAGATAATGCAATATCACATTAGGTGGGCATTTACAGTGTTGAATAACACTGAAATTGTTGATGAACACCTAACAATGCAAATGTAGTTTGATTTAGATATTTCACCAAACATTTTGCATACAAGTTTCAAACATCAAATTACTTACAAAATCATGGAGATATTTTATCTAGGGACTAATAAGAAAAAAAATGTTTGAAGTTAAGAACTTAAACTGAAATATAAAGGAGAGATTAATCACTAAATAACATAGTTTATAAGGACCTAAAAATAAAAATCACATTTTACAAACTAATGGTACATAGACATTTGACAGAGGGACTAAAAACAAATTAGGCAGTTGAAATTGGAGACTTAAAAAAAATATAAAGAAGGGATAATCGATCCCTAAATAGCATATAGGTATGTTTACAATGACTTAAAACTAAAAATCTAAAAAATGAAACTAAGCTCAAAGTTCATACGAGACATAACAATTGTTTATCCATCTCTGCATAGGAATATTAAAACTTATGAACCCAATAGGGTTGGCATTAGTTTGCTACCTGATGCATGAGGTTTGCGTGTGATTCAGTGGATGTTTGTTGAAAGAAGGGTTAAGAGTAGGCATGCTAAAACATATCTCCTTTTGTTTGAGGGACATCATAATCATAAATGAACCTCCATGCTTTTCTTTCAAAAAAAATATTAGGTTCCTCATCACCAAAACAAAAAAACACAACTTATGCATCCTCGAACAATAACTCATAAACCATAGAAATAGTTTTGCAGTTTCTATACAACTCAGTGGCAACACCAGATTCTTCTGAGCTGGATGTTAGATGTAGAGTTGCCCAGGGATCTGCAAAATTAGAAGATCTAAGATTAATACGCTGCATATCTCGACAAATAGTGCTCTCAAATCATCATTATTCAGAATTTACTAGATCTGGAAGAAAAAAGAAGAAGAAGCAGAGACTACTTTTCTGAGAGAGGAGAACTGCTAATGGATGGACAATCTCTAGTCCATCAATTCTCAACATTTCCCTCTGCATCCCAAATTCCAATCTCCGAATACCCATCCTCAGTGGCACACGCCCTAAACATTCCAGTCGTGTTGAATGGCATTGTGACCTCTCCGGTAGCCGAGACTGCAATCAGACCAGCATTTCCCTTTGGAACTCTATCAATCACATAAGCTGCAGCTTCTTTGAGAGAAAGTCCCTTGTATTCCATAAGAGCAGCGACATCCCTGGCAACAGTTTCTCTAATAATGGATTCACCTTTCCCAGTGGCCGAGACCGCACATAAGCTGTTCGCATAAGTTCCAGCACCTATCACCGGAGTATCTCCAATTCTACCCACCATTTTGTTCACCAACCCACCAGTTGAAGTTGCAGTTGCTAAATTCCCATGGCCATCAACCGCCACGCATCCAACGGTGCCAATTTGACTATCACCTTCATCAATGGCTTTCTCCAGCGGTCCATTTTCATGTGTAGGTTGGGTGTAATCAATCTGCAAATGTTCGAGTATTCAAAGAGGTTGATTTCTCATTGGAAATTGTTACACTCGGTCATTCTCGCAGTCAGTTTTGCAATCCCAACAAGTTGTGAGCTTCATAAAATATGAAGTACATACTCGAATGAATTGAATACATACTTTTTACATTTTCCCTATTAAAGTATATACTTGCCCATTTAGAGATTTCATATACTGGGTTATGAATGACCGAGTGTATTAGCATCATTCTCATTTACCAAGTGTATCTCATGTTAATCTTAAAAATGTACCTGCACCCAATTGGCCTCTCTTGCTTGCTTTAGCCTTTCCACATTCTCGGGAGTGATGAAGTGGCTTGGCTCAACCCTCTCGACACCCTTGAGATATTTGAATAACATTGATCAAGTACTATGAAAGTGTACGTCAACATTATGTAAAAAAGGTTGCCCTAATCAAAAGCCACAAGATTCGACCAAAAAAAACGAAAGGAAGTTCTAACATAAAATAATTATATAAGCAATAAAGTACTCTTAAACAAAATTGAGCAAGCCTACTAGGTTCGACATAATGGTTAAATAGTGATGACCCCAATCCTCATATATTTCACCCCAAAATGGGTTGAAAAATTAAGATTATCGTGCTGAGACGGCAATGCTTTCCATTACATTATGGCAATTATCTTTTCCTAGGGATGTAATGGATTGGTGAACAGATTTTTGAATAATTTCAAAGATTTGAAATTTTGAACTTTGACCAAGAGTGGTATTAAAAAAATTTTTATAAAAGGGAGTATAGTTTGATTCTTGAAGAGGCCTTGAATTTAAATAGTGTGCCATAGTTATTGTATTCCAAAGTAGCATCTAAGTGTCTTTGTCCATTTTTTTTACTTTCCATAAACTTTGCAACAAGATTTAAGTGATTGTGAAGCAATAACGGATTTAATCAACATTATTATTAAAAAGAACTGGAAAAGGTGACTTGTGTAAAGAGTGAAAATCATTATATATAAAGGGATATGAAAGCATGAACATCATTAGGACAAGGCAAATGCCATGGATGTGCAAGGTCACCAATCTAGATCCAACAACTGGATCCCTTCTGATATAGACCCAAGCCATCCGTTATTGCACTGTACTGATAAACAGTTTGGTTATGTTCTGGAAATCAAATTTGCTATACATAGAGTAACATGTCACTACTTCAAGCCCCACTTGATAAAAAATGACTGTTAGTATGTCACCAAAGCAACCCAATCAGTATGACATCATTCTGATAAAGTTTTATCAATGTAGTTACTGGATTTCTTTTTGTTTTTTTTTTTCCCTTTTCTTTTTCTTCTTGTTTTTCTCTTGTTCTTAATGGCACAAAGCTGAAATGGTGTTCTAATACTATTTGACAACAAAAATGATGGGAACATCTCTGTTATTAGAATACCAAGTATTATCCTCGAGCATTCATTCAAATAGCCCACCTAAGCATGAATTAAGATTTATATTTATTACCATCATAGATAAAGTAAATACCCTCACAAAAAATATTAACAAAGAATATGTGCTCAATCACCACTCTCCCCTCTTTTATACTACCACATATTTCACTTAGGATAAAATTGGTATTTGCAAAAATACTAGATTATACCAAAAGCCAGTCCAAGATAGAAGTAGTCTATATTAAGCCTGTCAATTATCCAAAAAAATATATGTATCCGATCCGAATCCGTATCCGAAAATCCAGAAAATATCCGATATCCAAAAAATCTGTATCCGTATCCGAAAAAATTATCTGTATCCGAAAATTTTCAGATCGGATACAGATATGCTCGTATCCGATCCAAAAAATATCCGTATCTGAAAATATTATTATATTATTATTTGTTTAACTATATATTTATATTTTTAGAATTAGTATGAGTTTTTTTTTTACTTAAAGTATGTAATGTTTAATGTATATACTTATAATTTTATGTTTTATACTAGGTAATTATTAGATTTTTTTACATATTTTAAATATTAGATATATTATATTTATTTTTTGATATTGAATCTTTAGATATTTTAGTCATTCCATATTTATTTTGAATTTTTGGATATTTCGGATAATTATCCGCATTCGTATCCATATTTTCGGATCGGATACAGATATATAATTTCAATATCTGTCGGATATCAAATACGGATACGGATATGGACCTATCCGATTGTATCTGTCCGATTGACGGGCTTAGTCTATATAACAAGACTAACTTATTATGTTTTCCGGAGATTCCGTTGAAGACCAAGGTGTTTATGTGGTTCCTGTCTTTAGGAAGCCTCCTCACGAGGTCGTATCGTGTTAGGTGGGCTCTCTGCTCAGCATCTCCAGAGACCGTCCAACACCTTTTCTGCATATGCTCGATAGCAAAGGAGTTTTTTTTTTTTTTAAAAGGTAGCAAAGGAGTTTTAGGAAGCGATTGGAGCGCAGACCGGGTTACAGACTTCCCTTCAATCTGTTGATAAATTATGGGCAGCCGATAAAGTTTTGAAGAGGACGGCCAACAACAGATTGGCTAAAATCATCTCGCATCTACTATGCCAGTGGGGCATGGACGTTGGGCTGATAAACGAACCAAACCGCTCGGGCTCAACTCGGTTTGAGCTCGCTCAGGCTTGTTCAATTAGACAAATGAGCGAGCTTGAACAATTTTAAAACTCAGTCAGGCTCAGGCTTGAATCGAGCTTCATTTTGTGTTCAAGCTCGATTCGTTTGTGTTATAATAAACTTAGTTGAAGTTTGACTTAACTCATTTGTGAAATCAAAACATTAAATCAATACAAAGTTATGCTCGTTTAGACTCGTGAACTTGGTTCATTTAGGCTAACATTTTGTTTTCAACCCCTAAAAATCCCAAAATGAAGAAGAATGCTAGACTCGTTGAAGCTCGTGAGCTCGGCTCGACTTGGCTCGTTTATAAACAAGCCGAGCTTGAACATGTCAAAGCTCGGCTCGTTTACCACCCCTACATGGACGATTTGGTGCGCTCGAAACGAGATCACCTTCAGAGGAGCACAGTTTACCAAGAAAACATGTGGGACATCTTTCAAGGATGCATGCGGGATTGGAGCCGCTATATAGCAAAGGCGAAGAAGATCACCTTCAAAACAAGATGTTGTGTATTACAGGGTAATTGCGGGTGATCGAGCCTCCCATTGGATTAGATGTCTCTTCTAACCGGAGGATGCCGGCACGCACACTCATGCTTACTTTCCTTTTTTTTTTTTTTTTTTTTGCATCCTATTCTCCCCATTTCGGAGGTAATTCGAATTCATTAATAGAATCAGGTAGCAAACATCTACCTTTCTTTCAAAAAAAAAAATTCCTATTTTCCAAGATAAAAGTGGTTCAAATCCATGGGTACAACAAAACACTACAATGTGGTATAGTTAACCAAAAAAAATTCTTTACCCATGGAACCTATAGAACTAGATAAAGAACAATCTTTCCTTCAAATCAATTTTTTGAGAACACGCATTGAAGTTAAGTTGTGTTTATCATGCAGAGATCTCATTCATCAAATTAAAGTCAACCCACACTAGCTCTAAAAACAAAAACATAGATTTCCATCAATGAAAAGAAAGTTTGAATAATCAACACTCACTTGTTCCGTCGCAAACGCTTCCGCTCCCTCGAAAGCGAGGTATATGTGAGGTGTCTTCTCCATCACGAGCCGCGCGAGCGATATCGCGTTGACGACGGTGGTGAGCCCGGACACTGCACCGCACCTCATCGTGGTCCCGTCCATGATGCAAGCCTCCATCTCCACCGTCCCTTCGGTGGTCAACACCGACCCCCTCCCCGCGTTGAAGTGCGGGTCGTTCTCCAGCTCCCGAACCTGTCATTTTTAGGGTTTCTAAGATCCCGCGATCAAATTTGGATTGGAAAAGATTGGGGGGGGGGGGGGGGGGGGGGTTGAAAGAGTTCTTACGACGAGCTCGACGACGTCGAGGGGGGATCGGCCGGAGCGGATGGAGGAGACGCCCAGGTCGAGGCAGCGGCGGAGCGCCGCCTCGCGCGGTTGACGGCGGTTGGTCGGGAGGTTCCGGGGGATGTCTCCGGCGCCGCCGTGGACGGCGATCGCCCAACCCATTGAAGCCTCTCTCGGTGTGTGTGTTGAGAGGGTTTGACGAGGTTTTGGCGGAGCGGATCGTTCGGAGGGGAGGGTTTGTTGAACATTTTGTACCTTTGTGGGGGGTATTTTGGCAAGGAAAAAAAATGATTCTTGATATTACAATAATCACTTATTTAAAATATACTACATTAAAAAAATATATAAATGTATGTATTTAATTCATATAAAAATATTTTTCATTGATGTTCTTGGTTCTTGATTCATAAATGGTGTGACTAGGTCTGCCAACAGCTTAGAGTTCAGACCATATCAAGGTGAACTTAGAACTGATACGATGTCAGCCACCAAGTCTGAATCTCATCATCTAACGGCTCATGGACAAACTGATCGGATCCAATCTTAATAGGTCAAAATTGGTCCATGATGGAGCTCATCCAACAAGTGCAAGTTAGGGTTCACCAATCTCATCCTCATTTGATCATATGTTGCACTATGTGAGCGATAGCTCGATTATGACTTAATTTATTTAGGAGGTCTGTCCAAGTCCAGTTGAATTAGGGAATTAAGAAACCTAACCATATATGTATTTCATTTAACAAATATATCCTTAAAAAAAAGCAATCAATGAATTCTCTCTCTCTCTCTCTCTCACACATAGAAAAAAAACAATTACTGTCATTTAAAAATTTAAAACAATTGAAAATTTTAAATGAAAAATATGGATATAAATATTATCCAAATATTTATTGTCATTTGCTAATGTTTAAAGCGTGGGCGATGCTGTTGAGGGGGGTTTGAGATTGGGTTACCCAAATTCAAGCCTGAACTTTCCCAAATGTGGGTTTCGACACGGCCCATCCAAGTTGGGTCATCCTCAATGATCATAAAACATAATACGATAACGTTACATCCAACATTATTTTCAGCATCAATTCCAGTTTACATGTGTTTTAAATTTTGAAAAAATAGTATACATCATCTAATGAGATACATATTTTTATAAAAAATGAAGTACATAATCCAATGAATTGCATGAATACATTTATAAAAAATTCTTTTGAAGCACCCAAGATAATAATAGCCCTTGTGCTTGAAAGATTTTGCGCTTTGGCATTCCTCAATCCTCATTTTTCGCAGGTGGTAGAAAAATAGATATCATATCATCTGGTGTTATTTTGGTAAAAATGGCAAAACTTTATTTCGTCGACAGCAGGATTCGAACCTGCGCAGGCAAAGCCCAACAGATTTCGAGTCTGTCTCCTTAACCACTCGGACATATCGACAATTGTTGTCTGATTCCCTATTTTAAGTTTATTAGTACGTATAAAAGTAATTAAGCAATTAACATCTGAAATGTAAGAAGAAATATTATCCCAGGAATGTAACACAAAATAATTATATCATTTAGTATAATGTTCTCGATAAAATAGCATATATCATTGTTTTTTCTAAAACTGTATTTCAAAAAATATAACCAACCATTGAGTCAGGGGGGAGCAACGATTCATTGATGGTGTTATGTTTATACTGGCAGTATTCGGGTAGCTTTCGGGGCTGAACATCAATTGACACAAGTCCGCTTTCTTTGGCATCAACATGGAGGAGGGTCATTTGAGGCTCTTGGCTTATTGCTTCTCTTGTCCGATCGAGTCATTTCCCCCGAGATACTTGGGACTTCCATTGTGCTTGTGTTCCTTATCTCTTCGTGATTGGGCTCCCCTAGTGCAACGCTTCGAGCGACGATTGGACGGATGGGCTGGAAGGTTGTTGAGCTCGGGTGGAAGACCTGTCCTACTCCAAGCAGTGCTATCTAATCTTCTAGTTTTCATGCTCTCCTTATTCAAGCTTCCTAGGACTATTCTTAATCGACTGGATGTGTTGCGTCGATGCTTTCCATGGGGTGAATTCAGAAACGGGCACCGACGAGCCCATCTGGTCAACTGGGGTTCGATTTGCCAAAGCAAAGGCAAGGGTGGTCTCGGAGTTCTAGACCTTCAGGACTTCAACAAGGCCCTCCTCTCGAAATGGGTATGGAGATTCGGAACTACACACAATGCGCTCTGGAAAATCTGTGGTTTCAGGGGGTCTACAAAGGCGAGGTCGCTTCCTCCAACTCCCTAACTTGAGTCCTTGCTAGCTTGTCCGCTGTTTGGAAGTCCATCTCGCGTATGGGGAGACCTATCCTATCAGCATTGACTTGGCGTCTGGGTCGAGGGGACCGGATTCGATTCTGGTCCTACCACTGGTGCAGTACCGCCCCCCTCATGGAGGTCTATCCGGACATGTTTGCGGCGGCCTGTAATAAGAAGGGATGGATAAGTGAATTCTGGGATCACAATGTACAAGGGGGAGGGATGGATAAGTGAATTCTGGGATCACAATGTACAAGGGGGAGGCATGGTTTTCCACTTGCGGCAAAAGTTGTCTAAGGCTGAATTTCTCCAATATACTCAGCTCTTCTGTGTTATCTCTAACTTTCGGATCCATACACACTCAGATGATGAACCTATTTGGCTGAATGTGCCATCTAAGGGCTTCTCTGTAAGGTCGGCATACTCGTGGTGGGCACGAGATAAACCTTACAATATCGAAGTCACTCGTAAAGCAACCCTTATTTGGGGAAGCAAAATCACATTGAAGGTTCGGTTCTTCTCATGGCTGGTTTATAACGAGCGGCTTCTTACCCGGGCATATCGCACTACCTAGCGGCCAGAGGACAACGCGGACTGCGCACTTTTGCGGCGGAGGGCTGGAGACTACACGTCATCTGTTCTGCGATTGTCCTATCGCGAAAGAAGTGTGGTGTCTGCTCGGGCGCGACGGCAGTGGAGTCCGAACTCCCTAGATCAGGTGTGGGATCTAGGACGCCGATTATCAAGGCAAGACGACAGGAGCGTCAGGAGCAAGGTCATGCGCTCCTTGATTCCCGCTCTCATGTGGGCGATTTGGAGGGCTCACAATGACAAAATTTTCCACCAAACATCGATATCTTCCGAAGGGATTTGGGATGACACCAAACGAAGCATCGCGACGTGGGGTTGTATTTGTACAGGGGCTACTTCTGTTTGTTTCATTCAAAACACTTTGTTTATTGTTCCTTAGTAGGATAGGACTGGAGATCTATTGAGAGCCTAGCTATTTAGGCAATATATAGATCTTCTTCTCCTATCGTTATGCGCTTATCGTAGGAAATATACTTCTTTTCATTATATCAAAGAAGTGGCAGATCCACTAACATTTTCCAAAAACCTTTTTAAAAATAGGGTTCCAGACTGTGTGTCTCATCTGAAAATAGTTTGATAGAAACTCCAGGGATTGGAAATTCAATAACTCAAAGTACATCATGTCATATAGACATAGTTGATAACCATCACATGAGCGCCCAAGTCACTACTGAAAGACCAGCAATAATTAAACAATTATGAGCTAATTTGAAGCATTCAAGGTTTATCTCAGCCAATAAGGTCTGGTTTGGCAAAATGATAAGGGTTGGGATAAGGGGTAATTATAGAAATAAGTGAGTGAAAGGACAGCTTATCCCCGTTTTATATAAAAAATAATTGAGATAAACTATGGACAGTTGTCCTAATTTTGAAATGAAAATAGACATATTTCTTCCACCAAAAGGTTGGGATAACATTATCCTCACTTTTTATTATAATTTTAACAAATATAAATATGAACAAAATTGATAAAAAATTTATTCCCTAAAATTAAAATAACTTATCATTAAAACTTTATCCCCTTATCAAACTAACCCTAAATGTTTTTCAGCAATTAAACATGCATTTGAACCATGTACCTTAAAACAGCAACTGAAAAGAAACATTAGTCCAACTTCAAACCATGATTTCAAGGCATCATCAAGCCCGCATACATGGGTTGAAGTTACATGGATCACTCAGCCAAAGCCGGCCCTAGGAATAAGTTAAACAAGCAAAGTGCGATTGAGACCCATCAATGTAGGGCTCTTAAGTCCATGTTTTTTCATGTTATTTATTTTATTTCTAAATTAATTTTTGTGACATCTAACCCATTAAAGAGATAGCTAAAAAATTCGATAGTTGGAAGAGGGTTTATAAATGAGATGAAGGTAAGAATAATGTGAATCTAGTCTCATATCATATAACAGAAAAAAAAAATGTTTATATATAAAAGCATAATCCTTATCTAACATGACTTGTTTTAAAGCCATGAAGAAAGTGCAATAAAAAGTGTGAAGAATTTCTGAGTGAGTGATGAGAATTATTTGGGTGGGAGTGAGGATATAGACTTATCGGTGTGAGAGGACAAGAGGCCGACAAGATCTACTGAGGCGAAAGAAAACAACGTACGCGGATCTTCCCCGAATCCGACCGACATGTCTTCTTGTACGGAGGCCCACCGAAAGCTGTCCCCCTATCAGGCCCATGTGACCCCACCACGTCAACCCAATTTGTGCTCCCAAAAAGTGGTCCAAACGTTTCAATACGTATTGTATAAAAAATAAAATATACACTTATATATATATATTAATGTACATTTTTTAAATAATTTTTTTTTTCATTTGGCAATGTATATGCATAACAGCATAAGGGGATCAGTCAATGGGGATTGCAAAATAGATTACATTCTTCTTGATATATTAGATTTTGGATATGCTTTTGGATGATTTTTCGTGGTGGAAAAGTTGAAAAGACTCGGGGCATATGGATTTGAGTGTTTTCCGGTTTTGACCTTATAACGTGTTTTTTCTTAAAAAAAAAAATGGAGTTTGAAAAGCTCGCAAAAGAATACTGTTAAATGCAGTGGTGGAGTCAAGAAATTATATTTAATGAAGGTAAATTTAGATAACTTAAATAATTAATTTTTAATTAATCAAATTATACATCCTTTTAAAATATTATTTTTAAATTGACATACAAGAAATTTAAAAATTTGTCTTTGCAAAATAAAAAAAATGATGTCAATTGTCTCTTTTAAATCTATTTAGAAGAATAAGAAAAATAATATATATTTTCATTTTCATTTGCAATTCAATAACATAGAAAAAAAGCTAACCAAATAGATAGACAATATTATTTTATACCCAAATATTTATCCACAGACCAATCAAAAATTACAAAAACAAAAAATGAAAGGGTGTTGTTAAATACGGTATTTTTTATATTCTCAAATGTAGTCTATACCTCGTTAGCTATCCAGTTAAGTATATACATTTTTAGACGAAGTATACACATCGTTAAATTTTTTCTCACTTATTAAAAATGGGTTCATTCAACTCGAAGTGGAGCAATATATATTTTTCATCAAAGCATATACCTCATTATACAATGTTTACTATTTTTTAAAAAAGTGTAACAATTTCCAAAATGGCATAATAATGTACTACAATTATATATATAAATATAAATAATTTAATTCATGATCAAACTACCTCATACATACACATATCATAACTAATTAAAATTTATTAATATTCTACCAAATTACAGTGAGTCTTGTTACACACAATTTTTATTCCAACTACCCTAATTTGAGTTCCATATACGCATACAGATAGAACATTATCAAATCAAATAAAAATTATGAGAGCATATACTCATCTTAGCAAGGTATTGCTTCAAAAAAAAATTTATATTTTCTATAAATGCATCTATGCAATTCATTATAGTATATACTTCAATTTTTATAAAAATACATATCTCATTAGATGAAGTATACTATTTTAAAAAAATTCAAACACTTGTAGACTGAATTTAGAGCTAAAAAATGGACTGGATGTAACATTATCCGATTACAATACATGATAATTAATTTAAAAAACATATATACATGTGATATATGTATTTTTTCACAAAATCGAGGGTGGGCAGCTGCCCCCACTCGACCACATGTGGCTCCGCTAGTGGTTAAATGACGGGGTTAATGCTTGGATTTTTGGACAAAATCCTGTCTTTAGATCTTAGATCCAAAGGGGATCTAAAAGTAGGGGTGGTAAATGAGCCGAATGAGCCAAGCTTTAACCTGTTCAGGCTTGGCTAGGCTCAGGATTTTATGAGCCGAATGAGCCGAATGAGCTTAATTTTATGTTGAAGCTCAACCCGTTTGGCTAAGCTCGGTTGAAACTCGGCTCGGCTCGTTTGTTAAATTAGTCAAGCCGAAGCTCGAACCAAAAATTGGCTCGGACTCGTTTAGCTAAAAAAAATTTGTTTAGCATTTGGGAAATTATCTTTCATAAATCACAATATCTTATACATGTAAAAATGACATAAATTCGGGCTTTCGGTTGAGACACAGCTCAGGTTTTTTGTTTCCCTTTTATGTTAAGTAACAAGCTCGTATAGGCTCAGGCTTGACTCAACTCGACTCGTTTACAAACTGAGATTTAAAAAATGTTTAAGCTCGAATCATTTGTATAATCGAACGAGCTTTAATCGAGTCGAGCCCGAGCTGCTCGGCTCATTTGCCACCTCTACTTAAAAGTATGACTGGGTATTTCAAATATATATGATGTCACATCTTATTCCTGGTGGGATAAAACACTTGTCTGCCTTTTAAAAATGAGATTGAATACAAAATTTTCATTTTAAGGTATTGTTACAGATAATCTACCTTTGTAATTAGTCACGCTACTAAATCAATATATAAAGTTCATTGAGCAATATATATTTCACTGTCTCATCATATATCATGAAAAATATAAAAAATATATACATTTAATATTTTGTAAAAAATTTAAAATTTTTGTTTACCTTTCCTATTTAAAATCCACGGGCTTTTGAGGGATGTATTGTATATTTTATGATATAAAAATCTAAGAGCGTCTAGAAGCAGTGTTTAAAAACTAATATGGTCTTATTCTAGAGATTAATCTGGTGGGATAGAAAAAAAAAGCTAACTTGTCTGCCAAAAAATGAAAGGGTGTTGTTAAATAAAGTATTTTTTAAAAATGAGATTGAATACAAAATTTTCATTTTAAGGTATTGCAATATACATTTTTCATCAAAGCATAATCTACCTTTGTATTTCCAAAATGGCATTAGTCACGCTACTAAATCAATATTTGAGTTCCATATACGCATGCAGATAGAACATTATCAGAGCATATAAAATTATGAGAGCATATACTCACCTTAGCAATGTATTGCTTCAACAAAAAAAAATTATATTTTCTATAAATGCATCTATACAATTCATTATAGTATATACTTCAATTTTTATAAAAATATTTATCTCATTAGATAAAGGATACTATTTTTAAAAAATTCAAACACTTGTAGACTTAACTGGATGTAACATTATCCAATTACAATACATGATAATTAATTTAAAAAACATATATACATGTGATATATGTATTTTTTTCACAAAACTGAGTGGGGGCAGCTGCCCCCACTCAGCCCCATGTGGCTCCGCTAGTGGTTAAATGACGGGGTTAATGCTTGGATTTTTGAAAAAAAAAACCTGTCTTTAAATCTTAGATCCAAAGGAGACCTAAAAGTAGGGGTGGTAAATGAGCCGAACTTTAACCTGTTCAGGCTCGGCTCATCTCAGGACCGAGCTTAATTTTATGTTCAAGCTCAACCCGTTTGGCTAAGCTCGATTGAAACTCGGCTCGGCTCAGTTGTTAAATGAGTCAAGCCGAAGCTCGAACCAAAGCTTGAGTAGGGCTCGTTTAGTTAAAAAAAAATGTTTAGCATTTAGGAAGTTATCTTTCACAAATCACAACATCTTATACATGTGAAAATGACATAAATTTAGACTTGGTTGAGACTTAGCTCAGGCTTTTTGTTTCCCCCTTTTATGTTAAGTAACGAGCTCGTATAGGCTCGGGCTTGATTCAACTCGACTTGTTTACAACTGAGATTTAAAAAATGTTTAAACTCGAATCGTTTGTATAATCGACCGAGCTTTAATCGAGTCGAGCCCGAGCTGCTCGGGTCGTTTACCACCTCTACTTAAAAGTATGATTGAGTATTTCAAATATATATGATGTCACATCTTATTCCTGGTGGGATAAAACACTTGTCTGCCTTTTAAAAAAAGAGATTGAATACAAATTTTCATTTTAAAGTATTGTTACATATAATCTATCTTTGTAACTCCAGTTATAGTAGTCACGCTACTAAATCAATACATAAAGTTCATTGTGCAATATATATTTCACTTTTTCATCATATATCATGAAAAATATCAAAAATATATACATTTAATATTTTGTAAAAAATTTAAAAATATTGTTTACCTTTCCTTTTTAAAATCCACATGTTTTTGAGGGATGTAATGTATATTTTCTGATATAAAAATCTAAGAGCGTCTAGAAGCAGTGTTTAAAAACTAACACTGTAAAAAACGTTAAGCGCTGGTCAAACGGTTAACGATAGACTAGAGATTAATCGGCTAGGCGGGAAACAATCGGAGATTAGTTAATCACTTTTTATAATAATACATACATATACATATTGTATATAATCATTTTAAACTATAAAATAATAACACAATGACATCAAAATAAAATTAATAATATAAACATAATAGGAATAGAATAAAAAAAATAATTAATAGATATATAATATATATAAGGTAACTTAATAGTTTATTAATCAACTATGGATCAATAAAAAAAGCGATTAGGCACTAAGGGTTGTGGGTTGGGCCCGCCTAGGCTTAAATCGAGGATTAATTGTGGTCTAGAATGTATTTTTATAACATTGTTAAAAACCTAATCCAAACCAACCGGTTGAATCGATTAAACTTTCATCTTATTTGAATTTTAGTTCAGTTTATCCTTAAATCTCAATGATATAAAAAATTAATAAAACATAATCAACTCACCGGTTGAACAGACAATTTTCATGATCCTACTATAGGTTGATTAAATCGAATGGCTCCTTATTCGTATAAATTGTAATTAATTATTTATCAAAATATAAAATCTAATTAAAAGTTTAGATTTTATATATTAAATCATGTTATGATGTTAAGTAAAAAATTCATACAAATTTTTTTAAAAATATTTTATATTTTTTATTTAATTATAATGATTAATATATTTATTATATTATAATTATATCACGATTTAAATATAAATAAACCGTTGTCCTGATCCGTTAATTTTTTATGTTATTTGAACGGTGTGAATTTTAAAACATTAACAGAAGCCGAACCAGTCAAGACCTAACGTGTTGGTGCTGATGTCTTTAAGGCAGGCCCCACGTCCTACGTGGAGTCCGACGTGGCAGTGGTCCCCGCTGCCCTTTCGTGTCCACCGAAAGCCGTCCTTCGCGACCCTTGGAAACGAGGGGGCCCACATAATGGATGGCTGCAGAGAGCCTAAGGTGCGGTCTTTCACGTGCCACGTGTCAACCACCTGTAAAACCTGTCCCAATTCACGTGCGTTTTTTTAATTAAAAAAATAAAATAAAAATTAGACCGCCATCCAACAAAGAGAATTTCTGACCGTCGGATGCGTCAATCACAAATTGGCAAATATATGGGACCAGGCTATAGATATTTTGTTTTTTTTTTATAAATTATTATTTTCTACTTGGATATTATTATATACTAAACTATAGTCATAAAAAAAATTTTCATAACTCCTGTGATGTTGGAACTTGGAAGGTGCATTGTCAGATGGTTGTTTGTGATGTTGGTCATGAAGCATGATGGCATGCCCTTATCTCATTAGGTTTGTTTATCAAAGGGCGTCATGCATGTTTAGCTAAACTAGTTTTACTATACGCGCATACGCGCGAGTTAATAAAATGTATTTTCAAATGACAAATGAAGTTTATATATGTTTTTTAGACTTCAAAGTATATAATGATATCAAAGTGTCAAGGTACAATTAAATAATGTTATTTCTGACATTAAGGACTAAATTGTGAAGAAACGCCATAAAAAAGTGTATACATGTATATTATTTTAGGCTCATAGATAAGCAAAATAAAATTTTATCAAGTAACATCATAAACGATTTTGTAAGTTTTACTTCTCCAAAAATAACATAGTGCAATTAAAAAACTCTAATAAAGGAGTAACAAAAAAATTAAAATATAAACCGATATTCTAATATCTAAAATTGTTCAGGCCTCTGCTTTAAAATTTTTTACTGAGATATATTATATTATAATATTTTTAATAACAAATAGTCAATAATATTTGTGACCCTCATAATCAATAAACTGATTTAAATTTTTGTATTGAAAGTTAAAATCCCCTATTTAATATTTATAAAGGGAGAGGGAGGAAGAGAGAGAGACAAGAACCAAGTGGATACACTTTCTGCATGAAATAAAAAGGATTTACAAAATTTTGTGGAATAGTTAATTTTATGATAATCACTGTAAATATGAAAGTGAAAACTGAAATAGTAGTAAATACTTCTTATAAATAACTTTATGCGCTTAAATAATGAGACTAAAATATTTATTTTATAACTTTATAGGTATCTTATTGGTCCAAAAAATAAATTATGGATATGATTTGAAGTTCGACAAGTCATGTTTTGAGATCAGGGACCTTGTTATAAATCTAGAAATCTGATTCAGGGATCTCTTTGTAACATAGATAGGGGCTGGTTGTAAAACTGGTTGAAACCGAGGGTCGAAATTCAAATATCCCACAAAAAGGACAAAATTAGCCGATTTTTTTAGGGATTTTATTGTAAATATCAGGAACCTAGGGCACTATCTGCAAATAAACCAGATAGTTGACAATACTGACCGATTTTGTGTAGGGACTTGGTTATAAATATAGGGGAGTTGAGGGGCCTAACAGAAAATAGTCCATTAGATGAAAACTTTAGGCCGTGGCTTGCTTATAAATATAGGAGACTTGGGGGTTGAATTGCAAATAGCCCATTAGATGAAAACTTGAATATATTTGCACTAAACTTAAAGTAGTCTTGTATGGAAGGCATAATCCAATTGAACCATTTAACAGGCGAACTAAACTAACTCATTTATAGAACTAACCATCAACGAGTTCTCTTCCCCGAAAAATATCTCACCATATATTATGTGAGGTGTCCACTTATCATTCTCTTATCATGGACTGATCATTCCTGATAAACCTACCGATTGGATCCGAAAATGTAATCTACTCCCTTCAGGTGTTCTTAATATCATTCCTTTGGGACCTCTGCAATTTAAAGTCATACGTTCTAGTTTTACTATACGCGCGTACGCGCGAGCAAATAAAATATTTTTTCAAATGACAAATAAAGTTTATATATGTTTATATAATGATATCAAAGTGTCAAGGTACAACTAAATGATGATATTTCTGATATTAAAAACTAAATTGTGAAGAAACGTCATAATTCATAAGCCACATTAAGAAAATGTATACATATATATTATTTTAGGCTCATAGGTAAGCAAAATAAGATTTTATCAGGTAACATCATAAACGATTTTGTAAGCTTCACTTCTCCAAAAATAATATAGTGCAATTAAAAAACTTTAACAAAGAATGAGTAAAAAAAAAAAACCGATATTCTAATATCTAAAATTGTTCAGGCCTCTGCTCTAAATTTTTTTTTACTGAGATATATTACATTATAATATTTTTAATAATAAATAGTCAATAATATTTATGACCCTAATGATCAATAAACTGATTTAAATTTTTGTATTAAAAATCAAATCCCCTATTTAATATTTATAAAAGGAGAGGGAGGAAGAGAGAGAGAGACAAGAATCAAGTGGATACACTTCCTGCATGAAATAAAAAGGATTTATAAAAATTTGTGGAATAATTAATTTTATGATAATCACTGTAAATATGAAAGTGAAAATTGTAATAGTAGTAAAGACTTCTTATAAATAACTTTATGCGCTTAAATAATGAGACTAAAATATTTATTTTATAATTTTATAGGTATCTTAATGGTCCAAAAAAGAAACTGTGGATATGATTTGAAGTACGGTAAGTCGTGTTTTGAAATCAGGGACCTTGTTATAAATTTAGAAATCTGAATCAGGGATCTATTTATAACGTAGATAGGGGCTGGTTGTAAAACTGGTTGAAACTGAGGGCCGAAATTCAAATATCTCATAAAAGGACAAAATTAGCCGATTTTTGTCAGGGATTTTATTGTAAATATCAGGAACCTGGGGCACTATCTGCAAATAAACCAGGTAGTGGAAAAAATCGACCGATTTTGTGTAGGGACCTGGTTATAAATATAGGAGACTTGAGAGGCCTAACTGAAAATAGTCCATTAGATGAAAATTTTTGACCGTGACCTGCTTATAAATATAGAAGACTTAGGGGCTGAATTGCAATAGCCCATTAGATGAAAACTTTTGTCGTATCGTCGCTCTTTAGGATATAGAGTATAGATAACTATTTTTTGAAGGGAAAAATCCATATAACCCCCTGTAAATTGTAAACTGATTGAAATAATACAACCCCTTGATTTTTTTAAAATCCATATAACCCCCTGAAAACACCTAGTAAATCCAAATAATCCCTTAAAAACATTTACGTTTACAGATAATGAATATTTTTGTGAATATTATGTTTGGTTAACCCTGGTAAAAAACACAATATTCTAAAAAAACCCACAATATGTTAAAAATGTGAAAATCTTCTATAAATGACGATTTTATCCCTTCGGATAGAATTTTATAATATATTTAGATAGGGTAAAATCATTATTTTCATAGGATTTTTTACATTTTTAATCTATTATAATGATTTTTTAGTATATTATATTTTCAGTTAAGGTTAATTAAACAAAATATACGCAAAATATTCATCATCTATTAACAAAAAATTTATTCAATGAGTTATTTGGATTTACTATGTGTTTTTAGGGAGTTATATGGATTTTAAGAAAAGTCAAGGAGTTTTATGGATTTCAATCATATTTCAGGGGGTTGTATGGATTTTTCCCTCTATTTAAATATAAATTTTATAAATATTACAAGTGATTGCATTGTACTCAATACCAAAGATCCCAATCATTCACAGTAGACATCCAAAGTCACTGGGTCTGGGGGTTAAAAGCCCTTTTTATAGTTTATTTAAACTGCAATTTCATATATCTTATTAGCTCTCCACTCATTGAATCGAGATATATCTTATAAAAAAAAATTCATATTTTTTTTTATAAATGAATCATTCAATTTGTTTAGAATATATGCTTTATTTTCATAAAAGTATATCTTTTAAAGTCTAAAAAAAACCTTATTTGAAGCATTTAATAAATGTATGCACTTCACCTTTCATAAAAGCAATTCTATATCATTCAATTTTATAAATGTTTTCCATGGTGCTGTTGAAGCCTCGGAGAACCTTGCTCGAATGACATCTTCTGATCAAGTAAATCGACGTACAAAAGATTTGCAAGATAATTATATAAGACGGAAGGTGGTGTTTTCCTTAATAAAAGTTGTCAGGTTAGAGCTCCGCCTCTAGGTGAAAATTTAGATTGTCGCACCTGAGATCCTGCACCAAGAGAGTCTAGGGGACACTAGTGTAGTGTCGGCCGAATGAACTATGATGCTCAAGTCAGTAGAGTAAATGAATGGAGGAGATGAAGATGAAGAAGATGATTCTAAAACCAGAAATGCTTACTTATCATTTCTCTCTCCTTCCCTTGCCCTTTTGGCCGAGTGAGTGTCCACGTCATTTTCTGTCCAGACATCTCTCTGCCTCGGTCCTAAAGTGAAAGATTCTGTGGGATTTGAGAATGGGGGTTTGTTATGATATAGTGGCCACGTGTCGTCTTCTCATTGGCCCCTATTATGATTGCAACGAACAATGGCATGTGGCTTATCGGAGTCAGGGCACGTCTCTACCAATTCGATGGAGCAAAACAGCCCTGCCATCACCTCACAATGTTAGTAGTCCCCCTCCTTCCGTGGTTAAGGCTGGGTTCGAACCCAGGTTAGGATAGTTAGACTTAGGGACGCTTCAACGGTCATATCCTGTGTTGATGGCCAATCTGGTCAATTAACCCTAATTGTTCTCGAGATGGTGTTGGTTTGATCATTGAATCATCCTGCCTTGGTGAGCAGGCGTTCCCCGAGTTTTACTCCTCGAGTAGGGGCCCATAGAGAGAGAACGCTACTATTCTCTTTGGGTGGTCCGTACATGACGCATTCTAGGCTGGATTGCTTTGCCCATTTACCCGAGTTGATGAAAATTTGGATTTATTTGTACAACAAATTTTAAAGAAAGAACATTTCAATAAATTAGTGACAAAGAAAATCAAATAACAAAATTAAGGAGGGACATAGACATCATTCTTAAGATCAAAGAAAATTAACACAACCAAAAATATAATTTTCTTTAGAAATCAAATAACGGATAAAATAAAATATCAATAAAAAGTAACAAAATAGATATGGAGCAAAAAGAAGTGAAAAAATTTGATAAGTAAAATAACATATAAATCTAAAAATAAAAATATCTCAACAAAATAAAAAATAAAACATATTTTTTAAAGGATATAGAGGAGTGGGAGTTCTAGACGGGCGCCTTCTTCGCTTATGTCCAAGACCGACTCTGATTATTATTAGTTTAGGGTGGCCCAGATGAGATCAAGACTAGCTTAATTAACATGCTCCAAAGATTTATAATTCTATATTAGGCAATCAGTCTAAGGTTCCTTTTCAAACATTCCCTACCCCTGGTATGGACTATGGTGGTATGGTTGATTGTTTTCCAAGTGACAGTGACATGGCATAGACAATCAAGCTTTCATTCTTTCAACTAATTAAAGAAGCATAACTTATTTCAACATCAAAGGAAAGTTTGAGCTAAGTTCATGTTCACCTTTATTTTTTAAAAATAAAATAGAAATTACTACCACGAAAGAAAAAAAACAAAAAGGGAAGGAGAGTCTCATTTCAATGTAATCTTCAAATGATTTGATTTTTTCCCTAAAGATGTAAATTTTATGTTGATTGATGAGTTGTCAAGTCACGGGGTTTTTAAAAATTGGTGTTAAATATTATTTTTTTGGTTGAAATTTTTTTTTTAATGATAGACGTGCAATCAAATTTGACCAAGTAACTAATCTATAGTAGAAGATTTTTTTTTTGTGCATGCACAATTTTAAAGTCGAGAACGAACAAACAAACAAACGTGTTAAATTGAGGTGGAAAGGCATCCCTTTCAATTATCTCAAAATTTGATGTAATGTTATCTTTTATCATATGAGGGTTTGGATCCATTAAGGACAGGATTTGCACCTAATTTTATTTGGGCCCCACTGTTCTTCTTTTGAGTTTCTGGTCCGAAAAAAGACAATCTGCCCCCATTGCAATCCCAATTGCAATTCATCTTTTTTTTTGTTAAATCATTTATTCACTCTTTAAAGTGTATGAATTTATATAAAATGAAATATATATTGAGATATATTAATATATTTTCTTATGATAAAAAAATAAAAAAATATAGATCATATACTATGATAGAACCTCGTGTACTATAAAATGAACTACGTGTATCAGCTCTCTTCTGATATAGGTTGCATGTCAAGAGATAATTTGATCCACCTATCAAGCTGCAAAACCTTTTGATATAAGTATACATTGAGCTACACTAATTTTTTTTCTTTCTTTTGAATAAATAAAAAAATCAATTTTCATACCATGTGATATTGCAATACAGTGTGTTAGGAGTAGGGCGGGTTCTAAGAATTGAATTTTTTTTAATGGGCCATAGGAGAGTTTTTAAAGTGAGGCCCCACGCATATTAAAAAAAATATAATTTATTTAGGGTGCGTTTGGTTGCGCGATTGCGTTGCGATTGCGATTATAGGAAGCTGTGTTTGCAATCGCGCAACCAAACAGTTTTGTAATCGCAGTTTTAAATCCAGCGATTGCAGGCAAATAGTGCCTAAAAGCTGCGATTTCAAAAAGCTGAGAAAGTGAGCTTCCTGCAGAATCAGGTTTGCAATCGCAGATTTCTGTAAAATCAGTTTTGCAATCGGACAATCAAACGCACCCTTAATCTCATACATTATTTTATTTTAAGCTATAATAATATTATAAAATAGGTACACAATATTTTATAATAATTTAAAAACCTAAATGCAACAAAATAAATTAAATTTTAATGGAATGAAAAAGTTATAAAATCATAAAAATATCTAGCACTCTTTATTTTAAACAATTGGAGGGACTAGAGAGAGAGATATATAGTGAGAGGGAGATATTATCTCGAACAGATTTAAGGAAAGGAGAAATTTTATACTTGATTAGGAAAGATTATATGTTGAGAGAAATTAATTAATGAAGAAAAGTAACACATCCTATCATCCATTTATTTTATTCCATCAATCATATGGTTATTGATGTCCTAAGTAATTGTCTTGGTGACCATCAATCATACTTGATTTAGGGCCGACCTTGACTAGGAGGAACATTTCTAAATTGCAGATGAGATTGTAAAACGAACTGAATGTATTATAGCTCATCATTAATTCCTTCCAAATTTATCCAATCCACAGTGTAGGCTGCATACCAAGGTGGAAGAACATGAGTCCATGCAGGTTTCTTGAGAGTGATCACACATGACACATGGACCATGCATGATGTGAAATCAGCCAACCCCAGCTAGTGTTTTTGTACTATCCAGGAAGCCTTCATTTTAGGCTAGACTAAGGTTGGCCAACTTTTATTTTAGGATACCCACCAAAAAAAAAAAACTTTTATTATACAGCTCTGCATGTCTAGCTAGGGAAAGACCTAAAGAGGATCGTGGTATACCCTGTTAGATTGGACAAAGGGGAACATATCATGTTTTCTAAATATAAAAAAGAGATAAAATATAGGTAATTGTCATGATTTTAAATTGGGTATAAGTTTTTTTTCTTCTTTTCTATGCATAATTTGTATCCCTTAAAATGACATAATTTGTTCTTAAAAATCTTATTCCTTTGTCAAAATAGATCACATGGTTTCACAAGAGGAAAAATGGTGAAATATAGGATAAATGGGGAATACATGGATGAAAGATAACTTATCTTGTTTGTTATGAATGAAAAATAAGAATAAAATATAGAATAACAGTTTTCCAATGTTAGGTTGATTTGACAAATCTAAAATTAAAAAGTTAAATGTCAACCTACCTCTTATGTCGATATAAAAAAAACTCAATTTTGACTCATAATAAGGATAATTCACCACATTTTATCATGACTTTTTATAACAAGGAAGATAAGTTGTACTCTAAACCCATATATTATACCATTTGTCATTTTATTACAACTCTTATCCCTTAATATAATTTACCTCTGAAATATCATTCACTTGCCAAACTAGAATTATAGAATTAAAAAAAAACTATTATGTTTTGAATTTAAACATAATGGAGCAAGGGTTCAACTTAACTATTTTTCATCATAGTGTTCAATTTTCCTTGTTCTAAAATCCAAATTATTGATATGAAAATGAAGTAATTTAACTTAATATTGGTGAATTAGATTACATATTTGAAGTGGTTGCCATGATGACGTGGCATGTGACATGTTAAACATTACTTTCCATAAAAAAAAAATGTCATTTATTTTGCTCTTGCGTGAAGACGCTTGAATCGTCATAGCTTTTTTTTATATATATAAAGAAGACGCATGAATCATGGTTGAATTTTCCAATTCATGCATGTACATCTGAACATAAAAATTTGAATTTTATAGATTATCTGAGCTTTCACTTAGACCTAGTTTGGTTCATGTCAGTATTTGAGATGAATTTTTTAATAATATAATTTTTTGATATTTGATTCACGCATGAAAATTAATAATAAAATTTTATTTAAATATAACTATAGTATTATTAGCCATCTTTAAATCTAGTACTTTATCAATATGATAAAATGCAACCCATTTTCATTTTTAAAAATCTTACGTGCTAGACTAAAAAAGAACCAATTAATAAATCAAGCTAACTACCCATTAACTAAATTAAATACTCTGGGTGAAACTAAACAGGATGACAATGACTGAATTTATTTGTTCTATTATAAAATTAAATGGAACAACTTTTGCATTGAATTGGGTTAAATTCATTCGACTCCTAAATCAACTGAACAATTCATGAATTAAACCAAATAACTCATGTATCTAACTAAAATCATTTACAAGTATCTCACCCTCGAAGAATATGTGAGATATCCACGTGTCAATTTGTTACAGGGGACTAATCAACCCTCATTGAATCAAAACGAAACCCCTCCTATCCCCTTCCAGGATCACGATTTGCATCCCACAATTAATTATACACCCTTATTGGTTCAACCATTCGTGGTACTAGTTAGATATTTATTCATTACAAATTATAAATTCTGAAAGAAAGAAATGGAGGAACCCCCTTCATGGACCACGATTTGCATCCCGCAATAAATTCTAAACCCCTATCGGTTCAACTATTCATATTACTAGTAGAGATTTATTCGTTACAAGTTTTAAATTGTGAAAGAAAGAAATGGAAGAACCCCTTCAAGAACCACGATTTGCATCCTGCAATAAATTCTAAACCCCTATTGATTCAACTATTCATGATACTAGTAGAGATCTATTCGTTACAAGTTCTAAATTGTGAAAGAAAGAAATGAGACTTTTCCTGAAATTCTCATAATATCTTACATTCACCTAGGGCAAAAAGAAGGAAAAAATCAATACAACTTCCTGGAAACTTATGAAAATAGGAAAAATCCGTATAAAATCAATAAATACCCTTAAAATTAACCACAAATCTGGTTAGTGTATTACATTAATTTGTCAAGTAAATTTTAAAAGGATATTACAGTATTTATAATGTATAGTTAGAGCCAACCATAGATCTGATTAGTTTTAGTTATGATAGGGACTAAAATAAATATTGTCTAATAACACAAGCTCTTGATGGGATTTTTTTATTTCATAGGAACATTTTCTGATTTTTATAAATTTTTAGAGAGTTATATTGATTTTTTAAAAATAAGATGTGAATACAATATGATAACTTATATATAATTATAGTTAATCATATACCTGATTAATTACGGTGACCACATGAACTTAATAACATAGAAACCTGGACCATTTCTTAATTTTTCACAAATAACTTTTGAGAGAAAAATGAAAGATACACTGAGATCTCAGTAAATTTTTTTTTAAAATAAAATAAAAACATATATAAAGCCCTATGGCGTGCCTCATGTGGTGGTGCTGCGTCTTGAGCGTGCCCAAAAAGCGACACCAATCTGACTCACCAAATCAGAGAGAGAGAGAGAGAGAGAGTGCCTCTCCGTCTCTGGTGGACGCGAATCCTCTCTTTCCCATTCGGGGTGAAAAGAAAGATTCAGAGTGAGAGAACCTGTTCACGTACTGTAGCAGTTTCAGGTTTTGGAGTGGTCTCTGTTTTATCTGGGCCTCTGTTCATATTCTGAGGCGGTTTTTCGAAGGGTTTCCCCATATGTTTATGATGGGTATGTGTTTGCCTTTTCTCTTCTCTGGGTCTTTCTTCGTTTTTGATTTCTGTGACTGGGTTTGGTGTTTATGGAGGTTTTGTGAAGATGGGTTTCGTTGGGTTTGTGATTTGGATTGTGGGTTTCAATTGGGTCGCTTTGGATTCTGTTCTTTGGGCGTGCAATTGAGTTTTTGTTATATTGTGAATTTTTTTTTTTTGGATCAAATTTTGATTTTTTTTTTGTTTATCTTTATATGGGGTTACTCTGGCATCTTTTTTTTTTTGATGTTATTGGATTTGTTGATTGTTTTTGTTCTACTGCTTTGATTTATATAATTGAATTGGTTTTTCATGATTGTTTATTCGATTTTTTTTATGAGGATTTGATTTCCTGTATTTCTTAATTGGGTGTTCTGGATTTTCCCTCTTATTGTGATTTTTGGTGTACTTTTTATGAAATATTTGAATCCTGAGTTTCCTCTCATATTCAGTGTTCTTCTGTGCTCCTTCATCTGTGATTTCTGTTTTCACTCTGTTTCTTCTTAATAATATTTATTTTCATTCTTGGTTTTAGTATCTATAAATTATTGTATAAGAGATCTTGAGTTGGCTTTTTTTTTATGTTTATATGCGTATAATTTTAAAAAAATGATTCTGAAGTATTGTGGGACTTTTGATTCAGATACAGCCCTTAGATCTTCTTGGGACATTGATGATGAATATGAAAAATTCATTCGTAGAATGAACCCGCCGAGGTAAGTTTTGGTATTCGCTCTAATGCGTGTGACTAATCAAACAAAAAATAATAATCTGAATTTCATTTGATATGTGCATTTTTCATTCCTGTTATACAGGGTTGTGATCGATAACGAAGCTTGTGTCAATGCGACTGTCATTCGGGTGAGCCATATTCCTGTTGTTGTTGTTGTTGTTTTTATTTATCATGAATTCACCATTTTATGTGCTTAAAAGTGCTATTGAATATAAATTCTAAGAGAACTGAATTGTTTGTTGCAAAGGTTGACAGTGCAAACAAACATGGGATTCTCCTAGAGGTTGTTCAGTTTCTCACTGATTTGAATCTCATTATCACCAAAGCTTACATATCTTCTGATGGTGGATGGTTCATGGATGGTAACACAATATCAATATTTTACTTTACAAAAAATGTTCTCTGAAAATATGTTTTTTTTACTGTCTAATAATTAATATTGCATTTTGAACAGTTTTTAACGTTACTGATCGGGATGGGAAGAAGTTGTGGGATGAGGAAATCTTAGATTATATTCGTAAGGTGATCTCTTGATATTATATTTATGCCATTTTTTTTGTTCTATATATATATTTGTTGGGTGTCATTATGCTCAGTTTTTCTTGCAGTCCTCACTTCCTTTAACCTATTATATACTAGACTAGATTAGCTAGCATTCAATTTGTTCAAGTATATATTCATATTTTGTAAATGTATGTCGTTCACTAAACAAATATATACCTTAAAAAAAAATCAAAACAACTTGGAAACTACAAAAGTGATTGCACAAATGACTGATCCTAACATTTTAACTAATTTTATTCTATTTGTTGTCTGTAGTCCCTTGGACCGGATTCATGTTTCCTACCATCACGAAAGAGGTCTGTTGGAGTCTCTCCTTCCACAGATTACACTTCGATCGAGCTCACCGGAACCGATCGACCTGGTTTACTCTCTGAAGTGACTGCTGTTTTGAAAAACTTAAAATGCAACGTTGTGGATGCCGAGGTTTGGACTCACAACACTCGAGCCGCATCTGTGATGCATGTGACTGACGAGTCATCTGGGTTGGCAATCACTGACCCTGAAAGGCTCTCAAGGATCAAAAACCTCCTATATAATGTACTTAAAGGAAACAACAAGACAAGGGAGGCTAAGACTGTGGTGTCGTTGTGTTCCACCCACACGGACCGGAGGCTCCATCAGATGATGTTTGATGATCGTGATTATGAACGGTCTGATCGGGACTTCACAGATGAGACGCTTCGGCCCAACGTGACTGTTGTGAATATCTATGATAAGGACTACTCAGTGGTGACGATACGGTGTAAGGACCGGCCGAAGTTGCTTTTCGATACGGTTTGCACTCTGACTGACATGCAGTATGTGGTCTTCCATGCAAATGTTGGTGCTGAAGGTGCTGAAGCTTATCAGGTATATTTCGGTCTCTGTTGTATTCCTTGTTGATTCACGAATTAAATGTGCACATTTAGAAGTTTAATTCTTGTTTAAATCATGTCTTATTTTTTGTATTATTTAATAATCTTGTAGTAAATGAATTAATTATGTATTAAATTCATGATACATATCTTACTTATGCAACAAAACTGAAAACGAAAAGTTAAAAAAACTGCTCCACTAGGCTTTGCTCTGCTAGATTATAATGTTGGTTTTTGATGATTTGCCTAAATTCAACTATTATACATTGAAGTCAGGAGAGTTCGTAATGTTGATGTTATAACACTATGGAGAGAGCATGGATTTGATATAATATTGATGATTTTGCATGTCATAAGTATTTTTTCTTTGTAGTTTATTTATTTTTTTACCTTTTCCCAAGCGTAACCTGAATTGTACCGAATTGCAAATTTTTTCTCCTTGCTGAATTATTCTTATTCTGAACTGATGACAAGGGTTGTTATAAGTCACTTGGTTCTTATTCTCCAATTCTGAAATTTGGCCTTATAGGAGTACTACATCAGGCATGTGGATGGATTCCCTGTGAACTCGGAGGCGGAGAGGCAACGTGTGATCCAATGTCTGGAAGCAGCTATTGAGAGAAGAGTGTCTGAGGTGAGGATTTCATGTCTATTTGACTGTAGTTTTGTGGTTTGAGATGATAATTATATATGGTGCCCCATGGTGATTACTATGTTCTATTACAGCTGCCTCCTATTGGATTGAAGTACTTTAGGAGTAGATTTTTGTGATCTGTCATTATACTCAGTGACATTTTGTTTTCCATTCATTAATAAAAAGCAGTTTTGAAACAATATGGATTGAGAGTAATAATAGAGTGGTTAAGTTATTCTGGCATAAAATAGTTATGTAAGGATACATGAGAATGAAATGTATTCCTATTTGGTTGCTTCTTATGTCTCTGTTAGGATAATTCTGTCTTTTGCATTTGTTTTATCATATATAGTTATAGTTTTGTATTGATAAACATGAATAAAACATACCTGCCTTCCTCAAGTATAACTATGCCAGTTTTATTCTAACTTATCAATGCATGACCATTACAGTTTATTCATGCTAAAAAATCATATTTTTCAGAATTAAGCCCATTCTTCCCTTATCCACCTTCTTATTCCTGAAACAAGCAGGACCTTTGAGTTTTCCGTGCATGAATTATGTTATAGATCATGTATTTTTCTCATATGAATGAAAATTTAAACTCTTGAGGTCATTAATCATGGCTATGGTGAACCATGGTATCAATACTAATGAAAACCATCCATGGCCTCTCAATGTGGTCTTCACAGGGATTAAAGCTTGAGCTATGCACAAGCGATAGAGTTGGATTACTTTCGGACGTGACGCGAATCTTCCGGGAGAACAGCCTATCAGTCACAAGGGCTGAGGTGACCACTCGAGCCGGAAAGGCCATCAACACATTCTATGTCCAGGACGCCACAGGAAACTCTGTCGATGCGAAGACCATCGACTCTATCCGACAAGCGATCGGCCAAACCATACTCCAAGTGAAAGGTGGATCCGAGCTCTCGAGGTCTGCCCCTCAAGAGTCCCCCACGCGATTCTTGTTCAGCGGTCTCTTCAGGTCGAAGTCCCTCTGCAATTTCGGGTTGGTTAGGCCTTACTCTTGATGACCTATGTGCATATTTTTCAATACAAGGATATAGGAAACCTTAGAATCCCCCAAAAAATAACTGTAGATATATAGTCCTTTCTCCTGGATTGAATCTGCTGTTCTTTCTCTGTATGTTTGTGTAAATAAAATTTATTCACGGTTGCATCCTATGCTTCCCACTTTGTGTACATAAATGCACACTCTTTTCTTTATGTTAAATCATCTTTGTTGGAGGCTGTCTTCAACTTTTGGTTTTGATGTGTTTTCTTCCTTTCGATGAGTCATAAAGTTCAGATTGGAAAGAATGTTGTGCATGAGTCAGGTTAGTCTGTCTCCTCTGTAAGCAATTATACTTAACAAAGTTCTTCGACCACCAGGACAGGTCTTGTTTGGAGCGTTTGAGTTGATACACAAACGCTTTTGCAGTCATTCTTGCAGGCATCATGTCACCAAATGCAGTAGTGTTGGGTATATACTTTATTAGCATAGTGTAAAAATGTATGTTTTTCTTCCTTTTTTTTTTTTTTTTTTGTGTATCATTATCATTTTCAAACATGAAATGCATGGTTAGGAATCAAGGATCAAAATAGGCCTTTCCAGGGCCCCATATGTGTTTTGGTTTTATGTTGAAGCTGACAGTGCATCAGGTTTTGAATTGGTCTGGTGGTGGGGCTCATGAAAGCTGATTAGCAGTAGATGGTGGGTCATTAAAAAATAAGTGGTGATTATGCGTGCACGCGTTGAACAATGGACGATTCGAGGATTCGTTTGACTTTCATTGTTTTGAAACTCTTTGGATTATTTAGTCTAATAAATGTCTAATGGACTTGTTCGACTGGTTCATGACCTGAAAAGAGAGATTTTGAAGCAGCAATGCCTCCTATGGTTCAATCTTTTAACTACCAACAAAACAATGATGGAAAAGTAAACCCATCAAACCACTAATGGAGTGTGGTTCACAGTAAACCCATCAAACCACTAATAGAGTGTGGTTCACCAATTTGCTTACATCCGCTAGAGAAGAATCAATTTATTAAAATAAGTAAATCTCTTAGGTTTGGCTGTCCAAAAACATTTAAATACCTAATTAAGCCTTTGAAAAATGAGTTTGGACGACTTTTTTATATTATTCTTTAGGGAAAAATTCATATATCCTCTAACTTTTCCTGAAATCTATATATATAATCCTCCTGAAAACACATATGTAAATCTAAATACTCATCTGAGTTAAATTTTCGATAACAGGTAAAAAATATTGTACGAATATTCCGTTTAGTTAACCATGACTAAGTATATCAAAAAACCCTACAATATGTCAAAAAAATGGAAAACCCCATATATATGATAATTTTATCCCATGTAAAACCCTAGAACTAGAAGGGTAAATTGTAATTTATAGATGATTTCCTGCTTTTTATAACTCATTGTAAGGTTTTTTTGGTATAATGTATTTTGAGCTAGAGTTAACTAAATGGAATATTCACATCATATTTATATTATCTGTTAATGGAAGTTTAATGCATGTGGTTATTTAGATTTACATAGGTGTATTCAAGGGGTTATATAGACTTAAGAAAAAATCAGGGGGTTATATGCATTTTAGATAGTTGATGGGGGGTTATTTGGATTTTTTTCCTATTCTTTATCATGTCTAATATTAAGGAAAATGATATGTCCAACCGCGTTTGCAATCTTACCCGAAACCCTCAAAGATTTCTTTTAGTATTTTAAAAAAAAATATTCACTTAGTAATATACATTGAGATACATTAATATATATTTTTTAAAGACAATAAAAAAAGATTTTAATTTTCATATACTGCAATAATACTGCACAATTGATACAGCTTGAACATGTTAGAAGTTCAAACATGGGGTCCTCCAAGAAAGTCTGAAAACCCAAATTTGAAGAAGAGGTGGGTGATGTTGTTGGCCATTCAAAAAAGGTGAATAAAAGCATTGCCATTGAAAGACCAGGCAAGGGAGAACAACTTGGACATCAATGTATAACCTTTCTGTATGAGTTAATACTCACCTACATTGTTTTGGGTGTATATTTACATCACTTTCAATGCTTTGTATTGGGGTGGCATTGACTTGGACTTTGTTGGACTTTCTCTGTAACACTGAAACAGCTAAAAATGCCTAAACAAAGCTTAATATGTCTCTCTGAAATATTACATTGTCTATTCAAAAACTCGTATGCTCAGATGACTTCACAGTCAAACTTTGAATAAATAATGTTCAGATACCATGCTAGTTTTTGTCCTCAAAAAAAACCTACCCCGCCAGAATACAAATAGTAAGACAAATATTTAATTTTTTTTATTCTTTGCTAATCCTTCAGATGCTAAGATTTAAATTCAGATATTTTGATTGGGTTGAAAAAATTGAAAGCTGAAAATCAAGGCTTCAAGGATCCTCTTATTTTTGAAAGCATGAGTTATTTAAACTTTAAGGATAATGAGTATTCATACATGACTGTTGAAATCAAATCATATAATACATTCTGCTATATTCAAATATGGGATGATTTTAAAGTTCTTGGATACAGTCCCAAATATTTTTTAGATAGTTTTTTTTTTTTTTTATATCAGAGGGGTCTCTGTGGCTGACCTTACGATCAAGTTGGGAAGGCTACCTCCGCCTGTTTGTCCCGGTCCCACAGAAATTGTTTTTTAGATAGTTGACATGTGGGGGTGGGTTTTACAATAACTTGTATAACATGTAGGTTTTAGTCAAGATTTTTTAGATGTAAGGGACTATTTAGGGGGTACTTGCAAAAATCATGTTTTTATTTATTTTATATTATATCAAGAGCACAATTCTCACTACGTTGTGCATCTCTCCAACAAAATATAAGTGATGTGGAGCGTTGATATACTTAGTCCATTTTTTACAGCATAATTTACAGCCCCATGCACTATAACAATGCAGTATATACACTGTGATAATGTAGTATATACTATGCTGTTATAATGCACGGGAGTTCTATCATAGTATATAGCATAAAAATATTTTTTAACTTGAAAAAAATACACTAATATGTACTGCAATTGGGGCTGCAAATAATGAGGGCTGGACGTATCATTTTCTAAGGAGCGCTGATACACGCAGTCCTTTTTGCAGTCCCATACATTATGATAGTGCAGTATATACTACGTTATCATAGTGTATGGGTCTTATAATAGTATATGACTCAATTGTTTTTCCATTTTTTCACTATGAAAAAAATGCACTAATGTATCTCAACATATACTTCATTTCATATAACAACATGCAATTCAAAGGGTGAGTATATAATTTAAAAAAAAAAAAAAAAAACAGGATGTACTGCAATGGGCTGCGTGTATCTTTTTCATTTCCTAAAGTTGTGTTACTATGTTAGGCATTAGCATTTGATTCGAAGCCCGCAAATCTGACCCACCCGACCTGGGCCTTAAAATCAGACACGATTCCAACCCATGGACCTGGCCCGTGGGCCCATTGCCAGAGGTGTTGGGGGGGGGGGGGGCATCTTTCATTCTGAGAAAATGTTGGACCCGATATATTTTACCATACACAATATGGCATGTGTTTTTATTTTTTTTATAAAAATAGTAAATATCATTTAACAATGTATGATTTTAAAAAAATGTATATCGCTCCATTTTAAATTGAACAAACCTATTTTTCGTAAATATAAATTATATAACGATGTATATATCTCGTCTAACTATATATGTGCTTCACTGAATTTTTAATGATACATATAGGATTGTATTTTTTACTGTAAAAAAGACTGAGTATAATAGCCATACTGCAACCATATTGCATTTCTCTAAAAAGGAGGATGATCGTGCTCCAACCATACTTTAAATAAGGTCTCAAAAGACACACCTAGTTTCATTGATATAAATAATGTCATTTTGTTTCATAGATCTAATTGTTATACAATTAATTAATACAGTTGAAAACATATCGTTGAGAGTTTAAAGTGAGAACAACATTGAATATATTTAATTTATACTAAAACATCACTGAATAATATATGTATCTTTTAGTTAATCTTAATTTAATTCAATTAATATTTAGTTATATTTATTTTTAGTTTTTATATAAAAAAAGAGAGATCAAATTTGGTAGATATATAAATATTATTTAAAATAAAATGTAGATGTAGATAGAATTCTGTAGTATTTCACGTGGTCCTGCAAGTGGAGTTGAGTCCTCTAAAATATAGTATCCCATTAGAACTTACCGCATGTTTGGCAACAAACCCCAAAAACAACTTTTAATTTTTAGGGTTACATTAATTCAAATACATCAACATTTAAAAGCTAAAAACTGAAAGCTGTTACAAAAAATGTCAACTTAAATACACCATCACTAGATTTTATTTCTAAACTGTAACTCGAAATCTGTATTTTATAAAACAGTCATCATCATTACACCCTCAAATCATCATCATTACACCCTCAAAATGTGTGCATACAGCTACAAAAGCTAAAAGATGATTTTCAAACTATATTTCTAAACGCTATCTTAAATTATAAGTGCTCTTTGGACAAGTTTTTGGAAACGAGTTGACAAGGAAGTTTTAACTTAAATCAATTTTTAAAATTAGATTATCAAGAAACATAAGTTTCATGTATGGATTGTTCGATTTTGTATTGGAGGCGTCCGATTTTGTCATCCGCATCAGTGCACCACCAAAAAGAGGAGGATTCGATCGACATTGCGAGGAGGGACCTGGAAAAAAAAGGTGGAAAATAGTGTCTGTGCACATGATTTTTTATATTAGATTCTTTTTATATACTATTCGGTGTGTGTGTGTGTGTATTTCAACATATATGGAGCATGTGTGCTTTTTTTTTTTCATGTGTCTCTTCATTTCTTTCATATTTGTATTTTTGAGGTAAATCTGGGGACACATAAATAATGTGAATCAATCAAGATTTGCAGAGAGATCTGACGGATTAATGGACGATCATTAATTGAGATTTTATTTGATATTTAAATATATACATTGTTCATCCCAAATATCAATTTTTTTTAGCAAAGTTAAACGTCTTATCAATACAGTTACAACAGATTCAAATGGCTACAATGGGGGGATGGCTTCACAGCCAAAAACGAAAAAAGAGAAAAAGCAAAGCGTGTGTTTGCGACCCTCCTTTGCGTCTTGCTATTTCACCCCCAAATATTCATACGTATGAGTATGACAACATTATAAGAGGTGTATTTTTTTATACCTAAAGACACATGTATCTCACTATAAAAAATTCACATCAATTTTCATTTAAAGAAGTCCGTGCAATATATCATATACTTAATTATTTAATAATATTTTATTATTTTTTAAAAAATAAAGCGCATGTACTGCACACAAGACTGTCCTAATATTTTCACGGAAGTTTGTTGCGACGAATCTCGAACCCATGACATTGCACGACACAGTAGTTGGTTTGGACAAAACCGTAAAAAAAAACAAAGCGACATCAATTCCAAGAACGTAAAAAAGGGGGGCCAATAGGGACACCAAAGTCATTACACACCATCTTCAACCACCGAGTCCTCCAGAAGCTCCCGATTCTCCAATGGTCAACGGTCAACCCACGTTTTTCATTACATAAAATTCCCAAACTACCCCTCTGACCATGTCCAAATCCGCTCTCTCTCTCATAACGAGTCGGGCGAGAAATTCCGAGTCGGAGATGAATTATCCCATGTCGATATTTTGCATTCCCAGGTGTCAATCGAAGGTCGGTCTCTCTCTCTCTGTCTCTCTCCGTCTCTCTATGTGATTAGGGTTTCAATTTGATTTCCGTGTTTGATTATGTTAAAAAGAAGCCCTATTCGAATTTGGATCCACATGAAAGGAATTCCTGGAATTCGGCGGTTAGGGTTTCTGTTCGTGGTGGTTCTGATTAGTTTGGTTTGGGAGATTCAAGCACACGGTGAGCACTCAACGTGCGCATGACCTCTCTCGTTAGGCGATTTGGTTGATGTTTGGTTTTGATTTCTTCTGTTCGTGATTTGGCGCGGGAAGTCGGTTCTGATGATTGCAGTGTAATTTGTTGATTGTTGAATTTTTTTCTGATCTGTAGGGTTCGTTTGGATATCTAATTCGTGCCAAAATTGGTGGATTTTGTTGGTATTCTTTGTGAGTTAGTACAATTGGGTTTATTCATTTCGCATGGTTTTTTGGGGGAATTTAGGAAGTTTGATGTTTGTGTATTTTGGGCAAACTATAAATTATGTTTTCGGTTTACTTTGCCTCTGTTGCTAATTGAAGATGCCTGTGTATTCCGGGAAATTGTCACGTTGAGTATGGGAATGATGTTTCCTCGTGGGAGCATTGCATCTCGTGCTGTATGCCTGTACCCGTAGCCACAATGTTCATGGATGGAAGATGCTTGGTATGGGCTTTGATCGGTATCATACACATATATTCGTGAATCATGTGAAATAAGTGAGGTAATACTACAAAGATAATTTTATTTTATAGATGTTTTCTGTCATTAGTATGAGAAATATGTACAAAAACTTCTCTGTTGAATGTAAAGCAGCAATAAAAAAGGATTAATTTTTTATATTCCGAATGAGATAAATCCCAATTCCCAAACTAAATAAATATGGTATTTTGGAGGTACTAAATGCATAGGTCAACGAATAGAAGTATGTTTAACTAATAGGTATGAGAGGTATCCAATCGCTGAACTTTTCCAAATATCTGGAAAAAATTGGAGTACACTTGGCTATGCTTGTACCTGCTTGTGAATCGAAATGCAGGTTTATCATTATTATTTGCACATGAATATACTGTATGGAAGATTTTATCTGTTGCCAGTACATGTATCGGTTGTGTATATCTTAAGCTCTTCCATGGTTAATCAGTCAGGTGGGTTTTGGATTTGTAATCCTGCCATGCTTAAAGATATCATTTTTGTTTTTATTGTAGTTAGTAGTTACTTTGTAAACATTTTTTTATTGATATTCTATTTTTACATGTATTAAAACCTTTTTTTCTACATAATTCTTTCACTTGATAGCAATTTTTTGAACATGTAGCTTCTTTTGTGAGAATATGCTTGTTGGTTGGTTTTGCAGATCAGGGCCTATTGTATTTGTGACCTAAATGTAGCTGATTGTTGAAGCTCATGAGCGTTTGGGAAGGAGAATTCTGTCTCTTAACAACAACTTGCAGAAAACTATAAACTGCTTGAATTTTGGATTTTTTTGGTTGAATACTTAGTTATTCATTCTTGTTGCGCACAATAAACAAGGAATGTCTAGGGGTCAATCTCAAACGAAAACTCAACCTGGGAGGAGAACCCTAGAAAGGTGCAAAAACAAAAGTGGCACTGGTGCTGCAGTAGTCATTGATGTCGACCAAGCTAAAAGTGATGTGGTTTTTATTGATGTTCCAGAATCCTCACATCGTCGGTTTACTGGCTCAACATCATTAAAAAGAAACAAGAGGATACCTTCTGTGGGTGTCATAAGTATTGATGACGACGATGACGACAATGATGGTCCTAAGCATGCTGATGGTAGTCGGTGTTATGATGATAATTCACCCTCTAGAAAATTTTGTCCTTTTAACAAAGATAGTATGGCATCGAGCAAATTCCATCCTTCGTCCAGTGAAAATTGTCATTTTGAAGGATCGCATGAGTGTCAAATGTTTGTTGAAAAACAAAATTTTCCTTCCAATAGAGCGAGAAACACGGGAGAGAGATCTGGAAATGGACCTTCGAGGAATCATTTTGGATTAGACGATATCTCTGAAACCAGTGCATCTGAAAGTGACAGCTCTGGTAGTGATACTTATGACAGTGATTTTTATAGTGATGACTCTGATTGTGAGATTCTGGAAGATTGTTCTGGAAAAATACGTGAGGAATGGGAAAAAGCTGCACTAAGGAAAAGGGCGTCGAAGGGTAGGCAATCTGAGGACCCGGCCAGTGACTCGGGATCCAGTATGGACCCTGGAATTGCATCCAAAAAGAGTCCCTGTGGAGATTTCAAACAGTCTGTCAACCACAGTAATGGTGAAACTGTTTCTCAGGAAAGAGAAGACCCTGCTTCTTGCAAAGTTCATTCAAATGGTGATCATCGGAGAGCTGAGTTTCACAACAAAGAAAAACCAGATTCTGGCAATTTTTCTAACTGTGGCACACAGTCACAATGTGAAACACATCCCAAGGATGGCAAAACCAACGTGTTCGATGTTAATGATGGAGCTGGTTCTCAGTACACAGATGACCCTGCTTCATGCAAAGTTCAATCACAAGGTGAGACTCCAATTTATCATGAAAGAGAAGAATCTCACAATAAAAGAGAAGTGGAGTCTGACCAATCTCCTACCTGGGACACACAGACACAATGTAAGATGCATCCCAAAGATGGTGAAACCAGAGAGTTGAATGAAGACGCTGAGGCCACTGGTGTAGATACATGTGACCATATGCAAGACAGTCTTAAAAAGACATCACCAAGTGGCAGAAATGTACCATCTTGCTGCAACGGGTCACAGTCAGTTGCATACACTGGTCAGCGCAATGTTAGAAGATTTCAGGGCAAAGAGGAGCAATGTATAGGAAAGACTCCTCCAGGCTTCAGGCAGTCGGGTGATGAAATAAAATTTGGGCATGAAAGATCTTATTTTCAGGAAAATGATGCTGTACTGGAAAAAGGGTCCTCTGGTACTCTTTCACAAAAGGAGGCACATATATTATTTAAAGAAAAGTCAGTTGTCAATGAACCATCTTTGTGCACGAGTCAACCCCAGGGGGTAGCGCAGATTAATTCCAGCAGTCCTCTTCTGGGAAAAGAGGGCTTAGGTGATGTTCTTTCTGCTTCCATTCCTTCTGCTTCCAATGCACTACAAAGAGATGGTGCGGTTGCGGTACCTGAGTTTGGGAATGATCTACTCGGTGGACGGGAAAAGCACAAGGAGTCTGATGAGTACAAGCGCGTTGTAGAAGAAGAATGGGCTGCGAGGGAGCAAGAATTGAGAATGCAGGTTTGTCATTCAATTCATTTTAATTAGTTGAGTTGCAACTGTTTATTTTCTATTTTTTTATTGATATTGGAACTTTTATTAATTATTAGATATTGTTAAATGTGGTCCTGTTAATTTCATGTGACAAGGAAGCTCTATTTTCTGGTTTTTGGGCTTGTGTCTTACACTGTACATCACAGTATAATTATCCATGAGGTGCTATGCTGGAGAGAAAAATATGCCCCTACCAGTTATTTAGTTCTGATGTGTGGTTGTCTGTCTTTTGCTTGCACCCTGGTTTTTGCAATGTTATGTCAATCAAACTTCATAATAGCTTCGTAGTCTTCTTGTCCTTCATTTCTGGCATCAAAATGATAACCAACTATTGTGATGCAACTATTTATTTTAGATATTGCACCAGATAGAAATGCCATTTTATTACGAATATTCAGCATCGTGCATGTCAGCATGAATTAGTCATCTGTCTGAGATATTTGGTTGCTTTCCTTCATCCTTCTAATATTGTTTTATGAATTTTTTCAGGGGTCCATTTGGTTAGCATCGGTCTCAACTTTATGTGAAAAGAATCTCCGAAAACTTATTTTCATGAAAAATGCAAATATCATCTTAAACATTCCCTATTCCCTCATAAATTCTTTTCCGTTATGTAGTTAGAAATAAAACACCTTATTTAAATGAATGCAAATATATTATCTTAAGTGTGCCTTTCACCTCTCCTATGAAACAGGGACACTTCTCTTTGGTTGTTGTACCCGTGTCCGACATTGACACGCGCCCGACACGCCCCCGACACGTGTCGGATATGCCTCAAATGTGTCCTGTGAAGCGGACATGTTTGGGACACGGCCGGGACACAGGGTACCCATTTACCTTGTTAACATTTCCACTTGTTAAAAAAAAAGAAAATAGAAATTAAAAAAAACTAAACACTCATGCAACACTAGCCGCCATCTCTGCAATCTCTCCCTCTCCACGATCTCTCACATAGATCTCTTTCTCTCCATCTATGATCACTCTCTCAATCTGCCCCCTCTCTGCGATTATCTTCTCTGTTCTTCTTTTCAAATTATATAATATTATATAATATGTTTTGTTCAGATTATTATATTCTATTTAGAGTATAAAACATTATGATATGTTTTCTTCAATTTTCTGCTCAAATTATATAATATGTTTTTTTTTGCTTGGTAGATTATATGATATGTTTCCTTCATTCTTTAATGTTATGTTCAGATTATATAACTTTTATGGATTGATTTTTTGTTTTTTCATTTTAATAATATTATGTTCAAATTATATATATATATATATATATATATATATATATATATATATAGAGGGCCGATTACATGCGGCGAACGGCGGGTGCGGGAGCGATCACGGGCCGTGGATCACGGGTCCATTGCATCTGACGGTTGGATGCGATGGACCCGTAATCGGACGGCCCGTGTCGCGGCCGCACCTAATCGCTTCACTATATATATATATATATATATATATATATCAAATATGTTTTCTGTGTCCTAGCCGTACCTGTGTCCTATTTTTTCAAAAATTGTTGGATCGCTATGTTCGTGTCACTGTGTCTGTGTTAGTGCTTCATAGCACCTCTACTCTGTCAAAGTGTCAGGGAGTGAAGGAGTTGCTTCCTGGTTGCATGATCTATAAATAGCCGGGATAAGGCAATTTAAGTTAGTATTCCAGACACTTGAAGGGTAATCACATGCTTTTGGGAGTTAACATGCCTTCTACCATAATGGGTAACTTACGGGTTGATTATTGAAGGATAAGGGTTTCTCTTTTTGGGAGCCTTTAATTTGTGAGGAGTTGTATTAAGTTTTCCGTTTCTTTAGTTTTTTTTTCTTGTTTGGAGACCCCTTGTCTCCATTTAGTTTCGGGGGATCTTTCATAAATAAGGTTTTTCCTACCATTCTCTCTCTATAAAAAAAAACCCTAATTTTTTCATTGTTTGTGCCCATCTGAACTTGTCTGGAATTTTTGTTGTGGAGACCTTTTTTTTTTTCAAATCTAAGAATTGCTTTTTGGAGTTTAATAATGGAAACATCGTAATTCTCTTTTTTATAAGGGTTTTTTTTTTAAGTCCCCATAAATCTTATGATTTCCTTCACTCCTTCGTATTTTGGTTTTAGTCTCCAGATTTAAAGGTTATGTTCATTTTTTATCCCTCCCATGGACTAAAAAGAAAACCAAATAATTTAGGGATGGGTCCCTCCTAGGGACTAAAAATGAACATATCTTTTAAATCTGGGGACTAAAACCAAAATACGAAGAAGTGATGGATCGATGACTAAATCTTGTGATTTATGGGGACTTAAAAATAAAAAACCCTTTTTATAAGCATGCACATTTTTTTTTAATAATCCATCTTTTTGTATGATGTAACTTAATCCTTATTTTCCCAACAATTGGTGATGTTGGGTGATATTACTATGATTTTTTTAACCCTTTCCATCTTTTTTCCTTCTATGCTCTGTTGTAACTTTCTATATTATCCAGTTAATGGCATAATGGGATCTAAACAACGCTACCCTATGTTAAGTGTGCTGATGTTTCTGGTCACCAGTCCTCACATATAATTGCTTGGATTATATTGTTCATCATAGTCAGCAGTCTTTACATATGACTGCTAAGAGATGCTGATCATTGTAATTTTCATCATTATGTTTGTCAGAGTCCACAGTTGATATGTAATGTTATCTTATTGGGTTAAAGACATTTGAGTCCCTATAAAAATCTATAAACTCATATAAGTCCTTGTAAATTTTTGGGGCAGGACAATTGCACCCCTAGAAACACAAAAATGTCTGATACATATCTGTTGTTAATTGTTATTAATCCACCATTTATTATTAATCCATCATGATTAAAATTAACCGTGGGTTTGCTTTGACTATTATACCCTCTACAATGCAAAACATGATGATTAACAGAAGCTTTTTAACTTGTGTAATCATCTCGTCAAAATGTAAAATAAAAAAATCTAAGTAATAGTGTACTAAATGTAATACATAAATAAAATCATTCTCACAATTACATTTGTTTGAAAAAAAAACAATGGAGTAGTAGGCAACAATAACGGAAAAATTTGCAAAAGAAAAAGAAAGTGAAAATGAGTTTGATCATGGGCATTTAAAAGGATCTATATTTTTTTCTATTTTTTGAGTGATTTATATGGGTGTTTAATTTTTCACGGATGGAATACTATGAGAATATACCGTTAAATTGGATAAAAAGTTAACTCTCTAACTATAGTGTCTTCTACATTTTGGGGGTTTCTTGTAATAAGATTCTCCTATACATGCAATAAAAAAAAATGACTAACCATGGTGGTTTAAAGGACCGGTATGTCAGTCTCCAAGTTTTTGAAAGGACTTATATTGGTTTATGGATGTTTACAGGGACTCAAATGTATTTAAACTTATCTTATTTCACTAGCTCATTAGGTAGTTCTTTATTTCAAGTTATTCTCTTAGGTGACAATAAAATTTTGAAAAACTTGACTTCATATATTTGGTATTCCTTCTTTTTTGGACACTAAATTTTTTTTTGGGTTTGCAGGCAGAAGAAGCACAAAGGTTGAAGAAGCGAAAGAAAGCAGAAAGCTTACGTTTACTAGACATGGAGAGAAGGCAAAAGCAACGTGTAGAAGAAATTCGAGAAACACAGAAAAAGGTATATAATCATCATCTATGACTTCTACCTTTGGGGCCATTCCTATCATTTCATGCATGCTTATCTTCTTTTTGCACTATTTATCTGTTGGTTTCTATTTTTACCTTTTAACCCTTTGCAATGATGCTTAGATTTGAGATACCTTTTTGAGTACTTACCATAGTTTTTATATTGTTTTTACAAAAGAGGAGTTTCTACATTGTTACTACTTTCAGGACGAGGAAACAATAAATCTGAAAGAGAAGCTTCGCATGGAAATTAGAAGGGAACTAGCTATATTGGAACTGAAACATCGAGATCTTGCTTCCGTTCTCCGTGGTTTAGGTATAAATGTAGGAGGAGGGCTCTTTCCTGGGCCACCCGAGGTGAGTTGTAAGTTTATACTATTTTCAAAAATTCAGATAAATCAAATGAGAATAAAATGATGTCTGTGTTTAGTTCTTTTGGTTGTGGCTTGGTAACATGGACATGCTTTGTCAGTAGCAGATCCACATACCTTCTTATGATTATCTGGCACAAAAATAGTGTAAATTTTTGCTTATGATGGAACTTTTTCTAAATCCTCTCAACCAATGGAAACCCTTCCTGGATTCTCAGAACCAACCCCCCACCTCCCCCTTCCCCCTTCCCGGGGCCGCATGATGGCAGAGCACCTGCACAACTGAAAGGCCCATCCTTTCTGCACATTTTACTCACTTTATCTGTACACCTTCCCTTGCATATATTTTCAGTTGAGGATCTGTTTTTTGACCTGATTAGTTCTTTGTTTTCCACTTTTTCTGGTTAATTTTCATTAGTGGTTTTTTTGAAAGACTACATCCTGCGCATTTTGTAGAGTTTAAGATCTTATAAACGATCAATGTGTTCATGGTGATTACTTCCTATTAGTACGATTAAGAAAATTCTAATTTTGAATAACATGCTCAGTGGTCTTCAGATTGTCATTATTGGAAGTAGACGATGCCAGTATTAGCTGTCAATATGAACTAAAACTATGTATTCACTGCTTCATCTGATAAGGCAAATGTTAAATGATTATGGCAGGTAAATGTTGCTTATAAGAAGGCATTGTTGAAATTCCATCCTGATCGTGCATCTAGGTTGGATCTTCGTCAGCAAGTTGAGGCAGAGGAGAAATTTAAGCTGATTTCTCGTTTGAAGGAGAAGATGCTCCCAGGGGCATGACAATGGAGAATACAGAGATTTTGAAGGTTAGTGGCCTTAGCTATTTCCTTTCTTCAGTATATTCTGAAGATAGTTGTGGTGAGATCCTATGGCGCTCCTTGATATTGGTTTTATTGAAGGGTATATACAAGCCATTTTCTCTTTGGGCAATTGTTTGACTTGTATAAGAGAAAAGGCCATTTATCATTTAGATCTCTTTACTCTTTTCTTTTTCTTTTCATATTACCAACACTCTGGGTTTTAAAAAAAATGATGTCCCTTCCTTGGGGGCACTAGCTTAAGTGATTAATATTCATTGGACATGTTATCTCTTGGAACACTGATTCCTTAAGGAAAAAAGTCATTCAATTTGCATATTGAAATGTAAGAAAGGTGATACTCTGTAAAGAAACAACTTCAACTCTTCTTCTTGTTACATGCTTTGATATCTTAATGACTTTATTTATTTCATTAGCAACTAAAGCATGTATGATTCATTACTCTGAACAGCAAATGACCATTCTGAGATTGAAAAAGATGAGAGGAACGTAGATATGAAAAAAATGCAGTGAAGATTGTTAAGAACCATTCATTGTACATATCCCCTCATAATGGAGTTTTATTTCCTGAAGGAGAGGCTAGCAAAAGACCAGCTGACCACGGAAGACAGGTGAGGGAGGGAATGGGAATGGGAATGGGAATGGGAATGGGAAGGGAGGGAAGCAAAGGATGTAGGTGTAGCAGTTAGGAATATAGTTGGAGGAAAATTAGATAATGGTGGTGCTGGTTTCTCTTGCTTTTGGTTAGTACACATATTAGGTTTTTCGACTGGTCTGAAATTCAGGACGGGAGGCACTTTGGGTGAGTTGTTAGAGATGGGAGTGGTGGAAGCTGAGGGAGTGGAGGTAACAAAGTCTTCATTTGACTGAATTTTGGCTTTGCAGGGGTTGGATGTTGATCACACACAGCTTAGGTTGCGTTGACGCAGCAGAGAACAATGTGGACACCTTTCCTCTTTGATTTCAAACGGCGTCAAGACTTATGGCCAGTTTGGCGATCCTTTCATTGTCCCTCTGCTGGAGCACCCAGGTAAAGGTGTTTAGATCTTCATTCTTGTGGTAATTCTTGGACTGTCTAAGCAAAATCCCCTTGATTTCTCTTTCCCACGGAATCTATCAAAATTATATTCATTTGGAAAGAGAAACAAATCCTCTCTTCTTTTTTTTCTCTTCTTTTTATTGTTTTTTTTTATATTTTGTAGAAACACTACTGACCTCGTTAGGGCTTGTTAATATGGTTCATGCAAAAACCAGTCAACTGCAGAGCAGCAAGGACTGAAGTTTGTGTTCAAAAATGAGGAAAAGAAAAGTGTTTTGGTTTTGCAGAGACCGGTTATGTAATACATGAAGGACAAGTAACCATGTCATTTTATATGTGCATTTATCTGTTAGGTCATTGAACAAAACATTTATACTCAAGATTATTTTTAAGAGCTTAAATGGAATAAAAGTTGTGTTTGGTTGCACGACTGGAAAACTAATTTTAGGCAAGCTGGATTTAAAACTGATTTTGCATGAAGGAAATCTCAGGTTTTGAACACTTTTTCACATAAATCTGTATGAAGCTTTTGCCTTCAGTTTTTCCGTTTGGAAATGGGTATGGGAAAAACAGCTTTTTACAAGCCCAAAAACTGTCTAATTAGTGTCGCCCAAAATCTGAAATGACGATCAAGTTTGGTTGACCTGGATTGGTGGGAACAACCAAATATTGGTTTTTTTTCGATTGGTGGGATAAGAAAAATGCTTGGTGGGGATAGATGCGCCCATCTTTCATACCTCATCCTTGCAAAATCTATCAAAATGAGAATTTGAGGAAACAGAAAATTCTCTTAACCAGTTCACAAAACTAAGTCTTACTTCATCCTTTGAAACAGTCAAGAAGAAAAAAATAATAGAGGCATGATTCTGTATTATTACAGCCACAACCAAGTGGCTATTCAACATCATCTAACCAACCAAATTATATAATCTTACACGAACTAAAGCAACCACAACAAGAAAACACACACACACATGCACAAACACATTAAAACAAAATGAGACCGGATCCCTTCATCTTCTCCCCCACCAAACTCTTCACCCTCTCCACCATCTCTGGCGTGAGGTAGTTCTTGTGATCGCCAACCTCTCCCCTCCTAAAAAACGAGTTGTAGGACACTCGTTTTTTTTTTTATCAAACTTGTTCACCTCCACATTTTTCTTGTGATACAAGGTTTTATCGATGTTTCTTCTTTTCTCTCCATTCTTTGTTTCTTTCCTTTTCTTTTCTTTTTTATTTGGCTTAACGCCCTAATTACATTGTGTGTATGATGAATTATCTTTCCTATCTTTCAGTTCATATGCAAACCTTCAAATTTCTTACTATTTTTATATGTTACTTGCCCTCTCCATGCTGCCCTCTCACTCGCCCCACCCTCAGATGCCCTCTCGCTCACCCTCGCCTCAATGAGAACGTGACGATTTCGTTTGCCTCCATTTTGGCGAAGGCACTATCTTTCGCCTTAGCTAAAGCACTCGAGTAGAATCCTCGATTATTTACTGCATCAATCCATGTCAGATCCTTCCAAACCATATCCTCTTTGGCAATTAGCATATCACAAATTGATACCCATGATCTTCATTTTTTTGTAGAAATTTAGTTCTACAAAAAGGATTTCACCTCTACTAATACTGCAAGAAGTAGACGTACAATGACAATTTTCTACTTGTTTAAGTTTCTTTTTATATGTCGAGTAAGTAATTAGAAAATCAACAGATGGGATATATGGAACCAAAGGAATACATGATTCAGAGAAGCATGATTCTTCAAAACTATGCAAGAAGCTCAAGGATATCCAGAGTAAGCATTGATTAATGAATGAATGAATGAAACAACACATTAGAGAAAACTGGATTATGTACTTTATAAAATTCCAACAAAACAGATTACATGCAATTCAATCAATTTTTAGAGTTATTCCTCCTTAGCCTCATTGATCAATGAATAAATGAAACAACACATTAGAGAAAATTTGATTATGTATTTTACAAAATTCCAACAGAACAGATTACATGCAATTCAATCAATTTTTACAGCCTTAGTGAGAACCCTCTTCTCGCCTTTAGATTTTTTGAGGAGTTTCCCATTTTATAGAGCCTCATTCCTGAACTTCATCTCCACCCACGCTCTCTCCCGTGCCTCCATTTCAGCAGTCACGATGCCGTTGGCCTGTTTTTCGGCTAAGGCACTCTCTTCAGCCTTAGCTGAAGCCATTTCTCTAGCCTTCGATTCGAGGCGAACACTTTGTTCAGCCTAGGCCACGGTGACCCCTTTCGCCTCGTTTAAGGCCTCCTCCTTGTCCCATGCCTCTCTTTTTGCCTTCCGCACGACCAAGGCCTTGACCATCATTGACTCTAAGGCTTTACCCACTGCCATGTCCCTCTCTTCAAATTCTGCCTCTGCATGGTCCATCACAATAGTATTAGTCAACACAGTTTCTTTGACCTCCGCAATGGAACTATCCAAGGAATCGATTAGGGCTCCCATCCAGCACTTGTTCCTCACCCTCAACCTGGCAATGGGGGATTCCTGCAAAAAATTATAAATAATGCCAGGTCAGTGAGAATATAAATGACCATGATAGTAAACTTTACAAATGGTAGTGTGTCCACCAGATTTATTAGTTGGAAAAAATCCAGAACAGAAGTAATATTTTCTTAAGGGAACATTGGATTAAGACATAAGATTTTAAAACAAGGTACACTTTTTCCCAATGAAAATTATAAAGTAGGGGTAAGATTAAGATACATAATATCAGAGAGAAAAGATTCTAGCATATGCATGGGCAAGAATATAATGTACACTCCAACCAGCTCATGATACAAATAAAAGTTTCTAATATATACGTGTGGCTAGAACATAATGTACATTCTAGAAACACAACAAATTCGGCACATACAAGCATAACCCCTGCAATGATTCAACAATCAACAACTCCAACAAATAAAACCAACCCATCAAAGCTTCAACAAGAAGCAAAACCCACAAGGATTAACTAAAAGTCATAAAGAACAAGGGCATCCATTATATAGCCACAACAACCAACTCAAGGAAAGAAGCAATATTACATCCTCTGTGTGGGCTCTATGTAGCACTAAAACCCTTCCATAATCTATATAAAAAAAAACACCAAAAACCCAAACACCAAGGAAAACAACAAAAAAACCAGAACCGACCCACCATTAAAAACCTCAATAAGAACCAAACCTCACACAGGTTACACAGAATGAAGCAAAAATATTAAAAAAAGGGCACCCATTATTTCTAATCAAAACCATTTCTTTTGGTAGTTAAGTAAAATAAATAAATAAATAAGAGATAAGAAGATTAAGTGACAAAGCCTCAACAATAAACAAAACCGACATGAATAATATAAATAAAGCCAAGAAAGATATATGGGAACCCATTATTTCCAATTAGAACCTTAAATCACTCCTTAATCAAATTAGATCATGTAATCTGTTCTACACGAGTCAGCATAACCACACAATCACTTCCCATGATAAAAACAACACACCAACATTAATAAACCCAAACAATAAATTCTTTAGCAAACAAAAACAAAGAATTTAAAAAAAAAATTTGAAAAGAAAGAAACCTGTTTGTTTGAGTTCCAACGTTCATAACCAAATGATAAATCTTGAGAGATGGGCATGAACATAATCTCACATTTAATTTTATATATGTTTTAGAGAGAAGATAAGACCGACCTCTATTTATAGACAATAATTTTCTCAATCTCATCACAAAAGAAATCCTAGAAGATAAGATACTAAGCCAATCCTCATATTTTAATTCAACCGCTTGTGGATAATTACAAGTGGATAAGAAATGAAAAATAGAGAGGTCGAGATGTGGCCACATGTTTGGTTTCTCTATTTGTTTTTTTCATGCTTTTATCTTATTTGACTTTTATTTTGGAATTGCTACATCATCATAGTTAAATTCAAATGGTTGCACATACATCAAATCACGGATTAGCCCATGTGTAATGAATGGATCAATTTCATTTGACGAATTTAAAGTCATGTGATTGATCCAAGTACAAAACAAGCACAAAAAAACAAATAGATGATCCATTCCTATGGGCAACCTCACATGTGTAAGATATTTAGTTATGAGAGCACTCAATGTAGTACTGAACATCAATTAAATCAAAGTATATAAAGGAACATAAATTTCTATCTACATATATTTAAAATAAACTAATATCTTAATATGCAAACTTTAAATTGAAATTATATAATATAATCAGATTTTATTTATAAAAACAAGTTTTTAACGAATTATATAAATGTTAATAAACTTCACTGTTAAATAAAAGGCATATATAAACTGTCCGAAAGTAGTTTTTGAATGTAAATTATGTTCTCGCCACACAGAGGATGTAATATTGCTTCTTTCCTTGAGTTTGTTGTTGTGGCTATATAATGGATGCCCTTGTTCTTTATGACTTTTAGTTAATCCTTGTGGGTTTTGGTTCTTGTTGAAGCTTTGATGGGTCGGTTTTATTTGTTGGGGTTGTTGATTGTTGAATCGTAGCAGGGGTTATGCTTGTATGTGCTGAATTTGTTGTGTTTCTAGAGTGTACATTATGTTCTAGCCACACGTATATATTAGAAACTTTTATTTGTATCATGAGCTGGTTGGAGTGTACATTATATTCTTGCCCATGCATATGCTAGAATCTTTTGTCTCTGATATTATGTATCTTAATCTTACCCCTACTTTATAATTTTCATTGGGAAAAAGTGTTCCCTGTTTTAAAATCTTGTCTTAATCCAATGTTCCCTTAAGAAAATATTACTTACTCATCTGTTCTGGATTTTTTCCGATGAAATCTGGTGGACATACTACCTTTTGTAAAGTTTACTATCATGGTCATTTATATTCTCACTGACCTGGCATTATTTATAATTTTTTGCAGCAATCCCCAATTGCCAGGTTGAGAGGGTGAGGAACAAGTGCTGGATAGGAGCCCTAATCGATTCCTTGGATAGTTCCATTGCGGAGGTCAAAGAAACTGTATTGACTGAGACTATTGTGATGGACCATGCAAAGGCAGAATTTGAAGAGAGGGACATGGCAGTGGGTAAAGTCTTAGAGTCAATGGTGGCCAAGGCCCTGGTCGTGTGGAAGGCAAAAAAAGAGGCCTAGGACATGGAGGAGGCCTTAAACGAGGCGAAAGGGGTCGTGGCCTAGGCTGAACAGAGGGTTGGCCTCGAATCGGAGGCTAGAGAAATGGCTTCAGCGAAGGCTGAAGAGAGTGCCTTAGCTGAAAAGGAGGCCAATGACATCGTGACTGCTGAAATGGAGGCACGGGAGAGAGCGTGGTGGAGATGAAGTTCAGGAATGAGGCTCTAAAAAATGTGAAACGCCTCAAAAAATCTGAAGGCAAGAAGAGGGTTCTCACTGAGGTAGAGGCGAGGGTGAGCGAGAGGGCGACCGAGGGTGGGACGAGGAAGAGGGCAGTCGAGGCTGAGGCGAGGGCGAGCGAGAGGGTGGCTAAGTGTGAGGCCGAAGAGGAATAACTGTAAAAATTGATTGAATTGCATGTAATCTGTTATGTTAGAATTTTGTAGAGTACATAATCTAGTTTTCTCTAATGTGTAGTTTCGTTCATTCATTAATCAATGCCTACTCTGGGTATCCTTGAGCTTCTTGCATAGTTCGAAAGAATCATGCTTCTCTGAATCAAGTATTCCTTTGGTTCCATATATCTCTGTTAGAAAACCTCATAAAATTCAGTACTAGTATAACAGACTATGTTTACAAAACAGTATGAATAAATTAACAGAAACACAGTAGATAAATTCAGAGAAGAAGAATAAATGTACTGGGTTGTCGAATCTGTTCTGAAGAAGGAGACCGAGGCTAGAGTTTGACTCTATGTCCTTAAGACGTAATTCGCCCCGCACAGGTGCTCACGGAAAGCGGCGAATGTCTCCCAGGATACAACGGACGACGTCCTTTGGTAGCAGCACTTCAAACCAGAGGACCAGCGAACCAACTCTTGTTTTGCACACTCTCTCTTTTTGAGTACTGACTGTATGTATGCACTCAATGAACTGGACTCGAATGCACCCTGAAAATCTATTGCAGTGAAAAATGGATGCCTCCTAAAAATGCAAGGAATGGGTGATATATAAGGGAAAAATTGGTTGAAGAGACTCTTGGATGAGTCTCTTTCTATGTTCAGTTTTTTCTGAAACAGAGTCTCAAGCACCCATTAATTCAAAGAATCAACGGTCCGATCGTAACCGTCGATCCGACGGCCCACATCGCATCTGCGGATCCATTCGATCGACGGTCCGGATTCAATCCGATCATCCATATCTCATCTGTCGATCGACGGTCCGGATTTCATTTGATCAGAATGATCTCCACCGTCCGATCAGACAAAAGGTCCAAAAAGAAAAGGCTCCAGCTCCTAGCGACGTGCCAAGTGCGCCCTAAAACGCCCAATACGCCCTCGCGCGCGCGACGCGCGCCGCGCGTGGTGGTGCTACGCACCACCCCGCTTGGAAAGGTCCACCATAGGGTGTCCACCAAAAGCAATACACTAGAGTACAATGAGCCCACCTTATAAATCCTCAATACTTTTTCTTTTTAACCGATATGGGACTATAGCTTTTTCTTTTCCATCCCCAATCACCAACCACTTTCATCATGTTTTAAGGAGAACTTTGGATTCAACTTTCTCATTCACCCAAGATGGGTTTTGAGAATATAAATATACTACGTTCATCTACTCAACGAGAGGAACGTAATCCAATGAGTTTCCACTAAACATAATTAATAGAACCCAAACTCATTTTAACCAAACATGGTCAAAACCCAAGGTTTTTCCAACAATCCCCCACATGAATGAAAATTGGTTAAATTATGCACATGATAATGCTGACACCAGAGAGAGTACATTGGAAAGTTACTGCTTCGAGAAAGGTAGCTTTTGGCCTTGAACCTTCCCTAGTAAAAACTATCGGATTTACAGGCTAACCAGTGAACATGATGTCTTGAACTGTTCAGCCATAGTTGTAAAACTAGACAATAGTTTTTACACAGTTCCTTTCCTAACAGAGTTGGTTCTCACGAATGTGTTCATTTTGGCCCTGAACAACTCCTGGTATTCATGAGTGCTTTAGAGAATTCAGCCTTATAATTCTCATAGAAGCGGCCACACTTCACACTCATATAGGTGAGTCCTATGAAGAGTATCCTGCCATACTCCACTTGGATTCCAAGATATAGGAATCATTAAAAGCAACACTTAACCTGTTTCACGCTGCAGGTTGCACTGTTTCACCATAGGAACGAGTAAGAGATTTTTATCTCCTCAGTGCCTCGACGGAGTCACACATAACTTAGTTGTCCCATTGAACCTAGATCTTGGGATCTCCAGTCAACTAGGTTGGGTTACCATTATGATGACTATTTGGATATAGGCTTCAATCCCATTCCCCTCGATGATCTGTACACTTGCTCTCTAGTCAAACCTTTAGTAAACGGATCCGCAAGGTTATCTTTTGACTTTATATAATCGATCGATATTATACCATTCGAGAGCAACTGTTTCACGGTATTGTGTCTTCGACGTATGTGTCGAGACTTACCGTTATAGATGTTACTCTGTGCCCTTCCAATTGCCGATTGGCTATCACAGTGTATACATATTGCGGGCACAGGTTTTGGCCAAACTGGAATGTCCTCTAAGAAATTCCGAAGCCATTCAGCCTCTTCTCCTGCTTTGTCCAAAGCAATGAATTCAGATTCCATGGTGGATCTGGCAATGCATGTCTGCTTTGAGGACTTCCATGAGACGGATGCACCTCCAAGTGTAAAAACATATCCACTGGTGGACTTTGAGTCTTTTGTATCAGATATCCAGTTTGCATCGCTATAGCCCTCGAGAACGGCTGGATATCTCGTGAAGTGCAATCCATAAGTCTGGGTGAATCTTAGATATCTAAGAACCCTGACTATCGCCTTCCAGTGATCATGTCCTGGATTACTGGTAAACCTACTTAGTTTATTCACTGAGTAGGCTAAGTCTGGACGTGTGCAGTTTGTCAAATACATTAGACTGCCAATAATTCTAGAATACTCTAGTTGTGATACGCTTTGACCATTATTTTTAGACAAGTGTAGATTTACATCTACAGGCGTCTTGGCTTGACCATCATCATTCTTATTGAATTGTTCCAGTATTTTCTCAACATAATGTGATTGAGACAATATCAGTCCATCAGATGTTCTAGAAATTTTTATTCCTAGAATCACATCGGCCAAGCCCAAGTCCTTCATATCGAACTTGTTAGTCAACATTCTCTTGGTAGTTTTAATGATATCATTATTACTACCAATTATTAGCATATCATCTACATAAAGGCATACAATGACATATCCTTTTTGAGTGTTCTTCGCATAGACACATTTGTCACACTCATTAATCTTGAAATCATTCGATAACATTACATTATCGAATTTTTCATGCCATTGTTTCGGTGCTTGTTTTAATCCATAAAGTGATTTAACAAGTCTGCACACCTTCCTTTCATGTCCAGGAGCAATGAACCCTTCAGGTTGTTCCATGTATATCTCCTCATCCAATTCACCATTCAAAAATGCAGTCTTAACATCCATTTGATGTATTTCCAAATTATGTAGTGCTGCAATAGCAATCAACATTCTAATGGATGTTATTCTGGTCACTGGTGAATATGTATCAAAATAGTCCAAGCCTTCCTTTTGCTTGTACCCCTTGGCAACAAGCCTGGCTTTGTACTTGTCGATTGATCCATCTGCCTTCATCTTCTTTTTGAAGATCCATTTGCACCCTAAAGGCTTATTTCCCGGTGGAAGATCCACCAATTCCCATGTGTGGTTCTGCATGATGGATTCAATCTCACTATTTATAGCCTCTTTCCAAAATGGTGCTCAGGAGTGGACATCGCTTCCTTAAAGCTTTGAGGCTCATTTTCTAACAAGTATGTTAGAAAATCAGGACCAAATGACTTTACAGTCTTTGTCCTCTTACTGCGTCTAGTGTCATCCATAGACTCATTAGACTCTTGGTCTATGGTCCCTTGATGGCTACTTTGCAGTGTCATAAGTTCTCTTGTGAGAACTTCTTTCTTGTGCATTTTTACATGGAAATATGTTCTCAAAAAATGAAGCATTCCTAGACTCAATAATTGTATTAACATTAATATCAGGAATGTCAGATTTATGCACAAGAAAACGATATGCACTACTGTTATATGCATAGCCAATGAAAATGGAATCAACGGTCTTTGGTCCAATCCTAACTCTTTTGGGGTTAGGGACTGCCACTTTTGCAAGACACCCCCACACTTTTAAGTATTTGTAGGAAGGTTTTCTGCCTTTCCACAATTCATATGGTGTCTTGTCCATTTTCTTATGAGGTATTTTTTGAGGATGTGATTTGCGGATAGCAAAGCCTCCCCCCACAAGTTCTGGGGTAAACCCGAACTTATCAACATGGCATTCATCATTTCTTTTAAGGTACGGTTCTTGCGTTCAGCAACGCCATTTGATTGGGGTGAATAGGGGGCTGTTGTTTGGTGAATAATTCCATGTTCTGCACAAAATTCCCCAAAAGGGGTTTCATATTCACCACCCCTATCACTCCTTAGTACCTTATTTTCTTGCCAAGTTGATTCTCTACCTCATTTTTATAATGTTTGAACATTATATGGCTTCATCTTTACTTCTCATTAAGTAAATATAACAGTATTTAGTGCAATCATCAATGAAAGTAATGAAATACTTTTTACCACCTCTAGTTTGCACAAATTTCAGATCACAAACATCACTATGAATTAATTCGAGAGGTTGGTACTTCTTTCTACAGATTTGAAAGGGGTTTTTGTTAATTTTGATTCCACACAGATTTCACACTTATGATTTGAATCAATAGTAAACTTAGGCAATAATTCCATGTTAATTAATCTACGCAAAGTATTAAAATTAACATGTCCTAATCTATCATGCCATACATCACATGACTCAATCATATAAGCGGAATCATTCACTTTATTAATAGTAGGAATAACAGTTATTACATCCATCTTAAACAAGCCATCACTAAGATACCCTTTCCCACATACACCCCATTTTTGGTGATTACAAATTTGTCAGATTCAAAAACCAACTTGAACCCATTCTTGCTTAACAATGATCCAGAAACTAAGTTCTTTCGGATGTCCGGTACATGAAGTACATTGTTAAGAGTGAGTTCCTTCCCGAGGTCATCTTCAACACGACTTTTCCCATGCCTTCAACTTTGGAAGAAGAGGAGTTTCCCATGAACAGTTGCTCACCGTTGTTCACTTCAACGTATGAAGAGAACATCCTCCTATCCGAACAGATGTGGCGAGTTGCACCGGTGTCGACCCACCACTCTTTGGTATTGATCACCAAATTCACTTCGGATACCACGGCTGAAAGCTTTATGTCAGAAACTTCGGTTGCAAGTTTCTCCTCCTCGGTCACGTGCACTTGACCAGTCTTCTTTTTCGCGTTCTCTTGAGCCTTGCGAACCCTGCAATCTTTAGAACGGTGACCAATTTTATTGCACGTGTAGCACTTCCCCTTGAACTTTTTATTAGGCCCTCCACTCTGATTTGAGCCTTTCCCGGGGTGTTTTCTCTTGTTGTTGGTTTTCTGTCCATCTTCCACAATGTGTGCCTTGGACTCCATGGGATGATTAACCGATCTCTTTTCAGAGGTTCGGTTATCTTCCTCAATCCTCAGTCGAACAATCAAGTCCTCGAGTCCCATTTCTTTGCGCTTGTGCTTCAAATAATTTTTGAAATCTTTCCAAGATGGTGGTAATTTTTCAATTACAGCAGCCACTTGGAAAGACTCGCTTAGCACCATACTTTCTGCATCTATTTCATGCAGAATGAGTTGTAACTCTTGGACTTGACTGATCACTGTCTTTGTATCAACCATTTTGAAGTCAAGAAACCGGCCGACAACGAATTTCTTCATTCCGGCATCTTCTGTCTTGTACTTCTTCTCCAAGGACTCCCACAGTTCCTTTGAAGTTTTGATCGGGCTATACACGTTATATAACGCGTTGTCCAATCCATTGAGGATGTAGTTTCTGCATAGAAAGTCTGAATGTTTCCATGCATCAGCGGCACAAATCAACTGTTTGTCAGTCTCTTTGTCTTTCAATTTCGGAGCCTCCTCGTTTAGAAACTTAGCCAAACTCAGAGTCGTAAGATAAAACAACATCTTCTGTTGCCATCTTTTAAAGTCCGACCCACTGAATTTTTCTGGTTTCTCTCCATGTGTGACATGGGTGGGAGCAACGAGTGGCACAGAAACTGTGGAAATAGTAGAGGGATTGGTGACCATTAGGTTGTTGAATCTGTTACAACCAAAGTTATAACACAGAGATTAATCACAGGATATTTAAGCAGAATCGAAACAGACTTCTCTGAAATAGAATTGTGAATATTATACTATCTTGTAAAACCGAAGGGATTACGTCTTAAGATTGTTAGAAAACCTCATAAAATTCAGTACTAGTATAACAGACTATGTTTACAAAACAGTATGAATAAATTAACAGAAACACAGTAGATAAATTCAGAGAAGAAGAATAAATGTACTGGGTTGTCGAATCTGTCCTGAAGAAGGAGACCGAGGCTAGAGTTGGACTCTATGTCCTTAAGACGTAATTCGCCCCGCACAGGTGCTCACGGAAGGCGGTGAATGTCTCCCAGGATACAACGGTCGACGTCCTTTGGTAGCAGCACTTCAAACCAGAGGACCAGCGAACCAACTCTTGTTTTGCACACTCTCTCTTTTTGAGTACTGATTGTATGTATGCACTCAATGAACTGGACTCGAATGCACACTGAAAATCTATTGCAGTGAAAAATAGATGCCTCCTAAAAATGCAAGGAATGGGTGATATATAAGGGAAAAATTGGTTGAAGAGACTCTTGGATGAAGTGCCAAGTGCGCCCTAAAACGCCCAATACGCCCTCCCGCGCGTGCGCGCGACGCGCGCCGCGCGTGGTGGTGCGTTGGAAAGGTCCACCATAGGGTGTCCACCAAAAGCAATACACTAGAGTACAATGAGCTCACCTTATAAATCCTCAATACTTTTTCTTTTTAACCGATATGGGACTATAGCCTTTTCTTTTCCATCCCAAATCACCAACCACTTTCATCATGTTTTAAGGAGAACTTTGGATTCAATTTTCTCATTCACCCAAGATGGGTTTTGAGAATATAAATATACTACGTTCATCTACTCAACGAGAGGAACGTAATCCAATGAGTTTCCACTAAACATAATTAATAGAACCCAAACTCATTTTAACCAAACATGGTCAAAACCCAAGGTTTTTCCAACAATCTCATCGGCTGATCTTCTAATTACTTACTCGACGTATAGTAAGAAACTTATTTGATTATTCAAAGGGCAGAAAACATGTAGAAAATTGTCATTGTACGCCTACTACTTCAAATATTAGTAGTAGTGAAATCCTTTGTGTAGAACTAAATTTCTGCAAAAAAAATGAAGATCATGGGTATCAATTTGTGATATGTTAATTGCCAAAGAGGATATGGTTAGGATCTGACATGGATTGATTCAGTAAATAATCTGCTTCACAGTTTCTCGGAAGTTTTTGTCATCATGCACACGTTGAGTCTTTGTAAAATGATATAAAAGATTTTAGTGGGTATAAGGAATCTGTATGTTTAGAGGGTATAAGGAGTCTGTATATTTGTCACTTGAAAATGTTGTCATCGAAACAACAATCGAGTGTCAGTAATTGTTTGGTTACCTATATATAGTTTAGACACCAGGCCTTGCAGATTCAGGCTAGATTTCATAATGGGTTATGATGGATTCAATGTTATAGAGATTCTGGGAAATGGGATCTCCGAATTTTATTGATTTTTCAGTTGTATCAATGCAGATTTGATGGGTTTGGTGATGGTGTGAAAGTTATTAAATTGTTCTATATGTGAGAACAACTGTGCAAACAGCTGTGAAAAACGTGGATAAATCATCTAGCTGGTCTCCTTTCCATTCTTGAAATATTGCTCTAACTGACACCCAAATTCATGGGATTGTTTTCCACAAATCATGGGATTGCTTTCTCTGCTGTATATGGTTGAACACCCTATATATGTAATGTAATACCAAAACAAAGGACTAAGCCTTTTCAATCAATCTGTCTTTATCTTCACATGGTATCAGAGTAGACCAGGGCTTCCCCTGCAAATCCCTCTGATTCTGAAACCACCAAAAATGTTGGGTGCTCCTCACTTCCGACTGTGAAGGCAATACATGAAGAAGTGTCGATCAAGCTTCAATCATCAAGTTCTGGTGTCAACTATTTTCCTTGGAAAACTCAAGTGCTTCTGGTACTCCAATCTCAGGGACTACGTGGTTTCCTCAATGGAACTACACTACGTCCCATCGGAGAAGATAACTCTCCCGCCGTCCTCAAATGGATCGGTTTGGATCAAATGGTGATGGCCTGGCTCATTAACTCCTTGTCGGAGTCGGATGTCACACAAGTGGCTACGTGCAAGACTTCGGCAGAGGTTTGGCACACACTTGAGGCGCTGTTTGGTACGCTTACGTGCTCCCGCATCCAACAGATCAAGTCCGAGTTCTTATCTCTTTTGAAGGGCTTTCTTTATGTCTTTGAATATATTCATCATGCTAAAGCCCTTGCCCAAACACTAGTGAGTGCAAGCAAACTTGTTGATGATGATGATCTCATCATGTGGATCCTCCGTGGCCTTAGGTCGGAGTTTGATCCAATCATCGCACCTGTTAACCTCTCCAGAGATCCTCCAGCTATTGATGAAATTGTTGCCTTACTCTATGATTTTGAGCTCCATCTCCATGCGGCTCGTCCACCTGTGGATTCTCCCACCACCATGTACACCGCATGAGGTTGTGGTCGTTCCAACTTTGGAGGCAGCCACCCTCGTGGCCGTGGGCACTTTGGCGGCAACCGTGGTCGCACCCCTGCTTGATGTCAAATGGCTCCTCCTCGTGGTGGTCGTGGCTCTCAAACTCACGGGGCCGCGGGCCACAAGGCGGGGACTCCTCCAATGTAGTCTGCTATAGATGTGGTCACCCGTACCACAAAGCTAACAATTGCTTCACGCCTGACTCATCTATTAGTGACCATGTGCAATCATTCGCTTCCATGCATATCTCTAATCAGAATGATCCAACCTGGTACCCGGACACAGGTGCCACGAACCACATGACCGTTGACACTTCTAAGGTCGAAGTACGCTTCCCTACTCTGGGGTCGATTAAGTTATGGTAGGGAATGGAGATGGTCTCTCTATCTCTCATATGGTTCGCATTGCTATACCTAATACTGCTTTACATCTTGATCGTGTCCTTACTGTGTCTAAATTGAAGAAAAATTTACTAAGCATTTCTCAGTTCATGAAGGATAATGACTGTTGTTTCATCTTCTATCCATGGGGTTTTATCATCAAGAACTTGAAGACCGGGCGGACAGTACTGGAAGGGCCTATACATGGCAGCCTCTACCCTATTGGAGTCGGTGACCCTGTTTCTGCAGTTGGCCTCTTCTCAAATAAAATGGATGGTGATACGTGGCATGCTCACTTAGGCAACCCCTCTTTCCTTTTAATGAAATTTATGTACCCTTCCTTAGATTTTTCCATTCGGGCAAATAAAACTGTTTGTCGTAGTTGTAAGTTTGGTAACTCTTCTAAACTTCCATTTTCTAGAAAAGAAAATTATTCAAATCAAATGTTGCATACCTTACATAGTGATGTATGGGGTCCTGCTCCCACAATTTCTGTTGATGGGTTTCGATTCTATCTCATCATAGTCGATGAATGTTCTCGGTTCACTTGGTACTTTCATCTTCGTCGCAAATCTGAAGTCGGGCTACTTTTATTCAGTTTATTACTTTGATGAAAAATAAATTGAATATACGGGTTAAAACTGTTCAAACCGATGGTGGGGGTAAATACAACAGCCATCAACAACGTGACTATTTTGCAAGTTGTGGTATTTCTCACTTATTCTCTTGTCTAGGAACTCTGGAATAAAATGGCCTAGCTGAGCGCAAGCATCAACATGTGGTTGAGACCGAGCTCACTATGATGGCACATGGCTCTCTTCCTCAACTATTTTGGAACCATGCATTTGCTACAACTGTCTATTTAATCAACAGATTGCCCTCCAAGTCACTATAAGGACGCACACCATTTGAGGTTATGTTTGACTCGCGACCTACTTATCCTCACTTGCGTACTCTCGGTTGTGCTTGTTTTCCTCTTTTGGCACCATTTGGTAAGGGCAAACTTGATTTCAAATCTCTCGAATGCATCTTCATTGGATACAGTGGACAACACAAAGGATATCGTTGTCTTGACCCCTCCACCGGCAAGATCTATTTGTCTCGACATGTCACCTTTGATGAATGTTCCTTCCCTCTTGCTCAGACTCCATCGATCACTTCACCGAATCCCTCTACATTTATTGACTTGGTTGATGCTCGGTTATTGGACATTGAAGGGTTGATGGGCCGGATCCACCTATGGTGGGTGATTCGGGTCGTGGGCCCTTATCAATCGAGTCATGGGCCGCCGGTACATGGAGCATAATTGGTGGGTCTTATTTTTTGGCACTACATTATGGCATTTGAAAAGTTGTAAAAAAGAATGTTTTTTCAGACGTTGGGTTTTGCGATTGGATTCTAGAAAAGCATGTGTTTGGATCTCAAATCTAAACGGGCCCTAGTCATTATATAGTCATTTTTTATTGTAATAAACTTTAAATAAAATAAAATATAAAATTAAAATAACTGGATTTACTTGCCAACTCTCTCTCTCTCTCTCTCTCTCTTAAATTAATTACAGCATATTGAATTAATTATCACATTGTTTAAATTATATTAATTGAACAGCTGAGTACGCACCCAAATTATATTGAATTTCTCTAAAGTAGCGTTTGGATTTCTCTTATTATACCATCATTAATTATTCATAACAAAATTCCTAAAAACATGGCATTATTGAAATTTCCTGATTAAACAAATTTCAAAAAAATATTAATGAACTAGAGTTTCCGAATTAGTCGAATCTAGATACATGTATCTGAATTCAATATTTGTTTTTAGTTTCACTGATCAATCTAAAACTAAAAATTGTTAATCGGGTTATTTTTTGGGGTCCAAAAAAGCCTAACCTGGATGGATTACAATTGTTTGCACCACAATCAGTTCGCACAAAAAAAATCGTATAATTCTTCTCTTCTCCACCGAACAAATCTGAATAAAAAAATCTGAAACAAATATCGAATTTAGATACATGTATCTGAATTTGATATTTGTTTTGAGTTCCATCGATAAATCTGAAACTAAAAATTGTAAATCGTGTTTTTTTGGGGTCCAAAAAAGCATAACCTGGATAGATCACCATTGTTTGCACCACAATAGTTTGCACAAAAAAAATCGTGAAAATCTTCTTTTCTCCACCGAACAAATTTGAATAAAAAATCTGAAATATATCTGAATTCGATATTTGTTTTGAATTCCACCAATAAATCTAAAAATAAAAATTATAAATTGTGTTTTTTGTTGGTCCAAAAAAGCATAACCTGGATGGATCACCATTATTTGCACCACAATCAGTTCGCATAAAAAAAATCGTGTAATTCTTCTCTTCTCCACCGAACAAATTTGAATCAAAATATGAAATTGATATTTGTTTTCGTTTCAACCGATCACTTTATCAAGAAAAGGTAAATCGTGATTTTTTTTATCGTTCAATTGAATTGATATCTTCAAAAGGGAAAGATTCTCTCAAATCATAACCACATCGGGATTAATAGGGGCGGTTATGGAAAACTCAATCGTATTAGTTAGGAGGGGTAATATGGGTAATTAAAGTTTACCACCTCATGGGGTTTAGGATGAGGTCTAACAACTGGGGCTCAAAAATCATTATTGATAATAAAAATATCTAATATCAGCCAACTTTGCTTATTATACCAAAATGAATTTGACCCAAAATATTTTTTTTTTATTGTTTAAAATGAGTGGCCCCATAAAGCGAGAGAAAAAAAACGAAATGAACACGTGATATAATTTTATGTTTTGCAATTATATAATGACTTTGACACCACAAAAAAAAAGTTATATAATATGACTTTTGTTATAAGCGTTAATAATTAACTTTAAGAAGTAGAATGACCACATGAAGAACACATGCAGACGAAATAAAAATAATAATCACTTATTATAAATTTACATGGTTCGATTAAAAGATATAAATTTACATGGTTTGTCAGTGTATCTTGTCCGATTAGATTTTTTTAATCACATCCACTTATAAATACACGTCTTTTTTTTCCTCTCATCTAGTTTGGATTTATATTATGAATTCAATAACAAAATCATAGTAATAATATCTATCAATAACAATATTGCAAAAACAAATGGATCAACAAGACTCCACCCCATATGCAGACCTCATCCAAACCTTACCATCAGAACCATGGAGTGATGGCCACCTCTACCAATACAAAGGCTTCTGGTTCAGGCAAAGCTACTTGAAAGGAACCCTAGCAGTCCATGACCACTTCAAACCACTCCCCACTGATGTCCTATTAGCTTCATTTCCCAAAACAGGCACAACATGGCTAAAGTCCCTCCTCTTCTCCATCATCAACAAATCCTCCATGGACTCCCTCCTCTTAAGCCACCCTCATGACCTTGTCCCGAGCCTGGAATTCCAAGTCTACCGAGCCGGAACCAAGCCTTCCATGCCCGAGTCCATGCAGACGAACCCATGTTCGAGGAGGATCTTCAGCACCCACATCCCTTACCAGCTCCTACCACCCTCTATAAAGGACTCATGTTGCAAGATTGTTTATGTCGCTAGGAATCCATTGGACACCATTGTCTCTCAGTGGAAGTTCGTGAGCTCCAGCAAGTACTTGAACTGTCCGATCACTGTGGATCAGGTCGTCGACGGGTTCTGTAAAGGCGCGGTCCCTTACGGACCTTATTTCGATCACGTACGCAGGTATATACGTGTAGTCAAGGAGTATTTCTAACTTTTCTGGATGTTCGAAAAAGTAATCTAATGGAATATTTGTCGTATTTAATTATTAGTTGAAGATACGTACTTCAATTTTCTTGAATTGTGCTTAATACAATATCAATCTCGATATTCATTTAGAAAGTGTTTGGAAACGTTTTTGAAGATTCTGATTTACATAAAATGTAATTATAAGTATAAATTCATTTTCAAATGCCCTAGTTGGCCCCACTTTTTGATGAAATAAAAAAAAACATGTTGTAGCTATATATAAAAAATCATTTTTTAGGAATCACGTAATTAAAACGTGATTTCTGAAAAACTGTTTTCAAAGGCCACTGTAAATAAAAAAAACATGTTTCCAATACATTTCTATACTTAATTTGATGATTTACCATATTCTTCACAATAAAAAAAAAAATCATAATTGTCGTCGTTGTCTTGAAACCCAAGTTTTCTTGTATTAATGACATTGATCAATAAAATAGTTTAATTTTCTCCGTACACTCTTATCGAACTTACCCCTGTACCGTTTGATGAATAGCCATCGCACATGAACCGTGTGATTATATACCCTCTCAGGTACTGGGAGGAGAGCGGTTTGGAATGTTCGAGGGTGTTGTTTCTCACGTACGAGGATCTAAAGTGCGACGCAGGGCGACAGGTGAGAAGGCTGGGTGAGTTCTTGGGGTGTCCCTTTGAAGGTGGTGAAGGTGATGGGGAGGTTGAGGAGATTGTGAGGAGGTGCAGCTTTGAGAAGCTAAGAAATGTGGAGGTGAACAAGTCAGAGAGTGAGATCGATTGGTTTCCAGTGTCATACAACTCATTCTTTAGGAAGGGACAGGTTGGCGATCACAAGAACTACCTCACGCCGGAGATGGTGGAGAAGGTGAAGAAGGTGATGGGGGAGAAGATGAAGGGATCCGGTCTCATTTTGCTTTGATGTATATTTTTTTTTGTGTTTTCTTGTTGTGGTTGCTTTAGTTTGTGTCAGATCGTGTGATTTGGTTGGTTGGACCACTTAGTTGTGGCCGTAATAATGCAAAATGATGCCTCTATTTTTCTTCTTTTCTTGATTGTTTTTCAGAGATGAAAAAAGATTAATAAAATTCCAACTCATGTAACATTGAAATTGCTTAGTTTTGTGACCATGGTTAGGAGAATTTCTCCTTTCTCATAAATCTAATTTTGATAGATTTTGTAAGAATGAGGAATGAATGATTTAGGGTGCGTTTGGTTGCGCGATTGCGCAGCGTTTGTGATTGCAGGAAGCTGCGTTTGCAATCGTGCAACCAAACAGTTTTGTAATCGCAGTTTTAAACCCAGCGATTGCAGATAAATAGTGCAAAAAAGCTGCGATTTAAAAAAACTAAGAAAGTGAGCTTCCTGCAGAATCAGTTTTACAATCGCGGATTCCTACAGAATCAGTTTTACAATCGCGGATTCCTACAAAATCAGTTTTACAATCGCGTAATCAAACACACCCTTAAATTCACTTTAATTTGGGCGGAGTTGCATTTCAAAAAATATTTAAACCGTACCGCCCCCCTTTAAAATATTTTCTGAACCCGAGGGATGTCATCATTGTTGGTGATGTGACATGCTGGTTGGTGACCTGATGGATTATTCTCCTACCCCCGTTTGGATAGCGGAATTGAGTTATTCTGAATAGATAACTATGTCAGTATAGATAACAAATCTACAAAAATAAAAGATTTTTCTGTTTGGTTGTATTTTTTTTATTCTCATTGGAAAACGTAAGAATAAAGATTGAGTTGTTTGTTTAATAAAGAATAAAATATAAATAAAGTGTAAAAAAATTGATTTGACATTTGATGTATAAGAGGTGTTGATAAATGATTTGATGTGATGAAGTGTAAAAAGTTGATTTGACATGTGGGCCCATGAGAATAGATAAGGTGAGTATAGCTTATCCTAGGGGTTGCTTAGAATTGTTATACTCTCTTATACTCGTTTAAACTGGCTTAGTAATACCAAGTTATACCCTTCAAACAAACAACTATTTTTCTTATCCATTCCTATACCACCCTTATACCGCCCTTATACTCCCTTATTCCGTTACACAAACAGGGGGCTAGGCCATGAACACAGGGGTTAATCCAGTCAAACATCGAGGTCTCTCAACTTAATTTGGGAGAACATGTATGGCTAAATGTGAGATTTCATACAATCTCAATGCAGAACGCGACTCATGGTGTAGCTTACCATTGGTTCTCACAACTAACAAATACCACACATTATTGTGGAAAAAAATAGAAAATATTCTTAATTCACTTTTGGCTGTTAGAATAATATATTTTATAGTTTTCTAACTTAGCGTCAGAGACTAATTGACAAACACGACACGGGTATCTCAGTTCAAGTGGTTTTCCGATGTTCCCCTCGTCTTTTTCGATATTATGTGAAACGACTAGGAGATGACATGTCACACCTTCTATTGTAGAGTTTTAAGACTTGACACCTTTAAAATAAAATTAATATTGATTATATATATAAAATAATACATTTTAATATATTATTAATGAATTGTAGTATATTTTCTATTGATATTGAACTGATTCAATTTTTTTTTTGCTCATTTTTATAATTTTATTACATTAAAGTATTTTTATTTTAATTAAAATTGATATTGATTTAAAAATATATATATTTTTTCAAATTAGATATTAAGTTAAAATTGATTTTAACTTGAAAATAGTGATGATACTTCATTAGTGAAGTGTAAATTGTTTTAATACAATATATGCTACACTGATGCATGATATAGTATATATTTTATAATTTTTTTATTTAAAAAAAAATTAAATGCATATTTTAGGTTTCTAAAACCACACCAGAGGACGCAGAGTCTATAAAAGGAGACGAACATGACGACCAAGTCGGTCCCATATATATATCCCCTAAAACCCTCCAAAACCCTACATCCACCGATCGGGAATTTTTTTTTAAAAAAAAAATTTAAGATGTCTCGGATCGTTGGATCGCATCTCCTCCGCCACATCTCGAAGACCGGCCGCCGCCGCTTCTCCTCCTCCCCGAGGGAACCGCCGTTAACCTCCTCCTCGGCTGGTCCTTCCATCACCGCCAACGTCGGATCGGCTCCTCCCCCGGCGGAGGCGGTGAAGAAATCGAGGTGGCTCTTGAAATTCGCGGTGTTTGGAGGCCTCACTGGGGCGGCATCCGCCGCTGGCTATGTTACTTACAGTCTGTTGATCTCTCTCTCTCTCTCTGATTGTTGGTTGTCTGTTTGTGTGTTTTTGTTGCCTGCTTTGTTTTAGTGAATACTGTTATGGATTTCTTCGGAAACTGGAGGATGTGTGTTGATCTCTTTGAAACTGGTGGGAGATTGGGTTTTTTGGTATCAAATTTTGGGGGTTTGGTTTTATATGAATCGTGAAATGCATAGTCAGATCATCCATTCAATTGAAATCTGGAAAGAGAGCTAGACATCTGATTATTGAGAGCTGGATGATTGGAAAAATAAATTCCCCTCCATTCCTTCGATTATCGGGGAAATGATAAATCTATAATTCTGAGGGAAATATAAACTAAATTGATATCTTTGATGGGAGGCTTTTCCAATTCCATTCTGGTTACCACTTATGTAGGCCTAGTTTGGAACCAAGTTCTAAAAACTGTTTTTTTAAGTTTCCCTCAACTAACTTTTTCATAAAAGTTACCCTCGACCAACCTTTTCTATAAGTCTCTGATGTTTGGGTAGAGGAATTGGAGGAGAATATTAGGGAATAGGGCCTAAAAAGATGTTTGTTTAGAAGGAATAAATTGGTATAGCTATGATAGAATATGTGAGAAAAAATTGGTATTTGTATTTGAAGTCCTCATCTGGAATTGTGTTATTTCACACAATCCATTCCACTAGTATAAAAAGACATTACTGTCAAATCAAATCTCATCACCTCTTATAAATCAGGGGGCCCACAGGTCAAATCATTTTCACCTTTTATAAATCTTTACATACACTTTATTCACATTTTATCTACAACTTATCCATAGTCAACCAAACAATAAAAACTCCATTATTATGTTTCTCTATAATTAAATAACACAACCAAACAAAACATCACTTATTGTATTGGTATATTTATCTATTCCTACTATAGTCATAAAACCCAGAATAACTTATATCTCTATCCAAACAACGCTTAAAATTTGTGTTGTATTTTAACACACAAAGATCAAAATTTGAAATAAAAAACTAAATTTAAAAACACCCGTGTGGAACCAACTATGAACTAATTATGATTATGGAAAATCAGTTCTCAGATCATCGGTTCTTAATGGGGGCATAGTCACAAGGATGATGACCTCATAAGAGTACACAAAGCGGGTCTTTGTTATTGAAGCATCTTTAACATGGTTTACTAGAGTAATTCTTTGGAAGCTAAGGAATATGTCCCCTCAATATTGCTGCTGAAAGTTCATTGCATGTATTATCTTAGTCTGACTACTTTTGAAGCCATCAGACTCGGAGGTTAGAGAAGGTGATCGGAAAATTTTGGAATAGTTCGAGATTTTTACTGAGAATTGTATTGCCACAATTATATCTAATTTTGATCTCATTTTGATTTAGGATACCATTCTCTCTTATTTGTGTAGATTGGGCTTGGTCATCACTGTTTCTATTCCTTGTATTGGAGAGTTTATTTATGTCATATAACATCATTTGATTTGTCTTATCATTGTGGGATGGGTGAACAATTTTTTCCTGAAATTAGGAAATTTATCTGTAAATAATTTCAGGTTAGATAATGGCATTTATCATTTGGCATGAATGTCGGGTCTATTCTAAAAAAAAGGAGTCGGGTCTATTCTGACTAATTAGTTGAGAAGGTGCTTTGTTAAGATAGGTTATTGATGCTGGCGGTCAAGGAGGTAATCTTGTAGTGAATGATTGAGGTCTTCAGCATTACTGATAAACTCATTCTGTGAAAAGAATCAAACCTAAATGATATGCAAGGCAAAATATCATTTAGTATTTTTTATTCCTGAACGTTAACTTTTACTTGTTTTCAGTATTTCTATCATAATGAGGACCAGATGTTATCTGGTATCCTTGATGTTTTGTTGTATGATTGTCAACCTTTTTTGTATCTGTGATTTACAATCATTTTGTGCACAGCATATACATTAGAGGAAGTGGACCAGAAGACTATTGCTTTCCGACAGGCTCCAAAAAATTATTCAGTAGCGGATGATGCTTCTACTTTTGATGTAAGTATGTCAACAGTTGTTTCTCACTTTTTGATTATGTGTTTTTTTATTTTTTTAAAGCTAGAATATGACCAGAACATGTCTTTTTCTCCTCAACTTCTATCTTACAAGTGTGTTTTTGGGAACTCTTTTATTGAGAAATGAACTTGTTGAAATGATGATCTCTGAATGCTTTCTTGTTGATCTGAGACGATGAGTGCAGTTGCTTGCTTAAATAAATATTGCGTAAGGGCAGCCTCATTGTTTTTTATGGTGTATTCTCCTCTTTCCATTAGAGGTGTGATTGTGTTATGTCTACCACATGAATCAACATGTCTCGAATTGATTGATCGAGGTAAGAATTGGACTTCATGGGTCACGCTGTGACCAAATCTTTTGATAAATGAATTATGGGGTCTGGACCAGTGTAATGTGACATCACTGATATTCAGTTGTGATATCATTTGTTATAATTAAGTTTGATTAATTTTGAACCCGTCTTGTTGTGGCTGCAATAAATATGCTTGTGTTAGGTGTCAATAATGTCATCCTACAGTATGTATTATCCAATACATATCTTTCTTTTTTTTGATAGGTTGGACGTGTGTGTGTTTTTGGTCATACTTGGAGAAGAATTACCACTTTGTGTTTTTTTGGGAGTTGTGGAGGGGAAGATGAATGAATGATTTTTTGGGAGTTGTGGATGTAATTTTATTTCGTTTATCATATTTTGTGTTTCTTGTTTTTTTCCCTAAAGATCCCTTGTCTCACTTTTGTTTGAGGGGCATCATTTTAATATGAAGGCTCCTGTCTTTATTCCCAAACCCCTCGTTTAGGGTGTGACATAGGTGTATTCGCCCCTCATAATTTTACCTGGATAGATAACAATCCATGCTCAATAAGCAAATTTTTGTTTGGTTGCCTTTCTTGTTATTCTCATTGGGAAACGTAAAAGTAACTCTTTTGTTGTTTGATTCACCTTGAATAAAGTGATAAGTAGTGGATAAAAGATGAATAAGAGTTTATGACTTTTTAAATAACAATTATACCCCTGCATAAATTGTTTATGTTTGGGAATAAGTGTGAGAGATGTGAATGATATGATATATGTGACATTTTTTGGAATGTGTGGAGTGTTATGTGAGATAAATTTTTTAAAATGATAGAGAAGAATATTTTTATCCGTTGACATAGATAAGCTTTGATAAACAATTTCAGCATTTCCTTAAAATAATTATCATACCTTATCCTAACTTATCTAGGCATAGTTATCAAAGTTTATTTAAGCAAAACAAACAACTTTTTTTAGCTATTCTCCTGTATTCCTCTCTATTCCATGTGTATGGTTCACCCCAAAGCCCTTGTTTGTTTCGAGAATAGCCCCTAGAATAAGTAAGAATTAGGCAATGATATTTTTTTAATTACATAGGGACCTGCGGTGATTTTTCAATTTTACAGGGACAAAAACCGATTTAGCTAACTTTCTAGGGAGTTATATTGATTTTTCCCTTTTATCTTTCATTTTCATTATCATTCTGATTCTTTCTATTTATGCGCAGAAATTTCAAGCCTGGGTTTATTCAACGGCTATGATTGGTGAGAGCCTCTTACTAATGTCCTGTTTCATTTTCTGTTAAAGAAGGCTCACTTCATGTTAACTATGCTGGAGCAGTTCTTTTTTTGCTAATTCCTTTACAATATTTTTTCTCATTTCTGGCATATCTGGGGCTGTCTGGCAGCATTCATATTCTGAAAGCTACAAAATGCCAGCTTCATATTCTCCATGTTAAACATTGCGCAATAAAAATTTAGAAGGAAACTAATAATTATGGTTAGCCATATGCCTGATGTTAACATGGTCTCAATATGCCCAATTTTGTTACAATGTCTAGCATTCTGTGTCACATATATATCGAAGCTGGCATTCTTGTCCACACCTTTTTATTCAACAAGACTTTTTGAAGTGGGTCAGCTATATCCTGTATTGGTGTTAGTTGTGGTTTAGGGATACCGTTTACGACAGACTTAAGTTTTTTGAGTTAGACTGAAATATACCACTAAGTTTCAGGGCTTGGACCCATAGGTCTCAATGGTTGACATCAAAATTATTAATTATGGGTTCAGGGGTTCAATTCCTAACGCTTAAAACTATGGATTTGATTTAAAATTGAACCTTTATGTTTCTAGCTCCATTGTGTGACTGTATATCTCTAATTTTAATTCATGATAGTTTTCTTTCACATTTTTAAAAGATACAATTCTTCCATCTCTTAACATTTTTGTACTAATTATGTTGCAGTTCCTGCTAAAGCAGTTCAAGCATACTTGGATATTAGGAAGACGATTGAAGAGGTGGTTTGGGTATGTATTATCTTCCTATATGCTAAGTAATACATGTATCTTGACATGTAAAAGTAGACATAACTCATTTTGTTAAAATATCTGAGTGTTTTGTATCCTCTCAGGATTATTCTGTACCATTCTCAGAGAAGCTTCTTCCAGATCTGTATCCTCAAGAACAGCATATCCCTACTCTTGTGCTCGACCTTACTGACACCTTGATATATACTGACTGGAAGGTGACACATTGTTTGGATTAATTAATCATTACAAACTCTTTTTATTGATCTCAATAATTATGAATTTCAGTGTCTTGATGATAACTTTTCTTATCTTATTGATGGTATTTTGTGGTACATGGATTTCCACTGTTATCCTGAGATTAAAAGAAATGATTAATGAATTGAAAATGGTAACGGATTGGTAAATATTCCAAGATCAGTCCAGCACTATTCAATAGGATTTAATCAGATCCTCTTTTGAGTCACATGGACCCTCGTTGCTGGGAAGATACCAATGCTAATTTGGTTTCATGTTCTACTATATTGTGGTAATCCGGAAACCATCCAATTTGTATAATTCCACCAATGTTTTGGTCAATTCTTTAATCCCTAAGGATACTGATCTTTCTTTATTTAGCATTATCTCATTGTTTGTTGGTGACTAGGAGGGAAACAAGATTTTTTTAAAAATTAAATAGATGGTAATGATTTTGGGTTGCAATTAAAAAATTTATGGTTTCCACAATATGAGTTTATTTCAATCATTCATGTTTTTCAATTAACAGAATGCCAATGCCTAGTTTGGCTTCTTCACTATTCGTTAATGATCTCGTGTTTTAGTGTTCCTCTTCTAGTTATAAAATGTGAAAGAGTGGAAATCAGTGAACCTGTTACTTCACAGTGTCATATCTCCACTGTTTTTCTTGATTAAAAGTTATTCTGATATCTTTGGATTGCTAAATGAGTGTGGTCGTATAAGTCTGTATCTTCTTTTACCCATTTACTGATTTGTTCCTAGACTAGGTCTCGTAGTTTTTTCCCCTATTCATGTAAAAAAATCCTCTATGCATGCATATTTGTTTTGCTCGTTTGAGTAAGTTCAAACAAAAGCCACTTTCTGATGCCATTCTCAGTCCCCTCTTAAGTTCTCATCAAGAGAATGGGACATGCACACACTAGAAGGCCGTGGTGCATTGTATACAAGCATGATTCATGAATGGACATGAATGGCTGACCACTGCTTATTAGGTTGTCTCAATTCTCAATTGACCGCCTCAGCCACTATACGCTCTTGTCCATAACCACTTATAGGCAGGGCAGGAGCACTTTTATTTTAACTTATGTGCAATTATGCATTTTGATGCAGTATTTCCCTTTGGTTTGCTTCTGTGCTTCTGTGACCCAATACACTTACTGCTTCTGAAAATACCCATATTTTTCAGGGATAATCTTCTCAAGTTCTAGGTACTCATCTAGATGGATGAAGGACTTACATTCCATGAATAAAAAATTATGCTGTCAATACATATTTTATTTATTTTAATTATCATATTCACTTGTTGCACTTGCATGAACTAAACAACAATGCTATTTATATTTGAAGCGTGAAAGAGGGTGGGTAACATTCAAAAGGCCCGGGGTTGATGCCTTCTTGGAACGTCTTGCTCAATTTTATGAAATTGTTGTTTACACTGACCAGCTCAATATGGTAAGTCTCAGGTCTTGATCGTTTGCAATCATACTATTTTACAAAACTTTTAACTTGTTCCTTTTATTTTGTGTGGGTGTATAGAATGTTGATCCCATCTTGGAGAGGTTGGATCAGAAGGGTTGTGTACGACATCGACTTGCAAGGACTGCAACTAGATATCTTGATGGAAAACATTACAGGGTATGTCATTTTTTTTATTGCAGTTTTTGGTTTATATTATAAGAACATAAATACAAAGATTATGTTCTTGTAATGGTCTGCTTATTTTTTACTTACTTTATTATTAATATATTTCTCGTTGTTGAGCATCATTTCTTATCTTTTCATTACAAGAACAAACAAGAAAATAATATATTTCTTTTTTCAGTTGCATGTGTTAATTGAACAACTTAACAATTTTTTGGAAGACAACGCAATCAAGGAGTGGGAATATGCACATTTTTTTGTTGCTGGAATCGATGCCTGTAACCTTGCTTTATAATTTGTCTTATTTTAAATAAATTAGATCTGTTATGAAATTGCACTTCTTGATACAACCCAGGAGTTGAATTTTGGCTAACCCTAGATCTACCATGCGAGGTTCTATCCATCGCACGTTCCCTCCCATTTAGGCTTAGAAAATGATTTAACACTATGAGTATATAATAGGCCCGTGCTTAACTAATTATTTGCTAATATCTCGTATGTTTAGGGTGATGTTAGCTTAATTAATATATCTCATCCTATTGAAACATCATCTATGATCTCTGCATTCATTTAGTACGGTCCTACATCTAAGATTAATCTCTTGCCTTCCTTCTTTGGTAGACTTTAAAGCCCACCGTTGGATCGATGTCCCCATCAACCTCTCTAGAGCAAGGACATCCTTGCTGAGACAACTGGGAATCGCTCACTTGTAGGCTACTATAACTGTATCTGTCAGCCACCACCAGACACCACATCTGAGTCCTGTCTTTTAGCCAATGCCACAGCCATTTGCACATAAAGCCTTGTTCATGTCCTCTAGGTTCAGGATCCCCGCAATACCCTCTCTAAGACTGCCACAGATGACACTGTATCCCTTAAATCAGATGGATTTTCTTCCCTCCTCCTTTTTCCTAGTTCCAAAGGAACATTTTCTGGATTTTGTTGTTCCACAGGAGAATCCCTTTCGGAACCTTAAAAATAGAGGAAGAAAATAGGAAGTCTCTAGACTCGAAAACTGCTCTGCCACCCATCAATGTTGCACTCAAATCTGTTGATCAATGGCAGCCACTCTCTCTAAGTGAATTTGCTTTAGATATTTTTTCAAGTAAATTATGTTTTCCCTGTGCTCTAAATATTTAAAATGTTTACATGATTGAGTGAATTTGAGTCGTAAGCTTATATCTTAAATTGTATGAATAATACATAACTCAGTGGCTTCCCCTTGGTTATTATTCTGTTATCGTGTTCAAACATGAAATGTGAGCTGGAGAAAAGTATATGTCGCTGGCTGGTGGCAGACTGCATATTACTGAGTAAGCAGGGGATGAGAGATTGTTTCAGCTAGGCCAGTGTAGACACCTCATCTACCCGAGCCTAGTTACGCTGGGGGTTTTGGCTAACCTGTTAGGACTGGTTTTCCTTATTTTTCTGGCTTTCGTTGTATGCTTTGGGCACTCACTTTGATTAATAAAATTCAAGGCCGAATGTTCTGACATGAAAGTGAACTCAATAGGCGTAATACAGCATGGCTTCAATATCGTTATATTTTCCCATGGGTTTATAAATTCTTAGTACCGGTTTATAATATCTCATTACTTTTGACAGGACCTTTCAAAGCTGAATAGAGATCCTTCACGAATTATCTATATCACTGCACACCCTGACAGTACCCTCCAACCTGAAAACTCTGTGGTCATTAATCCTTGGAATCCTGAAACGGTTGACACTGCTCTCCTTGATCTCCTTCCATTCCTCGAATGTAAGTTTCCTCCATTGTTTAGCTTCAGTGGCTCTCATTTGTTTTTAGTACAGTAAATAGAATATGCAGTATCAATTATCAATTCTGATATATGCTTGATGTTATAGATGTGGCTATGAATAAACCACCCGATATAAGAGCCACCCTTGCATCCTATCAAGGCAAGGATATCCCGACTGAGTTCATTGAGCGCACAAAAGAGTATCAGAGGTAAAACCTTTTTTTTGTGGAATTCTACATTGTTTGCATTGCAATAAACAAGTAGCACGATGAGTGCATGGGTGCTGCGAGAATCAGCCCTACTTTTAGTCTCATTTATTGCCCCCATCATGTAAATGCGTTAATTTATAAGGTACATGATCCATTTAACTTCCAATGCATCTACCTTTTGTTGGGGTTTGGAGCAACAAATAGGGTAAAAGTAGGGTTGGTTAGAACACTATCTCAATTTTATTGCTGTCGATATGGGAGGAAAAAGAAATGAAAATCATCTGGCATATCCTTCACTCAATTTTGTGTTGTGCCTGTGGATAAAACCAGAACTCCTAACTTTCGTTTTAAATTAAAGAAGAGTATTATGGCTATATAGAATATGCTAATCCCAAAGCCCCAATTGTTTTGCAAATAAGCAAGTAGAAAAAGAAAGAATGGACTTAATCCTTGTTAAAAGCATATTTGTGTAGCATAATAAACTGCAACACACTGTAATACTTATGTATTGATAAGTTAGAATAACTTCTGATGACTGTAATTGAGGGAGGCAAGTATAAATTATGTCTCCTTATTCATCCAAAACTATAAGACAAAAAATACGCAAATTGAGATATGAATAGTAACCAACCAAAAATAATTCAGTTCTCTTCTATCCCTGTACAAAGGAAAGTGTTCTAATGTGCTTTTTAAAAGAAAAGCAAATTTTATCATGGGGCTACTAATGAGTTGTATGCATTTGTAGGCGGATGAAGGAACAGAAACCACGCACCGGTTTGTTTGGCAGGCATTGAGCATGTCAGTTATTAAAAAGAAAAATTGAAAGGTCGTATACATGCAACCTTTCAGAAAATTTTGCCAATCAAAAACACCAGTGTGGGACATGTTTCAGCACCACTTAGGTGCAGAGAAAGAGGTATTTATGCTCTTTTCGTTGATTTATTCATCACTTATTCCTGAAACGCTGTCGGAATGGGGCACGAACAAACATCAAGTTTTTGAGTAATCTCACTTGATTCCTGTTTTTTCCCCTCTTGTTTTTGCTCATAAACACAGTGATCATGAAACCATGGCTTTAGATGATGTTGGAGTTTGTAGACTTTGTTGTCATTTTTGGAGCTTCTATTTATCTGATCTGGTATGTTGTACATAATATTAAACATGTTTGATGACATGGCACTACATAGACTATTTATCTTATTTGCTTCGGATCTGTTAGACCTTATTTCTGTGGCCTAACATTTTTTTTCCTATTAAGGTGACATTATATGCAGTTCACTGGAGTATTAGATACATGGTTGTATATGCTTCATTAAATAAAGCATGTATTTTCTTGATTTTTTGTACAAGGGGGAATATACAGTTCATTGCAGTATAGATTCATGAAGTTTTCATCTTCAGAGAGGAAATCTAGGGCTGACTGTGGGGCTGTACTCGGGACTGTTCCTAACATTATTGATTCTGCCCATTTGCTTACTGAAAATGTAGGACACTAATACATGGTTATTCTTGTAGTCCTAATCTCCCATCAGGTATTCCAATCAGAGAAAATGCAAGACGGTATGCATTTAGTTCATTAGAGGGCATACATTATTTTTATGTGAAGGTTATATATTTTTATTATACCAGTATATACTTTTCAAACAAAATTCAAAACGCTTTAGGACGACTAGAATGATTGTCCGTAACTTTCTAAAATATATACTAGAATGATTGTCCGTAACTTTCTAAAAATGTATATATTATATTTAAATTATTGATTTACATTGCTGTTATCCTTGCATGCAATATGTATTTTTTATCAAAGTAATATCTTATGAGATGATATTTATTATTTTTAAAAAAATAAAAACACGTGTAGGTGAAGTTTTGGACTAATATGACGGAGACATTTTTCTGTTTTATAGGTTGTTGTTGTACACTCAAATCTGTTTTGTAGCCCAACCTTGTGGTATATACTTTAGTAGTGCACTGTATAAAATTTAGAAAATTTAATCTTTCAAGAAAAAAAATAGGGGGAATTGTTCAAATGCCTTTTGACAAGGGGTGTAATTTTTTTTTTGCCCTTCGGCTTTTTTTATTTTTTATTTACTCCTGAAATCTAGTCCCTTTTTTTTTTTTTTGCCCTTGACCAGTTACATAAGTATTACATTTCTGTAATTGATTGTTAAATATATGTAATTGGTTATTATATTTCTGTAATTTATATATGATACCCGAACTACTTCTTACAAATAGTTACATAAATACAGAAATATAATGTGATATATACAGAAATTATACAAATAATTACAGATATTTAATAGTTGTCTATAAAAAATATTAAAATACGCAAATATGTTTAAACACAAAATGGTCATATATATATTTTCAATGTCATTATAATATCATCTGTAAGTGTATTCAATGTACGCAAAATTGTTATAGACACAATCCTAAAGTTTCATTAAAATAGATACATCAATTGTTTGAAGTGATGTTTTCTTCATATCTTAATGATTAGTTGTAGTCTCCTCCTTAATCCTCTTCATTTCCTTTTGGATGAAATGAAACCCATTGAAATATCATTGAACTAGAAATTCAATGTATTTCATAACGAAAAACGGGCTTTTCAAGAAACATAAAAAATACAACAAACAGTCAAACACCTAAATAAATTTATGAACAATTGTAATATTTTAGTAGAATTACTTTTTGATCCATGTACTAAACAATTATAGAAACTAATATTTATATAACAACTATAACAAAAACTACAAATGTAATACCTAACGACATAATCTACCATTTACAGATAATTACAAATTACAGAAATATAATAATTAATTATACATATTTAACAATCAATTACCGAAATGTAATATTAATATACGGATGAGAATCGTGGCACTGGTCAGGGGCAAAAAAAAAATAGGACCAGATTTCAGGGGTAAATAAAAAATAAAAAAAAGTCCAGGGATAAAAAAATTTACACCCGTGGTTAAAGGGCATTTGGACAATTCCCCTCAAAATAATATATATACTGATTTATCAAGATATGTTTCACTTACTTGTGAGGATATATTTTAATTTAAAAAAAAGCAAAAATTGGGTTGCACATTGGTTGGTGTACCATTTTTCCATTTTATTTTCTAGCTCAATATCATTCCTGACAATGGAAAAACCCGGAGGCCCGTTTGGGATAGATTTTTCCATTGTTGGGAAATTGTGTAAAATTTAGTGTTTGATTAATGGTATTCTTAATGATAATCGTGGATTTTACTAGAATTGAAATTCATGCATATGGAAAAATATGATAGAATTAAATTTTCACCTGTGGTAATAATCTCAAACTTCACCAAGAATCTTAAATTAAATTATTATTCTATCATTTATAAATTAATTAAATTACTATTTACATCCTTTATAAATAAATAGCCTCCTCTCTCTTTTTTTTTCTCTCTATGCTCTCTACAAGATTTAGATAATTGTTCATTTTATTTATTTGTATTCATTAAATATTTATAAAAAAAAATTACTCATTTTTCATAATTGTGATATAGATAAATAAATAATCTTACAAGTAGATGTATGATAAAGGTATTTTAAACATTTAAATCAAATTCCTTACAAAAATCCATATGTAAACCAAACAGTCTAATAGAATTTAAATTCTTTGTAAAACAATTCTTGATAAAATGGTTTCTAGTAAAGTAAATCCATAAAAAAAAATGACACGAACCAAGCTGAGAGATATTTTATGGCTGGGAATTTGTTTGCACATATTTTGATTTTTTTTTTTTGAAGTATATAAATAGCTAGCTAATCAAGTGTTTTCTTTCATAAAAAAATGATATACATTTGAATTGACTGCATATTTATAATTTTTTGTAACGATTTCATACAATGGGACGAGTGTATCCAGGAGCGGAGCCATGTAGGGACAAGTGGGGCCTCAAACCCCTCCTTGAATTTATTTATTTATTGTGAAAATGTTACATCTAGTCTTTTTTTCAGTCCTAAATTCAGTATACAAATGTTTTGAATTTTTTAAAATTAGTATAGCTAATCTAATGAGGTATATGTAGGTATATGTTTTTATAAAAAATGAAGTGTGTACTATAATGAATTGCATAAATGCATTTATAGAAAATGTGAGAAAAAATTATCGAAGCATCTTCCTTGTTAAAGTGAGTATATGCTTTGATAATTTTCTATCGACGCATATAGAACTGGAAGTGGGGCTGAAATAAAAACATTGTGTATCAACATTTTTTCATAGTAAACAAACAAGAACAATTGAGAATCTGAGTTTAATATGGATATATTTATTGAATTATAATAAAAAAATTTGGGAAAATAAACTCAAATATTGTTAACAAAAACTTTTTATTTTGTTTAAGTCTCAAATTTTTTAATATATCAAAACACCCTTAAGTGGTAATTATATTTTTTCTAAATTCTTTAATCTCTTTTTTTATCATTTACCCCGTGAAATACTTTTTACGCACAATTATACACTCTGTGTATGTTATTCACTCGTACATTGTTATTCATTCTCTGTATTTTATATATCAACCCTTATTATGCATCTTATTTATACTATTAAGAATCGGTTTGATAATTCTAGTTGAGAATAAGAATTCTTCTTTTCAAATAATCCAATTCAGGTAGATTTTGTGTTAATTGATATATTTAGGAATGAACATATGAATGAATGATTCCAAATACAATTTTCCTAAGTAGTATGATAAATTTTTATGAATGTTTCTATTTAAAATTAATTTTATATCAAAGACATATACATAAATAATGAATTTTTTTACACTTCGTGTAAAGCCCTCCCTTAGAGAAAATCCCGACTCCGCCACTGAGTGTACCGTGTTTTTATGGTGTTCTATCGATGGCCTTTGCCCCCCAATCATTCATTACTTTCTGTCCGTTGGGATCTAGATTATGGTGTTTGGCCACTCAACAGTTGGGTTTTTGTTCGGTGTCCAGTGGCAGATCGTTCTTGCGCTTTGTGTTCGTTGGAGGATGAATCCGTCGAGCACCTCTTTTGCCGATGCACTGGTCACTATGGGACAAATTAAGGATGGTTGGGACTTTGCTTCTTTGGCGGAGCTCAAATGCTCGGCGGCGATGCTAGCGGTGCGCAACGACGATCACAGCCTCTCTGCGACGATTGCTAGAAGTTTGTTTCCGGCAGCTTTTTGGGCAACGTGGCTTACGCGCAACGAGATAATCTTTCGAGGTCAAAGGTTTTACTTCGAGAATCTTTGGGCCTTGACTTTGTCATTCATTCAACAATGGGGTCAGTGGAGCTCGAATAGGGGCATCTTTTCATTATGGATTAGGCGCATGCGATCCCCGACAGGCCTAGAGTAAGAACCTCTCCTACTCTGGGTAGTCGCGGCTTCATCTTTTGTTGGTGTTTTTATTTTTGTTTCATATTATATCTACTTACGCTCCTTCCTCTTTTGTAAAAATTTCAAGCTCTTGTCAATTTGGTGATATATTATCGGGGTAACAATTGTCTTATCACTTCTTAAAAAAAAAACAGTTACCCCCCGTTTGTGTAACGGAATAAGGGTGGTATAAGAATAGATAGAAAAAATAGTTGTTTGTTTGAAGGGTATAACTTGGTATTACTAAACCAGTTTAAACGAGTATAAGAGAGTATAACAATTCTAAGCAACTCCTAGGATAAGCTATACTCACCTTATCTATTCTCATGGGCCCACATGTCAAATCAACTTTTTACACATCACATTAAATCACTTATCAACATCTCTTATACATCAATGGGCCCACATGTCAAATCAATTTTTTTACACTTTATTTATATTTTATGTTTTATCAAACAAACAACTCAACCTTTATTCTTACATTTTCCAATGAGAATAAAAAAAATACAACCAAACAGAAAATCTTTTATTCTTGTAGATTTGTTATCTATACTGGCATAGTTATCTATCAAGAATAACTCAATTCCGCTATCCAAACGGGGGGTTAGGTTTTAAACAAATATTTTTCCTTATTTTTTATTTTCACTTATTAAATAGTTCACATTTGGTTATATTTCAAAGTTATCAAAAACGAAATGAAAAACTAGTTTAGAGTGGATTTTTCATAATCGATTATTTTATTGTACACATGCATTTTCTTTCTTTTAAAATACGATTAAGACTGAAGGTCTACCTTCCATTAAAAAAAATTATACACATTCATAGCCTCACTTGCAATCCCGTACATATCAATAATTGTTGAGAGATATATACTTTGTTAAAAATTTCACATTTTATACAATTCGTTAGTGACATACAAATTAAAAAAAAGTTTCTACCTCATTAAAAAGGATATGTAAAAATGCGTGTACAGTGTAAGTGAAGTTGTAAACGGTGTTGTGTCTTAACTATTTCTTATATGATTAATTCAGAGCAGAAGACATTGTTGTAAATGGAAAATGTAAAACACAATCTTAAACACAATCTCATATTACAATCCTGCATATAGTCTACAATTGTTTTCATTATGTACATCTTCTAATGAAGTATATATTCTAATAAATTATAAAACACATTATAAATGGTTTTTTAAGTAAATATTAGAACATTATGAATATAATAAACATAATTATCCAAATTTGTGAATATTGCATTTTGTATATTCATCAAACACATATCCGGATAGAGATTCAGATACGGATTCAAATATGGGCATATCAATGCCCAAATTCAACCATTATTAGGCTTGGATTAGTTTCAGGATTACTTTCAAACTCCATTTGAAGCCCGCACACGTTTTGAAGTATATAAATTTTTTTTTAGTTGGGTTACAAGGCTCTCTGTTGAAATCAACAACGCATAAGGTGTTATCTCCTCATCTGACTTGGAGATGATCACTTTGAAGTATATAATTAGTTAACGAAATACATTCTTTATAAATAAATAAAAAGTATATATGCAAACTGAAGTACAAAATGCAGTTTATACTAATGGGATTTCATGCATTGTGTTAGTGATGTGACAACTACAAATGGGGCTGCAAAATGGACTCTCTCAACTCCCAAGTAAAGTATGTTTAGCAAGGTTTTTTTTCTACCTTTAATATCTCTGTGAACCCAATATCAATTCCATATTTGATACAATAAAGAAGGAAAAAAGGGGGAAGAACTTGGTTCAATATATTAAAGAAGAAGAAAAATCCAAGGATATAGAGCACCACTTAAAAACACAATCACATATGACATTTCCCTTGAATAACTAACAGAAATACAGAATAAAGTGAACATTGAAAATCACAAAAATAAAATTCAAGGAAGAAAAAATAAAGATCTCTAAAAGCAAAACATCAGATCAAAATGAGCTGAACACAAATCGTTTACCAACTCAAACTCCTCATCTTGTTAGCTCTAAGTGTCATCTCATTTTTTTTTCAATGGATTATGTTCTTAAGCAAAAGCAAATTAAATTTTTTGTGTGATTGATTACACAATGTAAAGCATGGTGTTGCACATATCTTGCATTAAAGATGGAGATGGCAGAATTACCAGCTGGTTTTTTAAGGTTCTGTGAGATGGATCTTCTTGAAACAAAATGCAATTATGTAGGGCCCCGCAGCGTCCCCAAGAGCACAACCTGCACACAAAAAAAAGAGGTGGTGCTTGATTCAGCATTTCTTAGACATGCATGCTATTTTCTACATAAAATCTAAAACACTCGGTCTCTTCAGCACAAAACATGATAACTTGAAAGTCTGTCAAAATACGAGCAATCCTAGGAACTATAGATGAATTACAGAAGCTCCCACTTTATTACCTGAGTTGGATCAGTAAAGTTTTTGAACTGATAGGATAGGATACAAATTGTTTGTCGTCATAACTTAAGGATATCTATCAAATTTTATTGTTTAAATGATAAATGTTATATTTTCCCTGGGACAACCAAGATGTTGTGGATTCACATCCCCGAAGCCTTATTATAAGATGCACAAGCCAAGAGAACTATTTCCTTTTTTAGCCCTCAAGACATCTTAAACATCTGAGAGAAGGGAAAAAAAAGGAGACAGTTGGCTGCTCAACACCATACATCAGTCATTTTGTTAAACAAACACATAAGAATTAGGTTTCTCAATCTTATTCATAAACCAAAGTCTAGGAAAAGGAAGTAAAACCTATTTAGCTGCACATTTCCTAGATCCCTTCAGGCATTAGTCACCAGATGGTAATCAGACCAAACAACCCATCAGTAAACTACATGAAAATGCAACTTTTTAGTTATCTATCCTATTGAAAAAGGGGCAATCCGAACACAAATAACCCGACCCCATCAAAATGGAGTTGTATATGGAAAACATCTTAAAAATATTGAAAAGCATCCACAAGAAGATGGTCGCTTTAAAACCATCAACCTCCCTTCAGCCCTCTACAAACGATGCTAAAATTTATTAGAAAGCCATTTGGCAGTCAGGAGAAGGGCCACCCATTATGTCCTTTGGTGAGACCAGGAGGTGGGTATATGGCCTACCTCATTGTTACCTAGTTGAGGTTCATGCGACCAACAAGAGACTCTTAAAACTCCCCTAGGCTTTGAAATTACCATGTGAGAAAATAAACCCCGTTTAGTATAATGTCTAACATACATGTCAGAGGCACTTCATACAACCCATGAACGACAACCACAAACTATATTAATAATGATGGTCCTTTCAAGCCAAAGCAATAATCTTTTTCGTTTTTTTGAAAAAAGAAATAATTTCTAAGCAACACGAGAACTTCATAGGAGGCGACCCATCCTAGTACTACTTTTTCCCAAAGCACACTTAACTTCGGAGTTCTGATGGGATCCGGTGCATAAGTGCTGATATGATCGCACCCTAAAAAGCATTAAATCTTACAATAAGCCACCATCACCAACTTTACCACAAATACATCTAAAAGCCAATCAAACTAGAGGTTATGAACAATAAGGAACTGTTTGGTCTTCAACCACAAAAAATAAATGAAGTGATGACATGTCATTTTGATCGACAATTGGACCTGATTATTGTACTCAAACACAACAAACCAAATGTGCCTATACATGGACTACCTAACTCTTTATAGTTTTGCTTTTCTTTTCTTTTCTTTCAAAAAGGTTCGCTATCCACAAGTTGTATTAATAAGAAAACCTAGTCCAATGTAGATCCATCACGCGTGCTCCCATTTTCAAGGTTTACCCATCAAATTTGGGGAGTGGTATCTCCTTGAAGAGTAGGTGCATTAGATGGTGGTTTACACAAGATCAAGTCCTAATAAAGCTTAATCGGTCAAAGTGGGCCAATGACGGTAACATCAACGGCGAGATTTGTGGCACAGAGGTGGAAACTAGAGAAACATAAAGAGAGGTCATCAAAGTGACAAGGCTAAATTTCAGCGGTGTGTTGGGCAATTTGACTCACTAGTAACGAGCTTCTTTTCCAACAGAAACGCATATATGACGAAAACAATTGGGCGCTGGGCAGGCATCACGGCTTCTCTTCAGGCATGAGTAATGGTACTCAGGAATCAGTATCCTCTACCATGGGAATTAATTGGTGAGCAATTTTTTAAGAGGATGAGAGTAATTATTTCATCTTGTGGTTGGTTTTAGTTTGTATTTTCCTTTTTGTTATTTTGGAGACCCTCGTCTCCTTTTGTTCGATGTTCTAATATGAAGGATCCAATCTATTTTCAGATAATAAAAAAAGGATTCATGCAACACTGAATTAGCTTGAAAAAATGGTAGTATCACTTACTGTACATTAAATATCGAGAATCGACTCAATAGACAGGCTCTTAGTATCCCCACCTTCATTAATGCTAAAAGTTTTATGTTTTCCCTACCTAAAAATCTAGTCAACCATAAACAGCCTTTAGTTTGGTATCAATAGGGCTGCAACTTGGGTCGGGTTGAACCCGATTTGTACATGGGTTGGGTTGACTAAATCATGTTCGGGTTCGGGTTCGGGTTCGGGTTCGGGTTCGCCAATTTGGGTTGACTCACAAATCGGGTTGGGTTCGGGTTGACCTCACTCACAACCTGACCCAACCCGAACCCGTGAATTAATAGTTAAAAAAAAATCATGGCCGTCCATTTGTAGCTTCTAATATGGGTAGTCCAAATTTTAAGTAAACTTAGCTAATCTTATGGGTTGAGTCGGATTGATTTATGTAATTTACACATCATGTTAGAAATTCGGGTTGGGTCGAGTTGGTCTAATTCGGGTTGAAAATCGGGTTGGGGTCAGGTTAGTCCAATTCGGGTTAGGTCTGGTTGGGTCGGGTTAGTTTATTTAATTTCAGGTTGGGTTTGGTTGGGTTCGGGTTGGTCCAATTCAGGTTGAGAATCGGGTAGGTCGGGTTAGGGTTGAGTAGTTTGGAATTCAGTTGGGTTCGGGTTGGGGTCAACCCGAACCCAACCCGCCGAGTTGCAGCCCTAGGTATCAACATGGTATGCTGAGAACAATGTAACTGAGGAATATTTCAAATGCGTGATTCTAAAAGAGTTTCATGCAATAACAAAAGTGTGGCAGACCATAAAAAAAATGGTTAACTATGTTGAGCACAAAAATAGACATAATATTGCGGCAAGCTCACCAATCCATTGTCCCCTTGAAGGACTAAAGAAAGCACCAATTCCAGCTCCAATGGATGCAAATGCCAATGACGAACAACACCTAACAGTTGCTCCACGAATTCTTTTCAAGAAAAGTTGGAGACGCTCTGTGTTATCAACTTCTTCATCTTCGTCATCTCCATAAGTCCAGCATCTGTATGTCTCAATACCAATCTTAACAAGCCATGATGCAACCACCCCTAAAAGGTATCCTGTTAAGAAAAGAAAAAAAATCAAGTACAACACAAGTCAAACATGACTCTCAGATGTGCTTTGCAAGTGATAAATTTTGTTATCAATAAAAGATAAATTGTCAGACAGCCTATCAGGAGAGAGTCAAAGATCTAAGTTCATCATCCACTTCCCAGAATACTGGAGGCATAAAATCACATAAATCATACCAACCCAGAATAACTCAAACGCCCACACAGTAAAAATTCATATGAAAAGCAACCTCTGAATGTTGTTTTGCAAACACTGTAAAAGAAGATATGAGATGGCATCCCTCTTCTGGCCTTCCGTTGGGCTGATTTAGAAGCATCTGCGTACTTCAAAATAATTTTGTCAGTTCTTACAAAACAAATTAACAACTTTTTAACAAAATGTTTAATGTAATAGCTGTAAATGACTTTTAGCACCTAGATCATGGGGCTCCCAATTGATAACAGAATGATAAGCATATCAGATTGGAATGTGCTAGACTTTGGAAGCACCTACTAGACAAGATATCTATGTACATTTTAATATGGTGAAGATATTTCCGATTTGGAAGAATATCCTATATGTCAGCATCATTTCCTAGCCCGGCATGTTTAGGTATACAAATTTACAGCTACATAGCCAAGAGCCATTTAGAGCATATTGTGCTAGTAGCATAATCTTAATGATGGTCCATGTGCCATTTACACCATATTTGATCGTAATGACACTGTAATTTTCCATAATAATGAAAATCATGTAACATTTAATATCTACTAATCTTCAAAGAAAAAAAACATTTAATATTACTGATTGTGACATGAGTAAGATATTTCAAATATTATCAAGCGTAACTTTATTAGGCAGGCCACTTGATATCATTTTCTTTTTAGTCATAACCAAATCAAACTAGAGGTCATTTCATGTGCGAGATAATGTGCTTCACGTGCAACTATTCCTTTAGCATAGGCAAAATACAACAGAAAATGCATTCAGATATCTGTTTAATATTTGAATAAGCTACCTTTAATTTGTTTAAAAAAAGAATAAGCTACCTTTAAGAAGCTTCCATGCGATCCTTTGAGAAACATAACAAACAGCAAGCCTTTCCAGAACCCGTCTTGTTGTCACAACTGTAGTCTGAATCATTCATATTCACACAAAACCACAAATGAAAGAAAATGCTTCAGCTAGTGGACATACAAAGAAGGATACAAGATTGTACATATACCACACACATGCCAATAAATGAAGTCTTTAAAATTTCTATGTTTAGAGAAAGAATTAACAATAAGAGAATATCTTTGTTTTTATTTTGAAAAGCGCCTTGTTCATGGAGGTTGAATTCTCTAACTTGTTGGGTAATACACTAATACATGGAGAACCGTACAAGGTCAATATATCAAAGTGAATGATTTTGTATAATCTTTGGAAATGATATGTCAAATAAATAAATAAAATTGTTCGTTTACAACTGTGCACCAGACTATGTTGAAGCATTTATGGTAGCCGATATCATACTTATAATAAATCTGTATACAACTATCAAAAGTGTAATTATGAATGATAAGGATAATCTTTTGTAAAACATAGATAACCAGGCATATGCCCATCTATACAGAAATAATAGAAATTTGTCCTATTTATCCCTGAAAACAAAAAAGAAGCTTTCATATATCTATCTGGGAAGCATGCTGCATATTGCATAAGTCAATGCATTGCTACATATAAAACAATTGTCGGTTTAATGTTTCTGATCATATTTAGGATTAGGATTCATAAATAAAATAAAATAAATAGAGAGAGAGAGAGAGAGAGAGAGAGTGGATGTGATTGTATTCCTACATGAAGAAAAACATGCATTTAGGGTGAGGTAGAAAGGTATAATCATCGGAAAAAAAGTAACTACATTCAAAAGAAATACATATAAAAAGGGACACGATCTATATAGAATATTTTAGTTCATTCCACATATTATATCAAAAGGGGCAGTGCACTAAAAATATGGTGGTTAGCTCCCACTATTTCTCAAAAAATTGTATAAAAAAGATAACTTTCAGTCATATTATATAACTTGAGTAAATCAGTAAATAATTTGCTAACAAAAATCCAGTGAAATTTCCATGGTTATGAATTTTGTATACATTGTTTCTTCTACAGACAAGGGCTTGTTGAGCTACATGTGAAAAGACTGATGGTGACTCTTTTTGTTGGTTTTGGACATCTTACACTACACAACATCGATATTAGTTGCTATTTGAGTTACGAGGAACAAGGATGAAGATATTGGAATCTTTATATTGGTTTTATATAAACAAAACAGCCAACTCTACAAAAAGCATCAACAAGATATCCACAGTATAAAATTTGAGAGAGAAAATTAATTTGTCTAGTGAGTTCCTAAAAAATATTCAGCGAGAACATCTTAAACTCTACAAAAGAACTAATAACTGACATTTAATATATCCTCATATAACATAATGATTAATTCCTGATCAGAGCAATGATCACCAAGAATCATATAATTGGTTATTCGTGAAATGCAGCCAAATGAAAACCAATTTGTTAGAGGTAAGACTGGTTGTCTAGAAAGTAGAAACAAATCATAGCACACCTGAATGGTGAAAATGGTATGCAGGATAAAAAGATGGGAAACAGGAAAATCATTCACCTCACGGATTATTTGCTTCACTGATTGTTTAAAGGGAACAACCAAATCTAGAGGCTGCTCCGCTGGAGGATCTTCTAATAAGTCATCATCCTCATCTTCTATGCGTGGGGCACGAGGTTCCAAGAGAGGCAAATAGTACATTAAGAAGGATTTCAATGATGTCACCAACAGAGCCCTCAGTCTAAATGCCGAAAATAAAGGTTTGAGCTCTAATGTGTATTCCTTGGTATAGAGTTGGACAGAACTATCATTATAGATGCCCTCAGAAGGGCCATGTATACTAGAAACATAATCTCCATTCAATGCCACACCAGCATCGCATGCAGCAACTGAAATCCCACCACCACTGAAATGTGACAAATAAGGGTCATTAGAAGTGAAAGTTGGCAAACATTGAAAACTCAGGAACGAATGAACAACTTGTCCTGTTAGTATGTGTATCTATTTACAGTATCAACGATAGCAAACAGAATTAATGTTTGATTCATGTCATGTATTAATCAATAGATAAAATTGTCTGTGATGCTTATCAGACACACACAAAAACAGAACTTCAGTATAGCATGTATAACAACCAAGACAAGAGAAACATAACTTCAGTATAGCAGAACTTCGATGCTCAATGGCATGTATAACCAAGACAAGAGAAAAAGATAATGAAAACACGAACTGAACAAGGTCTCCAAGCCCCATTTGTTGGCTTTGAACAAACATAACATTTCAAGAGTTCTAGAATATTCTCCTCAAAAGTAGTTTTTCTACTTTATTTTGTTCTGACAACTAAAGAACTGATTTCAAACACTTTGACAAGAGATGCCCTAATAAAACCATCCAAATGAGTAACTTCTCAAAATCGATACTTAATAGATACAAGCCACCTACCTCATTCTGTGTTCCCAATCACACTGAACAGATCAACCGCCAACTAAAAAATATAATTTCCGGATGATTTCCACCATGAAAGCATCAAAACCACAGAATTCCTGTTCTTAATGCAATAGTTCAAAAAAAAAAAATCAGCCTTCATACATCCAATGTTACATATTAAATTGTTGCAACTCAAATCAATTTTTTTCCAAACCCCAACAACAACATACATTCCTACCATCTAAACAGCAGCCCTAAAAACATGATACCGCCAACCCTAAAAATCCCCAACCTTTCTGGCAACTGCAATCAATTCCAATATTTCACAAGTCCATGAGACACCCAAAACCATCATCACATATTTCTAACCTTATCGTCCACGGCTCACTCACACATTAGGATAAACATGCATCAAGTGATCATAAAGAAGAGGTCGCCAAAACCATCACATGCCCATAAATAAATAAAAAACTAATTTTTTGTTTTTATAGAAGAAAAACCAAAATTTCAGCATTTCGATAAAAATAAAAATAAAAAAAAACCCGATCAAGACCGAATCGGGAGACGGAAAACAGGGGGCGCTTTTGAAACCTAACCCGAAGAGGTATCGAGAGGGGAAGGGCCGACCCGCGGCGACGGAGGCGGCGGCGGCGGAGGCTGCGACGGAGGCGGAGAGGAGCTTGAAGGAGTGGAGGGTCTCGGTCGAGAAGCCCTGTTGGTTCTTCTTCAACAGATCCAGTAGGATAGCCACCCCCGCCATTGATGATGGAGAGATTCGACAGAAGTCAGTCTCTCCCTCTCTCTCTGTAGTGATGAGTTCGACCTTGTATTCTTATTGGAATAAAAAAGTATTAAATTGGGGAATGGCGTTTCATTAAAATAAAAAAAATATATGCGTACATATTTTGGTCTAATAATAAATTGATTGTCCCGATTGGATACATAATATAATTTATTCTTGGTATATAATTATTCGAGCATAAATGAGTATAAATAAGGATAAAGTGATTTTGTGTTTGATTGTGCTTTAAATTATTCTCGTTGGGAATCGTAAGAATAAATGTTTTGTTGTTTGGATAAAATATAAATAAAGTATGAATAAAGATTTATAAAAATGTAAAAAAATAATGATAGTTGATTTGACATGTGATTTATAAAAGGTGATGACAGTTAATTTGACAGTGGGCTCACATATCATTTGGATGAAATAACCTAGGATAACTTTTATTCTAGGGGTTGATTGGAATTCATATACCACTTTATACTAGTTTATTATGGTATATTTTATCTGGGTTTATCCAGGCTTTCCAAACACAAAAAAAAATTTATCCGGGATTATCCAGAGCTTATCCGGTATCCAAATGGGGCCTGAGGGTAGGAGAATAGATGGGAATAGAGTGAAAATAAAGGGAATCATTGGATGAATAAACCAAAAACTTGTTTGTTGGCAAAGAATACGGTCATATTTGTTGTAGTTTAAATTTATAAATTATATATTATAATTTATAGGTTATATATTATAATTTTTGTGATAAATTGTTGACACGTTTGTTGTAATAGTTGAAAAACAGAGAATAAACAGTTGTTGATGTTTGTTAGAATAAGCTGTAAAATAGTTTTTTGTTGTGTAATTATCAAAAATACCCCTTCTAAATGTAAAAGTTAAATTTAGTTTCTGTTTGATAAAAAAATGTGATTTTATTTATAAAATGATGATGATTCATTTATCCTCCATTAACATTAAATAATATGTAAAAAAATTAATAAAATCTTAGATTTTACATTAATTATAAAAAAAATAGAATTTGAGAGACAAAATAATAAACTTGATCTCTATTAATAAAAAACACAACTAAAATATTTTAGCTATAATCTAAATTTTATCAAAAAAATAAAATAAATAAAATCTAAAGTTTTAATCTTACATGAGTTATCTCAAATTTTTGGAAGATGAAAGAAATATTTAGAGGAGGTGAAAAGATTTGTCCTTAGTAAACAAAGTGAAGAGTTATGTCCAACAGATTTTTTAAAAAAAATAATTCATAAGTTATAATATGAAAAGCACCCCTAACCTAACTTAGAATCCATTTGAATATGAGTTTAGGTAGATTTTGCGTTTAAAAAACTAAAAATTCTCAAACTCAGATCCAAACACATTTTCAGCATTTAGCTTTTCGTACCACAATCTTCCTTTTTAAGCTAAATCTTACAGTTGAAAATCTAATAAAACATAGTTTTTCAAAAGCTGAGTTTAAAACATAGATTTTAAAAATCTCAGTGTTTCAACCACACATCCAAACGCACCCTTAGAGAGATTATGACTATTTTAATATGTTTTTTAGCTTAAATAAGTTTCAATAAGTTTAAACAAACATGCAATAACTGTTTATTTTAAGTTAAAAGCTATAATTTGCAGTTTATAAGTTTTAACAAACATATACTACATCTATGTCATAAAAGATGGGAATAAGCTGGTATAGGTATTCTAATATCCCTAAAATTTTTATTTTACCAAATTTATTCAACTAGTATAACAGAAACTCACATGTCAAATCATTTCTACTAGTATAAGCCATGGAGGTGGATGGTGGCAGGAGGAGAGGCCTAGTTGATAGGTGTCATCACCATGTCTCTGTCTCCTTCTTTCATAAATTTAGCAATTACTTATATATATTTATTTAAAATTTAAGACTTCAAATCTCATTTAGATAAATTATAAATATATTTTAAAATTAGATTTATGTAAATCAAATCAATACATTCAAATTTCAATAATTCAAAATTAAAAATATTTACTAAATCCATCTCAACTTAATTTAATAAAGATTTGTTATGATATTTTTATTTGAACATAAAAAATATAATTATGTTACATTAAAATTTAGGAAAAAGTCCATATAACCCCCTGTAAACTGCCCAAAATCCATATAACCCTAGCCCCCAGAATTAATTTTTCGTTGACATATTATAATTATTTTATAATATTATGTCTGGTTAACCCTGACATAAATCATAGTATACAAAAAAAACCTCTATAATGTGTTAAAAATGTAAAAAATCATTGATAAATGATGATTTGATATCTCTTGATAGAGTTTTATAATATACTCGGAGGGGTAAAATCATCATTTACGGACGGTTTTTTCCATTTTTAACAAATTGTAGGAAATTTTTGGTATACTGTGTTTTCAGTCAGAATTAACCAAACAGAATATTCACTTAATAATCTTAGGGTGTGTTTGGATAGGAGTATCGGGTGGTTAAATTGGGATTGAGAATCCCAATCTAAGTCATTTGGATAATTTTTAAAAGGGAGGTTATGATTGGAAGAAAGGGATTGTCCTTAATTAGAGGGATTGAGAATCTCACTCAAAAAACAGTGGTATTTTCCCAATCCTATTTTTATCTAGTTGGATTGTGAAAAAGATATTTTTACTCAGGTTTTATATCTCTTTTTTTAATAATAACCGATTATCCTCTTTTCCTAATTGTTAGAAACAAGGGAGAGAAAATAATAATAATGAAACCCTAAATCCCAACTCCCTTGTTTTACCTCCAATAAAGAGACTAAAGCCCATAGGGGGGTATAATAGTACAACTTTGATGGTGTTACACGTGTAACATATTAAGATAATAACTTTTAAACTTTGCAGATATAATAACAAACTTTGCAGATGATAATAAATCTAATCTTTTGCAACTTATCACAGATTAACACCCTCTCACGGACTTTAAACTCTGAAGGGACTTTTGTAGACCCTTAAAGTTTACACAAAAATGACTTTTGTAAACTTTAAACTGACTCTCATAGATTTCAAACACCTAGGCAATTTCACATTTTTGTGAATTGGTAATCGTCATGGACTGTCACAGACATTTGTAGACTTTCCAAATCACTTCATGGCTTTCCCATAGCTCTTCACAGACATTTGAGACTTTCAGTCAAAGTTGCTCCCATGGCTCTTTGAGACTTTCAGTCAGAGTCGCTCCCGCTAACTTCTTGAGTCAGTCAGAGTCGCTCCCGCTCTTTGAGTCAGTAAAAACAGAGTCGCTCTAAAATTTTTTAAAAAAAACGCTCTTTGAGTCAGTCGGAATTGCTGGCCCACTAGATCAGATGGCGCTAACCTTTTTTTTGTAGGGCTCACGGAGGAAAATTTCAAGGAGAAGACGGAGGGTACACACGAACGCGAACAGGCAGCGGAGACAGCACGCGGACAATGGTGGTGGAGATTCTTTAACACCCTCTCTCAAACTATGAAGGGTAGAACCATAAATTATATTACTTAAAATAAAAGAAATAAAAGAGTCATTTATTTCTTTAAATAAAAATGAGAGGATGGTGGGGACAGGGACGGACGGCAGGTAGCGGTTGGTGTTATATATATACATATACCTAAATATATCTTTTTATTTTTATATATGCGGAACATTATAAAAAAATATGCATGTATATTGTCAACGGAGAAGAAAATCTGAGCTCAGTATCTGAAGATGAACGTGACGCGAATGGCGACGCAAACGGTGCAGACTAGCGCAAGAAGAGAGGCGCTTTATGTTTAATACTAATAGAGAAGAAGAATAAAGAAAATGACAGTGCGCAAATACAACGACGGCGCACAAAAAATGACGGTGTGCGGGAACCGCGCACGGAAACAACGGTGCACGAAAAACAACGGTGCGCGAAAACCTCCTCAACGGCGATTCACGGAGGCGGAGCGGTTCTACTATATAAAAACGACGCCATACTTGGCAAATGTTATTTTCTATACCGCTGCTACAACGGGTGGCGGGCGTGCACGACGGTTTGCGCGATGGAATTCACTGATCACCCGCAACGGGTTACCACCTCTCTTCTCCCTTAAAGATGTCCCGCAATCCGACCCACTAACAACTACTCACGCGGCAATTGGTTGACAAAGAAACCCATTCTCACCATATCAGCATTCTGAGCAAAGAATAATCAATAAATATTTTACGTATTCTTGAATCAATTGTTGATAAATGGCCCTATATTTTACAAAATAATCACGCGTTGACTTCACGGGATCCAATCATGCATGCGATACAATAATAAAATGATTGATGCAACCACAAGCAAGATTTGATGCGGGATCTGGTTGACGATACTGCTGGGACGGGTGCAACATATGGTCGTGACTTCAGCACAACGGGCATTCGAGGAAGAAAAAAAGATGGTGATGGGCGCGAGGATAAAGACGACGCAACGACGAGAACGGTGAATAAAAATATGACATGCATGACAACAAAATCATAAAGGGTTTGGTGTTAGCGCAAAGAAAAAGACGGCCAAAAATCCAATCCCCGCTGGAATAAAAGTCTGATTGAAGACTCCCCAATCGGAGCGAGGAAGAAAATGATAAATTTATGTGGATCTTTTATGTGGTCTCTCTCTAAAGTCCACAAAAATACCATCACTTAGAAACAAGGGAGAAAAAATCCTGTTTAATAATAATGAAACAAGACTAAAAACTCTTGTTCTATTAGAGAGTCTCAATTGAATAACGCTGGACTTTTTGTCCCCAAATAATGTTCAATCAAATAATGGACTTTTTGTCTACAAGATGATGTTACACGTATAACGCTGGACTTTTTTCCACGAAGATAATGTCTAACAAACTAACGTTGGACTTTTTGTCTACGAAATAAATCTAATCTAATACGCTGGACTTTTTTCCATAAATAATGTCTAATCGAATAACGCTAGCTTTTTTCTACGAACCTAAATGTCTGATTGAAAAACCAAGATTTACAAATCCATGAACGTGGACAATTTATCCAATAAAATCCTAATTGACTACTCCTATAATCCACAATTAACAATTAGCCATTAAAGCCGAAATTAAAAAACCAGCCATCTCCACCAATAGCCAATCCTCCATCTCCACCGATCCTCAGAGTCACAGCCAATAATTAAAAAAAAAACACAACTTGCCGAGCAAGCCAAAACTTCTTCATTTTTTTTAGGTGAATTGCTCAAATACCCCCGGACCAACACCTTCATTATTTTTCTATCCCTGGTTTTTTTTCTGTACCCCTATAGTGTGGTTTTATTATTTTTTTACCCTTAACTTTTTATAATACCTGAACTACCCTCTCTTACAAACCAAAAAACCCTACAATGTCCCTCATCTTCTTCATCTTCTTCACCAAATCAACTAAACCTCTATCAGCTGACACTCTTGCCACTAACCACAACACAAATTCACAGGCGCCACTGTTCACATCGTCATTCACATCACCGATCCACCGTTCACATTGCCGCCACGACACCGATCCACCATCCACATCGTAGTTTAACGATCCGTTGTCATTAACATCGCTGCCGCGACGCCACCAGTTGGGGGGGTTGAGAGGGTGGGTCTGCGGTGGAGGTTGTGGATGCGGAAAAGGTCTTGGTGGGTGAATGAGTCCTTCTTGGGTGTTGTTGAAAGGGTTTGGTGGGTTTTTGAATGGCTGATGATGCGAGGAAGAAGAGGAAGACGAGAAGAGCTGGATTGGAAAAGACAATCACTGCCAAAGATCAGTTTTTTTGTGGGTTTCTGACTAAGAATTGGAGCTCCAAATCCATCAAAACTTTGTTTTTTTTATTTATATGTGTTTTCTCTATTTGGATTGAATTGAAAAACCCAAATGAAGAAATCTAAGAATTCTGTTTGTAGAAGTGGGTCTGCACATAACGGGAGTGGAGAAGTGGAAGAAAGGAAATGAAGGAATACTAATTAAGTTTATTAAAAAAAAAGTGTATTTGTGCATTTTATATATACATGATTTTAAAGAAAAATATGAGGATAAATGTAAGAGTGATGATACTCAGGCCCCAACTCATAAGCTCCATTCACAGGCTCCATGAGGTGTCATCACCTTATTGGCTGGTTTTTTTTTACTTTTGAAAATGGATAAAATGGCAAAATATAGATATGCCCTTCATTAAAAATATATCCAATCTATCCAAATCCCTCTTTTTTCTCTTATTAATATTTCACATTAATTTGAATTTGACTAATTTGAAAATTGCATATTTTAAAAAATATATCTCTCTAAAATTTGCCTATTTTAAATTTTGAATTTTTAAAATTCTTATGAATTTTATACTAAAACTTACTTAACTTACACAAAAATCATCTAAATTTTTTTTCATCAAAATTACACCAAAACTTATCTAAATTATACCAAAATTACCTAAATAACACAAAAAAATGTTCTAGTTTTTTTTTATGATTATAACTGTTATATAATGTAACAGTGTTGCACAGATGTAACAAATATAAATCATTATGTGTATGCGATTGAATGCTACATTTACGAATGCAACAATAATATACATTTACGAATATAACAGAATGTAACAGTGTTGCATAAATAACATTATATCATTCCAAGATTGTTATATTTCAAATGTAAATACAAAAAACAATACACATTTACAAGACTGTTACATTTCAAATGTAACAAAATAACAAAAAACTGTGTATTGTTTAAATGTGTCTCTTTCACATCAAATCACAATATTCATTAACTGTTACATTTATAAAATGTAACAGTATTAATCAATACACAGTTTCACAATGTAAATATAACAAAACAATACATAACCTGGCTCATGATTTACTTCACATTCTCCGTCTCCAGTGGAGTCCATGTCTGAGACCACCACCACCACCCGCGTTTCAAGAGCTCGAGTTTTTATGTTCTCCGAGATCGTCGTCTCCTTAGAACGGCTTAGAGCAGACGAAGCCATTGAAGTTGAAACACTCATTAAAACCACCATCACAACAGAAACTGAAACAATCATTACAGGAACCGCCACCGCCGCTGTTACACACATACACAAGACTGTTACATTTCAAATATAATAAAAATAACAAAAAACTGCTTATTAATGATTTTTAGGCCCCATGCTACACACACTCCGTTGTATAAGTTCGCCAAACATCACTCGTTCCACTTCTCACATTAATTCGTAACAATCTGACACATCAAATACGCCGATTTTTTCAAAAGCCGAAACCCGATGACTTTCACCGAAATCGCCACCCTTTTTTCCCATTTTTCCCTCCAAAAGATCGCCGCCGTCTCCGAAGAAGATCGCCCTCCTCGCCGACACCTTCGAGTGAAACCTCCTCCGCCACATCGAGAACCTGATCTCCGCCGAGAGTGGCGGAGATCCACCGCCGACCACGCCGATCGGCCTCTATTTCTAACGCTGTCGACGTTCTCTCCGCCATCCACGCCGACGCCGGGGTCCTTTTCTCTGATTCCGGCGAATTTCCGTGGGCGGACGCATTACACCGACTCGAATCGGCGATGTCCGGCGAGAAGGAGAGGTCGATCGGGGAGGTCGTTCACGTGGACATCGCCGTGCGGGCCCTCGCTGATGTCCTATGGATTTTCCTTGATTTTGAAAATGAATTAATGGTGAAGAAATACTGGATTTTCAGAATTGATGATATTCCACAATCATAGGGATAATGTAGTTATCAAATAAAAGGACATAATAGGTAATATCACATTGTCACATCATGGGACCTATTTAGGGTCTAAAAATCATTATTGTAAATGTAATGCCCAATTACATTACATAATTACATAATATAATACCTGATTCCATAAATATAATCACAACATACAAAAATATACTTCTCAATTACAAAAACTACAATATTACATAACTAGTTATTATCATTTACAGAACAGAAATGTAATATCATATATAGAATTAATTAAACTAATGACATATAATTTTACAGAAATGTAATATCATTTATAGAATTAAAACAATCATTTACAAATATTTAAATGACAGACATTTAAAAAAATATAATAATATTTTACAGATATATAATGATAAATTACATAAACTGTATAAACAATTACATAATGTAATAAATGATTTACAAAATCATTTACATAACAACAACGCAGGAATATAATATGTACATAAATGTAATATCATTTATATTTATAAAAATGTAATACCATCTATGCAATTAAACTAACCTTTTACATATATGTAAATAACAGATAATTTAGATACATAAATGTAATAATCTTCTACAGATATGTAATGAGCAATTATAGAAAATTTATAAACAATTACATGATGTAATAAATGATTTACATAAATCATTCACATAAAAACAACATAGAGAGTGATTTGGAGAGAGTGGGGGTTTTTTTTTTTTTTTGGGGGGGGGGGGGGGGGGGGGGGGTGGGGGTTACACCGATTTTTGAGGGTGGGGGAGGTGAGGGGTAGTTTAGGTATCAAAAGCTGAGGTGGCACTAGTCAGGGATAAAAAAAAAAAGACAAAATAGTAAGGTTACATTTTTTTATATGACTTTCAGTTCTTGAATCTATTGTAAAAACAGTCTGGGAATGTATGTATAACAATTCTGTATCTAATTATCTTTTTATATATTGAATGTTCTCTGTAGATAAACTATTAAATATATGTAATCATGTTATTATATCTGTATGTATCAACTGTATTTCTGAAACTCTTTAATGTAAGTATCAATGTTAGTTATTGTAATGAGAAATTATATTTATGTAACTAATATACAACATTTATGTAAATTGATAAGGGGAAGTTAGAACCTAAAAGCAGCTTTTAAGCGTTCTCTACGCGTTTGAAACTTCTTGGAAACTACACTTCGGAATCACTAGGTTGTTTTTTCAAAGGCGAGGGTTTGAAACTCCCATCTAAATGGACCCTTAAAAATTCATGATATTTATAACATTATGGAAAACATTGGTGATAACAAGCTCCTTCCAAAACATACTAGAGGTATTGTGAATCTCTGTTTTAGTATATACTAAAGGCTTCTTTTTATGTTCTGTATGTATGCATGAGACCATGATTAATAGAATTTGATTCTAATCAAAATTGGTTATAATTAAAGTTCATGTTCAAGGGAAAAAATCAACCATAAAAGTTTAGGTGGGATTTCATAAAAGAGCAGAAAATATATTTAAACTTAGAATCTCTTCAAAATCAACAGCAATGCGAAATCAGTTGTAAAAAAATTATGTTTTTCATTGCAGAAACCCCTCTCAAAGACACCATTCACATGAAATAAGAAAGGCCTTTTTTTCCCCCTCTCTCAACAATACAAAGATTATCAAAAAGACATCATTTCATCATAGGATCAAATAAGGCGTTCTTGCTCAGTGGATCGGCTAGTGGTGAGGTGAACGGCGATGGTGTGAACAGCGGATCAGAGAGCGGCAAGGTGAATGGCGGATTCGGCGAGTGGCGACAGTGTGAATGACAGATCGGTGGATGACGACAAGCTGAACAACAACGGTGTGAAGGTGATCAGTGTCGGCAACGGATTACGGTAAGAGTGTCGGCGGACTAGGAGGCCCTCGTTTAGGAAAGAAAAAGAAAAAATTCTGGTTTGGGAAAGAAGAAAAAAAAGAAGAAAGGAATGTGATTTTATTTTGTCTTATATGTGGGGTAGTTCTGGTTTTAAGAAAAAGAAAGGGTAAAAAAAAATTGGATAAAGCTATGGGGGTAAATAAAAGATAAAAAAAATCCACAGGCATAGAAAAAAAATCTGAGGAGTCCGGTCCAATAGTATATGGGCAATTCACCCTTTTTTTTTTTCTGTATGTCATTCATCGATGCATGGATTTAATTAATAGTAAAATATTCTTTTGTGTTTATTAAATATTCATCAATGCATTTGGTAGATTTTGATATTGATTTTTTTTATTCCTTGATTTAATATGGCTTAGTTTAATCACCCATTTGATATGGATTTATTAATCAGATTTTTCAATCCTTAATTTAAATTTTTATTAGTTTAATCACCCATTTGATGTTATGACATTGAAAAAAGTTTGTTTTAAAAAAAATTAGAATTTCAATGTTATAACATTGAAAAAAAATGAATCTTTGTTAGAATTTTATTAAATAAAGGGTAATTTTAGAAGATATGTGTGTGTTAAATAATGTAAAATTGAATTTGAGTTAATATATGTTAGATTTTGTAGAAATGAGTATTTTTGAAAATATATATTTTTTATATTGTAATCCAGGCATTACCAAACTTATGATTGAGATTGGGAATCACAATCCTCTTTTCTGAATCATGTTAAATACCAAACAAGTTGATAGGATTCCCAATCTCAATCCACCTGGATTTGGAATCCCAGGATTCACATAATCTCAATCCCACTTGTCTACCAAACAGAATATGTCAATGAAAATTTAACTCATGGGAACTATTTGGAGTTACATAGGTGTTTTGAGAGGGCTATATGGATTTCAAGAAAAATCAGGGGGTTATATGGATTTCAGGCAATTTACAAGGGGTTATTTGGATTTTTCCCTAAAATTTATTATAGACATTTGATATATATTGTGTTATTCATGTATCAACATTATAGTTAAATATTACACATTTATATTCATGTGTCTGATACATGTATAAAACTAATATTTTTATATACAAAAAGATACAAGGAAGATTGTTCGCTACGCGAGTTGACAAGATATCCTTTCAATTCATTCAAGTATGTTCTTGATTTTTTATATAAAATATGTATTTTATCAAACAAATTTATACCTTTCGAGAAAAAAATTAAAATTGGTAAGACTGTAGTAGAGATTGCAAGGATAACCGTCCCTAACATTTTCCATACAATTACAGCCACACGTATAATCCTCAATTTTAGTTTTTTTAAGATGTATTATTTCCTAATTCATGTTACAAATATATACTTTTTATCAAATGAAATATATACATATATGGTACTGAACGCAAGTTGTAACTTGTAACCTGAGTTTGTATAACACAGTCCTTTCAAAAAAAAATCATGAAAAGTGCCAAAGGAATTTTTTCCCTATCCCAACAAAAATTTAACATGAATAGCACTGAACAGATCAGTACTGACATATAAAATTGCAACCACCTCCCATCCCCAAATTCAACGCAGCCAAAGATCAAGTGATTCAGTCACTACTGTTTTATTACCATTGCTGTAAGAATTACAGTTATCTGTTCTTCAAAGCCTAACGTGCGACATAATGTTCGTTCGTAAACAAAGAATCGATGAACATCAGACATTAAATTAATTATACAACGGGAGATTCCTCGGCCTGGATGAACCCCTTCTTTATTACCATGTCGTATACTCTGTCAACTTTGCTTGGGTCGACCTTAAATAACTGACGTGCGTCGGATTTCTTCAAGACGTTGCCCTTCATCGCCTCCGTCACCAAAGATTCCTGCATTTTGAGGTACTGAGAGGGGATCAATCTGCACTGGATGCAGAGCTGCTGTTCCTGTTTGGACATGATAATTGCTTGGTCAGTTGGATCATTATAAAAAAAAAAATGCAAAATTGTTGTTCTTTACCTGTACTACAATTATTTCTCTTTTTTTTTATTGACCCTCACTTTAAAGAGATATTTAGGTACATAAGCAAAGCCAAATAGAAGCAGCAGTTTATATTAGAAATCCCCAAAAAATAAAAAATAAACGTTACATGTGTTAATAAAGGTAAATGCTTATAACCCAAAGAACCAAATTGATTTCCAAGGAAAAATGTTAGCTTGGATGGAACTCAATCAAATTACAATTTATTTATTTATTTATTTTGGGGGGAAGGAAATCACATGAAACGTCACAGTGAATTTCGTGAATGAGTCAGTTTTGGGAGTCTGGGACTCCAATTAATCATTGAGTACATCATTGTATTAAATTCGACATGGAACATTTTTAAAATTGAAAATAATTATTAGAGGGAGAAAGCGATCAATATTGTTCAGGAGCTTTTAGCTAGATTCCACATATCAGTGGAAAGCTCAATTGTGGACAAAATAAGAGAATTTCAACTGTGACTTGAACGAGAGCAATACACAAGTCCTGATTAACAATTAGACTTGGTGGGAGTTTGAAGGGCAATGGCTACTTAGCTAAGGCATAAGAAAAGGTCAACTATCACATATTCACATGAGATGGAGAAAGATACCTTGAATATGGTAAGGAGACCCTATAGATTAACCTAGGATGAAATTCAGGAGAAAAAAGAGAGGTCATATTCCTTCTCTTATAATCTTGGCATAACTTACTACCCATCCTCTGCATCTATTTACTTGTTGCTCTCATATCATGTGAGAGCAAACAAAAAAGTGATACACTGTAATTGGGCCCTAAAAATGACACATGCTTCCAAGCGAGGCTTTCAAATGAGGGCCAACTATAATAAGCCAATCACAAACAACGCAACCATTCACCATATTACAAAGTAAATAGCACTGGATTAGAAATAAGATAGGACTCATAAGAGATAAAAATGTCTTACAGCTTCACTGAGCAACTCTTCCCCGGGAAGTCCAGTGATATCCCACTCTTCCAGTGATTTTGTGATGTTTGCGGTAATAGAAGATGAATCCTTGCCACCACCATCTATAACTGCAGCACCCTTTACTTTAATGTTATCAATAACGCTCTGAGGACTACCATCAGATTCACTCTTAATGTTGTGCATAGGACGGTTTGCTTTCGGCTGTGGTTTCGTGCTTGTCACAGGTTGACCACTTTCCTTCGCCTTACGGGCATTAGCTTCTGATTCTTTTTTTCTCTTCTGAGCTAAGTATGACTTTACCTCAGCCATTGTATGGCAGCCAACAGCTCGGCATTCCTAAATTTTGAAGTAAAGGCAAACATATGAAAAAAAGAATTAGAATTTTAAACCAAGACCAAATCACTTCTATATTCCATTTTAACAAGAAAAAAAAAACATAAGGTCTACCGTAAGAAAAATATCCAAGGAAAATATAGACTGCTTCTAACTTGTTCCATACAGACCGGTATAGACACTGAATGAACATACTGTCTCATATATATAGCAGACTACCAAAAGTAAAAAAATTAAACTGATGATAAATAATAGATACCATTTTAAACAAAAATGTTTAGACGTTTTCATCAGTATGGCCATCAACATCAGCAGCATAAATTATTTATCTATGGCCTCTCACTGAAATTATGTGAAACAAGATCATGTGCGAGTCAGCAAAAGTTGATCTTCTAGTACTGGCTTTAAAGTATAGGGCTCACATGCACCAACACTCACCATGAAGTGGATTCATACACAGCTACATGGTGAGTGGTGGGACCCCAATATTGGGCAACAGAAAGTTCTCTATGTGCAAAACTCAATCTTATAACTATGAGTTTAGAACATTCACATCCTACTCTTATTCGTACTGCTGCCTCTTCCGTATTCTCCAAAATCAAATGAAGTTTTAACTATCAGACATACAAGTGTTACTTAATCACAATGCTGGTAAGAACATTGCTCAACATTAAGTATTCTTGCATAAAAAAAAGAAATGTGAAGGAAGCGGTAGGCAATTGCCCTCATTTTATAAATTAGAGAGTGCCCAAAGGGAAATACACAAGAAATAAAGACAAATAATCTAGATCGGACCGTCCTACAAAAAGAAGGTCTCTTTGTAAAAACGACCGATCCAAAGGCAAAAACCAAACAGGAGTACACCCGAATCGTAAGGCCCCCACCCTCCAAACACACAAACTGCACTCCCGCACAGAAGCGACCCCAATCCTCTACACATCGCACCACATTCTCCCATATATTCTCCACATCTTGCAAAATGTTGTGTGGTGTTTGCTTGGGTACTGATATTTATAATCTATTACATGTAAATTCTGGCTATGTAGTTCTAAAAACAATAACATCACTTTAGACTCGCATGCTTTCTTGGTAAGGAAACCACAGTGAGTAAAGCCATACATGACAAATAATACTAAATTTACAGGCACAGTCTATGAAAAATATCCATACGAGTAAAAAAAAATTCACAAAGTATTAATGATACTTCAAAGTAAAAGAGAAAATAATCAGACTGGATAGTGAATTGTATCATGGATCACAAAAAAATTATAACAGATAAAGATGTACTATATTTTGGAGGTTAGGCACTGCTGATGCCTACCTCTTGTAGGAGCTTCTATTATTAATAAAATTAGGTAGTGAGCCCTCACCTTCCCTCAAAGAAAAATAAAATAAAATTAGAAATGGATATAAAATATCACACAATTTCATAAAATGATACAAATTGATCTTATTTAACCAATCTATCACATATTATTGAAATGAAGCTCACTGAACACGTCCATACTATGATTAGAAGTTGTAAGAATGACCTGAAAGGTGTGCTATCAATGGCTTTGTTTAGCATAAACTGAATGTTCACAAATAGGGTGCTCAGTAGCATTTTTTTTAAAGCTAAATCATTAGCAGTTAGTTACAATATCTGTGTGTCAGTTTATGAAAGGCATTGGTAAGGTTAAAAAGTCAACAGAGGGTTTTGTACGACTCCTAAAAATATGATCTGACCAGTAAGGAATGCTGATTCCTCTTGGGATCATGAATTGGCTAAATTGTGAATTGCAAAATTTTGACTGCAATGCATTAAAAAATTTGTTCACAATCTTCAAATGCAAATGTGTTATCTCACTAATGTTCACACCCAATGAACATAGTAAGATAACACTCAGTGATCTTATCAACAGGAGACGTATTAGAAATTGAAAAGGTTGAAAAGATATTCTTAAGCATACACTTTTTTTTTTTGAAAAATGAAATGGTAGGCCTTCTACCACCAAATATATTGAATATTGGCATAAAAAGACAGACAAATTTTCCTGGTTAAATCTTCTCTATTAGAAGTTAGACTCAAACCCATGACCACCTAGTGAAGAGGATGTACCTCTACCAACCTACCAAAAAATGATTTGGTCAAAAGATTTTCTTAAGCATACACATGAATCATCAATGACAAACCGACTCCCCTCTGTCAAGTTTTCATGATATATCATGCCTTCTCTTTGAATCAATGAGTTAAATTTGCCCAAAAAGTTTTCAATAGGCAGTTTCAATTGAAGAATGAAGACATGCAAAGGCAAGCATGCCACAAACTCCGTAGGAGTAAGTGGGGATTGATGTAGCAACCCATTTTGTTTCAGGTCTTTTACTAAAGGGATTTCTTATTCATTTGTTCTCTTATCTCCATTGTTCAAGGAGTTTTCTTTAATTTACTAAAATGGAAGTGTCTAACCCTTAACCACCCCCCCCCCCCCCCCCAACAGAAAAAAAGGGCAAGCATAGTATATTTCAAGATAGAAGACTGTTCCAATATGAAAACTGGAGTTACATAGACTAGCATACTAGTAGAAGTTCAGAAATAGCAATAGAAAGACAGTAGAAATTTAGAGAATGGGCACAATGCCTTTTTAACAAACTTATATGGTGCGCTAAATAATTATTTGGATAGACATACAGATGGATTATCAAGTGATTGAATGGCAAAAAGCATCATACCTGAAGCTCTCGAATTTTTTTCTGTATGCTTTGCTGTGTTAGAAGAACCTCAATTAAGGCATCATGCTCTTCTTGTGAATGGAAACGCATGAAAACCTTGTAACGTTGATAGATTTCTTTTCCTTCGTTTGAGAGGTCCTTCTCCAATGGATTAGGATATAATAAATTCCTTTCCAATATGAAATCCTTTCTTCGTTTCCTCTCATCAAGCCTTATAAAAAAATCATCATATATAAACAACTGCTGCCACATAATGAGAAATGAACTCATCCAATAAGGGGTGGGCCTAAGCAAACTAACATAGCATTTGTAGTGATAGTATGAAGATACAAAATATATGCAAACATATAAATTTAAAAAAAAACGAGTAGGAATTCTATCACCAAGATATTATTGAAGTATTGGGGTATAACTCCAAAGGAAGAAACAAAAGGAACCAAAGAAGAATAACAGAAACCGGTTCAGTAGATGAACAATCTAATAAACAGAACAACATTAAAAAAGAGCAGAAGACACTGCACCCTCCTCCACTACTCAAACACCAATATCTCCTCTAACACAAACTCTAGTCCCTGCACAGTGCACAGCCTAATCCATAATAAATCTGAACACCCCCCTCCCACAAATTCTTGAAATAGGGACTGTTTATTTCCACACAGCCAAAAGAAGATTATTGATACAGAGAGATGAAAGGTGTTTAGAAATGCTTCCACATAGTATCTTTAGCTTTACGAAATACTCATTAATACTAGGTAACTGGCACACCCTAGGGTGCACACACACGGAATGCAGACAGACAATGTCATGCAAGTGCCAAAATTTGACAAGCACAATGTGGGATGTAACACAGGCTGCCTTTAGTTTTTCATTTCATCCAACTATTTCTCAATACAACGAAACAAAATATATCCCAATGCTTGACCTGTGAGCAATCAGTCAAAACACCAGTTAACCCCACCCCCCAGAGAGTCCCCTCCTTTACCCAAAAATAGATCTTTCAAGCTCTTCCTCTCCAACACCCACTGTAGACTCACAGTCCGATAGGAGCATTACTATATAAGCAGAAAAATAGGTACTCATGAAGCGAATAAGCATAAGAGAAGCTCTGCTTTTGCAAAGCGATAAACATTTAAACAAAAGTATTCCTATGAATCTCTGAGGAAGATGAAGAGTCCAATACACACCTGGAGATATAGTTATGAAGCACTCTTATTTTTAGCTCTCGGTCAATTTCAGAGTCATTGTCCTTGAACTCCATTTCTGCCAGTGGCTGTTCTGCATCATTATCATATTCAGGATCAAACTCTTGCCTCTTGGAATTGTATCCACTCAACTCAGTCATCGATGGCCCCTCGTCCCCAGAATATTTAGGTTTCTTAACTCCAACACTCCTGTCCACCTGGGTATCTGTCATTCATCAAATAAGACATGAAACCATGAACTATGAAGTATACAAATATAAATCAATGATGCTAGGAAGGGTCCCTTGGCCCTTATGGCCTTATATTATGAATGATGGCTTAACGAAAAAATAATAATAATTTTTACAAGATAATACAGATTTTTAGCATCTATATTTATCACAAATGCAGTTTGATGTATATAAATAATGACAACATGTATTAAAAATGAGAAAATGTAGAAGAAGCTATTTCAGAAAGATCAGGCACCAAAGTTTCAGAATTTTCAAAGAAAATGGGGAGCTGTCATGAAGGAGCAGTAATTAACAACATAAAGTAAAATAGAAGAGAGAGTACACGGCCTATGATAAATAACATCAAACTTGTTTTGATGCTTCAATTTTTAATAGGTAATCTGGTATCAACCAAAGCAGGAAATTTCGGCTATGATCAAATTTCGGTAGTGGAGGTTGTTGGACATATAGTAGCCGATAACTTTGCTACAGCTAAATCACCCATCATTCGACAAGGCTGAATGTTGGTATTTATAATGAAGGTTAGGATTAATTCAGAAGTTTGACTCACTACAGTGGACATGGTGCACCAAAAGATTTGTTACACCGGAAGGCTTTTCGGTCACACTGAATAATGCTTACGAAACTTGCATAAATACTGTATATATGGAACTTTAGCATCCACTCCTAGAAATCAAGATGTTGGCAGATGACAAGTGGAAGGGAGAAAAGGTTCTGAGAGTTACAGGAACATTTGTCGTTGCTGATAGTTTAAGAAATAAGTGTGTTCATTGTACTCATCCAAATTTTCCCCCATCATCTTACCCTCATTTCTCTCGTTCATATTTAACCTTTTTTTTATGGAAGGTAGGGCAATATAGCATAAATGCAATGAAAATATTAAGGGATGAGGGATCTCCATTAAATACAATCGTTCATAGTTAACCTTGAACGTTTCTAAATATTTTCTTCAAAACAAAAGATTTCTCGAACAGATTATATATTTGGTTATGTAAATCGTTTCCTGCTGATCAAATACAAAGCTCATAAGTATTTCAAGAAACATTTCCAATGCACAGAATCCAACATGCAAATTTAATTAAACAGGAAACAGATGGCACTCAGTATACCACCAGTTAACATCAATCCTTCCACTTTTGTTGTGTGTACCTTTTTTTAAGAATAAAAGGAAATCTACAACCAATTTCATTATATAAAAACAATTATTTTTCCGACTGCTATACAATATATGGAGTTATGGACCATCCCTGTATGGTGCAAAGTTTGACTTCTTACCTGCACCTGCTGATGATGCATTCATACTATTGTAACCAGCCCCAGTTATCTTGGATTCTCCTGAATCTCCATCTGATGCAAAAGCATCAATTTTAGTGTTTTGTGCAAAGGAAACATTTGACAGATATTCATCTGAGTTATTTAAACAAGCATGGGAAATCCGCATCGATACCTGCAGTGAAGCTCGATGGTGAACGTCCCACTGAGGCATCTTTGCTTGAATCTTCAAGCCTTATCAATTAATGGAAATAGAAAAAAAAATTAGGTCCAATAAAAACAAAATAAATGCAAAAACACGCAACAGAAATCAGTAACTTGGTCACTTACTTGACCCTCGAAGGAGAGAACAGTGACTCTTCCTTTGGTGTGGCATCCCCAAGCACAGAAAAACCTTTGAAAGAAGCAATTCATAAAAAACAGAAAGTGTAAAACCATAACCACGGCCAATAGGCCTTATGCTATTCATGTCAGGCTGGCTTTACTATTAGAAGTATGATCCATGATGATTTGAGGCTAATTTGTATAACTGGCTTACAACCTTATCTTTAAGGACTAGTAACAAATTCCTGGAAGGCAAACTGGAAAGCAGGAGGGTCAGCCATGCCTCGCCAAAAGCATTTGGTGGGAAGTGGATGTACCCAAATGATAATCCAAGTTAAGATCAAGTGATTAGGAAGAGATTGTCTGGTTCTCAGGGACATGAAAAGAGACTAACAAAGATGCAGTTTATCATACAATATTGTGCCCAGCAAATTTAAATTAAAGTGGAGTCTAATTAAGTAGGAAGGCCAACTGGGCTGATCTTGGGCCAGCGTCTATGGGCTTCGGCTCTCCCTCTCCTTCATCTTAAAAGAAAATTTTCCTTCAAAAATGTATAAATTAATACCCGACATCTCTCTTCTAGAAAAAACTTGTGCTGCACCAATTAGACACGACACGACATTAACAGTGCCAAAGAAATAATTGCCTATGTACATCTAGCATGTCTTAAGACTGATTATGATCAATGCAACAAACACATGGATTAAAAAGGAAAAAAAACAAACACATCCATAATTATCTAGTTGTAATTAAAAAAATTCACCTTTCTTTCCATCACCCTGCACTTTTGCCATTGCAAGAAGCTCTTTCCTGTTCTTGCCAACAACATGGGACATGTCCTACAATTTTTTCAGTAATTAGGTAATTAGTCAGCAAGCAATTGTACAAAATTGGTAAGGTCAGAAGCATAAAAAAAATGGAGATAAAAAGATATAATTGTATGATACCGGAAGAGGATAGCAAGGGGAGTTCATGTATGCGATGTTATAGTGATCTATGCACTGTGCCTTGCTCTTGGTACCAACATGCTCAGCAACTTCCATCCAGTTCCCAAGCCCATACATTTCAATTCCCTACTAAGATGCCACCAGGCAAGTTAACCAGCCATATATTGATTTTGATATATGCCAAAATATACAAAATCATAACAACCCAATCTTGTATCATTTCATGAAGAATGATGCCAACTCAGGCATACCTCTAAAAGCAATATTTCTTCATCTGCATTCCAATCTGGATATATGAGGGGAAAAGAGAGATTGTCCTGTAAAAGAAATAAGATTTAATAAATATGTATGTAAATTTACAAAAAAAAAGCTCCTCATTTCTATATTAATTAATACAGGCCATTATGAGAAAATCAAGTATATAAATAGGTACAATTCCAATCAATTAACACCAGATGAATTTCAAGAAAGAACAAAATTATAAGATCGTCTCCAATTTTCAGGTGGGTATACTTTTTAAAATTTTCTTAAAGAAACTAAAGTACATAAAGAAAAAACATCATGGAAAAATTTACTGCTTCCAAGAAATAACAATTAGTTGTTCTTCACAACATAAGGCAGTGCAATGAAACTCAATCACAAAACTGAAGTTGATTCGAGGATCTACTTTTGCTGATTCATATCTAATTAACACTTACAAACTCATAATAACTTCAATATATTTTGTTTTCAAATCGCAATCATCAATAGAATTTAAAAAATGTGGTAGAAATGCCACATATAGTTTAAACGGTGAGAAACCTACTATTCGAAGGGAATTCTGCATGCACTTGGATATTCGTCTATCCATCTCCACCATATTGATCTAGTGTCTTTCTTGTTTTAACTATCTTTATGAAAAAAATGTAAAACACTCACTCACTCTATAAATCAGTCACGCAACCATCATAATATAATGCTCTAGCTCCACATCATCAAAGCTTGGGGAAAGGGGAGTGTCAAGCATGGTAGGACTTAGTTGGATAATAAGGATGCAAAATAGATGGAACATCATAAAGAAAAATGAAAAGTAAATTCAGTGAGAAACAAAATATTATCCAAATATGTGGACATGTGCAAAACAATTTAGTGACCAATTGAGAAGTGCGAGATATATCAAAAAAAAATCCATAACTTCACCAAGTAACTGAAATTCTCAAGAATTAAGGACTCCTACTAAAAAACTAGCAGAAGTGGTGAAACTAACCATAACCCTATAAGGGTGATTGCTCTTGTGAGGAGTAACTTCAGCACCTACAGAAAAGCACTCCACACACAGGTCGAAATCAGGACATTTTGTGCACTTGATACGAATCTTTCCAGAAATATCTTTGTTGCAGTAATTGCAATGATATAGAGCCTTTTTCCCGTCACTTGTTCCAGGACCTGTTTCAACACAAGGACAGAATATACCACGAGCCAAACTAAGTAACGAAGACGGATCTAAGCCTATAGTTGTCAGACAGCATAAAGAAAAATATTAAAGATGATCATTAATGAAAAATATAAAATGAGAGATTTTCAGGAAATTCAGTGTCCAAAAACAACTTAGTATATCAAATGACACTCACCAGCTATTCAATATACAGACATGACATGATGCAAGTATCTAATCTAGGATATCCAAAAAAATGAGTCACGAGGTATTCAAATATACCTGTATCATATAATACATGACTGATACAGTACCAAGTTAAAGATGACAAGACGACCTTTATAGTGCAAGCTTTTTTTAACATAATGATATTGCTTCAAACTATATAAAAGTGTCATACTTTATCTTTAATTTCCTCAAAAAAAAAGGAAAAACATAGAATAAAACCAAAATGGGTTTCTTTTGCACGTAAACTTTATGTGGAAATATATCTTAAAGTATCATACGTATTGTTCAATTATCGGTGATGTCAATAAGTAATTAAAATTATCATACCAAATTGTGTCAGTTTTCTTATCAAAACTGTTAATTTAATATCATGACAATCGCACTTGACCGCCAACAAGCCCACTTCTTGTCAGGCACCAAAAAAATACCCATCATCACACACATCAACACCCAATGAAACATTGTCAATACTTTCAAAATTACCCACTTAAGATAACCAACTAACCCTTTTCCAAATCAGCAATGGTCTTTCATATAATTAACTCTAACACCAGATAAAATGATGCACAACCTAAAGAATTTTCAGGATCTGCTTGTGCATTGACTTATATGAATCACTACAGTTGTCCACTCTCAACCAATGAAATTGCATCTTAGTGTTATTTTTGCTATGAGTGAAAAGTGAGCTTTTTTGCAGGTCAAAATTCCTATACTAAATGAACACCAGCATGACATTACTGTCCATGTCTTCCCCTGAAAACCCAGATGCAGGAAGATGAGGTCTCAACAATGTGTGATATACCTGCTGTGGCTGCTTCTAAATTTTCTCCACTTGAGGCAACCCTTCTTCTCTTTGATCTACAAAAGAGACAATATCATGAATTTGAAGAAAAAAATGCACCTTCAAGGATAAAATAATCCATGAACTACAAACTCCTTCCAAGTGAGAATCCAGTCTAGTGCTACATTAGTATCAAAATTATCACAGTACATAACTTTTTTCTAAATGACATATAGTGCATAAATTATAATATTCTAGTCTTTGTGGTACCCTTTATGAATGAATGATCTGCAATTTTTATTATGCATGAAATGTTTTGAAAGACATGTGAGATGTATCGCATCAATGTAAAAAGTGTGAATGAATAAAAATCATGAATTTAACCACTAGTAGAGAATTACCACAATATCACATCATCCAAAAATAAAAAAATTGTCAAAAAAAAAAATGCTTCACCAGTACCAGAAAATACCAGTCCCTAGATTCACTGAACAACCCAGCTCAAAATAACATAAAAACCCAACTTTTGAACAACTAAAGAAAAGCTAAGCTCAAAATTAAGCATAAAAACATGAATTTTGAATAAGAACCCGCATCCACATCATTTACAGGTGTGCACCCAGTACAAACTGTTCAACAATCTTGATCAAAATAAAACAAATGAGCACCCAGTACAAACTATTCAGCAATCTCCATCAGAACAATAGCAAAAAAAACACAAAAATCAAGCCACTTTGGAACAATAAAAAACTGAACAGAGCATCTCAAACTACCAATCAAGCTATAATCACTTCCCAAATCAAACCATTCGAGGCTCAAAGGGAAGAGATAACCAACCTGTGCCCGGCATCCTCTTCGTTCGGGTTCTGAACCCGCGATCGCCCCATCCCCCCAAAACCGAAAAACAAAACCTAACAAGGGGGAAGCATTATTGGAGTGAAACCCTAGATTTCTCCGCGACTGCTCGAACGATGATGCTGTGAACGGTGCTCGGACCGATAATTAGGGTTTCGAAGGGGACGATCGTGGACGGTGGAGGGTTTCAATGGTGGTCCGTTACACTCACTCGCGCGGATGAGTTTTGCGGTTACAATGTTCTCTCGCGCCCTGCCATGGCGAGTTTCGATGAAACGATTGGTTTTTGATTTGTCACGGGTTCTGACCGAGATGGTTAAGTCTTGACCGTTGATTTGGCCGAAACGAGGATATCTGCACCGTTCGATTCGTGGGGTCGATCGAGCTCGAACCTGACGCGACTCGGGATTCGTTTATAATGCAAACTCATCCCCTGATTGCGTTGGTACTCGATGGTTTAAAAAATAAATCTGTATATGTTTTAATTTTTTTAAAATAATAAATTTTATCTAAATATAATTTTATAAAAAATATATATATATCATTACATAACAAATTTAAAAGGTTCTTTTTTAATAAATATAAAAAAATAAATAACAATGTATATGTCTCACTCAAGAAAATATATGAACTGTTTATGGAACAGTCTACGGATTGTATGTGATAACGCTCTATCAATAATGTTATGTATAGTTCCACGTAATAATTTTGTGTACAGTACGCACATGTTTTTATTTTTTCAAAGTATTGAATAATCTCAAATAAGATATGTGTTTTTATAAAAATGTATGTACCATCATAATGTATTGAATGACCCATTCTATTGAAAATATTAAAAAAAATTATTAACAACATTTATACCTCATATAAATCCAAATAAAAAATATAACAAAATGACTACCGAGATATATTTGGACTGTTCATACGAACTGGTGTAACGAGGCTCTTATAAATTATAATATAGTTCCGTATATCTCGGTTAAATTCAAAGACGTGAAGCAGAAATAAATGAATATCATTTTGTAACAAAGATTCGAACATAGAAAAAGGCCATATGAAAAGAAGATGAAAAAAAGATGATTGTTGGGTCTAAAAGAAGAGATGAACGACCACCATTGCTGAATAAGAGAACACAAAACAAATAAAGCCAATATGAAAACAAGGATCAAAGCAGAGACATGTATTGCTATTTGAGGTTTTTCTCACCTTCCGATGGATTCAATTGATTTCAAGAAGAATCCAAATCTTTTTCAAACAACTAAAACAAGATTTCAAGAACAACCCAATTTTTCAAACAACACAAAACCAGAGAGAGAGAGAGAGAGAGATGCCTCTGCGGATGAGTCTGAGAGGAGTCCATGGATCTGCTGCTGCTGCAGTTCTGGTTGACGTCCGTCGCCATTGGCTATATATCGAACAAAAGAAGAGAGAGAGAGAGAGATCAGTTGCGGATTCCGTCTCCCGCTCTCACTTTGGATATTTCGAGGAGACGAAGGAAATGGAGGCGGGAAGGGAGGGTTTTTAAAATATATATATTTGTGATGTGAGGAGGGGTTTCTCTCTCTGGCTTTTCATTTTTTAAAAAATACTAAAAAAACCAACTTTGATACACTATCCTAATAATCACATCAGGTCATCATTGTAAATTTACGTGGGAGAATACATATGACTTCAAATAAAAGATATAAGATTATTTTATGACTAAGTATATCAATTTTTTTAATAATGATACGTACAGTCTTTTTATAACCCACACATGTTTTGAGTAATTTTTAAATATATATATGTGTGTCAATAAAATACATGTGCATACTCATATACATTGAATAAATACATTTATATGACTTTTATGGTGGATTATATACATTGAGATAGTGGAATATATTATGTATTGAATAGTTTTACACTACGTTAATAACGTGATGACTGCGAATGAGATTATAAAAACAAACTTTAGTTTGGGACCAATTTGATGTTCATGCTCCTAATAATATGACGACTGTGAAAGATGTGAAGGATGTATAATGTGTTTGGTGAAAGAGTACAATGCAAGTACTTTCAAATAATTGAATAACCAACCTTCCACTATAAAGTATAAATACCCCTCAATGCATTATTCTGGATTATCCAATTTATTGCATTCAAGTCTCCTTTATAGTAGCATTAAAAGTCTCCTTGATAGTTCATCGCCGCCTGGGGAAGCTTATGTGTTGGCGCAAATGAGGTCCGGTCTATAATTGTTATCAATGGCTAAGGGATAATATCTGTTTAGTTTTGGGTTGGGTGGTGGTTTAACTCTGTTAATCCCCGTTTGGCCTTTAATTTTTCTTTTTCTTTTTTGTCCTTTGGGCTTGTACTCATTTTGTTAATACAAAGAAGTAGCTAGCCTACCATTTTCATTTTAAAAAAAACAAAAAATCTCATTGATAATAACATTCTAAAGTATCAATTATGTTCAATTGTTCGTTTGAGGGAGCACATATCAGAAGGTTTACCGATCTTGTAGTTCATTACTGTAAGAAGTCATTGTTGTATTTTAACATGAGAGACAATCTTCACTTGAGAGGCTGTCAGCAACAATGCAGGATGAATTCGTCTTAAAGACAAAATCTAACTTTAGTCTCGATCGATTTCATCATCCATTACAGTGTCTTCTCAAATCATGTATGTTCTAAATTTGTATACCAAACACCATAAATACTAATATATTTTTGTTTAATAAATAAATTTTAATATTTCTATCTTAAAGTGATAATATCTGAGAGTTAGAAACAAGTTGGATAATCAAATTGTCCGGACTATTGTTAAAACCAAATCTATTCTCAACCTTTGACTAGTTTGGCAATGAGTTAAAATTTTGAACATAAGTTATCATAAATCAATTTCATTCATATTTATATTTATCAACTTTGGGATAAAAAATGGGGATAAATGATATCCCAACCTTTAGGTAGAACATAATATTCTCATTTTCATTTGAAATTTGGGATAACTGTCTGTAGTTTATCACAATTATTTATTATACCAAACGGGGATAAACTATCATCTCACTCACTTATCTTCATAATTACCTCTTATCTCAACATATCCCTTTGCTAAACCAACATTTAATAATTGGGATAAATTGCAGACAATTGTCCTAATTTTAAAATAAAAATGAAATTTTTATGTAGCTTTTACATTTGCAGGAAACTAGTTCTACAATTGTGCAATCAAACAATTTCGCAATCACAACTTCCTGTAAACATATTTAATGCAAATAGTGTTCAAAAATTACGATTAGGGGGAATCAACTTCCTATAGATAGATTTCAGATAAATTGTATCAAAAAATTACGAGTAGGGAGGTAGATTCGTGCATAATCAGTTTTAAACTCAATATTAACATAAATTCAATTTTGAATCCCTCTACCAAACGCTACCAAAGCTTTTTTAACTCCCAAGTCACAGTCCACACAGAAACCCAGAACCGGATAAAGCAGGCGAGGCCGCGCGCGCGCGCGCGCGAGAGAGAGAACCAACAAAAAGCATCTCCTCCGCCATGGCCGTCTCTTCTTCTCTCTCTCCAACTCTCTCTCTACCTCCTTCACCCTTCCAATCCCCATCCAGACCGTCCGTCAGGTTCCCGTCAGTCCAGAGCCTCCGACGCGCCGCGATCGTCGTCTCCGCCTCCTCCGTCGCTCCTCGGCCGCGGTCGGTCGCGGCGTTCATCGCTCCGGAGGCTCTGGAGACGGCTCCGGAAGACCTAGACGGAGGCGGAGACTTGTTCGAGGTCAGTTGTTTTTCTCACATTGCGTTTTGGAAGTGTTTTTTTAAAATTTAATTCTTTGTGTGATTTTGCGGTGCAGGTTGGGACTCCTGGATCTTCACCACTCCCCGTTGATTCTGACTACGATACGGTAACGATTGATTGCTGAGTGACTGTTTCGGTTGATGAAATGTAATTTAGGTTTTTTTAAGGTTTTTCGTTTCTACCAGTGGTTGATTTTTTTATTATTTTTGTTTGTGATTTCTTGCTTGCACTACACGTCTGCTGCATTTTTTTTGGTGTCCTTCGGAGATGATGTGGATGAGTATAATTTTACATGTTAAGGAGGGAAGCTTAGTGTCTTGAGGGGGTGGGGGGGGGGGGGGGGGGGAGTGGCATCATTTGGAGGAAGATAGTCTGTGAAATACGGAGTAGTGTGCAGGGAGGGGTTGGGGAAGGAGAGGTAGAAACCTTTTCTACGTGGATTCTTCTTCATGACCCTGGTGGGGGCACTTTCTTTGTGTGGACTCGCTTTTTTGTATTTTGTTATGTTTTCTATGTTTCCTCTAACCACCACTTTGACATGTCTATTTTGAATCACTTTGGAATGGATATGCCCAAAATTTTGCTAAAAAAAAAGGAAGGAAGCAAGCTAGCTTAGTGAAGTGCACGCATCCATGCTGTGGGATGAAGCAGGGGTAGCTCTATATTAGTTCATTCTTTTTTTAAAACTTGTTGTTGGAGGAGGCTGATTAGACTTTAGAACTTTGTAATATAATCTCATGACCATTTTGGGCAATTGCAGTGTATATGCTATGATACCTTGACATGGGTCGTTTTGAGATTCTGCCAACTGATGGAGCATGCTTTGGTATTTGTATATATGAACTACATTATGGATCTTGATGCTGATAATGAGTACACACTGTTCTGGTCCATAGAAAAGGTTGCTTTTGGTCTACTGGAAGTCTAGAACCATCAACATTTTCTTCTATCTTGGTGGAAGCCATAATTTTTCCCCAGGAATCAAAAAGTAGATAAGGGAGTGCGATAGCTAGACAAATTTGGGAGAATTCTAACCGTGTAAATTCATCAATTAGAATTTGATTCCACAGTATACTGGCCCATTGCCCCATTGCTTGATTATTGTAAGAGACGTATAGCATTGATCTACATAATAATGACATGGACTCGTGTCAATATTGGAATGTCATACCAGCTAACTGATGATGCTTATACATGATGTAATAAGAACATGTCTCTCTTATTCAATGACAAACTTGAACATAGATATGAAGTGTCCCATATGACTCTGGAACTGTGATAGAGAGCCCTTGTTTGATAGGATTTCATACTCCAAATGGGAGGCTTCCTTTTCAGTTGAGTGTTCTCTTCCAAGTAACCAAATAGAACTCTCTTATGCCACATTTCGAGCCTTAAGTCAACAGAATTAGCAGCTTATGATACAAATAACTTTCTCACCTTCTCACCATCCAAGAGTAAACACTGCACAATTCCTTTATTTGTTGCATGACTTTTACTGCAGTTAGTTCTTGGTCGTGGCTACAACAACTCCACTGTTGAGAAAGGGGACTTACAACGTCATCAAGCCTGTATCACATGTCAGAACTCTGATTTGGCACAAGTTCAGTCGTCCCAGAAAGAAGGTTCTTTGGTTTCTAAACAGAGAATTATAATTGAGAATAGATTTGGAGAAAAGCTTGCTAGCATACTATATGAAACTGGTTCAAATAATCTCGTTATCTTGTGCCATGGTTTTCGGTCCTCAAAAGAAAGCAAAACCTTGGTGAACCTTGCTGCTGCTCTGACAAAAGAAGGGATCAGTGTCGTTTGCTTTGATTTTTCTGGAAATAGGGAAAGTGAGGGTTCATTCCAGTATGGTAACTACAGAAAAGAAGTTGACGACTTGCACGCTATCATTAGGTATTATTCTGGGTTGAAAAGTACAATAAGTGCCATTGTTGGTCATAGTAAAGGAGGAAATGTGGTCCTCCTGTATGCTTCAATGTATCATGATATTCATACAGTTGTCAATATCTCAGGCCGTTTTTACCTTCATAGAGGGATTGAAGCCCGATTGGGGGAGGGTTTCTTGGAAAGAATCAGGAACGATAAGTTTATTGATGTGAAAGATAAATCAGGGCAGGTTCAGTATTGCGTGACTGAAGAAAGTCTGATGGACCGCTTAAATACTGACATGCATCAAGCATGTCTTTTAATCAACAAGGACTGCAGGATTTTGACAGTTCATGGATCGGCTGATGAAATTGTACCTGCAGAGGATGCATTGGAGCTTGCCAAGCTCATACCAAACCACAGGCTGAAAATTATAGAAGGAGCTGACCATTTATTTCGGTCCCATCACGTTGCTGGCTTTGACTTTGGTTGATTTTGTCATATCTAATGACACTGGACATTCCACTGCACATGGAGACATCTAAATTCCAATTAAACTATGTGAGAAAACCATACAGCAGATAAATTCTCTTCCTTGATGTTTTGTGATGATTTTGTATTCACACCAGGGATTTGAGCAGACAGTGCTATGAAGATTTTAAAAATATCTCCTTCATTTTATCCCCCGTTTGTAGTTCAAACAACATAGATATCTGCTCAATAGAATTATTTCTGCAACTTAATGTTGATATCATTTTTGTTACCACTTTGTGAATTAATGATTTGTTTTTTTGATGTAATTTTTTTTTCCTTTTTCAAAATTGGAATGCAACCAATTCAACCTGGTTAACCCCAATCAAATCATATATGATTGACGACAAAGTTAAAGTTGCAGTAGTTGGTAGTCACAGTATGGGAAAAGGTGTTGTACAATTGAGTGGTGTCAATGTAAAGTTCTTTCTCAACAAATGGAGTATATATTAGTGACTTAGCGGCATATATTTGCTTAGTTTCATCAACAATCATGATGAGTGGCGATGTGTCTCCTTGAAAGTAAATTTTCTTGATGTGGCAGATATACTTCAGTAATGACTTGTTTAATTTGCTTCCACTCACTTCAAGTTTCACCAAATGTTGGATCATGGGTGGATGTCCTTAAAGATCCGTGCATTTATGGTTTTTGCATACTATATGTCATTCACAGGAAGGCATTGAGAAGTTTACATTTCAGAATGTCTTTATTTTCCATTGTTTGATGAGGATGTCTTACATGTCAAATTCTGATGAATCTTCTGATCCCCGTTTTTGAAATCATAGGATGGTTGGGATGGTTGTCCCCAATCTAGATTGTGAATAGCTAGAGTCAAGCTGAGATTTTGATGACATTGCCTATCGGAATTTCTTATTGACATATGCTTTATTTTAGTTTCTGGTTGTATCAGTGAGATTCTTTTTTCCTCCTGTACTTGAGTGTTCTCTGGATGCTTTAGACAATACCATTCACTTCTGTAACAAATCGTGGCAGTACCATGCCCCATTTTGGTTACCGAATTAATTAATTCATCGCTGATGAGCAAGCACATCCAAGTGAAATCAGGAAGAAAAAAAAAGAATTTTTTCATTGAATAGAACTTAGCATTGTCGTTAGATTAGTGTCATCATGTCATTAAATATTTCATTATGTAAGGTGGTGACATTCCTATCTTCCAATAATTGTGCCATCTATGTGTTCTTTTATTGCCCACTTTTGCAAACCCAAGATAATTGTAGGGCTTCCTTGTTTGTTCTAATCATTTACTTGGATGCATAATACCAAACCTTTAATTTCATGCGCAACACTCTATTCCTTGAGGATCTGTTATATTGAATACCATCGAATATCTAAAAATTTCATTTTCCTTTGTCAGATGGCCTTGAAACAGAAAATCAGGATTAAGCTGAGGTCCTACTGAGTTCCACTAATCAAGGACTCATGCAAGCAGATAATGGACGCAGCACGCACAAGCAATGCCAAGACCATGGGCCCTGTGCCCCTGCCCACCAGGAAGCGGATCTATTGCGTGCTCAAATCCCCTCACGTTCACAAGGACGCGCGGTTCCACTTTGAGATCTGGACACACCAACGTCTCATTGATATAATGAACCCAACCTCACAGACCATAGATTCGTTGATGCAGCTCGACCTTCCCGCAGGTGTTGATGTCGACATCAAGCTTTGATATTTTTGGACATGGAAGCTGTTTGGGTATGTAATATGTTCTTCGTGCAAGGAAGGATTAGCTTATAGTTTTTTTTTTTTTTTTTTTTGCATATTTAGTTCGGATGTGAGAAATAAAACCTTTTCATTTATTAAGTAGCGTCTAGTCTAATTTATAATCATTTCAAAATGTTTTGTACTATCTGTGTCATTTCATGCAGGTTAAACATGTCTGCCTAAGCATGTTTATGAATCCTGTCATTAAATGATCCAGGTATGAGCTCTGACCAAGTTAGAGTTTTTCTTTTTACGGAGAGCATCAGAGGATTGTCTGCTTCTGTTGTTTTCTATATATTGTACAAGCACATTGATCCGTTATTTTTTGGGTAATGATGAGGAAAATTTGCAATCAGACCTCATGTGTTAGTATCGAAAATCTACAGACTTGGCAGATTAATTAAACACAAAGATGAGAACCCATTCTCTCTGTCTGTTGTTTTTATTAACATTGTCTTTGACCCATATTGAGTTCTGGATTGATAACAGACTCCTTTCTAGGCTTATTGGGATGTGATTATATGGTGATAAATATATGTTCAAATGTGTATTATGTGATTAAAAGTAGATGAAATATTGAAGGGATGTCTGTCATTGTAAATTTGTAATGATCCGAAGTAGTAAAATAGGATTTTTTGCATATATACCCCTGTTAGAATCCATTTTTGTGGAATTATCCCTTTTGCATTCCCCATTGCAAAAATACTCGCACTGCATCCAGAAATTATGCATCCGTGCCCCTCCATCAATCGCTGTAAGCGACACAGAGTAAATCATGGTTACATTGTTAACTTGATCAACAAAGATTACTTTTTTACCCCTACAACAACCCTATCAGATTACACCAAATCCCTAAAACACCCTCTCATGCAAACCCTAACCCTAAAATACAAAAAAACAAAAATTAAACCCTAAATCCTCTCCCTATTTCCATGGCAAACAATTTTTTTTTTGTTTGATATCCACATTTTACATGGCAAATTACATTAATACTTTGGGACATTTATACTTTGGGTTTGGGTTAGAATAACTCATTTAACTACTCATTTCCATTCGATTTGGGAAAGAACAAACAAGTGAATGAATGAAATCAGAGGGTTTAGCCGATTTCTATAATAAAAAAAAGAGAAAAAAAGGAAACAAAAATGGGGACTTAAAGGGAAAGAGAAGGAGCTATGAAAGAATGGAGAAGATACTCAAAATCGAGGAAAAAGGAAGAAATGAAACCATAAAAAAATGATCTGGGGGTATTTTGCCATTTCCTAACAATTAACAGCGACTAACGGAGAAACTTTAACCAGACCTCACGGTCATTAACCACAGGGGCACAAATGCACTATTTCTGGATGCAGTAGGAGTATTTTTACAATCGAGAATGTAGAAGGGGTAATTTTATAAAAATAGATTCCAACAGGTGTATACATGCAAAAAAAACCTTAAATTATATAATAGACTATCACAGGGGTTGGCCACATGAACTTTAATCAGGGAAGTCCTTTTTTGTTCCTCTCTGTTAATCTAATATTTCAATAGCAAATCAGATTAAACAAGAATCAGTCATGAAAGAATGTATGACACGTGCTTTATTTTTCCTTACAAGTGTATTAGTGTATACTTTATGTAATAAATTGAATAGCTTAATAACAAAAATAAAATATGCACTTCAATAAATTGTATATATCTCTTTGAAAAATCACATGTTTCATTCTATGAGCCAATTTGGAAGATGTTTGATTTTTTTTTCAAGTGCTTGTACAAAAAATCCTGTTTGGTCAACTAAATGTGTTCTAATTTTGAAATAGTTGAATTAATTACAGAAATTCAAAAATATGTTGGGACTGATGTGTCTGCGTTTAGTTGAATGATTGCAAAACTGAGTTTAAAATTGATTTTGCTAAGAAATTGCATTTCTATAGATTCTAAAAAACTCAGGTTTTGAGTATTTTTTCATATAAATATGTCTGCAGCTTTTAACTCATGTTTTTGCTATTTAAAAACGGGTCTAGAAAAAATATGGCAAACTCAAAAGCTGCCTAAACCAAATTTCAAACAGACTAAGGGTGCATTTAGTTGAGCGATTGTGCAACGATTGCGATTGCAGGAAGCTGCGTTTGCAATCGTGCAATCAAAAAGTTTTGTAATAGCAGTTTTAAACACAGCGATTGCAGGTAAATAGTGCCCAAAAGCTGCGATTTTAAAAAGCTGAGAAAGTGAGCTTCCTGCAGAATCAGTTTTGCAATCGCAATGAATTTTGCAATCGCGCAACCAAACGCACCCTAAGAAAACATTCATCTACCATCATGATGTGACGTGTCATGTCCACTTATGATTTGGCTAGGGGTGGAATTCCATTGATGTAGGATGCCCTACCAAGTTGTCTGCGGATCCTTTTACTTCTTCCACAGTTGCATATGATTTGATTGATTGATTTATTTTTAAATATTGATTATTAATGAAATATATTTTCTTAAATAAAATCTAAAGCAAATAGTTTTTAAATTGAATACATAAATTTTTACATTTTTCATAATATAATATATATTAATAAAGTGAAACATCTATATTTATTCTTTAATCTATCATACAATAGCTTATGTTGTTACTCAAACAAGGATTATATATATCTTGATTGCTTTCCTTGTTTCTTGTAATTTAGACATAAATCTTCTAATACAATGGTGCATAACTATTGTTTATCTAAAAATAACATGACAATTTGCATAAATAGCACTATTGAAATAAATGTGTAAAACTAGCACCCTTGTGTGAATATTAACAAAAAGTAACACTGAACCGATCAACAATGTTTTTTTTTAACACTGAAAACACCCTTTTTTTTTAAGACGCACCATGTATATACAACACCTCTATTTTAAGTGGTGATCACTTCTCTTATTTGATTAAATATTAATGATTGAAATTTTTTTTATCTACTTGTTTAATTAAATTTCAATTGATTAAAGTTTTTAATTAAATTTTAATTGATTAAATTTTTTAATTAATGACCCGTTTGGATAGCAAAATAAACGAGTATAAGGGTAGTATAAAGGTGGTATAAAAATAGATAGGGAAAATAGTTGTTTGTTTGCAGGATATAACTTGGTATTACTAAACCAGTTTAAACAAGTATAAAATAGTATAACAATTCTAAGTAACCCCTAGGATAAGCTATATTTATTTTATTTATTCCCATGAGCATACATGTCAAATCAATTTTTTACACCTTATCACATCAAATCACATATCAACACCTCTTATACATCAAAGAGCTCACATGTCAAATGAACTTTTTTATACTTTATTTATATTTTATTATTTATCAACGAAACAACTCAACCTTTATTTTTACATTTCCCAATGAGAATTAAAAAAACACAATCAAACATAAAATCTCTTATTCTTGTAGATTTATTATCTATACTGACATAGTTATCAATCTAGAGTAACTCAATTCCGCTATCCAACAGGGACTAAATTTTTAAAAAACTCCATTCTTAAAAATCTTTCATAATTTTCTCTCTCAACGAGATATATTTTAAACAAAAAAAACTCAGTCCATGATTTTCTCGACAATCAGAAACAAATCACCTATGATTTTCTTTTTTGTCAATTAAAAAAAGCCATTAAAACTTAATATAAAAAAATTTCAATCATTAATATTTAATCGAAGAAACAGAAAATCTTTATAAAAAAAAAACAAAGGAGTCATATATATATATATATATAACGCCTCCTGCATTAAAAAAAAAGTCAACACTGACTTTGTAAATATTCAATCTTCGATACCATTTTTGCTAATAATCAATTTCGGGATGCTATTTTTGCTCATTACCCAAAATAATATGGGTGTGTATACATTCATTATTCATACAATTTCATATAAATGTATATATCCTGAAAGCTTGGAACTAAATATGAGACTAAATGTATCTTTATTCAATGAAAAGCACAATTTTTCTAATCTTTGAGTCTGTCTAATTGACTCTCACATCACATATGGTATGTGCAAAAAGCAATACATTACATGTATAGAGGTGATATTGTATATGATATAGATGACACACCAATACAACACTCGATAGAAGCTTTATAACACTTGATTCTGATACATGAGAACATGAAAGAAAACATAGTTTTTTTTCTTTCAAGTAAACCATCTATTTTAACAGATGTTCAATATATTCTTTTTTGGTTGATCTTACCTGTGAAAAACTTGTCGTCATCGGATTTGCTGGCTTTCTGTGCACTACTCACATAATTCTGCCGATAGCGATATTCTGAACTCTTTGAAAAGTTGTGCCCACTGAAACCTTCATACATCTCAGATTCTGAAGATAGTGTTGTCTTGTTTCCAGATGATCTATACTCGGGTGAATAGTCGAAGTTCGTCATTTCCTCGTATTCCTAGTAGTTTGAATTTTCAATAATCAGAATATGTAATGTTTCAATCAAATGGGGAAAAAGAGCTATAAACAATTCTCGATCAGCGATGAGAGAAGGACATTTTGAACGAACAGTAGAGCACATTTTTTTAAATGTCTTACCATGGACTTTGTCTTCACAGAATATGGGGTTAAACATGGATTAAGATCTTTGAGGAACATGTCATCAGGGCTACCAATCGTTTCAGTAACCATAGACACAAACTCCTGTTCAATTAATTTCCAATAAGAAATCAGGAAAAGAAACGCAGAAACTCATCATAATTCATAATTAGAAGCAGACTCAAGACTCAATGGAATATGAATAAGGAATTGCATTTCATAAGTAGTTGGTTGTCTTCAAATTCAGATATTTACAGATGTTAGTGGAGCTGGAGATATTTGATGAGATCCATACATACCGAACAATTAGCAAGCATTCCATCATGGGATGGTGTACTTAGGGAGCTAAAGGATCTGTTTGAACATGTCATTACAGGATCTTGATCAACCTTTACCTGCACATCAAACCCAATTTTAGAAATTACCCTTCTAGTGTCGCGTAATATAAAATCGCTCACTGGAAACAAAAACTAAAAACAAAATGGACCACACGATCAGTTTTGCAATCATCATAATTGCAAGTGAAGTAAATCTCCAACTAAGCATGAGTTTCAGCTAAAATAGTTCATGGACAATGTGGTACAGGCAACAAATAATCACAGTGACAAACCAGCTTATATTCTTTGGCATGTGCTATCATATAGAAGTAAAGTTTTATCTATTAATATCAATGTTTAGATTGACCAAATAATACAGATCACCCAGGTAAGGAGATACAAATTAGCACCAGGTTGTCATACATGGGGGTGGATTATTGCTAACGAAGCCTAATTACACCAATGAATCAACACCAGTTAGTATCTGCTATAATAAATACAAGATCAAACAAAAACACAAATCACAAGAGAAGAAAAATTTATGTGGTACACATTAAGATTTACAAACCTCCCATACAGTTTCTCCCTCTTAATTATCCCACTCAACCTCCCTTTGGATCTCTAGTAAATACAAATACAAAAACAAAAACCAAGCCAATTTACACAGTCTCTCTGCATCTATATTTACAGAGATAACTCTCGACAAACACATCCCAGTAATCTCTCAATTGATTATATAAGGTCAAATATTAACTAGTCCAATCAACTAGATGCCCACGCTAAATGACTTCATGTACAATGCATTTCAATAAGCGCAGCTAACCAATAAAATCAACAAAAAAAAAAACTTCGATCAGTTTGGTAACTTTGGCCCAGAAGAAAGATTCTTCATCCCCAAGAATCCATCCAGTTCTGATAGATTCTGTGAAAGAAAAAATTTGATCTAAAATGTCCATGAATGAACAAATGAACCAAAGATTCCAAACACAATTTTCCTAGGTGCTGCAGCATAATAAGAATGAGAATCAACATCAATTGGCCCTTTAATTCAAAATTTTACCTGAGAAAGGTTGTCTGCGAGGCATTGGAGCTGCCCTGTGAGAGACGAGACCTGTTTCTGAATGCTCGGAATCACCCGATTCAGATCCGAACCACCACCGCCTAAAATCTCCCGTAAATGCGAACTCATAGAATCCGGGAACAAAATCACATTCTTCAATGCCCCAATCTCCTCCCTCTGCCTCAAACAGAGGTCCTTCAACTTATCCACCTATCAAAAGATCACATTTTTTTAGAACTTCATAAACCCCCCAAAAGACGAGAATTGAATTGAATTACCTCTCTGTCCTTCTCTTCCAATTTCAATCGAAGCTCTGCGACCTCCGATTCAAACTCCTTGTTCTGGCTCAACAGCTCCCTCTCACTCCGGAGGACCATCGCGAGCGTCCTCGTGTTGCTCTTCACCTCCGTCAAGGCCCTCACATCCGTCCGATCGGCGGACTCCATCGCCTTCTTCTGGAACAACTTCCGATGCAGGGCCGTGAAGTTCGACCCCTTCGCGGTCTTCTTCATGTCTTCCGCGATGAAGTCCACCGGGATGGCGAGGACCGGCCGATCAGCGGCGGCTTTCGGCTTCTTCTCCATGAGCTTCCGCACCATGGACCCGAGATCGTGATCGTTGCTCTTCGATCTCGTCCTGGTGAGGGCCGTCGTCGGCGGCGGAGGCGGAGGCGACTGGCGGGGGACGGTGGGGGCGCTGACGAGGCGGCGGAGGGAGGGGAGGTGGGTTTTCTTGGGGTTCTTGAGGTCGGGCGGCGGCGGGGGAGGGTCGGAGAGGCGGGACGAGCGGGAGTCGATTGAAGGGTACCGAGAGGGAGGTCTGGACGAGGCCATGATGGATCTGGTGGAGATCGAGAGAGAGAGAGATTTAGATTGAGTGGGTTTTTAGGGTTAGGGTTTCGAGGATTGCTTATTTGGGCGGCATTTGGAGGTTCAAATTTTTTTTTTTTTGGAGCCGTAGAGGTTTGAATTTATTTCGGTTTTTTGTTCTTATGTTTTTTTTTAGTCTGTTTTGAGGAGGAAAAGATATCGAGGGGATCCGCTTGAGAAAATGTGGACCGTCTGATGAGATTTTAGGTACATCCAAGTGGGGGGACTGCACGTGAATGTAATAAATTGAGGAGGGTTGATTTGCAAGTTTGGAAAGTTTGTCAGTTTTTGATAAAAATATAAATAATAGCTGGCGCTGTTAAAGCATCTTTGACATTCTACTTTTTCTAACTTTTTATTTGGTTGATAATAACTTGTGAGATGTGATGCACAAGTGGATCTGTTTGTGAAGATCTGACCCAGTCTAGTAGACAATGCATAGGAGGCCCATGGGATTTGGGGGCACTGCTCTGACTCGAATGTTTTTGAAGGGTAATTGGATAAAAAAAAAGTTTTTTTTTTTAAAAAAATGATGGTGCTTAGGAGTGCAACTTTGATCGGTTTAATCGAATCTAAACTGATTTTTTTTTTGTTTAGATCAATAGATTTTTTGTTTAGTTTGAGTGTGGATTGAAAAATTAATAAAATGAAATATAAATTTATAGCATCAATTCTAGCCCCCGTTTGTTTTGGATATAAGGCCCTAGATAACCCCAGATAAGAATTTTGGTGTATTTGTTTGTCCTGGATAACCTAATAAAGTATGCTAGAATAAACTGGTATAAAATGATATATGAATTTTAATCAACCATTTGAATTAAAATTATCCTAGGTTATTTCATCCAAAGAATATGTGGGTTCACTATCAAACCAACTATCATTATTTTTTTACCTTTTTAAATCTTTATCTATACTTTATTCACATTTTATTCAAACAACAAAACATTTATTATTACATTTACCAACGAGAATAATTCAAAATACAACCAAGCACAAAATCACTTTATCCTTATTTATACTCACTTATGCTTGGATAAATATATACCATATCATAAATCATATCCCCGTTCTAAATGGGGGCTAGTGTTTTGATATTTTTTTAAAGTTGTACTTCACCCTTTAAAAAACTCTAACCAAGTCAAATTGGTAGAAGAAAAAATGTGTATATATATGTTTATCTTTAATAGTTTGGTTCGGTTCAATTTAGTTATGGTTAACCAAACAAAATTCAGTTCGATTCGGTTTATTCGATTTTGGGTTTTCGATTCGGTTTTCGGTTTATAGTGATTATAGTTTAGATCAATATGGGTTTGTAAAAACCGAACCAAGCCGATTGAATTGTACCCTAAGTCCTAACAGTGCTAAGAGCATCTCAAATCTTGTATTTATATGTACACCCAAATTTAAATCCGAGTAAAAATCACCTAAAAATCTTTTTAAACATTTATCAAAATCATATTAAATCAAATTTTTACTTAAATTTTTATTCGAATCAAATGAGACTCAAACATTTATTCAAATTTTTAATGTTTTTTATTTTTTAAACTTCATATTTTTAAAAAAGACCTGAATAAAATATAAAATAATGATGGGAGACTATATCAAATAAACTCAAATTTTTTGGGTATAAATTTGAGTAAGACTGATATTGCTAGACAATATTTGTTTCCATTAGACAACTTTTTGTATTTGTTTGCAGTAAGTCGTCTTCTCTTTCCCTCGCGCAAGCGTACGCAAACCCAAGAAAAACCAGTTCAAATATGAACCGTTCGATCAAACAAACCATCCTCGGCCACCCCCCACCCCTCCCCATCCCCCACCGTTCGATCCCCCAACCCACCGGACCCGACCTCGACCTCATCTCCGTCGCCCACAGCCACCTCATCCACGGCGAATGGCCCGAACTCTCCGCCGTCCTGGCCCGCTTTCACCTCACCCCCTTCCGCACCAACCATATCCTCCTCAAAACCCGGCCCGACCCCGTCCTCTCCCTCGAATTCTTCAACTTCGCCGACAAACACTTCCCCGACTCCATCACGCACGACACCCGTTCGATCATTCTCCACATCCAGACCAAATCCGCCCGATTCGCCGTCGCCGATTCCCTCCTCCGAAGAAACCCAATCTTCGATTCCCCCCAATCCTCTCCCGCCCTCTTCGAATCCCTCCTCCGCACCTACCGCGCCTGCGATTCGTCGCACCGCGCGTTCGACGCCCTCTTCAGAGCCTACGCGCGCGCGCGGAGGTTCCACTGCGCGACCGACGTGTTCCGCCGCATGAAGGACTACGGGTTTCTCCCCTGCGTGTCGTCGTGCAACGCGTACCTGAACGCGCTGAACGCGAAGTCCCGCGCGCGCGTCGCCCTCGCGTTCTATCGGGAGATGGGTCGGTGTCGGATCGCGCCGAACGTGTACACCTTGAACGCGGTCATGCACGCGCATTGCGTCTTGGGGAGGCTTGAATCGGCGGTGGACGTGTTTCGGGGGATGGAGAGGGCGGGGTGTCGGCCCGATAGGGTGTCGTTCGGGACGCTCATCGCCGCGCATTGCAAGAATGGGCTTTTGGGGGAGGCGGTGAGGCTTAAGACCGCGATGAGCGCAAGCGGGGTCGACCCGGGTGTTGTTACCTATAATGCGCTGATTCACGGATTCTGCAAGGAAGGGAAGGTGCGCGAGGCGAACAGGTTGTTCCGCGAAATGAAGGCGCGCGGTGTCGCTCCGAATGTGATCACTTACAACATATTGATCAATGCGTATGGGATGATGAACAATAGCGAGTTGGGGGGGCGGGTTTTCGAGGAGATGTTGAAAGAGGGGGTAAAACCTGATATACTCACATACAATGCTTTGATACTTGGTTTTTGCAATGAAGGGAAGACGAAAAAGGCGTCGCATTTGGTGCGGGAGCTTGATCGGAGGGGCTTGGCCCCGAATTCGTCGACGTTTTATGCGCTCATTAAAGGGGAATGTAAGAGAAGGAATGCGGATCGAGCATTGCGGTTTTATAAGGCAATGATCGGATGTGGGTGCCATCCGAATTCGGACATTTTCGGGATGTTGATCTCGGCGTTTTGTAGGAACGAGGACTTTGAAGGGGCGGTGCCGATATTGAAGGAAATGTTGGGGAGATCAATGGCTGTAGAGGAGGGTGTTGTGGTTGAGCTTTTTGAGGGGCTTTACAGGTCTGGGAAGTCTGAGTTGGCTGATGAGCTTCAGATGGAGGTGAAAAGGAGACAATCTGCAAAGGCAGGTCTAATTGGGGGGGGGGGGGGGGGGGGGGGGGGGTGGTGTTAAATGGGATTGTGGGGCGACTCAATGTGCATGATATAGGAATCAATGATTATGAAGTTTGTGGAGATACTTTGTTGAACATTTATGCAAGCATATCAGTCTGCTTAGAAGTACATGTATTTTTGTTTTTCACTCCTTCAACAGAGATTTCATTCTTGAAAGAGAAAAATAAAGGAGAGGAGGTGAGCAGCAGTCTATCAAAGGAAGGTGAGCAGCAGTCTATCAAAGGAAGGTGAGCAGCAGTCTATCAAAGGAATGCAGAATGTCTCTGATCTTCAGCATGAACAAAACCAGTTTCTTTTCTTGTGCTGATCCAATATATTACAAGTGGCAGCTTGGCAAAAAATCAGTTTGGGCGAACAAAACCAGTTTCTTTTCTTGTGAAATGGCAGCTTGGCGATGGTGAGGCATCAGATTTTGGGAAGACCGATGATGTGCGGAGCGCGCACTCGGAGACTTATTCCAGAGGCTACGAGGCAAAGCAATGCGCAGGGAGGGAACGGTGATACAATTTTGGCGCGCTGTTGTTTCCGGAGGCGAATGGGATACTTCGACGCGCCGTGGCTTACGCGAAGGGGAGATTGATCAGTATTCTCGACTCCTCAGGCTATTAGAAAACCTTCGGCCGCAGAGGGGGATGCGGGTTTCTGTTTCTTGGGCGGTTCAGCCAATCGGGATCTTCTCAGTTAAAAATTGCTATGATTGGTGGGATCGAAATCGAGTGGTAGACCTCCCACTGACGAGTCGCGTGTGCATATTTTGGAAGGCGAAAGTTCCTCTCAAAGTGAAGTGTTTCTTATGGCCCGTGTTACATGAGAGAATCGTCACTAAAGTTTATCAGGCGAGATGGAGACCCTCCAAACCGACGGAGTGCGTCCTTTGCCAGAGCGAAGAAGAGTCCATCTTCCATCTGTTTTGTGATTGCCTGGCGACGTCTCGCATTTGGCACTTGGTGGGACTCATCTCAAACAAGAGCCTCACGTTTCGCTCACTCCAGGACCTTTGGGAGGCGGCGGCACGCATGAAATCGAGAGGTGATGAAAGCAAAGTAGATAAGGTTCTCCTTTCTATCGTACCGGCTTGTTTATGGGCTATTTGGTGCGAGAGAAATTCAGTGGTGTTCAAAGGATCAACATTTTATTTTTATAACCTATGAAACTCCATCAAGAGAGCAATATGGGAATGGGGGATGGGGATAACAGAAGTCACTTGCATCCATGTGAGTGAGAATGCTATGCATATCATGGAATATGGGCTGATTTTGTTGTTGTTCGGGTTGGCTTCTTACCAACCCGAATCCTTATTTTTCCTTGTTTTTTATCTCTCTCTCTCTCCCCTACCATTGTAATCGTATCCGGACATCATCTATTTTGATTTATAATTATAATAGATATATTCAAAAGTTCTTTTTAAAAAAAATATATTACCAAGTGAATAGTGGTAGAGATAGTCTCGTGTAGCAAACATTATTTAATATATGATGTTATGCAAAAAGATATATACTTACATGGTGTATTGAATGGATCAATTGGATTGTAATCATGAAATTTTTTTAAGGAGGTATATACATCTTCTAAAGAGATGGTATATCCGCATTTTGCGTGTAATAGCATATAATTTTTCTTTGAAAAATGATTTTTTTAAAAAACTTTGTACCTTGCAATAGTTGCACGTTGTATATTACATTATCATAATGTATAGGAGGTTAGGGGTTTGAAAAAAATATAATGTGTAACAACGCAAAAAAAAAAGAAGAGAAATAACACTCATACACCTAGTCCATTTTGCAGCATCATTTGAATTCTATAATAGTTTATGGAGTAAAATTTGTTTTTTTTTTCAAAAGAAAATATATTATTTTATCTCAAGTATATATATCATTTCATATAACAATATATATTTAAGAGAAGGGATATGATTTTCAAAAAAAATATGATGTGGATTGCGAACGAGGATGCACTAGAGGTTGAACATATCATTTTCCATCGAAGGAAACAATAATACACTATTCAATATCAGTATATATTTAATTTTATAAAGTACAATAATTCAGAAAGTGTATAATGAGAAAGAACGCTCATACACCTAGCCCATTTTGTAGCATCATTTGAATTCTATAATGGGTGCGTCTATCCCCACTAAGCCTTTCACCTAACCCACCATAATAATAATAATAATAAATGGTGTTTTGCTATTTCCACCGATTCAGGTCGACCAAACTTGGTCACCATTTTAGATTTTTGACGACCGGATTTGGTCGCCATTGCAGATTTTGGACGACCAAAATTGGTCGAACATGGTCCATAACTATATTTACCTATTCTTTATAAACAAATAAATTTTTGGATTTATCTATAATATTCTACATTTATTTTTTTATCCAAACAACAGTTAAGGGACTGAAAAAATGTAAGTAGGTATACTTTCAATTAATTCAAATTTTTATAGAAAAATATTTTATTAGACAAATATATATAATTTTTAAGCTTCATTTGAATTCGTAGTTAAGCGGATTCTTTGTTTGAAAAAAAAAAAATACCAGTTGATCCAAACACTATTTGGTTTTTGAAAATTTGTCTGTCACTTATGAAAAAAAATTGTTCTTATATTCTACATTTAAGAATAATGATTTATTCTCTCTACATTACAACTCAGACTTGGAGTGACATGAATGATCCAATGAGGATACACGTCATGAGATTATGTTTCTAAGAAAAAAATTATAAACTTTATTACAAATTCTGTTCGATCAAGTTCGGTCGCCCAAAACCTGAAATGACGATCAAATTAGGTTGTCCAAAATATGAAATGACGACCAAGTTCGGTCGCCGAAAACTTAAAGTGACAATCAAATTTGGTCGACTTGGTTGGATCGGTGGGAATAAAAAAAAACACCTTTTTTTTCGATTGGTGGGGTAAGAAAAAGTGTTGGTGGGACTAGCCGTGCCCGTCTATAATAGTTTTTGAGTAAAAAAATTTTTTTTCAAAAGAAAGTATATTATTCTATCTCAAAGATATACATCATTTCTTATAACAATATGTCATTCCAAAATCAGCCCAGCCCAAGTGTGAGCTCGAGGCAACCCGGCCCAAATGTGAACTTGGCAACCTATGCAGTCCCCATTCGAAGCATCTTAAAATACTCCGCGCGTCACTATAACTGGTTTACGACTTCGTCTTATGTAGTGCTCTCTCTTTCGGCTCTCAATCTCTCCGATTCCTCCCAGACAGAAAACAATGGATCCCAGGCTGTGGCACAAAGTGGCTGCCATTTCTGGTTCTCTCTCTCAAGCTTATTTTTAATTTATGTGAATTATATATTTGAATATCTGATTTTGGGTTTGTTTTGTTATGACACACAGACAGTGATTTGATGAATATTTGATTGAATATAAATATGGATGCATAAACAGGGGTTGCAGCTCTTGGACTTGGAACGTATGGAGCCCACATGTTCAAACCCGAAAACCCAGCTTACAAAGATGTAATTCTATGAACCCATTCATTATTTTTTTGATTTAGTTGCAAAAATATGATTTTTAGTGTATTTTTTTTTTAAAAAAATTCTGTTTGGAAGGTATGGCAGACAGCATCACTATACCATTTGGTTCACACAGCAGCCTTGATGGCAGCTCCCATCACCAAGCACCCAAATGTTGTGAGTGAATTCACTACCTCCCTTTTGTATGTCTTGTTATGTTTAGTTTGTTGTTTTTTAAATTTTTTTTTTTTTTTTTTGGTGGGTTGGGTCCATTTATAGGTTAGGAAGGTAAAATAAAGAGTTAATTGTTTTTTTTTTTAAATTCTTTTTGTGCAGTTTGGTGGTTTCTTGACTACTGGGATTTTGGCATTCTCCGGGACGTAAGTCTCGCTTCTTCATGATTTATGTATTGTTTGATGATTATTTTGAAATTGATTGCATTGACACTATCTATCAGAAGAGAAAGAAAATGAGAAGAAGCATTTTTTTTTCATGATGGTTGTTCTGTTAACTTTAGTTTGGATGATTTTCTAGTTGGAGAATGGTCATTGTGTTAAATTTATGTCATATATATTTTGTCTCTCTTTTATTTTGAGATGACAATATGTTATTCTTACCTAGATTGACACTGCTTCTGTACAAAACATCATGGAAATCAACTTTGGAATTGATAGTGTCATTGGTCTATCGAATCCCTTTATTTTCTTGAGATTCTTTCGTTGCATAGATCCCTCTATTCTGGATTCCATATCTGTAAATGGAGAATTCTTGTTCTGTTGGGGATTCCAGATAGTATCTCAATTCATCAAATCAGAACTTTTGATTTTGTTACTAGAGGCGGTTTGAGTTTTATTTTTGACACCTTGTGGAAGAGATTGTAGCCTTTTTTGGGAAATAAAAAAATTGGCTTCTTGAACAGTTTTAATGCATGGAGACAAAAAGGCTTCTCGAACAGTTCTAATGTATGGAGAGAAGATTGATGTTCATGGCAAGAATGTTAATTGATTGGTCTCTATGGATTTCACCCGGATAGCTTCATTCTATAGTCGAATTCAAGAAGATCAATTTAATTACTACAGTTTCCTATGGAGCATGAATCCCAGATATGATCCTTCCCATACATTATGAATCTGTTTGCACTAGTTTGATTTGGATATTGGACGAGGAAGCTGAAATATTCCGTGTAGAAAGTAAATGAGCTTCTTGATATTTTTTCTGCAAAGTTTTGAGAATTACTTGATATGAAGAAAGAGTAACAATTTCAGAATTTCTTTTCACCATTTGTGACTAGTGAAGTTGATGAGAAGATTTCCTCATCTGCCAAGTGTGACTGAAATAATATGTGATATTGACTTGTGATATGTTGGTGCTACACGTCATTCGTGTCACTGGTTTAATCTAGCAGCAACCTAATTTGAAATTGAACTAGACCAATTCATCTTAATTGTGGTGAGATCAATTCCATCTGTCAGGAGAGGTAGATGATAAAATTTACCTTGGATAAGTATATAAAAAAGAAGAAGAAGCAGGATTGCTAATGCAGGTCTAGAAACAAATTTAAAGTGAAGAGCTCATGTTTCTCAAAATGAGATATCTCTATTTACCCCCACCAGTGCATTGAGCACGGTATGAACACGGCATAGACCCATGACATTTATGTGAGACAACATTGTAATTTTTTTTAATAATTATTATAAGGTTTATGCTCACGTGAAGCCAAATGATGTAAAAAACCTATTGTTTTAATGTTTGACGCACCATTATAGTTGTATCAATTTTTTAACAGTTATATGAACATGTTCTTGATTTTTTAGTATCATAATATAACATTTATTTATTTATTTAGTTATTCATTAACATGTATTTGTCAATCGCCTAGTTTTTTCAAGATTTTCTGTCACCATGTCCGTATCATGTTGTATTCATGTCCATGCCTTATTGGAAACACATGGTTCTCAAATCCCAAATGATTCATTAGCTCTTGTAATACAAACTCGTGCACAGTCAAGTGTATCCTTTCTGTGGGAGGAGATATTTCTCATTTGAGATATCTGTTCAGACAAAAGTTCTTAGACCAACAGCATTAGAAACCAGTCTTATGATTTATTTTCTAAACTGCATTGTGTTTTGTTGCATCTTACAGGTGTTACACTGTGGCATATCTTGAAGATAGAAAATATTCTTCTCCAGCACCCTTCGGTGGTTTTGCATTTATCGCTGCATGGGCCAGCCTACTTTTCTGATCAGTGATATCTCATTTGAAACATGGAACACCATGAACATAAATGTCTTTCATAACTGGATGTTCTTATTATCCTTTGTGTTCTGTTTTGTCATAATGTTGGGTTCTTTGAGATGATATTTCACCTTATATGTTTGTTCATAACATCATATATTAATACCATGAACTTGGTTTATATCCAAAAGATTCATTTATTAGTTTAATATCTAGTTCAACAGCAACACTGCTCCTTTTATAGACTTCTTAGCGCGCTATGAACATATGGAGGAGACCAGAGCCCACCAGGGAAGAAGTTTTTGATGAATATATATCCTCAGGTATGTTTTATTTTGTTTCTGATCTTATTATACTTATGATGTTTCTTACTCGTCAATACAATGCTTATTAACATTTTTTTTTTTTTGGAAAATTGATTCAATTATCAGAACAAGAATAAAAAAGTAGTAACTGCTCTTTCAGTCATTTGTACCATATTTGATGATCTATGGTAAAATAAAATAGTCCACATGGTTAACACAAATCCTTTTATGGGGAAATAATTTTATTGATCCTATGTGTTGAGACTCTGCTCAATCTGACCAGGGAAGACACTCAAAGATGCAGGAGTCATGACCTGGAAGAAAAGAAAAAATAAATGAGAAATAACTCATAAGATATAAACATGTAGCACCATAACATTCTCATTGATAAACAGGTTGATCACAGAAGCATAGTGCATGAGATTTTCTTTCTATATAGATTTTGAGAGAAATTATGCTCTCCCATAGCCTATGGAGCATGGAACTGAACACCATACAATACTGACAGTCACACGGTTACATGGTAAATATTGAAAAACTAAGGCACAAAGACAACAATGCATAAACAAACAAACAAACAATATGTGTTATATTATGATTATTTAAAAAAAAAGAAAAAGAGTGCACATCCATAAGCTATAAAAAGTTAATATAACTACAACGGTTTGTAAATTAACAACTTTGTTAATATGTTAATATCATTTCTTTTCAGGTGAGCATAAATCTTATAATAGATATTAAGAAAAAAAATTATAATACTATGTTGGTTAAGTGTTGTGTGCATGATATCCAAACTCATGGCCAACACGCTAATAAAGTTTCGAAGTTTATTTTTAATTTTTGGACACGTAGGAGAAGAGTCCAAATACCTGTATTAGGCACGGACACAACATGTTCATTAAAGCATCCATCTTTCCTTGCTCATACTAGAAAGTAAGGAATATATGGAGTTATGATACCAAAAGAAAAAAAAAGAGAAGTTTGTTTTATCTAAATTTGAACAATGGATACTGCAGGAGGCATCTTTGTTTCACCTTGTTTAATTTATTTATCATCATCATCATCACATCATAACATTTGTGGGTTGACAACCTAGAATCTGCATGTATAATTACAAAATATGAAATAGGCCATGCCAAGAGGAATTGATAGTTGCAATAGCCAATGCAGGTTAATAAAAAAAATTATTGGAGGGTCCTAAAACTATATTAGAGTGTCAATTTTCTGAGGATTTGATAAACAAATAGACATGATGGTTTTATGAGCTCAATCTTAAAATTCTAGCATCCTCTAATCACTGAAAACAGTAGACCATTTTATTGTGTGACTAAGAAATCCAGAATTAAAAATTCACGCCCTCATCACTTGAATTATTAAAAGACAACTGTGTCACATATAGATGTGCCTTTCTAGGCACATGTTATTGCTATTGACCATTAGAATTATTATATGGCATGTGTATATAAATGAGGCTTTACTATTGAAGCCAATCCCAAGAAATTGACTTTTTTTTTTAGGGTTTTTATTTTTACCTCCCTGCAAACTGTCGTATTTAGCGATCGCCCCCTCCATTCTTCGTATTTGGGTTTTACTCCCCACATTCAAATGATAATTCCTTTTTACTCCATATCAGGGACTAAAAAAAATTAAATAATTTATAGATAGGTCCCTCACAAGGAGTAAAAATGAATTATCCTTTGAATGTGGGGAGTAAAACTCAAATACGAAGAATTGAGGGGGCGATCGCTAAATACGATAGTTTGCAGAGAGTTAAAAATAAAAAACCCTTTTTTATTGGTAGGAATTGACTTGAAAGATGAAGGTTTTCTGCATTCATGATCATGTAGCATATATCAATACTAACATTTGTGTACTTTGAAACTAAATTCTCAAAGCAATGTTAGATGCTCCCCCACTCATATGGTATAAGATCGCGCAACGTCTACTTTTATTTATTAATCTTCCAGACCACCATATATTCCTGATAATCTTGGTGGTAAACAAAAAATTTGTCCATCAGTATAAAGCCTGATAGTTATGCTTTGATAATTTAGTATAAATCCTGATAATTTTTTAAGGGAGTGTTCGAATTTGTTTATCAAGAGTCACGTCATTTAAAAAAAAAATTCTCTCCATTGTCACACATCCTAAGACATCTTTACTCTCAAACACAGATATCTCACACATTCCTAAACACAAACAAATTAACATAGGTGTAGAGTTGTCATCTTAGAAGTTATAAACTCTTATCCAACCATTCTGGGTGAACTATACATCATAAGAGGAGTGACCTTTGAGAATCACAAAAAAAAAGAAAACCAAGCCATTATCGCTTATGCTGCATAGGCTGTTATCTATCATAGTATAACTACTCTACCACCAAAAAATGAATGGATGTTTGAAAGATGTAAAGGGGGGAAGGGGGGTCTCTCCTTACTCGGGTCAGTCTCGGTGACCATGGCGGCTGAGCCGAAGACGCAGGAGTCTGCCTGAGACTTGAACCTCTGATAGTAGCTGTTGAAGGCATATGAGGTATGATCTTTGAGTGTGTTGGGGAGGTAGCAAGGTTGGCCCTCCTGTGTCATAGTGCAGTTAGCCCCACCAAATTCACATGCCCAGTCCATGGCCCTCTGCAGGACATCTTCTGGCATCTGAGAGTCTGCTATGCACCACAGCTTCGGAACCTCACCACCTTAACAGAGAAAAAAAGGGTTAAATGGGTTACATTGGATTCAATTATTTCATGAATTTAGTGTTGTTGTATTGATGGTTTTACAAGTACCTGAGTTTTGGGTGAGGAAGATCACAAGGAGAGAGGACAGGAAAACCAGAGGTTTCACTGGGGCCATTTTTTGAATGCTCTCTATTTGTTCACTTGGAGAGATGACCAGAGCATTTATACACAAATATATATACAAATATGTGTACACAAACAGTGAAGGGGCATTGATACACTCAGTCATTCCTTCAGTTCCAGTTCCAAGTCGGTATGTGAGATCTCTGAATATATTCTTTTATGGAAAAGGTAAAAAAGAAAAATATGAACAATTCATATGAGTATGTATTTTATTTTATTTGTAAAGGTATATACTTCTTTAGATAAATATGTATTCTTTTTAAAAAAGATTCAAAACGTGTGTAACTGTAAGAATGTCCAACAATTTTCATATATGTAGTTCAACTTTTTCCTTTATTTGGAGGATTACATAGATACAGTTTCTTTTTCAGTTCAATTTTTCAGTCCACAGGTTTTCAATGATAGTAGGCACTATGCCCCTGTGAGGGCCTTTCTTACAATGAAAAAGAAATAAAATTATTAGCTAAAATAAACAATTATCATGTAGTGGGTTTGTTGAAAACTTCCACAGGAATTGAATCCGTTGTATTATTAAGATTCACATGGAAGTCAGTTACCAAGCAAAACATATTGTTAAGTCAGTCCATAAACAACATGGTTTTCAACTATTCATGTAAGCCATTCCAATTAAAGGAAAAGTTGAATAGCTCAAATTGTTACACTTTTAGGTTGGGTTTGGTTGTGTGGTGGAAAACTCTACGTCGGGAGAATGACTGGCGATTGAGATTTGAGAAGCATTATTTTTGGAGAGTTGCATACGTAAAATGCATGTGCTAGTTTTTTGTTTAAATCTACAGTGACGTACGTGGAGTTTCTGTTGCAGAATCTGTTCCATCATATATCCAAACAGAGTTTTATTTTTTTTTCAGTCTTAAAAGCAATTCATCTATGGTATTATTTTTTAAATATATATATATATATATATATATATATATATATATATATATATATCATTTATATGAGGTATATATATTATTTAATGAGGTATATAGTTTTATACTTCAATAAATTGAATGTGTCATTTATAGGAAATGTTAAAAAATTTCAACGACATATATATCTCATTAAAATGAGTGGAGGGGAGTAACAAAATATATGAGACTACATTTACGACTCTAAAAAAGACTGTCTATAACAATGCTCATGCTTTTATAAATGTTTAGGGCAATGTTATGTTTCAATCCATTTTGCAGTTGGTTTTACATATATTAATAAGTTTTGATTTTTTTTGAAGTATACGCTTGATTACAAAAATATATTATTTAATAATAAAAATAATACATACTCGTCAAGAATAAAAAGAATTATATATATTTTTATAATATAATATATATTAATATAGTGGAATATATAATATCTTGGGCGATTTCATATATATATTTTTCAAGTGAGTGGTGTTTGAAAAGGGACTCATATCAGTGTCCATATGCTAATGCTTTAGTCACCTATTTGTTCAAAAAAACATAATATGCTTGTGAATTTTCAATAAATAATACTAACGCATCCATTCTGAAAAAAATCAGAAATTATTTGATATCCCGAGGGAACGTTTAGGACCGCAACAGATAACATTGCGGTAAAAAAAAATGAGTGCGGTTAGAGAAACATCAGGGTTTTTCAAACATGAAAAAGGTACATGAGAATGTTGTTTTCGTTGTGTGAACATAAAAGCCTAAAAATTTGTTTGGATTCGTGGTGATGTTCCGCTAGATTTCTAAAAGACCTGGATATTTTAAAAGCATATATCAAAGTATTTGCTCTTAGAGATATTTTAATCTGCACGCACACATAATAATAATAATAATAATAATAAGAAAAAATTAATTAGAGTTCTTGTGGTCACCCATCTATTATTTTTAGATTCCTAAAATTTTTTAAGTTTTTTTAAATCCCTAAAACGTTGAAAAATTATCTTTAAACCCCTCCAGTTAGATATTATTAAAAAATATAAAAAATGTCATTGCTCAATTATGCAAAAGTTAACAATGTATCCGGAAGTATTAACAGTGTATTGGATATACTTAATAATGTACTGAGGAGTGTTTACAAAGGACTGAAATAATTGGGGGGGCATTTTATGCAAAGACTAACAATGTGTTAGAGAATGTTAACAATGTATATGAGATAATTAACATTGTATTGGGGAGTGTTAATAGTGTACTAAAAAAATAATTGGACGAGGACATTTTAAGTATTTTTGAACAATATCTTGTTGGATGGATCTAAAGATAATTTTTTCACCGTCTTAGGGATCTAAAAAATCCTTGAAATAAAAATAATAGACGGATAACCACATTGACCCATAATTAATTTTTCCTATATATTTTATGTATATAGTATTAAAAAAGTTAAATTTAAGTTTAAATTTTTTAAAAGAGTGAGTTATACTTAGTTTTTTTTCTCAGTATAGAACATAGTCCTATATGCCACGTTAAAAATACAGTGAAGCATATACATCGTTAGATGTTGTATATAACACATTATATATTTTCTTACACTTAATAAAAATTAATTCATTAAATTCGAAATGGAAGCAATTTTTTTTATAAAAATATATACATCATTATACAGTCTAACATTTTTATTACTTTAACATTTCCTTCATGAGCCAGGCCGGCCCAGCAAGGTCCGTTTTACACGTGTGATGTAATATAGAAGAAGGCAGGTTAACAACACTCGACCGCGTTGCAAGATACGGAGTCTTCCCCAAAATCCCCCGATCGAAAGAGTTGAGCGAGATTCAATTTCGGTCATCATCTACATCACCGTTTCGGGGAAAAAAAACATAAAATAAAATCACTGTGTGAGATGGTGAGATCGATTTCTTCTTTTTTTTTCTTCACATATTCGTTCCTCATTTTTAAAAATTAATTTTTTTAGGGTCTTTTTGATGCCCTTCATCATCGACATCATATGAATCTCTCTCTGTTTGTTTGTTCTTCGTGAATAGGCTCCAACACCCATCACGAGTCCTGTCCCAGTGGTCTGGTACCCGACGCTGGCGGTCCTCATGTTGTCGGTTGGTCTCATGGTGACTGCTTCGTTTTTCATGTAAGCTCCCCTGAATTCTTTCTGATCTTTCTCACTCTCTGTTGATCTGTCTATGTATTGATCCGTTATGGAAATAATCACCTTTTCTGGAATTCGGGAATGTTGTGGAACAGTGATTTGTTCCCCATCAGTACTAGATTGCTTTGTAGAATTTGTAGCCCCCGTTCGGGTAGTGACATGGGTGATTCTGGGATAGACAACTATTTCATTATCGATAAAGGCCCCGTTTGGGACTGTGGTGGGTGACTCCATGTTTGGGAAAGCAAGGGGGGGTGGTAGAGAAGCGTTGTTTCTGGGGCTTCTCAAACGCGGGGAATTTTAGTCTATGAACGCTGTTTTTCCGGTTCCAACATTGACATTGTTTTTTTGTTTCGATCCATGGTGGGGTTAGATGGTGTTTCCCGCCGTAGAATCCGCCTCACCGTAGATCCAATCGGTGCCAAAGAATAAGCTATTTTATGTTTGGTTATGTTTTTAGTTATTCTTGTTGGGAAACGTAATTATGAAGTTTTTGTTGTTTAAGTGACAATGAATGAGTTGTGGATAAATGTGATTAAAATATGGATAAAGATGCAAAATGACCCCTTTATACTAGTGGAATAGATGAGGTGGTATGACAAAAATTTGGGGGGGGGGGGTGTGGGAATGGAATACCAATACCAACTTTTTCTCACCTATACCTATACCCATTTAGTTTTCACAAACAAACACATCTTTGGGCTTATTCACCCATATTCCTCCCTATGCCCCACCTACACCAACCCAAACATTAGTATTTTGAAATTATGGATACGACTTCATATGTTGTATCAATTTTATTTACTTATTTATTTTGAAGAGTAGGAGCTCTCCCTAATAAGATTGATTCAAAAAAGTTTCTTGAACAATGGAGACAAAGGATAATGCTTTAACACACCCCACCCAAGATAATGTGGACAAACCCCAAGAAATCAATTCAAAATTTACATAACATGAACAATCCCCAAGACCCATAATGACAATGCTTGTTTACATTATCCCCCACCCAAGATGCTAAGAATTTATTCCAAACCCAAAATAAATCGCTGATGTAGCGCCATGGGCCGTTCGCTCGGCATTGAGCTCTTAAAGTAGCGACGTGACGCTTGTACATTGTTTTGACATGGATCTCCTTTATTCTTAAGATATGTTCGTTCCATGTGAGCCAAATGCACCAACACATGGCATGGGGAATGAAATAGCATATAGTTGAGTTTTTGAAACTTATGAAACATTTAGAGATGTTTGCAAAATTGATATCTAACTTTGTTGCCAAAGAAATAATTTATGGAAATTATGGAGTACCAAAATGCAACCTTAGAGGAGTGACATTAAACATGCATTGTCAAGTGGTCTTATTGGAATATGTTGGCTTGATGAGAATTTTTGTTGAATCTTATCAATTATGATTAAAAATTTGCACACATGTTGTTGCCTGTTGAAGGATCCAGTGGTGGATCGAAATTCACTGTTAAGTATTATGCTGCATGCGTGAGCCTTAAGTATCTCACATATGAATAAAAAATGTTTTGGAGTATACTTAGTGACAAATTTTATAAGCTTAAGAATTCATTTCTTAACAAATGCTTTTAAATATTAGCATGTATTTTCTCATATTCTTTCTCTTGCTTCCCTTAGGTTTCCATTAATGGGTCCTATTTATAAATAAATAAATTTTGATGGTAGGGTTCCTACCATTTTAGTAAAGTTTGCATTTATACTTCTATCATGCTTCCCATTAGATTTCAAAATTTTTCATAGGTATTCTCTTTATATGTTTCTATTAGATCCTACAAGTTGCTCTTCAATTTCATTTTATATCTTCCTTTTGAAAGTGTCAAAGGATCTATGAAGCACAGACATGAGACACGGGGACACTGACACGGCAACACGACAATTTTTTAAAATAGGACATGGATATGGGTAGGACATGACAACAAATAAATTTATTTATATATATATATATATATATATATATATATATAATATTATACATTGATGTGAAGTAAAATGAAAACAATAAATAATCAATGCCATAACAAGTTAGCAATATTTATCCAAGTGAATGTTTTGATAAGTCATGTACTCGTGTATATATAATGAATCAAATCTGAACCTAATCAATAAAAACTATATTTGGACATTTCAACAAACATTGAAGATGCTTCTACAAAAGAGAAAAAGAAAATATTAAAGAATAAAGAACACTAAAAAACCAACAAATAAAACAATCCAATCCAACCATATAAAGAAAAAGAAGCAATCACACATTGGATTTTTTTTTTGAATAAACGGTAGGCATTCAACCTCTATTAAATAGGAGCAAGTGCCCAGTTTGGAACATACAGAAAGCAGAGAAAAAAGAAACCATAGCTCTGGTAGAAGAGTGATCTACTGAAGAGGCCCCTATAAAACTGGATTACTCATGAATCACTAGCACACTCCCCTGAAACCCAATGGAAGACGCTCCTGCGCAATGCCTCCCCCAGTCTCGAATGAACCTGATGGTAGACTCCCAAACATTTTCGGCATACACTGTTTCACCACAAAACACAGCACCATTTCTCGTCATCCAAAGGTACCATACCATTGTTGGAACATAGCAATTAAAAACATACCATCCAGCACCATCACACATTGGATATTAAGGAAGAGCAATTAAGAAAGCAAAGAAAATAACACACACACACACATGCTGGGTATTCAGGTAAATGGGCCTCATACAGGTGACCCGTATCCTGGCCATGTCCTGGGTCATGACCTTACTGGGAAACTGGGCCCATTTCACTGGACGTGTCTGGCACGTGTTGAGCGTGTGCCCATGGCGTGTCCGTGCTTTAGAGCCGAAGGATATTCTAGAATTGTCTGTTTAGATTAAGGAGGAGATTCAAATATTACTCCGGAATTGGGTGGAGATTGGAAGGATGATTGGCCTTGCGCTTCGCTGGCTTCTCTTTTCCCTATTCTTTTTCATGTGGCAATGGATGAGAATGATCCTTCGCGTTTCATTTACATTTGGTGAGATTAATATCATATGGCTCTCTGGATTCTGACGCGATCTAATATATCTAGATGAAGGAATTAGTCTCTCTTCTTGAGGCTTTACAAGGGGTTTAATTGGATTTGGAGGAAGAGGACACAATGTCCTGGAGGTTGGCACCTTGATATGGCTTCTTTGTGAAAACCTTTGATCGAAAACTTAATAATCATCTCCCCAAAGATATTCCCCACTATTAGGCATGAATACCTTAATTAGGGTGCACTCATTCCATTGAAGATTCATTGTTTCATGTGGTTGCTTACGCTTGATAAGGCAATAGGCTCACTATGGCGATGGTTTGTGCGTGTTTTGTGAAATAGCGGTCGGCGGATGAAACTTGAGTTCTTTTTTTCTTGGGGTGTTTGTTTAGTGCCGAATTTGGGATTAGATGGGCTTTGCTCTTGGATCCCAATGTTTAGCGACATCAAAGGTATGTGGAAATGGCTCCAGAAGAGACGCAAAATAAGCAATAGGAGCTACCTCTCAATATTCCAATAGTTTGTCCCCCACGTGGTATGTTGGAACATATGGATCACACGCAACATAAAATTTTTACACACACTTGGGTGGCGATCTTTTCTTTTCTTAATAGTTAGGTCATCGATAGTTTAGGAGTGGATTCGCCTTTAGTTATTATAGGATACTCACGGAGTTAGGAGATCAAATGACTCTCAAATACAGAATCGGATCCTTTGAAGCATCTAGGATTGCCTCTACATGGAGGGAGCATTAGAAGCAGTAATTGGACCCACCTCTTTTGCAAAGTGATGATGCTACACTTGTAGGTTGCAGGGCAGAGTCATTAACCTTGGTGCTAAACTGGTCCTCCTCAAAGCTGTCCTGATTAATCTGCCTATATATTTCCTCTCTGTATTTTCTGTTTCCATAGGAAATTTAGAAAGAAAGATGTTAACAGGAACCTGTTTACTAGCAGAATGGTGGCTGGTGTTATGAGGATTGTTGATTGGGAAGACATAAATGGGTCCTTGGATGGAAATGGTTGTGGAGAATGATGAAATACCCTCAATGCCACATGGTTGCAAGTAATCTGATTCAAATACTACCAAAAATTGCAGGCCTTTTGAATTCAACCCTCCAGTGACCTACAGAATGTCCAAAATATGGTAGAATACCATCTAGTTGCTTCCTAACATATATGAGAATATGAATTCTGTTGGGAATGGAAAACAAGTTTATTTTTTGGAAGGATGGATGATGACCTCCTCTACCTCTTGCAGTTCAGTATCCAAATCTATTAAGAGGATTGCAAAATTGAAGATTCAGTTGTCAGGATGGAGTTATCACTTGGCTTCCAAGACTTGGAAGAAACTTGTTAGATGAGGAGGAGTTTCTTAGCCTGCTGCAAGAGTGAAACATATCATCAATCCTGATATGGATATGGATGATGTGGTACGGATAAAGAGATCAGATGGGAATTTTATAGTGAACTCATTTTACTGTATAAATATTCCATCTTCTGGGAATCAGGTGGAACATTGTGCTACTGATCAAGAAATCTATTCCCTAAAAATGCTGGAATGTGTGCTCTCCTCTCAAAGTACAAGCTTCCTTTTTGGATCCTGGGCAGCTGTTCTTAAACAGTTTTTTTTTTTTGAGCAATCATAGTTAGAAATTGAATGTTGGGAGATGAGGGATCTCTGAACAAAATAAAGTAAAAGGAAAAAGTAAGATGAAATAAAGTCAGATTCACTAATACTGAAGACACGTGGAAGGGGTTTAGAACGAGAACCAAAAAGGGTGATCGGAGTAATGAAGCCAGATTTTAAATATTTATTCCCCTCATGGTGTGTTGGTGAATTTGGCTTACATGGGATGAGAGCATCTTTTCAAAGGAAAAGGAGCTACATGGAAAATATGTGGACAATTATTATGGCTAGTCTTTGAGCTTGGGTGCAAGAGTTCCTTGGGGAGAAAACACCTTCAAGGCTAATGGGAGACAATTGGAAATAGATGCAAGGGTTCTCTTGCTAGATCCCCCAACCCCAATTGGGCTTCTCTCGTGGGTCATGTTATGGCTTGGCTGGTCTTCATTTTGTTTGTTCAATGTTCTCTCTTTGGAAATGATATATCCAACCCCTTGTTTATGCAGTCCAGACCTTTTTTTTTAATATGCTCTCTTCCATTGAAGTACGAAATGAAGTATATGCTGAGACACAACAGTGCATTTTTTCTCTTTGAAAAAATAAATTATTTTTTACTCCATACAACTACGATAGAAGCTCATTTACACTATGATAGTGTAGTATACGTTACATTATCATAGTGTATGGGGCTGCAAAACGGATTGAGTGTACCAGTGCTCTCTCTCTCTCTGTACATTCATTATGCGCAATATCCAACAAACCGCATGGTGGATAGGGCTGTGAAACCTAGTTTCATTATTATTGTCCCCCTTTTTTTTTATCTTCATGCTTAACGGAATATAGCCAGGTTAAATGGTGGTATCTAGGCCTTAGATACCCCATCATCGTGTGGGCTAACTGGGAATTAGGTGGAAACTGAGGGCATCTGATGGTATGGTGTACATATAGCAGGGCCGGGTGGGTGAGAGTTCAAAGGGCATGGGGAAGACCAATCAGCTGTGGGACAATCAAGATGTGCACATTTTTTTAAAACAAAGAAAATCGAGAGATAGAAGCAAATAGAGTAGGATCATAGTTTTTTGAAAGAGAGAGAGGGAGTGAGAAAGGAGCAATTTAATTAAAAAGGAACCCCAAGAAAAGGAGACGAGGGATCTCCGCAAGAAATTAGTTAAATATAGAATAAAATAGAAACAATGAAGGAGAGACCCTTCAAGCAATGCCTCTTACTCATCACCTCTCGAAGCAATGATTTCCCATAATTGGTGATGGATTATCAACCTCCAAATTAAAGTCATCCAATATCTTAGGAACGAGGAAATGGCTGCCAATGTGTTCTCCAAGTAAAATCCCCTCGGGCAGTATGCTGTGCTTCATGGCTCATAAAAAATGTAAATATTTTTCTAACCCAAGGTCTCTGCTTTGAGAATGCCTGGCCATCATTGTCGTTCCTCTTGAGGGATTGGTCCACTCATTTTCTTGAGGTTGATCATTTAAGAATTTCAGGGTGGGTTCTTCCATGTGTAGTGGGAAGGGTAGGGTGGGATAGTTTCTGTTGTCCTTTTCTTCAATTTCTTTTATAAAAAAAATAAAATAGAAGTAAATCTAAAAATAAAAAAAGAAATGGATGAAACAGTGTCCAAATGCATATAATTGTGCTATTGTGCTCGACATTGAAAGAATTTACCAATCATGGTCTGGATTCTTAGATCATCTAATATTTTGAATTGCTCGTTATATAAACATTATGTTAGTTTTTGATGGCTAGATTTTTTGTGTGATAGCCTTTGTTACAAAATGTTTCATGTCACATGTCAAGCGTGTCCTCGTAGTTTCATTGGTGGGAAAGTGCCTCAGGAGAAACTGTTTATTTGAAGATGTTTACGGCCTTCCATCCAATGCTATAATATACAATTGGACTTACAGAACTTCCAGTGCCATTTGTGCTGTTGTTTTAACTTCGTTCATGTTGTCATTGCTAATAATAGGAAAACTGATTTATGCCTCCTGTTGAGTGAACTTCGAATGCCATTTGTGCTGTTGTTTTAACTATGTTTTTGGTGTCATCATTGTTAATAATGGGAAAACTGATCTGTGCCTCCTGTTCAGCTATGAAGCAACTTCATCGAGGATAAACCGCAGCCTAACAAAGGAGCTTATTACTGGGGCCGTGGCATCCTTCTTCTTGGTATGTTTGAAACTCAAAACTATGGAATCAGCCTCTTGAACTAAAAGGTCTTTCAAATGGTGATTTTCAAATAAATATTTTCAATTTACAATGTGGTATTATTCATTTGAGGGAAAAGAAAAATTGACAGAGGCTGCTTTTGATATGGCAAAAAGACAGGTTAATTCATGTGGGTTTTTAGATAGCTCTTTGTGTTGCCAACTCTTGGGAATTTTTGTGTGTGTGTATCATAATCATCATCATCGATCTTGTGCTCGTGTTTCGACAATGCTGAGCTTTTTTTTTTTTGCAGGGTTTCGGGTCATTGTTCTTGCTCCTCGCAACTGGTGTTTATGTTTGATATATCCAATGGCAATGGGTGGTGCTCTGGTCTGATTAGGAGTCTTGAGAAACTAAGAACTCTTTTTTAAAAATATGATATCTACTTATGAAACAATGCTTGATTCAGGAAGTTGGATTTGTTAGCCTATGCAGTTTTGACTATTTTTTTTGAAGTTTGAATACATGCACCTTATAGTTCTATAATTACTGTCAAATGTTGAATTTTTGTTTGTGATTCTGGCTTATGTACTTTCGATATAGGGGGTTACACCCATTAAATGAGAAACCTACCTAGGCTTATCTATGGGTCACAGGTTCCAACCTGGACCCGACCTGAACCCGACTTGATAAAAGGTGTAAATATCTGACAATCAAAACGGGTCGGGACTGGGTCCACCTTGACCTGATCCTATGGACTGTTGGACCTGATTGACCTAACTCAAATATTATGTGATTTTTATTTATGTATGATCTAACCTAACACTCATGATTCAATCAAATATGTATAACTAAATATTAAATAATTATTTAAAATTTTAAACATTTGAAATATTTTTATAATTTTTAACTTCACGTAAAAACATAATAATTCAAATTGTATTTCAAATATTTTTTTATAAAATATTAAAAAATCAAAATAGTGAAGAACTATTTATAATAAATATACTAAACTCTATTAAAAAAAATGAAGTTATTGTAGACTATTAAGAAATTCTTCAACCTCTCTTTGTTTGATCTGGGCTTGTTAATGGAGCAATTCGATTCAAGACCCAATATGAACCTGATCTGAAATACCCGATAATCAAATGGGTTGGGTCCGGGTTCACCTCGACCCGTTGACAGACCTAAACCTACCCCTTCGATCGACATAAGCGGTGGGTGTCGAGCAATGAACTAGACTTTGTCTTTCGACATGTTGTTTGTCGACACGCGGGTAATTGAACATGCTTCATTTACTATTGACATTCGTGTTGTCGGCCAAAGTTGCTTCCATCGACAGTTGGGGAGTCGCAGAACATACATCTAAAACCCATCGACACTTACATTATCGAGCAAAATTGTTTCCATCGACAGTTAAAGAGTCGAGTCTTATTAGTTACAAAAATCATATTAGATAAAAAAAAAATTTACATACCTTAACCTCCACAATCCATCAAATATATCTAATCAAAACAAACCCCAGCAAAAAAATAAAAATAAAAATTCAAACTTGTGAGAATTTAGAATTTCAACATGACAAGAATATTAGAACACAAAAGTTCACAATATTAACCAAGAATTCCAATAAATTCGCTATGTTTGGATGTGAGATTGAAACGCTAAAATTCTTAAAATCTTGTGTTTCAAACTTAGCTTTTAAAAAATTATGTTTTGTTATACTTTCAACCGCATGATTTTTCGATATAAAAAAGAAGATGATGGTTTGAAAAGCTGTGTTTGAATCTGAGTTTGAAAATTTTTAATTTTTTAAATACAGAATCTTCCTAAACTTTGATCTTCTTTTAAGAATTCCCTATTAAATATTCACATCTCCACTACAAAAAAACCCCAAATTTTATGTATAATGTATTATAAAAACGGATTAATTATACTTTTTGTTATAATATAATCAGATTTTATATATAAAAAACAAGCTTTTAACGGATTATATAAATGTTAATAAACTTCACTATTAAATAAAAGACATATATATAAACGGACTAAAAAGTAGTTTCAAACAGATTAAAAAATTGATCAATAAAAAAAAGTTAGAAATACTCAAATCAATCACTTTTCCAAATTATACAAAAAAAAAAGTCTTACTTTACAATTTTAGAAACTCAAAATACTAATCTACTAATTAGATCTTAACATGTCTCAATTTAACCTTATTAGGTTTATTCCACACCAAAAACCTATTTTTCTTACAAAACAACAATCTTTCTCTATATAACACAAACCAATCCCCTTTCTTGCTAAAAAAAAATAAAACCCTATCAGTGTGATCCTTTGAATTGTGGCAATGAAGTCGATCACATTGAGGTAATCCTAAAATTATTCATAATATTTCTCAAAATATCTCTCTACTTTTATTTGAGTCTTGATTTTGGAGAAGTTTTAGAATAAAAAAAAGTTCTACATGAAAATGTGTGAAATACTTTAACAAAATTAAGAGGTGTAAAATATTTTAACAAAGTCAAGAGATGTAGAATAACCTAACAAGGGTTAAATGCATGTTTTACATAAGGGTATGTTAGTTTTTTGAATTCCAAAATTATGGAATGAGATTTTTTTTTGTATAATTTTTAAAAGTGGTTGATTTAGATATTTCTATCTATAAAAATTTTTGTCATTTTCCCATTTGTGATAGATTTAATGAATATTTTTAAATTTCAATTATATAAATGATGATTTATCAAATCTAATTAAATCTTAAAATATATTTATGATTTATCTAAATCTAATTTGAAATTTGAAATAAATAATATATAAGTCATTATTAAATTCATGGGAGGGTAAAAACCGAAATAAAAAAGCTGGGTCATAATTTTTTTAATAAGTAATAGAAATAGATAATAAAATCTTAAAATATATTTAAGATTATCACCGATGGAGTTGTATTTGTTTGTTTCTTGAATGATTAGAGTTGGAGTAGAATCCAAATCCTTTTAGTTGCAGAGGCACTAGGCTTTTAGTGGAATTGAGGGTCTGTTTAGATAGGAGTATTAGGTGTTTGGATTAAGATTCAGAATCAATCCTTAATTAGGGGAATTGAGAATCAGTCAAGAGGTGGTATTCTCTCAATTCCTATCTAGGTGGATTGAAAAAAAAAAAATTTTACCCAAGCTTTCATCTCCCTTTTTTAATAACCAATATAATGATCAATTTTTTTTATCATTATATATATTTCAAAAGAAAAACATCTATATATTTCAAAAGAAAAAAAAGGAGGTTACCATCGGCCAATAATAAAAAAAACACAAAAAAAAAACACAAACGTGCCAAGCCTCTCTGTGACGAAACCTCTTCTTCATTTTTTTTGTTTTTGTGTTATTCATCAACTTAAATATTTTTTTGTGTTACCCGTTTGTTCTTTTTATATATTTTAATTTGCTTTGCATTTTTTAAAGAAAAAAAATTAAATATAAACATTTGCTTATAATATTGTTATTATATAGTTGTTGATCTTATTCACTTGTATTTAAATTTGAACAATGAATATCTGATTATTTTTTTCTAATTTTTTATCATCGTCTATTAATAATATATTTTATTTTACTTGTGTTGCCAACATATTTGTTGTTGATGTTACAACATTTAAAAGTTTACTTTTTAAAAAATCATGAATTTCGATGCTATAAAATTGAAAAAAAATGAATCGTTGTTAGAATTTTATTAAATAAAAAGTAATTTTATAATATATGTGTTTGTATTAAATGATGTAAAATTGAATCTGAGTTAACATATATTTGATTTTATAGAAAGGGTATTATTGAAAATATATATTTTTTATATTGTAATTCATGTATTACCAAAGACATGATTGAGATTGGAAATCCCAATCCTATTCTCTAAATCATGTCTTTATCAAACATGTTATAGGATGACATGTTAATTTTAAATATAGTGCTTAATTTGTTCATGATAAAATAATATTATCTTTATTTTTGCCCTTTTAAATTTCTTCAACTTTATATTTCAAAGAAAAAACCTTTCAGATACAAGAATATATGTTATTAAATGATTATGTTAATTCATTTCTTTATAGTACAATTTGAAAATTATAAAGTTTACTATCATGGTCAACATAGGATAATGTTTCTGCTGTGGATCATTTATACTCTTGACAACATGGCATTGTTTATAATATGTTGCATAAGGTACTTGAGGAATCCTCCATTGCAAGTTGAGGGAGGCACTGGATGGGAGTCCTAGCCGAGCCCTTAGATAGGTGACTGAGACTACTGCGAGGGACCATGTAGTTGAAAAAAACTTTAGATTTAATGTTGGTCGATGCCCTTGTTGTGCAGAAGGATTCTAATCGAGTTGGAGGCCAGAGACATTGCTTTAGCTAAGGCGGAAGATAGTGCCTTCGCCGAAATGGAGGCCAACGAAATCGTGATCGTTGAAATAGAGGTGAGGGAGAGAGAGCTTGCAGAGATGCAGTGTAGGAATGATGCTCTCAAGAATGCGATGTGCAGGGAGACGACTTTACTTAAGGAAAATGTGAAATTCGCGAGGAGAGGGTTCTCATTGAGGCAAAGGCAAGCGAGAGGGCACATAAGGGTGGGGCGAGGGAGAGGGCAGCCAAGGCTGAGGCCGAGGAGGAATAACTCGGCACCATGAAGAGGGCAAAGAACATATAAAAATGGTAAGAAATTTGAAGGTTTGCATATGAATTGAAGGACAAGAAAGGTAATTCATCATAGACAAGATGTAATATGGGCTTCCAAGACAAAAAAATCACTCCTTAAATCAAATTAGGATCATGTAATCTATCGGTAGAACCACCAAATCTCTCCCCAATCTTTTCTTCCTGATAAAAACAACACACCAACATTAATAAACCCAAACAACAAGAATAAATTTTTTTTTGAAAATAAAGAAACCTGTTTGTTTGAGTTCCATCATTCATAATGAAATGAGTATTTTTAGAAAACTCTATACCTGCTTAAAAGACAACATGAATGATTATTTAAAAAGTAACAGTAAATCTTGAGAGATGAGCATACACATAATCTTACATTTAATTTTATATGCTTTAGAGAGAAGATGAGACCGACCTCTATTTATAGACAATGATTTTTTTCAATCTCATCACAAAGAAAATCCTAGAAGATGAGATACTTAGCCAATCCTCATATTTTAATTTCTTGTGGATAATAACAAGTGGATAAGAAATGAAAAATAGAGAGGTGGAGATGTGGCCACATGTTTGGTTTCTCTGTTTGTTTTTTTCATGCTTGTATCTTACTTGACTTTTATTTTAGAATTGCCACATCATCATTGTTAAATTCAAATGGTTGTAAATGCATCAAATCATGAATAAGCCCATGTGTGATGAATAAATCAATTTCATTTGATGAATTTAAAGTTATGATTGATCCAAACACAAAAAAACAAACAGATGATCCATTCATGTGGCAACCTCTCACACATTCAGGATATCTAGTTGTGAGAACACTCAATGTAGTATTGAACATCAACTAAATGAAAGTATATAAAGGAACATAAATTTCTATCTACATATATTTAAACTAAACTAATCTCTGAATATGCAAACTTTAAATTGAAATTATATAGTATGATTGACCTAATCAAAATTAAATTAAACTGGACTGTACAATTTAAAAGTGAATTATACTTTATAACCATATACTCCAGGAACAATCCCACGGGTAGTTTGCATATGTTTTGTTTTGTTTTTTCTTAAATAGGAAACATTATATACTAAGGTATATGCTCTGATAAAAAATGTATATCACTATAAAACGAATTGAATGAGCTCATTTTTAGTAAATATAAATTTTTTTTGTAACTATATCACTTAAAGAGGTATATACATCGCTCGATGGCTATTGAGGTATATGAATTATTTGTGCGAATTGCAAGTAATAGTGCTTTATCTTAAAAGTTATGAAAGTTATCATTAACCAATCAATTATTGGTCACAATTCTAATGGAAATTGAATTGAATGGTACCACAACTAATCTTCATCAATGCACGATGTGCATGTAAATAATTTTTTTTAAAGTTATCCTAAACCCAAACCCTCAATTTTTGAAACTCATTTATATGCGATATAATATATCATATTATATATATAAAACAAATATAATGAAAAAATATGCAATATAATATATCATGTCATATGTACATAAAAAAATATAATGAAAAATTTAATAATTATTAAATTACAAATAAAATAGATATGTTACACGTATTTTTTGCGTATGTACCAATCAACCAACCCGATATTGTTAAAAAAACCCATTTAAAACTCTAAAACCATTAATATTCCTTGAATTTTGATAAATTTTTGTGAACATTATTTAAGTGATTGATTTTTGTAGACTTTACAGACTTTCATAAGCTTTTATGGACTTTTATAAACCTTTGTAGACTTTCACATACTTTAGTAGAATTTCATAAACATATTTCTATTTTCTCATAGACATTTATAAATTTATTTTTGAATTTTTTAAAATAACAAATTTAAATACAAGTTTATCCAAGATAACCGACATGAGAATCATTATATATATAAAAATTATGTCATTCAAATAAATAACAGAAAAAGAAGGGAAAATTAATTACGGGTCTCTCGGACCACCGCTTATAATTTTTAGGTCCCTGTCACTTTTAGAGTTATTTTGAGGTCCCTAATAAGTGAATGTATTTTTTCTGGGTCCTTCTATCCATTTGGGGCTATCTTTTTCACATTCATTCCATTTATACCCCTCATGCCCTTTGTATTTTCCATTTGCGCCCCCCCCCCTTCATCTCTCACCCATCCACATGAATTGAAGTTTTTCTGTGTACCTTGAGGGGAATCTTCGGTTTCCAAATCTCCACCATCTTCGAGGCTGTTATTTCAAAACGTGGATGATCTCTTCGCCACCAATCATAACATCCCTGAATAGAGAAGGGATGCCGGGGCTGTGGTCTCCAAATGATCGAATCCGGAACCCCAATTGATAGGGGAACCATATCTAGATCACTAAACAGGCGGTGAAGATTCTGGCCTCGTCTCTCATTGGGTTCCTTCGAAGACGCACATCCCAAACCCCGTTCGATGCCCATGGCACCAAAAACTCACAACCGTACCGTCACGATCTCGAGAAAGCATGTATATTCCAAGGAAAATGCTCTTTCAACGCACAATCCCAAGCCACACATTGTGCCAAAAACTAGTGGTCCTCCCATCACCCACCTTCCACCGAATGACATCCATGAACCCTCCTCTAAATGAAAGTACGTTCCACAAAGTGAAGGAGACTCGAGCGGAGACCGCCAGAAAGCGGTTGGATGAGTCTCCACAACCAATAGACAATTTTTATTTATTTATTTGAGTCCATTGTGTCTCAAGACAAACCAACTCAATTTGAATTTGGTCATGTATATGAAATTTGCTCATTATTATTATTATTATTATTATTATTATTATTATTATTATTATATTTCATTATTTATATTAAGGGAAAAATCTATATAACTCTAAAACTCATGAAAATCGTAAAAAGTTTATATAAAATCAGTAAATCACTTTAGGTCCCTAGCTATCTTTTGTTCTAGTTAATGATTTTAGTCCTTGGGCAACATTCTGTTAGTGCATAGAGCATATTTTTCAAAAATATTTCGTTTAGTTAACGGAATATCTGGAAACAGTATTCGAATAAGTTTCTGGAAAACATTAAAATCTAAATCAATCAATTTTAAGACTAAAACGCTCTTCAAATGCAGAAATACTGAAAATGCCCTTATCACCTGCCCTTATCTATCACCTCCACTGAAAAGCATCCTACAATAAGAAAATTGTGTATATTCATTATAAAAACATATTTTAAAATCCAATCTAAAAATTATTTATATGTGCATTAAAACTATAAAAAATTAAATATAATGCTATATGGTGAATGTTTCGTATTGATTTTTATTTAATTTGTTAAAGAATCTGAATTTATATAAAAGTTATAAAATGAATTACCTGTTTAAATCTTATGATAAGATTAGTAGAAGAAATATTATAAAGGAGTATCACAATAATTTATCATGTATAATTAGGGTTAACTATATATCTAATTAGTTTTGGTTACGGTAGATACAAAAAAAGAAAGACAGAGAAAATTTACCGATTTTACATAAATATTTTTTATTTTTATAAGTTTCTAAGAAGCCATATCGATTTTCCCCTTACATTAAATATGTTTGAATGAGTATACAAATCGGGTCAGAAGTTCTCACCACGGGTCAGGCTCAGGTTGTGATCATCAAGTTGAAAATCAAGTTCAAGTTGGACTTGGGTATTTTCAACCTCGGGTTGGGTTTGGACTAGCAGTAATTACCAAGAGCGTGGGACGAGGCTCGTGTCCTCTTGAAGGCGGAGGAGCACGCTCACAAAGTCATCACGGTCATCTTCCATTCCGACATTCCGCGCGTGCTCTCGAGGAATAAGTGAAATATGGCATGTCAGTGTAGTGGGCGAACAAAATACCAAATTTCATGTAGGTTCAACTCGCATTACATGACTTTAATGTGATAAGCAAATTGGAAACACGTTTGGCAAATTCTACTTCTGCAGGAAACCAACCAAAAAACTACAAAAAAAAATGTGATTTCTATTAATCAAATCATGTTTCCAAACATACCATTAAGATAAGATATTAGGATATCCAACACATATAGAACATCAATCCATTCTTGTCATTCCAATTTCATATTTTCTAGCTTTCTCTGCTCAGCCACAAACTAGTTGTACTCCTGTGCTCTCTGTTTCATATTCAAAATAACCTCCTCCACGATCTGATTTATCTTTCTTGACAGGTATTTCTTTATCCGATCAATCCACTCCCCCACCGTCAGGTTCTTTATATCGTACTCACCCATATCCAACTCACCCTCCACATTTCCTTTAGAAGACGAACTCACTTTAATGACACCAATTTTTTTACTCCCATCATCAATAAAATTTGGTTTTTCCTCAATCGATTCTGCAACTGAAGCCATTAGTCCTTTCCTTCTCTGTCTTCACATTCAGCGCTTCCGGAACCGTAACCCTCTCATCTTCCTTCAAAGGCTCTTCCTTTGAAGCCCTAGCTTCGCTCCGCAGCCCCCTCCGCCTCCCGACCACCCCCTCCTTCAAGAAGATCCACCTCTTCGAGTTCCTCCCAGACGAGGACGATCGCGACGAGGAAGTCGAATCGGACGGCTGAGGACCCTCCACCGCCTTCTGGTCCTCCTCCGGATCTCCGTTGATCTGACGTTCCTCCTCTTCCTCCTCCCTCCACCGGAACGAAGGGTTCCACATCGGCGACATCGATCTGGCCCTCCGATGTACGGATCTGCTCCGCGTCCGCAGTTCCCTCCCCCTCTCCGCCGTCTCCTCCTCTTCCGCCGCGGCCTCCTCGTCCAGATCCAGGAGCGGCGCGAGCATCTGAGGCCGCTGGAGGTGGGAAGACAGCTTCATCGGCCGGATCTGGCCATTTAGGAACAGCTCGTCCGCGATGGGAGTAAAAAAATCGGTGTCATTGAAGTGGGTTTCTCTTTTAAAGGAAATATGGAGGGTGAGTTGGATATGGGTGAGTACAATAGAGAGAAACTGACCGTGGGGGACTGGATTGATCGGATGAAGAAATACCTGCCAAGAAAGATAAATCAGATTGTGGAGGAGGTTATTTTGAATATGAGGCAGAGAGCACAGTAGTATAACGAGTTTGTGACTGAGCAGAGAAAGCTAGGAAATATTAAATTGGAATGACAAGAATGGATTGATGTTCTGCATGTGTTGGATATCCTAATATCTTAATGATATGTTTGGAAACATGGTTTGATTATTAGAAATCACATATTTTTTTTTTGTAGTTTTTTTGTTGGTTTCCTGCAGAAGTAGAATCTGCCAAACCGTGTTTCCAATTTGCTTATTACATTAAAGTCATGTAATGCGAGTTGAACCTACATGAAATTTGGTATTGAACCTACATGAAATTTGGTATTTTGATTTAAATTTTGTTCGCCCACTACACTGACATGCCATATTTCCTTATTTTTGTTTATAAAAATGGCGGAGGAGCTCGCTCTTGAGGAACTCGTCGACATCGCGGTGGTTCCTCTCGATGCGCGCGTGGGTGAGCGCGTTGAGCGGGCGCTCGAGAGCGGGCAAGAAGTCCCCCCCCCCCCCCCCCCCCCCCCCCCCCCCCACATGAACCTGCCGAGCAACGCAGTGCCCTCTGTGACCATCTTGTGGAACCCGCTCCTCGCGCACTCGCCTTCCCCCGACGCGCGCCACCCGAACACCTCCCGGCAATTGAACGCGCCGCTCTCATCAAGACCTCCACCTCTTGCTCCCTCTCGTGTTTGAAATATTGGGTCCTCTTCGCGCTGTCGACAGCTTGTGCGCCTGCCTCCACTGCGCATTGTACGGCGCGAACGCCAAGCCGAGGCCTCCGTAGGAGAGCCTGCGCTGCGCGACAACCGGAGCGAGCGAGCAGAATTTGAGGTCGTGCGTCTTGAGTATCGTGCGCGCGGTGTCAGGCGTCTAAGCGATGATGGTGGGGAGTTGACCCAGGTGGAGGTGCATGAGTGGGCCTTATGTGTCGGAGAGGGTTTCGAAGGCGCAGTGCAGGAGCGGACCGAGTTGGTGGAGGTTTTCGATGATCGGGAGGTCCCGCAGGCCGGGCGGGAGGTTTGGGTTCTTCGGTCGGTGCCGCCTACGGCATTGGAAGTGGAGTAGGATGAGTGGTAGGAGGCACGCGCAGGTGGAGGTATTAGAAGTCATGTCTTGGCTCTTTGTGTGTGTTTTGGCTTTGGCTTTTGGTTTTTTTTCCCCATATTTTTATTAATTCATATTTTTTTTAATAATATCTAAAGAGTTCGAATCCAATTAAAATCGACTTTAATCAGTTATATCAGTATAGAACTACACAGCTTATGAATCAAATTGCACAGTCAATTGTTGTGTACATGTTCCACTCTCATATTGGATATCGATAGTACTTATGAATCCATGTTTTATCCAATAACTGACTGGATCTAATATGAGAGTGAAACTTGTATCTAACAATTAGTTGTTCAGTTTGATTCATAAGTTGTTCAATTTGATACTGATGTGATTGATCGAAGCTAGTCCTGACTGACTAGATCCAGACCAATCTAGTTGGATATTTGGATTAAGTATTCTTGTCGTTTAATGTTTACATATAAAAAATGTGCATATTTGAAGTCTTGAGAGTAGTGCATCCATTGTCACCCATTTGAATTCCTGGGGTAGTACATCTATTATCACACGTGGCTAACAAATTGATTTAGGTTCTATTTGCATCTTAGTGGGTCCACAGTGTGGATGCGAAAGTCGAATCTGTCCCACCATGGATTCAAACAGACCCTTAAATAATGTGCAGTTCTGTCCATCATCCTCACCAGTCTTATTCACACTCACCCGCTGAAATATATACTATTTTTTAAAAATGAAATACGCATTGAGATATACTAATATATTTTTTATTTAAAAAAAAAATTCATATGCCGTGTACTATTGTGTCGTTGGGTCATGGGTGATTATTTTTTAACGGTAAATTAGAATATAAAACGGATCGAATGCACCGTTGCTCTTGTCAGTTGTCACAATCCTTGGATTAGGTTCATCCCCCTAAAGAATATTGTTCCTAACACCCCAAGTTATTAGTCGGTCATGGATCTCACCCACCATGTTCAATAATTGTCCCTTGTGGCCCCATTTGGTTTGTGTTATTCTGGGATGAATTTTGATTTCATGTGAGAGTATCAGAAAAGTGTGTAAAATTCAGTGTTTGGTTAGTGATAATCTTAATGGTAATCATGAGTTCCATTGCAACTAAAATCAAGATATGTTGGAAAGTAGGGTGAAATCAAATTCACATCCTTTTTGTGGTAATATCAAATTTTAGATGACTATTCTACATTTTTGTAAATTAATTAAATTACTATTTATATTACTTCTAAAATGAATAATCTCCTCTTTTTTTACCCACTGCCTATATAATGGGTTTATATAATTGTTTTGATTTTATAACTAAAAAACTATGTTATAATTGGTATATATGTGATTTTATAGTAACTAATATTATAAATAACACATTGAATGTGCAATAGTCGGTTATTATAAATAATGTATAATTAATATGTTTGAGATATAACCCTGTACATATCATTGTACACACAATCATACTAACCAAAGATCTCGTTATCATTTAAAATATGCAATGAACTAATAAAAACTGAATGTATCTCCATGTCTTTGAAGGGAAAAAATTGAATCAAAATTCACATACTCTCTGTATTTCTCTATTCATTTATAGAACTGCACAACATATTAATCGAACTACACAACTTATGAATCAAACTGCACATCCAATTGTTGGGTACAAATATCACTCTTTTATTGAATACTAACCAAACATATGCTTGACTGAATCTGTATATTAATGGTACTGATCAAACCTAGGCTTGACTGAATCTAATAGAAAAGTAACACTTGTATCCAACAATTGGTTGTGGAGTTCGATTAATTGGTTGTGTAATTCCATTCATAAGTTGTGTTGTTTAATATTGATCGAACTGACTAAATCTAATTCTGACTGGATCGAAATACATTTTCCAATTTAATTAATTCATAAATACTTATGTTCAATTCATTCATCATTCAATTCAACTAATAAATGTTTTAGGTAGATGCAACAGTGTTAGATGCATACAATGTTCATCTTGATTGTTTCAAGACATGAACTGAATTAAGTTCCGTATGAATTTTTATGATACGAGGGTTGTCACACACAGTCTTTATTATAGTCTCAAATGCATTTTTATATACTACTGTATTCTCTATACTTATTAAATAACGAGGTATATACATCATTCAAATTTTTTTCACATTTTATGAAAGTATATATATACTTTATTGGATGTGGTATATGATTTTTAAACAAAATAAAAACTTGGATGGATTATGTTTGATTTTATAAAAAAGACTGAATGTAAAATTTTCTTTTTATACATGTGAAGTTTCAACAAGACAAAAATCTAGTAGGATCTTTGAAAATGTACTAAGGTAGCATTTGGTAACGTGATTGTAAAACTGATTTTCTGCAATCGTTGGATTTAGAATTGATTCTGCAGGAAGTTGTCTCCCCTCAGCTTTCTCAAATCAGTTTTTTTCTGTTTTTTTGTTTAGTATTGCCTCTACCCCCGGAGGGCCTATTTTTGATAAGTATTGGTTTCATAAAAAGAGAAGACTCCCGAAAGAAAGTGAAGTGAGCATTCAATCTGCGAATGAACGATCTTTCTCATCTTCTCTCTCTGGGCTAGGGGAACGGGCGTACTCCAAAAAGGGAGCCCGACGCAGATTTTAGACACTATTTGCCTGAAATCTGTTTACAGGAAGCTGCAATTGTAAAATTGTTTGGTTGCACAGTTGTAGAATCAACTTTCTGCAATCACAAACGTTGCTTAATCGCTCAATCAAACACTACCTAAATCAAATTTATCACATGAAAAAAAATAATAACAATACAGGAACGACATATTCGGAGATGTAAAATTAAAAATATAAGTGTTGTTTGGGAGTGTGTTCATAAAACATAATCATGCGATCCACAGTTCCCAGTCACCATTGTCTGATTTTGAAAATAAGGAGGGTTTTTTGAGAAAAGGGGGGAAGAAAAATGGAATTCAAATGAGGGGAAAAGGGGGAAAGAAAAAACAGGGGCATTTCCGCGACAAATTGTGTGAGAGAGGGTGTGGGGCGCAAAACAAATTAACCGCGTGAAGTAACGGTGAACATCCCATGTAGATGTCAAATTCTTATTTGTCACTGACTGAACTGAAAAATTTTGGTACTGAAGGGATCTAAATATCTAAAAATAAGTTTAAATATTCTAGGGAGCTAAAAATAATTCAGAGATTTTTCGGAGGACCCGAATTAATTTTCTAAAAAAAAAAAATCTGATTTTTTTTGTTTTAAAAAAAAGCCAAGAAGAAACAGAAAGGCTATCCCAGTCAAGATGACAAGAGGCGTCCACCAAACTACATGGAATCGCCTCCTCCGCATAGGGTTCCACCAAACCCTAACAATGGCGTCAACCTCTCCCATTTGAAACCCTAATTCACTCTCAAAACCCAAATCCGCGCGTCCTCACACACTCCTACGCATGGATTCGACGTCCCTCTTCCTCCTCCGGCCGAGGATCCTCTCCTACCCACCTCCGGCGACGTCGTCCCCTCTCTTCACCGCCTCCGCACGATTACCGAGGCGTCACCTTCGCCCGCTCGTCCTCGGCGGGTTGGGCATCCCGAGACGCCGCGAGCTTGGGGTGTTCGTCGCGAGGGCTCACCCGAAAGGAGCATCCGGTCGGTGTGAGAGATCCGGCGTGGAAGCTCGCGTTGAAACCCGGGTCCGTGTTGTTGGTCGCGGTCGTCTGTGGGTTGCTTGTGGTCGTGGTGAGCCGGAGAGTCCTGGCGATGGAAGGGGCATTGGCGGTTTTCGAAGGGAAGCCGTGGCCGAAGTTCTGGCAGGTGGTGCGGGTGTTCCGGGAGCAGGGTTTGGTGTTGGCGGCTCTGTTGGGGCTCTCGGCGTTCTTTTCGATGGCGGAGACGGCGATCACAACGCTCTGGCCGTGGAAGGTAACAGATAGTCTCACTTGGGTTTGTGATGTATGGTACATTACTTTGTGTTTCTGCTTGAAGGCGTAATTGTTTGAATGGATGCCTTCTTCACTCATGGACTTGTTGTCTTGCCTTTGCATTGGATGTGTTTAGTTAACTTGTGCAAAAATTAGTTAAAGTTTAGTTGCATGATTGGTTATCTTTTGAAAAGAATCAGAAAAGTATGACAGTTTTAATGGAACAATTTGTTAACCGAGGCCTTTGTATGGCGTACTTGGTCGAAATACCACCTCCTCTTTTGATAATTTGGGAAGTGAGGATTATGAGAAATTTTAGAAGGTATGGTGACAAAGTTACTTACGACAGAATTTTTTATGATGAAATGGTAGATATCTAGCCCCCCTATATATTAAATAAAAAACATACCCAAATTATACAAGCAAAACAAGCAGCAAACCGGCTGAAACAATTTTGATAGAAGAGAACTCTACCTAATCCTGATCGACCATGCAATTTTACATAAACTTCTTTTATTGAAGAAAATATAGGAGCCATCTTGTTTTTTTTTAAAAAAAACGGGACAAAGGAGACAAGGGATCTCCGTATAAAGGAGTGGAGATGACAAAAAGGGAAAATGTGGGACTCCATATAATGGAGACCACCAAATGAAGGCCCCAAAGTTTCACCTCCCAATTCCACCCAAACTATACCTCAATGATAATCCTCTCCCTCTATACAACGCACTGCTCACCCCAACATAAATACAGTCCTTAGTAAACCAAAAGACCATCTTTTAAATGTTCACCTCATAGGGCCTTACCCCCTTGAACAACACTTGATTTCATGTGAGCCAAAGTGCCCACACCACTGCTGACAAATGATTGAGGGACGGAACTTGAGGGTGTTTAGGTGGGTCTTTGAGTTCACTGGATTTTTTATTTTTATTTATTTTTTTTTTTGGGGGGGGGGGGGGGAGTTGATGAAAAAGAAACATAATATGTCTCGTCTTAGTAATGCAGAGTATATGTTCTTGAGAGATTCCAGGGGAGCAGCACTGCTCAGGTGTTTGTTTTTGAGACACTTTTCCATTAAAGAAATATCCCCAAAGCAGGGAAAATGAAGGGTCTACGCTTACAATTAGAAAAATAAATGAATGAGTGGGCCTCTCCCACCACATTTCAGTAGTCCTAATTTTTGAGAAGGCGGACATGCTGATACTTTCTTTCTTCATTTTTTGAAAAAAAAAAATCAGGTTTAGGGTTTCACCAACTTCTATGGTGAATATTAATTGAGAGGATAGAGTATTCCATATTGTTTCATGCAAAGAACGATGATCTTCCATGGATGGAACACTTGGGGGATGATGAAGAAAGAAAGTTCTTTCTAAAAATTTTCTCCATGGACTTATTATCAGTGGACAAAGTTGAAAGATTTTCCTATGGACATACAAATCTGATCCCATTTTTTTGGTCATGTTTCGTTTGGAAGGGCAAATGCAATAGTGAGTGTGAGGTAACTTCAGACTAACAAACATAAGTGAATCAACATGGTTCGCAATGCCCCCATAGGAAAATATCTTGCTGTCCACATAAATAGCTTGAAATTGGGTGGATGTCTTCCGCGCTCTCCAGTGAATGTGACTAAGGGCCCTATATATATAGTTGAAAGTTACAGAACACATGATTGTTTAGCTTGCTTTGATTCATGATATGTGAGCGATCTTGATTATTGTTTTTGCAGTTTTCAAACAACCAAATTGCTAAGCACAAGCATGGCTCCTTGACTCCTTCTGGATTAAGAAAAAAAGGCTGTTGGGAAGAAATGCTGTGAACAACTCAATTCTTTAATTGATGATGTTCGTTGGTACCCTATTTTACATGCTTCATGCAGAGCTGATTTTTTAAAATTCTCTTTTTAGATGCTAGTTGTTTCCATGGGACTGTTGGAATGACACTTTCAATCAACTTATACTTTATTTTGGAGCTTGTACATTTTATGTTTCTCAAATATTACATTTGCACTTTTTGAAAGTATACTGGTTTGCGTCTTTGCAGGAGATAATTTGATATATGCAAATAGCATAGTGGCATTGGTTGTTTAAGTTCAACATATTGTATTTCTTATCAGGTTCGCGAGTTAGCAGAAAAAGAGCCTGAAAATGGTGTCTTCAGAATGCTTCGTAGTGATGTTACTCGATTCCTGACAACTATTCTTATTGGCACAACGTAATTCTTGTTTACAATTTCTTGTTTGCACTTTAGTTTTTCGTCTGATTTGGAAATGTCTCAGACTGTTTTAAGTAATCGGAATATTCTCTTCTAATGGCACTTTCTTGTATTTTCTGCTCAGCGTGGCCAATATTGGTGCAACAGCACTTGTCACAGAGGCAGCAACAACAATTTTTGGTGAAGCTGGCGTTAGTGCAGCTACAGGAGTAATGACGGTATGCTCTTTAATTTCCTCCCGGCTTAGTTTTACCTTCTTTTGTAGGTCAGAAACCTTTATGTGCACACAGTTTGGTTAATCACCCATCCTCTACCATGATAGACTAGTTTAACAGTTGAACTCATATGCTATGATAGACTAGTTTAACAGTTGAGCTCATATGCTTATGCCTAATGTTCTGCAAGTATCTATCTAGTTTTTGTATAGAAAGTTATTAACACTCACGATTGGTGACTTTAGTACTTCTGCTAAGAAGAAATGAACATGATGCTACCATTTGACATATGGTTGTGTGTCACACCCGATTTCATAGTTCTTGTCTGCAACTTGAATCACCCAAACCAATCTTCAAAAAAAGAAAAAAAGATCACCAAACTTATGTTATTGATAAAAATAGGATGCACGCTAATCTCACCAGAGATTTATGGTTTGTTCAATTTAATGGATTTTTTTTAATGTTTGAAGGCAGTCCTAATGTCAATTTATATTGGACTATCATGACATCATGCTAGTGTATATGCTAAATTGTTGATGAGGGAGAGGGGGAATTGAGATCTAGGCATGTTTGTTTGGAATGGTGACATAATACTTTGGATTATTATTTTTTTGGTTCTTCTCCTGCTCTCTTCTCTCTTCTCCCTCTCTTTTCTGCCTGTGGCATTTGACTCTTGCACTTTCGGTTTTTTCCTTATATAAATCAAGGTAGCAATTATTTACCATTTCTCTAAAACTTGTTTCTTTTGTGTGGAAAACTCTCGTCTGCATTGGGGGCAACTCGCCTTAATGAATCTCAAAAAAAAAAAAAATGTTGTCGCTGTTGCCCCCATGCTTCACTTAATCGCTGTACAATTGTATAGATATCTTCAAATGAGGGCTTGTGTGAGGTGTGATTTTCTTTCTTTCTTTGGTAAAGGGTAGGGGAATCATTACCAATTTGCATTAATGGGTAAAACTTAATAGAGCTAAACAAATAAGTAGTCTGCTGCAAAACATCAGAAGATAAGAAAAACTGAAAACAAGAAAAAGAAAAACGGACACGTAGGCTCCCCATCAAAATCGGCCTACAGCAAGTCTGCCATAACTGAAATTGTCTCCCGTGACAGAGAGATTGAAGACCAAGTCTTCTGGTGGTATGGATGGATATCCTTGAATACGGTATCTTTCCTTGTCATCTAAATTCCTCAATATACTGCTGGAATAAGGATTTGAGGAATCTTGGATGCCGAGCTTTTATCTCCTTTCCTTTTATCTCTTTCCTTTCTCAGAAAGCAATTCTAAGTTGGTGAAGTCCTCTTCTATATCAGTGCTCTCTTTTATCCACTCCACATGTCCCTAGCATGAGGACAAGTAATGAGTTTGGTTTCGCTGACTCTCCTGATTGTTATACAATACACAAGTTCTATCAAGGTGGCATTCTTTTTTATCTATCAGGTTAACTGACTATGGGAAACAAACCATTCAAAAGGAGTGAATGATCTCCTTTTCTGCCTTACATTTGTTCTTAATATGGAGTATATTCACTTACACGTTTGTTCTAAATATGGAGTATATTCACTTACACGTTTGTTCTAAATATGGAGTATATTCACATATTCTTAGTTTGAAGCTCTCCTAGGTTCACATGTTGCATATTTGTGTGTATTGTCAGCATGATTGGATTTTCGGTTATTGTTGTTCCTATTTGATTTCAAGAGGGATCTTAGGGTTTCTTCTTTTGATTTAATATTCTCAGGTTGCTGTACTGCTACTCACTGAAATTACACCAAAAAGTGTAGCTGTACACAATGCAACAGAGGTTGCCAGATTTGTGGTAAGGTGAGTAAATGAAAAAATAGTTCAAAGATCTTTTGTTAATTCCCTTGAATAAATCTTTTGTTAAGCTGTTTCATAACCTTAATAAATTAAATAAATATATAATTACTGCATTGTGAATTGGATATCATTCATGAATATGTTTATGTGATGCACTAGGTCAGGCCAGTTGCATGGCTTTCCTTGGTTTTGTATCCTGTCGGAAGAGTTGCCAGTTTTATCTCTATGGGGATCCTGAAGATCCTTGGTCTGAAGGGTAGAAGGTAATTTTTTTTTCAAATAGTTCTCTAAAATTTATAAATAAATTCCACTTATTCAGCATTAATAAATTTTCACTCTCAAATATTTATTTTGAGGAAACTTTTAATGATATATAATTTTATATTATTTGTGCAATTTGCTAATTTCTCAATATTGATCTATATCTTATTTGTGTCCACATTAGATTTTGAGTGCTAGATAACACTTGCAAACTTAGGTTATCTCAGTAGGAATAACCATGGCACGGTAAAACAGCTGGATAAAGGTGGAACTCTCCCTCCCTCTCTCCCTCTCTCTCTCTTTCTGAAAAAGTGCATTTGTGGTTGGGTTCAAGTCTCGGTTGATTTTCTACTTGTTTCTTTTTTAATGTCTCTGAGATCACCTTTTCCTTATTTTTTATTATTATCATCTGTCAGCTTATTCATCACCATTTGTACTGAAAATAAGTAGCCATAGACACAAGAACACATGGACTTTTTGGGTTCTGGGAATCATCTGTTTGAGAACCCTCTATCATTGGAGAGGAATCCAAATTTGTCACAAATGTTGGAGAGAAATCTAAATTATGTAGTTAATCACCAAGTTATTCTTATAGCTCCATCTGAAGGCTATTGATAAGTTTTTTTCCAACATTGACGAGCTGTAGTTGCTTCCAAAAGAAGTGCATAGTGTTCTCACCCATGCCTTTGCCTGAACTGTTTGAATGTCCAAATACAGTACCGTGCTGATTGGTAATAGTGTAATACATTAATAAAACAGTACTTCTTTTCATAAAATGTTAAACAACAGATTTTATGATGTTTATTTCGTTCTTGTAATTATTGAGTAGTTCATTATATAATTAATATATCTTTGTTGATGAGATTATTTGGTGACACTCACTGATTAACTTGAGAAAATATCATTGATTCCTTTGTGGTACATGTATACTACTGGCTCTTGATGTAGTGAACCATATGTTACGGAAGAAGAACTGAAACTGATGTTGCGAGGAGCAGAGTTGAGTGGGGCAATAGAAGAGGAAGAACAGGTGCTGATAAATTCATACATCTTGATATGTTATGGCCTGGATGTGCCATGTCTTCAATTGTTTTGCTGATCTCATAAGTGGTGGCCAAGCTTTTTTTATAGCAGAAGTTCTTGGATTTCAGAAATATTTCTTGCTTTTCAGGCCCTTTTAAGTACGGCTTATCTTTAAAGGGAGAAAAAAAGCCTCTGGTTTATTTTTGGGAGCATTATTAGTTTATTTTTAAATCCCTGCATGTTTATGCTCTTATGCAGAGTTTCATGTCTCAGAATTATGTTCTATGGAATTTTTTTATAGAAAAAGATGTAATATTCTAGATATGATAAATAAAAAGGCATCATCTGCCCTCTCTGATTTTCTGAGTTGGAGAGCACATAGAAAGTACTGGACAGAATTGGCCTCCGGAGCACCATAATTATGTACAAGTTGATAAATAATTTGTTCTAAGTTGCATAACATTTATGTCAGCACATATGTTGTTATTACAGATTTTTTTAAATTCTTTTGACGTTTTACTCATGCTCGTAATAATTGTTTTTTTTTTCCAGTTTATTTTGGAAGAAACCTGTTTATATGCTTTCAGAATTCTATTGGAGATACTTTATTTTTTTCATACTTGAACCAAATTTGGGAAATCTGTCAATTTCATAAATGACCAATGAGTATCAAGAATGGGAAGACAAGATGCCATTGGAGATTATATTGTACAAATTTGGCTCAAATTACTTCACAAAACATTGTTTTCTAAATGGCTTGAATTTAAAAGAATCTAGGGGTCAACAATAGTTTCTTCCAACTATAGTCCATTGCATAAAACTGTTACTATGGAGTTTGTGCAGACAAGCAAAATTAAATGAAGCTAATGGGTATCAGCTATCACAGGATTTCTTCTACATAACCCTCTTGATATTGATTTATGGGAATAACTGCAGACAATCATTAGTCACCCCATACTCACATGATAGGGAATTGGCAAACTCGGGATTAGTAAAATTCTTCTCGAGTCTTAAAGCTTCACTGGTTTTACTGTTTTGTGAATGTCAGGGGCTTGCTACTTTTCTCTTCTTCTGAGAAAAGGCTTGGTGATGTGAATATTTAGTGAAGTATGAGCTTACACACTGACTTGATGTGGCTTCACAATGCCATTATACTTGAAACAGGGGGAGCTGAATTTCCAAAGCTTTTTATGTTTTCTTTTGCTTTCTGTAATTGGTTTTTGTGTTTTATGATATGCATTGTTCTCATGTAACCTCTAGAGCCACACTGTTAAGGTTTGATGAAATGTGTACGTGTCATGAAGATCTATAATGTAAAATACATTTCTGCAGGATATGATAGAAAATGTGCTAGAGATAAAAGACACACACGTCAGAGAGGTGATGACACCTCTTGTAGATGTAGTTGCTATTGATGCTGGTGCATCATTGCTTGATTTCCAGAATTTATGGGTGACCCATCAGTATTCCAGGTACTCTTAGCAATTATCTTGCTGGAAGAAATTAGAAAACTTTTATGAAAAACGATAGTGATGATTGGTGAATTTTAGGGTTCCTGTCTTTGAACAACGTGTGGACAATATTGCAGGCATTGCTTATGCAATGGACATGCTGGAGTATGTCGAGAAGGTAGGCTTTTGATCCAATTTTTTCATTTCTTTTCGTTTCATGCTTTCTTTGTGAGAAGCATATCCCTTACAACTTATTTATAATGTGAATAAGATCTATTTGTTTGATTTTGAAGGCTGAGCAACTAGCAAACTCCACTGTGGGAGACATAGCACACAAGCCTGCATACTTTGTGCCTGGTAATTCTAAAATGTAATTTTACTGTTACTATTATGCATAATAAGTTTGAAGTTAAGAGGATCAATGGATGCGTTCTTGGTCATTATAAAGAACCATTGACTCCATTGATATCTTTAGAGTCATAATGATGACTGTATGTGCCTCTGTATTGCGGCTACTTATTTTTGTTATAATTATATATGCAAATTACATGAATACTTTGGATTTTCTCAAACAAATAATTAATGCTTTTATCTTGCAGATTCAATGTCTGTGTGGAATTTGCTGAGGGAATTCCGTATCAGGAAAGTTCACATGGCTATTGTCCTAAATGAATATGGTGGAACCATTGGGGTATGGTAACATTTGTTTTACATTCTATTGACAAATGTTTTACATGGCCAAATTCTAAGAATATTATAACTATTGCTTGTGGTTTTTATATTCACTGTTGCAATGTCTCCAAATTCTGGAAAAGGTAATTACGCTTCGAAGTAATTTTTAAATTTTCTAGAGTTCAACTGAAAAGTGTATTGATACACATCAGTTAACAACCAAATATGCTCCATTGGCGTGGTGGTTTGCTTCTTGGTGGCTGAGCATTAAGCGCCTAATGAGGTGATGATTTTCTCTTGGGGGCGGTTACACGCACACCGTTGACTAATCCACCCCATCCATTTAGCCAATCACGAAATCTACACCTTAATATACATATATGTAAGCTGATGGTAGAATCCCACCCCAAACCATTTCCCTTTTTTCCCTCCCTCCTTTTCTTCTTCCCCGTGCCTGTCATCCTTCCCAGTCCGTGCTGCCACCGCCGGCGTGTCTTCAATCACCATTCCTAGCACTTGTGCCTGCCTCCGATCGCCATTAAGGACACCCTCAATGCCATCAAGGCTGAAAACCGCCTCCGGTCTCTGTCGAGAACACCCATCAATATTGTTGAGGTCAAAAACCGCCTCCGTTGCTGTCAAGGACACCCATGAATCCTATGGAGGCTGAAAACCTACTCTGATTTTGCTAATTAATTGACTTCCAGTTGTGTCTTTCTCTTGTTCCTTCAAATTTAAAATTTCCTCTTCAGATTTAAATTTCACAACCCGAGGCAATTTTAGGCAGTCCCTCTATTTCCCCCATTTTTTTAATTTTTAATTTTTAACATTTGATTTGTCTTGTTTGGATTTTAATCCTTGTATGATGAGTTTATGTTCTCTTAGATTTTTTCTTGTTTATTATGTCAAGCAAAGGTTCTGGGAACTATATGACCCATTCGAGTCGGCCATAACCTCTAAGTGCGACGGGATTGGGTCAAACTGGGACGCTAGTAACGACTGCAGACAGTCGAACATGATCCAGAAATTAGCAAAGGTTATGGATCCCATTCGACCGAATCCAGTCGATCCACAAACGTGGACGGCTTTTCGAGGTCGACTTGGGCATTTCAATACGCCTGAAGTCAGTCGAACACTCGAAGTAGGTCCATAAAGGACTTAAGGTTCTGGAACCCATTCTACAGACACCAGTTGTTCCAGACCTATTCTGGACGACTTGACTCAGTCGAACTGGAACACCATTAACGACTGCATACCTCGAACATGAACAAGAACTCAGCAAAGGTTTTGGATTTGATCGACCACAAAATAAATAAAATAAAAAGACCACAAAAACACATTAAAGACCACAAAATAAAGACCACAAAATAAAAAAAAAGTCATGCAAACAAGAAGAAAGCATTACTTATTTTAAAATGGTTCAACAAAATGATTTAGGGTTTCATTTTTCAAGTGCAAACACCTATGTGGCCGCCGGAGAGATCACCGACGAAAGTGGATGGACGGGACGGTGAATGTATCTCGCCAGAGAATTGGCTGTGTGACCGGGAGACGTTGGGAGAGATTGTGCGCTAGAGAGGCACAAGGGGGGGGGGGTTGTATTTGGTTTTGGGGTGGGTAGTGTGTATTTATGGGAACTTGGGGGGGGGGGGGGTGTAAAGTACAAGGTGTGGGGTAGGTCGGGGTGACTTTCTTGTTTTTAAAATGACATACAATGGTTTTTTGGTAGTGAGCTTTCCATTAATATGCCTACAGAGAATCTAAACATTGTGCTTGTCAACTTATACATCGATATCAATCAGATTTGCTTTACCAACATTGGTGATAGCCATTATTGATTGTGTGTTTCTGTATATCAGCATGTTTTCTTGTAATCCTACCTTTTTTTGCTCCATAAATTTCATTTTTTGTTTGTTTTACATTTTAAATTATTCCCTTCTACAAGACAAGTATATCACTTGTTCACTCGTTGTGAAACTCGGGTGGAACAGATTGTGACGTTGGAAGATGTTGTTGAAGAAATTGTTGGTGAAATCTTTGATGAAAATGATTCGAAGGTAAAAATAACTCATTGTGATCCTTGTTGTCATTCTTATGTGGCATTGTGATCATCTTTGTATTTTATTCCCTTTTTCATTTGCTTTGACTGTGTTTTGATTATGGTTTAGTTTCTGAAAAGTGTCATGCTAAACCACCTCAAGATATTTTTATTAGCATCAGTATGGTTCCAAATTTAAATTTATAGTCACCAGGATGTGGGTTAGTGTGGACATGGGGAAGGATATAATGTAAAATGTCATTGACATAGATTTTGTGTAACAGAGAATGAAGTATCTAATGTGGATACAACAGAATATGACATTACTATTTGAGATGTGTTAGAGCATTCATGCATCATAGATTATAGCTGTTGTTGCCTGATAAAATTGTCTTAGCGTAGTTTCTAATCCAAGTACTGTATTATGCTTTCCTGGATCTGTTTCTGAAAAGAATTATCCTTTTGATGTTCTACTTTTTATTCAATTGCATGTTCTTTGCATGCATTAACCATCAAACATGACTGAATTGTACATAATTTGTTGTAATATCAGCAACTAAAGAATGTGATAGTAAGGTATGATGCAAAATTCTTATCTCTTGATAAATTATTTTGCAATATTAAGTTTGGGATTAGAGTTTTAAGGTCTCAGGTGACCAAGGTTCTTTTGTATATGATGTAAGTTCGTTGTTTTTTGCTGATACCCAAGGACATTGAATTGAAATTTTGCATTAATTGACTGAAGTCTGCACAAATCAAGATGTTACTCAGGGACAGTTATTAGACATATATTTGCCCATCTGACCCGCAAATTTTCAGTCTCTCTTCTGCAGCAGAAGCTGAATGCAATGGATTGGGCAAGCTTGTCATCCTCTAGAAGGATATTGTTTTTTTTAAAGGTTGCTTTTCATTTTATGTTCATTATATTTCGCAAAGTCCATTGAGAACTGGATGCCATCTCTATTGTCCAGTTGTCCTTCTTGTTCAACCCAAGGGCGGAGTGTGTTTGCTTATAGGAAAAACCTTCATACTAGGAAGGAAGGGCTTTCACAAACTCATGCATGAGAAAAGAAAAAAAGATGAAGAATATTGTTCATAAACTGAAACTTTTATTCAGTCCATCAAAACTAATTTCTTCAGCTGATTAGGTATAGTGGTATACATAAATGGACTCGGTCACAGTGTCTTACTCAAGGAAGACACTTGGGACTATTAAGTCGACTTAAAAGCTAAAGAAAAACAAACCTTCACTGACACTAGAATTACCAAGGAGACTTAAAAGCTAATTAAGAGCCGTACAATAACAGCTGAAGATAATAAACAACCATCGAACCAAAAATGCTAAAAGACAGCCTAAAATACCCTATTAAAAGAATGCAAAAATACATTAAAATAAAAAACAAAAGCCTACAACTCCTCATCTGACCGGGATCTACAAAAATCTTAGTGATCTGAAATATATCCTGGACCATTAACCGAAGAAGAATTTTGTGTGTTTTGAGAGAGTTTTGTGTTGTTTAAGACAGTTGAAAGAGCATTAGATATGTTGGCGAGGAGTCTTCGCCGCTCGGGCGGCCACGGTTACATCGGTTCTCTTCTTTGTTCTTACTTTTCCAAGGTTGGTTTTTGGTTTTGTTTGTTTCCATCACTGTTTCAGAAGGGAACAAATTTTCTTGCGTTGAAATTCAATACAAAATATGCTTTTGGTATTCGTTTATTATTTTCTTCGCTATCGGAGTTATCCCAAATTCTTTGAGATGTCTGTACCCTCTATGGACACCTAGATAAATCAGAAATGAACAAGCTGTGCTAGTCAACTCACCAAGACCCTGGTGGGTTGTATGCTTTTGATATTAGCATGGCTATGTCTTGTTAAGTTAAAACCGCATTGGTGGTGATCCAATTTAAAAATCTGATAAATTCTTGTTGATCATTTTGCTTCGATCCAGAAAAAAACTGGTTACATTGTGATGCGGGCCGATGGTATTTTTGATGTGGATGCTAATACATCCATTGACCAGTTGTCAGAAGAACTGAATGTGAAGATGCCAGAGGTTGGTAATACTTGTTTTAAAGTAGAACTAGTTTTTCTATTAGATTTCATTGAAGTGATCTTTTTCCATATGGTCTTTCTATAATTCTATCTATTATATTTGGGTCATTCACTAGGAATATTACATTCATGAGTTTTCTCTTTATGGTCATCCTTACTTTTGAGAGTAAAGACTGACATTTTATTAAATTTGGGCTTTGTCCTGTTTCAAATAAAACTGGGAGAATACCTACCGTTTAGCTCAAAAAATGGATATACATTTTATTACTGTGACTTGCATAGTAACAATATGTCAGTGAAACAAGAAAGGAAAAGAAAAGCAAAACAAAGGCATGAGGCAGTAGAATAGGCGTCTACTGTCTCAGCCCCAAAAGATCCCAGCCTCTTTATGTTTATCTTATATATAGACAATGGTTGAAGCCCCTCTTTTTTGTATTTCTTGGATCTTGACGAATTCGTTATTTAGGAAATCCACACGGGCCACATCAGCCTCTTCTTCTTCCTTTTTTTTTAAATAATAAAGACGATGTTGAATAAGGTCCTATCTTCAACTTGAGCTGATCAATATACCATACCCTGTTTCCAGAGGCTTGGGGTTGGCTCTAAGAATTCAACTACCCCATGAATTCCTGTGTAGTAGTTGGTTCAACCACCATCTCAGTCTTCTTTGGTTTCCTAACCTCTCATCTCCTTACCATCGACTAATTAACTCCCATTTCTTACAGGAGTATTAGATGGAAAAAAAATTACTTGCTTTATCATCCAAAATGGTGTTCTAACATTTGTTCATATATAAAAATTACTTTGAGCTTCCTTTGATATACTCATTCCTGTCTTATCTGATCCTAGTAATCTCACGTTTTCTGTGATTTTTGTTGTTGGATTGGTCAGTTGATTTTGTTTCCAAATAACTCAATTTCAGTATGGAAAAGATGCTCTTACTGACCGAGTCAATAGGGAAAATCGAAAATACTTTTTTTAACGCACATTCTGATCTTTCCCTGTTGTATGATTTTTATTATATTGAATTAGGTGACTGCTCATTGATGTATCTAACTACAAAGAGAAACAGAAACCTTTTAGTAAATATACATTCTCAAGTGGTAGAATGGAACTCCCCTAGATAAGATTAGTCTGTGGCGTTGCCTATCATGCTTTAAAAAAAACGAAAAAAGATTAGTCTGTGGTGCAACAGAAGTGCGTCTCTCCAGAGTAAAAGGTTTCGTGCTCAATTTGTTTTTCTATGAAAACGAGAAAGTATTCTTTATATGATTTTTTAAAAGAAAGTTCAAAAAATTCAGAGGATTGTAGATTCAGATGCCTACTACATGTACGATTTGGTGGAACCATATAAAAACAACATTTCATCTCAAATATAAAATCCATCATTTTTGTCTTTCTTTACAATTCATCAACCTTTTCTTTCCCCTTACAATCCATTAACCTTGGGGTTCCTTGTCACCACCAAAAAAAAAAGAAGAAAGAAAACCATTAACCTTTGACTTTAAATTACTTATTTGTGATTATCATCACTTTCCGAACACACCCATGAAACCATCAATATATTGCTCTGCTGGCCAGGAAATGCCTCATTCATGTAACAGCTGTTATTCATATTGAAGGTTGGTTTTTTATTGCGTAGAACTTCACATAATTTTTCATTTTTGACTGTCTTCTTTATGTTGATCTCCTTTGTCTTCATAATCACGAATTACATCTTTATCAAGGTCCTATGCATTATGGATGCACTCCTATGTACACTTTGTTCTATTAGAAGGCTGGAGAGTAGCAGGACTGCTTGCGACTTTTATTTCTAAAGCATTGGAGCTGTTCCTTCTTTTGTTCCATTTATTGCAGGGTCATCAATATGAGACAGTATCTGGTTTCATATGTGAATCATTTGGATATATACCAAGGACTGGTGAAACAGTTAAGGTGGTCCTAGAAAGTGCAGATCAAGAGGGAAATGAAGAATACAATGAAGATGAATCTAATAGACAGGAGCTGAAGCAAATGGATCAAATGTTTAAACTTGAGGTGTGTCGCTTAATATTTATACTCGCTCATGTTTGGTGTATTACTTCTTACCATTTGGTGTGTGTGTATGTGTACCCATTAATCACCCCAGTTGCAAGTTACTTGCATTTGAGCATAGATCAAATGTTTAGTAGTTGGGCAGGTCCATAGCTAGAGCAGGGAAATAGCCCTTTTTTGTGTGTTGCTAGAATTGGGAGAATACAGCACCTGAATTTTTTCCTGTTCATTTAGGTTCCTGGCACTCCAAGATCTCTTGAGACATCATAATTTAATTTTTAGTAATTTTAACTTGTGTTACAGAACATCATTTTTAAGAAAAATAGTACACTATTAGTGCTGATTTGTTTTTTAGAAGATGTAGGAGCAATCTTATTAAGAAAAGATGCCCCGAACAAGGAGACAATTGCTGAGATCTTTGACAATTTTAACTTTCATTCCCTTGGAGACTTAAAAGTTAAAAAGATTGTGCTTGAGACATGGAAAGGTAAAATGAGGGAAAAATATCTTAACCAAATTATTTGGTTCCTGACAATAATTGTCGCCATGTGACAATTGAAACTGGGACTGTTTATAGTTTTTTTCTTCTCCATACCAAGTTAATTATTTCATGGTGAAAATTTACATTTTGTATGCTTATTGATGTCACATGAATCAGACATGAGGTTTCCTGATTATAGGTGGTTTGCCTGAGATAAAAATTTTACATTTTTATAGGGTTAATCACAGGTCATAACTGACCGGCAAAGTTCCTTACAGTGTCTTCTTTGTGTATCTGTCAGTATTATCACTGCTTGAGGCTTAGGTTTTTCTGAACAAGTTGTGATAATTATGTTCATCACCCTACCTAGAGTGCATTTGCTAATGTTTTCTTGGTTGTTATTTGTTAATGTTCTGTAATAGTTCTGTGTCAGTGATCTCCCAATATGCTCTAAATACTTGTACTTAGGATCTAATGCTTGGCATCTAGTTGCAAGCTAATACTTGTTTGTTTGCTTTAGACTCTTTATAAGGCTGCTCTAAGTGTAGTTTACAAATATCTTGTTCTTCATAGTGTGAAGGCTTTTTAATATTCACATTAAAAAATGAAATTTGGTCAATGTTAGTCCTCAAGTCCTGTGCCTGAATTTATGGAACCTACTTACCCACATCATCCCTTTCATTGTTGTATTTCTCCACACTTGATGCACAATAAAACCTCCTTTCCTATGATCCTATTGTTTTCCCAATGAGATAAACAGGTGTAACTGTGTATGATGCCCCACTCTTGCCTTTATTTTCTCCCTTCTTGCTGGTATTCATGTGGTATCCATTATTTCACATGTAGTCGTACTTGGGTCCCTAAGGCAAAATAATTTCCAACTACATAGGTCTTGATATATCAGACAAATTTTGCATGGGAGTAACTGACGGATATAATGAAGGCTATCTTGTACTTATTTGTAATTGACTGGATATGTATCATGTCCTATAAGTGAACTTATCTATGGTTAATGTGATTTACTGTCACTCGTCTCTTTCACTATTTTGGAAAATGTATATTTTCAAAAATCACACCTGACCTTTCTCTTTGTCCTCACTTGTCCCTTATTAGGTTGGTGGTTTTATCAGCTGTATGAAAATTGTCCTAGATCTTTAGGAAATCGTCCTGGATAACAAGTTGCAGACTGATAGTATAAAACTACGTTTGAGTTCTCCATCTTGTTTTAATTTTTAAGTATACATGGGTTACTGGATTTTTTTACTATTTTATTCCACAGTTCTTGTGAAACAAATAATTTTAAACATCAAGTTGATAACATTTATATATACCAATGGAGAATGAAAAAATAAACCCTGATACTGATTAGATTGACTCTTAATTCTTCTTGTCACAAAATAATCTTGTTCAGATGCATGATTATATTTAATTCCTTGTTTCATGATCCTATGTGCAGATCTTGGCTGGTAATGCAAGAAAAGTTAGTGCCACAAAATAATCTTGTTCAGATGCATGATTATATTTAATTTCCTTGTTTCATGATCCTATTGCAGATCTTGGCTGGTAATGCGAGAAAAGTTAGTGCAGTTCGATTTGAACGGATCAACCAGGACAAGTTAAAACTGGACACCAAGGAGGTGACTCGGGTAGTTCCAAGGATCATGAAGAGGGTGTCTCAAGGGGACGACGACTACTCTGACCAGAGCGACTTTGATGAGAGTCCATTTCAGGTGATCTCTGAAGATGGCCTCATTGAGTGTTTTGTAATTGATGGAAAAATAGACGACAATAGTAATATCCATAAATAGTAATTACAACACTCTCCTATCTGATTTCTTACAACACCCAAAAAACACCACAATTGGCCGAAAAAAGAACCAAAATACAAAAGTGACATGGAAAATTGGAAGGGTGAACAAAACAAACATCTAGTCTCTGTTCTACAGATGAAGAGAAGTATCTACTTCTGTTTCTTCATTGTTTGCTCTATCAGGCCATATCTCCGTCAAGAGTGGGCCTTCGACATGCTTGAAGTCGGCATTCGAGAAAGTCCGAAGAGAGAGGTAGCCTTGTAGAGGTCTCGACGGGAGGATCAACTCAGGATGGATGAACCACTTGGGAGGCTCGCAATGGAAGGCCGGCGGAGGAGGACTCGCCCTTTCAGCAACCTTAGCAAACACCCTCAGAGTGAGCTCTCTCTCCTCCCTCATCTCTTTGACTCTCTGCAACTGTCTGAACCTCTCTTGCAGGAGTGCAATGGATGAGTGAATGACTGTTGGGTCATTGGCCTCCCTCCCCATCTTAGATTGATACATCTACTTCAAAAAAAACTTTAGATTTGGGTTTTTATTTTCTTCTATTTCTCTCTGAGTTTTGATGGGGAGTTCGGGTATATATAGGGGGCTGACGTTTGTCTGTACCCCCTTTAAGTTATGTATTTGTGCGATTCTGGATGATATTGGGGGGGGGGGGGAGAGGGATAGGAGAATCGGTAGGGGGAGGATTTTGTGCCAAATCTGAAGGAGTTTGGTTGGTTGATTGTGGGGAGGGGCAAAAGGACTTTTTTTTTAAAAGAAAGTGTTGTTGCTCATGAAAATCCAAGGTGGTTGGAGCCTTGCATTTGGATGGGGGCCTAAAGGGGGAATAAATGGTAGGGTTGGTGTGGTTTTTATGGCTTTGTTCCTTTGTCACCCCTCTACTTGCATTGGGATGTGCTTTGTTTTTTTTTTCTTCTCCTGTTTTGGTGGGCTTCCAGATGAGGGTGAATTATTTATGGGAGCTGTTGCATGGATTCCTTATATGGTCCCACATGGAGTTCCATTTCACTAAGTATGATCTTGTATTTCTTTATATAAGTTGTATACATTTTTGGAAGGTCAACAAAGTATACAATTTGAAAAATAAAGTAAAATATTGATTGTGGGGTTTATTTTCACAGATGGATTATTTGAGCGTTGTTGTTTGGCCTGGGAGAATGAGTTTTTAAACATTACCCATATTGTTTTACTTGATTTGGATAATGAATGAAGGAGGGACAAGGGAAGGGTTGAAAGAAGAGAATATATTTTGGGTTTGATGATGTTTTTGAAGGGACACCATTGAATTTCAAAACATTTTTTTGTCTGTTTGGTTTTTTCTGTTTTGTCATTGAGTGGTTGTCTGTGAGTGGCATGCCCTGGTGAGGAAAAGCTGTTGAAACTTTGCTTCTGTTGGTTGCTGTTTTTTTTTTGTTGGTAGTGATGATACTGTGTTCTGATTGGTCTTCTGTTTGTTTTCTTTCTCTTCTTATTCTTCTTCTTCATATATGGTGCTTTGTGCAAGTCTTGTGGGGCACAGGCAACTTGGGAGTTCCCATCTTCATGTTCATGTTCATATGGTTGGGTTAGGTGTTTTAGTGATTTTTTATTTGTTTTTATTTTTTATGTTGGTTTGGTTGAATGGGGTTGACCCAGGATGATTTCATTGGTTTTTTTTAAATACAGTCTACACGACAGTCCATATATCTATGCAATAGAGTGGTATATGCCTCATTAATGTTATTTTGCATTTTTATAAAAAATTATTAATTCCATTATGTAATCGAGTGATATATGCTTTTCATTAAATAATATATTTCATTAGATAAGGTTTATTATTTAAAAAAATTAAAACATATGTGGATTGTTCCTAACATTTAAAAAAAGAAAGAGCAAAGAATGGGGTGTAATGAAGCCTGTCAATGAGTCGGACCCGGACCCGGATCCGATCCGATTACGTGTGTAATTTACCTTACCTGCCACTGACATGATGGACTAGAACATAAAATTAAATGAGGTCTGGGTCCATTTTGATCCAATCTTATGGGTACCCGATTATGTTATATATAAGCCCATAATATTATGTAATAAACTTAGTAATGTAATGTGTTTATTTATCTTTGGTTAAGTTATTTATTTCAATGTTTTGGACAATTAACTTTTGAATTTATATAGTTTGGTTGGTTTATTACATGATTTGATTTTTTATGTATATATGTATGTATTAATTTGTGTTAAATCATTTTAGTGTTATTATATTTTTTATGTTATGTGCTATATGTTTTGAAAATTATGCTATATTTTCAATTTATAAATTATTTTACAAAAATAAGTTCTTTTGTGGATCCAACTCGATACCGGAAGAATCGAGATCTAATATGGACCTGACAATCAAACCGAGTCGAGTCTGGTTCACCTGACTCAATCCGGACATGACCAATTAACAGGCCTAAGGTGTAACATGATTTCATGCTCGATAGTTGGAAGGCATCAAAACCAAGGAATGTCCATTCAGAGCTTTGATACACCTAGCTAAAAATCATCTCGGGGTCATATACACTTATTTGGATGTCATTTAAAATACGGTACATAAGAAATTTTACACATGCATATGATCTTAAAACAAAAGGTATATGATGGTTTTTAGGGTGATTTTCAGGGTTGAGTGTTATCATTTTCCAATGGAAATAGGAAGGAAAATGTCAGTCATTCAATCACTTTACAGATCACATCATGGTTTCTTTTTTTTAAAATGCATTTACTTTTCTTTCTTAAAGAGTGTGTATTGTATACTTTGTAACTTTTTCGGCATGTTTTTTTTTTCCCTTGTTCTCAGTCACCTAAGCTCTAATTTCAGGTTTTGGAACTTTAAAATCTAATGAAATCAGAAATCAGGGTAACAATTGGCTACCGTTCTTTAAAAATAAATAAAAATAAAGTGTGCATTGTATACTGTATTAAACGATCTCGTATAGTTGTGTGGCCCAAGTAAAGAAATAGTTATTTTAAAGAAAACCTATACTTAAAGGGTCTTATTACACAGAGTCCTAAAATTTAAGCCCTATTAAGAAGCTTTGATGGGTGTTATTATCGGATTGATTTCCTATTTGACTTTTTTATAATGTAAAAAGAGTAAAGGCAATACTAACATTTCTTAATATTTGAATTTTTCACTCCCAAAAAACAAATCCCTTATTATTTCGATCGGCCTCCTCATCTCCAGCGACCAGCATCACCACTATTGGATTTCACTCATCGCCCTCTATCATATGAGAGGTGGATCAACTACCTTTCGAGTCATCCTCCGGCCTCCACTTTTTTTCAGATAAAGCTATAATACATATGAATATATTAGAATTTCATATATATATGAGTATATTCGTTTTTTCAGATACATATAAATTTGGATACAGTCCTATATAATTTTTTTCAAATACAGATACAATTATCAGATGTATCTTATGCACATTGTTCATTTTTGTATTTGATAAAAGTGATTTACAAACATGTATTGATTAATAAATATCTTTAAATATACATGACAAAAACAATTAAATATTATTCAGATATGCATTAATCAAATCCATCATAACAAACATAATATACAACACATTGGGTTGGATAAGTTATTCAAATACACATTACGTGTATCTGGAATCGTCATTAAAAAATTTACATTAGACAAATGTATATGAGTTGAAAAATGATTATACAAGACTAAAATATGCTGATACGCATAAACAACATAAACGATTATACAAATCGTACCTAAACACAAACTGCATATATAATTTAGATACAACGGATATGCATCTGAATTTAAATTAAAATATTCGATCTCACAAATGTACATGAGGATTCAAAAATGAATGTAAAAGATTAAACATTCTCGACTCAGATCAGGATATTTTATTTAGATCGAAATAGCTTAACCTGAAAGGATCGCTATTGATTGTATCACAAACGGGTCACATACATAAAAAATAAATCGAGTAATTGTTTTTTTCCCCCCTCTACTCCCCACAAAACTGAAATCAAGTATTTGTTTTCTTTTCCTCTAATCAATTTGAATCGAAATATGTATTTCGTGTAAACAATGGCTTTCAATTGAATTGATTGCTTAAAAAAAAAAAGAATAAACAAATATTGTGAAATCGTTACCACCTTGTAAATTAAGGGGTCTGTTATGATATAAAACATGAAAGGGTAAATTAAGGGTTTCAAACTTGCCACCTCATAGGGCTTGGGATGGGTCTATCAATTGAAACCCAAAAATTCTTATTGATACTTAAAATGGTGCTCGCAGAAGCAAAGCATGACTTGGATTCACAAATTTTGAATAAAAGTGCATTCAACTATTGCATCCCGTTGGGGTATATCTTTGTGAAATTTATACTTAATCTAAGTTCATTATCAAAGGCCTACAACTTTCTGAAGAGAGAAAAAACAATTTTATAAATAGTTTTTCAAGAATTCAAAAAATTTGATTCCTAGAAAAACTGTTTTTCAAGAATGTTATATTTCAAACCTGTTTCCACATTTACTAACTAGAGCTACATTGATAGGGAAGCCCACTTATGTAGATAAAATTCAGGGTCTCGCATGTAGTCAACAATAGTTCTACAGTTTCTTTTTTAGTTCAGTCTCTTAAAAAAAATCATCAAACATATTATCAAAACATATACTCAGACTAACATATACTCAGATTAACGAGACATGTGCTTTTATATAAATTTTTCACATTTTCTATAAATGCATTAATACAATTGGGCATACTATTTTTAAAATATTCAAAACAAAGAGAGCTGGAAAAAGATTATGCATAACATTATCCATAATTCTAAGATATCTTTGGAAAATGATTTAAACAAAACAAATTTTAATTTAAAACAACTTTTAATTTTTAAAAAATATATTTTTGTTGAATTTCTGAAAAACTGGTTTTTCTTATAACTAAAAGCTATTTTTACTTTTTGTCAAAGTATGCTTATAAATAAGTTTGAATTAAACATGATTTCAACAACAAAGTTTATAAATGAGTTTGAATTAAACATGATTTGAACAAATATCATCTAAGTTACTAACTTATGCTACATTTTCAAAGGGCGTTGGTGTACTTCATTTTGCAGTAGTCATTAAGTTACTAATGCATATGTATGAAATCATTTAATACAATATACATTCTACTATGCTATGTCAATATATACTCAATTATGAAAAATAGATTAAATTCATATGAGTATGAACATTATGTTCATTAGCTAGATATATACTTTAAAAGTGTGCTACATTTATCCCGGTATAACTATTAGGCAAATATAACTGTTTCGTCTAGTTATAAAAAGTTTTTCCTCAAAAAAAACTATGGGACAATTAACTCGGGGGTTAGTGTTTTTTGGATTTCATCAGACGTTGGATAGACTATTTCAGCCCACCTCAGAATTATAATTTATACCAACTTTCACGAATATAGCTAACAATGTTTATTCTTCCTAACCAAAGTTAGGTAATTGAAGTTATACTGCAATCAACCCTAACAAGAAGAAGAGAAGAAGAAGAAGAAGAAAAGACTGGAATTGTATACAAGGACTGATATAAATCCATTTATTGAAGAAAAATGCTAGGGACTTCTCTTTGCAGCCAATTTTGCAGTACAAAAAAGTTTTTGGCCTTTTTTTTAAGGTATATATTTTATCTAATGAATTATGTACTTTGACAAAAAAAAAAAAGGAATAATAATCAACTGAATCATTTAATGAACTATATTTCCAAATGGGAAAAAAATCATATACCTTGCTGTTAGTGAAGTATGTGGGCTGTAGTTGTTGAAGTTCCAGGTTCCCCTCTGTATTGCATCACTTCCAGGCTTTATCTTCAAAAGACTCCAAAGGTCTAAACTGAAACACAACACTTGGAGTCTTGATAAAGAAAGTCAAGCTCATACATGGATCCTAAGTTAACAATAGGCAGCCAAAGCTAGTGCAACTTCATTTGATTTAACCAGTTGGATTAAATCAAATCATGAATATAAATAAAGATAACCAAAGATTAAATGATGGATGTGATAATAAAATGCATGTTTAACGTTTATTTTAGCTTTTATAAATTATTGTAAACCAGTAACCTCAAAAAAACAACACAAGGAAAAGAAAGCATATAAAAAGCAAGCACTGTTATATCTCTTGACTACATTTACATTAAACATTTTGGACTTCCACTCTCATACAACCACTCAATTAAAAATATAATAAGAGAGGATGATAGCTTGGCATATTGGAATACAATGCATGATTAGCAGATGCAAAGTAAGGTTTCGTAGGTTTCCACCTTTTCCTTTCTTGGCGAATCTCTAAGCCCCCGTTTGGCAGTGGAATAGGAGTGAATAAGCCTAAAAACCTATTTGTTTGCAAGTAACATATGAGTACAATATGCTAGAATAGATGAAATAAGCTGATAATCGTATTCCAAGCCTCTAACAAAAATTATTGCTTGTCTAACAAAAAAAAAGACTTCTTGACAATCTATATATTTATTTTTTGGTGATGAAAAATCCCAAATAAGAGTAGGGAAAATCTCGGAGAGAATAATAAGCTACAAACCCTATGCACCGGCTAAAGTCCTAGGGGTTTTCAAACTCGACACTTATGGAGAGCAAACCCAAGCCTCTAGCCGAAGAGCAATCCCATCAACCATTGACTTCATCAAAAAAAAATCTTCTTTTCATTTCTAGGATAACTTACTGAAATACAATAACAATATACTGAAGGATAAGGATTCAAAACCATTCATATAATAATAACTGTCTAAATTAAATTATATGGTCACATCATATCAAATTTACATGACCACAATGCTATAGACAAAATCAGCCCATCTGGATAGGAATAAGAATAAGATAGCAGTACTTGTCTCATTGATTTAAAAAACTCATGTTTTTTCTTCCAAAAAATAAATTATTCTAAAACATATATAATGGGGATTCAACAATGCAATCAGATTATGAGCTGAATCTCCTGAATTCACATACAGACAATGTGGATTATATGAAGGTTTTGATTTTTTCTTTTTATGTTAATGTAGCTAGCTTGATACATTCCATAAAGAAAATTTAGAAATATAAGAAAAACATGACTGATATCATAGATGTAGAACTTATTTATGCTGTGCTCTTGCATCTCTGTCCAATGCAAATGTTATATTATCAATGATGAGTAAACAAACCCCATGAGGCTAAGGTAATGTACCTATCACAATATGATGTCTTGATCACAGAGTCTACAGGAAGATGAAGAGTGAACAAACCCCATGAGGCTAAGCTAGTTTTTTCCAAGGTGACATCACATATGCAATGACCAAAGCAGCATACATATATTGACTGGAAAAACACAAAAGTTAAGCAAGGGGTTTCCTTGGATAAAAACCATAATAATATTAGTCCTTTTTTAAATAAATAATAATGTTACTCCTTAAAGGAACCTCCCCCTTGAATAACCATGAACAGAATAGGACGAAGTAAACTTATTCTGATAGTTTTTGTGCAAACAAATAGAATAAGTGCCAGGACCACTTTTTAGCCCCATTTCGCCCTAGAGGCTAGAACCATAACTTCACCTGGAAGGTATATGCATTTAGGGCGAGAAATAGGAATAAAATTAGGGCTCGTTAGAAACATTATTCATGGACTAAAGGTAGATTGTGCGCCTATTTTTTCCTGCATCAAGTGAGGGCCTATAATGTAAATCAGCCTAGACCTTCACAGAAGGATGAGGAACATTCATAAATTTTGGAGCAATCACAACTTGCTCTACAGGTTCGGATGGGGGAACTGCTGGATGATAATAAATTCAAGAATTGGATATAAGCTGAATCCAACAAAACTAATGGAGATTACAAATTGTAGCACAGTGAAGGTTCAGATTCTCTTAGTAAATTTGTGGTTCATAGTGAATACAGGCATAGAAAGCTTTGCAATGAGTTTCAAAGTGACTGCAATCATTCCGTAATAATTGAAAGAGAAAAAAAAAGCATGCATTACTATAAAGCTCATCCAGTTCACAAAATCAAACCACAATCCGAGGAATTCATGGATATAGCATGAGATTAAATTATTTATAGCTATGACATTGACACCCAAAATGATGGCTGTGCAAAAACTAATCAGAATTTCTAGATGACAGTTTTCAATGTTATTGGTTTAGGGGGTCTGGGATGGTAATTCCATCAACCAGATAATGGAACCTACAATCAATTGTGGCAAGGTAATCGTTACCCCCATTTGGATACAGAATATAACTTATTCTTGGATATACAGTTATTCCGGGAGTATAAATAAAGATAAATTGATTTTGGGTTTGATAGTGTTTTGAATTATTCTCGTTGGGAAACGAAATAATAAAAATTTTGTTGTCTGGGTAAAATGTGAATAAAGTGTAGATAAAGATTTATAAAAGATAAAAAAAATGATGATGATTGATTTCACAGGAGATTTATAAGAGGTAATGACAATTGATTTGACAGTTGACTTACATATGTTTTGGGTAGAATAACCTAGAATAGCTTTAATTACAATGGTTGGTTGGAGTCCAAATACTACTTTATACCAATTTATTCTGGCATAGGTTATACCAGGGTATTCCTGCATCCAAACAACAAAAAATATTTATTCTGCTTTATTCTCACTTATTCCCTGGGTTATTCCGTATCCAAACGGGGGTTTAAGAATTTTATTTGGTATCAAAAGCATTTCCTTTCAATTTGGTATATGCAAGTTGTAAAGCTGATGTATTCTGAAGGGGATTAAAGAGGAACGGCGAAAGGACAGGAAACAAAATGCTAGAGCTGAGAGCTGCTGACCAATCACAAACTCTTGCTTCCTTTTGGCAGTTATAGCAATTATGTTTTGGATAAAAAATACTCATTCCTGCATAACTATACCATTGGAAACTGGGTTCTACATAAACATCTCTGCAAACCATTCTATGATAATATAGCAAGTCTGATCAACAGAATTAAACTATTGTAAGGGGTAATATTTGGATATTAGGGCCAAAAGCCTCCTAAAAATCTAAAATGGAATGCTTCAGGCCCTGAATATTTGTTGCATTATCAAGGGCCAAGAACAATTGAACAGTGAATTGTTAGGAGTCTATGCACGGACACGGACACGGGACACGGATACACAGCGACACAGACACACGACACGGCAATTTTTGAAAAAATAGGACACAGGTATAGCTAGGACACGGCAACAAATAAATTAATATAATAAATAAATATATATCACTATTTTATATAAACAAACACATTTCATTTAATTCACTATTTATAAACAATTGTATAAACTAATAAATCATTATTTTTATAAATCATTGTTTTAAACAATAAACCACTGTTTTTATAAATCATTGTTTTAAACAATAAACCACTGTTTTTATAAATCATTGTTTTAAACCAATAAACCATTCTTTTTATAAATTAATGTTTTAAACTAATAAATCACTATTTTTTTTAACCTTCATAAAGAGATTTTGTTTAAATGAGTTGTTCTAGACTGTTTTAAATGGGTTGAATACTTGTGGGCTATGCTTGAGCCTTCCTTTTCTTTTTTCTTTTTTTACTTTTGGGCTGAAATTGGCTGGGCCGTGTCCCAGGCGGGTCGCAAACACGACTGGAGCCGTGTCCGACACGTGTTGAGGCTGTGTCCGCGCCGTGTCCGTGTCCGACACGGGTACGGGGCCTCCGGGGAAGTGTCCGTGCTTTGTAGGTTAGGAGCTTTACAATCTCCCAGATTTGATATAAGGCACACGGAAACAAGTGATGATTGTTCTTTTCCAATGTTGATTTCTTTCAATCATCAACTGATTCCTTTTCTTCTGTGTTTAAGGAATAAAAATGTTGGACAAAGCAATGCAACTACAGTGTAGCATGTAGCACAAAAGCCCTTATCCTACCAATTTATCCAAACAATTTAGGTTCCGCAACTAAAGAGCGGTGTAGTGCATTTATTTCGTGTACTGACTATATGAATTAGTTTACGCAGCTTAGAACATTAGAAAAGGATAAATGAAGGAATTCAGTCTGTTCTGCTTTTAATGAATCGTTCAGCAGTAGCATGATAAAAATGATTAAGAGCTGCTTACATGTGTACAAAATATAAGGAATCAATATGCTTGGTTTTGTGGGTCATGAAAAGAATGTGTCACATTAAATACTGTTACATATTTACCTCAACATCTTTTTGAAGCGAGTTAAAAGATTTGTTTCTATCAAACTTCACCAGCTCATATTCGATATATCCTACAAAGCAAGAGTAAATGGTGTTAGACAAGTCTCAACAGCAGTTGAGGATGCAGATTTTGTAATATCCAAGAACAGATGAGCACCAAGCCACCAAAACAATCTACAAGCAAGAAAACTGAAAATTTCAAGGGAAGATCAGCAGTGCTTTTGATGTGCAAATTTCTTAAAATACATGGGTAGGCTGGGAGTGTGAGGCTTCAACGTACAAACATGATTATTCTTTCTCACAAAGTTCATCTCAGATGAGGTATAATGTCTTATTCTTAAGTCTTTCCTAGCAATAAAAAATGTCTGGAAGTTTATATGACACAATACAGAACATGTCGGTTAGAATTTATCCTTGAGCTAGCAACAGTTAGGCTGCCATCATCATTTACTAGGCCTGTTAGTGGATTGGATAGGACTGGATACCTTAAACTCCATATACTTCTATAAATTAATTACAAAAATGAGTACGAATATGTTTCGGATAATTGACAATCTAAATGGAGGGATTAAACCTTCTCATCTTTTCAAAATTTGGGGCAATTGGACGACTGATAGAGGATGAGAAATGACATAATTGGAGAAGTTGGGAGTAGGTAAGATCATTTGAAAAAAAACTCCTGAAAAAAGGGAAGGGAAAAAATAAAATAACAAAATTTGAAGCAAGAATATCTGACATTTGCATCACCACTATAAGTTCTTGAAAGAAGACATCCTAAAATAGAAAAAAAAATACAATGAACAATGGATGTCAATGATGTTCCCTTCTACATAAGAAAGTCATTTGATCTGATAGCACCCATAAAAATGTTGTAGAACACCACAGACAGGATAGATGTCCTCATTTCTGTGTCCAGTACAATTATGAGAGTTGAGTATAGATAACATACCACCTGCTTTGACTATCTATAGTTATATATATATATATTTTATCCTCTGATAACCTCATAAATGATTTTAAAAAAAATGAAATAATACTCATAAATGATTATTGAGCACCCAGAAAATATTTCGGCCTCAATAGCATATATTTATTGTGGCACCTGAAGCATTCCAATTAGAATGTTACTAATCCATTGCATAAAAATCTCACATCAAAATGAAAATTTGGAACTTTACTTAGTGCACTGATTCTGATAAATAATGGGTCCTACAAATGTCTAAAACCTTTAGTGAGATACTGATGGACACTACTATCCAAAACTAGTATTGACTATTGAGTAATTGTTACAGACACATCAAGTCTACTTGAAGCTAATTAAGTTTTTTTTCTTTTAGCAAGCTAATGAAGTTTTTAATAGTTTTTAGTTAGAAAAAAATCCAAATAACCCCCTATAAACTGTCTGAAATCCATATAACTTTCTGATTTTTCCTAAAATGTCTATATAACCAATTGAAAACATTATGTAAATCCAAATAACCTTCTGAGTTAAACTTCCGTTGACAGATGATAAATATTCTCCGTTGACAGATGAGAAATATTCTGTGAATATTCCATTTGGTTAACCCTCACCGAAAACACAGTATACTAAAAACTCCCACAATTTGTTATAAATGCAGAAAACCCTCTCAAAAAGGACTAATATCCGGAGGGGTAAATTCATCATTTTACTCCTATGGATAGATTTAAAAACCCTATCCGGAGGGATAAATTCGTCATTTACAGCGGATTTTCCATACTTTTAACACATTTTAAGGGGGTTTTTGGTATAAAATGTTTTCAACTAGAGTCGACCAAACAGAATATTCGCATAATAATCCTAATCTGTCAACGAAAATTTAACTTATGGGGCTATTTGGATTTACATAGATGTTTTCATGGGGTTATATAGACTTCAGGAAAAGTCAGGGTGCTATATGGATTTTGACAGTTTACAAGGGGTTATATAGATTTTTTCCTTGTAGTTAATGATAGCAAAAATATCATACCATTTTAGCTTATGCTTCAATCACATCTGCAAAGAAGATAATCAGAAACGCAATCATCATGTAGAAATGAAGATATTCTCTCTTATATTGGAATTCTTTTTTCTCATAAAAATGAACAAAAAAAATCACAGAACAATGACACTAATATTTTACGTCAGGAAGCAAGAATAAATGAATGAATGAATGAATAAGCATTTCAGCATTTTCACATACCATGTATTAAAATGATGGACATGTGGGCTAATATATCCAATTATTGGATTCTTGACTCATGTCCCCCATCTAGGAAGGATTGGGTCTGCGCAATTCAGTGATTGGGCTCAGCAACATGTTTCAGATCTTCACTCATCGCCCATTTAACAGACTACTGTGGTTCTGCACTTCTTCAATATTTAAACCTTAGGCAGCATAGAGGAAACAATAACGGATTGTTCAACAGCCTCCCAAATTATTTGCAACTCTATCTCTTTCTCCACATTTTTCTTCATTCGACAATTGTTTTGCAATGATATTGTATATCTGGAAGCTGGGAACACAGCCCTTTGTTTCCATGATATTTAGAAGTTTTGTGCATAGTTCGGATCCCCCCTCCTTCAGTAGTCCATCCACAAGAACTGTCCACACAATCTCATCTGGATCCCAGTGGTGCAAAAGAATGCTCTCGAATAAAGATCGAGTTTCCTCTTCCCTACCCTCTCTCCACAGAGAACATATCAAAGCCTTGTAGGCGATAAGAGAAGGTCCAATGCCTTCAACTAACATCTTATCCAAGATTTCCACAGCAAGATCAACTTGTGAGTGCCCAGAAATTTCCAACAACAAACAATTGTATATCTCCTCATTCGGACACAAGCCTCTGCTTCTCATATCTTCGACCAATTGATTTGCTTCATTCCACCGGCCGTCCCTACAAAGACCAGTTATTAGAATCGCATATGTATCAACAGTTGGCCCCAATCCATTCTCTGACAACCTAATTATAAGAGAGGTAACTGCATCAAGATCAATAATTTTCTCATCCAAATGTTCTTCTTCCACCTTTTCCTTTACCAACCCTCTTAAAAGAGCACCATACGTCCTATAGTTAGGCATGCAACCTGCATCAATCATCCGCTTCAGAAGCGAGAACCCATAATCCAACTGACCCAATCTGACAAACCCATCGATGACAGAAGTATAAGTGACAACATCAGGAGCCAATCCTTTCTCTTCCATCTCTCTCATCAAAGCCTCAGCCTCCTCCGCCCTCCCCACTTGGCATAGACCATGAACAAGAGCACCATACGTGTATACATTCGGAGCGCAATCACGCTCCACCATCTCATCCACAACCTTCAACGCGAGATTCACTGCCCCATTCTTACACAAACCACTGACCAAAGACGTGTAAGTCACCACATTCGGTAACAACCCCCTCTCCTTCATCTCCACACAAAGCGCCTTTGCCTCCGAAAACCGATCCTCCCTTGCATGACTGTTGATCAAAACATTGTAAGTCAGTGCATTGGGCTTACACTCCTCCTCCTCCATCACCCGCAACAACTTCATCGCCAAATCAACCTTCCCGTCCTTACAATACCCATCAATCAAAGAGGTGTAAGTCACCTCATTCGGCCTCAAACTCCGCTTCTTCATCTCCTCAACAACCCCAGAAGCCGATTCAACCTCACCCACTCTACAAAACCCAGAGACCAAGCCCGTGTAGGTCCACTCATCCGGTTCGCACCCACTCCCCTTCATGAACTCCACCAAAGAAACCGCCCTCCAAACATCACCCCTCTTGCAAAACCCACCAACCAAGCTATTATACGTCAATCGATCCGGCGATGGCCCCATCTTCAACATCTGAGTAAACAGAACCATCGCCTTCCCATCCTCACCCACACCACAAAAACCCCTAATCATCTGATTAAAACTCCGCGTATTCGCCTCGCAACCCCACCTCGACATTCCCTCGAAAACCCTAAAAGCATCCCAAACTCGCAATTCCGAACAAAATCCATCAATCAAAACATTGAAAGTAACCACATTCGGCGCCAAGCCTTCCCTAACCATCCTACAGAACCACCCGACCGCCAACCTCGACCCGATCGACCTAAAAACCCCGCCAATCAACGCAGTGTAAACCCTCACATTCGCGCGGACCCCTCTCAAGAGCTCACAAGCCTCCATCGCCCGTCCTGCCCTACATAGCGCCATGACAGGGACCGTGTACGCGTGCGGCGTCGCCTCCACTCCCTTCGCGACCATCCCCCTCAACAGTCCCAAACCCTCGTCAACCCTCCCCACCTCGCAGAGCCCGTTGATCAGATGCGCGTGAGCCGCCGATCCCGGCCGCAACCCTTCCCCGACCATCCGATCGAACGTCCGAAATGCCGCGCCGATGTCCCGGGCCCTACAGTGACCCAAAACGAGAGACGTGTACGTGAATTCGTCGGGCCGGAGACCGCTCTCCGCGACGCGATCGAGCACCGCCTCCGCTTCGCGGACCCTCCCGTCCCTACAGAGCGCGTCGATCGCCGAATTGTGCGTGACGAGCGTCGCAGAGACGCCTCCGCTGTCCAGGATATCGTTATACAGGGATAACGTTTGCCCGAACAGTCCGAATCTGTTGAGGCCGATGAGGACGGCGTTGTACGCGGCGACGGTCGGTGCGAACCCCGTTGTCGATTGGACCCTCTTCAGCGAATCAACGGCGGTGATCATCTCGGATGCGGTTTCGCAGGACCGGATCATGGAGAGGACCATGCGATGGACGGCGGAGAAGCGGCGATCGCGGGAGAGGCGGTCGAGGAGGATCTGGTGGTGGCGGAGGGAGGGCTTTTGGGGGAGGCGATCGAGGAAGTCGGAGGCGGCGAGGGGGTTCGGGTGATCGGTGAGGATTTCGGAGATCTGACGGTGGGAGAGGGTCTTGATCGAAGGGTGGTCCTCCCATCCTGGCCGTCGGAGGATTTCGGTGATGGAGAGTCCTGGGGCGTCTGATTGGTGGTGTTTTTGGGAGAATCGACGGCGGAGATGGAGAGATATGGGGGACCTCAGCATCTGTGAACCGAAGGTCTGCAAGTGTTTGAGGTGGGAATGTAGAAGAAGGTGGGGGTCGTGGGTGGGTGGTTTCGTGTTACAACGTGATCGTTTTGTTTTGCGTGAGTTAGGTGGGTTTAGGACCGTTGATTTGGGGAAGCTGGTTTGAATTTTATGAACTGGGTTTGGTGAGTTTTGGGTTAAACGCACCGGAGGTGAGGTTTATGGAAGGAGTGATCGGGTGATTGGAATTTTTTTGGGGTGTAGTGATCGGACGATCAGGGTGACCTTTTGAAGTTTTGTATGTGCGACGGAGAGACACGTATACATTAAAAATTTTCAGGAGTATTTTTGCACTATTGCTTCTAACAATAATAGTTTGGTAAAGTTGAATTTTATGAGGGTTTATATGCAACAATCTCAAAGGTAGCTTTTTATTTATTTATTTGAAGAACCTTTGAGAGGCATCGCTTGGTCTCACAAGGGAATGGGGCAAATTTATTGTGGGAGCTCAGCGCATTGAGACGCAAGGGGGCACACTCGGATTCATGGTGAGTTGATACCTTTGTTGGTGGTTGGTTGTTGGGGGTGGAAATAGATTCACTGTCAATTTCGCTTACCGTCAATACTTCTTTCCTTGTTGTCGTCTTTGTGTTTTTTTTTTCTTCTATTTTCAAAAACCTTTTCTTCTCCTTTTTTTTAATAAATCATTTAAACTCTTGTAAATTTTGATTATTAATATATTCAGGGTAACAATTGTCTACCTTCTCTAAAAAAAATCTCAATTTATAATTCAGTAATCCCACTTTCAAAATAAGAAATTTTTAAGTTGATAAAGCTTTAATTGGTATGCTTTGAAGAGATTATTTTCTTCCATTTAAATTCTATTTTGCGTATTGGCCGATGATCGAAATCTCCTTACACATGAAAAATCATTAATTTCTTAGCTATTTATTTACACTCAGAACTTAAAACCTCTTAATAAGGAGAGGATACCTCTAACAACAACATGTTAAGATATGTTTTTACATATATAATTTATATTCAAATAAATATTATCATTATTTATTTAGGATTTTTTAATTAAATCTATTCTTCATGGACATCAGTTAGGTGTTCTACATTTCAAAATCTTAGCTAAGAAAAAAACCTACAATACAAAACAAAACAAACAACTATTCCATCAATACTAACCAATATTTTTGTTTTAAATCACTTATTCAATTATGATCATCACTTTTGTGGAATGTGAAATTATCGAATAGTCCAATTCTCTTACCGGATTCACAATGACATAAAAATAAAGAGAGCTGATACACACGGTTCCGTTTACAGTCCCATTTGCAGCCTGATATACTATGATAGTATAATATATACCGCATTATCATAGTATATAACTTATATGACACAATTTTTTTTTCAACTCGAAAAAAAAATATTATTGTATCTCAGTATATACATCATTTCATATAACAACATACACTTTAAAACAGGGGCGGAACCAGAAATTAAAGTAAGGGGGGTCAGAGAGCCAAGATACTTAAAGTAAAATAAAAATAAATTATAAGTATATAAAATTAATACAGTTGGATAATGATCAAGTTCTTCGATCGAGTAATGATAACTCAGATCGAAAGTTTTTTCTTTTTTACTATATTTAGTGATTTGAAATAATTTACATATCAATTATAAAAATTTAAAAATAAACAAAAATCACAAAAAAAATCAATGATTTTCCAACACTTCAAAACCATATACTAATGCCCTTGAGAAGAAAACTTTTCACATTTTAAAAAAAAAGCCTACTGACTCCAAATCTAAAAAATTTGCATTTATACACTCAGAAGTCCATTTTACAGTCTTATTTGCATCATCATGTCTAAAACAAATATATAAAATTGACAAACTCAATATATATTTCACTATTTTCGTATACAATTATAGAAACCATTAATTAATATAAACATTTATTTTATATGAGCATGTATTTTATTTTCTATAAATGTTTGGAACATTTTATTATATAAAAGATACACGTAGCTCTCATTGCAACTCCAATTGCAGTCTATCTCATTTTAAAAAAAAATTATACACTCACTCTTTGAGTCCATGCTGTTTCATGAAATGAAGTATATATTGAGATACATTAGTGTATTTTTTTTATGATGAAAAAATTAAAATAAATTGGGTGATACATTATGATGGTGCAGTATATATACTACGTTATCATAGTGTATTGGGCTGTAAAACGGACCGAGTATATCATGCTCTATTATATTGCTATACACTTAAAAATTTCAAATATATGCTTGCTAATTGTGATGCAAATAGAATTGAATATAATATTTTTTATTTTAAACCGCACTCATCAATTCAAGGACTTTGATCCACACGGGCTCTTTTTATTTTTATTTTTATTTTAGCCAATGGATTACACAGAAAATACAAAATTTCCACAATTGAAACCAATAGAAAAAAAATTTATTACTCCACCTATATACACCACAACGTGGCTTGGGCCTTGAGGATCCGCTACTGCTTTAAAGTGAGAGTGTATGATTTTTTAAAGAAAAGAAAAACAGTATAGACTGCAATTGAGGTTGTAATAGGGGCTGGATGTATCTTTTTCCAAAAGTAAAATGAAAGGGTCAATATGAAATTTTCGCATTGATCCCTATTTATTTAGCTTTTATCATCAACCGTATTCTATCCATTTTTTGTTTTTAATTGATCATAAAAACTTTTTAGTACTAAGTTAATGTTAAATGTTCAAATCAACTCAAATAAACTCCCAATCAAAGACACAACAATTTTTTTTCATCAAACAAGATAAGGATCACAAAGTGCATTAATTCACATGGTGACATGATACTGATACAATGGCAGCCCCCTTTCTCCCAAGTCAATATTCTCAACCTAATTTCTTCACTTACCTGGGACAAAGTTAGTTGCATAGGCCCATGCATTGTTGGTGGCTGGGTCAGCCAGATGATCAAACAAGTTCTCAATGGGCCCCTTGCCTGTCACGATGGCCTGCACGAAGAACCCGAACATCGAGAACATCGCGAGCCGCCCATTCTTGATCTCCTTCACCTTCAGCTCCGCGAACGCCTCTGGATCATCGGCTAGGCCCAACGGGTCAAAGGCCCCGCCCGGGTACAACGGGTCGAGGCCCTCACCCAATGGGCCCCCACCGACACGGTAACCCTCAATGAAGCCCATAAGAACAACCTGGACGGCCCATATGGCAAGGATGCTCTGGGCGTGGACCAGATTAGGGTTCCCGAGATAATCCAGCCCACCCTCAGAGAAGATTTGGGCCCCGGCCTTGAACCATACAGCCTCGCCGAACTGGACCCCATTTTTGGAGAGGACCTCTGGGAAGACGCAACCGAGGGCCCCAAGCATGGCCCACCGGCAGTGGATCACCTCGAGTTCACGGTTCTTAGCAAAGGTCTCTGGGTCAGCAGAGAGGCCCGCTGTGTCCCAGCCATAGTCGCCTGGGAACTCACCTGTTAGGTATGACGGGGTTTGCTCAGAGAATGGGCCTAGGTACTTGGGTCTGTCTGGACCGTACCTGCAGATAGAAAAATCAATTGTATGAGTATTTTTTTGGACCAAATACACTCCATGTGAGAGAACTTGGGGTCCAATTGGCCTCATTATAAAACATTTTGGTTTTGGAAGCCTCCTTTACCTATTATTATCATTGTTATTGTTTTGTCCTCGACACTAGATGATAATTTTATTCTAAATAATACGGGAGTGTTTTGCATTTTAAGGGCGTTGATGCACTTCCTTGTTCACACTCATTCATTCATGTGAGTATATTTTTATTAATCAAGTATATTACAAAAATATAAAAAAAATATATATATTCAATTCATTTGAATGAATATTTTATTTTTATTTGGACATGTAATTCATTAAAATAATTAGCTAGTTATATATATCTTAAAAAAACAAAAAAATATGTTAAAACTCAAGATGTGACTGCAGTAATGATTGTATTATAATCATTCATTATACATGGTCCGTTATATAGCTGCGTGTTCCAATAACATAGTAATACATAGGGGTTTGAACTGAACTGTGAAACAGTAGCTGACAAAAAAAATTACCATAAAGAGATCACGGGTAGATACCCACCATTTATCTACCAAAAGAACATATATACGTACAATATAAAACTCCTGTTAATTAGATTGAATCTTGGACAGACAAATTTGTATTCTGACTTTATAAATATTATTGATACTCCATTTTTTCATTATGGCATATACTGAAGTACTGAACCAAAAAAAAAAAAAAGACCAAATGGATGAACGGTTACCAGATGCTCTGTGGTGTGCTCTTGACCGTCCGTCGCATGGTGATGCGGCCGCCACCGACGATTCCGACCTTGCGGAGGAGATCGTTCTGGGGCTTCAGAGCCGTCTGGCCTGCGAACGCTGACCGTTGGATGGCGGAGGTCGACATCTTTGCTTGAGATCGGACGGTTCTCAAATCTCAAAGGCTGGATTATCGGTGGACCAATGCGCACTCAACGGTCTCTTTGGGCATTTATTAAATAGTGGCCGATGAGATCAGGTAGTGGATCAGGGTGTGCCACGTCAGCACTCGTCCATTGGTCCTCATCTCGTGTCCGGATATCCAATCCGATTCGCATCGATCGGTTGGCCGATGGATTTACGCCACGTGTCACGTATCCGGGACCACCTCGATAAGTGGATTTTTTGGGGGTTTTGTTTTCGGGTCGGGTGATTAAACATAAGATCTGCTAAAATATTACACACAGTTCAATTTTTATTATTATTAAAATTATAATAATGAGATATATATTTTTATAAAATATGATGCATATTGTGCAATGAATTGAATGATATTATTTATAGAAAATGTATAAAATTTACTATGTGTTATACATATCGATACAGTGAATAGAAAGAGTTAACAGGGTATATAAAATTGTATTTGAGACTGTAAGAAGAATTGAATATAATATGTCATATCTCAGCCTCTCGTCCAAGTATGGCGGCAACATAGATGATCTAAGGTTGACCCACCCCACCTTAAAATAAGGAAAATAATGTCCACCCCTGTGCAATCCTGTCCACAATTTATACCAGTTTGCTTTTTTTTTCTTTTCTTTTTTAAACTAGACACTCTCCCATTAAAAGTGATTTCAGTGGTTTTTCCCTTCTTTTTTTTTTTTTTGCTTTCTTTAAAAGCCTGAGACCATTTGATATGTTTGGTAATGTGTTTGGGTTAAATTTGATTGCTACAAAAGTATGATCGTCCAAACATGTTTCAAACATCAATTGTAAAAGCTCATGAAAATTTGCTGGTAGAACCCGTTCTACTTTTAACCATATTTATCCAAAAAAATAAAAAATAAATTTAAGCCAGGTTTAAATACATAATAAGACTTATTCCGCGGTAGACTTATTCCGGGGTATACAATTATACTAGCATAAGTAGGTATAACATTGAAATAAGTGATTTTGTGTTTGATTGTGTTTTAAATTATTCTCGTTGAAAAACGTTTAATAAAATGTTTTTGTTATTTGAATAAAATGTAAATAAAATATGAATAAAATTTTATAAAAGATGAAAAAATGATGATAGTTGATTTTACAAGTAATCTATAAAAGATAATAACAATTGATTTAACAGTGGACCCACATATTCTTTGGGTGCAAAAACCTGGAATAACTTTAATTCCAATAGTTGGTTAAAATTCATATACCACTTTATACCAGTTTATTCTGACATATGTTTATCAGGGTTTTCACTACATCCAAACACCAAAAATTACTTATTCTGCTTTATTCCAAGTTATTTTGTAACTTATTCCGTATTCAAATAGGGTTATTCTGCTTAATGGTTATTAAAACATTACTCAAAAATAATAACCGTGAGATTCGCGACTTCCTCCTTGATGTTTGTCTTTTTGAATCCTCTCATATCAAAATTAAAGGGGGTTGTTTTTTGGGTAGCATAATCATTCTATTCCACCTAATTCTATTCCTGTGGTCCACTCATTTTTACAACCCATGGATGAGTCCCTTGGACTTGAAAGGCTTCTGCTTCAGCGATGCTCACCATTTGTAATCCCACTGGAAAGAGTGTTTAAAGAAGTTGAAGTGAAGTTTCTTTGCATGGGCTACACTTATCTCTGATCAAGTATATAATGTCCCTTGACATTTTCCTCTTTAGATTACTGGAGATCAACCAGACAACCCATTCTAAAATATGACACAACATTGAATTTTCAAAAGAATATGTTCAATGGTTCTTTGATTTCTAAAAGGAAAAAAACACACGTTTTATCTGACAAACCATATGTCAGTAAACAAGATAAGAGTGGTGGTGTATAAAAGACTGCGTGTAACAATGCCTTTTGAGAAACCCAAGCAGTGGAAATTTTTAAGTAAAAAAGTACTGTAATTCCTCCGATATCTTTTGCTGTCCTCAACATTTTTTTATTTTTTAGTGGTGTACTTGCCTGATTAATTATATACTTTCTAAAAAATGAATATTACTCAAAAGAAAGAATGAATACAATGTTACATTTTCCTAACTATTACATACTAGCCCAACTTTAGTATATACTAGGTTAAGTAAAAATTAGGTGCTGCAAAAATGACTGCAGGAATGACCGACTGTATCAGCTGAAGAATGAACACTCCCACCTTAGATAATGATGTGAAAAGGATCCCTTCTTTATCAAAGATAGCAGCATTTTGAGCAATAAAAGTTAAAGACAGCACTACTCTAGTCTTTGAGATCATCTCCAGGAGGCATTTCATGATGATGAAAACATACAATGATTTCTTATAATGGGAAATGCAAACTACAAAAGCAACAAACTGAGATAAACATAATAATAATAAACACTAACAGCAGAAACATGACATATTACAAGATAGAAACAAAACGTAAGGAACTGAACAAAGAAGCAAATAGAAAAACAAAGCTTATCTATGTAAATGTGCAGGCGCCAATCTCCGGAATCATGGCTCCAGCTTTAATGAAACAACCCTGGATTGTCTGTTGCGCTTCGCCACCCTCACAAACACCACCGAGAGGCAGGAAGGAGCCCACCATGGCCTGCGAACTTCTTGCTCGCCCTTCAAGCAAGCAACTGCAATGGAAAGTGCAGAAATCACAATCAATAGAACTCAATCTTTAGCAATAACAATTAAAAAAAGTTTCCCATACTGGACATAAAAAAATGAAATTTGCTTGGGCAATTAATCAGATATTCTCTCAAACATGAACAGCAGATTGGGGCCAACAGTCTCCACATTCAGATATATAGTACATGAGGTAGCACATATGACCATAATGTAGTGACATGTCAGATACAGCAAGTAAAAATAACTATTATTCAAACAAATGCTGCCACGGAACCAATAAGATTTACATTTTTGTTTTTTCTTTTGTGTGTGTGTGTGTGTTGGGGGGGACTGGGGGGGGGGGGGGGGGGGAGCGTTGCACTCTTCGAGCTAAATTGAAAAGCATGATATATCTGGAACAAGTCAAATATAAATTATGTTTGTTTTCTTACAGTTTTTTTAATTTACATTATTTCCTACATTGACTCTACCAGATGGAATTTGAAACTCTATTTAGTTCAATAGAGATTTAAGCCGATGGAAAATAGAAGGGGAAAGAAAGAGGCATCGAAAGGGCTTTTATCCGACAGTTTCCATTGAATAGATACCACAGGGGACCCAGAATGCCAGATTGGACCCTGCACCAGGGGACCTCACTTAGATATTATTTTAGAAAGAGGAGCAAGGAGTACTGAAAGTATGGCACGACAAATTTTCATCAATCTCTTCATAAGATAGTATGAGGCTTTGAGACGTTTAGTCCAATGTTTATTTTGAAAATAGGTGCTCCCCCTGGGTTTGATACCCTGACCTCCTTCATGGAGAGAGGAGGTGTTAGCCAACTAATCAAAGCTTGGTTTGCCCTTTAGTCTAATGTTGCATATTTTTTTTAGTAGTATGAACATTTCCCTCAAACTGTGTTATAGATAGGTCATAGTACAATATGCATTCCCTTTCAAACAAAACATATGCAAAGAATGCAAGTAGAACAATCCATGACCAGCTCCACAAAGTTGAACCCTGTTGTTTAAAAAACCACTGGTTTAACTAATTAGGTGTACACAGGCACATGCATACAGCAAGTTTGTTTCCAACATAGCAGTTTTTCCTTATAATCTAAAGCATAATTACACTAGGTCATGTAAATAATAGTAAGGTTCATTTTTCAGAGATAATACTGATTGGAAAATTTTATATCCAACAACCAATTTTAGGAGTTTTGCAGAAAATAAGGGGAGCGAAACACAGGTTCATGGTGAATTCATCCTGCACAGAAAGGGATCTTGGCATTTTTGTAACAGCCGCTGGGAAGGGGATCAGCAATACCTATAAGGGTGAGAAAACATTTTCGAGCAAGCTAATGTAGCCAAATGTTTCATGCAAACTGAACCTTGGTAAAGGAATATCATGGGACACTAAAACCATTTGAATGAAGCATAACACATTATAAACCAAGCGGGAAAACACAGAAGCTATTAGACTCATCAATGCAGGTTCTCATCATCTATAAGGAAAAATAATTATGTATAGCTTTTGAGTTTTTTATTTAATACAGATAGGGTTTTGACATATAATCATAAAAACTTTACAACATCCAAGCTAACCAAGTGGTTCTGCTTATGTGTAATTATTAGTTATGATGGCACAGGGTAGCAATTCAAAATGACCAAGACCTCATTTTTGGAGGTGGGTAGAGCTAAGCAAAGCTCAGTTCATTCCAAAAAAAAAAGGTTGACAGTTCTGCAGGTCATAATCATTTCTACATGTGAGACTCCATCCAAATACACAAGCCCAGCATTGAATGTGAAGTTGTAAATTCACAAGCATAATGTTGATTGAAAATACAGATGAGTTTGAAGAATATTGATACCTAAATCAGGCATGCAGTGTGAATGCAAGGATGAAGAATAAGATAACCTTTAATGCGCCTTAGCTCCTTGCAAAGCGTGATGAAATCTCCCCATTTCATGTGGCACCGCCTAATAAACCGCAGTATTTGTTCTGTTGTAAACATGGACAAGCTCTCCAAGTACTCTCCATTGACACCATTACCCTCAAAAACTTGGCGATAGCTACCAAGATTTATCTCTTCCAGCCATAGTCCGACATCCTAGAGACGGACTTCAACAAGGTCAGGTCACAAAATTAAGGACTAGCAAAAAGATCTGGATGCCAAAATTTCATTTAATATATTTTATAAAGTCCACCGTGAAGCAGACATGCTGGTGACTGGTTCTTTGTCATTTACTCCACTCAACACACCATGTGTATATGGTGCATTTGTCTGAATGTTATATTCAGAACCCATGCCTCAGAAAAGGATCATTTAGTTATGACATTTTAAAAAAAGGCATTAAAGAACAAAAAAAAAAGCCTGAATTCACAGGGGCATGCATTTTTATTTTTCTCTCACTTAAAAAAAATTGTCACATACAATGACCACATAAATTTACCTAGGCAGATTGAGAAATAAACAATTAGTTCCTAACAGCGTGGCCCATTAAATTGTGGTAATGCAATAATGAGCACATTCCATTGATTATGTCATCTACAATCTTTCAACAACTTTAAGCCCCAACAAATGTGAAATATAAGAAACAAAGATTTGTCCCTAATAATAGGGTTATGTCAGATGATATCTCCAAACAAGTTCTTGTCCTGAATGACCATAAAAAGTTATTATATGTCAGACAAGAAGGCACTCATGAACATAGATTATGCTAAAAATACAAATATAATCTCATGTTCCTTTGATCACATAATATCCTACAATGACCTCCTTACAAAAGAAAAATAGTCAAATAACACTACTAATATTGGAAATGAAAAACTTGTGATTCCTATGCAACAAATTACCAAAAACTTAATTTATGTGCAATAACCATCAACAAGTCAGTCTAACACCCAAGAATCCTTCACTATATCAACTAAAAAATCCCATAACAAAACCATAGAAGAAAACTATTTAATAGACCCCCAACGTGATTCCTTAAAAACACGCGCACGCACACAAACATTGTCATTGTGGATTTGAAAATTCTGACCCTAAAAAATCCCCCAATCATAGACGGGGGAAAGAAGATCTCACGCCCATAGCAAAACCTCATGGGTGATGATATGCTCAGTCAATCCTGACAGAGCATATGATTTGTCTGATCAAGTGTACACTGGATTAAGGAAAGTGCAAAAAATGTATGTATTCAATTCATTCAAATATATATTTCAAACTATTATAAAAGTATGAACTTCATTAGACATGCATATAATTTTTTTTAAATAAAAAAGCAAACTGTAAAAGTGACTGCAGGAATGACTGTCCTAACATTTTCCAAACCTCATTCTCAACCCACGTGATTCAAAACCACAAAAAAAAAAGCAATTCACTGGCTACAGAACAAATGCAACTCGATAAATGACTGCATCACTCCAAAGACCCAAATCGGAAGACAAGACAATAATCAATCACCTAAACTCTGAATTGCCGCCATCAAATCGCGCCAATTCTGATATATATATATATATTTGAAATTTTGGGATGCCAAATATGATGGTGGTGATCATCGATCAAACTGATTGAAATTTAGCTGTGCATATATCACCACCATCATATATATGGCATCCCAAAATTTCAATATCAGAATCACCTAAGACTAATCAGTTACCTCAACCGTCCAGATGAAGAAATCCAGGGGCTCCGGCTGCCGTTCTTTATGCATCTCCCCCCAAAATCGAAACCAAAACCCTAAATCAAAGAAACAACAGAGCATGTTATAGATCGAATTGCATTCAAAATCGAACCAATAAAAAAGCGCAGGAGGCAGAGATTTGAAGGACGAACAGTAGAAGAGCCGCAGATCGCATCAGAGGGAGATCAAGTGGCGATTTCGCGCTTTCGACGGATCGATCGCCATGGATTCCTTCATGCGATTTCTTTAATATATTTTTATTTTATTGGTTTTTTTTTTTTTTTCAAGTTCGCTCGCTCGCTCAGTGGACTTTGTTTGGGGACCACGGAGACGAAGCATTGGGAGCAGCGAAGCGGACGATCGCAACCGTCCGATCGATGGGGTCCGTTCGAAAAGTTTGAAAGCGACGGTCGGTGAAGTGAAGTAATAAATAGTGTGAGTGAATTATTACGCCTCACTCGTTTTGGGGGAGAATTTGATGATTAAAATGTTTTGAGTGACGTGGTCCCCTTCGGTAGGACCGTGGGAGATAAAAAAAAATCCACGGATCTGACGGTTGATAGTAGATGGGGTGGCATAGAATTAACGGGAAAGATCTCAAAGTTTTTTTTTTTAAATGGGTGGGAGGTTAAGCTGAGAATGTTACTCCGGTCTAACAGAAAAATCTTTCGAATAATTGTCAACAAACAAATGAGTACATCAGTATTAAAACTTGAACTCAAGATTTACCCTTAATACAGTTAAGCTTTGAACCGTTGTACTATAATCACTGGGACAGATCTCAAAGATAGTGTGATTCTTCATATGGAGTGTGTTTAATTTGCACAATGTCTCTATTTACACCCTTTAAAACTATGTACATGCTTCATTAAATAGATATGAAAATTCAAAATCTATTTAAAAATGATCTGATTTGTACGCCCCTCTTCACTGACTGTCTGTATAAGGTTCGACACGTGAAATGTCGATGAATGTGATAAACATCGACAAGTAGGACGTTGATGGGCGAGACAACTATCGACATGTAAAGTGTAAACAGTTCTCATGTCTCATATACTGTCCTATATATAAGTTACTAGCATGGGATCGACAGTTGAAGTTTGAAAAAATCTCACATTTATCAACTGTGTTGATAGATCTCTACCTCGTTGGTGTCGATATTAGCGAGTTTTTTTTTATTGGGGCCTAATAAGTATCGATTTATGAAAATCTAACATTCAGAATTACATGATAATAGCATATTCAATGAACACATTCACTCAACATTTAATTTTAAACTATTACATTCAATCAACTAAGGAGAGACCGGGCCGCAAGGGACATCGCACGAGATGATGAGAGATAAATGAGGGTTTCACTAGTAAGGGGTGTGAAAAGAAATTCATCTAAACGTCTTTTTACGGCTCCATCTATGGTCCGTTTTGATATTTAAAAAAAAATATTATATTTCATCTAATAATGTATATACATTTATAAATAATAACAAAGAATTGTATGAACGTATTTTAGAAAGGGCCCGTCTATCCCCACCAAACAATTTTCCAATCCCACCGATCAAAAAAAAAAAAAAAACGGTGTTTGTCAGTTCCCACCGATTCAATTCGACCGAATTCGGTCGCCATTTCAAGTTTTGGGCGACCGTAATGAGTCATCATTTCAGGTTTTGGGCGACCGGAATGGTCGAACAGAGTTCAGAATTATATCTACTTATTTTTTGTAAACAAATAAATTTTTGGATTTATCCATCATATTCTACATTTATTCTTTCATCCAAACAACAACTAAGGGATTAAAAAAAATGTAAGTAGATATACTTTCAATTAATTCAAATTTTTATGGAAAAATATCTTATTAGACAAATATATATCATTTTTAAGCTTCGTTTGAATTCGTAGTTAAGATGAATTTTTGTTTGAAAACAAAAAAACGTACCAGTTGATTCAAACACATTTTATATTTGGCTTTTGAAATTTGTCTGTAACTTATGTAAAAAAAAATTGTTCTTATATTCTACATTTAAGAATAATGATTTATTCTCCCTACATTACAACTCAAACTTGGAGTGATATGAAAGATTCAAGGAGGATACACGTCGTGAGATTATGTTTTCAAAAAAAAAAATTATAAACTTTATTACAAATCATGTTCGACCAGATTCGGTCGCGCGAAACCTGAAATGATGACCAAATCCGGTCGCGCGAAACCTGAAATGGTGACCAAATCCGGTCGAACTGGTCGGATCGGTAGGGATAGCAAAACACCGGTTTTTTTTTTTTTTTGTTAACTGGTGGGGTAAGAAAATCGGTGGGTGGGGCTAGACGGGCCCTTTTAGAAATTGTAAAATTTTTCACTAAAGTACATATCATATCACATTAGGTGAGGTATATATGTGAACTTACTATGTTTTAAGTGTTGCAATTTTGTCCGATGACCCAAAACCATGCCCGCCCGAGCCCAAACAAAGCTTGAGCAATGTATGGGTTGGGCCTGGACATCTTATGCAACTCTATCTGGCCTCTTTAGGCCCTCAAAGTGCTGGGATACAATGAATGATCATCTTTAGAAAGGAAAATGTTACACTCAACCATTTTTATGGCATAAAACTCATATCACATATGTTTTTATTTATTTTTAATTAGTAAACATTTATTTAATGAGGTATATATTTTGAAAAAAAATTTATACCGCTCTATTTTTAGTTGAATGAACCCAATTATAGTAAGTGTAACGAAAAATTTAATGAAGTATATATACATTATTTAACGATGTATATGCTTCACTGGATTTCCAACGAGGTATATAAGATTATATTTTGAACTGTAAAAAAATTTAAATATAACAACACCCCTGTAGAAATGGGTTGGGCATTGTTAACACAGTTTCATTTTAGTACATGATGTTCCTTTATTTTTATTAAACATTCCCTTTCATTTTTTTCTTTTATTCTACATTGTATGACATGTGTTTCTAGTATGTGCATCTATTAATGTATTATTATGTATATTGTGGACATAATCGAAATATTTATATTGACAGAGGAGGAGTGAAACATCCAGATATAGCACATAGTACATCACATAAGAAAACATGTTAGGTCATTTTAGGGAGTGAAACATCCTGATATAGCACATGGTACATCACATGAGAAAACATGTTAGGTCATTTTAGGTATTTAAGTTGACTGACAAATTTTTTTGGGTTATTTTCACCTTCAAACATTAGTGGAAAAAATTTAACACACAAAATCCCTCGAGAAGAACCAATAGGGTTAAAAAATAAAATGACTTTAGCCAAAGAACCAATTTCATGTGGGTTATAAACAAAACCCAACTTTATTACATCATGGGAGCATCAGTTGTCTAATATAGCCTTTTATACACCATAAAGAGACATTCAATAAACCCATGCCCTTGGACAAAACACTGTCAGAAATAGAATTCTTATTCAAAATTTTCATGGGACCCCCAAATATCTTAACAAAGCTCTCTCTGAACATATCTAGTTCACTATAAAATTATTTGATTCATCCATCATGTGAGAATCTTTAATTGACTGCATGCCCAGCAAATGAAACCATCTCCTTTCTTTTTGTCTTTTTTTTGGGGGTGAATTATGAAAGGGACATCTAAGCAGTAGATGCTTTGAATGTTTTCTTTTTATTGGAGACATATAATTCATGTATCAATAGTACATAGTACATACAATTCTTATTTTAAAAGAATGTATGCACACAAACGTGATACAGAGGTGATGTAGGTCCCTTGATTGGGACCATATGATGCTCTCTGTCTCCTAGAGGCTTTATAACATCCAATGTGCACCATCTGATGTTGATTTGATGGCTGATATTGGCTCTCTCTCTTTGGAGGATTTGTCTTTCAATGGGTCCGCAACATGAAGTTTCTTTGTGCCTTTGGTCATCCCATCTCCCATCATTATGAGATGGATTTTAAAGTGGGTTATTACATTTTTAGAGAAAAATGCTTCCACTCATTTGAAAAAGTGATCTATATTCAAAATGACTCAATATTATTGAATTATCATCCTACCCCTAAACATAAAACAAACTGAATCTAACCCTAGTTATTTGTTAACAACAACTGCAAATGAAAATATTCAAATAATAGGAATGAAAGAAAAAATGAAAACTTTAATTTGAATTCATGTGAAGAGGATGAATAAAAGGAGTAATAAAGCCCTTTTCTGAAAGGTCAAAAAATGGGGTAAAAAATGAACCTTTGAGAGGTTGAAGAAGAGACCCCAGGACCCAGGTCGATTTTTTTTTTTGAGAAGAGCAATTTTTTTTTTTTGCCCTTTTGTATATTTGACAAAATGCAAGGTTTTTTTTTTATATACATATTTTTGAGGGATCATTTTGAATATCAATCACTTTTGAAGGGGGTGGATGCATTTTTTCCTACATTTTAATATCCTCTGAGCATGATATATGATGTAAAAGTATATATTGTACAAAATATGCAGGGAGTAGGGAAAAAATGATCTAAAATGGCCAGATCTTCTGTAAATTTCTTAAAATTGACAAAAAGTATATTTTCATTACAAGGGCTATGTGCTATAATTATGACAAATCTTCTAACCTCCGAATAGTTTATCAGAGCATAAAAACACAGTTATACCGGATAAAGGAGAATTAGATGATTTATTACAGCTATAATTCTAGATGGATAAGAATAAATAAATTTATCAGGGTTTACTCAAGCATAGCTATTAGAGATCTCCAAAAGCCTCCTCAATGTTTCCTTACATTGTGGGAAAAAAAAGCTCCATATCCTATGACATGTAGGGAGTCTTTTTTTTATCATTCCAAAAACCTCTCCATTCATACCATATCTTCAATCCGGATGACCCATTTACCCCAATTCACATCTATAAATTATAAAATTTAAAATCACATTTTATAATTTATCAAACATTGACATGAAATAAAGATCATTTAAAAAATATAAAAAATAAATAAAATTATTAAAAAACATAAAATATAAATAAGATGAGTAAAACTCATATTATCCAAATTAGAAATATTTTAACTTAAAAGACAACAAAGATAATAAAATAATATTACTAGCAAAATATGAGTTGCCAACTAAAAAAAAAAAAAAACTTTCACTGATGAAAAACAAAAAACAATGTTTCGGTGTGAATCAATGAAGATGGAGAAATTAATGCCCACAACAAACCACAATCCACAAAAAATAATGTTTCGGTGTGAATCAATGCCCACAACAAACCACAGAAGATGGTTGAATCTATGAAGATGGTTAGAGAGAGAGAGAGAGAGAGAGAGACCGGTGGACGGCGAACAGCCGGACAGACAACAGGCGGGATGGATGAAATTGAAAGTTTTGATTTTTATATTTTTAGGGTAGAGAGGAAGATGGGATACATTTGGAGAGATAATTTAAAAAAAAAAAAGAGTTGATTGGAAAAAAAAAAAAGAGTTTTGTTGAAAGGGGGTCAAAACATCTTTTTACATTGTAGTTCTTTAGGAAAAAAATATGATAGGGAGAGGTGTGGAAAGGCTTTTAGAGATGGATTGTAAAGTTTTTGACTCTATATATAAAGAAAAATGTGGTGTAGAGAATCCTTTAGAGATGCTCTTATGATTTGATAAAAATAACAAAAGAGGTATAGAATTTGTTTGAAACTTTAGAAGGGTTTAAACTATTTTGCAACTATATTGAGAATCAGTATTTTTCAGGTAAGTAAGAATGGAGGGTATATTTTCTATTATAGGAAATATGTTGGTGAAAGAGCTAAATATAGACAAACAATCATTTATTTTTTTTAAAAAACAATTGTTTCCATTCCTCAACTTGCTAGTGGGGACCTCACTTTTTACAAGACTGCAAACACAAGGCCACATGGGAGATGGTGATATGAATGCAAGTGCCAAAGAATTTATGAATATCTGATAAGAGGGAGTAAGTGAAGAAAATATGGATAATAGCTGAAGCAGTCAACCTCTGCAGTAAAAGTAGGAGAAAAACCATAAGACATCTGTTGACCTAGTTTGAAGAAAAGTTTCAACTGGACAGTTATTCAAAACCCCAAAAAAAAAATTTGAACAATTGAAAAGGGTATTCAGGAATAATAATTGATAGATTATTCAAGAATAATAAACAGTGTGGTGGGGCCAAACCTAATTGAATGAAATGTAACATCTTTAAAAAAACAACTCAAATTTTAAACAGATAATCAATTATAGACAATTCAGGAATCAGGAATAATAAACAATCTGGTGGGGGCAACCTAATTGAAAGGGATATGAAATCGAAAAGAAAAAAAAACTCAAATCTGATAATCACAAAACAAGAATAACAAAAATAATAACATGGAAGAACAAAATGGGAGATGAAGGAACTCTATTTGATTACTCATTTATTATTTCCCAACTAAACTGACTCTAGACATTATTTTCCAAACTATAGCAGAGAACATCTGCATTGCTTGTAGTTTTTTTTCCTTCTTTTTGTTCCTAAAGGGACTTATATTACAGACTCACAAAGACTCTTCACAGAAATGTTTTTTTGATTCTGTGGTTACAAAGAAAAGTATAAAAACATATGTGACTATATAAAGCTCTTCTGTGTATCCTCTGTTTTCCTCCTGTCTTTCTCTGCTGTTTTTGGTTAACTGGTATTCCAATAGCTCGAACATGGAGTTCGATCATTCAGAAAGAGTTGTTTTTTTTTTAAATAAAAAAAGGGCGGTTTGTATTCAAATATTTGGCAAATCAAACGCAATGAAAAACTACCTCTCTATAACGTTCTTTCATTCTTCTTTGTGTTATTTTAATCTATACCACTGTAGTGCTGCTTCCCATAGTAGACGCGAATGGACTCTCCGGGAGATTAACTGCTTGTGAGCTGCGACAAAAATATGGTGTTTGAATCAGATCTAAATATAAAACATGGAATGAATGCATTGGTAAGATCATTAGTAAATGAGAATTATTTGCAAGATGCATAAGATGTAACCATTAAAAGATTAACCATCATGAATAGACTGATATTAGATACATGAAGTTTGAAACATGTTTTAGTAAGATATTGAATTTGAAGATAGTTGAATCATAACTAAAAGCAAAGGCAATGACATTTGAATGTTAAAAAAGAAGCTTGCATGAAGATAAAAATGTCTAGGATGAGTTGGGTTTTTATTTATTTATTCATTTATTTTTGGTAGGCAAGTATTTTTTTTATTAAAATTAAATCTTATCCTATCACTAAGAGTAAGAATTGAATCCAGGTCCCCTCAATGAAGAGGTGGTTTAATAGAGTTGGAATATAAAAATTAATTTTTTTTCCTTTGGGTTCAGAATTAGAGATAATTGCAAAAATTGATTAAACCATATTTCAAGAGTTTTTTCACAAGTCATTCATAATGCTCACCTATCCTGGTCGCTAAAATTGCTGCTGTTAAACTTGTTATCGTTAGTTGTTGTGCTGTTAATGGCATCAAACAGATAATAACCATTGGACGATTGGACTTCATTTTGACCTGTCACGGAACGATGAGAAGATTTATGCATTTCAAGAGAATAATTGTTTGAAGGGTTGATCTAAAAATCAAATAATCAACAGCAATACCTTCTTGCAAATTCAATTCTTCAACGGGAGAAGCTTGGGCATAAAAGGGATGTTGGGCTTGCTGCTTGGACAGCAACTGCAGCTGAGCCATCCGCCTTCTCTCGAATTCGAGCGATAGTTCTTGATCATCGAATATTTGCTTCCTTAGAAACCTTGGTCCATCAGCTACTCTAGACACTAAATTTGATGACAAAGTTTCAGATTAGGAATAAATAAATCTACAAAACAAGATGGCAATAAAAAATAAATAAATAAAATAAAATAAAACCAAATGCAGCCCATGAATCCTTACTTGCAGGAAGGTCAGAAGCCATGTCCAGATAATGAGGACAGTATACTGGAGGTTCAAATTTCTCCATGTGCCTTCTGCATATATATAATAAAGGGTATAACATAAGATTTGGATACCTACCCGAAAAATTTCAAGTTAACAAACGAATTAAACGACATGAGTATTTTCATTAAAAGCAACTAATAACTGAAAAAAGAAGGATCGTAGGAATACCATGCACCATATAAATTGAAAAAGACATGCATTCTGAATGCTCTAAGTAGCTTGTAAATCCTTAGTTAATCACATATCTTCAAAGCTAATTCTATCATACCATGTTCAGTGTTTCATATGGCATTTAGATAAAAGGATTTTTTAAATATAAATATTTGTTTGCTGTATAAATCATTAAAACAGAGAGATAAAAAACTATTCAACTAGATTTTACCAAAAAAAAAAGTTTGGGAGATCATCACCTGTCAAGCCTAGATTTCTCCATGTATTTTTTCACCAAAACGCGAGCACCACAAACATAGTGAGGTCTTGCCTGCTCCAAGATCATCTTTGCTGTCTCAGCGTGCTCAAAAGTCACAAATCCATACATCCGCTTCTGCTGACATGGAATCCTCACATCATGAACTGGCCCGAAAGTACTGTACAGAATAACAATGAGAACACACACAATATATGTTTGACGGAAACCAAAAATACAAAAGACAACAATGAACAAAATTTCATTTACGTGAAGTAGTTGGACACATCCTCCTCCGTAAATGTGCTCTCTGGCGGAAATGTGAGATAGATCTGTTTTGATGCTGCACCCGGATCATTTCGCTCGATCCTGAATCCCATGAACCTTGGAGCATCTTCCGCAAGAACCACTGAATGCTGTCCATGAGGCCTATCACACAAGTTTAACATACTAAGATTAATAAAGTTTATTGCAAAAATGATTTGTGTGCATAAAGCAACCAAAACCACTAGCATTACTTATCTATGACACGAATATTCCTTTTCAAACGCATCAATAATTTCGTAAGATTAAATCCGGCCTTCCCGTGCCTCTGGCTCTCCGTGAGATACCCTTCAGCTTGAAGATTCTTTCCATACTTCTCATAGTACATTGAAGGCAATACAGCTATCGAAATGGGCACTCCCCGCTTATCTTTTAAGAGCTCCGTTATCTCCATCTCCAACTTCTCCAAAGACCAATGCGAGAAAAGTTGGTCATCAACTAGTTCTTTAGAGTTCGCGCTAAATATCTGTGAAAAGCTCTCAGGGAATTCTTGACCATGAAAGAAATGACAATTGTCCCCATGTTTGCAGTATCCCTTATGATAGTATATACATGGCTTAACAGGGAACTCCGGGAGGCTTGGAGACCTCCGGATCGCACGTGAACCCAACGCTGTTTCAACCGGATAGTAAAGGCCGCTCTGGAATTCAGGCACGGGATTGATAGCGTCTAAATGATCTTCGAAGTGATGCGACTGGTTGTTGTGAAGGCGCTGGTAGTTCTCTCCGAGCGAGTCTTGATATTGGGGAGGCACAAAATCCATGCCGTGCATTGATGGTAGCTGAGGGTGTTCCCAATATGGGGGTGGCGGGACCTGGAAGGTTGGAGGGGAAGAGAGAAAACGGGAACCGATGAACGTGTCCGAAGTGTTCATCAGAGTTGGAGAGATTGGGCCAATGGATACTGGAGTTGAAGGACTATTTGACTTCAAATTCAATTCTGTCTTAGCTGTGTTGATCAATGACTGGATTAGACTGTCGGGACAGTGGGCCAAACGGAGGAGTTCACGCTCGGCATTCTCTTGCATCATGATGTACCGGAAGATTTTCGATACATTGTCAGGCTCGAGCTTCTGGATGCGAGAAATCACAATCCTCGATGATTCGAGAAAATCCATTTTCAAGTCAAGTCTTTTCTGTACAAACAAATCAAATAGGAGAACAATGAAGACATGATATCAAGAACTGATGATGGATTGAAAAAACCCACAAAAAACAGCAACTAGAGTCACATCAAGCAGGATGAAGGCTTAAAGAACCCAAAAAAAAAGAACAATTTAAAAAATCTACTATGAAGCCATTAGCCCATTACAGAAACAAAACAAGTGATGAAAGGTTGAAAAAAGGAAGTATCATAAACATTAGAGAACATAATAATAATAAAAAAAAAGTGTATCCAAGCTTAAGGTACCCACAAAAAAAAGGACCAACATGAACATGATTCAAGAAACCATTAATGAAAGCATAATAGAAAATCACAAACAGTGATGAAGATTTAAAAACACAGAAAAAATTGAACCAACAAAAGTTCTTATGAACAAAAACAGAGCAATATATATAAGAACCAAATAAGTTAACGGTTTTCGATACATTCTTCAACCTTTGTTGCGCTTCAATCTACAACTCAAGCAGGCCTGACCCCAAAAAAATACAAAACCCTAGAAGAAAAAAAAAGAAAAAGAGAAAAAAAATGACACCTTTAGCATTAAATTATGAACAACAGCTTTTCAGGCTAAATCTGGAAAGCTGAGAACAGCAGGAAAGCAAAAAAATAAAAAATAAATGGAAACCCTAATCAAAGAAATATGAAATGGCAGTGCCACAGCAGAGACTACCAAAATTAGAGAATACTCTCCTGTGAGAAAACCCTAAAAATAAAACACAGAAAGATCTTATTTTGATTGTTGTTGGAGACAAACAAATTAAACCCAATTATGATTGAAATCGAGGAACAAAACCCACTTTCTATTTCCATCATTTGAAACAGAAAACTCAAAAAAATGTGAACAAAATCAGTATTTTAAATCAAACAAATATCTAAGAAAAAAAACCCCACCTTTCATTATTATAGATTAAAAACACTAAAAAAACCCACAAAAAATCACATAGAACCCCAAAAATCAAAATTTTGAAACAAAAAAACTTCTTATTCTCTCCTAACGAGCATTCGTATTTTAAATCAAACAAATACGAAAAAAAAACCCACCTTTCATTAGAGATTAAAAACACTAAAAATCCTACAAAAAATCCCATAGAACCCCCAAAATCATATTTTTAATACAAAAAATTTCTTATTCTCTCAAAATGAACATTCAAATAAAAAACCCAACTTCCATTTCAACCTCTCACACTAAAAAAGTTAAAGAAAAAAATAACATAAACAAAAAAAAACTTACATTTATTTTCACTCTCTTCAGATAATATCAAAGTCAAGGACTACAAAACAAAAACACTCTCTCTAAAGGGAGTCCATCATTAGTGTCACTCAATGTTCTCTCTCTATCTTCTCTTTCTCTCTCTTCTCTTGCAACCCAAAAAAACCAAAAAGACAACACGTAGGAACGAAAGCTACTTCAGATCACAAGACATTAATAAATAATATATATATAAATATTTTTTAAAATAAAAAATAAAAATATTTTTTAAAAACATGTCATTGGGTATGTAATGCATGTTGAATATTTTTTTACCTTTTATTTTTTTATTTATTATTTTTAATTGTTATTATTTAATGTTTTTATTTACAGGGTGTACTGTGCTGTCGTTAGAGGTAAATCCGGATAAAATCGTATATTTTTTTAAAAGAAAAAATAGATAAATATGGCATGGTTGCTGTATTATAAAAAGACGAAAATACCCCTGTGGGTCGGTTCGCATTTCCATACTGTGCTGCCAAAAATCTAAACCAAATTTGGAGTTTTTTGACACACGTGTGTACTGTCTTTGTATTTGGAACTCAACTATTTCGCACGTGTGAGCACCTTGGACATAAATGACACCCATCAAAATTAAAGGGGGGGAATCCTGTGGTTTATATTAGAATCATGAATAATTAAAAAAATGAATGTTCATTTATTGATCTTGTACGTAGAATATTTTAAACTACAAATTTAAAGAACAAAATTTTATTAATCACTCAAACTGCTCTTCCTATTAAAATTATAATTTTAAATTTTTTTACATTCAATGATTACTACATTAACTTTTACCGTGATGTTCTAAAATTTTAAGGTATATACAAGTCTTACTAATTAAGTACATGAAAAAATAAATTCAATATTCATTTTTATATTCGTTTTAGATATTCGTTTTATTTTAGATAATATGTTTTACGAGTACTTTGATTACCCGGGCATAGAATATTTAATTAAAGCGGTATTATATTCAGGGCATGTTTAACAACAAACCTCAAAAATAACTTTTAGCTTTTGAGATCACATCAATTCAAAATAAACAATGTAAAACTTAGAGAGGAAAGTTTACTTAAGGAAAGGGAGAAACTTGTCCTAAAATTTGAAAGTGAGGAGTGGGTTCTGGCAGAGGCAAAGGCAGAGGCGAGGGAGAGGGCAGCCAAGGCCAAGGCGAGGGAGAGGGTGGCTGAGGGTGGTGGGGGAAGGAAGAGGGTGGCTGAGGGTGATGCCGAGGATGAATAGCAGTAACAATTAATTGAATTGCATATAATCATTCATTCATTAATTGAGGCCGAGGAGAATAACTGTAAATAATTTGCTTGTAATGGATCACATTTAGTGGTTATCAGCATTTAGAACCTCATCCTTCCATGTCCTGGGTTCACTCCGGCCCGGCCCGACCTGACCCGGCTTGTTTACGGGACCTGTTTAAGTGTTCGAAAATAGGAACCCAAAAAGACCCACTCATTATTTTGAATTTAATCTTCAAGAAAATCAAATAGAGAGAGAGAGAGAGATGGGTTCTGATTTGGACAGGCAGATAGAGCAGCTGAAGAAATGTGAGACACTCATGAGTGAATCAGAGGTGAAGGTTCTCTGCCGCAAGGCCATGGAGATCCTCGCCGAGGAGAGAAATGATCTAAGGGTCGCCTCCCTCATCACGATATATTCTCCTCTTGCTTTGTTTTTGTTTTGATTGAAAATAATGGGTTCCCATGTCTTTCTTGGCTCTATTTATTCATGTGGGTTTTGTTTCTTATTTAGGTTTTGTCACTAAATCTTCTTTTCTTTTATTTATTTATTTTACTTAACTACCAAAAGTCAAAGGTTTTGATTGGAAATAATGGGTGCCTTTTTTTAAATATTTTTGCTTCATTTTGTTTAACCTATGTGAGATTTGGTTGTTATTGGATTTTTTGTGATTTTTGGTAGATTACTGTGTTTGTTATTCCTTGAGTTGATCTTTATGAACTAATTTTTAAAACTTATGAGACAACTTTTGGCTGACAATTTATCAATATTTATTGTCCTAAGGTTATTCTTCACTTCTTACTCTTTTTGTTTTGACTCTTCCTCTTATTTTTAGAGTGGGCACCACCCACTTCTAAAAATCTGCCTAAAAGTTACACATTCAACATTAAATGCTAAAATTTCATGATACACAAACATGAAACTAGGCGTTGAATTAAGAACATATCTCCCGTCTGTTTGGATGCCTAATGAGTGAAAACCTTTATCTCTGACGGGAATCCCCCATTTCCATATTGAGGGCAAGAAATAATCGATGGATAGTTCAATTGAGGAGGTCAGAGAACATACAATGGCTGAAACTGAAGCAAGAGACGTTGCTGACGCAGAATTTGAAGATAGAGAGAGAGCAGTCAGCAACGCCTTGGAGTCTATGTTGGCCAACTCCGCGGTCGTGGATAAGGCAAAAAAAGATGTTCGAAATAGGGAGGAGGCTTTCAACAAGGTGAAAAAGGTTTTGGCATCGGTTGAACGGAGGGTTCGCCTCGAGTCGGAGGCTAAAGAAGCGGCTTCAACTAAGGTTGAAGGGTCTTTTGGCCGAAAAGGAGGCCATCATCATCTTGACTGCAGAAATGGAGGCACGGGACAGAGAATTTGTAGAGTTGAAGTACCGGATGGAGGCTCTAAGCAATGCAAAACTTAGGGAGGAAAGTTTACTCGAGGAAAGGGAGAACCTTGTCCTAAAATTTGAAAGTGAGGAATGGGTTCTAGTAGAGGCAGAGGTGAGGGCGAGGGCGAGGGTGGCTGAGGGTGGTGGGGCAAGGAAGAGGGTGGCTGAGGGTGATGCCGAGGATGAATAGCAGTAACAATTAATTGAATTGCATGTAATCATTCATTCATTAATTGAGACCGAGGAGAATAACTGTAAATAATCCGCTTGTAATGGATCACATTTAGTGGTTATCAGTATTTAGAACCTCATCCTCCATTGAGTCTGTTTCTTAGGTCATTTTCTTGAATGTTATCTGTTCTGATAAAAGGGAACCACATTTATTCGGTGGTGCAAACTATTTATCTGTAAATGGATCTTATTTTATAAAGATCCATATGAAGGGGGGTGCACCTAGTTTAAAGGGGGGTGAATAGAGTCACCCATGTCCTGGGTCCACTCTGACCCGGCCCAACTGCCCAACCCGACCCGACTTGTTTACAGACCCGTTTAAGTGTCCGGAAATAGGAACCCAAAAAGACCCACTCATTATTTTGAATTTTTTAGAGTGGGCACCACCTACTTCTAAAAATCTCCCTGTAAGTTACACATTCAACATTAAGTGCTAAAATTTCATGATATTAAAAGCTAAAAGTTAAAAACTGTTACTAAACAGATCAACTTAAAGGATAGGTGCGCACTATGGGAACGTCGGCAAGATCTAGTCGAAGTGAAGCAATAAGGTGGTTAGAGTGAAGTATACGAAACGAGGGTTCATCGCTTCCGTGTAGGACCTGACCTAACTTTGGTAGCTTTCCAATGTCTGTGTGTTGAGAAAAAGAAAGAGAGTGTGTGGTTCACATGAATGAATGTACTTTTTTTTTAGACAATGTGTTTAGTACAAAGTTTAGTTAGAACAAAGACAAAGAGAATAGATACGAAGTGAAGTGAGTGAGTAGGTAATCGAACCTATCTCTAAGAAAGAGATAGTTGGAAGCGGAACGAAGGTCAAAGAGCTCAGGCAAAGTTTATTTTCTTGTCTTCGGCGTATCCCCAAAGGGAAATTGTTTGGCATTTCTTCACTTCGTTCGGTCGAGGCGTTAGTGAAGTCGATAGCGCTAAAGAAAGACGTTGACTCTATGTTGGAAGCCCAAACCTAGCCCTAGCCGCTCCACGAGACAAAGTTCGACAAGTCTTTATAGTGATTCTGAGACCTCGTCCGGTGATTCTAGGCCACTTCCAGAAACAATAGAAGCAGGGGTGGTTTCGGTACCAAATCTAAGAGTTGGAGCTACTCATGGAACTCTTTCAAAGGCATACTAGATTTTATCTCTAAACTGAACTTTGAAATATGTGTTTTATAAAACAACCATCATTATTATACCCTTAAAACATCATCATTACACTATCAAAAGATGTGCATAAAGCTGCAAAAGCTAAAAGCTATTTTTTAACTGTGCTTTCAAACACTACCTGACAATCTATTTAACAGCCCAATCTACAACAATACACTCACTCTAACAAAATAATTTTTTATTAAATATATTAATTTTTTTAAAATAGAGAAAAATCCATATAATCTCATGTAAACGGTTTGAAATACGTATACCCTTTAAATTTTTTTTAAGTCCATATAACCCCCTCAAAAGACTTATGTAAATCCAAATAGCCCTGCTAAGACGAATGAGTAGTGTCCTGTTTGGTTGAATTCATACTATGGCAAAAACTCTTACAATGTGGTAAAAATGTGAAAACTCATCTATAAATGATGATTTTACCCCTCCTAATGAATTATCAAACCCCATCTGAATTGTTAAAATCATTATTTATAAAAGATTTTTCACATTTTTTAAACATTGTAGGTTTCTTTGGGTATATTTTGTTTTCATGCATGTTAATCAAATAAAAAATTATTTATTTGTCAACTAAAATTTAATCAAACATAATATTTATTTTATCAATGAAATTTTAATTCAGGAGGTTATTTAAATTTATATAGATTTTTTTACAGGGTTATATGGACTTAAATAAAAGTTAAAGATTACATGGAGGCAGTTTATAGGGTGTTTTATGGAATTTTCCCTTTAAAACATTGTATAAATAATTCCATATAATCTGTGATGAACTGGATGTGAGTGAACAACACTCGAAAGGCGGTGTGAGGATAAAAGCTTTATTTAGAATACGAGGTAGGGGCAAATCAGTCAATGCGATAAATCAGTAAGGGTAGTTACGTCAAAATGCACCACCCAGGACTCGAGCGCATGATGGGGGGGTGGGTGACCGGTTCAACCGGCTCGATGAGTGGGAGTGGGAGGCGGTTTAACGTAACGGAAAATATCAGATAACGTTTCGGATCGCCGTCTGAACAGGTCGTTCCGTTAAAGATATAATTCCGTTTGTGGAAAGTTAAATATGTTGACTGACACGTGTCGGATCGCTTGAAAGACGTTCGGAGTTTGGACTTTTTGTTTCAGTTCAATCTCACCGTTCATCCCATTGTTTTTATTGAGTTTTTGTTCATATGGACCGTTTGATTGGTGTGGCTGGATAATATTATGCCGAGTCTTATCGTTATTCGAGTGAACAAATGGGGGACATCGTTATTCCGTGTATCAATCAAGAAAAAAACATCACATTTAGACCACAAAATTAAAAAAACTCAACCAAGTTTTGATTTGAATGTATTTGCTCAATTTATTATGTTTTTATTTCTCACATATTTCTACCTCTACATCATGTTTTTTTTACCTCGTACATGATGTTATTATGGTGAAATTCCATGAATAAAACATTTTATTAAATCAAATATATTATATAATATTAAAGTAATCTTCAAAGACTTGACTGTGCTTAATTTTGAATTTTTTATTTGTAAAATATGTACATAGGCATTATTGATCTATATTTATTACAATGATCTTTATTATCTATATACATACTGTCTTTTATCTTGTACTTGCGTCAAAAAATTTATAATGTATATGTGATGAAACACCATGCATCTATATAATCAATGATAATTAAAAAATTAATTAAATCAAATATATTTTTAATGACAGAATTTTTTTCAAAGTACCTTTTATATATACATCATAGAACTTAACTTAATTGCAATTAATTGTTTAAAAATTATTTATAATGTATATGCACATTATAAATGATTGTTAAGGGTTAGTAAAGTGTGTTCAGTTTAAAACCTTTTATTTAAACTTATTATTATCATACAAAATAATAGCAAACTTTTAATAAAGGCTAGCCCCACAACACAAATGGCAGTCATTTTACATGCACACATACATTATGTGGGTTTTTTTTACCTGCTTGTGGGGCCCACCTCATTACTTGTTTAAATTAATTAGAAGTTGGAGAATCTATTACAAGCCACTGATTATCATGAGATCCAGTTCAAAAGGACAACCATATCATGAAAGGAAGATTCAAATAAGATTTTAATAGGTCATGAGTAGTGAATAGTGTTAGAATGTTTAAGGTTTTTTAATATCTTATAAGATATATCTGTATATGCTTTCAACCTATGTTACATGGAACTGATGGAAGACAACGTTCATTGACAGACCCTTTTCTAAATTACCATACGTGCTTATCTATATATATTTATAAAAAAAGTAAATACATTTTTTTTGCTCGGTAATAAATGCATATCTTTAGCGATTAGAAAAAGTAGAAGCTTCAAAAATACGGATGTAACTATTTGAAAATATGTATGAAAAATAAAATTTTGAATAAAGTGATTTAAATAGATTTTTTATACTTTTAAAACAACATTTTTACACTAAAAGTTGTAAATAATTTTTTTTTAATTAAATTTGTTTCCTGAAACGCATTTGATAACATATTTGAGCTTTCTATTTAATTTAAAAATAGAATTACCACCAAATCCCGTTACCAAATACCCCCAAATTACCAAACGCCTCGAAATGACTTCGTGTAGTAGTACTCATTATTTATTTTTGATTTACTTGTTTTATAAAAAGTATATATTATATGTAGTTTTGTATACATTTATGATTAAAGTCTTGTTTTGTAATACGATTTGAAAAACGGTTTTTAGTTTTTTTATACTTTATACATACCTTTTGAGAGTATAATGATGATAGCTGTTTTATGAAACACATATTTTGATATATAATTTAAAGATAAAATCTAGTAATGATGATGCATTTAAGTTGACTTGTTTTGATAATAGCTTTTAGCTTTAGCTTATAAAAAAGCTAAATACTGATTTTTAAGGTGTTATCAAACAAGACCTAAAGTTGTGACAAGACCATATTGTCACATGTATTTTATTTTATTTTATATTAGTGTGTGTGGTTATATATATAACCTCGATAATTTAAATATGTTCTCTCATAGATTGCTCATCAGTTATATGTATAACAAATGTGACCATGAACATAATTTCACATGTTATAGTTATTGAATAAATTATTTTAATCTTATTTATATATTTTTATAGAACTATAAAATTGACAACAAATACACACACACATACAAGTACAATTTTATGATTGTAATTTAATAATTTTATTAAATATATACTATATAAAATTATGCATGTGTGGTGCGGAAATATATACACACACACACATTTGACTAAATGAGTGTGAGATTATGCGAAAATATCTAGCTATCATACATCTCTATTGTTCATTATGTTGTAAAAAGAAGTTATTATATAAATTTGACCATCAAAAAATATGAATAATTTATAATGCAAATTCTGTAGGATTGAACTGAGAGAGAGAGAGAGAGAGAGAGAGAGAGAGAGAGAGAGAGAGAAGGGAACTGTACAAGTCCAAGTTGAATGCAAAGGAGCATTATTTGTATGCATGGATACAGTGCATCACATATGATGTCCAATAGAAAAGAAATGCCTTTTGTCCCTCAATCTCACATGTTCTTCACCTATCATCTTAGCTTTCCAGCAATGTGTGGTGCAGCCAGCCAATAATTAAAAAATGGGATTTTTTCATATATACCCTTGTTTAAATTGAATTTTGTCGAATTGTCCCTCTTGTAATGATCAGTTCGAAAATACCCCTGAAATTTTTTAGCCCAATGCATCCGTGTCCCTGTGGTCAAGTTTCATGAGTTGTGGTTGGACCGTTAGGCATTGCTTGAAAAGACCAAAACACCCTTCTTCTTTCCCGAGAGCACCCCAAACACATTATATTATGCATCCACCCGTTTGAAAATCTTTTTCAAAGTGAAATTCTATTCCAAACCAAGTGATAGCTTGACCGAATCTTTCTTTTTTGCTCAAAAATGAATTCTTCAACTCAGACATCTTCTCTTCAATCCAAAATCCAACATTTCAAATCCCAACCTAACCCTCCTTGTCACTGTGGATTGCCATGCAAGGAGTGAACTTCTACAAAGGAAACTTAGAGGGGAGATCGAAGAGGTTCACAAGGAGTCGAACAAATTGAGAGAGAGAGAGAGATGTTAGGCTTAGGGTTTTTAGGTGATTTTAGGGAAATGATTTCATAAAGGGTCAAAGACATTTAGTGAGAGAGAGAGAGAGATGTTAGGGCTAGAGTTTTAGTTTGAATTTTAAAAAAATGGTAATTTAGACATTTCACAATCTGGGATAACAAACAAATTAACTATAGTTGGGTCCTCAACGTTAAAATCATCTGATGGAGGGGCACGGATGCACTGGGTTAAAGAATTTCAGGGGTATTTTTGAACTGATCATTACAAGAGGGTAATTCGACAAATTTGATTTTAACAGGGGTATATATGTAAAATCCCAAAAAAATCCAGGAGGCAAAGAAGTTAAACGTCTTTTTTTAATTATTATTTATCAATCACACATTGGCCTCATGATACAATGTCTGGGCATAATGACAGGTGTTGTTGATGCCAGGTGGACCTTGCCACGTCAGCTTATATCCTTATTTTTCTTTTTCTGTTTCAATGTGGATAATTGGATAATTCCATGTCATATTAATGTTCCACATCAGTTTTTCTTCTCTATTTTTTTCTTCCTTTTGTCTTAAGGGGATGATTTGATGAACCAGGACAATTATATATGAAAAAAATATGTATTATTTAAATTTTTGGATTCAAATTCAGATACAAATTTGAAAATTCATATATTACATTATACCAGATTAGGTTTGGGGTATCCGTGTGAAAATGTATTTGTATCTCATGAATATTATATTATATATACTTATAATAATGATCTTTATATTACGCTTAGAAAATGTATTATAAATAACATATTTCAAAGAAAATATGCTAAAATTTGGATGATTACTTGTATTTGAATATTTACATTGGATTCAATTCATATATGTAGGAGTCATTTTCGGAGTTTAATGGCAATGCTTCACGTGTCCGCGACCCATAAATCGATTAACTGAAGGAAAATGACCGACTAGACTTGGATATGGCCCGTAGACCCATTCATTTCCAATGACAAGCTCATTTGAAATTATAAAGTTGATGTGGAGTAATCAATGACTGATTTTCTAAATCTCTCAAATATATATCAAATCCCCCGTAAATAGAAGATCTCTTTCATCCGTCCGATGGTGGAGAGCCTAGGGAATTCACATGCCACACCACATCTCTATAAATAGGAATGAAAAATGTTTTTTTTTAATAAAAAAACTCTAATTTTTCATGAGCTGACTTGAGCGTAAGAGGGTGGGATATTTGTGTTTTGGATCGCATGTGGGCTGGACTTTGACAATAAATTTCAAATATGAATTCAGATACGAGCATATACGCGGTCCTTGTTTGACGGATTAATTAGATTATTGTAAATTAGGCTCGTAGTAGAGGAGAAGAAAAATACACACACTTAAAAATAAAACAGATACATAATCACAAGGATAATGTTACATTCAGTCTCATTTTCAGCCTCAGTTCCAGTATACATGTGTTTTAAATTTTTTTTAAATAGTATACATCATCTAATGAGGTACATATTTTTATAAAAAATGAAATATATATTACAATAAATTGCATGAATTCATTTATAAAAAATGTAAAAAAATTCTTTCGAAGTATATGTCTTGTTAACGTGAGCATATGTTTGAATATGGTGTTAATACATGAGATGTTCATAGTTATGAAAATGTGAGGGACTTACTTATAATTTAGAGGAGTTTGAATAAAGCCACTCAAATATATAATGGCACTGTTGTGGGCGTTGGACTGGAACATGGCAGAAGATATCAAGTCAAGGGGAAGAACGACTCGTTCAACTGAATCGGACGGCCCAATGGCCCAACCTAGGCGAGGCTAGACGGCCTACATTTTCGGCATGTGGCGCCTAGAAAAAGCTCACAATCAATAGAAAATAGTTGAAACATATATTTCAATTAATGAGGTATATGCATTCAAGAAATTTTTTTATATTTTTATAAATGCATCTATGCAATTTATTGGAGCATATGAGTCATTTTTTCAATAAACATGTATCTAATAATGAGGTATACTATTTAAAAAAAAATTAAAACAAGTGTAGATTGGAATTGGGACTGGAAAATGGGTTGCATGTATCATTATCTTTTTCTAGCCTCAATTCTGATTCTCATATATTTTGAATTTTTAAAAATAGTATATTTTATCTAATGAGATATTTGTCTTTTTAAACAAATAAAGTATATACACTCCAATGAATTGTATGGATTTAATTATAGAAAAAGTAAAAAATTCTAACGATAAATATATTTTATTAATGTGAGTGTATGACGTTATCGAGATATATGATACTAGAGTTGTGGCTGGAAAAAAGACTGTGTAACAAAGTTTGAAAAAGTCACACTGAAATATGTTTTGTCACTCTATCTGCAACTTAGAAGTGATCCCCAACCATCCATAGTGCAGTGTATAAAAAATTAAAATATTTCAAGAAAAAAATACTGATTTATCTCATATATATACTTTATTTTTTTTATAATAATACGTGCTTTATTATGTTAAGTGTATACTTTAAGAAAAAAATGAAAACGGTTGGGTTTCAGACAGGGATGCATGTATCATTTCATCTCTGTGGGTTGAGTATAATGGGCTTTGGCTTACAGTCTATTGTGGTCCTTTGTACAAAAAAAAAAATATATATATAGTAGGCCCGTGTTGCATTGCCAAGTAAAGCAACATTATATACTTAAGATAATAAAGTACCTTTTTTTAATAAAAATAATAAAGTAAATACTCAAATGAAGTGTGTAATTAGATATATACCAAGAGGCTAAGTGCATCTCCAATCCTATACTTAAATTTGTAACCAAATTTAAATTTGAATAAGTCATTAAAAAATTTCTTCTACCATTTACTGATACTCATATTAAATTAAATTTTTTCTCCAACTTTTACCAAAATCAAGAGAGACTCAAACCTTTACCTGAATTTTCAAAGGTTATTTTTCTTCTTCAACTCCACTTTTTTTAAAGATTTGAGTAAACACAAAATGATGGTTGGAGATACATCATATTGAATGAGCTTCTACGCAAATTTTTAGTAAAATTTGAGTATAAATTTGAATAAGGTAAATAAGAATGTATAACAAACTTAACCAATCGTGTCCAACAAGGCCCAGCCCACGTAGGCCACTAATGGGCCTTAAATGACCCTGAGTCATCTCACAAAGCCCGATCCATCAACTCCTCCAAACTTAGGGAGCAATTACACACAATCTTGGCTAAAGTCCCCACCTGCAATCTCATATATCTCAATAGCTGCCTAGTTTGATATATATATATATATTTATATATATTTTTAAAAAAATTAGTCCATACAATTAATTGTGGTATATACTTCAATTTTACTTATGAAAGTTCATATATTATTAAATGTAAAATCAAAACGTGGGAGCATTGCAAGTAAGCTGTGTGCAATATTTTTCCTCAAATTTAAGGACTCATCAGTTTCAAATTTCACAAAGGGTGCTGAGAATCTGAGATATTCGATTCTTTATGCAGCTCCGTTTATAATCATTGGCTCGTCATGCCATAAACGCAATATTATGAAAAATGTAAAAAAAAATATATGTATTCAATTCATACAAATATGAACTGCCTCATTTCTTTATATAAAAAAATCTCATTATCTAAGTATATACTTATTTTCCCTTATTTAAGCTCAAGTTGTCTTCCTTCAAAATCAAACAGAATTAACATGATTATAAGCCTTTTAAACTCAAGGTTTATGGGAATATGTTCATAAAAGTATGCAGTCAAATTATTCAAATTATACTTCTTTTTATGAGTATACATTTTATTTTAAAAAAATTAAACTATTTGTGGTCTGCAAAAATGATTCGCACGAATAGTTAATTATTAAAATATTTTGAAAACTGATTGTGATGGAAGCTCTGAATGTTTTGTACTAAATGATTGTAGAATTGATATGTACAGGTCGGGCAACAATAACACTGTGTTCCAGCTCAAAAAAAAAAAAACAATAACACTGTGTTGGAATGGATGCGACATGGAAATTAATTCATGCAAAAAGTGAGGAATAAACATAAACTTTTGGGCAAAGGTAATGTTTGGAGTTTGCAATAATATGTAATGGGGATTTTGACTCGAAACCCAATAGTTGATAAAATAATTTACAATTAAGAGATCATGTGTTATGAATCTCAGTATTTACTTAATAAATAAATAAATAATCCGTGATGTTCATATTAACTCTAACGGTACTCTATAAAGCTGTGTGGTGCAAATCTCCAAATTTGAGAAACCAATTCCCTCTTTTAAATTTAATTAATTTATTTATGAAACTAGTATAATTTTTATTTATACAAATTTAATCTTATCAAATTGATACCATGAAAGATGTCATTTATACATTTAACATAAGACCAAATTTGGACATTTACTTAAAAATATTTTAGAAGAGAAAAAATATTTTAAAGCAGAATATATATAAAGATACAAATAATCAAAACTATTAGAATATCATTCAATCATTATATTTCTGAATTGAGCGCCTGAACTCTAAAAATAAATAAAAACATGATATTAATCACTTAAAAGTGACACAAACAAAACAGTTAGGGGTCATGCCGAGATGGGAGTATGTTGGGTAGTGTGGTAGATGCCCCATCCCCCCGCAGGTTGCCCTGGCCTTGAATTTTTTTTCTTTTCTCTCTATTCCTCTCACCCCTAATTTTGAATTGTAACATCGCTTTTTTGCAATGAAAATGATAGCCAAAAGTTCTTCATTTTAAATTAAATAAAATAAAATAATTATAATTATATTTGAATACTCATCGATCAGTTATTTACTAGTCTTTATTCATGCACGATATGTTTGTAAATAATAAAAATATCGTCAGTTCTCCTCAAATACCCCTCAAATAATCCTGTATTGTCAAAATTCCAAATGAAATCTTATCATCATCAATTCCCCTCGAATGAGGATTTTTGCATATATAGATCATCCTTGAAACCACCATATATTCAAACAACCAAACAATTCACTTATTTATAATTTATGATTTCAAAATTAATAGTACTACATAATATAGATACATAATTACAAAATAAAAGAATAAATAGCAATTAAAATTTTATAAACATAAAAACTTCTTTTTTTTTAAAAAAAAAGTTCGACTTCCAATTTGCTAATTCCTTATACATTTGTTACTAGTTAAATGCACGTGCTAATGCACGAGGTATAACATTCAAATTATATAGACAATCTACTAAATAATAAATATATTTATACAAGAACTAAGTAATCATTTAATAAAAAATATAAAATTTGTTTATAAACACAATGCTAAAAAAATGTGCTACTATTATAAAAAGAAAGCCTATCTATATCTTAAGGCAGCCTACCATTTTTTCAAAAAAAAAAAATCTATATGTTAAATGAAATATCAATCACAAGTTTCCCATAAAGAAAAATAAAAAAGCATTGAACATATATATCATTATTGTAATTTAATATATATATGTACCAGTAAAAAGTTTGTTCATATTTTCTACTCACAAATAAATATTTCAAAAAATATGTATGCCAGAATAAACTGGTATATAGATTCCAATCAACCCCTAGAATAAAAGTTATCCTAGGTTATTCATCCAAAGAATATGTGAGCACACTGTCAAATCAATTGTCATCACCTCTTATAAATCAAATGTCAAATCAACTATCATTATTTTTTTACCTTTTATAAATTATTATCCATACTTTATTCACATTTTACCCAAACAACAAAACATTTATTTTTACATTTACCAATGAGAATAATTCAAAATACAACCAAACATAAAATCACTTTATCCTTATTTATACTCACTTATGCTCAGATAAATGTATACCCAAGAATAAATTATATCCTTGTTCCAAATGGGGGCTAAGGGTTTGGTGCTCAATTTTATTTTTTATGATTTTTTTTATACACTTTTAATATAAGTGATGATAATAATATCTATCTTTTCCTAAATAAAGGAAAACAATCATCATGTCTTCAATCCTATAAATGAATTTTCAAAATAAAAATATTAAATGAATTAATTACTTGAAAAAATGAATAACTATATGTATCAAACTAGGTTGATACATACATAAATGTTAATAATTTGTATAATTCAACCACAATTCAAATGAAAATGATATTTTCCTCATTTATTGGAATGCCCTCATGGGCCTACGGGCCTCGAACCAGACCCAAGCCCGGCCCACCCTGAAAACGGGCCCGGGCCAGGCTTTCGGGCCTGTTGAAGACCCTTACCAACAAAGAGAAACAACTATAATGGATGACTGATTCATAATTTAAGACCTATTATAAAGTACAGTACCATGTGTGTTGGTCCTTCATCCCATTGCATTGGACAAATTGCAATCCTTGTCAAATTTAGACATGCGAAAACACAAGTGAATTATAATTAACCTTTGTTGATGCTGCGACTCTTTTAGAGTTCAATATGAACACTTATACAACAATAAAGAGAAAACACACAAATTTTATGTGGTTCAACAAAAGTTTGTCTACATTCATAGAAAAGAGCAGGAAACAATTCATTATATATCAAGTAATTGAATTCTAAAATATCTAAATCTATCTCTTTTAACACCGCCGTTCAGGGGGCGGGACCAAACTCAGCATCTCTTAATATGCGGACAATACCATCATATTTGTTGCGCCTAATCACTCGGTTTTCGAAGGCTATAGATTAATTATGGAATGTTTCAAGTTGCTTTCGGGTTTGCACACAAAAAGTGCAATGCTTCCCATCAACAATGAGGCAGAGAAGGCTGCGAGTCTTGCGAGGGTGACGGGTCGTGTCGTTCAGTACGTAGTTCCCCATCCATCACCTCGGGCTCCCTCTCGTGGCCACTAAATTGAAGCGGGCAGATGAGCAACCCCTTATCAATCAAATGGAAAGGTGACTGGAGGGATAGAGTGGGTGAATGCTTAGTCTCAAAGGTAAAGTATCCTTGCTTTAGGCAGTACTTTCGAGTCTTTCAGTGTTCTACTTGTCAATCTTCAAGCTACCAAAAGGGTCCAAAACAAGATAGATGCGATTTGACGTCGCTTTTTATGGAGTGGGTCTGACATAGAGGCTCGTAAACTGCATTTGGTTCATTGGGATTTGGCCTGTCTCCCCCGGGAGAGAGGCGGGCCGAGGATACGCAGACTAAAGGAGATGAATAAGTTCTTATTGGCCAAATGGTGTTGGCAGTGGCTGAAGGTCTCGGAGACCGGTTGGGTACATATCTTGCACGAGCGTTATGGCGTGGTACGGGGATCTCATTTTCCTTTGCTATCCAACCTAGTCAAATGATGGTTCCATGTTAAAGATGAGATGCAATGGGAAGTGAGGGATGGCCATTCAACAATGTTTTGGAAGGACATTTGGTGTGGGGAAGGAGCATTCATGAACAAATTTACTGCTATTTATGATTTATCAATGCGTAAGAGCTGAATGTGTTTAAAATACAATGATTTTCAAAAGCTGGATTTGAAATACAAGATTCTAAAAATCATAACATTTCAACCTCGCATGCAAACGCAGCTTTAAAAAATAAATTTTAATTTTAATTTTATTATATTTTACGGTTTATGTTTGGTTTTGTTTCAATAATAATTAGATTAGATTTAAAAATCGTGTTTATTAATGTTTTTTAGATCATTGTTTAAAAGGATATGAATGTGTTTTGTTTTTTATATTTTTGAATATTTTATTTGTATTGCTTAACAATTGAGAAGTTTTAATCATTTGTGTGGTTAAATGTTTATATCTCTGGAAAATTGAAAGGTGAATACACAAAGTTTCATAGACCGAAAGAGTGAGTAGTCATTTTCAATATTTTGATTTTGTATTTATATTTAATTTTTATTAATGGTGTCATTCATTTATATTTATATTGATCGAGTTTTAATTAATTTCCTTGTGTAATATTAAATTTTATTATTTTATGCGCCTTTTTCTTTATTCAATTGAAACTTATTTCAATTTACCCAACAATTATAGATTCACACTTCTGTTGGGCTTTCATTTATATATATATATATATATAAGTGTTCAAACTTTGGATTAGTACTTATATTTTTTTTTATATTCTTCTAGCTCAAAAATATTGATGATTTTTCATTCATTATATTATTAATTGAACTAATAAGTATTTGATATAATAAATTAATGTGTACAATGTTTTTTTTAGTGAGAATTCCTGATTGACATACATGTTATCTTTGTATATATTAAATGAAATAGAAAAATATTATTTTTAACATTGTATTTATAAACACATTTTGCATTTCTATTTAATGATTAATTATTTTATGCACTAATCATTATTTTTATTTATATTATATATATAATTGAGGATGTTGTACCACATGCTTTAGCACGTGCTTGATAGCTAGTGTGTGTATCACTTTTCACAATGGTATAAAATATATACTTTAAGAAAAAATCAAAATGGTTAGGGGCATAGACAGGGTTGGTTGCACATGGGGTGGATGCATCATTTTTCATTAGTTATATGAAGTTCATATACAAGAATCAGGTTCTTATTATTTTATTTTTTTTAGCTAAATCACTGGGTGCATTTGGAATTGCAATGCTTCTCAATTCCAGGTGTTTACTCAGATTTGAATATGGGAATTAGAATGGATATACTTTTTTTGGTAGATAAATATTTTATTTTTAGATTAAATCTTATCCTATCAAATCAACTCCATCCGATCCCGCAGAATTACAATTCTAACATGGAATTATAATTCAGATCAATTTTCAAAAATCTATATAAATACATAGGAGCTGGATGGAGAAGAGGGTGATCAAGTGGTCAAGCCACTTGATTAAAATGATGGTAGTTGTAAAACTTTCTAATTATTATACTCCTTAAATTGAAAACATAATTATGCTATTCTTAGAAGAAAAATGAATAACAATTTTGTTAAACATTAGATGGTGTGGCATCGCCAACATCATATTTAGTAAAATTGATCATATGATTATGGCTATGCTACATCACCAATATTTGAAAAATTATGCTAATAAAATGTTAGTATAACATTGCTCATTATACTGATTAAATTTCACAATATACAAAAAAACTAAAAAATGGTTGTTTTTTGGGCATCGCTTAACAATTAATAACAATAAATCTACATTTCAGTTCATTGAAGTTTTTGAGTAAAAATATTTATTTCTATCTTAAATGTCATTCTAAAAGAAAAACTGAAAAGTAAAGACCGCAAATGGAACTACATAAATGACTTTTTGTATCAACACTCTTGATCAGTGTTGGTCACATAATAGATATACTTGAGGATGCCTGGACACCTTTGGAAGAAAGCAAATAAAGACAATTTGTTAATATCAAGGCCTTGTTTTTCATTCAACCCCCCTTCAAAGAACATAACAGGACTTTTGTTGTTTAATACAACTTCCAAGCACCATAAATAACACTTCTTTGTTCAATTGTGCCCCATGACTTTGACCACATTTAATGATAATATATACAAATGGTTTCATTCACCTGAACCAAGAATGTCTCAAATAAGTCCAATATTATTTTTAGTGTTTAACTTACCATATTCTGTCAGTGTCATAGGTAGACTCAACTCTGTTTTTTTGTTGGTTCTATGCATGTTTGAGCAAATTCTTCCAAGTCTGTGAAGACTACAAGACAATGTGCATCAAAACTCAAAAGTTTGTTATTATATGCATTTTTTTATATGCATCATCTCATGCAGTCCTATTAATTTATCTAGATATATGCTTTACTCAAAAAATCATATTCTTTTTTGTTTGTGCATTAAGTGAATATATATAATTCGGTAAACTATGTACTCTATTTTTTTAAAATGAAATATCAACTTTCCAACAGCGGGGACTACACACAGGATTGCATGCAAGAGTGTATCTAACATTATCCTTATAAGAGAATTAAAAGCAAGTCGAAGATGGCAATAGCCCTATAAAACTTCCTTAAAAAAATTGAAACCAAGTCTTTGCTTGACTGTGAAGTTGTGGGGAATAGAGTGTTAAACATCCTGAAACTGATATCCCATCAGAACCTGAAATTGATATGAAATTTCTCTCATAATAAAGAATTATTTAAGTTTGACTCTTGACAGGAAGAGTTGGATTCCAATGTATGAGTTCAGGAAATATATTTGGATTAGTTTTGATTTGCTCTGTGTTCTTTATTTAATGTAGTTTGTCTACACAAGTCTTTGTGCCTATCTGTTCTTATTTCATAGTAATACTTTATGCAGATGTATTTGGCGTGCTGTCTCATTTGATTCCCGTGGATGTCCCTTTTAACCTGTCCAGGACTTTCTAAAAACAAGTATGTCAAAACAAGGAACCTACATGTCTTTTTTGACAACACCATTAAAAATTTACATTCCATTTCATTTTAATGACAAGTTTTATGTAAACCACGTGTAGTCTCATTTCGCTAATATATATTTTGAAAGCATGGAATTTTTAAAATTTTTTAAGTGACTATATGTCTATTAGAGTATAAACTTAATTTATTTTGTATGAAAAAACATAAAAAAATTTGCTGAGCCTTTTTTTACTCTAATTTGTTGCTGGAAGTACATATTTGATTATATGAAAACTTTCAAAACAAATTAATGCGATAACAGCATGTGGGACAGCGTGCATGCACGATCATCTCTAACATCATCCCTGATTAAGTTTAATACACCCAAACAATTCAAGGGAAAATTAGAGGGCCCATAATTGCAATTTTACATAAAACAGTGTATATGGAGTGGATATGAATCAGATATAAGAATATTTCAAATTCTGTTTAGTTATAATTAATGGATGCTGAATTTGATATGAATAATCAAGTATGGAAATCAATAACAATATTTGACGTATACGAGTATTATAAAGAAAAAACATCTAGTCACATTTTTTTGCCTACGTTTATAAATATATGTATGAAAGCATATGAACAATAATGTATATATACACACCCACATGAATACATGTCTTCCTCGCAAAGCTAAAGATATGACTATCATGTTTAAGGAAGAAGAAATTCTCCATTCCAGTAATCCAGATCGAATCAAATTTTTGGAGAGATCGATCTGTCTTGACAATGGTGTGGTGCCTGCCATATTTCAATGTCCAAGTCAGAGTGAACCTCAAATAAGATCCAAAATCGATCATTCACTTTTATAAAAATGTATCTTAATGTGGAATTATTTATATCGGATATCTTGGGGGTAATATGGTTATTTATAGGCATCGATCTATTAACGTGTCATTTTCGTATCGTCCACGTGGTTGTCTTTTATTCTGTCATGTGAAACTCAATTACCTTTATTGACCTAGTCAAATATGATAGTTAAAATCTAGCTAGTTTCACAGGCTTGTTTGATAGGTTCTAGTGAGTTTTAGCTCACCATTTATTCTAGACCCATGTTAGTTCTTACATGTCTAGTACACAGTGAATTTTCACTGTATGATTGAAATTGTGTCACTTTATTCAAGCTTTTGTACAAAACAAACCATCATGCATCATGCTCGTTCTCTTCTCAAGGCAACATTTGAAAATGATTTTAAACAGTTTTCAAAGATCTTGCTTTTACATGAATTAACTTAATCTAAAATTATTTTCAAATATAATAATCTCAAAAAGCAAGAAATAACTATTATTTATAAATAAAAAAATAGATTTTTCAATAATCTCACAAAAGTATATATCTTAGAAACTTGGTTTTCAAAAGTTGTTTTAAATGAAAACCCTTTTTTCGAAACTGTTTCAAAACGCTATCTTAGATAACAATTAATTCTTGTTGATCATCAAAGACATTTTTATGGGGGAAGGGAGAATAGAACTTCCCTTAAAGAGTGGGAAATCATAACCATCAATCAATGAGTCCCTAAAATAGACCCAACTTAACATCAGGACTAACTCTTTTGTTTTCTTGCTTTCATTTGCACTCTGTAAAAGGGTGCGTTTGGTTGTGCGATTGCAAAACTGATTCTGCAGGAATCCGCGATTGTAAACCTGATTCTGCAGAAAGCTCACTTTCTCAGCTTTTTGAAATCGCAGCTTTTGGGCACTATTTGCTTGCAATCGCTAGGTTTAAAACTACGATTACAAAACTGTTTGGTTGCGCGATTGCAAACACAGCTTCCTGTAATCGCAATCGCAACGCAATCGCTCAACCAAACGCACCCTTTGATTGAAATAAAATCAGGATAGCATTTGTCTACCATTACCCCCAAAAACATCAGGGTTAAGTTAAATCTTGATTTCGATGCACAAAATTCAGACCCACATGACAGTAAAAACTGTTGTCCAAAGATGATAACTTTCCTTGTTCATCTGCATGCCCTTGCATTTTTGTCCAAAAAAGGGAGAGTTGGTGTCACTAAAATTATTTAAATTGAATTCCTTCTAGAGGGAACAAAGGGACCTGTCAGATTGCCTGTGTTAACTTTTTTCACACCCCAACATATGATTCCAAAACATATTTATGAGGATATCTCTTGGAAAATGCAGGAGATAAAGTTTTCCAATGCTTCAAGCTATGAAAGAAAAGGCCATAGAAGTGGTAAGTGAGGTGAGTGAGAAAGAGAGATGTCTTGTCTTTTCTTAATCTTTACCAAAGTGACCACTTACAGCACATTATCACATATTCTTCAATTAAAAAGCCATGCAGTATGCTATTATACTATATAGCAGAGTCCTCATCCAGTGACCTGAAATATTTGATCAAACTGGTGATCCAGATTGATTGGTTATCTTTTTCTTATTAGTCCTCATCAATTTGGATCACCACAATTTGATTGTATATAATTATAGTTATCAATTTTTTTTTATACTAGAGCATGGTAGAATTTAATTTTTTTTTTTTATCAATGTTTGACAACTTCAAGTTTTCTAGTTAATATATGTTTGTCTTTTTTTTTTTTTTTTTTTGATATCGGAGGGACTCTCCGTGGCTGACCTTACGGTCGAGTTGGGAAAGCTACCTCAGCCTATTTGTCCCGGTCCCATGAAAAATTAATATATATATTTATCTTGCTGATTAGAAAAGAATATTATATATTTATAAAAGCAAAATTACCTCTACTTGGAACAAAAATTAGAGTTTAGGTTAGGAAATAAGGTGCAAAGGGGTTGAGTTAATACTTGTAGTACTCATTTTTACAATCCTCTTATGTGTTGAATTTTTCACGGTATTGCTAATTAAATTCATACCTTCACAAAAAATAAAATATATATTTGAATGATTTGAATGTGCACCTTTTTATCTTTTCTATAATCAAATATATACTCGATTAGAAAAATCAAATACACAGAATTCTAACTGCAGGAATGATTGACTGTAGCATCGCCCTTTGTTTCATTTTATGGGAAGCCCATAGGATATAGGTTAAGAAGGACCTATTAAAACATTGTATGCTAACACAAACTAGTCCATTATGGGACACTTTATAATTAAAAAAATAATGTTATATGCAATTGTATTTGCACTCAAATGCTTTGATTTTTTCTTGAAAATTTACATTTCACGTAACATGCTTCATTGAATTATATATTCTAATAAATTAAATCTACTCCTTAGGGTTAATTTGTGTGTGTGGTTGGGGTGTCCATGGTGCCAAGACATGAAGGAGGGGTGGGGGACTAGCATTGCGTGAATCATTGTTTTCATGGAGTCAGGAAATGCAGAAAAATCGGTGAAAAACCATATACGACAAGGGTTTGTAGGGTTGTCAACGCAGAAGAGAAAATGCCATTTGTGTGTGCGGTCATGCCTGCCAGCGTCCGCTGATGCCACCGTTGATGAAATGCAGTGCAAAGTAAAGAACTAACAGTAATTGGGAACCAATGGGGGTTAATTGATTTTGACAGAATTTTTATTTTATCAGATTTTGAGAGAATGAGCGTAAATCAGACATGAATTAAAAATGATTGAAGGTGGGATTTTGAAAGTGTATAACATGTCATCAGTGTACAAAACAGTATTGGAATGAAATAGATATGTATTGATTTGATGAATATATTCTTTCGAATGATGAAGACTGGGTTAAAGTTGGACTCTTTGTCCTCAAAACTTTGTTCGCCCCACACTAGTGCTCACGGGTTCTGATGACAATCTCCCAAAATAATACAGTCGGATCACCCTCTGGTAGCAGCACTTTAAACCAGAGAACCAGCGAACTCTCTCTAACTTGAATGCAATGGAGATTCGCATGCAGACTCTCAAATATTGAAATGTCTATGCAGTGTATGATTAGATGATGCAAAATGCAAAGACTGAATGAGATTTATAGAGGAAAGATTGGTTGAAGAGGCTCTTGGATGAGTCCATTCCTCTGTTCAGTTTTCACTGAAACAGAGTCTAAGGCACCTTTCCATTCAAACAACAAATGGTTAGATCATAATTGTTGATCTGACGGCCCATATTGCATCTGAGGATTCATCCGATCGATGGTCCATATTTCATCTGATTAAAATGATCTTCACCGTTGATCTGACAAAAAGTTTAAAAAAGAAAATGCTTCAGCTCCTAGCGACGATGCGAAGTGCTAAGTGCATCTCTAAAACGCCCAAGCGCGCACATCCACCTCAAAAGTAATTCACTAGAAGACAAAGAGCCTATCTTATAAATCCTCAATGTTTTTTTCCCAACGGGACTATAGCTTTTTCTTCCCCAACCACTAACCACTTTCACCATGTTATTAGGAGAATTTTAAATCCAATTTTCTCATTCACCCGAAAATGATTTTGAGAATGTAAATATACTTCATTCATCTCCTCGACTAGAGAAACACAATCCAATAGATTTCCATTAAATAATAATCAGTGAAACTCAAATTCATTTTAACCAAAAATGATAAAAACCCAAGTTTTTTCCAATATAACATCCTCAGAATTCAATGAGAAAATATAATCACATGCACAAATTTTAAAATATTTGCATTACCGAGTGGCTTGTCGGTGTGGACCTTCATAGAAACTGTGCTAAAAACTGAGAGTAGATCCATGTATGTATAAGTAGTACATTTCAAAGAATATTGGATGATGGATCATAGTAATATAAAATACATCCATAGTAATATAAAATACATCCAACACTATATGGATCTACTCCCAGTTTTTATCACAGTTTATATATATATATATATACACACCCAGTCAAAATAATGGATCAATGTATTCTAACTCAAGCTGTCCTGTTGTCTGTAGTGGGGAAACAATTGTATCATTCCGTGTAACTGATATACCATGGATATTCAAAAATAAATGTGTATCTTATTAAAAAATTTGGATTCAAATTCAAATAATGAATTGAAATATTTGAAATATCTATAAATGAATACAGCTATTTATTCAAATATTTAAAGATGTGATATCTGAAAATAATAACATATGAAAGGTAAAATATTAATTAATTATCCACTATACAAATATAAATTTATAATATACATAAGAAATATTAGATGATTCAACATAAAATAACAAAAAAAAACTAAAAAAGATAGACTTTGGTTTTCACTAGTAGCTCTGGAACCAAGTGAATAAGAATTTTTCTGGTTGATTGTGTTTGTAGTTATTTTTGTTAAAAAAATGTATTAATAAAAATTTATTATTTGGTTGACCATTGATAAGAGTGATTAAAACGTGGATAGTAAATTATAAAATATAAAAAAATAATTTTAAAAATGTTTTCTTTTTAGGGGGGCGAATTCCTGATGGTCCTTTTTTTTATATAATTTGGGCATTCACTTATTTTTAGCAATAAAATTTCAGGTGTCATAAAATCGTTTCCAAAAAAAAAAAAAACTATACCTATATATTATCATCTTATACCATTCCTATTTTTGTCAATTGTTATTCAAACATGTGACATGGTAAATTTAGGTCAAGAATGAGGGCAATTTTGGGAGTACGGAAACGTACTAGAAGGAAACTTCTTATCACATTGCATATTATTAAAAAAAGAAAAGCTAAAAACTTTTCTCGTGTGCTTCCGCGGAAGCGCGTGGGTCAATGTTTATGTTGTTTTGTTTTTTTTCATGCTTGAAACGCTCACTTTCGTCACATCTTTTTCAAAATAATAATTCAATGTTTATGGTTTATACGTGTATTTATTATTATTTTATTATTATTATTCAGTGGATCATCTAATAAAATTGCCCCTAGATTTCATTGAAACTAGTTGCCCCCGGTTTTGTTGGGGGAGGGGACACGTTTTCAATGTGCCCATAATATCCTTCTCATTCAAGAGTATTAACGAAACATTCATTTATTCTAATAATATAATTTTGATAAATTTTATTGAAGAATAAATTTTACTTGAGATACTTGTGAATGGACAAAGAATCAAATGATTCTAATAAGTGTTATTTTTCTGAGTGTTCCATTAGGAAGAGATTGAGGTGTAATTCAAGCAGATTAAATCGGGGGTTGGAGTTTAATCTGAACTTATCCATTTCAAATCCAACACAATCTGACCCTCAAAGTCGAAAGGGTCTATGTGATCAGATACACTAAAAAAATCAAAAATTTCTCCAAACAAAATAATTTTTGGAGAGGATGATTTTCCTAATTTGAATATGGGATTGATTTGGATATGCCCTCCCAACTGCTACTTTGGTCTTAGAGGGTGATTGACTTATAAAAAATCATCTGACAATCAAGTCAATCTCTTTCCCTCGTCTTTTTGAAAATAGAATTTACATATCTCTTATGTCTAGGGGATCCGAAAGAATATGGTGAGATCTGTTCTCTCAATCGACTGCATATCGTTTTAAAATTAACATGATTCAAGATATCCGTCTAAGCAAACCCTTGTGTAAGGTTGAAGGTAGTGACTTATCGAAGATATGTATTAGATCACAATTGGATTACTGAGAATATGTGGTGGACTGTGGTTAGCTCAATGAGGACACGTGGCAGGAATTAATTGTGGACATGTGACGAACAGTGATTGAACTAGAGAGAAAGCTCTACAATTTGTTTCCATAAGAAAAAATAAGAAGTAACAAGGTTGTAACTTGTAAGGGCTCAATTTTGATATAATTTGATGAATCAACAGATATTTAATTTGATGAATCCATGTATAATATGTTTATGCTTTATATAATTGATGAAATTGATTATCTCAATATTAACATGGTTGTAAGTGTGTTTTGTGTCATTTCCATCAGAACAACACGTCATACAAAACCAGTGGCAAAAGTGTAAAATTTCAGATAATCTGAGGTAGAACCGTAGAACCATAGGTTGCTCTTTTGGACAAGATTTTTAAATATCCGTCATTTAGCTTCTCTGCTTCTTTAGATTGGATTTAGCTTCATTTAGATTCTTTTCACTTCCAACCGTTTCAATAGATCTTCGTGACTTGGTCGTTCTGGAGCCCAAAAAAGGTTCATTCAGATAAGTTCGTATTCAAGGTGAAAGCCTTTGTGTGAGGTATACCTTGGATTTTGAAAACACTAAAATTTCCTTCATTTTTGGAGTTCTCGCTGGTTCTACACTGGTCTCGGTGAATTTAGTTTTTGTGAGTACTTTTTTTTTATATGAATTATAGGATGTTGGGTTTGATTGGGCTCAAAAAGGCATGTATTTGATTGTTGGGTTGTGCTCAAAATTGACATTTTGAAGGCTTGGATTTGTTTCTTTGGTGTGTTTTATGTTTTCTTCATCTGGGTTGGTGAGAGATTTGAGAGAGGTTTCATCTTTGATGGGAAATCTTTTTTCTTTTTCTTTTTGGATTTTATTTGAATGGGTTTATTGAAAATTGGTGGAATCAAAGTTTCTTCTATTTCTCTTGAGACTTTGATGATTTCCTCAACTGGGTGGGTGAAAAATTTTGTTTCCAGATATTGTTAGTTCTTCAGAAGAAATTGGAATTCTAGAAGTATTGATTGGTTCTGAATTAAAAGCATGTTGTAGTTTATGAATTCTGTATCTTGGGAAAAGGATTTGTGAACTTTTACTTGGGAACTATATCATTTTCATGATTCATGGAGTTAGATTTCTTAATTGGACTCTTAAATTTGTGATTGAAATTGCTTGTTTTTGTAATTTATTGTGTTTACTATTGCTTCAGGACATGTAGTCATCTTGTTGTCTCAGTTGATTTTAAGATTGTTTGGGACAAGCTTTAAACTTTTACTTCTTTGGGGAAAGAAATAATGAAACACTTTGAACAATACTTCCATTCATTATTTTTTATGGTTCTTTGCAAAAAAAAAAATACATACTGGCATTTGGAAACACGTTTTGGTAAATTCTTCTTTTGCAGGAACAACATAACTCAAGCGTGTTTCCAAACTCCCCCAAAGGCGACAATTTTCTTAAGAAAGCAAAAAGTGGATTTTAGTTGTAATGTAAAAAACAATTCAGGAACCTAACAAATGTATGCTTCCTGGGAATTTAATTTCAAAAGCATCTTTAACTAAAAAGTTGTTTTTCAAACGGGTTTCCAAATGCTACCTTTTGTGCATATAGTGCTCAATGTTTTGAAGTGGTTGGATGGTATTATGTCCTGGAGTCTTTGGAAAAAATTGGCCTGAAGCTTGTAAATGTGTCTTGATCTCTGCAGCTTTACTATGTAGAATGTTTTATGTCATGCTCTCTTTTCTATGGACTTCTCTGCTGATTTGAAAAGGCACAAATGTGTATATTTTTCAATCTTTGGTGGAGATTTTGGAATAAGACTATTGTTCTGAGGTTAAATCGTTGTTTCGTCTATGCATGTGTATGTATTTGTGCTTGATTATTAAACCATTAGTCTAATTTCATTGGCACCTTAGTGTATGTGACTGTGACTATGTTCATAGTTGTAAAGATATATGAAGTTATGAATAAAGTTTAAGTTTATGTGTGGGTGTTCTTTGACTGGAGTTTCAAATTTTGGATTTTATTATCCCAACTGGAATTCCAAAAACATTGGGTAAATTCCAAAAGTTGGCACTTTCAGAATCTCAAATCTATTGCATATATATGCAAATCCCACCACTCAACAACATCAAAATTCCAAAAATATATATACACATTCATCCCTGAACCTTCCTCGTCCCCTTAACCTTATCCGATCTATCGGCGGCGAATATTTTTTTGGTTAGATTATGTTTGTTTTCGTAATACATTTTTATTTTCCATGGATGATTTGAATTGATGATTTTATTTTTTTATCATGGTTTATAATACAAACATGGAAGAAAAAATTGTAAAGAAAGAAAAAACAAACAGTTGTGTTTCTAATTACAATCATGGTTCCTATCCGATACATCATTGTAAAGGAAGAAAAAACAAACTGTTGTGTTATTTTTATATTTATTTTATTAAATTATTATTGGAGATCAGTATGGGAATTTGTCTCTCACTATCTCTTGTTTTCTTGTTCCATTGCATGGATGCCTTTTTCATGTTGAAGTTCCATGTTCTGTTCTCTTTTATTGAAAAGTGTTACAAGTAAGCAATGATCATATTATTCTTGATTATGCTAGGGAGGAGAGAAATGTGGATATAGGGATTGATTTTGTATTGAGATGGCTGGACCTTCTTTCACTTGTCTGCTTTAGCATTTCCATTTAATTTGTTTCTAATGAACCAACGGGCAATGACTATTCATTGGAAAAAAAAATATTTGTCTTGTTGATCCGATTCTTCTTTTATTTTGGTTTAAATAGAAGAAGTAATAACAGAAACTGAAAGAATTCACTTGTGTGTTGTAATAGCAATACTGGTGGAGTTAAAGAAGGCTATGGGGGCACAATTATCTTTGTTAGATTTGAATGCCACATCTATTTCATTACACCCAAGATCCCAAAATTCATGAAATCAAATTAATATTTCACGAGTCATAAGTTGATAATTTGCCAGAGACGATCAGTCCTTTCATTGATTTCTTCAATATGCTAGGAACTTTTTGATATATTGAATATCAGTTATATACTTGTATGCCCATCAGTTAATTTGAAATCAGAGTTTGTGGCACAACTTTCATTGTTTAGCTCCATAGTGTAATTCTCACTGAATTTTAAAATAAAGCTATAATGTGTGTCTGCATGTGTATATACACATACATATATAGAATCTAAAATAAATAATGAAAGAGCATAATTCAATGTTTCCCCTCATTTTTGAAAAAATAGAGACAATTTTTGTAATTTGTTCGACACCAATGCATCTATAGTGTAATATAGGTAAATGTGCCAACCTTCAATCATATTGTATATCATTTATGTAAATGAAACACTCTGCATCTATGTGTATTGATTCATGAATAAGACAATTTAAGATGTTAAATTTTGTTTCTTCATCATATTTTCTTGAATTTCATGTAACTACAAAATTGTGTCTAAATATTTTTTTACACCTCTAAAGGAATTTTTTATTTATTCATCCAGCTCAATGTATTTTTGCAGGTTTATTTAACCCTTGACCTCTAATTCCCCCTAAATTAAGCAAGCCTGCAAAGAAAGTATTGGCATATCTTGAATTGGTGACCAAGTTAGTGATACAAATGTCCTTCCTACGGACTCCTTCCCAAATGGTTCCCAAAAAATAACGAGGGTTTGAACACATATCAAGCCTACTATCAAGCATACAAGATCTTATACTTGTTGGTTATGCCTGCTTCTCGCCTAAATCAGTCTACGAACTATTCATCGATGCAGGCTTCCAAAAAGCATGGTACCTCAGAAAACACGCGCAAGTCTTACTATCATCCTCACAACACCTCTCCCGTACAAGATGTGAACTCCTATTATATCCCTCAGAATTTCCAGTCTGTAGACAACCAATTCTCTGATGATGGAAGCCACAACACGAACATTGCATCTCAAGCGCAACAATATTTCACATTGGACTCATCAACGGGAACTTGTCCCATCTCCAACTTACCATCCACAGTGAGTCTCTCTCCTAACAGTGGAAGCCCCATATCACAACAAGATGGTCAGTCATACCCATCACATGAAATCCATCAATCACCGGATAGCAATAACATCTATGGCTCCCCAATAAGCGGATCATGCGTAACTGACGATGAGTTTGATCTACGACAAAAGTTGAGAGAGCTGGAGACGGCGATGCTTGGCCCTGACTCTGACATTTTGACAACTTTGAGAGGCGGGCCATGGAGATCCCCCGGGGAGACTTGAAACAAATGCTCATAGCATTTGCGCGGGCTGTGGCAGAGGATGATCCTTACATGAGGGGGGTCTTGATGGAAAGTCTGACGCAGATGGTTTCAGTCACGGGTGACCCAATGCAGCGTTTGGGCGCATACTTGCTTGAAGGGCTTGTCGCGAGGCTTGCCTCCTCAGGGAGCGCTATATACAAGTCCTTGAAATGCAAAGAACCTTCAAGTTCTGAACTCCTCTCTTACATGCACATACTCTATGAGGTCTGCCCATATTTCAAATTCGGATACATGTCAGCAAATGGCGCCATTGCTGAAGCTGTCAGGAATGAAGACAAGGTTCACATTATTGACTTCCAGATCGCACAAGGAAGCCAGTGGGTCACTCTTATACAGGCTCTTTCTACGAGGCCCGGCGGGCCCCCAAAAATAAGAATAACAGGTACCCGAAACCTTCATAAATTCCTCAAGATGTCACGTCACCCAATGTAGTGATTAAAATCTATAGTAGAGTATATACTATACTATTACATTATATACTCTATTACGAAAACATAAAGATGTTTGCATTCAATTCAATTGAGTACATACATCACTTTTTGTGAAAATATGTGCATCATTAGATAAGTATATACTTCAAAACTAACTGCATGAATGACCAAGTGTAACATTTTCCTAACAGGTATTGACGATTCAGTCTCAGCCTATGCGCGGGGTGGTGGGCTTCATTTGGTGGGTCAGAGGCTTTCAAGGTTTGCCGAGTCATGCAAGGTCCCATTCGAGTTCCATGCACTCGACATGTCCGGTTGTGACGTACAACTCGAGCATCTTAAGGTCCGGCAGGGCGAAGCTTTGGCGGTGAACTTCGCATTCCAACTCCATCACATGCCGGACGAGAGCGTTAGCACTTCGAACCACCGTGACCGCCTCCTGAGATTAATCAAAGGGTTGTCTCCAACAGTTGTCACTCTGGTGGAACAAGAGTCCAACACCAACACCTCTCCGTTCTTCCCCCGCTTTCTGGAGACCCTCGATTACTACACGTCCATCTTCGAATCGATCGATGTCACTCTCCCAAGGGACCACAAGGAACGTATAAGTGTCGAGCAACATTGTCTCGCACGTGACATTGTGAACATCATTGCGTGTGAAGGTGCAGAGAGGGTGGAACGACACGAGCTTTTTGGCAAGTGGAGGTCAAGGTTCTTGATGGCTGGTTTTAGTCCATACCCATTGAGCTCGGTTGTGAATGCGACGATTAAGGCTCTCTTGGAACAATATAACGAGAATTATCGACTCGAAGAGAGGGATGGAGCTCTCTATCTTGGTTGGAAGAGAAGAGCTCTGGCAGTCTCTTGTGCATGGAGGTGAATGGCCACACACACATATCAAAGGTAGCATCTGCAACTTCTATTTGTTAACTTTTCTGATGTGGTGTTAGGTATGTTGGGGGAGGGGGGGCTGGTTGAGTAATAGCTTTTGAGATGTCAGTTGGTGTAGTTTGTGATTGAGTAACTTTTTATTCTGATATCATAATCTTAGATAACCTTGTTTTTTCAGGTTTGAAAGTTGATATGTTACTTGGCTGGAAATGTCTATTTAGCATTTCCTTTGATCTTTGTTTGGCTACATTATATGTGCTTTGGTAGTTGATAGCTTTTAGTTGTTTCAATTGTATGTAGCTTTTTTTTATACTGATGTGCTTTCTTCTGTATGTTAAAATGAACAGAATGATCTAAATTTGCTCCAGATTATTTGATGTGCCATAATGTAGGTTTTGTAATACCCATGAACTCAACCTATTTTTCTTTGGAAACTTATTTTGGGCCCATTTGGATATGGTGATGCAGCGGATTTCGTAGAGGGAAATCCATCAAAATACTACTGCAGGTCCAAACATATATCAGCGTTGGGCGTTAAAGACACGCTTGACGCGTTTTATTCACAAAATTGGCTTGTTTTATAAGCTCCCAAAACCATGATTTTATGACGATGGGTTTCAACCTCAAGATTATCGAACTGTGGGCGTACGCACCGTATTTCCAAATGGGTCTTTGTGTTGTAGGTGCACACCCCTATTTTTGCACCCCTATCAACAATCACTCACATTCTTTAAATACCCCCATATATAAGTGTGCATTAGATTTTCAATGCACCCCAACCCTTTAAAATGCAATCCCTCTTGAAACGGAAACCCTAAACCTCGACCACCCCTCACCCCTCTCGCCGTGGACACCCCTTGCCGTCCGCTCTTTTGCTTGCCGTCATCGACTTCCTTGTGGACGATCCAACCCAACCGTCCATGTTCTCCCTCTCCATCATCATCTCTTATATCTCTCTTGACCTTTTTTTGTCTTGGGCACGAGTTTATTGCCTATAAAAATGTTTTGGACTGTATTTGTTATCTATATTTACAAGTTCATTTTTTTAATACAATGCTTATGAAAATCTGTGATGTGACCCAGTTCATATAGTTGATAGGTTCCACATTTTTTGAAACTTGCACAGTTCTGTTAGATTTCTGTTAGCACGATTTCCATATGGTTGGTGAGAATGCTTTATTCATACAATATAAACATAAGATTCTTGGTTAGGGGTAAATGGTTTATGACAATGATTTATTCATACAATATAATGTAGAATTTTTTTCCCTTGTGTGTGTTTTAATTCTTGATTAATTGGAAATGATGTAGTATGACTTCAAAAGAAAAATTTCGATGTCCAACCTCTAACATGAAGAATCAATCTAAAGACATGGCCACAAGAGGAAGGCTAGAGAAAAGAAGTTATGTTTTTGTATTACATTTTGAAAGCAACAACATTTGATGTTTCAATCTTGATATGTTTGAATGTCTATGAGTTTAGCGATTGAATGTTTTGAGTGTTTAATGTTTAAATGTAATTGTGTTTCTATGTTTCAATGTTTGAATGTACGAATGAGTTACTTTTTTAATGTTTAATGTTTGAATCACCTAGAAAATTAGAGAATGAGCTCCTGCTACTAATAATGACACTGTCAGTGTCAAGATATATCACATCCATCTATATTAACAATCCCGTAAAATTGAATGAACATTTAGACAACCACGACGATACTAAAACAGTCAAAATAATTATACACTGTCAATAGTTATTACGTCGATACGCCTATAAAAAATGTTTAAAGGTACTGATTGATGCATCGATCAACCTTGTGTCGAGGTATTCTACTCCACTCGACATTGTCTGTGTCGACGAGGGTACAAAACATTCGGTTTCACTAATTGTCTACTTCAATACCAAAACAGGTGTATAAGATACATTCAACACTCGATATGGTGAAACCGTTCTAGAGATGTTATTTTCAGTTTTGTATCATTGTCGACAGAATAGGTCAACATCGATTGTATATAAGTTAAACCATTTAAATAAATGGGTGTGCACCATACCCAATTATAAATAGATCTTTTAAGCTATATCTATTTAGTAGGGGTGTGCACTGGAAATGTGCAATTAAATACACCCTTTATCTTCATATGGCATTTGGTACAATGTTTTAAATTTTTTTATAGTACCAATTTGACCATTGAACAGATTATGTGGAATTATAAAAGAGAGGAGAGGGGTGGTCGATTACTTGGTGCATCTATTTTTTATTAGTATTTTATGAAAAATTGGTATAGATCATACCCTATCTCTGGCGGTGGATTAGTTAAGCCATTATTTGAGGAATTAAAAATGATATTCTAATAACAGATATTTTTTAAATTTCTTTGTTATTAAGGTTGTGCTTGGTTACACGATTACAAAATTGATTTAAAACTGATTTTGCAGGAAAATGTCTCTCCACTTCTGAGAAACTCATATTTTAAATACTTTTTCACATAAATCTGTCTGCAGCTTTTCAGAAAAATTCAATTTTCTGTTTGAAAACGGGTTTAAGAAAAACAGTTTTCTCCAAATCAAAAGTTGTCCAAACTCATTTCCAAACTAGCCCTAGATAGTATAGAATATCATTTAACCGTACCTGTCAATGTATCACTGCCAAATGAGAGGTTCTTACATCTGATGAGGATAATGTGAGGGGATCAGCTTTATTTTACACATTCATAACATGATTTGACTACATCCATTCTGTTGCAAACCTGATTGTATCATCTTGATGTTCAGCTAATGGAACCCATGGTTGTTTGGAGACCAACAACAATTCTTATTTAGGGGTGGTTTGGAATCAGACATTTGAAAAGTTGTCTAAAAAATAATTTTCAGGAAGCATAATTACTTTTTTCAAAAACACACTTTTTAAACCGGAAACTGAACACGCTTTTTAATTAATCATTTAGAAACGCGTTTAGCATTTTAGTTCATTTAATTTATTTTTATTTTTCACATATTCTTTTTTTCATTCTACTGTTTACAGAGTTTAAATTATTTAAAAATAACACTAATTTAAAGTCAAAAGTCAAATTTGAACCCAACTTTAACCCAAACCGAATTTGAACCAGCCACCAATCCTAATGACCTCCTTTGTTTTGCAGGTTGGGACGTTGGGTAGGACCTTAGATCCAATCCTAACAAAGAATAGCTGCATTCGAACGGACATGATCCAAACACCTTTCCACGATTAGATTTTTAAAAACCCCACCCTGCTTCTTTTTTTTAAAAAAAAAATCCTGAGACTAAAAAGGTACAGAAAAATTTCAAAATTTGGGTTTGAAAAGGGGGATTATAAAAATCCCAGTGAATCTCAGAACCAAGCACATATAAAGCAAATTCCTAAGTTGTGCAGAAAACTTGGTATAAAATAATAATACTCATAAGGATGCATCAGTTCAATACCAGTCAGGGTACTAGAAACATGTAGTACATGTACAGAGAGAGTACATGTAGATCTCCATGGAAATAGATAGGGAGGATACATGGAAATAGATATGACTGTCCTTCATAGCCAGTCCTAAAATAAGGAATACAAGTAGAAATCCTGTTAAGTAGAAATCCTGTTGATCATAAATAAATTTCAATCATTCAGCTTCTCACTCGTTTTATTCTTCTAGTCTTCAAATGCTTTCATCCTATCTCAGCTTTCCTGATAGAAATGCAATTCTCTTGTTATCAGAGAATTCTGAGACTACTAACAAAATTGCTTCCTCTTTTATCCTTTTTTTGGTTGTTACAATCCCTATTCTTCTCCTGTAAATGGGTAAACTTCCCTCGAGAAAGAGAGGAAGAGAGAGGAGGAGGAATTGAGGAATTTGTTTTCCAAAAATGGTGTTAAAACATTTCCTGGGAAAATAATATCTTGGCTAAAGTGTTTTCCACCAAAAGTTTGTGTGAACCAAAGAGAGCAGATTGTTGTTTCTGACTACTATGTGAAGGCGTTTTCCACACAAACACTAGTTTCATAACATTTGCCACTAAGATGGTCTCCAGTTCAATAATTAAAGTCACCACTGACTGAAATGTGCAGTTCTAAATTCTGAACAATAGGAATTGATTTAGGCCAAGAACCAATGTAATTCGAAAAATGCAGTGTAATGCATGCCTTCTATTTTCTAATACTTTGAAATGATACCATCCTAAAAAATTTAATTTCCCCTGGGCATTCCATATGATTTGGCTTCACCGAGACTCGTGAGAGAGGAGAAAGAGGAATGAAGGGTGGAATTGCAACACCAACCTCTTGATGAACACATATCCAGCATTCAAAAGTTTCAGCAAAACTTGAAAAACTGATGGATCACACAGATTACAGAAGTCTGGATTCAGTGTATAAGTTTTCCTTTCTGTGGAAATCCTGCAAAATAAACCAACCTAACAAGAGATAAGTAACATATGTAGACTGGCATACCTCATATGGAAGTTTACCTCAAATGCACTAGATATTAAGTTCAACACACACACTAATAAGTTGACAATTTTTAAAAGTCTGAAATTGAAATACTATGGATAGCTTACTTGACAGGTGAAGGGTGTTGTGCAGATTTTACTTGATTATGAAAACCAAAAATACTACTGCAGAGACATAAAATTGCTCCAACTACAAATGTCATTACTAATTAAACATGTTTGTAGGAGTAAGGCTCAGAACCTAATGATCCTATTTCCTATCGAAAGAAATGTTAACTGACTCATTCGGTCAATACACAATACACAATACACATAGTATAATTCCTTTCCAGTGACCCTAAAGTTTGTGCACATTGACCAAAAAGGAAAATATAAACAGAAGTGTCCCCATCTTCCTTTGAACTTCATATAAGTCCACCTTCTATTAGGAGCCTCCATTGCACCACCTCAAGCTTACAATCAAAGCAAATTTTTATAGCCCTAATTTAAAAAATGGATTCATTTAGCAAAGCAAGTGAAATCGTTAATAAATTGAAATCATAAAACAGGTTTAAAATTGAGTAATTTTGTTAAAAGATACAATGCCAAAGAGACCTGAACAGGCAATCAATCAGAAATTCAGAATGAGGAATGAGATTGTGAGATTATCATCTCATATCAAAAAGTTCACTTAATATGACAAATCAAAGAGAGAGTGCATATATCAAATTCATTGAGAATGAAGTTTCCCAGAGCAACTATCATCATATCAACCACCAAAAAGGGGAAGTCTAATTATTGTCTCAATTCTAATAAAAACGAGCAAGACAGATTCTGTTGTTGGACACTTGACTAGGAGCCTCCTGAAAAAATATAATCATCATACCTAAAATAAGAGAACAAATACCTCATGCCAGATTTGGTGCAATCAAAATCCTAATAAAATGCAAAAATCTGTGGCATAGTTTTGCAAGAAATTCACACCATACATATAACATCCAAAACTACATCATAATAAAACTGGTGAACAAAATCCCATTTCCATGCTTCAATAAAAAAAAAGTCTAGAATAAGCTGAGTAAACTGAGCTTAAACAAAATCCATCATCACTCAAAATATAAAGAAAAAAAGAACTCAATGAAACAAAAACTTGCATGATTAAGTTTTAGTTCATCCTTCTGATGAGCTCATTGATCTTATCTTCCCGGTTGCCAGCATCTCCTCCTTCAACATAGTGGTTCCTCTTCTTCTTCATGCCCCCTAGAGGAGCTTTGAGCTTAAATGGCCACAGGAAGTTGTTTGCTTCCTGGAAATGGGGTCCAACGGTCATCACCTCATGAATGAGATCCTCAATGCAGATGATCCCATATTTCCCCAATGCCTACAAATGAACATTACAAATTAGACATCAAATGCATTAATATACATAACATGCATAAAATCTTATGATTAAAAAATAGCCAAAAATCACCTGTTCAATAACAGAATTGTCAGTCAAAGCAATCCTCTGCTTGTTCAGCTTCCCAAACCCCCTCTTGTAAATCAACTCCCTCACGCTCTTCAAATTAGGATACCTGGAAAAGAACAAACCTTTCAGATATAAACAAACACCAAAAAAGAAAAATGACGGCATCGTTTAAAATATCAATTTTTTTGTATATCAATGGGGTCCCTAATTGATTGATGTATCAATTTCAGAATTGAAAATATTTAAATAAACAAATATCATAACATCAAAAAATTAGAGAAAATGGAGAAATATATAGAAATTTATTGATGAAATTTCTGTGCAAATGTAAAGTGTAAACGTCTAATGCATTTTTAAGTGTAAATTGTTTGATGAATCTATAGAAAGTGTAATGGGTGGGGTCGCCTCTGGTGAATTTTTTTTCAAATATATCAATGACGTCACGTATAACCTACAAGTAACAGAAACACTTTCCTTCTTTCTTTGTTTTGAGGAATGGTTGACTAATGCTACCCCACATTCATTAGGAAGATGAGAGAAAAAAAAACAGTGATCATGAATAATCACTTAAGGAGAAGAAACATCAAAACAACCAAATGAAAACAATCAATTAATATCTGTTTAAAAATTAGTTATCGATCAAAATGGTATACCATCAGTTTATACAATTTAGGTTCTTAATAACAAAATATACATCACAGGGGAATAATCCATTTTCATAGAATTTGAGTACCCAACATAGGGCAGTTTTACTAATCACCAAAGCATAAAAAAGGTAGTTACTTTTCCTCACGAGATGCCTCAACAAAAACACCACAAATGCATAAACACAGAATAATCAAAATCAATATATACATACCCATATGTCACGTATGGCTCCACCCTGCGCAGCATACCCATTGTCGCCTTGTTCACTTTCAAAAACACCCCATTAAATATCTGCACAACCAAAGCCCATCAACACCCACTTAAGATTTCAACACAAAACAACCTAATCACAAAAAAAGACACAACCTTTAACACACCTGACGCAGACGCAAAAGCCGAAGAATCGATCGGGTCTTCGGGTGCATTGCATTGATACTAACAAAGAATGCAAAAAAAAAAAAACCAATAAAATCCAACACACTCAAAATAGAAAGCAAAATAAGGAAAAACATCAATTGGGGGCACCGTGACTCACCCGCGAATGCGAACGATGAAGAGGAGCTTGGGCTCTGGACTCACGTAGAACCCCCCCTTCATCCTCGCCTCCCTCTTCAGCCGAATCAGCTCCTTCTCCTGGAAACCGATCGATCAATCGATCGATGTGAGAAACAAAAGAAACCCTAAATGGAAACAGAGAGAGAGAGGAACCGACCTGTGACTCGTATTCTTTGGAGTACTGTTCGGCCCTCCTGAAGATGAGCTTCCGATCGGCCGATCTCTTCTTCTTCGCCGCGTCCTCCGATTCTTTCTTCGCCAGGGCCCACTCTTCGCTCCTCTTCCTCTTCTTCAGCACCGACTCCGGGATCACCTTCGCTGTCTCCACTTCTTCGCCGCCCATTTTTTTGTTTGATTTGATCGGTGAATGTGAAACCTAGAGAAGATGAAGTCGGAGAAACCCTAGAGCCGCAGTGGGACTGGAGCAGAAGCGAAAACTAGGGTTTTTTTATATGGAGAGGGCTGTTGTGGATTGGACGGCTGTGATTGGGTATAATAAAAAATAATTAATTAATCGTAGCCGTTTGTTTAATGTGGTCTTTGGGCATGAGGCTCATCAGTCTGTTTAACATTTCTATTTGAAAATCATATACTATATAGTGGAGAATATATTATGGGATTCTTTTATCACATTATATGAAATCCATCATAATATATAGGGTTTTTCATCATGGCACTAATCCAATTAATTGATCTAGTCTGATTTGGCCCGTTAGGTTAGCACAACACCATTCATCAACCTACGAGGTGGTAGGCACTATTGATCGTTCTTGACAAGGTCCATTTACATCGACACATTTAGTTTAATGGAGTTTATCAAACTGGCTAACGCAATGTAAAATCTAATATTTTAACATATAATCTGTTACAAATAATTTTTAGTAAAATATATATTCAATTTGCATGGGTACACATATAATATTTTATAAAAGAATATATTTTTCTACTGATGTATATATATATAGGGAACCGATTAAGTACGGCGAACGGCGGGTGCGGCAGCGATCACGGGCCGTCGATCACGGGTCCATCGCATCGGACGGTCGGGTGCGATTCACGTCGACCGTTGGATGCGATGGACCCGCGATCGGACGGCCCACGGCCCGACCGCACCTAATTGCGAGCATATATTATATATATATATATATACACGCGAGCGATTCAGTGCGGGAATGCGGGAAACGACGTCGATCGTTCGATTGCGGGTCCATCGCATCCAACGGTCGAGATGAATCGCACCCGACCGTCCGATGCGATGGACCCGTGATCGACGGCCCGTGATCGCTTCCCGCACGACCGCATTCCCGCACTGAATCGGCTCCCTATATATATATATATATACAGGGCGGTTCTTAGACAGACGCCCGTAAGAGTGTAATTTGCGGACGTCCAAAGGTGCAGGGATTGTGTGGCTCAGATTCAGGGAAAAAAATAAAAAGGTCCACCATCTGATTAACCTAACCAAGTCATCTAATCAATCCCCAACACAACCTTAGTTAAACCAATCCAACCAAAACCTAACCCATTTTCTCTCTCTCTCTTATCTCCCTCCCCAGAAACGAAAGAGAAAAAACGACCTAAAATCACCGCCGCCTCCTGACGCCGCCTCTGGCACAACCCGACGCCCCTCCCCACAGCCCGTCTCCCTACAGCCAGACGCCCATCATCCTTGACGCAGCCGCCTCCGGTACTATCCGACGCCGCGATCGACCTTCCCAGGTCTCTCCATGAGTTTTTGTTTTGCTGATCTAAGTTTTTTTTACTGAATTTGTGGTTTAATATTCTCAACCTTCACTCTCGCAGTATATCACCCTCTCTCTTTCTATATTTATGGGTTTGTGATTTTCAGATCTAATGATTTTGAGCCTCCATTTAGGGCTTTTGTGATTTTCAGAATTTTTTTCATAGATTTTTATTTCCTAGGTTGCTTGAATGTTTGTTGTGAATGGTTTGATTTCTTACTGGTTTAGGGCTTTTGCCTCCATTTAGGGCTTTAGGGCATGAAAAGCTCTGTTAATGGATTGTTTATGCAAGAAATAAGAATGAATAGATTGTTTGATTTTTTGTTTGATTAATTGAAATCCTATTGAAATCGAAATGGTTGGTTATGGATAGAACCAAAAAAAAAAATACAGAGTAAGTTCTTTTTAATTTGTAAAATTTTGGAAGGATTATATGTTGAATGTCAGATTTTGATTCTAACAGCTCTGGTAAAAAACTGCAATAGGTGTGACATCTTCCTATTACTCATGTGGAATAAGTAATTTACAGTGTCAGTTTGCATTTTATTTATATTGATAACTTATCAAATTACAAAGTCAATTTGTTCCACGAAGAAGGTACGGGATGCAAAGGAGGCTAATGTACAAGATGATTGGAACGAAGATGACAACTGCGGCTATGGGATTTGGAATGGAAAGACTTGAGAGGCATTGGATGTCAACTTTGCTATTTTAGATCTACATTTTAAGTAGTCTTTCATGTATTGCCTGATCATGGGTACTTTTTTTAAAACAAAGATGTGAACAGTTTGTAATTGTAATTGTTGTGTAACCGTGATACTCAAATTCCAAATTGATCACGTTTGATAACTTGCACGTTATGCAATGTGCTTAGTTTGACAGTGAAAGGAAATTTTCATGTAGAATTTTCAAAATCATCAGTTAATTTTAGTGTAGATTTCATGGTGCCATCCACCCGAAAGACTAATTTGGCAAAACCACTACTAACAAGGGCACATCTCACTATTATTAATAGATTAACAAGGCCACAATAAAATAGAATCGTTTTCCAGTACATGTAGAGACCATCAAATTTATGGATTCAAATAACAAAGGTGTAAAATAAAGATTACATCTATTTGCCAAGTCAAAATTTGACTATTATTGCTGGGTTATTGTTTTCCCCACTCTGCAATAGAGCAATAGCAGTTCTTTACATTCCTGGCCTACTGGAATTAAATTAGTGACCTGCAAAAACCAAACAGAAGCACTAAATCAGAAAATTAAACTTGAAAGCTCTGCATTTCACATGACAGAACTGAAGTAGAAATCTCAAAACCAATCACAGAAATGTTGAATCAACAAAGCTACTAATTGTTGGAAAAAAATTCTTCGAAATCACTAATTGAGAGGTAGAGAACTGCAGAAATGTTAAAAACAGAACTTCTATATCTGATAAAACATTTCAAATGAGTGACTTAAGTAATTTTTTCAGATTAGTGAACCCTTGAAATATTTAAAACAGAACAACCAAAATAAAAAATATAAATCAAAATCAAGACCATCTTCTCATCTAGGTAAGAATAAACACATATTTAATCACACTATTTTCTTCATCAATGCAAATCCAAATTAATAAATAAATATATAAAATTAAAAAATAATACATCTTCAAATTCATAAAATAAGTAGAACACAACAACTAAACCCCAAAAAATGGTGAACACCGACCATCAAAATAAATTTATTTGGATAGAAACCCTAATCATAGAGAGAGAGCTCAACCTGGAATCGGGGTCGCCGTCGGTCGCGGGTGGATGCCGGTGGTCGCGGGTGGACGACGGAGGTCGCGGATAGCGGTCGCAGGAGATCGGAGTCGGGGGTGGTCGGGAGCGGACACCGTTGGTCGTGGGTGGACGGCCGTGGTCACGGATGGTCGGTCGCCAAGAGTCAGCGGTGGTCGCAGGACTCGGGATTGTGTATTTGGAGAGGATGAGAGGAGAAATAAGTAAGAGTGAATAATCACAAACCCATATATATAGAAAGAGAGAGGGTGATATACTGCGAGAGTGAAGGTTGAGAAAATTAAACCACAAATTCAGTAAAAAAAACTTAGATCACCAAAACAAAAACTCATGGAGGGACCTGGCAAGGTCGATCGCGGCGTCGGATAGTGCCGGAGGCGGCTGCGTCAAGGATGATGGGCGTCTGGCTGTAGGGAGACGGGCTGTGGGGAGGGGCGTCGGGTTGTGCCAAAGGCGGCGTCAGGAGGCGGCGGTGATTTTAGGTCATTTTTTCTCTTTCATTTCTGGGGAGGGAGAGAAGAGAGAGAGAGAAAATGGGTTAGGTTTTGGTTGGGTTGGTTTAACTAAGGTTGTGTTGGGGATTGGTTAGATGACTTAGTTAGGTTAATCAGATGGTGGAACTTTTATTTTTTTCCTTGAATCTGAGCCACACAATCCCTGCACCTTTGGACGTCCGTAAATTACACTCTTACGGGCATCCGTCTAAGAACCGCCCTGTATATATATATATATATATATATATATATATATATATATATATATATATAATGACATGGTAAAATATATAATTGTTAAATGATTTTCATGTAGTTTAGTGTTTGAGTTAAAATGATATATTTTTGTCGGAAATTCATAATGGATGGCTATGTTGAATAAATACTTGAAAGAGTGCAAAATACTCGAGTAAGTCCATGTGCTTATGTCAGCAACCATTGAATCTCTAAAAAAAAAAAAAATATAGTTTGACTGTTACATTAATAAAATTTTAATTTCAAACCGAAAATATCTTTTAATTGAAAATTTATAGTGAATGTCTGCATGACACCACATCAAACGATGTGAAAAAGTGCAATGTCGACATGAAGACTGAAATAATGAGAGGAAAGATACCAGAGCATAACATTTTCCTTTATAAATAAAAATTTTTTTGCCAATTTTGTGGCATCCAAATATTTAAATCAAGCAGCAAGTGATAGCATCGTAATACAAGTGAAAATTTTAAATCATTAGATGGACATTATTTCTTAAACTTATTTTTGTATCAATAAAACTTTATATTAATTAGTTTTTAATGTCACGGTGCCCCCAAATGATAGCATCCGACACTCTGCGCAACTCAATCCCATATGTAGTGTTCACCGGTTTTCTTTTTAAAAAAAACCATACATTCCTTCTATTAAAATATAATTAGATATTTTTACTTTTTACAAAAATTTTACTTTTTACAAAATTAAAAAAATTAATTTTCCATACAATAACACAATCTGTTGTCACGGTGTGGACGGCTGGTGACTGCTTTAACGCTTAGATTGCAAGACAAAGCATATCATCACTCTAATCCTCCGTTTGGTCTGAGAGTAATGCAGAATAAATGAGAATCAATTAAAATAGTATTGGAATGGATGTTTGAAAGGGTGGGATAAATAAGTATCTGTATGACAGAATTACCTGAGTATACAGATTCTAATAAACCTTTAAAATTAAGTTATTTCTAAGTTATTAAATCTCAAAAAATATGAGCTTATGTAATCATCTTTTATAATTCAATAATCAAATCAACTCTCATCATCTTTTCAATCACTACACATTTTATTCACAATAAAAATTTTATTATTACATTTTCAAAGCAAAAATAATTCAAAACACAATCAACTAAAAAATCACTTTATCTTTATGTATATTGAAATAATTCATAAACCTCAAAATAACTTAATTCTTTATCTAAACATTGATTGGAGATCCATTTGAAAACACGATTAAAAAAATAAGATTTTAAATAAAGAAGTTTAAATAAACTTGATTCCTCTACACAGACAGTGTGAAAGAAAGAGAAGTCAATCACGAATCCGTTCTTTCTCAGGTAAAGACTGAATCACCCACACCCTATGATCTTAATTAAAGTCTGCTAAAATACATTTGACAATATTTTTCAACCTTTTACTTTATTAAAAATAGAATCACCCTTATTAAATGTTGCCAAACGCCATCTAAAAGAATTTGCAAAATTTTTTCTTGTACCATAAAAAAATCCACATAATAACCTAAATATGCACCAGCTAGGCAAGATGATAATGAACTATTTCTCAAGCAACTGAACAATACAACTGATTCAACCAGGCCATCATAACCATCTCATGCAAAAAGTCTATATTGATAAATAAATCACAACAGAACTATTTACATGTTTTAATCCGCAACTGCTTTTAAATCCCTATCAGGTCTGCAGATAAATTTTGCAAAGTGCATCGTCTTGCTGGGGATTTACTTGTGTCTTTGTTCGAGGTCTTCCAATGCAGCACACAGCCCTTCCCAGTGAGACATTTAATTCTGCCACTTCATGTCGGGAATTTCACAAAGACAGATAGCATACAAAAATTAATCAATATATATAATATATAAGACAATTTGATAGTTTATTAGTCAACCGGGGATTAATTATAAAGACAACTAGGCGTTAAGAAATGCAGATAAAAAGGCGCCCAAGCAATACTACCGGCTACCGTACTCATCTGGTTAAATGGGATGCAGCATGAGCCAAGGGAGGGTGGAGCTAGAAGCCAAGAATAATCAGTCTAGATTATCAGAACAAAGCCCTTTCATTCAAGATAGCAAAATCATTGGACAAGATGAATTTATCAGATGCATAGAATAATGCGTGACATCCAAATTAGAAAACAATGAGCATAGTGTGACATAAATGGTAACCATGTAAAAAAGGACTTACATGGGTTGATACTTACAATACCTTCCCTCAATTAAGATTAGCCACAACAACTATGGATAATGTGTGCAGTGGAATAAAAGAACATCTGAGAAGCAAAGAAATGAATCATCAACATTGATAAGGTTCTCCTTGTCATAAGAAAATCAGAATGTAGACATAACAACAAAAAGTTCTTATTAACTATAGATTGAATACGAATTAATAATTCGTAAACAGAAACTAACATAAATTGCAACCATATAGAGAAAGATTTTCTCCTTAAACATGTTAGGATATATGTCTCATGGCCAGTCCCAAAAGGTAAAGGCAGCGACGCTGCTCCTCAAGGCGATGGAATATGAGACCGCCTGAAAATGGAGAAGTGAATCCTCAACATTGACAGGCTTAATTTGTGACGTTTAACTGGGAATGTACAAACATATAAAGTTTGCTCCAACTAGTTAAGGAGACCTTCACCCAGAAAGATCTTCCCCGTCAATCAACATATCTAAAAATCAACAATAAAAATAGGATGCTTCTGCTTGCAATGTAAAAGAAGGGGAAAAAATTTTGAACATGCCACAAAAGCACATAAAATATAAAAGGGATAGTTCTTCGATCTTCTCCATAAATAAATAAATAATAAATAAATTTAATGAGTGAGCAATCATAAAACATGATGTTCAAAATAAATCAATTCTATTTTTCAAACACCACCTAAATAACAAAAGATCATCAATAACAAAATATGTATCTATAGATGTGTTAAAATTTCACATCATATAAAACTTACAATTCAAAAAATCCAATTGAAATCAGACAGAAAAAAACACCATTATATACCCAAATAGACAACTTTCATGGAAAATAACCAAATCTAAACAAGTTGGTCAACCAAAACACCCACAAATCAAAACAATCACCAATATCACTAATATTGTAATAATAACCTCCCACATGACATAATCTACACCAACATATATTAGCAGAAATCACTACAGTGATTGACCACCTATGGCAATGCATAAAAACAAAGCCATGAAAGTCCAAAACATCAACAGATAAGAGCATAGAAGCACCAACAACAAATCAAGGTAAAGTAACACTACTTCCAACACATTTTTTTCACATAAAAGCAAAAATTTATTATAAGGTCATACCATGTATCAACAAAAACAATAAAGTCCCCAGTGGCCATAGCACAACGGTTCAGGGCTTGCCTGGTTAAAGGGGAGGTCTTGGGTTCGAGTTTTGGCGCTGACTTACCCACATGTTTGTTGGCGATTATTCGAAAGAATTTTCCGTGGGACCGGGGCAAACAGGCGGAGGTAGCTTTCCCAGTCATACCGGGGAGTCCCTGTATCAAAAAAAAAAAAAAAAACAAAAACAATAAATATAAACCATTTTACATGAATAAATAATAACTCACATGGCCTCAGAATTGCAGAATAACAACATGTGCTATAGAAAACCATTCAGTCCCGAAAGATGGTATGAATGTAAGATATTTCATCACAGGCCAACAGTATATATAGTAAACAAAACCTAAAACAAACCTAAACCATGGTTTAGGTTTGTTTTAGGTTTTGTGTTGACTATACCAAAATTCACATACACACACACACACACACATATAGAGGTGATATACCCATGAATCTATGGGTATATATATATGAAAAAAAAATGAATCACTCATACAATCAATCAATAAAATGTATAGTAACCGGAAAGCAATGACACATTGTCCAAATCAAGCAAAAAATAATAATGTAACGACAAAGAAGATAATGTGACCAAAAAAATCCATGACCCACCAAGAGAATCGACGAAAAAAATGATCTTTTCCAATGAAACGTAAATAAAAATAAGTTTTTGAATATGAAATCCTAATCTGGTCGAAGAAACCCTAGAAGTGAAATTCTGGAGGTTCTCAAATGTGTTCTACCATCCATTTAAAGGGCCGGCTGGGAACGAAGGGGGTTGGAGACTAGGGTTTTAGATGGAGGCCTAGTCGGATTGGACGGCTGAGATTGTTTTTTTTTAACGTGAGAACGAATTGCGGCCATCTGATGATAATGATCGCATCATTTGGAATTTTTGGATCCGGATCCATGTAGCTCCGATTGCAAAGTTAGAACCAATTTCGGAAAAGAATAGGGTGCTCTTTGCACGGTGCACACCCTTTTTTTACACATCCAACAAAAAAACAATGAAACCCTTTAAACACCCTCTTATATTTAATAGGGGGCACATAATATTCAATGCACACCACCACCAATTCAACCCTTTGAAATGATACGAAACAGCAAAACCCAAAGCAAAACTAAGAAACCTAAATATCTGCCCCTCTAGCTGTGGAAGCCTCTCCGGGTAGACCTTGAACGTCAACGATCCCAAGGTATTGTTGGAGCCTGATGTTGTTGATTGGTTTTATATAGAGAAATCCATATTTTGGAGAGGATTTGTTTGTTTGATTTGGGGAAAGAGAAAAATATGGCGAAAAAGGAGAAGAAGAGGGTGATGAAATGTACTCTTTTTTGCTCTTGTGTGTCTTTCATATCTTCTTGAGATCAGCCATTAGTTCCCAATAGGTTGTTTGGATTCTTTGTGAATGACGAGTTGGGTGTATCGGCTGAAATGTGTGTGTGTTTTTTTGTGGGTCGATCGTAGTTGTGGGGATCAATGGCTTGGGTGCAAAACCTGATTTAAGTAATGACACTGATAGTGTCAAGACATATCACATATGTCGACACTTCTATTATTGCTATAAATACTAAATATTGACATTGATAGTGTTGTGAAGGTTTTAGATACTATGGGTTAAATTTTTTTGAATCTCGCAACACAAAGAATGTTGACATAAATATCAAATATCGACACTGATAGTGTCGCGAATGATCTAGATGCTACAGTAGGGCTGGTAAACGAGCCGAGCAGCTCGGGCTCGGCTTGGGCTCGGCTCGGTTAAAGCTCGTTCAGGCTCGTTCGATTAGATAAACGAGCTGAGCTTAAACAATTTTTAAAGCTCGGTTTGTAAACGAGCCGAGCCTGAGCCGAGCCGAGCCGAGCCCGAGCCTGGACGAGCTCGTTTACTTAAGAGAAAAAAGGAAAACGAGCAGAGCCCAAACCGAGCCCGAGCCCGAGCTTATGTTATTTTCACATGTATAAGGTGTTGTGATTTGTGAAATGTGACTTTTCAAATGTTAAACAAGATTTTTTTAGCTAAACGATCCCGAGCCGAGCCTTGATTCGAGCTTCGGCTTGACTTGTTTAACAAACGAGCCGAGCTGAGCTTTAATCGAGCTTTTCACGAGCCTAACGAGCCGAGCTTGAACACGAAATGAAGCTCGTTCTCGAGCTGAGCCGAGCCCGCTGCTAAACAAGCCGAGCCTGAGCAGGTCAAAGCTCGGCTCGTTCGGCTCATTTACCATCCCTATGCTACAGATTTAGTTTTCTGAACCCCGCGACACAATAACTGTCGACATAAATACCAAATGTCGACACTGATAGTGTCGCGAAAGATCTAAATGCTACGAGTTTAGTTTTTTGAACCCCGCGACATAATCATTGTCGACATAAATACCAAATGTCGACACTTATAGTGTCGTGAATGATCTAGATGGGGTGTGCACATGATCCGATTATAAATGAATCTTTTGTATATTATCCGTTTATGAAGGGTATGCACTTCAATTTGAGAGGTGCAAATAGAGGCACCCAAAGAATATTTTTGCTTGTTATTTGATTGAATAATTGAGCCTAGCCAAGAACTAATATCAATCAATACTTTCATAAAATAAAAACTAAATGTTGAGTTGTGAATATAAAAACTAAAATATGTGGTCAAATACTAAAATTTAAAAATAGCCATTTTGAACCTATTATGTAAAATTGATTTTATAAAAGAAAAATATGTGATGGTTTAGTAAAGACCAGTTTAGTATTCATTCTTATTTTCTTATGCTAAAACACCTAGGAAATTTTTTTCTTACACAATTTACTAGAATTGGATTCCTGGAGAAAAAGAAATTTCTTTTTGAATCTGAATTATCAAAAGTGCTTCTAAGTCCTAACCCCTTCTAGATTTCCTTTGGGAGGGTACTTGCACCAAACAAACAAAAAAAGCTCCACAAATTATGCTACTTTCTTCTTTTTTTTGCACCACCACTCGCCTAGTGCGGAAGTTGAGCCCTCCCCGTGCCTCGTGGGCCTTGCATTCATCCATTTGGAGTATTAATTTATGAAAAATATTACATATTGTATTCATTCATTTGGAGTATCAATTTATAAAAAATGTACATTCTGCCTTTTTTTTCAAAATTATATATGGCCCCACACGCACTTTGATTTTTTAAACTAATGAATTACCCTTTATAATAAATATAATAATAAGGTATATGCATGAATTAAATGAATAGATATTTATGATTTTCAAAATAGGAATATATACCAACCATGATAGAATATATATCATGTTTAATGATTTCATATACCATATCAGTGACTACAAAAAGAGTTGCAAAACAGAAAAAATAAAAAATAAAGTTTGTTGGAATCGATCTTCGAAGGATCTTACAATGGCATCTTATGTAAATGATCTGTCTCTAGATCACCTAAAAATCTAAAAAATTCTTGCCAATCAAAGCCTGGATTCGTTGATGACATGTGTTTTTTCCCCCTTCAAGTTCACTAAAATGTAGGTTGAGCTTTTCCACGACAGTTACAAAAAGATGAACAATGCATCAATTTAGTGTAACACATAAATATTTGTACACAGGATTTGCCTATAATGGTAAAAATTAGGATACATGAAATGGACCTGAGAGACCTGGAACTGGAACACCTGCCAGACATCAATGAATAAGCATAGCATTCACGCGAAGAACGACAAGATTCAAAACCGTGTTCCTACGGCCCAGTTAACAAACTTCTTCCCATGCTGTCCCAGTATGGGGCGGGGCCGTGACTCAGAGGTGGAGCTAAATCCCCTGTGCGATCGTTGCTTCTGTTGTTCAAACTGTTATAATATGCTGAAACCGGAGTCCCTTGAATGACTTTGCAGTGGGAATTGGCGATATGGATCCGGCTAAGGACCTGCTTGTAAACCTGTCACTGGATCAGATACCTTAATATTCATATCCCATTCTAAGTCTTTCAGATACGAATATTCATAATTGAATTTGGTTCTTTTAAGATTCAGAGCAAATATGAATATTTTGATCAGATGACATACTGGGGATGGGAGAGAGTGTAACAGGAAAAAGTAAAGTTTAAAATCAGGATTTTAGTTCTCACATCTTTCAGAAATTTTAGAATTATTCAAAATGTGAAGATTATGATTAACATACAAGAATTCCGGGAATTTGAATTTTGGATAACTAGTATTTGAATTAACATACTAGTATATAAGACAAGTGTAGAGCTGATACATTGATATTCATATTGGTATTCCAGGTATTTGAATTTTGGATAACTTTTTATTTTTCAGCTTTATCTTTTTCTGATGATTGACAGACTTACATGTTCAGTGTCTGTCGCTTCTTGTTTCGGGATTGACGGGCTGATCCCGACACCCAGATCGAGGCTGATCGTGTTGGTGTGTGCGGGTCTCTCATAGGGGTTGTGTGTGGTCCTTGAGGAGTCGTGGGACCTTGAAACCGCAAAAGGAGCTGCGTCGTGGCTACTATTCCTTGCAGCAGGCACATCATGGTTATGCTTGCCTTCGTATGTCGTTATTACTGCCTTCGGATCATGTCCGGCCCTCTCAACATGTTTTCTTACAGGGCAACCATCACTTGTGCATTTGTAGTAACTCCTGCATCACATCCGGAGGAAGACGTTATCTTTCACACATTTAACAGCTTCATTGAAATTTCATCATGAATATTCTTAAGGTGAATAGCAGAAAGTTGATTCAATCTCAAGCAGAGGCCATATGAATTTATGATCCAATTCACCTTGAGTTATTTTACACACAAAAATCAAATATAGTATTTACACTAGGCAATGCTAAGGATCCAACTGGCTCCATGCAATCTTGCGAGCATTGAAACAACAAAAATCATCCCTATTTCTAAGCTTTCATAGTGGAGTGAAATGAAGTGAGTCATGGATCCTCAAATGGAGATTTGGCTCAAATCCTGCCACAAGGAATAGTTCTTTGGTCCAGTTTTTATAGAATGTAATATGGTTTAATTTAAGCCCACATGGGTTGGCTCTTCAGCTAGAGTGGCTCCCCTGATACACAAGGTTTGTGGACTATTCTGTGTATCCTGTGTTTTCCAACTCCTGTTGGGGTTTCTCAACACTATAAAACTATTGATCATTATAGAGGTTCATGCTAAATCGAAGTACGGAAAAATGATATAGTGGGGCAGCGTTATGACATGCACACATCAAAAATCATGTTGTACCCAAGTGTCATATGATATTGATGCAGGACAGCAGGACTGGATATTAGAAAAAAAAATGTTATCCTAAACTTCGCATATAATGTCTATTAGATATATGTTAGAAATATAGCCACATACCTGGCATCTGAATTCTTTAAACATGTCATCTGATACCATGTACTCATATCAGGAATGAAACTATTATGGTAGTACCATTGTCCATATAACTGTGAAAGTTTATCATCTTTCAGAGGTTAATAACCAAGGATATGGGTGGGGTTGTTGATTGAAAAAGCTTGTAAATTAATGAATAACAACTAACTAGCTGCCTCTGGAAAGCCAATGGGCTAGATCAAGAAAACAGCAGTAACAGCTGCAACAGGAACTGAATATGCCACAGCAATCCAAGGATGCATACTGAGATGGAAAGTAAGTTCCTAGTCACGACCTACATCACCGGCTAATACAAGTGTAGATAATTATTTCATATGGACCACCATGTATAACCCTACTCATCAAAGGATGCTGCTTTGCTTCTCAAATTTGGTTAAGTACGATCTAGCTGCATAGGTAATGATGACATCAGATAATATGCCAGATATATTCAGCTGAAAATTACGTACAATGCCAAACACCAACAGAAAACATATTTCTTTGACATTATTCTGTCAACAGTTGTAAAATATGTTTGCTGGCCATAGTGATTCCTAGATGACATTTTCCAGAGATCTCTTTGACAAATTAATCTTAAATCACTTGGATTAAACCAACCCACAATCTTGTGATAGCTTCTGAAATCTGAAGGTCATAATTGTTTCATAAAAGTTTAAGTAGCATGATAAATTTGAAGTTCAAGTAAAAGTAATTGCCAGGGAACTAGAAAAAATAAGATTCACCAGTTTTTCACAAGTAAATATCCAAAGCATGTTAGTGCATACCTTGGATTAGGATTTCCTTTTACCACCTTCTGCCCATATTTACGCCAGCGGTACCCATCATCCAGGATATCCACTTCACTAATAGTTTGTACAACAACACGTGGTTCGCGATTTACTTTACCCGCCACATTAAAAATCTCTGTGCCGCCCATCTCTTTTTTTCTGCTTATGCATTTGTTTGTCTCATGTTAATACACAAAAATGAAGCAATTGATATGCAGATTCATGTAATGGTTGTACAATTAAGGGCACCTGCGTTTAGACTCAGGATCTTCATCATCATCAACAGGTTCATCACCAACCTTATTGGATCTTGTGCCTGCACCTTCGGTTTCATCATCACTGACTGAGACGGGAGATAGCTGAGTGGTACCATTTGTCTCAGTGAGATGAGATGAGTGACCATGCGCATTTGGTAGATTATCTGTATTTATGAGCATCACATGAATTATTGATACATATGTTACTTTATATTAAACATTTGTGAAATTCAACAGAAATGCAAATGGACTTTTACCTCCAACACTGTGCAGGGCAGAAAAGTCATCAGAATGTTCCTGTGCTTGGCCAGGAAGATATGCACCAACCGCTAGTCGACGACTAGGTTGAGGCTTAGGATGATCATGACTGCCCTTATACATTATGTCTGTTATATGCCCATCATAAGACCGCTCGAATTGTTTTTTCACTTGGCAGTTGGGATGGGTACATTTGTAGTAACTCCTCGGGAATTCACTCCCTTTAACAAGTTTCTGCCCATACTTTCGCCAGTTATATCCATCTTCTGATGATCTCTCGATGACAACCAAAGTTAGAGGGTTCTTGATTGTCAGGTTCTAATGTATGGTTTCTATCATCTGGACTCTGTTGCAACTCATCAGGAGCGCCTCTGGTAGGCTCACTGATCATGGAATTAATCATGTGCACAGATGCATTTGGTAAAACAACTGATAGAGACAATTCATTTGACGAGGTTGCTAAGCTCTCACTTTTTGCTGATGGCGAATTTGGAAATGTCTGGAGTTGGCACTGATTTTGAAATTCTGAAAATGTTTTACACTGCTGTCTCTTCAAGTCACAAGAAACCTTCAAGAGAAAAATCATTTAGTGACAATACATAAAAAAACAGCTGATGCAGCCCTACTAAAATGCATTGCACAACCTCTTTTAGAGCAATCAACCAATACAGATGTTGGAGGCTCATTGGAAATTATCAAGTAACAGAACAATGTCATAAAGAACAAATTCTCACTCTCAGTTAGACAACCCGCAATTTAGTCTATGATGGCAGCATCACATTACTTCTTTTTTTTAATTAAAAATGCAAACACATTCATCCTACTGCTCAACAAGATTTGTCACACTGGAGTTTTCATGTTTGTTGGGGTTGATTCAAATCCTTTATCTACGAACGAGTTTAATATATCATAGAGAATGTCCTAGTAAACCCTGAAGGAAGAAAAATCTCAAGGGCTGACATCATAGTGAGTTACTATATTTATAACGAGAACCTACAGTAATAATGAAGAGGCACACATAGGACTAGAATGCCTTCGGACACCAGTAGAAAGTGGACCTCCAACAATGGACTCCAAGAAGAATAATTAAATAAGTACACGAGTGCACACAAAGAACGCACAGGAATCTCATGGCGGAGAGAATCTGAAAAGCAGGTTGAATTTTTAGACCTGGAAATAACCTGAAGAACCAATAAAGACTTGAGCAAAGTATGACCAACAGTAACACATTATGGTTTATTCATTATAGGGATTGGTGCCATCATATTTAATTTATGGTAAATGAAAGAAACATTACTTGGAGAAATAACTCTCTAAATGAAGATTGCAGCTTGAAAGAAGAAAAAATGACAAAGGCTTTGTAAAGGGAAAGATTTAAGTTTTGAGATATTATGTAATAGAGCTAAAGATTTTATGAGTTTTATGAACAAATTAATATAGATCCTTTTACACCTAAATACCTAGGTGTATTACATTTACTTCAGACGAATTGCTAGTTGCAGTCGTGTCTTAGAAGCACAGGTATAATGAGAAGTCATCAAGCAGTATGTTGAGTTAACAACTCCACACCTATATTGATCTGACAAAGTCCAGTACTGGTATCTTTGACACTTCCGCAAATGTCAAGATTAGACTGATGATCTGTTCAAAGAATCTGGTCAGATGTGCTTTACTAACTGGCAGCAAGAAATTATATTATCAAAATATATTACATATGATTTGAGATTATACAGCCTGCTTGCATGCTAAATTTTTATAGGTAGATTTTATGGTGGTAGTGGCGATTAAGTAGAAATGTACCAGTACTGCAGTCATTATCACAGCTTCTGATCCCTTAACTTACTACAATGATATAATATCTTTTGTTTTAACATGAAACGCCATTTGTTGGGCAGTATTAAAAATCAGCAAGACATCAACACTATGCAGTACCCCTTCAATCAAACTGGGTGTGAGCCATAGTTTGCATAAAGACACGCAATCATATCCATGGTGGAAGATCATACCCTATATCAGTTAAGCAATATATAATCATATTTTGGACAAAAAAAAATCATTTCGCCCAACTCCTGATAGGTTCCTACCAATAAGAAGTTCCACTTCACTAATGAAGCCATAATCATATATAATCTTTCCTGGGAGCAGTGCGCCAAAAAAATGTCAATTGAGCAATGTAATGTTCTGGCTTCTAACACATCAGTAAGCACTGTCTATCAGATCCAATTATTTTTGGAATGGACAGGTATTGGTGAAGAAATATAAAAGCTAAAGACATGCATGTGAGCAGACAAGCAAATTTCACTCATCCGTTAGCACATAAAAATATGAGAACATAACAATTTTCGATTGACTAAGTGATAAATATTTTACCATGGAACCCAATGAGGATAGGCCAGGCCGCGGGCTTGATCTCGTGTGAGGTTTGAATTCAAAGTCACACAAACTACTGGCACTACCATTGGAACTGTCTCTTGGAGAAGAAAATGCATCATAGCCAACACTATCAAAGGTAGCATGCCGGATCATGGGGTTTAAGAATGTGCCTGTAGTTGGAGAGGGCTCAACCTACAATGCCAAATGAAGCAGAAAACAAAAGAAGGTTGGTCACAATATTTGATTAGAACTTGTAGTTGTCGAAAAAGAATACTAAATTGCATGCCTAAAACTAGAAAGGTTAAAAAATGTTTAATTCCAAAAGTATACATCCACAGCAAGACATTTCTATGAATCTTCTGAAAATATGCATGAGTAAAGATTGTTCCCTGCCAATAGTTTGCACGTGTGAAGCAAAAAAAGGAGTTCATCAAGTGATTGTACAAGCAGAAAATACACCATACTACACATTTCTGGTCCGTGTTAATGCTATGATATGTGAAAGTAGTTAGAAAATACTCATATACATTATTCCTCGTCTTTCAGATTAGCAGCAGCCATGTTCTTGGTAGTTTCTTGATGAAGGGATGGTACTTGAAGTTGGTGATGTAGTAATCAGTCATATAAAACAAAATATATGTGTTAAGAGTAGCAGCAATTGCATATATCCTCCAACCCACTTCCTAACACCTTACCACATCTTGATGGTGAATGCCACCCGTAAAAATGGGGCCATTTCAATCTTTTTTTTTCCTTTTCCAACGGCGCTACCATTATGACATGGAAAACTCATAATAGTTGCAGAAGAACAGAAATTGGCCTTCCAGGTATATTTACTTACTTGGTGGTAACTTGAGTTACCTGAAGTTTGAAATCCATGTAAATGCACTTACAAGAACATTGGACAGATGTCCCGTTTGGCCCCTTCCTCAACAAGCAAAAAAAAAAATCTGTTTAGTCGCTTCTAAGTGACTTTTATGGCTTCACTGAATTCTATAAGGAAGAGTCCCAGTCAATTCATTAGTCATCACATCCCACCAAAAGAGAGGTAAGTCACTTCTGTCTCTTTCATACCTTGTTTAGGAACTGGGTTTTTTTTACCTACTTCATTGAATCTCCACTTCCATGAATATTTTGGACTGTCAGTAACAATTATATATGAATACTTATTGACCTTGTTTGTAGCAAAAGATAAATACTCATTAAAATAAATGCCATGTGATATGCACAGGAAAACAACCATTGAACTTTGTTGTATGTTTATGCTTCACGCTTCTTTCCCATCAGATGAAATAAAAAAATAAAAAAAATAAAAAAAACATCAAGCAGAATCATCCTCTAAACACAATTGTTTTGAAAAATAATAAATTAAGATCATAAGAGATGAATAACCTCTTTTCGTAAATGCCTGACACCATATATCAATATTGCCATCTTGGGATCGTCTCCCAGATCAAAGTAAATATGAGAGCATTAAGAAAAAAGATAAGATGATTCTCTCAGATGCTCACACATGTTAATTGCAGCAAGCTGCAAGGGACTTCAGAAAATCATTAAAAAAACAACTATGAGCAGTCCCATGCCAAGTAAGTGAACAACATTTTACACCCCCTCGTTTCCATACATCTAAATCCTTCCCCACCAACTTCATCTCTCCCGCAGCCAACTTCGACTCACAGTAATGTTGTTTACTGTTTAGAAAATTGAATACACCACCTAACAAGCTAAAGTTCCACCCCAACAATGACAATTGCAGGACAAGCTTAAGTCCAGAAAATGATAATCTAGAACAAATCTAATGGGAAGTATGTCAGATCAAATACCAGCTCATTTAACTTTGTATCCATCTTCAGACTCTTCTCAAGCTACCAGACAACTCCATCTCTAATCCAATAACTGCAACAGAACAAGGTCTATAGTGTCCAAACAAAGCAAGCTCAATACTGGAAAAAAGATATATATAGCATAATTCTAATAAAAGATACCCAATAATTGTGCCAGATTATACTAACAACACCTGTGTTTTCTACTAGTAGTTTTTTATGTGATGCCACTGGCCAAAAATTGAATCTCCACTTAATTGAAATGAAACCATTGTATTCTCCAAACACTCGCGTGGGTCGTGACGAGGAAAACCTTCCACAATCACATCAATCAAGAAAGGGAAAGCAATCTACGTGAAAATCAGATTCCTATAGAAGGTCAGGTCTAGAGGCAAGTTTTAAAGAAACAGTTGCTCGACCCGATACGTGTCATAAAAGTGCCAAAACAGAATAACTTAAAGTGGGGCATCAAAGAACCCATCTAAAAAACACAGCTGAAATCCTGCAAACCTTTTTTACAATCCATTTCCAACAGATCAAATAACCATAAAAAAAAGTGCATTACATCTCTTTTTTAACTTCTAAAGTGAAGTGCACTTCTTATGATCTGATAAAAATAAAGATTAAAGCATATAGCACTATGAGATCACTTATTTTTAACAAAGCAATGGCACCAACTTTAGCATTTATTCTCCATTACAAAAAAACAAAACAATAAATTTTTGACTTTTGAAAACTTAATCATCAAAGAATTCAAATTCTTCACAAACAATCAAAAGACACGACATTTAGTCCAAAACAGATCAAAAGAAGCCAAATTGAGATGCAAAACCTTCATGTTGGAGAGCAAGACTGGCGAGTCGAGCAGAGTCGACGGACTCAGACCAGGCGGCACCGTCAGGCACGGAGACCGGGCGATCGGGAGCCTCGCCGGCGTCATCGACTTGTTCTTGGCCCCTCCCGGAACCCTAGCTTCCTCCGCCGCCGCCGCTGCCGCCGGCGGCGGGACCCGGCCGTTTTCGGAGCGGAGAGCGTCAAATCGGGGCTCCCGAGCTCCGGATCCCGGCTGCGGGTGTCGCAGCCCGACATCCACCCGATCACGGCCCGCATTTTCGTCCATTGTTGATCGAATCGGAGAGAGAGGGAGAGCAAGCGAGAGAGAGAGAGGGACAAATATGATGCGAGCAGGTCTTTTGTTAGTGAATGAATGAGGGGCATTTTGGGACCATGACACTATTGATTTAAATGAACTTCATTAAATGATAAATGATGATGTGGATTTATGCCCTGCATTTACTTTTTTTAATGTTACGTGTAGTCTTTCTTTCTTTTATTTTTCAAACTCTAATTCTAGTTTCTTATGTTTTTTAAATTTTTTTTGAAAAAATATCTACAAAAATCTTCTAAAGATAAGAAATATCTTTAAAAAAAAAAGTATCTTTAAAAAAAAAATTCTATAAAAAAAGGTCCCATTTGAAAATCTCATAATTTAAAATGACACAAATGGTCATGTCTCTTGTAATTTTTAAAATTTATTATCATATTTTAAACTTTTCAATTCATAATTTAATTGAAAATAATATCAATATCAGAAATTATTTTATTTCAGGGTGATTTTATATGTTTTTAAATTTTTTAGATATTCTATAAAATGTTAATATTGTCAAAATTATCATTTTTTAATTTATAAGATTTTTTTTGGATTAATCCTAAATTTCTTAGGTTGTTTTCTATTTTATTTTTTTGTATTTATATTACTTATAAATATCTTGTATAAGGATTTTTTTGTATATTATTAAACTTATGCAAGTGTCTCAAATTTTTTTATAAAGTTTAGAAATATCTAAAAATATATTTTATAACGAAAATTTTCAATTTTTACAATTTAACTCTTCAAAAATAATAATAAAATTCATGCACAAATAAAAAATATTTTACTAGTTATTAATGTTCTTTAATTGGGGTGTCAAATAATTCAATAAGTGTGATGATGTTTAATGTAGATAACATAAAGGTAGTCAAATCATTTTACTTTCTAAAATTGTGAAAGAAGATTTTTTTAGGTAAAATTTGTAAAAATAGCTTATTTGGGTATTTTCAATACTTAGATGTTTTTTTTGGATAATTTTCCTAAGATTTTTTAAAAGGAAATTAATCTCGGGTCATTTGAGGAACTCTTGAATTATTTTTAGATCCTCGTAATATTCTTATTTTTAGGTCCTCAGACTCCATTATATATTATTTCTGAGTCTTTTTATTTGTACACTGCTAAGCCCACTATTATATTTTTCATTTTTACCCCCTCCGTCACGTCTGCAAGGGCGGAGCCATATGGGGACTAATAGGGGAAGTTGCACGCACTACCCCGTAGCCCCATTTATATTTTTAAACTATATGTTTGGTTTAGTGTAAAAAAAATCCATTGGATGGATTAGGTTATTAGCTATGAAATTGATGGTTTTATAGTTAAGAGGGCTAACATTCAGTGTTAATTGTTAATTAAATTTTGGCATTGCTATTTAGTAGTACATAATATTTCATGTCTAGTTAGCCTTAGTTGATTTTTGTTTAATTAATGGATAATGTTATTTAGCCCCAATTTCAATATATATGTGTTTTGAATTTTTTAAAATATTATACTTCATCTAATGATGTACATGCTTTAATACAAAATGAAGTATATAATCCAATGAATTGTATAGATGCATTAATGTGATAAATTTCTGTTAAAGCATATACCTCATTAACGTGAGTTTAATGATTTTATATCGGCACATATGAGACTAGAATTGAGGTTGAAAAAACTATATAATAGCACTCTTAATTTTTATGTTTTTTTGTTTGTGTATATATATGGAAAATGATTGACAAGCCCCATTTCATAGGCCGCTCAAAAGCCCCATGACATGACATAGTTTGGATTATCTTAAATACCCTTGAAGTGTTTTGTTAATGTTGACTGTAATTAATGAGACGGTTACCAAAATGGGATGACAATTAATTACTAGAATCACCCATAATAGCATTGAAAGCTGTTGTTTCCCTTTTTTTGAATTTCAACTTTTAAATTGCATATTCATTTTCGTGTGAAATTTTTTTTTGTTCAGGCAGTTTAAAATAGAATTTTATTCTCGTGAAAAATAGGATCTTTTTTGTTCAGGCCGTGTGAAAAATAGGAGTTATTTTTCAATTTTGTGTGTTAATTATTATTTTTTATGTGAAACGTGGTTCTCAACATAGTATATCAGTAGATTAACATTTTGAATGTTAGTTACATATTTATTCTGAAGAAGTTAGTTAAAGTTTGGAATAGATAATTTCAAATAATTTACATGTGATTTATATTTTTAACAAAAATTAGTTACATTGAATGCAACAATAACATAAAACACATATAATGATAAAAGAAAGATAAATCATGATAAACACACATACAAACCAATAAATGTTAAGGTCGTTGAATTAAAATTAGTTACAATTTAAAAATAGTTACATCCATCATAACAATAACATTAACCAAACTGAATAATCATATTATTTAAAGTTGTTTACATTCTTCTAATAGTTAATTACATTTTTTAAAACACGGAATATATTGTGTGGTTCTTGTCTTTTGGTTTCTCTATCTTTTTTGACCTCCAGCAATTGATATTACATGTTATACACATGTAAACATACATACTCTTAAAGTATGACTTCACATATATAATAGAATACACACATACAACAATTAAGCATACACGAAGTTAGTTACATTTTAAATATATTTACATTTTGCAATTTTAAACAAACTGAAAATAAGAATGTGTGTTTTTTCTTAAAAAAAAGAAAAAAAAGATTTCACATATTTAAAAAAAAAAAATATAGTAATATCACATTGTATAAACTACAACTACTAAAGGATCATTTGAACTATCATTGAAAAGGGTAGCATAGTTTGTTTCAAGGTTGCTTTGCATGACAGCCATATTTGAATTGAACACACATAAAAAGAAGATTAGACATTCATAGAAAAAAAAGGCAGACCAGAAGAGGTCCCCTCACTCTTTGAAACTTCTTGGTGGATGAGTTTGCATAAAATTTTATGATCAATATATCATGTGATATTAATAAATGCAGTCTCAAATTTTGAAAAAGGATGGAAAGACAAAATTGAAAAAAACGCCACACAAAGAGGGAAATTGAGTGAGAGAATGCATGTTTTAATTAGGGGTAGAATTATATTTTGCTTTTTTGCCTTTTGTAAAAGTCAACCGTGTAACCAATAACATTTTGACACCTCATGGGGCCTATGTAAGGGGCTTATCATCTGGGGCCTGTGTAGGAAAGCTCTCTCTCTCTCTCTCTCTCTATATATATATATATGCTCTGATTTTTTGGTGTATTTTGTGTGGTCCTTATTGACTCATAGTGGCCAGATCCCCTGATCAAGCGGTCCAGATTAAATAAGAGAGTATCGATGGTGAGGGGTATTTTTATTCTCAATGATAGATAAGCTATGATAAACTATTCTCATATTTTATTAGAATTTTTATCATGCCTTATCCTAGATTATTCAGGTATAACTATCATAATTTATTTGTGCCAAACAAACAACGAATAAAGGGAAATTATACATTCACCCATATTCTTTGTTTATGTAAGGACACTAACGGGGGAAAATATGATTATATTGGTGTGGCATATATAATTATATTTCAGCATGCACCACCACCAAAGTAATGATCTAATTCCCTAGGTCAAGTTTGAAGGAGATAAAGAGACGAAACAAGACAAGTGAGTCAAGTGACCTCATGAGTGGAGAGGTTCGAAAGGATGGATGGTATCACAATTTTTTAAAAGTGCGTTGATACATTCAGTCTTTTTTGTAGTCCTGTCTGCAGTTCCATACACTATGATATCACAATATATATTACACTATTATAGTATATGAGATTCTATCATAGGGTATGACAAACAAAAAAAATTTTCTAAATGAAAAAATATACAATTCTATTTCAATATATAATTCATTTCATACAATGTACTTCAATGAGAGAGCATATAATTTAAATAAAAAAATAATGTGAACCGTAGATGGGGCTGCAATTAGGGCTGGACATATCATTTTTCTTTCGGGGGCCGATATGTGCACCCCATTTTATAAGAAACCCACCCCGTTAAAAAAATGAAAACAACTTTCATGCACAGTTGAAATAAGAAACCTCCCCCCTCACGGTCGACATCCCCTCTAGCGAAGGTGGTGGTCAGTAGTCACCCAAAGGCCTAGCGAGCTAGAGTCATGGTTGTTTGACTAAGGGTTTAGCGTGTGTGCCAGCTCAGGTTGACAATCACTATGGCTATTAGGGTGAAATGGGCTAGCCCGTAGGCCCGGTGAATTAAAGTTAGAGGAATCGTGCATTCATTGATGTGTTTGACTGTGTTATTAACGTGTGTATGAACCCATATCGGCATCTCCTATGGCGATGGTGGCGAAGTCGGGTCGCCAGATGCCCCAACAAGCTAATGTCAGAGGGATCATGCCCTCTGTGATGTGTTCGACAAACCAATTGACATGTATACCAACCCAGGTCGACAATTACTTGGGAGATGGTGTTGAAGTATGGTTGATCGAAGGCCCGGCGAGCTTGTGAATCTATGACTTACAAAAAAAAAAATCTTTTTTTTTTCTTTTAAAATAAAATCTTCAAAAGCTGTTCAAACCCATTTTCAAACATTTCTTTGGAATCACCCTTTCACAAGAACTCAAAATCCAACATGATCTCTAATTTCTAATTGCTCACCCTTTCCAAATTTTGATAAAAAAATATCATAAGTCATTAGGTGAATTCTGACGATTAGCATAAGAAAATACACGCAAAAACTTCTTGTTGAATGTAAGACAAATATGTGAAACCAAGAAGTTAAAAGAAAAAAACCTGATACGTGATTATTTTTGTCTTTAGTGTTTTTTGAGAAATCAAAATATTAATAGCCCCCCATAAAAAGCTGTCAATCCCCTCCTAACAACCTATCCATAGATCATACCAAAGAAGTTCATCAACAATTTATCATTATGATACAAATATTTGTTCATGAAATACAATTAACATAAGTTCGAGGTCCTTGGGTTCAATGAATGAAAAAAATATCATTGAACACCTCATTCTCAAAATCATAGAAAATTATACAAATCTAGAAAACCTAGGGTTCAATGAAAAAAACTTCAACTCTTTCAAAATAACATGAAGAAGAAGAAAAAGAAGAGGAGGAGGAGGAGGGTATCCTTGCTGACGACCAGGGTTGGCACGAATATTGGTAATGGAGGCTAAAAAGGCACTCAGAAGAACCTTCATGGGCTTAGGGGAGGGGAGAAGAGAAAGGAGAAAGAGAGCTAGATAAAAGAAATGATGGGAGTGGGATTCCTTTGTCAAGCTAAACAAATACATAAAGGGGTGGGTTTCTTGATAGGCAAATATGCATGGGGTGAATCAGATAACGGGGTGGGTTTCTTGAATGTTGGTGTGAGTATATCTGTCCCCTTTCCTTTCTTGGTAGGGTTGGTAAACGAGCCGAGCAACTCGGGCTCGATTTGGTTAAAGCTCGTTAAGGTTCATTCGATTAGACAACGAGTCGAGTTTAAATAAATTTTAAAGTTCAGTTTGTAACGAGCTGAGCCCGAGCCTAGACAAACTCGTTTACTTAACATAAAAAGGGGAGCGAGCCGAGCCCGAGTTTGAGCCTGAGCTTATGTCACTTTCACATGTATAATGTGTTGTGATTTGTGAAATGTGATTTTCAAATGCTAAACAATATTTTTTTTAGTTAAACAAGTCTGAGCCGAGCCTTGGTTCGAGCTTCGGCTTGACTTGTTTAATAAACGAGTCGAGCCGAGCTTCAACCGAGCTTTTCACGAGCCTAACGAGCCGAGCTTGTACACGAAATAAAACTCGATCATGAACTGAGCTGAGCCTGATACTAAACGAGCTGAATTTGAACATGTTAAAGTTCGGCTTGTTTATCACCCCTGTTCACTGGGTCAACGAAACCCATTTGGACGGGCTGCAGTCAGTGTACAAGCCAGGCCCTTGGTGGCATCAGGTTCGGGCCGAGTACGCCTATACATCGGCCCAGGTTCGGGCCGGGCTCAAGTCCACGGGCTTTCCAAAAAAGGACCACCGGAACACACGGTGATCCCGCACTATCGAAGAACGGACAGATATGGTTTTTTCTTTTTTTCGAGACGGATCGATCGTTCTCTCAATTTTTTTTTTCTCCTCTTCTTCGCCTTCTATCGAGAAGTTCGTGATCAGGCTTTGTTGGTTTAGATCGTACCGTGGACGCGATGGGGTTGATATTCCTGGAGACACTGCCGGGGCCGAAGATCTTCAGATGTAGGTCTTGCAAGGCTCACTCGGCCTCCTACGACTCCATCCTCTCCAAGGATTTCCAGGGCCGCTTCGGCCGCGCCTACCTCTTCAAGCGCGTGTCAGTGCCCCCTCTCTCTCTTTGAAGATCTCATTTGGTTAAGATTGGATTTTGAAAAATCATATATTGATAGGTTGTGATCATCCAATTTTGATGTCGAATTCGAACGGTTTCGTATGCCTTTTGATCATTGGAGGTATCCGCACATGGAATGTTGTGGCGATGTGAACGCTTTAGTGTTTGTGTTTTGATGGAGCGTGAGAATTTGATCGGTTTTGGTGGAAATTGGGATTGATTGCGTTGAAGGTTGGGAATTACGAGGGATTGATGTGTTGTAATCTGTCGGCATGGATCGATTGAGTATTTTAATTCTTAACTGACTATGCAATGAAACGGCCGAATTGAACCCCTTGAAGTGGAAAGTTTGAATTTTTTTTTAATGAATGTTGGGATGTGCATTTGTTGTTCATCTGTTGGGGTTTGAACGGGGGTACGAGAAATTGATGGTTTTTGTATGTCTTGGAGATGAATTCTGGTACATAATGACTTTATTACTTCATCTGAACCAATTGATGAGACTAGGGGGCTAAGAAGAATTTGCCTCTTATTGCATGGCATTAACTGTAATGACTTAGGTCCTCCTTGTGTTATCAGCTGTAATCTAAATTTAAGGAACTTATGACAGGTTGATAATTGGGTGTAGAACTATGTCAATCCTGTTAGGATGTGCTCCATGGCTAGCTTCATGTTGATGGGACAAGGATTAATGTTATTTTGTTTTTGTTTCTGGATAAGCAATTATTTTTTTTGAAAATTATAGGAGAATCTTATTCCAAGAAACCCCCGAAAATTAGGACTGGATAAGAAATTATTGGAACATGGTTTTGGTAGGACTCTACATCATGTTATTTGAAGTTGATTGAGAATTCATGTTTTCTTTTTTCTGAAAGTTTTGTTAGATCAGATATTTTTTAGGAGGGCGAATTGGGAATTTGAAAATTGAAATCAGTCATATCTCATACTGTCAAGAGAAGTGACTTAGGAGCAGCCTTTGTTTTATCAGTCATCCTGTTTTGGGTTTGAATTGAATTGTGATTGGAATTTATCATCTCCCATGCGCCTGTCTAACTCCTGCATAATGTATTTTTTACATGTATGGCCTGTTTTCTTTTTTATGTTTTACTTGATATAATGTTCACTTGTATCTGTTTTCTTAAAAAAAAAGTAAACTAGTATGTTTTGTATTACATGTTATGCTTTTGACATATTAGATATGTTTATGCATCATATATATACATGTATATATTATGTGTATACCATGTATGTACATAAATGTATTTGTATATATGTATATAAAAATTCATCCACTAAGCATTGTAGAGCTCTATTATTATTTCAGTATCATAATTGTCTGACTGGACACATATTGTGACTCTGTTGAAAATGAGAAGTATGTGCTGGAAGTGATCAGATGCACAAATATAAGTGAAGATTGGCCTTTTTAAATTTAAGTGGACTTTTAATGGAAGCTTGCTTATTAGGTCTCCCTGGCCTGGTCGGCATGGTTATATCTTTGGCATAACTGCAATAATTAGTGGCAGTGAAAGTTAAGTTTTACATATATATTGTTGTTATTCTTTCGACCCTAGTCATGTAATTATGATGACCATATGTCTGATTATGGTTTGATCAATAGACTGCAATCACTGCACATGCATGCTGAATTTGGATCTGCATTCCATAATGTATAAACATATACAAACACTAACGAACAAATACAATTAACACGTTTATCTAAAGTGATCTGTGGCATTGTTGGTCACTGCTTTCCATTAGAGGACATCAGATGCTGACATCCTGAAGATTGCCTGCTCCCTGATATGTGTTGATTATCTGCTGACCTTGTGAGCTCTTTGCTTCTAAGTATTTAGCTAATCCCTAAAAAGGAGTAAAGGTTGAACATATCCCCATTCCCCAATGATTTTTTTTCTTTTATTTATTTGTTTGTTTTGATCAATCTTTTTTTCCTAAAAAATTAAAACCGTGTCAAATATTAGATTAATGCTTTTCTCTTATTTTTGTAATCTTTAATTTATGTACATACATTATCTCCTATTGTTCGAGGGGCATAATTTTAATATAACGTCTCCAACCTTTTTCAAAACAATGCAGTATAATCTGCTGCCATTTAATTTCAGGGTGAACATAACTCTGGGCCCTAATGAAGATCGTCAGCTCTTGAGTGGATTACACACTGTCAATGACATCTACTGTAGCTGTTGTCAACAAATTTTGGGATGGCGATATGTAAGTCCAATTTCTTCACTCACTTTTTATAAAAAAATTTCTAGTAAAAGTTAATCAATTGTTTAGTTGCCAAATCCATGCATGCTAATCCCAAGTGAGGCTGAAGGAATGATTTTATTTACATGATCGAACCCAACTCCTTCCACATTTTGTGACATGCATGTTATGGTGTACTTGACAGTGTGCAATATTCTATATCCAGCATGTGATCTTATTAATCTCCAGTATTGGCCATATTTAAACCTGCTTCGCCAATCAGTTTTTGTTGCTTTTTTATTTATTTATTTTGTTTAGAATATTTCGAGAAATTAATGTGAAAAGGAAAGATTTTGGTGTACCTAGATGATAGATTTGGGTGCTGTAACTGGGTTTATTACATTGAAGAATTCACAATGATTGTTTATTCCCCAATGAAATCTTGAGCTAATACACAATCTGTCCTTTTTCATTATCTCCATCTACACACCTCTAGGATTTGTCATGTTATTTTATTTTTGGTATTGGTTGGATTTTACTTTGGTGTCAATTTATTCCTTTAAAATGTCTGGGTTGGATTCTAGAATGGAACAGGCACACATTAAAAATGGGAGATTTTTAATGAGCTACTCTCAAAAGCTTGGTCCAGCCTGCAAGCAAGATGAGCATCATGTCAGGATTATGCAGGCCCGCATAAATCCGGTTTATTTAATATAATTTCTACATAATTCTATGTGGTGTTTAAGATTAGGCGGTACTAGGCTTCTACGACTCATGTAAATCCTGTTGATCCAGGGCTTTCGGTTCATCGTTAACCTTTGTCACATAAAAGTTGTGACCTGGAATGTTGATTGCTTGATTTTGAAATTCTGAAAAAAAGTTTTTGAATTTATGGCCTTAAATCTTCAGGTCTGTCAAAATGTTGCAAGATTTTGAAGATAAAATTGAGGCTATTTTGATTTATGATCTGCTTGGATAGCCTTTACAAGGAGCTCAGCTCAATTGGTATTTCTTTTTACTGAAAAAACAGGCTAGAAATTTTAAATTTCCAAATAAGGGCAAGGTCATGAATATGTAATTTAAATAGCCATTCTCCAAGGAAGATGAGGGATGCTGATCTCTGGTGTATGTGCCATGAAGCCGGGGTTTGCAGGCCTTATACAAATGAGTTCATTTATGAGCACTCCTCTCTTTGGGGCAAGAAAATATTTCTTGCGAGAAAGTCACTGTATATCTAATTAAGTGGTGCATGTATTGTACACAATGAGTTGCATACATATCACAATTGGTGGCTGCCTCTCTTATGGGAATGAATCTGTAAAATTTTCCCTCTTCTTTAGGGTAATATGATAACAGGGCCTTGGTCTCCAGCTGGTTCACTTAATAGTTGTCTTTTTTTGTTGTCCCGGGGGGGGGGGGGGGGGTTGATGTTACTGATGGAGGGTCTCAGGTATTGATTGGGAGGTTACTGATTGGGTTTATTTTGTGTGTTTATTGAAATTACCTTTTATATCCAGAAGGGTGCTTAAATTCTTTTTTTTTTTTTTAAGATTCACCTGAAAGACATCTTGCCAGAAGTGCAAACAGTTTACATTTCCTATCCGATAATAGCTTGGGAAATTTTCTCAGAATTCCCCAAGAGTGTGCCTCTCCATGTGCTTGAAAGACAGTATATGTCCTTGCATTTAAATCGAATCTGGAGCGGCCTCTAAAATATTGATTGTTGAACACCTTGCATAAATAAAAATCTCCCACACACAACTTCCCCTAGTTCCATTTGCACGGGAGTGCCCCATTTGTGTATCTGAGATTTAGCACTCCCATATCCCCATCTTTCTTCCCCTTACATGCCACTTCCCATTTTACATGGTAGATCGAATATGTTTATTCTCAACTATAAAACTTGGTATAAGTTTGTAATGCAGACATTAAAGTGAACCATTATAAATTGAGATTATTCAGGGAGTGAAGGCAAAGCTGTTGGGAGAGGGTAGATCAAAAGTTTCTGGCATGCTTGACAGTTAATATACCTTTATACGATTTCCGTTAAGTCCATGAGATATATGAGCTGTTTCTTTTCTTTTCTTTGAACAAGAGAATTAATAATGAAAGATGTAGGGAGCCTCCTATTATCCTCAAGATGGCATTTGGCAAAGTAACAGGTTGTGGAACAATTATTATTATTATTATTTTTTTGAATAAATATTGGAGAATCTTATTTCTAGAAAACCCCGAAATAAGGAGACGAGGGATCTCATTACATAATAAAAGAAAAGTTTAAAAATATGCAAATTAAATTGTTCCTGTAATTATTCAAGCTCTCTCCATCTTGCTCCCATTAAGGAATACGGCGAAGGCTCCTCTAAAATGAATTTGACCCACTCGAGAAGCATCGACGATAGAGCAATCCAAGTGTTTTCTACATACACTCTTTTTTTCATGAAAACTCCCTCATTTTGTGATAGCCAAATAGACCAACAGGTAGCATGGGGAATGAACCATGTGAACTTAACATAATTACTCCTATCACCTTTCTTTCGACGAACCCGGAACCATCTCCACATGCCTTCCATATCCGAAAATAAGCAAGCAGAACTAAGAGCATTTCTAACTTTCTTCCATACGAGAGAGCTAAATGTGCAAGAAAAGAAAAGATGATCTCTCGATTCTTCCTCAATTCCGCACAAACCACAAACTGTATCACCATCATTAGACCATCTCGCCCGATTCGTTTTTGTAATGATTTTATCATTAGAAAGAAGCCACATAAAGTACCTTATCTTTAATGGAGAGAGCACCTCCCAAATCTGAGGTACAAACTGGATCGAGAGAATGTTAGGAAGTGACCTCTGATTTAGTTGCTGATATAATGAGCGAATGGAAAACCCATTTCAAGGGGAAGGCCTCCATTACACTGAATCCTCTTCCTCTAAATCAAGAGATACATTTTGGAGACCTGCTATAAGTAATGAAAGCTCCATCATCTCATCATCTGTAAGATCACGACGTAGTCTAGGTAACCAAATTATTGAATTTACGGCACAAGAGAAAGAATCGCAAATGAGATCATCCTCATTGAGCGCCACCCGGAATATATTTGGAAATAGATTCGCCGGTGAAGAACCATCGAGTCACTTATCCTTCCAAAATCGGATTGCCCTTCCGTTCCCGGGAATAAATAATATATCCTGCATCAGCACCTCTGCCCCTTCCAAAATATTTCTCCAAATTTTAGAGACTGAAACTCTATGCCCAGCAATAAATGAAAGTCTCGTACACCCCGAATAATAGTTCTCTCGAATAACTCTACTCCATAAGGCCTCCGGATCTTCAATCAACCTCCAAAGCCATTTCCCCAAAAGTGCCTTGTTCATATTGCGAAGATCAAGAACTCCCATGCCTCCATCCTTCTTAGCACAACAAACAACCTCCCAATTTGCAAGATGGGGCTTCCTGGTTCCTTCTTTTGTAAATCTCTGACGAATTTTCTCTATCTTACTAAGAATCCCACAAGGAACCTTGAAGATTGAAAAGAAATATAGGGGAAGACTTGTTAGGACCGCTTTGAGAAGTACTAGCCGCCCACCCAAATTAAGAAGACGACCTTTCCAACCATCGAGTTTCTTATCGAATCTTTCAATTAGAGGCTCTCAATCTGAATTTCGAAGAGATCTAGTATGAAGCGGAAGGCCTAAATACTTGATCGGAAACTTCGAAGCATTACATCCCATCCTTGAAGCTAATAAAGACACGTCATCAAATGCAGTGTTGATCCCCAACAAATTACTTTTAAAAAGGCTGGCTTTTAGCCCGGAAACCATTTCAAAGCATTTGATAATAAATTTGAAGCCTTCCAAGTTACTTTCATTTGCATCACAGAGAAGGATTGTACCATCAACATATTGTATATGAGAGATGCGAGAACCACCTTATTAATTTAGCAATAGCTATTCCACACATCTATTTGGTCATCCCATAATCGTGGTACGGTTGTACCCATTCCATTGCCTTTGATCTCGAATATCTATTCATATTACCATTGCCTCTCATTATCATGCCATTGTTTACTAAAAGGATATACAATTTTATCATGCCCATGTTATTTATTCTATGCCTGTGTACTGCAGGAGAAAGCCTTTGAAGTGAGCCAGAAATACAAAGAAGGGAAATACATTCTTGAGAAAGCCAGGATGGTAAAAGAGGGTTGGTAGAGTATGAAGAGCCTGCAAAGCAGGGTAGAATGGTTAGTGTTTTTATGGTACGCTTTTGCATATTAGGAACTAAACAGTCCCACAGAACCAATGAAGGAATTTTTTTTTGGCTCCTGTTCAATTAGACTATCAAAAACTCTGAAATTCAAATTCATGGAATCCAGTGTTATGTGATCCTATATTTCACTGTTCTTCCCATCTGAGATGACATTACATGCAATGTGGACTTTCTATGCGTATTTTAATACCTCTTGGAAAGTTGGCAGATGTATCCCCTCATCACTAAGCCCCTCGCTTGGTTGGAGGAATAAAGGCCGGATAAGACGAGAATAGCCTTAAAAAACTAGTTGGGTTAGGAAAAATAAACCCAACATTTATGTTCCGCGACATTGTTCTGGACAGGTTTATGGATCGGGGACAGTCCGCTATGGAACGGTATTCAACGATCTTTTGCATTGCAGTGGACACTGAGGCACCGGCGTCAAGCTTTTGGCAAAGGAGAGGAGATGATGGGTACTGGGAAGTGCTGGTCAGAAGGAATTTGAATGACTATGAGATTGATGGGTACTTGCAGTTGCTAGAGGAGCTACAAGGAGTGCGGGTGGTGACTGATAGACTTGATTAGATCAGATGGAAGCCTAAGCCCGCCGAGGGCTTCTCGGTGAAAGGTGGCTACGATTGGGTGCGGCGGAACCGGTCGGTGGAGACATCTTTGGCCAAGAAGCATAAGGAGATTTGGGGGTATAAAATTCCTCTAAAGGTGAAAGCTTTCATGTCGTTGGTGTATTAGGAGAAAGTCCTTACTAAATCATATATTTCTAAATGGATGCCGGAAATGGATAAGAGGTGTGATCTGTGTGGTGTGGCGGACGAGACGGTAGCACATCTGTTTATTGAATGCACTATGGTGAGGCAGGTGTGGAGTTGGTTGTCGGTGGTTGGAGGGTTGAGGGACTCGTTCACCACCTTGGAGACCCTATGGCAGGCATGAAAGGACCTTCGAAACCCAGCTGATAGGAGTGCGCGCGCTAAGGTTTCACAAACCCTCATTCCGGCCGTGGTGTGGTCGACTTGGCTGATTAGAAACCATGCAGTGTTTAGAGAGAGCACCCCATATGCGGAGAACATAAGAGAATCTGTCATCAGATTGATTTCGGAGTGGGGTGTTTTTTGTGTAGGCGCTAGATCGGTGTGTCTGACAAAGGAGGGGTTCGTTGTGCAAGAGTGATTCACCATTGTTTTGAAGATGACCTTTCCTAGCTCAGAGAACTTCTCTGAGTTGGAAGATCGTCTTTACTTTGTTCCTTGTTTTGTAATTTTTCATTGGGCTTTCTCTTTAATATATTAAAGGGCTTAAGCCTACCGTTCACATAAAAAAAACATTTATGTTCAGATAAGTTAGCATAAACCCTGGTAATAATTCTAGATTGGGGGGGGGGGGGAGGAGGGGCAGCGCTAAAGGATCTGGAGTGTTATTCAAGCTGATAAAATAAGATTTTAACTAGAAAATAAAATATCACACACGTACCAAAGAAATACATCTGATTGTGAAGAAGAATGCCCTGGTAGAAGAGGATGCTATAGATTCCACTAATTAAAAGTGTTCATGTGATGATGAGTTTTTCAGTAATGGCAGGGCTCAAAATCATGTCAGCATCATGAAAACTATATCAAATCAAAATAAAAGATCAGGGACGTCATGAATTATATTCATCTCTATATTCATGCATATGTATACAGGACTGGATGTATCACAGATGTAATCGTAGCCATAGAGTAATAAAAGCATACACACGTATTGATGAAAATCCTATTATATATGAAAAATTTTCATTGGGTAAGGGCTTATCTCAATTCGTGTTTGGGTGGTCTTTACGTTTGCAAATCGAAAAGTTTCCGAACATGGATCATCTTTGGCGCGGTTGTGCTTCAAATCCCTTCCCTTAGTTCAATATTAAAAATCTCAAGATTGAAAATCCAAAAAGCTGAGCTTAAAACCTAAGATATTAGGAATATTTGATTTTCAATCATGCATGAAAATGAGGCCTAAAAAAAGTGGGTGGATGTATGGGCTTGATGAGTGTAAAAAAAAAAAAAATTGCATCGATGAATGAATTGTAATAGTGGGATTTGCATTTGATTTTTAATTTTTTCATATGTTGATTATTTTCCATATATATATATATATATATAAAGATACACGTAGTCTCCATTGTAGTCCGTTTAATCCAGTTCATTTTTTATTTTCTATAAAATTATATACTCATCATTTGAAATGCATGCTATTATATGAAATGATGTATATACTGAGATACATCAGTGCATTTTTTATCATGGTGAAAAAATGAAAAAAAAATTTAGGTCATATACTATGTTAGAACGCTATACGCTATAATAAAGTAGTATGAACGGGCTGCAAAACGGGCTGCGTGTATCAGCTCTCTCTCTCTCTCTCTCTATATATATATATATATATATAGTGAAGCGATTAGGTACGGTGAACGGTGGGTGCAGCCGCTACACGGGCCATCCGATCACGGATCCATCGCATTCGACGGTCGATGTGATCCCATGACTGAAGCATCAATATATTTTGTAAATGTTGAACTTTGGTGGACTAGACCAATCTAACAACGATGATTTTATCCATAAAAAAAAATCTATATAACTTCATAAAATCATATTTATAAAAATAATGTTTTAACCTCTCACTTTTAATTAATGCAACAAATTGTTTCATTTGAAAGTTATGGGAATCATATACATTTTAAATTAATGCATATATTTTTGGGATTAAACAAAATGGGCTAATTCTAGTATATAAAAAATTGATAGGTTGACATGTTCTTTTATTATTAATTCTAGTCACCAAATTAGTTAAATTTATTTAAAAAAACTTAAAGAAGTTTGATTCTTATTCGGGCATAATCATATATATAATAACGGATCTAATTATTAACATATCTATTTGTTAATATATCTATTTTTTTTTTCAAAGGTATTTTAGTTGTACTTTAACCTCAATATAAAAAATAAATTTAATGCTCATCATCTCATCCCAACTAATAAACATGCTTTACTAGACAATGTTTGAAATACATAAACCAACAAATTAACAAAAGTTCAACATAGATATGGCAATAATAATTAATAAAAGAAGTTGTTGTAGAACTAACTAGTTTGTCATCATCATTAATAATCTGAATTAAGACATCCTTTGCCTGTTCCACGCCTGGAGTGCCCTTTTCAAGGTTTCTGCACTTCCTTTCCAGGACATCGACCTTGGCATTGAAGAGAGCCCTCTCTCTGGTCTCAGCTTCTTCCATTGCTCTAATCCTGATTGCTCTATTCCTGGCCTCGGCTTCTTCCATTGCTTTCAGCTCAGCATTGTATTGGGCAAGACTCTCCTTTATGAGCACCCTCAATCTGACGTCTGCTGCTACAACTAGCGCCCGCTGCCTCTCCCTCGCCTCCGCCTTGGCCGCCATCCTCTCCCACGCTCTTGCCACCATCTCCGATGCTTCCGCAGACGATACCTTCTGCAACCCCATGTTAAGAAACTAAATAAATCAAAACTCAAATAAAAACCACCACCACCATCAATGGAACGGTCATCTACACTTACACAATTTCATGATCATGTAATGCTTGTTTTGAGATTTCTTTGATGAACCAAAAACATAAATTGGAAAAACAGTTTGAGATTATAAATAGTTACCTCCTCTTCAGGATCCATTTGGAGCACACCACACCACAAGAAACAAAAAAACTTTAATAAGAGGACTTCTCTTTTTTTTTATTGATTTGCCTCAAATGAAAATTACACAACCCCTTCACATAACATCCTTTTATAGGGTGTTGTGAGAAGGACAAAAAATCTAAAAAATTTAAAAAGTCAAATATTCTGATTAAGACCAATGATATAGCATTAAAACATTTCTAAAAATGATCCACTTATATTCATATATATGTTAAATTACTCTTGAATTAAGAAAGAGTCATTTATTGATTCTCCTAATTGTTTTCTTAGTTATTTCATATCAAATCAAATATTTAGTTTTTATTACCTTCCTTATTTGATCGTGTTGAAATCTTACACCTTTTGATTTAATATTTCCAATAGTATACGAGTTCTTATCGATTTATTTATTTGTGTGTGATTTCTCATAAATGATCAATGGTTTGATCAAACGGCTAGTGTTGAAGAGTTGGAGGGGCGTACAGGATCAACGGCTCAAGAAATATTGGTCCGTTTCAATTCGTTTGTTTAAACTGTTTGATACTACTTTTTTGTCCGTTTAAATATGCCTTTTATTTAACAGTGAAGTTTATTAACATTTATATAATCCATTAAAAACTTGTTTTTATAAATAAAACAATCACATGACTTTAAATTCATTAAATAAAATTGATCCATTCATCACACATGGACTCATTCATGATTTGATGTATTTACAACCATTTTAATTTAACTATGATGATGTGGCAATTTCAAAATAAAAGTTAAATAAGATAAAAACACGGAAAAAACAAATAGAGAAACCAAACATGTGGCCACATCTCCACCTCTCTATTTTTCATTTATTATCCACTTGTAATTATCCATAAGTGGTTGAATTAAAATATGAGGATTGACTTAATATCTCTCATCTTCTAGGATTTACTTTGTGATGAGATTGAGAAAATCATTGTCTATAAATAGAGATCAATCTTATCTTCTCTCTAAAGCATATAAAATTAAATGTGAGATTATGTGTATGTCCATCTCTCAAGATTTATCATTTGGTTATGAACTTTGGAACTCAAACAAACATGTTTCTTTCTTTTCAATTTTTTTTTAATTCTTTGTTTTTGTTTGCTTAAGAGTTTGTTGTTTGGGTTTATTAATGTTGGTGTGTTGTTTTTATCAGGAAGAAAAGATTGGGTGGTTCTGTTGACTTGTGTAGAACATATTACATGATCCTAATTCGATTAAGGAGTGATTTAAGGTTTTGATTGGAAATAATGAGTTCCTATATGTCTTTCTTGGCTTTATTTATATTATTCATGTCGGTTTTGTTTCTTGTTGAGGTTTTGTCAGTGAATCTTCTTTTCTCTTATTTATTTATTTTACTTAACTACAAAAAATAAATGGTTTTGATTGGAAATAATGAGTGCCCTTTTTTTAAATATTTTTGCTTCATTTTGTTTAACCCGTGTGAGGTTTGGTTCTCATTGAGGTTTTTAATGGTGGGTCGGTTCTGGTTTTTTTGTTGTTTTTCTTGGTGTTTGGGTTTTTGGCGTTTTTTGATAGTTTATGGAAGGGTTGTAGTGCTAGAGCTACTGTGTTTGTTGTGTTTTTGGAATGCAAATTATGTTCTCGCCACACATAGGATAGAGCTTCTTTCCTTGAGTTGTTTGTTGTGGCTATATAATGGATGCCCTTGTTCTTTATGATTTTTAAGTTAATCTTAGGGTTTGGTTCTTGTTGAAACTTTGATGGGTCGGTTTATATAGGACAAGGGCATCCATTATATAGCCACAACAAAAACGACCCATCAAAGCTTCAACAAGAACCAAACCCACAAAGATTAACTAAAAATCATAAAGAACAAGGGCATCCATTATATAGCCACAACAAACAACTCAAGGAAAGAAGCTCTATACTCTGTGTGGCGAGAACATAATTTACATTCCAAAAACACAACAAACACAGTAGCTCTATGTAGCACTACAACCATTCTATAATCTATCAAAAAAACACCAAAAACCCAAACATCAAGAAAAACAAAAGAAAAAACCAGAACCGACCCACCATGACCCACCATTAAAAACCTCAATAAGAACCAAACCTCACATTAAAAACCTCAATAAGAACCAAACCTCAATAAGAACCAAACATCACAATAAAAACCTCTATAAGAACCAAACCTCACACAGGTTAAACAAAATGAAGCAAAAATATTAAAAAAAGGGCACCCATTATTTTCAATCAAAACCTTTTCTTTGTGGTAGTTAGGTAAAATAAATAAATAAATAAATAAGAGAAAAGAAGATTAAGTGACAAAATAACAACAACAAACAAATGGACTAGTATTATATATTTACGACAACAAAATTTTTGAACAATTTTGATAAAATTTATGAAAAGGGATAACTTTATGAGAGTCACTTTTTATAAGGTGTGGATTGTAAGTTGTCCAACAGCCGATACCCCTCTTTCCTCCTCGGCTCCTCGTTCAGTTTTTAGGGTTTTATAAAATTCAATTTTTTATTTTGAGGGTTTCTCTCAACAATGGCGCCCACGGCGACGAATTCGATCCTGGAAGCCATGAAAGAAGTCCCATCGATGAAGGAGAACCTCAAGAAGGCCTTCGAAGACCTCCAATCCTTCTCTTCCTCCCTCCTCCGCCTCCCCTTCCAATGGAACGACATCGACAACCACTTCTCCTCCATCGAACGCTCCATCAACCTCCGCATCAGCCATCTCAGACCCGACGCCGAGGCCCTGAACACCCTCCTCACGACGAGTCCCAAAGACCTCGCCTCGCTCAAGGAGGACCTCGCGTCGGCCCTCGCGTCCTCCTCGGACCCGGCGAAGCTCGTCTTGGAATCCGTGCGCGCGTTCAACGCATCGGAGGGCGAGGTGGGGCGGAGCGAGAAGTGCAAGATGGCCTACGTGTACCTGCTGGAGGTCCTGCTGGCAGAGATCGCGCCTTCGGTGAGGGAGGGCGCGAGGGTTCTGGCGGTGGACTGGAAGAGGAGGGTCGGGGAGGACGCGACGACGGTCCTCGACGTGCACCTGTTCTTGCGGTTCCTGGCGGCATTTGAGTTGGCGCCGGCGTTTGATGTGGAGGAGGTCATGGAGTTGCTCGCTCGCATGTCGAGGAAGAGGAAGGCGGTGGGTCTGTGTCAGGAGCTCGGATTGGGCGATCGAATGCCTGGTGAGCGAATTGTTGTCGTTGGCATGATTTGCTTTGTTTTGTTAAAAAATTATGTTTTTTTTGTGTTGCTTTGGAGGGTTTGAATTGCAATTCAATGCCATCATAGTCAGGCGTTGATAGACTTAGTCTGTTTTGTAGTCATGTTTACAGTCCCCACATCACCAACATATATACTCCAATATTTCAAGATATACTTTATTACAAATAACATAAAATTATATGCATTCAATTCATATTAGTATGCACTTTTTTTTTAATAATTATACTTCATTAGTTATGTATGTACTTCAAAATTAAATCAAAACATGTGCAAGCTGCAAATGTGGTTGAGCGTAACATTTTCCTAGTCACGAGGTATTCTGAATTTTTTTGAATGTTCAAAATTTTTGGTGATCGGATACCTCTTTTTTTATGTTTTTTTCTGGGTATTTATTTAGTTTGGATGGTTTACTATGTTCTTGATGATTTGAATAACTGACTCTAATTGTGGTCGCCGCCGCTTTTACTCCCAATTTTTGCTTGTAATTTTCATGCTAATGAACAGGATATGTTAAAAAAAGTTTAATTAATTTTGTACTTTTACTGTACTTATCTTGTATGATTTAAGAATGTACACGCACCATATATAATGAAACTCTTACCGAATTTTTGTTATACATGATCTTTGTTACTATGATTGTCATGCGTCTGTCTACTGGAGCTTTTTTTATGCTTTCCTTGGTTGATTTTGGTTTTTGGGGCAGTTTTGAGAAACTATGGCGTTTTTCGTGCATCTGAATCTAACAATGCATTAGTGTATTCTGTGTAAGAAATTGTAATCATGATGGTGTAAGCTCGCTAATGGTTGTTTCGATTTGGGTCCTTGTACTCTTGGATAATCATACCATTCATTTTATTAAGGTTTTCACTCATTAGGCATCCAAACAGACTGGAGATATGTTCTTGATTCAATGTCTAGTTTCATGTTTGTGTATCATGAAATTTTAGCACTTAATGTTGAATGTGTAACTTACAGAGAGATTTTTAGAAGTGGGTGGTTCCCACTCTAAAAATAAGAGTAAGAGTCAAAACAAAAAGAGTAAGAAGTGCAGAATAACCTTATGACAATAAATATTGAGCCAAAAGCTGTCTCATAGGTTTCAAAAAGTCGTCCAAAACAATGAGAAGGTGTTAGGAGGATTATTGGTAACTTTAAAGATCTCCCAACAGTTTTGTTAGGCAATGAGGATCCCCTTTGAACTGAGAAGCTAATTATCAATGACTTATCTTTGATGGCATGAGTATCGGAAGGGGTGTTTTTTATTTATGACTTCCTCAATTCAAGGATAAAGATTGGTAGTCAGAACATGTATGGTTTTATTGAGATGTTGTGTTCTTAAGGTTAGTTTATGGTTTTTATTTTATGTTGTGTTCTTGGGATGGTTTTTATTGTATATCAATGTTGTACCTAGGGGTTTAAATAGGTGTACCCCTTGGACTCTCACACTGCCACCCTCCTCTTTGTAGGTGGGCTAGGCTGTTTTCAAAATTAGAAATTTGTACATCATTCTATATACACACCCACTTCTGTTACACAATCATCTCGAACAAGGGTCATGTAGAACGTGTCATTCTGGGTCTTTTTTTGTAATAGTTAGTTACTCTGTTTCATTGAAGTTTCAAGTTAAAATTAACATTTTGTAGCTTATCTTAACTCTTTTTCGATCGAGGAATGCAACAATGTTTTTCTCCATGACAGATTTTGTACAGAAACTTGTCAATAAGGGAAAGCAACTTGATGCAGTGAAGTTTGTCATTGAATTCAATCTATCAAATAAGTTCCCCCCTGCATCCCTTTTAAAGGCACACTTGGAGACAGCTAAGAAGGCTGCCCAAGAATTGTGTGACAGGGGAGATAACTCTTTCCAATCACTGGTAATGTATCATTTTATACCCCTCATAAACTCACTCCTTGCGTCATCATCCTCTCTCTCTGAAGAATCTACTTCCACCACAGAATGAGGCTATCGCCAAAGAATTGGATGCCCTGAGAGACGTGATAAAAAACATTGAGATTAGCAAGCTTGAAGCCCAGTATCCACCTGAACCCCTCAAAATCCGTGTTGCCGAATTGGAGCAAAGCAAGTTGAATGTGAAGAGGGCTGTATCTACGATGATTGAGAGCAGCACTAAGCAGCCCCAACAGGAGAGGCAGCAGAAACAACGAAGGCGAGTAATGAAGCGCCCCCATTTGTTCAATGCAATCACAGTTGTGGCTCCATCTGCATCTGCTCATTCCAGATCCAGTTACCAGGCTGCTTCAATAGGTACTGATTATCACTCTTTTGGTTCTGCATTTGATTTATATGATATAATTCGCTGCCCCTGGGGATTATCAACTTTGTTATCATTCATATTCTTTGCTGGTTTACACCGTAGTCTAAATGTGTTGTTTTAGTTTTGGTCCTACAAAATCAGTTGCTTTGTGCTTAGTCATGTGTTATGTTGTACAAGAACAAAATTGAAATTGCAGCTTTTGGACACTATTTGCCTGAAAATCTGTCTACAAGAAGTTGTCCAGTAAAACTGTTTGGTTGCACGATTGCAAAAGCAGCTTCTTGCAATCGCAAAAACTGCGCAATCGCGCAACCAAACGTACCCTAAGTATAATATATTCCTTATCATTGTCTTGTTACATCACGCATATATGTTTTGCAATCTGAATGTTATTGCATGTCCCATGATGAGCTTTCAATAAAAATCTCACCAAGCCTCATCTCCTTTTCATTTTTACCATTTCACATGTTAGTAGTTTTTAGCGAATCCATATAAAATACTTTCTTCACATCAAATTTCCCTTCATAGATCAATTTTACACAAAACATTACATGACATCCCATCCATGTTTTTCACAGAGATGGACCAGACGCGCTACACAGAGAACAAAAGACTGTCCGATGAAGATCAAGAGCTCCTACAACTGGAGCCACCGGTGGCAGCAGCGCCACCGAAGAGTCGCCGTGCGGTATGCTATACTTGCAGAGAGCCAGGCCACAGTTATTGGGCCTGTCCAATGACGATCAAGAGCGAGACACCAGTAGCAGCAGCCACACCAAGGAGACATCCACTGCTGGGCAAGAAGATGTGCTATGTATGCAGGAAGCCGGGCCACCTTTCGCATGGATGCCCGATGAAGATGATGAGCTGCTACAACTGTGGTCAGAAGGGGCACAAGCGCACCGAGTGTCCAATGTTGCAATAGAGACGTCACTGCACGCAGAGGCTGCTTATCACATGTATGGTGTCTTTTCTTTGTATATAGAGTATGCATTGTTTGGTCATAGTATTTAGAAGAAGAAGAGATGGTAAGTTTTAGGGGGTTGGGTTTTATTTATGTTCATAGATGTATAAAGAGTTTGGGATTTCAATTGTAGGGTAGATAATGAATGATAATAAGGTTTTTATTGGGGGAAAAGATTTGCTGAGTTTCTATGGGTGTGTTTGGTTGTGCAATTGCAAAACTGATTCTATAGGAATCTGGGTTTTAAAATTGATTATGTAGAAAATTCATCCCCTTTTCCCAACTTATGAACACTATATATTTGAAATTTGTATGTAAGAAACTGTTAAAACTGTTTGGTTGCATAATTACAGAAGCAATTTCCTTACAAATGCAAAAGTTATTCAATCGTGCAATCAAACGCTGCCTATGTGTATTATGTAAATGCTTGTAGAGCATCTAGTGACACCACAAGTCAATTTTATTTTAAGGTTTTGTTTGGGTTTGGGTAAATTCTGCATTTGAAAAGTAAAAGATTCTTAAATAAGAATCCAAACATTTTTTTTCAACTTTTAGCCTTTTAAATTCTCTTTTGCCTTTTATCTTTTCAGGCAAAAAAAATCTAGCAATTGATAAGCATACAAAATTTCAGTTTATATATGTATTAATAAAATCTTGATAATGCTATAAACATACATTTAAATGTGGAGTTAACATAGTGTAACACATTATGTCATCTCATTCATTAATAATGATATATTTTTTTATCAAAAGAATTAGTTAAAACACGTTCATAGGCATTAAAATCACATGTTCTTATAATTTTAATTTAAAATCTTTATGAAATTTTTAATTAGTTTGATTTTGTGAATATCTATTATTATCCTTTAAATGTAAATCTTTAGTCATTCATAAATATTTAAGGATAAATAGGGAAATGAAGTATGAAAAAGGGAAAGTTGAAACCATTTAAACATTTTTAGTTAGTAATGAAGTATGAAAAAGAGAAAATTGAAATAATTTAAACATTTTTAGTTAGTAATATAGAATAAATGGATTACCATTCATTTAATTAAATAGACCCCAAAATTTATGCCATTGGAGATGCTGCCTGTAAATAGCATCCACAATTAATTGAGCAAGATAAATAGAGCATGATAAATGCTTCGACCCATATTCTATGTTCGACCTTTGAATAGAGATTCCATAAATGAATTTCATTTTGAAGATTCAAATTTTATTTGTTTTTTTTTTTCTTTCTAAAATTAGGGTCATTTGTATTATACAAAATCTAATTCTTGTCAAAATGGTGTTGGAAAAAGGTTTTTTATCATCTACTTGTTTTTTAATGCTTGTGTTATGCTATGATTAATTGGGACTTTAAATACATCACAGAGACTCATTCATGATTGTAAAGATACTGTGGATTCATTTGAAATGAAATAAATATTAAATATGTTTAATATACATTGTAAAATAATAAATTTTAAGATATTTTCTATTAGAGGACTAGTACGCAATCTTATTTGTAATTCTGACGAGATATATGCTTTTGTTAAATAAAGCATACAATTTATTATTATTATTTTTGCATAAATAATTCAATATCCTTCTAAACAAAGTATATACCTTAAGTATCAAAGCATGTGGTACTCTCCCAAACATTATCTTTCATTGTTAACTTGAATTTATATTTATTTACTAAAATATTCTTTATTGTAATTAATAATATTAATTGAAATGTTTATTTTTTAAAAATAATAAAAAATATTAAAAAAATTAAATCTTACGAAAAAAATTTATTTTAAACATATTTGGAATATGTAAAATAAAGATTCACCGAAGATGCTGGGCAAAAATGTTAGCTTCATTAATGCATAGAATTCCAAAGACCTGAACCCCTAAAGAAAATAAATTAACTAATTTGAGAATGTTTCAACTTTCGACTTTCAAGACACCCATCATTGATAAATCTTGCTTTATCAGCAAAATTTAATACCAAATCTCTTTCAAATCTGGATCCCAAATTACATAAAACAAAATAAAATAAATGCCACACCAAGCGGTCCAAGCCTAAACATCAATGTAACCCACTAAGTAAGCCTTCAAAATTAAGCACACAATCAATCATACCCAAATTAATCTTTGAAACCACTACTTCCCCTAACACAAAAAAAATAAACTACATCCAACTAATCATATTCTTTTTATTTGATACATGGGACTGCTAGTAGGACTTAAAATAAGAACTGTGTGTTGCTAGCTAGCAGTGTTCAAAAAAAAAAAAAAAAAATCTAATTAAAACTCACAACAAACATTAAAAAGCTTCACACAAAAAAAACTCACCAAGCAAGCTTTCAAAATCAACTATATATATACAGGCAATCAAACCCCAACCAATCTTTGAAACCATCACTTCCCCTAACACACAAACAAATAAATAAAAATATACTTTATTTGATACATGGAACTGCACTGCAAGTGAGATTTTTGCAGGATTAAAAAAAAAAGAAGACTATAAAATCTAAAACTCCAACAATAACAAACATTAAAAAGCCTCAAGCAAGCCTTCAAAATCAAATCAACCAAATCTCACACAATTAATACATGAAACACTAATTTTCTACTACTTCCCCAACCCAACTTTGGAGATGAGATCCAACTCCTCCAACCCCTCCCTTTTGACCTCCACATGCACATGCTCCTCCTCCTCCTCCTCCTCCTGCAATGCACGTGCCACACCAATCTCCCCAAGCCCAACCCTAGATATCAGGTCCAATGCCCTCCTATTTTGTTGCACGTGCATGGCCGCCGCCGCCGCCGATGAGGATGGTGGCTTCTCTGCCTGGCGGCGCATCTCCTCGATCTCCCTGCGGTGGGCGGTCTGGTGGCCGCCGAAGGACTGGAGGCTCTTGAAGGTCCTTGGACAGTATGGGCACTTGTGGGACTTGAGGTTTGGTGTCTCAGACATGCTTGCATGCATGGCTTGTGGGTTTTTTGGGTTGATTGAGATGGTGTGGTGTAGATTTATAGTTGAGTATATCAAGTGAAGAGGAGGATTTGCATGGGACTGTTATAGGAAATGGAGCGAGTGGAAAGAATCTATGGAGATTTATTATGAGTATCTTTGTTTTACATATTTTGGTGCATATTGCCGTTGATAGGTTTTCATGGATGAAAACAATATTTCGAAATACATACGTAGCTAGGATGGTAGAAGTACACTCTCTTTATTGAGAGGGATTGAGTTCGAGTCTTGCTATCTAATAGGTGAAGATTTGACAAAGTAATAATAATAATAATAATAATATTACAAAATAATAAATTATTAAAAATTGAAGAAATTAATTAGGAGTCTCTATGGTCACCCGTCTATTATATTTAGGTCCCTAGAAAGTTTTAAGCTTATTTTAGATCCATAAGACGGTGAAAAATTATATTTAGGTCTCGTTAGCTAGATGCTGTTCAAAAATATAAAAAATACCCTTGTCCAATTATGTGAAGGTTAACAAAGTACTAGAGAATGTTAACAATGTACTGAAGATACTTAATAATGTAATGGAGAGTGTTTACAATAGATTAAAATAATTGGGTGGGGGACATTTTATGCGACGGTTAACAATGTACTAGAGATTGTGAATAGTATACTGCACAATGTATTGGGGAGCTTTAACAATATACTAAAATAATTGGATGGGGGCATTTTTGGTATTTTTGAACAACATTCGGTTGGACGGACCTAAAGATACTTTTTCATTGCCTTACCTAAAAAAAACTTAAAAATTTCAAGAACCTAAAAATAATTAACGGGTGATCACAGGGACCCTAATTAATTTTTCTTAAAAATTTGGTTTTATCAAATTCTATTTCTTTGAAAAGGTATTTAACATTCGAAAATATGATTTTTCAAATCATTGTATATACATGGATTTTCACTGTTCTTAAAAAAAAAAAGAGTAATTCTGGTGTACCTTATATTTTTTATTATAAAAAACACTTCATTAGAGAGCATCATCTGCAATGGATATCTATCTATCTATCTATTATATTAACCAAAAGTGTTTAAGTTTTCATGTTAATTTGTTCTTTATATGTGTGTAACATTTTTATTTTTGAAATTTTATCCTTATTTATTTATGATCTTTAGTTTTATTTTAAAATGTAAAAATGAAAATTACATATTTTAATATTTTAGCAGATAAGATGAGATATTCATCGAGAATTTATTTATATATATTAATGATATATTGAATGAATGGTGTTGATCATGCTACATTATCATATTTGATTGTTTATTATTATTATTTATTAGATTTAGATTGAGATAATTATATGTGATAAATAGATAAATTCAAGTCAAATATGAGTTTCAACATTTGAACTCACTTTTCATCATGTAAAATCATTTAAAAAAAAATTAATTTGAGATTTTTAAATGGGTATTTTTACAATATGGGGTTGGTTGAGAGTATACATGCAAAAAACTATTTTTCAATAATAACACATCTCCTTTATGTGTAATTTCATAATAATTTTTACAAACGATTTATTTAATCATTATTAAAAATTTCATTATACCATTTGTGTATATATAACATGGTATATTATATTGCATATAAATGAATTGAAAAAATTTAGGGTATTGGTTGTGTGCATCTTTTTTAAAATATTTTTTTTAATTTTACACGCACATTGTGCGTCGGAGAAGACTAATGTTAGCTAACCAAGAGGTTAAAGTGTCATGTCAGCACTATAAACATCAGCTATACCTTCATTTACTACACCCCTATTTAGTTGGTTATTGTTGCTCCGATAGACTAGCTAAAACCAATCAAAATAATGGTGGCCCCATTTCTACACCCACTCAAACCCTTTTTTAAGCTCCACTTCAACTTTTCAAATGTTGGATAGCTAAAACAGTAGCTAAAGTTAGCATAAAAGATAATATCTGATAGGTGAGACTCACATTTGGCTCTCTTTTAACAGCTTTATTGGAGCAACATTTTTAGATATTATGTAAAAGTTTGACACTAATTTATTAGTTAGCTTCATCCACTAGAGATGCTCTTAGGTTGCATATGCTCCCAAAAAAAAAATCAGAACATTATTGTGCTGTAAATTGAACTGAGCTAATATTTCATATTTGATAATCATAATTAATCAGCACATGATTAATCATCACAGTTGGTTGCTGGGGATTCTCTCCTTCTCAAATAACTGTTGATGGAATATTAATTAAGATTGAAAAATATAAAAATGCATATATTGAACTCATCATTATATATTTTATTTTACTTTTATAATAACGATTTTTCCTTATATATTTTCTTTCACTAGATATATATAATTATTTTGAGGCATGCCCAGGCACATCCAGTACAACTACCTAATTACGCGCCCGTACAATATCAAGTTTATTTTATAACTTATTTTGCAGCTCGATGTAATATAATAACATAGTATATATTGTGTTATTACAATGTATAAGATTTTATCATAATATATGATGTAAAAAAATTTATCATTTTTTTAACGTGAAAATAATTCACTAATGTATCTCAGTATATAATTCATTTCATATATCAGCATGCACTTCATTTGGAGAGTATATGATTATAAATAATAAAAAACAGTGTGAACTGAAATTGAGACTGCAATGGAGGTTGGACACATTATTTTCCTATCAAATAACTTGAACTTCAACCACGGTCGAGACTTTGGGCTTAGGCCATAGGCCATCTCTTTAGTCCTGCCTGTTTCAAATACTTTAAACATATATACTCATCTAATAAAGTACATAATATTATGCAAAGTGAAATATATACCTAGATAAATATAATCAATACATTTTTTTTTGAAAAAGTAAAACTTTTTTGTGGAAACCATCAATAGCACGAAATTTACATGATTTGGCTAAGCCTATATGAGTATGCTCTCTCTTGGCTACCCTCTCAACCTCTTTTAATGGGGTATTTATAAAAATAAATCTCTAATTTTAGGAGGTCATTTGATAAATTAAAACTAACCTTGTCAATTGAGTGCAACCAACATGAGTTCATCATGGTCATTTGATGTTTACTCGTTACCTCAAACTCCTCATATTTTCGTTGATGTTTCTACCTCGTATAAATTTTAGTAATTTCTTTCTTCGGACGCCTTCATCGATCTGTATTCCAGGTCTTCTAAAATTGTGCTATTTTATCCAATTTATTTCATAGATATAAGTGAAGGCCCACATATCAATAATTATTTTTCTATTTATAAATTTTTTTTTCTATCACTGCGAAGGAAAAACATGAGTCGATGAGTTAGTTTTTCTCAACCAAGATAGTCTTAGACTCCTACTAAGGATTTGAGAGGGGGAAGTCTCTTCTCTTTTTTGCGTGTTTTTTTCGTCTTCTATACTTCGGACTCACTGCTTTTCAACACTTTTTCGGAACAAATCAATCCTTACACATCTATTTAATAGTGGAAAATAATGTTATTTACGAAATCTCTGTAACTCTCTGTTTGGGTAGTTGAGATAGATAACTATTTTATATAGACAAAAAAATAAGTTTTTATTGTTTGACAAACTATAATTAAATTGTAGATAAAATTTGAATACATGGAAAGATTCTATTATTGCAATTCTTTCTTGACAATGAACCAGTTTCTCGTCTGTTCATTTCTCATAGAAAAAGAAAACGGATTGGGAGACTGGATTTAATTTGGACATTTTTTCTTTAGAAAAATGTTAGACATAGTTCCACATAGTCCGCAAATGTTTTTATTTTTAAAAATATATAATTCATTATATGAGATTATATATTTTTATAAAGATGAAACATATACTTTTCAAAGAAATATATGGACCAATTTCGAAAATGTAATTTTTTTTCAATAAGATTACATATAAGAATGTGAATGAGACTGTGTTTAACAATGCCTTTTTGATTTAGTGCTTTCATATTAGATGCAACATATGAATTTCACAAGAGGGAGAAAAACAATCTCAAAAGAAAACCTAACTACAATTGTTGGGGGTAATATCTGTCTATAGCAAGATAATCATGGTTGAATCAAAGTTGATAATGACATCCTACTAGGGGACATACGTGCACTCATACAAAGATGATTATAACAAGGATAATTTGATGAAATTGAGCTTTTAGAATTATTCATATGCAAAAATCCCATAAAATTTTCTTTTGTATTACTATAAGGTAGTCTGAGTAGGTTATAATTTTCCTCCAAAGCTGATTCATACTTTGCTGCTTCATCAAGTCAAAGTCCACCATTTGAAAAATTATTGCCTCAGACAAAATCAAGCCACCACTAACAAGACTTTTGTCTTACAAGACTTCTCACCAAAGAATAAAAAATAAAAATAAAAAAAATTAAAATTAAAATCAAGCCACCACTGAACCTTTTTAATTCAATGCTTTCACATGCACCTAACAGTAATATTTAAAACATGTGAACATCACATAAATCAAACCAAAAGAAAAAGAAAAGAAAAAAAGAGAGAAAAAGATGGGCATGCATTGCATCCAAGATGCCCTTTACAAATTTCTTTCTTCACCTACCAAGTCGGTGATGACTGGTCTTTTTTATATTTATATATATTATATATACTTTTCGATGATATGTAATCATCATCTCTTCACATATATTCTATATATTCCCCAAAGTTGATATGTAATCATCATCTCTTCACTAGTTAAATAGGTTTTTACCGGGACATATATTCTCATCATCATTTGATTAAAGTTTCATTATTTGTCCGCACTATATCATTATTCTATATTTACATATTTTTATCTACTATTAATTATGATCAATTAAATGTGAGATAACTAATATATTATCACATCATATTAAGACTAGCCCTAAAGATAGATGAGCAAAGTTTTTTCCCTAGGGTCCCACCTAAACAGTGTCCGTAACAAAATTGGAATTTTTTTTATTTTTTGAAATTTTAATTTTTAATGGTATCACACTATTTTGTATCAGTTTTTATATTCATTATTTATTTTGATATTTTGTTCTTATTTGAATATTTATTTTACTTATTCTCTGGTTTACAAAGAATACAATCTTATTGGGATATGTGGTACTTTTCATATTTTTGCATTTTATTTTGCATGTTTCTTATTTCTTTATTTTTAAACCTTTTTTTATTTTTATCGTATTATTTTTCTATTTGATCAAAATTTATTTTTGTCATAATAATTTCTGTAAAATAAATTATGTGAGGGGGTTCATTTTAAAAATTGTTCAACATTTTAGGATCTTGCTGCTGAATTTATCTATAGTAAATTTAAATTTTAAAACATGACTCCCACCTCAAATAGATAAGAGTATCCATCATGATTTAAATTTTAAAAATCCATGTTTACTATAATTTAGGAATTCCCTCAACAGATTAGATGTTGATAAGTATCATAATTTTACTTTAAAAAAATTATACCCTCAACATATTAGAGGAAAATCTTAAAATGAGCCAATTTAAAAGCCGAATCCGTGAATATAACAAGATATTATCAAATAAATAAACACATAAAAATATCTACTTCAATATCTGAATATATCATAACAGTTTTGTTATGATTCTTTTTTATTTCCAAAATTTTATAAAATTTTAATTTATTTTAGAAAACTTATCTGTTTCGTTTACTATATATGTAATATGTTACTCTTTTATTCTAATTTTATCTTATCAATTATTTGGTTTACCATAGAAAAGATTATTCTTTGGGTTTTTTTATTTATTTATTATTTCATGGAGATTTGATTTCATACTAACTATTATCAGGGCTATCCTCATCTAATCCGTTGAATAGTCCGTTGTGACTCAAAATAAATGACCAATTCGGAAATCAACAACATACAAGGGCTACATTGCAATATTCACATTATATTATCTTCGACGCTTATTATCTTCTCGACTTCTCCCGATGCGAATCGAACGGGAAGAAGATAACCGACCCCCCCTCCATATAAATACCCCCAACAACCCCTCAAGTTTTTTCTTCACTCATTGTTTGCTTTGCTTTTTTAGGGTTTTCAGTTTCGCCGCCTTCGAAGAGGACTCCGAAGTCTTGTTTTTCAGGTGCTCTCCCTCTCTCTCTCCTTCGATTTCTAGGGTTTGTGTTCCAAGAAACTAGGGTTAGTGTTTTTGCGTTTCCGATACTCGTCTTTTTTTAGGGTTAAGCATCTGATCTGACTGCGCTTCTTGATCCTGTTGTATTTTTGGCGATTTATTGGTTCTTGATTTTTTTTTTGATTCGAAGATTAGGGTTAAGCATCTGATAAGACTGCGCTGCTTGATCTGTTTTTTTTTTTTGTTGATTTATTGATTCTTGAAATTTTTGTTCGATTCGAAGATTATGGTTTTTTTGTTTCTGATAATCGTCTTCTTTGAGGGTTAAGCATCTGATATGATTGCGCTTCTTGATCTGTTATTTTTTTTGTTGTTTTTTTGGTTGATTTATTGATTCTTGGTTTTTTTTTCGACTGAAATATTTTATGGTTTTCTGATGATCGTCTTCTTTTAGGGTTAAGCATCTGATGATCTTGTTGGGCTTCTTGATCTGTTTTTTAATATATTTTTTTTGTTGTTTTTTGTTGTTTTATTGATTCTTGAAATTTTTTTTTCGATTCGAAGATTAGGGTTTTTGGGTTTCTGATGATCGTCTTCTTTGAGGGTTAAGCATCTGATCGTACTCCGTTTCATGATCTTTTTTTTTGTTGCTTTTTGTGAATATTTTTTGTTGGTTTATTGATTCTTAAATGTTTTTTCCGATCCGAAGATTAGGGTTTTTGGGTTTTCGAGTTTTTTTTTCTTTTGTTGATCTATTGATTCTTGATTTTTTTTCATTTCGAAGATTAGGGTTTTTTTGGGTTTCTGATGCTCGTCTTCTTTGGGGTTAAGCATGTGATATGACTGCGCTTCTTGATCTTTTATCTTTTTTGAGAAGAAAATATGCGGGGAATTTTTTTAGTTTTTGTTGATTCATTAATTCTTGAATTTTTTTTGTTGGTTTATTGATACTTGAATGTTTGTTCCGATCCGAAGATTAGGTTTTTTGGGTTTTCGTGTTTTTTTTGTTTTGTTGATTGTTGATTTTTTTTTCATTTCGAAGATTAGGGTTTTTGGGTTTGTGATGTTCCTCTTGTTTAGGGTTTTTTTTTCGGTGATTTATTTGTGCCTTATATTGTTTTATTGGAAGATTAGGATTTTTATTATTTATTTATTTGTGGTGATCGTTTATGAGGGTTTATAGTTACTCGTACTCTTTGGAGTTCATGCATCTGATCTGACTCTGCTTTTGATCTGTTTTTTTATTTTTATTTGTTTTTAGGGTTTTGTGTTTTGGATATGGTTTATGCATCGGATCTGACTCGTACTCTTTGAAGTTCATGCATCTGATCTTAATGTGCTTATTTATCTGGGTTTTTTGGGTGATCTATCTGTACCTGATCTCTAATGTTTATTCAATTAGGGTTTTCCAAAAGCTCTTTCATTTGGCTTTTTTAAGGTTCTGTAAAGATACTTCATGTGGTTTTTTTTTTTGGCTTGAAAACTAGGGATTTTTAAAACCTTGGTGTCAATAGTGGATTTCCTTTGGTTAATTTTTGGGTATGATTTTGCGTTTTAATTGGTTTTGAAAACTAGGGTTCCTTTCTGTCTTCGTTTTATCAAAAAATTCTACTTCTTATTTTAATAAGACCTTATATTGTTTTGAATTTTAATGTGTTGAAGATATCATTGATTGAAGGTATGAGGATGCTGAAATCGACAAAGCTCTACCTGAGAAAAGCCCGCACATCTTATTTTCTGGTCATCTGTTTCGCTTCTGCCTGCATTTGAAGTTGGACTTCCAATCCCGTCAAAAAAACCTTGTTTTTATAGGATCTTCATCCAAGGAGCTCAACTTTAAGCCAAGATGCCATCCATGGTGGGACCGTCAGACAAAGAAACAGAGGAGCAGTTTGTGGAGGTGGATCCATCTGGCCGATATGGCCGTTACAAGGATCTTTTGGGGTCTGGTGCGACAAAGAAGGTGTACCGCGCATTTGACCAGGAGGATGGGATCGAGGTCGCCTGGAACCAGGTCAATTACTGGACATTCGACAATGAGCCTGCTGTTGTGGACCGCCTCTTTGCAGAGGTCCGGTTGTTGGGTTCCCTACGCCATGAGAACATAATATCTTTTTATCACTCGTGGACCAACTCTGAAAAGGGGACACTGAATTTCATCACGGAGGTTTGTATGTCAGGGAATCTGAGACAGTACCGGAAGAAGCACAGGCAGGTGTCGATCAAGGCTCTCAAGAAGTGGGCGAGGCAGATCTTGAAGGGGCTTGAGTATTTGCACAACCATGAGCCGTGCATTATTCCACCGGGATCTTAATTGCAGCAATGTGTTCATCAATGGGAACATCGGGCAGGTATCAAATTGTTCTCTAATCCCTCCTTTCTTACTTGTTAATGCTTGATTTTAAGAAACTCCTTTGCATGGCTTGTTTTATTGCTCACTATATGACATAAATCTCCTTGATTGTGTGTTACTTGAGTAGCTTATTGAGTTGCTTATCAGTGGTTGAATGGATTGTTAATTCTTGGATACAATTTAATATAGTAAGGAAATGTGTTTCTGTTCTCTATTTATATATGATGATGGGTTCAGTCTTTTAGAGAACTCCTTTCCATTGATTAGCTTATGAGTAGAAGCACCTTTGCTTTAATTTGAATACTTCCTATGATCCCAAACTTCACATACTGAAATATTTCACAAAATAAACTAACATCTTCTTTCAATTCCACCACTTCACCTTTGCTTTAATTTGAATACTTCCTATGATCCCAAACTTCACATACTGAAATATTTCACAAAATAAACTAACATCTTTCAATCCACCACTTCTGTGATGGCAATGAAAAATCGGACCGGTAGTGATCACAATGTCCTGCAGGTGAAGATCGGAGACCTGGGCCTGGCGGCAGCAGTGGGGAAGAGCCGTGTGGCTCACTCTATCATGGGAACGCCGGAGTACATGGCACCGGAGCTGTACGAGGAGGAGTACACGGAGATGGTGGACATATGGTCGTTCGGGTTGTGCGTGCTGGAGATGGTGACAAACGATATTCCCTACAGTGAGTGCAACTCCATCCCCATGATCTACAAGAAGGTCTCATCTGGCGCCCGCCCTGACTCCATGAAGAAGGTTGGGGACCCCAATGTCAGGGCCTTCATCGAGCGCTGCCTTGGCACCCCCCGCAACCGTCCTTCCGCCACTGAGCTTCCTCCAGGACCCCTTCTTCTCTGGCCTCGATGACGATGACACTACCACCAGCAATAACACAATAGTGACAGCAATTGATCATTGATTGGTCATGCTTTTTATTTTTCTTCATTGATTGTTTGGCAATTGTGCATATGGGGGTGAGTTGATTTTGTATATGGGTTGTTTTTTTATAGCTAACAAGTAGGGTGGTTTTAGGGAGTAGATATTTTTTTCTTCAGTGGGATGTGTGTTATTTTGGGCCTAAATTCTTCTTGTTGGATTATTCTTGGGTTTAATTAAAGCATGTGAATTTCTCATTTAAGTTCTGATTGGTTTGCTTAACTACTGAAATTTAGATAATACAGATCTGTATGGTTATGGTTTTCTATCACCAACAAGCGAAAGCAAGGTGCGTATAGATTTTATCTAGTTACAGCAATGAAGAGCAAAATCATTTGTACATGTTTTTTTCCAATATTTAAACATTGGGTAGCTACTATGCCTTGACATTTTGAACTTATCAAGTCTTTTACAATTCCAAATACAATAATTCATTAGAATTTTTTTATATTTTCTACAAAAATTTTAAAATTTTATGAATGATACAATATAATTTATTAAAGTATATATTTTACATTTTATAGAATATATATTTCACATTTTATGGATGAAGTATATGAACTTAAAAAAATGAAAAATAGATTTAGTGTAACATTTTTTCAACATTTTATATATTCAGCATTGTTTTCATCCAATATCATAGAATTGTGAAATGATTTATTTTTGATAATGAATATCATATGAACTAATCAAGTTTATAACATCTGTTGCGACTTATTTATATTCATTATATTTTTTGTTCTTCTAAGGAGTAACTATGAGTATAACATATTTGAGGACAAACCATTCAACAGATCAAAGGCAAAACTCTCCTAACAAATGCACTCTCCAAAATAACATAACCTCTAACGCACATGACACAAATTCAACATAAAAGTATAATTAGACCAACCCCAACTCAACATCTTTCAACAGTTACCAATTAAAGCTATTATACTTGATCAACTTGATCAAACTTGAACTTCTACAAATGCTCTTGGACATCTCAAACCAACACCTAAAAGCATATGTTGAGGTAACTATGAATATTATTCCACCTTGTTGGACCATATTTATATGGGACATAATTATTGTGTCCATCCAGCCATCCTAATGTTTCTTATTCATATTTTGGCCAATGAACATGATCAAAGATCATTGCTACAATTTTATTTCTACTTCACAAAGATATCTACCCAACATTATCACGTTATCTATATAAACTTGAATATAGAAAGAACTTAACAATTTTTTTTAAAAGAAAAGTAGATAATTGCTATCTGATTTTATTGAATGAATATCGAATTACAAACTCGGACGGATGTGGGGAGGGGGAAGAGGGGGATTAAATAGAAAAACATAAAACCAAACCAGATGCAGCTAGCTACACAAGCTTTTGCAAAACCAGGTTACAAACTCGGACGGATGTGGGGAGGGGGAAGAGGGGGATTAAATAGAAAAACATAAAACCAAACCAGATGCAGCTAGCTACACAAGCTTTTGCAAAACCGGGTTAGAAGAGACATCTAGACCCGAGAGATATACCGAAAGCCCCTCGCTATATACTTCGCATCTACAGTGCTTTCACTTGTGGCCGAGACGACCCCCGCCCCCCAATGAACCAATTCCAATCTTGGAGAGCTGCCCCAAACGAGTCACACATATTCTCGTGATACGTGCGACTTCCACGAAAGATCACCTCATTTCTGGTACACCAAATCGTCCATGCCCCCACTGACAAGATAGCTTGCGAGCATGTTGCATGCCCTCCATCCGACACAGCTCTGTACATTGCCTTCCCAGCTTGCCACAGCTCCTCGATGTTGCGAAAGGATGTCAACAATCCAGTTTGATGTTCAACACCGTCCCAGAACCTCCTCACGAAGGCACATTCAAAGAATAGGTGCGCAACGGTTTGGGGCCGTTGAACACAATGCACAGGTCATTGTAGCGTTTACCGCCCACTTTGTCCGATATACCTTTGTGAGAATGCGTTCCTGAAATAGGAGTCACATAGACACTTTGATTTTCATAGGAACCTTCGGGCATCACTCCTGGAGAGGTACCCGCTATCCGATCACGCCACCACCGATAGCCTCCCTTCACTAAATATGCCCTCATCATTGCCCACCGCCATCTGACATTGTCCTCCTGTTCCGGCCGCAATATGAAACAATCCAACATAGTCATCAAAGTCTCAAACTGCCTTCAGCCTACCCCCTAAGGGTAGATCCAAGATTTTTGTTTTAGGGTGAGCTAATTTTATATTTTAATAAAAAAAATTATGCAACATTTAAGAATAGCTTTTTTTTTTATATGGTTAAAATTTTGTCTTTCAAAAACAAATTTAAATAAAAGAAATGAAAAACAAAAGAAATAATAAAAAATTAATTTTTTTTATAGATATTTCAAAGAGTAAATTAAAAATTCAATCCAAACATAACATGTAAAATAAGAATTAAAATTTTAATTAAATTATTACATGAAAATTCTATCCACTGAATTAATAAAAAAAAATTAAAAATTTAAAAAAATTAAAAATTATGGATTAAATGAAATAATAAAATCCACCTTATTTCAAAATCAAACCTCCCTAAATGATACAAAAGATAAATATATAAATAAAAAATCTCCAAAAAAACATCTAAATAGGTATTCCAAATTTTTTTAAAAATATCAACTAGATACATTACAAAGAACCTAAAAAAAATCATATTCACTGTTCTAAAGCACATTACACATAAATAAATAAATAAATAAATGACAATGGATGTGATAGGCGGCAGGGAGGGAGAAAGAGGGGTTGATACTTGGTATAGGTTGACTTCATCTAGGTTAAACTTGGATTTATTATAGATGAGATATTCAGTTTATATATATATATATATAAAAACTGGGCGGGGCTATAGCCCGGTCCAACCAACCTGTGGGTCTGCCCATGCCTTCCCCAATCATGCCTACGTAAATGTCTATGCTACATCTCCCAACCGCTCCTCCCCCACACCAACGATCATTCTAGAAATGGATGGATGTGCTGCTCCCCAACTCCCAGCCGAATGCCCTGCTCACCTCCTGCATGTTTGAAAATAGACTTTTACATAAACTTGTGTTTGTCAGTCAACCATATATGTGTTTCCACATGATCTCAAGCAGGGGCGGACGTATGAGTTGGTTGGGCCGGGCTGTAGCTCGGCCCAGATTTTGTATTTTTTTTTTATTACTTGATATATATTATAATATTTATATTTTATATTATATAAATTACATTTTATACATAAAATATATATTCATAACAAATGATATCAACTTAACAAATTAATAGCAAATTAAATGTATTATAATAAACTAGATCTCAACCTAATAAACCGAATAGAGCTCTTTGAAAACGGGTTTGGCAATTTTGGATTTCAGAAAGCTTTTTTTCCAACCCATTTTCAAACAAAAAAACAGTGACCAAAAGTTGCATAAATATTTTTGTAAAAAAATGCCCAAAAGTTGAGTTTTTCAGAAGCTGTTCTAGACAGCTTTCTGCAAAATCAATTTTAAACCCAACTTTGTCTAAAATCAGTTTTACAATCGTGCAATCAAACACAGCCTCAAGCATATTATAAATTTTAATAATTATAAAATTTAAAATTTAAAATTATCATAGATTGATTTAATGTCAATGGAACAATAAAAAAATATTTATATCTATAAAACAATTCTTTTTATTTTTCTAACAACAACTCTTCCTATTTTTATGAAAACATGTTTGATTATTTCAATCATAAAATTTATTGATACACCGTGTAGGATGAGTTTATATCTCATTTTTATTCTTACAAAATCAAATACTCAATTTTAATTATATTTCATTTTTCTTTTCTTTTCTTTACATGTATATGTCTTTTGAATATCACATTATTTGATATATAAATAATTACATCAAATATAAGAACAAAAAACTTTCATATAAATATTTAATATAGGCTATGTAGCCCACCCCAAAATACTGTCCTGGATCCGCCCCTGATCTCAAGACAGTTTGAAAGAACATCTAGATCTCCATCTCATCTCAGTCTGAATTTGATCAAGATATTTCCACCTATGAGGGAAAGTTTTTCATTTCTCACTTTTAAATCACTGCAGCAATTGATTCCATGCTCCTTTACAAAGTTGTGGCAGTATGGAGGGAGAAAGATGTTTGGAACCAATTATAAAACAATTTTTTTATTATAGATAAATGGTTTCAAATAGGTATTTTGAATTTCATATTTTTAGTTTCAGATATTGGTTTTTATTGGTTTAAATGTCAACACAATAGCTTTTATAGAAATTGGTTGATAGTAGCTTTTCTAAAATTAATTACTTTTAGCATTAAGCTGTCTTGGAAAATCAGTTCCAAATGGGGCCGCCTTTGGGGGATCAATTTTCAAAAACATCTTTTTTTATAAAGGCCACTCATTCAGTTTTTTCACATGCTTTCTTTAACACGGGAAAACTAAAATCTGAAACCAATTTAAATTTAAAATATTAAAAAATGTTTGAAAACAATTATTTGAAAACAGATATTGCTAATGAAAATTCAATTCTACAATATTTAAGTTTTTCTATCATTCAAGGAACTTCATTAATGCATAGTCTATTCATCACATTATGATAATTGAAATTGAACCAGATTGACAGGCAGCCATCTACGAAGTCATCATTTGGTTAGAAGCCTAAAAGCCCGGTCTGGGCCCGTCGACGGGCAAGACTCGTGCCTCACTTTTAGGCCGGGGTTTGCCCATAGGCCCACCCAAATTGGGTCAGTTCTAGCTGGCCTGTAGGCCCGTCCACAGATCCAATATGTGGGCTTGTAAAAAGCCCTAAAAATACATTAGAAAACAATAATGATTTTTGAGCCCCAATTCATAGACCCCATCTAAAGCCCCATGAGGTGGCAAAGATGAAATATCTAAATTACCTTTCATTCTCAAATTGTATTTTCATATTGTAACCGATTCCACAATTAATGTCCCACAATCAATGGTTATGATATGTTTTTTTTTTAATAAACAATTCAATTTAAAGAAACAAACAGAAAACCCTTACGATCTGTTTCGTCTATATATATTGTTTTTTCCATGATCTGTTTTTTTTTTTTTTTCTGAAAACAATCATATCAATCGAAAGAGATTGTGATCACAAAACATATATTAATTCATCTATTTTACAAAAATAGAAAATTCATTCCGATTGCAGTTTTTGTGAGGATTTTTATTTTGATTTCGATTGCAACTTTTTTTTATCTTGTATTCGGTTCATGAAGCAAACATTGGCGATTCATTTAGGTATCTTAAATCTGTATCTGTTAATTCAAATCCAGATAAAACTGTATTCAACCCATTCTTTGAAGGAATTTGTTAATTCAAATCCGGATACACCTGTATCTGGATTTGAATCCCAACCCATTCTTTGAAGGTATTTGTTAATTCAAATCCAGATACACCTGTATCTGAATTTGAATCACAGCCGATTCTTTGAAGGTATTTGTTACTAGCCGATTCTTTGAAGGTATTTGTTAATTCAAATCCAGATACACCTGTATCTGAATTTGAATCCCAGCCCATTCTTTGAAGGTATTTATTAATTCAAATCCAGATACACCTGTATCTGAATTTAAATCTCAGTCTAATCTTTAAAGGTATTTGTTAATTTAAATCCAGATACATTTGTATCTGAATTTGAATCTCAGCCCATTCTTCGAAGGTATTTGTTAATTCAAATCCAGAGACACATGTATCTGAATTTGAATTCTAGTCCATTTTTTAAAGGTATTTGTTTATTCAAATCCAGATACAGTTGTATCTGAATTTGAATTCCAGCCCATTTTTTTACGGTATTTGTTAATTCAAATCATGTATTTAAATTTGAATTCCAATTCTATTTTTATGGGAAGAAATCTGTCATTTTTCGTTCATATGGTTTCACCCAAATCAAAACCCTAAAATTCAAAGTTTTTAGAAATATGTTAGGTCAGAGAAGGATTTCATGGTGCCACCTTTTGTGGGATTCAATTATGAGGTTTAATTTGAATATTAGTTGTTAGAATTTATTTTTAAAATTATAAAAGGGTAGTCTTGTCATTGTCATTTTGGTAGTTAGAAAAAGTCAAATAGAAAATCAATAGGAGAGTGCCACCTATTGGGGCTTACAAATGGGGCTTAATTTCTGGGGCCTACTTTGGAAAATGATACATTCAGTCATATTCATCAACTAAAACTCAGAACTCACGTGTTTTTATTTATTTTAAAATAGTAAACATCATCTAATGAAGTATATGCTTTGATAAAAAACGTGCATATTCGTTCCATTTTGAGTTGAATGAACCCATTTTTATTAAATGTAAGAAAAAATTTAGTGAAGTATATACATCATTTAACAAGGTATATGTTTCATTGAATCTGTAATGAGGTATATAGTTCTATATTTTGGATTGAGAAAAAAATTTAGTATAGCAACACTCAAATACTTCTGGTGTGGCTTTGAGGTCCACCCATGGCCCAAGCCTGGTCCCTACTTGTAGGCCCGTGGGTAAGGTTTGGGTCTGGTTTTTTTGCTCTGGGCCAGCCCGGCATGGGTCCGCTGGCCAGACAGGTCCATGGGCCGGGTCTGGGCCCTGTTTTCACTTAGGCGTGCTGGCTCATTGCCAATGCCTACATCTACATAGCTCTGATTTAGTTTCCTCTTGTATCAAGAGTGGCCAAGCCTTGCTTGTGCTTATTTTGGCTTGAAAAGCCTGGGTAGGATCTTATTGTTGGTGTGTTTCAGGAAAGGTTAGGTTAAACCTTGAGCTTCAACATACCTTTTTAAACTCGTCAGCCTAACCCAATGTTAGGCTTTAGTTTTCAGGTACTCTTTTTATAGTAAAAGACATCCAAATTATAAGAATATATATTTTTCGAGCTTCAACATATGCATGTGTGGTGCATGTCAAAGAATTTTTTACGCTTAACTTTGAAAGATCTCTCTGACCAATCAGAATATTTATCCGTTGGTGAACAATCGAGCCTGTGTTTGGCTTTCATTCTCTAGGTATATTCACGCAGGGCCCATAAGGACCCGAACGATGCTAGAAGTTTTGGACACGTGACCCATTGTGAGGGGATGGGATCCTCTGTGGTTAGCCACAGGAGTTTCCTTCAACAATATATGCTCCCTTGTAAATGAGTTGAATTAATTACTCCGCCTAGCCCAATTATTTTTTCTCCTTTCCCTCTCTTCAACTGTAGGATAAATTAATTGAAATTTTTTAGTTTCGCTTGTATTTTAATATTTAAAATGCTATGATAAATTTTTATGCAATTTTTTTTTTCTATGTTCCATTTTAAATTTGTGAAAAAAAAATTCTCAGTTTTTTTTTTTTTGGACAAACGCATAATATAATATTTAATCAACTCAAAACATACTCTATTAAGCTTTAAAAATATATTTAAAAAATCAAAATATGTGTAAGTTGCATCAAGAGAATGTAACATTTCCCTTTCCAAAAAGGTTCAAATAATAAACTTCTGTTATTAAAAATATATAAAAAAATTCAAGTTTGAACATATCTTCATCCCACTTATTTTAAAATTCTTTTATTTGAAATATAATTGTTGAAATCAATTTAGGTATATATATTTAGAATCATATACGCTATATAAAGCAATTATCGTACGGGTGCAATACGGGTGATGTACGCACTCATTTTACATACAAATTCATCATAGCATGTTAGGTATTAAAATGCGTGTTATTATACCAATGTTTTTTCCAGTCCCATTGTCTATAGAAATTCACCAAAACATATATTCACATTAACAAGATATGTGTATTAATAAAAACAATTTAAATTTTTTTATAAATGCATTAATGCAATTCATTAAAATATATACTTTATTTTTTATCAATTAATTTGTCCTAAACTGATGAGAGGGAAAGGAGAGACGAGAGGGAAAAATTAATAGTGACTGTATATGAGAAAATAATTTCACATTCAACCTTATTTTTACACGTGGAGCATATCTATTGGTTAGCTACAGGAAACTTCCTGTGGCTAACCATAGAGGATCCCATCCCCATTGTGAGAGCTTGCCATTTTTTTTCTCCCGCTTCACTAATTTAAAAAATGATACATATATTAATTCTGTTTAGAAGCACGATTTCAGGCGATTCCACTTTTTGAAAAGCTAAAATCTCAAAATCGTGCAGCCAAACGGGGTGGATTCTGGCGGAATCAAAAGCTGGATTCATTTTAATTTTTCTCTTGAAATCCGTGTTTTAAAAAGCTCAAAAACTGTGATTATTTGTCGGAATCGATTTTTTGAATTGAAAATCAATTTTCTCTACCAAACATTAAACTCCTTTTAAATATTGATTCCTAAATTAAAAAAAAACATCCCAAAAAAATCAAGGTCTAAAATCATCTTAAAAAACAGCTTTATTCGAAAAGTTACTTTTCAATCTGTATTTCCAAACGGAGCCATAGTGTATGTTTGACAACAAATTATAAAAATAGCTTTTAGCTTTTAGGGTCATATCAAATCAAATATATCATCATTTAAAAGCTAAAAACTGTTACTAAACATGTCAACTTAAATACATCATCATTATTAGATTTTATCTTTGAACTGCACCTCGAAATCTGTGTTTTATAAAGCAGCCATCATTATTATACACCATCAAATCATCATCATTACACCCTCAAGAGGTGTGCATAAAAGTGTAAAAGCTAAAAGCTGATTTTCAAACTATGTTTCCAAATATGCACTAAGATATCATTCAGGTCATCCTAGTTTTTATAGATCTACTCAAAATTAGCCCCGCATCCTCCCCACCCCCACTCAAAATCAGCTCAAATGGTGGGTGGGGGTAGTTTCTAGATGTACATAAAAATAAAAATAAAACCAGATATCCTCCCACATGGATTCACAAAACCATAATCCAAATGAAAATCCGAATGTCCAAAATCCCGGATCTGGTGTTGGAAACCCCACCACATCCAGTACAATTACAGCCCTCACTTATATTATTTATTTATTCATTATTATTATTATTATTATATCAAACACAGAAGGATCATAGAAAGCCATCAACACACTTCAATTGATTGACTTTAGAGTTTATTTAGACTATATATATAATATATAAGTGGTCATGCTGGGTGTATCTTAAATTCTACAACACAATCACTATAGAGAGATTAAAAAATGGGTGTTGGGTTATGGTTAGGCACAGTAATAGTCTGCCTGAAAAACAGACCCTCCATTTTTTTCCGAAGCCGTGCCGTCTCCGCTGTGTTTTATTTGACTAATGATAATGGATAAATAATAATTATAATAATAAATAATAATAAAATGGAACAGATCACGTAGAAGCTAAAGAAAAACTATAAAAAAATGTTTGCTTAGCATATTATAAAGGGGACGGATATATGGACCCCAATTTAAAAGAAACCCACCCCGTTTGGAAACCCACTCAAGCTATTTTATGAAGATTACAAACCCACCCCACTATAAATATTAGGGCATTGACAATGTAAACCCACCCCAACCCATTTAGAGAGTTGAATCTCTCTCTTCTTCGAGACTTCTTTGGTTCGACCTCATCCCTCTCCATGGGTTGCTGCTGTCCACGCCTCTCCGGTCACCACCCGATTTCCCTCCGGTCAACTTCTCCTCTTCCGCCATCCTTCCTCCTGCCGTGACCACCTCATATTGACCTTGAAGGTAAACACCATTTACATCTTCTTCTTCCTCTTCTTCTGCATTTTTTGTTGAAAGCCTTAGCTAATGAAATGATTTAAGTTGTTCATGATTTAGGTTTGTGTGAGTATTTTATAATTTAGGGTTAGAATATATACCCATAAAAACTATTTAATTCAAACATGTGATTTTTGATATGTTGATAAACATTCTCCTATTGTTGTTTTGGGTAATATATACACAAATTTCATCTTGTGGGTATTCATTTGTGTGGGTTTAAGAAATAGCCCCTTATTTTGTTCAAAAATGTCATAGAGTTTGAATATATAAACATATATTGTGTATATCCATCATGCCATTCCCTAATTTAGGTTCATATGAATTGATTGGGGCACATATTTGATTGAATTGAAAATTTTGAGTTATTGACTATCAATTGTGATATCATTACATTAATTTTTGAATTAGCATGTGTTGGATGAAAATGAAGTTTTGAATACCCAACTTAAAAGGTTGGAGCATAATCCCATTGAAGTTTTCTTCATATATCAGTGTATGATATTGAATGAAGATTCAAGATGATATGTTTAAATACAATTTAAACAATATAATGTTTTTCTTTCTTAGAGTGAACTTTGCCTCTACATTGGTGTGTGGGGATCATTGAAAATTCATTGTCAATTGTTTTTTTGTTTCATGGTTTAATTGTTTTGTTGGTAATGGTTTGAAGAATTGGTTGATTGAAATTTGTTTATACATTGATTATGACATTTTAATTGAAAGAACAATCACTTGTACAACATACTCTTGTGTAGAATGGCGCCTAAGAACACGCGTTCCACAAACCGTCTCACGTACAAGACGTCAATCACAGAGACTTTCCAAAAAAATGCACCATCTACTTCTGCTTTTCTGTATGATGAACAAGAGGTAGAGGAAGAGAAAGAGGAAGCTAGAGAGCCCGAGATAGAGAGAGGGGAAGCTATAGATATCTTGAGCATCTGGAAAGGGGGATCACGGATTCAATGGCGGTACATGTGGAATATATTACTGTATTTTGATATATGACATGTATGAAAATTTTATATTTTCATTAATGACACAAACGATTTAGTTTGGGAACAATGTATTTTGATGTGTGAACACATGAATGTTGGTTATAAAATTTGACCATGTATTTTATTGTGTATTTGTATGAATAGTTGGTTATAAAATTGTTCCTAACATTGTATTTTGATGTGTTAAAATTTTTACAATGGCTACATGTTATGCACTTTTAGACTACAATGTCAAATGTTAAATTGTTCTCTCTAACTATAGATCGCCGGGTCATTGGCGTCCCAAATTCAACATATTCGCCGTAGGAGTTGCCGACCTGGATGGGTATACACGCCAACATTGGTTCACCATAACAATCAGTGACACAGAACCCACAACTTCGCCACAGTAATTGTCGACATATACCTGAATAAACGCTCATTACTCAGTCGAACAAATCCGAAGGGGCATGTCTTTAAAGTGTATTTTGTTGGTGTGTGACCAATGTATGTTAACATGTTTGTTGTGTTCAGTCTGAAGCTTATAACACTGCCTGAGTTTGTACTTGTTCAAATGTCAAATTGTTCTCTCTAACTTTAGCTTGTTGCCGAACTTTTCGGGCGATCACAATTCATCATTTTTGCCAGCGTGATTGTCGATTTGGGAGGGTATACACGCCAATTGGTTTGACGAACACATCACAAATCCCTTTGACTTTTGCTCGTCGGGGCATCAAGCGATCTGATCTCAATAGCATCGCGAGAGTACATGCCGACCTTGGATGGAATACACGCCAATCAGTCTGTCAAATACATCACATTGGGCACGTCCCCTCTGATTTTCGCTCGCCGAGACATCGGACGACCCGACTTCACCATCATCGCCAGAGTGACTGTCGAACTAGTTGGAGGCACACACCAATTGGTCTGTCGAACACATTGGTGAAGGATGATCCGACTTTAGCTTGCTTGGGCATTGGGCAACCCGAATATAAGGGGTGGGTTCGGTTTAACACGGGGTGGGTAGGGTAGGAGTGGGTTTCCACTCTTTTCAATAGTGCATGATTGGTTTTTTTTATTTTTTAAAGGGGGTGGATTTCTAGAAAATGGGGGTCCATATATCCGTCCCCTATTATAAACCAAGGTTTTAATGATCGGATTGGACTGGCCAGTTCGACCGGGTTGAACCTTCCAATCTGACTTATGGTTTGGTTAACCCTCATAATCTAACTTGAGCAATTATGCTATTAAATTAGACAAAAAATAATTATTATTTTGAGGAGGAGTTTTAGCCCCTACTTGGATAGAAGATTAAGATATTATGAAGTTTATGACTATTTAAGTATAAATAAAGATAAAATAATTTTTTGTTTGCTTGTATTTTGAATTATTATCGTTATTAAACGTAATAATAAAGTTATTGTTGTTTGAATGAAATGTGAATACTGTGTAGCTAATTTACAAAAGATGAAAAAATGATGATAGTTGATGTGTTAATTGATTTATAAGAAGTGATGACAATGGGTCCACATATTGTTTTGGGTTAAATAATTTGGAATAACTTAATTCCAGGGGTTGATTGAAATTCATATACTAGTTTAAACTAGTTAGTATTGACATGCATATTCTCATTTATTTCAGCTTTCTAAACACCTAATTTAATGTTATTTTGATTAATTCTCACTTATTTCATGTTTATTCTTGAATCAAACAAGGGCTTATGGTGTTTGAAGTTGTAAAAATGTTTTTTAAATTTTTTTTGTAAATTTGTTACACCGATTAATAAACTTTTTATCATGTGTGGGTCAATAAAGACTTGTCATGTCCACATAGATAGTACAAAGCTATTTAAGGTTACTATGCATGATTTTCACATAAATTTTAATTAAAATAAATGCATTTTTATTTTAAGTGACTCACGCTTCCTTAAAAAGAATCTGTTTAACTACGCAACCCTTCTGTCAAATTACAAGTTATTCTACATTCGAATCTCAATTTGAAGGATAATGTTTTACTTTGTTCATGTCGAAGTATATATCAATTGGGGTGATAATTATGATTAAAATATAAGACTGGTTCATAAGTACCATGTTTTCATTTTAGGGATTTTTATTTTTAAGTCCTTATATACTATACTATTTGATGATCGATTTATCATTTCTTCATATTTATTTTTAAGTCTTCAACTTTAAATGTCTATTTCGTTATCTGTCCATCCGCCAAACATCCATCTATTTGAGCTGACGGATAGTTAAAATTCCTAAATTATCATTTGAAATTTTTATTTTTATGTCTTTGTAAAACTATGCTATTTCATTATCGATCTTCGTAAACTATGTTATTTAGTTATCAATTCTTGTAAACAAATTCCTTAATAGCATCTAAATTTTTAATTTAAAATTTTTCTGTTTATGTAATCAATCCTAATTAGACAGCTAAGGCTATAAAATAATACAATATCAGATTGGGTGAGCATATGCTTTGTTAAATAACACTGAAATTCTACTGAACACCTAATAATACAAATACGGTTTTGTTTTAAATATTTTACCAAACATTTTGTATACAAGTTCTAAATATTCAAAATACTTACAAAATTAAATAAATATTTTGTCCATGAGACTAATAAAAAAAGACGTTTGATGTTGGAGACTTAAAATGAAATATGAAGATGGGACATGACTGATTATTAAATAACATAGTATATAGACTTAAAAAATAGAAAATCACATTTTACAAACCAACGGTGCATGAATGGACGGTTGACGCATGGACTAATAACGAAATAATATTTGAAGTTTGAGACTTAGGGTGCGTTTGGTTACGCGATTGCGTTGCGATTGCGATTACAAGAAGCTGCGTTTGCAATCGCGGAACCAAACCGTTTTGTAATCGCAGTTTTAAACTCAGCGATTGCAGGCAAATAGTGCCCAAAAGCTGCGATTTCAAAAAGCTGAGAAAGTGAGCTTCCTGTAGAATCAGGTTTGCAATCGCAGATTCCTGCAGAATCAATTTTGCAATCGCGCAACCAAACACACCCTTAAAAAAAAATGAAAAAAATGAAGAGATTGAATCACTAAATAATATAATTTATAGGAACTTAAAAATAAAAATTCTTTTATGTGTAATAAAAAAAGTGTACGATCATTGAAAGAAGAGAAACCTAGATTTCAAACTTGTCCCATCCGATTTCCAAGCCTTAAAATTTGGATTCTGTGACTTTCATTTTGTTCTCTCCCTTTCTCAATTGACTCCTTGTATTTAATTATAAAATAAAAAAAACTGGTGTGTGATAACTGAATTGATGAAAACTCACATTGTACTCTCTCATGCTTGTGATGCCTGAAATGGATATTCCTGTGGATCCCTCTAACTGGTTTCCTTATTCTCATAAACCTGTTTTTTATTTACATTCCCCTGACTAGAACAGTTGTTCCATTCCATAGGTTACTGAACCATCCAAGCAAGTTAGATTTGCGTAAATTTAGTTAATACTGATCACCCACTTCTTATCCTCTTTATGAAGTGTAGGTCAATAGTATTAGTGGGTACTCTCTTCTTATTCCAGAATTTCAAAACCAGTGGATTCAGTTATGGATTCTGCAAGTCCAAGAGAACCCTCACTTGCATCAAGTCCTTATTCAAGCCCAACCTTCACACTCCTACTAAAGAAAACAATCCATGCATGGTGAGATCCAATCAAACACGATCAACTGTTCTGTTTCATGAAACTGTTTGTGCTAATGCATGCTTTCTTTCAGGAGCCAAGAAACCAATCTCAACACATCCGTTCGAGTTCGCATCGATGGGAAAACATACGATCTTCATAAGGTGAGACTCAAAAAACAACAATCAATAGTATCACATTCATTTGAGCTAACACACATCCTCTGCTTTTAGTCCCCACTAGTCTCAAAGTGTGGTTACTTCAACAAGGCCTTCACCCGATCCCCCGAAATCGAACTCCCCGAATCGTTCCCGGGAGGATCTCAAGCGTTCGAACTGATCGCGCTCTTCATCTACGGCCACCACCGCCTCCCATTCGATCCATTCAACGTGGTCGCCCTCCGTTGCGGGGCCGAATTCCTCGAAATGGGGGAGAATTACTTCTCCGGCAACCTATGCGAAAGATCGGACCTTTACATAAACCAAGTAGTCCTTCAGAGCTGGGACGACACGCTCATTGTTCTACAGAGCTGCCAATCCTTGCTTCCATGGTCCGAAGACCTCCTCATCACGAGCCGCTGCGTCGAGTCCCTCGCATTCATGGCTTGCATGGAAATCTTAGACCCCGAGCGGAGGCGAGACCGGCCCGCGCTCACTTTGCAAGCATTTGCGGGCCGCGCTTGGGACTGCGAGGCCGTGAAGGAGAGCGCGCGCACCGATCTTTGGATTCGCGACTTGATCGCGCTCCCTTTCGCCTTCTTTAAGAGGATCGTCGGCTCGCTGAGGAGGCAAGGCATGAAGGAGAAGTACGTGAGCCCGATCGTGGTCTTTTACGCGAACAAATGGGTGTTGTCGAAGAAGACGCATCAGTTTTGGGAGGTTGCGGGCGGAGAAGGAGGAGACGGGGGCGAGGAGGCGAAGGAGAAGGCGTGTTTGATATTGCGAGGCGTGGTGGACTTGCTTCGCGCGGAGGAGAAGGGGTGCGGGGTCGTCCCGGTCGCGTTTTACTTCGCGCTCCTCGCGCGGGCGGTGGAGCTTGGGGTGGATGAGGAGTGCGAGGCGAGGTTGCGGGGGCGGGTGGTTTCGATGTTGCACTTGGCGCGGGCCGAGGATTTTCTACTCGATGGAGAGGCGGGGTTGGCTATGATGGAGAGGTTGGTCTCTGTTCGGATGTCATCTGATCAAACATGTGATGGTGTGACACCATTAAGCAGTAATGATAGAGTTGCTGAACTTTGGGATGCTCATATCTTGAGAGTCGCGGTTGATCCAGAACTCGGATCGAATAGGTTTGTAGAGTTGATTAATGTCGTGCCGATGTCTGAAAGACGTAGTCATGATCATCTCTACAAGGCAATGAACACATTCTTGCAGGTGAGACCTCTCCCAAAATGATTATGTTTCTTGTAAAATCAGTTTTTAGATAATCTGCTTTTAATGAGAGTAGCTTTTATGAATTGTTTTGTAGGAACACCCGGAGACGTCGCAGGAAGAGAAGGCTTTGATCTGCAAGCATTTGAACTGCCAGAAACTATCGCAGGAGACGCGCATCGAAGCAGTACAGAACGAGCTGATGCCACTTCGCCTGATAGTACAGGCATTGTTTATCCAGCAACTGAACACCCACCAAGCATTCAAAGAATGCTCGGACTCGCTGCGCTACACCCACTCTGGCGTGCTCTCGAGCCTCCCCAAAAGCCCTTCCAAACAAGCGAGCACTACCGACGAAGGGCTGGTGATGGGGACTTCACTGGGTGTTCTGTTGCAGAAGGAGATCAGCAGAGAAGACTACGAGTCGACAAGCTTCAGAATCCAGACTTTGGAGCAGGAGCTCGTCTCGTTGAAGAGGGGAATTAAAAGCAAATCCTGTGATCAGAAGTCACAGAGCTTCAGAGTGTTTGTTAAGAAGAGGAGCTGCATGGGGGGTCTGAATCTGTGCTATCAGAGGAGGTGTGTGAATCAGCTGATGAAGGCGTTTGGAAGGATCGCGATGTTCGGGAGGGGTAGATCGAAGAGAAAGCGAGGATCGAAAGGTGGTTCAGATGGGAGGGGTGTATGTAACAGGAACAATGATCTGTATGATGTGTATGACTGCTGAAATTATTTTTGAACTTGTTGAAAGCATTTGAGTAGCCAGTACTTGTGTGTGAGTGACAATTGAAGTACATAGTATTTTTAGTTTCAGTACATATACATCACTCATTCATGTATGCTATTTGTCTCTAAACATATCATTTATCAGGTTCAGAAATTTGGATACCTTTTGGGTGTTTTTCAAATAATACCTCATCTGGATTAAATTCTAAATTGCAGTGTGATTCATTCATTGAGGTTAAAGAAAATCTACTAGAATTTTAGTCCAACAAGTTTACCCTGTCAATTATTCAGGAAAAAAAAATCTGCATTTGATTTTTATGTCAAATTTTTTATTCAGACAAGGACTCTGATACAGTGATATGGTCTATTATATCTGAATGGATTAGGATGTGGATTCAAATATTAGGGTATACATTCTGAAAAATATCTGATACATGATGAATCCTGAAAAATATCTGATATATACAGGTATTACCAAGAATATAACCATTATAAAACAACGGAGAGTGATCCATGTTATCTAGACAACAGTTGCAGCTTCAAGAGCTGAGTTGCAGTGAGCCTTTCCGGACTCCAAAACGTTCCTCGTTGTTTCGATAACAACCTGTCCGTTCACATAGTGCTTCCGACAGACTGGCATGTAAACATCGGAGCCACCGATCAGTTCGGTCTGAGTCTCGTTTGTCTTTCTTAGGGTGAAGAAGGCGCGCTTTCCACACAGTTCGCACCGAGCAGTTAATTTGGTCACAGAGTCAGCAAGTGGAATTATGTCCAGCACAGATCCAAAGCTCCTCCTGCCAACAGAGTATATCATAGGAAAAGGTAAGTGAGTCATTTCTGCGGTCGCTTTTGCAATCCTAACACGTTTTGAAATTTTTTTTTGGAAGGTATATACTTGTTTAATGAAGCAGACTCGAAGGAATTGATCCCTAATGGAGCATATACTTGCTTAACAGAATGTATACTGTATTACATAATTCATATACTGCATTAGGACTACAGGAATGATGGCAGGAATAACTGAATGTATCAACACCCTATATCAAAACCTATTAATAGAAATACTATGACATGCTAAAGTTGAGATTTTAAGGTTGAAGTACTTCTTAAAAAATGAAGGAAATTTCAAAGCCTGAAGCATGCTAGTTTTGAGAAGTATATCATGGACCAATGTGTGGAGATTTGATTTGATGTAGCTTATTAGGATGAAATTTATTTTGTTAGGATAAGATTTGTTCTGTTACTTCAGTACTTTTTTACTTAGGGGAACTCAAGGATTAATTTTAGAATTAAAAAAATCCTATCATCTCTTCTCTTTCTCTCCTCCTCTCCTCTTCTCTGTTCTTCTTTCTTCTTTCTTCTTCTATCCTGCATCCAACTATCTATATCATAACCTTAATCCATCCGGGATAAGGCCATGTCGTCTGTCGCACACCCAACAGGGGTAAAATTTTAATTTACAAGCAACAGTATATATCTGATAAAAGACCCATCTTCTCCTTTGTCACCAAATGTCATTGAAGAAACATGGGCCCAAACTATATGTGAATTGAGGTCTTTCTAGAGCAGAAGGCCCTATATTTGAAATATATACAGAGATGCTTTAAAATACCTCAAATAATCTCCATCAAGGCCAGCAACAATAACAGTCTTCCCATCCTGATCAGCAGCATTGCAACAGAATTCGTAGAGGTCTTTGAAAAATTGAGCTTCATCAATCCCTATCACATCAATCTGTCAATGGTGATCATGTTAGTGGACAATGAATGACTCATGAATTCTTCTAGAAAATTCACTGCCTGTCAATGGTGATCATGTTAGTGGACAATGAATGACTCATGAATTCTTCTAGAAAATTCATTGCATCATCCTGGTGAATATGGTTCCAAGACACTGAACTATGGAAGCACTCTTTTCAATAACATAAAAGCATCATAAAAAAATTCGATTGTTGATCAACGTGTATAAACAAATAAAATTTGATTGCGCAGCATCTGCGATTGCAGGAAGTTGGTTCTGCAATCGTGCAACCAAATAGTTTTATAATCTCAATTTTAAACCCAGCGATTGCAGGCAAAAAGTGCCCAAAAGCTGCGATTTCAGAAAGCTGGGGGGAAGGCAGCTTCTTACAATCGCAGTTTTAAACCCAGCGATTGCAGAAAATCAGTTTTGCAATCGGGTTACCAAACGCTACCTAAGTTAAACTTCCCCATCTTTACCGTGACCACAGATATAATTTATCCTAATTCTGCCAATAAACATCCTTGTGAATTTCATTCTTCTCTGGTCTTCAGTATTGCTACCGAACCACTAAAACATCCTCGTTTCAGCCACACATGATTCAATACGAATGTTTCTTCCCATGTGACCAACACTCTAATCTATACATCATTCCCTTCCCTGATGTTGTCTCATATAAATTCCCTCAACTCTTTATGTCAGATAGTAGTACAAACTACAAAGGCACTTCTCTTTGTACATTTAATCTAAACTTGATTCAAATTTGGCTAATGATTGACACCTAAAAGTAACCATAATTATTATTAAAACCTCTTTTTTTTTGCGACGAAAAACCCCAACATTAGTTGGAAAAAATCCTGGATGCACATAATCACCCACAAGCCCTGTGAATCAGGTTAGCCTGAGAAGATTCGAACTCAAGACCTACAAGGAGCAACTAAGCAATCCATGGCTCTAACCAAAGAGCCAACCCATCATCCATTTGAGCTACCTGATGCACAATGGTTCAACCAATTATGTTAACATTAGAAATTGCATTCGTTCTTCACTTATGGGCTGTGGAATGGAAGTATTGCTATATGCCATTTTATATGAACAGGTGAATCATTAGCAACGAAAGGTGAAAGTTGCATAAATTAGCCTCAGCATTGCCATTTTATATGAACATTTGTTGATCAAAAGAGGACTAGTAAGGCTCACACTTCACACACCACCGGGGAAACCAAAAAGCGAAACTACAAGCTGTACATAGCTAAAAAGGTACATACGAAGTGTCAAATAATCACCTTATCGTATGCCTCAGGCCCCATCTTCGCTTTAAATATTGAGAGATCATTCAAAGCCCAACAAGGCATCTTCACACCATCATGGGTCACGACTGAATCTAACCCATACCTAGTATCCTTGTTTGATTTTATCATTGCCACTCTCCTGATAACCCATGAAACAATTATTAGCTTATAAACATTAGAAAACACAAGGCACATGAAAGTCTAGTCACTCTACAAACCCACCACATTATCCCAATCAAACCTACATAATCAAATTTGGCTAAAATCAAATGCTTTTAAGCCATCTGTGAGACAATTCAACACATTCTAACAAAGCCCTGGTTAGTCATTCATTTTCCCAAACATGGTATGGGTGACTTGAAAACATGCAAAAGATTCAAACTTCAATCAAATGACTCACATATTTACAAAAACCAACCTCCAAAAAAATCTTCACCACAAGCAATAAGAAATAAACAATACAAACATTCATATGATACTTACCCAACAAAAAAGAACATTCATATGGTTATGTTTTTGTGTGAAAGGGAGTGAGAGAACTGGCTTAAAATTTAAAATCCAAACAACCAACCAGTTGAACCAATGGTTATTAAGACCTGTCTGAGGGTTGCTTGAATTAACCAGTTCTTAAACTATAGAAAAAACAATTATCATTTGTTATATAAAGACTTAAAGATTATCAATAGTTGTATACGTAATTTCTAAAATTTTGCAAATTTGTTTTTTTTTCTCATTTGAAAAAATCAGGGTTTGATTCTAATTAACCATGTGATTGTAAACCAGGTCGTTTTTCTCAGTTCAACTAATGGTCTGAAATTTAAAGGGCGATGTAGTCCTTATTTATAGTCCCAAGTGCAATCCTATATTCCCAACGAGTGTAGCTTTTCACTTTATATGTAAGTGGGTTCATTCAGTTCATTAGAGCATATACTTCATTAGGCGCTGATACATTAAGTCCCCCCGGCTGCAGCTCAGATGCAATCCCCCAGCCACATACCTAGTGGAAATTGTCCTACTGTAGTACATACACTAGTGCAACGTATGAAAAATTAATTTTTCTTTCATTTTTTCAGGAAAAAAAAATCCTGGATTATCTAGTCATATACTTCACTTTTCATAACAACATATACTTCATTAGGCGAGTATATATTTTTTCAAAATATAAGAACAGTTGGGAGCTGAATGTCTCATTTTCCTACTTCATTTTTACAAATGTATATGCTTTGTGATATGAAATATACACTTTCACGTGGAGATGCACGCCCAACACAGATTCGCTCATTCGCACTTGATATGATTGTGCCTTTGTGTGTGACAGGTAGAGAGAGAGTAAATCAAGACCTTCCACTGACGCTTTCAGCCTGGATGCGGCGGAGGAGGGCGGTAGTCTTCCCGGCGAACATGGGCCCTACGATGACGTGGATCTCCCCAAAAGGAGGAGCCGCCGCCGCCGCCGCCGCCGCAGTCGATGATCTATCCTCAATCGTGAAATCACGGCCGTCGATGACGCCATTCATGGCCGACAGCGGTCGGGGGAGGGGGTTGGCGGGTCCGGAGGAGTGGGTGTGCCTGGAAATCTGGGAGAAGAAGATGGTGGGTTTCTTGAAATTAGGGTTTTGGTGGAAAGGGAGGTGTTTGGGAGGGATGAAGAGGAGGGATTTCATTTTCGAGATTTGAAGCATCGGTTGTGGGAGGGTTTTGTTTTCTTTCCCTTTTCGATTTGAGGGCTTTGGATTTGAAACTTTTGTTAGGGTTTTGTTTTTGGAGGGAATTTTTCTCTTCTTAAGTAGTATTTACTAGATTAGATGGGGATGGGGTTGGGTAGGATATTTTCTGAGAAACATTTTTTAGTCTAACCTTTTTGTTTTTATTTTTATTATTCTACTTTTTTAAACAAATTTTTATTTGAGAATATATGTATTCTAAGCAGTAACGGAGCCAGGATTTTTATGAAGGGGGCCTAATGTAACTTATATAAATATTTTTTTAAATTATATCATTATGTTTTTTTTTTATTTCAATAGCATAGATTAAAAGCATTCATATAAAACATATCACTGAATAATTATAAAAAATAATTATTATATTTTAAAACGATATGTCATATTTTATATTGATAATTCATAAAAAAAAATATCAAAACATAAATCTAATAAGCAATACATACCTTTAAATTTGACTTCGATGATATTTCATATTCTGAAAATGTTGAATGATTTGATTATTTTAGATATTTATACAAATATTTTAAACTTTAAATAAATTAGTAACAATGATAATAAGGTAAAAGGAAAAAATTATATACCTTCAAAGTATTGATGGAATAAATGAAAGGATTACAGATTGTAAATTCTCAATTGTGAAACATTTAATGGAACAAAAAGTAAAAATTATTTAGAGATGAAGATTGATATTAGAAACAGTTGAGATATAAAAGAAAAAAAAAGATTCAAAATTTTATTTTTTTCAAGATGGGCACCTAAGTGAAGACGCTGAGAAGTGTAATCCATGCTTCTATAACTGTTTGTAGGATATGGATAAAATGAAAAAGGAGAGTTAAAAATGATGTTAGTGGTTGTTTTAATTTTATTTTATTTAGTTGTGAGTGGTTGCTGTTTAGGAAATTTTATATGTATGTGAGGCCTATGATACATGGACCCTAATTAAAATTAACTTACCACAAAAAATTAAAAGGACCTAGAAACATATTAAAAGGATATAAAAATAAATTAAAAAAATTTAGGGGGAGCACATGCCCACTGGTCCTATGGTGGCTCCGCCTCTGATTCTAAGGATTCTTTTCTTTACTTTATAAATGCATGCATATGATATGAGATAAATATACATATTTTTTTAGGGAAATGGTACTCTTTATAACTGATCATAAATAGAGTTACAATGACACTCATTAGACCATGATAATCCCTCCCGAGAACCAAACTCGACGTAGGCCTGCAATCGCACAGCCCCAATCCAAGAGATACTGGAGAATCGAATCCCACAAGGCAGATGCAACAAGACATAAAAACAATAGATGATCGGTGTCCTCCTCATGAAGATCACACATGACACAGAAGCTTATGAACATTATTTCTTGCGATACACCCGAGTGATGAGTTTGTCTTGCAGTGCCATCTAAAGAAAAAAATTAATCTTCTTTGATAGTTTTAGTTTTCATACCCATTTAATCTTCTACGGCATCCTGATGCAGACATCATGACCACACATTATATGGATAGCCGAGATCAGACGGATCAGCGAAAACAGAGACATTGTGATCGTTCGAGAGCGTCGTAACTTTAAACGGTCATAACTTTCAAACCATAGATCAGAATCGTTATTATAATATGTCCACGCGTTCGTATCGACGAGTCTTATAGGAGTAGTGGAGATGCCACTTCGTCAAATTTTGGAGCGTTCTGAGATCGTCTTGGGGGTCAAATCGACGGTTGAAAGTTAATTTTGCTATTTTAGACAGTTTTTAGAATTTGTTATGATTTATCTCATTTATTTAGTTACTTTATTTATATCTGAATTTCAAATCATATATTTTAATTCAAATTTAAATATTAGTTACCTTATTTACATATTTGTTTGTTAGGTCTAAGATTTATATAATTAGTTGAGATCCTAATTTGTTGGGATTCTCCTAGTTTATAAGCCAATTGACAAGGAGATTATTGATTATTGAAGTTATTAATTGTTATCTATTGTATTTTGTTAGGAGTACTAACATATTATTGAAGCTCAACCCCTTGACATTCTTCTTGAAGAATCAACAGCGTCGTTGGAGCCTACCGATTTCGTTCCTTTGAACGGATCTGTAGAAGAGCGTATTCATACGTTGCATCACATCCCCAACACCGGTGTGTGACAACGCATCATGAGTTACCCATTTTGACTGATCTGAGATTTATAGCTAAACTAAAAAAGATATTTTGGAAGTTGTTGGATTTTTTTAGAAGTATAAAATCTTCCATCAGAACCTTCCTCATTGGAGATACTCTTACTCTCTATCATTATGATAGGATTAGAATAACGACACTGTTACACTCACATTATTAAAATCTATATATATATATATATATTTATCTTATTATAAAAAATAAAAAACACCACTTTTTTTTAATTCCGCAATCGATGATGTCTTGGTAGAGGGACATCCCGACGAGAGCAAGGATCAAATGATCTGGTTGGCATTGTTGTTGTCACACATGAAAAATGTATTTTGAGCTGTATACACGTGGACCTTCACAGTCATTTGTTTGGATCAGTGATATCCTAATTTAAGACATAACAGTTGTTGTCCGGTTATATGTAGTTCACCAAAGTCAGTGTACAGAAGAAAAAAAAAATCATCCACCAAAACAAATTATTATCAACCATCAGATTTAACTAATATATATAAATATGCAATTCAGATCATCAAAAACCCCTTAGTTAAACAGAAATTCACAAAAATCAAACCTGAATCGGTCAACATTGATGAAAACGAAAACCAAATCATCTAAAATACAAATTAATCAAGCTGCTGGAATGTGTTTTCACACATAAAATGATCGAATGCTGAATGCCACAAAAAATCAAAAATTGAAAAAAAGGTATCACACAGTGCCATGAAAACATGCGATGTGTAATTCGGTTACTGAAAAAGAAAGAAAAATTTCATTAAATAAAGGTATAAACGGAATTCCACAAGTGTCATGGGGCTTATGAAGGAGCTACTCCCACCTTGTTTTAAACAGTCCTCATTCCAATTTTAGCCCCATCCTATCCATTTTTTATAAACTCTAACTACACATGTATTCAGTATATACATTTTATTTCCCATTCTAACCCCACCCCTTCATCTCTCTCTCCTCCCACGTGGACTTGGCCTCCTTCACCCGCCCAATGGACTATGCTCTTTCTCTCTCTCTATCCTTCTTTCTCTCTCCCCACCTCCCCAGCGGTCCAGCCTCTTATGTCCACCACCCTCCTTCCCCTCTGTGCCCTCCTAGCCTCCCCCTTCCCAGCCTCTCTGTTTTTTCTCTCTCCCCCTCCTCCGCCCCTCTTGGCTTATTTTTTTTTCTCTGCCCCCTCTCCCTCCCTGGACTGCTCTCTCTCTCTCTCTCTCTCTCTCTCTCTCCCTCCTCTTACCCCTCCCTCACAAAAAAAAATCAACGAGGAGGTTGAAATATCCGTTCCAAAAAAATATGTCAATTTAAAAACCTATGTAGATCTGGGAAACCGAAAAATACACACAAACAATATGGGAAAAATTCTAAATTGCCTCAAAGTATATCTTAACAAATGTGAGGTTTTTGGGAGGATATGGACCTGGATTTTATATAACAGTGGTAATGTTTGACAGTACATTACAAAGTGAGAGGCTTTGGATTTATCAGACAAACCATTGCATTTGATGTTGCTGACATGTTGCCACATCCATACTTTAGTTTAAGACACCCCATTCACAACATCTCCATGTCTCCATCAAAGTTCAAAGAAGAAGAAGAAATGTACATGATCATCTAATGACAAAATGTCATCATAAACAAGAACATGTCGCCATCGAACGTAATTTTATGTGGTATTTTGATTTCGGACCGCCGCCTAGATGAATATGAGTTCACATTATTCAGTTATCTGCTCTCCTTTCACCTACTTAAAGAACTAGTATAATGGCATACTGTTCCCAGTTGTTTCTGAAACACAGGCCACCAAAAAAGGATGATAGCATGGAATAACCATAGGAATCATCTACTAATATTCTGTATATTCCAGACTTTGGAGGCAAAAACGAAGAGAATAGGTTTCTTTGATTGATATGAATAACCAAATGACAACTAAGTATCACATGGAAATCATCTACATGAATGCAAATAAATTGGACAAGCATTCAATCTCTTCGATTTTCAATGGTTTCAGAAAGCATTAAAAGATGATACACACAAAGAGAAGTATTAGTACCTTTTCAATACCATGGTTGATATGCATCTCATCCCTCCTACACTCCCTCAAGCTCTGTAGTGGAGGTCATCCATCAGAAACAGCTTATCTTCTCAACTTCATTCGAAAAGTCGATCCAGCGAACTCTCTTGGGGTGAATCAGTTTAAATTTGTTCCACGAGGTTTGACGGGTGTGAAGTACGATCCATCAACAAAGACAATAACAGAGATCGTGCTTGAAAATTCGAATCTCACAGGGACCATTGATGCGAGTTCTCTATGTAAGCTCCGTTCGCTTCAAGTTCTCAACTTGGCGAGAAATTTCATCAGAGGAAGCATTCCCGATTCGATATCTGATTGTGTAAGCCTTACCCATTTGAACCTGAGCAACAATTTGTTGGAAGGTAAGATCCCTCCATCTCTATATAGCTTGGCGAACCTCGAAAGCTTGAATCTTTCAAACAATAACTTAGTTGGACGAATTCATTCTTTCGATCAGCAGGCCTACCCACATAGAGAAGAATTCGATATGAGAGATTCTATGACAAACCCATCTTCTGATCCACAACCACCAAATGAAGATATAAAAACTGCGCACCACCTCTCACCTTATTTGTTCTCACTACTACTTATGCTCGCATTCTTTTCAATTCTTGCATTCTTAGTCATTAAAAACTCTCCAACTAGAACTGAACCTGAAGAGCTTATAGAGTTTCTCAAAGAATCCCCCATGAAAATCAATGTAATGGAAACTGAAAAAGAACACAAAGAGACACCAACTGAGGAGAAGCCGGACCTTGCATTCTTCATTGAAGAACATGAGAGGTTTCAAATCAATGACCTCCTCAGCTCTGCTGCTGACTTAAGGGGCCAGAGCTTCTACAGCAGCCTTTACAAGGTGCGACTGAGAGATGACTATGTCTTCGCTGTCAAGAGATTGAAGAACTTGCAAGTCTTGATAGATGATTTCAAGAAGGAAATGATGCGTGTGGGACACCTGAGGCACCCGAACCTCCTCCCACTTGTTGCGTACCACTGCACAGAAAGTGAGAAGCTCCTCATCTACCGATATCAAAGGAAGGGAAGCCTCCTATCCCTCCTCATAAGTAAGAATTCTCTCCTCCTCCAGGTTTTGAAGATTCTGCTGTTGCATTAATCATACTTAATCCAAACTTGATTCCATTTGCCCCCAGTGGGTCCAGCTTCTGAAGAAAGCGAAAAACAACTTATAGTTATAAAAAAGAGCTTTTCAGGAATTTAACAAAAGCACAATTCCTAGAAAGCCAATTTCAAAAGCTGCTTTACATGAGAAGTTCTTTTTTAGTACTAAATCTGACAAAAAAACTGAATTCGTTTGTGCAGGTTACGCAGAAGGCAAGAGGGAATTCCCATGGAGGCTCCGGTTGCACATAGCGAGTGGGATAGCGCAAGGTCTGCGATACTTATTGGAGTCCAATGTAGAGACCATTCCACATGGGAACCTGAAACCCTCAAACATCCTTCTCACCGAGAGCGACAACCCTCTGATCAGCGAATACGGGATCCAAAGTTTCATCGATCGAAAAAAGCCTTTGGCCTTCTCGTCGAATGGGTACAGAGCGCCTGAAAAAGCACTGACAGAAAAGTCTGATATATACAGCTTCGGAGTCGTGCTTCTCGAGTTACTGACCGGGAAGACAGTAGAGAGGACCGGGCTAGACCTCCCCAAGTGGGTCAAGGCGATGGTGAGGGAGGAATGGACGGGCGAAGTCTTTGATCGTGAGGTGAACCGGGCTGGAAGGCAATGGGCGTTCCCGTTACTGAATGTCGCTCTTCAATGTGTGTCTAATGCACCAGAAGCCCGTCCCGACATCTATGAAGTATTGGTGAAGATCGAACAAGTCATGAGCACGCAAGATGATGACTGCATCTCTTCTCCCTCTTCAGTCGAGTCCACCCCACGAGACAATAGTCTACTACACACAGCCATACCAGAGAACACAGAGACACCTTGATAAGAGAGTTTTGGTGTTGCCAATACATAGATCACTCATATCTTTAATGCCTATACCCTGTATTGATTAAATGTGACCAAACTGTTGTCCCCGACTTCAACGGAGCTCCAACCAGGCTCCCTTTTTATCCCTAACTTCCTCACTGTCTGTCGGAGATCTGCGACTTCTTCCCACATTTGTAAATCCGCATAAGCATTCGAGACCACTACATACTTCCCCGCGTTTCCACACTCCAATTCGAAGAACCTCCTCGAAGCGAGCCTCAACATGTTCAAGTCTTTGTGCATTCGACACGCCCCGACCAAAGCCCCCCAAATCACGGAGCGAGTCCGATACGGGGATTGTAGAAGGAGCTCGTACGCCTCCTTCAAATACCCCAAACGGCCCAACAAGTCCACCATCGTCGCATAATGCTCACCTCTTGGTCTTATATTATACTCTCTAGTCATCAATGAGAAATAATGCCAACCCTCTTCAACTAGTCCTCTCCGACTACATGCGGAGAGGACCGCAGCGAAAGTAACATAATTCGGCCTAAACCCATCATCGATCATCCTCCGAAAATGACCAAAAACCTCCGACACCCGCCCATGCTGGCCGTACCCGGATATCAAAGCCGTCCAAGTGATCACATTCTTATCGGATAACCCATCGAAAACGCAGAGCCCATCATCCATGCTACTACACTTGAAGTACATATCGATGAGCGCGCTATCGACGATCAGATTAGCCTTAACGGAGCTCTTGATCAATGCACAATGCGCCCGCTTCCCGTGGTCCAAGCTCGCGAGCCTCGCACAAGCGCGGAAGACCGAGGCGAATGTGAACTGATCGGGTCCCAAACCGCTCGATCGCATCTCATAATAGAAGAGGAGAGCGCGCCCGTCGAGTCCCTTTCGGATGAATCCCGAGATCATCGCGTTCCACGGGACGCGGTCCCTCTTGGGAACTCTATCGAACAGTTTGCGGGCGGTGTCCAAGTCATCGTTCTTGGCATAGAGGATGAGAAGTTTAGTCGTCAGGTAATCGTCGGCGGGGAATCCGACGGTCACCATTCGGCCGTGGATTCTCCGGCCGAGGAACAGTTGTTTTCGGTTCACGCACTCTTGGAGGAGGTGAGAGTAGGTTTGGGGTTTCACTGGGGAGGACCCATTGGAGCATAAGAGATCTACAGCTTCTGATAGTCTGCCTGAGAAGCAGAGGGACTTCAAGGTTTTGTCAATCTCGAGGTGGGTTTGTGTTTCCGAGGCAGGGAAGTGAAGCATCTCGAGATGGGTGGGTGCATTGTGGGTGGTTTGGAGAGATGGGTTGGGTTGGTTGCGTGAAGACTAGGCCTGTTGTCGGGTTCAGACCGGGACCCGATTACACGTGTAATATATCCGATCCGATTTAAACCCAATCCGGTGTATCAACATACAAACGAATCGGGTCCGGGTCCACCCTGCCCTGACCCGTTGGATCCGAGATTTATTAATATATGCTAATATTAGTAATTTAATATTAGTTGACTCATAATTTTATTTTATTTATCAAATTATTAACATAAGTCACAGAGCTTCAGAGTGTTTGTTAAGAAGAGGAGCTGCATGGGGGGTATGAATCTGTGCTATCAGAGGAGGTGTGTGAATCAGCTGATGAAGGCGTTTGGAAGGATCGCGATGTTCAGGAGGGGTGGATCGAAGAGAAAGCGAGGATCGAAAGGTGGTTCAGATGGGAGGGGTGTATGTAACAGGAACAATGATCTGTATGATGTGTATGACTGCTGAAATTATTTTTGAACTTGTTGAAAGCATTTGAGTAGCCAGTACTTGTGTGTGTGACAATTGAAGTACATAGTATTTTTAGTTTCAGTACATATACATCACTCATTCATGTATGCTATTTGTCTCTAAACATATCATTTATCAGGTTCAGAAATTTGGATACCTTTTGGGTGTTTTTCAAATAATACCTCATCTGGATTAAATTCTAAATTGCAGTGTGATTCATTCATTGAGGTTAAAGAAAATCTACTAGAATTTTAGTCTAACAAGTTTACCCTGTCAATTATTCAGGAAAAAAAAATCTGCATATGATCCTTATCAGAATATGGGAATTCAGATTTTTATGTCAAATTTTTTATTCAGACAAGGACTCTGCTACAGTGATATGGTCTATTATATCTGAATGGATTAGGATGTGGATTCAAATATTAGGGTATACATTCTGAAAAATATCTGATACATGATGAATCCTGAAAAAATCTGATATCTGATACCAGGTAATACCAAGAAATACTTAACATATAACCATTATAAAACAACGGAGAGTGATCCATGTTATCTAGACAACAGTTGCAGCTTCAAGAGTTGAGTTGCAGTGAGCCTTTCCGGACTCCAAAACGTTCCTCGTTGTTTCGATAACAACCTGTCCGTTCACATAGTGCTTCCGACAGACTGGCATGTAAACATCGGAGCCACCGATCAGTTCGGTCTGAGTCTCGTTTGTCTTTCTTAGGGTGAAGAAGGCACACTTTCCACACAGTTCGCACCAAGCAGTTAATTTGGTCACAGAGTCAGCAAGTGGAATTATGTCCAGCACAGATCCAAAGCTCCTCCTGCCAACAGAGTATATCATAGGAAAAGGTAAGTGAGTCATTTCTGTGGTCGCTTTTGCAATCCTAACATGTTTGATTTTTTTTTTTTTGGAAGGTATATACTTGTTTAATGAAGCAGACTTGAAGGAATTGATCCCTAATGGAGCATATATTTGCTTAACAGTGAATGTATACTGTATTACAGAATTCATATACTGCATTAGGACTACAGGAATGATGGCAGGAATAACTGAATGTATCAACACCCTATATCAAAACCTATTAATAGAAATACTATGACATGCTAAAGTTGAGATTTTAAGGTTGAAGTACTTCTTAAAAAATGAAGGAAATTTCAAAGCCTGAAGCATGCTAGTTTTGAGAAGTATATCATGGACCAATGTGTGGAGATTTGATTTGATGTAGCTTATTAGGATGAAATTTATTTTGTTAGGATAAGATTTGTTCTGTTACTTAAGTACTTTTTTACTTAGGGGAACTCAAGGATTAACTTTAGATTTAAAAAAATCTATCATCTCTTCTCTTTCTCCTCCTCCTCTCCTCTTCTCTGTTCTTCTTTCTTCTTCCTTCTTCTATCCTGCATCCAACTATCTATATCATAACCTTAATCCATCCGGGATAAGGCCATGTCGTCTGTCGCACACCCAACAGGGGTAAAATTTTAATTTACAAGCAACAGTATATATCTGATAAAAGACCCATCTTCTCCTTTGTCACCAAATGTCATTGAAGAAACATGGGCCCAAACTATATGTGAATTGAGGTCTTTCTAGAGCAGAAGGCCCTATATTTGAAATATATACAGAGATGCTTTAAAATACCTCAAATAATCTCCATCAAGGCCAGCAACAATAACAGTCTTCCCATCCTGATCAGCAGCATTGCAACAGAATTCGTAGAGGTCTTTGAAAAATTGAGCTTCATCAATCCCTATCACATCAATCTGTCAATGGTGATCGTGTTAGTGGACAATGAATGACTCATGAATTCTTCTAGAAAATTCACTGCCTGTCAATGGTGATCATGTTAGTGGACAATGAATGACTCATGAATTCTTCTAGAAAATTCATTGCATCATCCTGGTGAATATGGTTCCAAGACACAACTATGGAAGCACTCTTTTCAATAACATAAAAGCATCATAATAAAAAAATGATTGTTGATCAACGTGTATAAACAAATAAACTTTGATTGCGCAGCATCTGCGATTGCAGAAAGCTGGTTCTACAATCGTGCTACCAAACAATTTTGCAATCTCAGTTTAAACCCAGCGATTGCAGGCAAATAGTGCCTAAAAGCTACGATTTCAGAAAGCTGAGGGGAGACAGCTTCCTGCAATCGCAGTTTTAAACCCAGCGATCGTAGAAAATCAGTTTTCCAATCGCGTTACCAAACGCTACCTAAGTTAAACTTCCCCATCTTTACCGTGACCACAGATATAATTTATCCTAATTCTACCAATAAACATCCTTGTGAATTTCATTCTTCTCCGGTCTTCAGTATTGCTACCGAACCACTAAAACATCCTCCGTTCCACGGGACGCGGTCCCTCTTGGGAACTCTATCGAACAGTTTGCGGGCGGTGTCCAAGTCATCGTTCTTGGCATAGAGGATGAGAAGTTTCGTCGTCAGGTAATCGTCGGCGGGGAATCCGACGGTCACCATTTGGCCGTGGATTCTCCGGCCGAGAAACAGTTGTTTTCGGTTCACGCACTCTTGGAGGAGGTGAGAGTAGGTTTGGGGTTTCACTGGGGAGGACCCATTGGAGCATAAGAGATCTACAGCTTCTGATAGTCTGCCTGAGAAGCAGAGGGACTTCAAGGTTTTGTCAATCTCGAGGTGGGGTTTGTGTTTCCGAGGCAGGGAAGTGAGGCATCTCGAGATGGGTGGGTGCATTGTGGGTGGTTTGGAGAGATGGGTTGGGTTGGTTGGGTGAAGACTACGTCTGTCAACGGGTCAGGTCCAGACCCGGATCCGATCATATGTGTAATATATCCGACCTGATTTGGACCCGACCCAGTGGACCCGAACATTCAAACGAATCAGGTTCGGATCCACCCCACCCCAACCCATTGGATCCAAGACCCGGCTGATTTATTAATATATGCTCATATTAATAATTTTGTATTAGTTGACTCATAATTTTATTTTTATTTATCAAGTTATTAGCATAAGTCTTAACTTATTTTTCTATCTACAAATCCAAGCCTATAACCAACCAAGCCCACCACACATAAGTCATCCACCAAACAAAAATAAAAAACCATAAAGCCCACCAAAGAAAATTATTTCACTTTTTTTTATGCCCTAAAATGAAACTGTGAAGTGTGAAAGATTGAAAGTGACCTAAAGTGCCCTAACTTTTTTTTTACGCTGCCGTCTCTGTCTCGCTCACATTCTCACTCTGCCTCTGGTCTCTCTCATGCACGAGCGACACCGCCTGGACCACGCGAGCCACTTCGTCCGTCCCTGTCTCTCTCACTCCGTGCGAGCGACACCGCCTGGACCGCGCCTTCGTCTTCGACTCTCCGCCCTCACTTGGCATGTCTCAAACCAATTTTAGATCAGGATAATCTTTTTTGTAGACCCTATCTTTTATTTCTATTTTTTTATCACACTGTGTGTTGTAAATTAGGGTCTTTGTAATTAGTCTATAATATGTGTAGTAAATGGTTCAAATTATGTAAATGGTTCATATTTGGATGATTATTTTCTTTTTTCATGGGTTGATATTATGTGTTTATGTAAATGATTTCATATTTGGATGACTATTTTCATTTTTCATGGGTTAATTATTTTCATTTTCATTTTTCATGGGATGATTATTTGTATCTTTTCATGGGTTGATTTTTTCTTTTTTTAGGTCATCCCCGGGTCGGGTCCGACCCGGGTCCAGATCTGGGTCCATCTTTTCAAGGACCCGCCAGGTCCTAGGTTGGACCCGGACCCGACGGGTTCGGCCATGGGTCGGGTCCGGGTCCACCCTAACCCGGCCCAGACCGGACCCGTTGACAGGCGTAGTGAAGAGAGGGGTGTGGTGTTTGAGTTTTTGATAAAAACGGTTTTTTGAATTTTGGAGGGAAAAGTTGAACAATTGCATTTAAGTATACATACTGAGCGCTCATACACTCAATTTATTTTGCAATTCATTTTACAATCCTGTACATTATAATAGCATAACATATACTCAGGGGCGGACCTAAAGGTTGGCTCCAATTTTTTTTTTTGTTATTTGTTATATATATTGAGATAATGTTAAGTACAAACTTTTTTTAATCATAATTCCAGTTTACACGTGTTTTGAATTTTTTAAAAATAATATATATTTTATTTAATGAGATATTTATTAAAAATATTTGATCTCTTTTCTTTGATTGTTTATTTTTTTATCAATATAAATTGTTCTATTTTCAAATAAAAAATTATATTTTTTATAAACTTATAATAAGAGTATATTTTTTTTATTTTTTTAATGATCAAAGTTCCTGGAGCTGTCAATGTTCAAAGTGACAGTTAGGGTTCATTAAGATTTCCTGACATGAAATCTGATTATAAAAGGAACTCAAAAGCTACTTTGGAATTCAGAAAACATGGATGCTTTAGTGGTTTTCATCAATTATTAAAGCTCCATGTGTTTCCTCCAAAAAAAAAAAAAAGCTGCCTGATCACACACTTTAATTAACAGGGCATTAACCCTACATTTGATTGGCTTTCTTTAATGTCAAGTGGTGGTGTTTTTAATTGCAACCATAAAAAAAATGCTTTCTTGTTCATGATATATTTTTTAGAATAATAACTCTTAAAAAAACACATATGTACAAAAAACAAAAAAAGATAAAGGTTCGATATTACAAGGTGTATACAAACAAAAAGAAACAAATAAAAAAGGTTAGTTACATCTTTTGATTAAAAAACTAAAAAAATATTTTTAATTAACATGAGTTTCATTTAGTGAAATAGGAAAAGTGGGATCATGGAAATCTAGGAGAGAAATGAGAGGTTTTATAATTCATGAGAATAAAGATTAATACTTGAAAACATGCTTATTTAGTGTTGATAATTAAACTGTAGTAATTAGGCATCAACAGTAAGCTAGAATACACTAATGATTAAATCTTTGAGAGCCAAATGTAGTTTATTATTCATCAAACCTAAACTATATTTTTTTTATGCAAACATAAAAGATAAAATTGTATCCATATCACACAAAACGGAAAAAATCATCAAGCTATATTCTGCATTTTTATGTCTGAATAAATTATCAATGAAACAAATGATTAAAAAAATTTAAAAATGAAATGACAACATGTCAACATGCACTACTCTAATAAATAACAGTATCAAATATGCCCTAAATCAAGATTAATTAGATGCGCATGTAGCAAAAGAAAGCGATTTGAGAGAGAGAGAGAGAGAGAGAGAGATTTGTAATAGTTTGTAGATGTGTACGTCACATTAAGAAAAACATACAAGTTATTGTGTTATTTGATCTTATTTTTCTGTAACAATAATAATAAATTTTTAAAGCTCTAAATCACGTGGCACCCTCATTACATGCTTTGGTTGTCAAATCATAAAATATTAAAGTCTATGTATGTATTTCTTTTCAATGCACCCCAAACACGTGTGTAAAATGGTGTGTTTGTAGAAAGAAAAGAAAAGCTCGATCTACCGAGCCGACTACGTCATGGTATCAGTTAGCATCGGCGTCCTCCAGACCAAACTTATCAATTTCGAGCCCTATTTACCTGTAATTACTGAATCATCTCTTGACAAGTTAACAGAGACAACCCTCTCTTCACATAGGGTCATGTGTTTGAGTCTTAAACCCCTTATCATAGATTTTTTTTTAATGGTTTTTCGGGCAGAAATGGAAGATATTGGCAATATATGAGTTCGACATGGCTGTCTACACCAAGATTTTCGTCAAATTCCCTACGCCTTCTGGCCGACAGGGAACGGGACGCAGTTTTTCCTCTACGCTTCCGAGCAGCGTGGGTACTACCCAATCTGGCAAGTGAGTACATGCAGAGATTGAATTGAACTGGACTGAATTGGTACTAGTATTCATGCATGTTTGTCCTAATTGTATCAGCACTTTGAGAAGGAGTACCCCGGCTCGAACGTGTTACTTGTGACCGTGACAGACGACGAGTCGAGGAGGTTCGAACAACAACCGGACTCAACGACCAAGGCGGAGATCATGGAGGTGGTGCGGAAGATGTTCGGGGAGGGCGTGCCCGAGATCGAGGACATATTCGTGCCCAGGTGGTGGTCCAACAGGTTTTTCAAGGGCTCGTTCTCTAACTGGCCCATCGGTGTCACCCGGTTCGAGTACGACTAGATTCGGGTATGTATAATTATAACTAGAATTTCTACACACACACATTGTGCCCCCCAAGGGCACAATGTCTTATCCCTAGTAACTATTCATTAATTTTGTTACTTGTTACATGTTACATCATTAAATTGAGTCATTGTTTGATTGATATGTGAATGAAGGCGCCCGTCGGTAGGGTTTACTTCATCGGAGAGCACACGAGTGAGCACTACAACGGTTACGTTCATGGCGCGTACTTAGCGGGTAAGAAAATCTTTGTTAATTAGTTAATTATTAACCTTCTTTGAACCTTAATCATGCGATGTACGATCGATGATTTTTTTGTGTATTTAGGAATCCATTCGGCGGAGATGATGATCGACTGTATCAAGAAAGGAATGTGTAGGGTGAAATCATGCCCAAGGGCACATGAAATTAATCATGTATAAACGTGCTCAATATCAGGTATTATAAATACATGTTAATATATATTATTAACAAAAAAGTTTTCATAATTTGTTGTGGATTGCATGCGCTGAGCAATAGCAATGTTTCCAATGTGCAGGTGGGGAGACATAAAGCCTTTCAAAAGAACATTTTGAGCCTCACCTGTGAATAAGAAGAACAAATAAAGTGCTCCTCCGATCCAATTGCTTAGATTAGATTAGTTATCTTGTCTAAGTTGTGGACGTTTTGTTGATCTTAATTGATTTTATCTCTTTAGACATCTTTGTCCTCTAAATTATGGAGAAATAGCCAGCCATTGATATCTCAAACTAGTTATTTTATTTTTCTTTTTTCTTTCTCTCTTTTTAAAATTAAATTAAGACATCTGTATTACAGTAAATCTCAAGACTACATGCACGCATCCTGGAAAAAAAAAGTGCCGTTACACTCAATTTTTCTTTTCAGTCTCATATGCGTCGATATAAAATCACTAGAGCGTATACTCACATTAATAAAGTATATACGTTGATGATTTTTTTTCACATTTTCAATAAATGCATCAATGCAATTCATTAGAGCATATGCTTCATTTTTTAAATAAAAATATGAACCTCATTAGACAAAGTATACTATTATTAAAAATTTTAAAACACTTGTAGACTAGAATTGGAGCTGAAAAAAAACTGTATGTAATATTATCCGAAAAGAAAATATTACACTTTATCCCTCACAATCATATGACAATGTTATCATTGTGTGAGGATACACGTATCAACAAATTGATTGATGAAGGATAATCTGGAGATGAATTGATATTGAATAGACTCTAAAATGATTTGGAAAACACCAAGCTTAACCCAGCTAGCCAAATCGTATAACTATATACACTATACCTAAAAACAACACGATACTGACAAAACCTTTCAACCTACTTGGCATTTTGGTAATTCCACCCAACACTGCTTGGCATTTTGATAATTCCACCCAACATTCGTTGATGTTGTGATTTACGTGAAGACAAAGGTGCGGCTATAACCACCCCACAGAACTACTACCCACCCATTTTATTTATCCACAGACATTTATTTACAATTTATAAGCCCACCCTCTAATAAATACTCCACCCTAATTACTCAACCCCACCCCATCCATTCCTTCAATCCTTCCTTTCTCTCTCTCTCGGTCCTCCTCTCTCTCTCCCTCCTTGTTCCAGCCCGCTTGGTTCCATCTCCACCCAACCCTGCCCGGTTCCATCTCCACCCTGTTCGCCAGTGTCCCCCCCCCCCTCTCTCTCTCTCTCTCCTCCTCTCCCTCCCTCTTTGTTGCATCAAATCCGGTTCCAACCCCGCTCGGTGTCACTAGCGGTCTCATCCAATTCATCCATCACCAACGGCCTCTCTCCATTTCATTTCCGTGAGCACATCAACCACCCTCAATTTATTGTTTTTTTTATTCAAATTTTGCAAACCCTAGATGTTTGAATATTTTTCATTTTAGCTTTAAATTTAATTTTTATCTCTTTGTCTGTGAATGTATTTGTTCAAGTGATATGAGATTGAAAACCCTATATTTTTTTATAAAATATTTTGCATTCCTTTGAATCGTACAACCAAAAGTGTTTCAATAATCTTCATCATAGATTACAATGTTATCATTATGTTTTGAATATACATGTTTTGAAACTTTTTTTTGTTATGAGAACTCTACTTTTCAAAACATTAATCTCCCAAAACACTAGTAATATAGCAACCTTAATAAGCATTAATCTCCCACAACACTAGTAAAAAGAAATTAAACAAGTTTACAACAGTCAAAGCTGTATGAAGAAATCAAGAAAAAATATAGGAGCATGTGACGGCTTTCTCAAGGATCTAAAAGTATTGGAGCTTCGTTTTAAATTTTGGAACTTAGTGTTTTGGTCTTAGCATTGATGTTGATATTTTTTCAATCTGAGAATTTTGTTTGTTTATTTATTCATTTGGGCAGTGAGAGTTGTATGTGTGTGTGTTGGGGGGTAGAATTGATATGCACTTGCATCATGCTTGGGCTGGAATTTATAAAATAAAGTTGATCAAAGTAATATGCATTTCATGTGGTGGCATTCATTTTAAAAGAGAGATGCAGAAGGAAACATTGTTTTAGATGTTTAGGCATTTATTTTCGTGGATTAATGATGCAATATGCTAAAAGGCTATCATTTCAGACTTAATTAGCATAGATGTCCTATTCCTTTTGTTTTGTATTTCATCTCTTTGGGCATTTGCCTAACATAGACAATTGCCCTCGTATATATGTTTTACTCTTATATATACACGAGGGCAATTGCCTAACAAAAAAGAAGTTGAAGGAACCAAGCTTGGAGCACCCCACACTGTGAATGATTGTACAAAACAACATAAAGCCATGTGGTATCAATTATAGACACAGCCCTCAAATTAAACTTGGTTAACTTTATTTTGCCATACATGCATGAAATGTTTTTCCAAGTGCAATAGCTGTTTAAATAAACGGGAAAGCTGTACAGCATGCTTGGTTGTTAATAATTTTTTTAATAGAAAATTATATGTATCATTTGTTCATTCAAACTCCATTGACTAGTATGACACCAAAGAAGCGAGTTCCGCAAACTGCCTCGCTTCGTAGACATTAATATGAAAGACTTGCTAGAGATGCACCATCGAGTTCCATGGTTCTATCTGTTGAACCAAAGGCCGTGGAAGAGGAGGTAAGAGAGCCTGACATACGTAGAGAGCCTGACGATTGCTAGAGACACGCCAATCGCACAACGGAGGGCGAAACATAGGCATGATCGCCATGATTGATCAATGTGTGATCAACATCAGCTTGTTGGCTTAATCCCATGTTTTTTTTTGTTTTTTATCTAGAACAATGTGTTTTTTTTGTATAAGTAGAACAATGGTGAAAAAGTGTGTTGTAACTAAATTATGAGGATGATGTACATGCATATGATCTACAATGTTTTTTGAACATAAGAATGATCTACAATGTATTTTTTGAGGAGTAAAATGATCTTCAAGTGCAATATAATTGCAAGCATTGTGTCTATTTTGCTGATTATCAGGGTTGCTTGGTTATTAATGTTAGTGTGTTAATACTTCAAAGGTTATTAGTTCTAGAAAGATATGCTCCATGTCAAACCAAAGCAAACGTGGTAGACATGGAGCATGTCGAATGGGACCAAAAACTTCAAAGGTTACTAGTTCCGGGAAGACATGCTCCATGTCGAACCGTGACAAACATAGAAGACATGGAGCATGCATGTCAAACGGGATCCAAAACTTCAAATGTTACTGGTTCCACGAAGATATGCTCTATGTTGAACCAAATCAAACACATAAGACATAAAGCATGCCGAACGGAATGCAAAATACTTCAAAGGTTACTGGTTCCAAAAAGACATGGTCCATGTCAAACCAAATTAAACACAAAAGACCTGGAACCTGTCAAACGGGATGCATAATACTTCAAAGGTTATTGGTTCCTGGAAGACATGCTCTATGTCAAACAAAATCAAATGTGGAAGACATGGAGCACGTCGAACATGATCTAAAAAACTTCAAAGATGATTGGTTCCAGGAAGAAATAATCCATGTCAAAACAAATCAAACATGAAAGATATGGAACACGCCGAACGAGATGCAGAATACTTCAAAGGTACGTTGTTGGTTCGAGGAAGACATACTTCATGTCAAACCAAGTCAAACACGAAAAACATGGAGAATGTCGAACAAGATCTAGAATATTTCAAAGATTACTGGTTCCAGAAAAACATGTTCCATGTCGAACCAAATTAAAACGCAACAGATATGAAACATGTCAAATAGGATCCAGAATACTTCAAATGTTACTACTAGTTCGAGGAAGACATGCTCCATGTCTAACTCAAACAAACACAGAAGACATGGAGCATGTCTTCCTGGAACTAGTAACCTAGGGCACCATTCTTTTCTTGTTCCCAATTCAATGGCTGGAGGAGAAGATGATGGTGGTGTTGGATCGAACCGATGCCGGAGGAGAGGTCACTAGAGAAGGTGGCAACAACCGAGGAAGTCGGGGAAGACAACCTACTCGGGGAGACAGAGAGAAAGAGCACGAGACTTATTAGTTTTGATTGTGGGGTGGGTAATAAATTTATGGAGGATGTGTGGGGTGGGTAGGGTGTACCAATAGGGTGGGCAGTGTTGGGGTGGGTTAGGTATAAAACAAATTAGTCTTTATGGGGTGGGTAGGAGAAATTGTGGGGTGGATATAACCCCATCCGAAGGCAAATACCGAGGACAGCTTAGCTAGGCTATTTGTAGATCAACCCCCAGATCCCTATATTTATAACCAGATCCCTGAAAAACGATGAATTTTGTCAACTACCTATGTTAATTGCAGATAGGTCCCCAAGGTCTTTGATATTTATAATCAGGTCCCTAACAAAATTCGACCAATTTTGTCCATTTCTGGGATATTTAAAGTTCCACCCTTAGTTTCTATCAGTTTTACAACCAGACCACTATCTGCATTATAAAGAGATCCCTGATTTAGATTTTCAAATTTATAACAAGGTTCGTGGTCTCAAAACATGACTTGCCGAACTTTATATTTTATCCAAAAAAAATTTAGACAATTAAGATACCTATAAAATTATATATAAATATTATAGTTTCATCATTTTAACCCATAAAATTATTTATGAGAAGTCTCTACCACAATTTCAGTTTTGATTTTCGATTTACATTGATGATTATAAGACTAACTATTACATAAATTTTTATAAATTCTTTTTTATTTCACACAGCAAGTGTCTCCACTTATTCTTGACTCTCTCTCTCTCTCTCTCTCTCTCTCTCTCTCTCTCTTCCTTCAATAAGAGATTATAACTTCCGATAAAAAGATTTAAATCAATTTATTGATTATTAGGGTTATAAATATTATTTGTTATTAAAAATGTTACAATATGTATTGGAATCCAATTCTTTTAGATCAGAAGCCTTAATAATTTTGGATTTTAGAATATCGATTTATTTTTAAATTTCTTGTTACACTTTCTTTATTATAATCTTTGAATTACATTCCATTTTTCTTTATTAATGTTATTCTTGGAGAAATGGAGTTTACAAAATCACTTATGATGTTACTTCATAAAATTCTGTTTTGCTTACCTATGAGCCAAAGATAATATGCATGTATAAACTTTCTTAATATGAGTTATGAATTATGACATTCTTCACAATTTAGTTCTTCATGTCAGAAATAACATCATTTTCCTGTATCATTGATATTTTGATATCATCATATTCTTTAAAGTTTAAAAATCGAGTAGGCTTCATTTGTCATATTAAAAATGCATTTTATTAACTCACGAATGTGCTAACAGTAAAACTAGTTTGATTATGTTTGGCGTGATTTAGGCCCACTTTTATAAGGTTGAGAAAATGGAATAGCTATATCAAGTCAACTCGAAGAGCCTATTCCATAAAAAAAAATGCAAAATTTTGTTAAAAAAAATGGAAGTGCTAAAAAATATGTTTGGTACAGTTGTAAAAATCAAATATTAATTTTGAATTTTTATTTTGAAAAAAGGTAGATGTTTGCTATCCGATTTCATTGTTAAAATAGAATTATAAACTCTAAATAAGGGAAACTATTAATTTTGATTGATGATGATATTATTCAACTTAAGCCTTAGAAACAGGTCACGGAAGTGCTTTTGAATTTACAGGAAATTGAGTTCCCCAAACCCATTTCTAAGAAGAAAAAAAAGATGTAGCTCAATTATTAGCTGTAGACAGGGGCTAATTCATCATAATATTTTGGGATGAGCTATATAGTCTATATTAAATATTTATATGAAAGTTTTTATTCTTATATTTATTGTAATTATTTATATACCAAATAATATGATATTCAAAAGACATATATATGTGGTGAAAGGAAAAAAATGAAATGTAATTAAAGTTAAGTACTTTGGTATTGTAAGAATAAAAATGAGATATAAAATCATCCTACACCATATATTAACAAATTTTATAATTGAAATAGCCAAATATTTTGTCATAAAAATAGGAAGAGTTGTTGCTAAAAAAAAAAAGAAGAGTCGGTTCTAAAAAAAAAAAGGAAGAGTTGTTTTATGCATATAAATGTTTTTTTATTGTTCAATTGACATTAAATTAATTCTTAAGATAATATTTGAATTTTAAAATTTAGAATTACTAAAATTTATCAGAAGATTGAGGCTGCGTTTCATTGCACGATTGCAAAACTGATTTTGGGCAAAAGATGTGTTTAAAACTGATTTTGCAGGAAGCTGTTTATCCACACTTTTTGGAAAACTCAGGTTTTCAATACTTTTTCACAAAAAACTGCTTGCAGCTTTTAACCCTAGTTTTTTTTGTTTGGAAACGGGTTTTGGAAAAACAACTTTCTACAAACCTAAAAGCTGTCCAAATCCGTTTCTAAATGGGCCAAAGTTTGATTTGGTTTGTTAGGTTGAGATCTAGTTTGCTAGGATACTATTTGATTTGTTATTAATTTGTTAGGTTGATATCTAATTTGTTAAGAGTATATTTTATATATAAATGCAATTTATATAATATAAAATATAAATATCATAGCATATGTCATCAAGTAATATAATAAATAAAAAAATACAAAATCTGGGCAGCCGGGCCCGCCAACTTTTATGTCTACCTCTGGCTATATACAAATTTTTGCAAGAAAAAAATATATCCAAAAGTTTGTTTTTTTTATAATATGTGGAGAAAGCTTCTTACAAACTTAATTTTAAACTCAGCTTTTGGGAATAAATAACTCTCAAACCCACTTTCTAATGTGAACAAGTTTGAAAGTTTTCTTTTTCACAAAAACTGTGTTTATAACTTAGTTTGCTAGAAACTCTCTTCATAGATAATTTAAAAGCTAGTTTTTCAGCACTTTTTTACAAAAATGTGTCTGCAAATTTTAATTAAGGTACAACTTTTTTATCTTTGGAAATAGATTTGGAGAATTCAGCTTTCTGAAAACCCAAAAACACTCCAAACCCATTTTCAAACAGGCCTTAGGCTGCATTTGGTTACACGATTACAAAACTAATTTTAGACAAAAGTTAGATTTAAAACTTATTTTACAAGAAGCTACCTCTCCACATTTTTTAGAAAACTCAGCTTTTGAGCATTTTTTCACATAAATCTGTCTACAGCTTTTGACCTCAGTTTTTCTGTTGAAAAACGGGTTTCAAAAAAATAATTTTCTGCAAATCCAAAAGATATCCAAACCCATTTCCAAACATGTCCTTATTCCATTTTAGCCTTAGGGTACGTTTGGTTGCGCGATTGTAAAACTGATTCTGCAGGAATCTGTGATTGCAAAACTGATTCTGCAGAAAGCTCACTTTCTCAGCTTTTTGAAATCGTAGTTTTTAGACAATATTTGTCTGTAATCGCTGGATTTAAAACTGCGATTGTAAAACTGTTTGGTTGCACGATTGTAAATGCAGCTTCCTGTAATCGCAAACGCTGCACAATCGTGCAACCAAACGCACCCTTAGACTCACTCAAGCCCAATCCACCTTAGCCAGGCCTCCTTGGTCATGGGCTCATCGGCGCATGAGGCAGGCCCAGTTAGCCCACTTTGAATGTGTAGATGTTAAGTCATTAATATGTTTTTAATTTTTTTAAAAAAGAAAAATCCATTTTACAGTCCAAAATATAGACTATGTGTGTGTATATATATAGAGAGAGAAATGATACGCTGCGGACGTGCGGACGAGCTCTTACGTGCGGATCGCGTGTCAGCCGTCCGATCGCGCGGGATCGAGTGACAGCCGTCCGATCGTGCGGATCGCGCGGATATATATATATATATAGGGAAGTGATTCGGTGCGGGAATGCGGGAAGCGATCACGGGCCGTCGATCACGGGTCCATCGCATCGGACGGTCGGGTGCGATTCACATCGACCGTTGGATGCGATGAACCCGCGATCGAACGACCGACGTCGCTATATATATATATATATATATATATATATATATATATAGGGAAGTGATTACATGCGGTCGTGCAGCCGTGATCACGGGTCGTCGATCACGGGTCTATCGCATCGGACGGTCGGGTGCGAATCACGTCGACCGTTGGATGCGATGGACCCGCGATCGACGGCCCGCGATCGCGACCGCACGACTGCATGTAAGTATTTCTCTCTCTCTATATATATATATACATGCATACACACTAATTGATGTACATGCGCATTACACGTGAATTGATTTTGTTGAATTATAATGAATAAATATTAATTGAGATTATTGATTGATTTGAAATTATTAGATTAATAATGATAAGTGTTTTTTAACATAAGCACAATGATTATAATACATGCAAAGTATAAATATATATATATAACTTATAAAAGACAATAAAAAAAAGGGAATAAACATGTTTAATTAGAATGAAACTGAAATTCTCCATAAATCCCTGATAAACTTTATATTTTCACCTATACCAAGCAATGGAGCAATTTAAACAAACATCTAAGAATGTTTATATCTCGTTATAATTGTATATACCCTGTTAACAATTTTTCCATTTTCATATCAATGGGACCATATGAAGGTATATGCATTTTTTATAAAATATATATTTCATTAATACTCCTGCCATTTTTTAAAATCAACACAACACAGGATTATCACACGGATTGTCTCTAATATTATTTCCAACAACTTAGGCGTATTTAACCATATCTTATACAATAATACTAAGGGGGAAAAATTACATAAAAAGTACTCCTACCCTGACTTATGAAACCAATTAGGGTTTTTATACTAATAAGTGCAAACATGATTAAAAAGCAATAGTGGAATCTCAATAATAGAGTATATATATGAACAAAGCAAATGATGGACTTGAAGTGTCTTTTTTTATATTTATGTTTCTTTGCTAACACAGAATCTAGAATCACATTTAAAGTAACAATGCATACATTTATCTTTAAAAAATTAAGGAAACAAATGAGATCTATGTATATAGAACAAAAGCAAGACGCAAAAATTGGCACGGTAATTTATCAATACACATAAATGAGATATATCTAAACAAAACTATTCATATGTACAAGATAAATATAAACCCGGTTCTTTGGACTATTCTAAATTAGAGCCCACCTTACCAGACATTTAGAGATATAAAATAAACTCTGAATCACTTCAAAGGCATTTAAAAAAAACATTAATCATGTTATAAATTGTGAGCACTTGATAATGCATTGACACCATTAAAACAAGTCCTTCGAAGGTATTGATTGATGCTCATGTTTCATCTTCATGGACGAGTAGTATCAGAACCTCACTATGCAACTCTCATGTGACCTAAATCATATTACCGACCCTAGTGTTTGTTATTTATCATAATTATTTATTTGATATCCAAATATAAACTTAATTTTTTTATTTATGTACTTTCAATTTTTTGGAAATTTCTTTATCCTTTAATTTTTCAAAAAAGTCGTTGGGTTAGGAATACTTCATGCCAAATTCAATTACGAAAATAGTAGTTACAATATTCTAAAACATGGGGATTTTATTATCCTAATTTGATTATCATTTGGATTTAGATTTGGCATAGAATTCCCATGTCAAGTCTAGTTAGGAAAATGTGGCCACATTACCTCAAAGAAAGTTCTAATGAAGTGGGTATGTGACTATAATAAATAGAAAACCAAAAGACACTAAATAATCATATACTTGAACCCTCATCAGCAAGAGAAGAGTAGCAGCAGGAAGAGGAGTAAAACCGTGTTTGAGGTGTGGAAGAATAACTTACACAGTACTTTTTACATTTTTAAAATTCTGATGGAAGGAGTTCCCTTTTGTTTCCCTGATTTGAAGTTCTCAAATCCATTCAAGTTGGCCTCACCCTCAATGATGCAAACAGTCTCATCTCCTATTTTGATTACACCTGACAATTCAATCTATCAACTTGCAAAGGAACCTACACGAGGAGGTCCCAGTCCCACTGGACGACTTTGCAAAGCTCTTCAGGAAGACCTTTGTTGACTGGGGTCCCTGCTATTTCATTTTTCGTTATGTTATTTGGAAATGTGTATGTTTAAATTGTATGGTGAAGTGGTGTGATGAGCTCATGGGAGGCCAGATTGGCCTTGTAAGGATGACAAACACAAATCATCACCAAGCAGGATCCGATAGCTTGAAAACAAGTAAAATGCTTTTCATGACTAAAGAAAATTCAGACAGGATGAGAACGAGTATCAAGGATCCCATGAGGTGGCACGGTTGAAATTATCTTTTTACCCTTAAATGTCTCATTTGTATTTAATTCTATAACCGATACGTACCTTAATTGTTGGAGACAGTTATGATATCATCCGAATTGATTGTTCTTTCTTTCTTAAAAAAAAAAAACTAATTCAATTCAATCCAATTGCTTATATGAAATTGCAGATCGATTCGCAGTCATCGGTTGATCATATGTGTAATTAAACACAAAACGGAAATCCGATTCCAGTTTTTGTGAGGAATTTCACTTTTTTTTATCGAGTGAATTGTTTGTGGCGATCAATTCACAATGGCGATCGTTTCAGGTTTGGCCGATTCGATCTTTCCGATTTTTTGTTATAGAGATGTTAATTCTATGATGAATCTCATTTTTTAACTCATTTACATTCGTGCGAACAGAATTTTTTATTTTGAATCTAGATACATGTAAAATTTAAAATATCACTTGAGATAATTTTCTTTTTTTTGAACAGTCGAAACTGGGGTATCTACAGAAAGGTAGGCGATTCACTTGTCATATGATAGAGGGTGACAAGAGGAATCTAAGGGTGATGACATCGGTCGTAAAGATGGAATGCTGTATTGAGAAGTGGGTTATACATTATCAATGAATAAGAGATTATTTTCTTGGGAATAAAAAATTCAAATTTAAAGAAATGAAAATATTATCTTTACAGTTTTTTCTTTTTAAAAAGTCAAACAAAGAACCATTGTAAAAATGTTATAAATATGGATGACCATTATAGATAACTCTTTGACTTTGTAACCACTTATCTTTATCCTAAAGGATTGATAAAACTAAATCCTTCAAATCTTATTTGTTATTATCTTTTGTTTTTTGTTGCATATAAATAGAGGCCTACTACAAAAATGGTCATAACTTCTTTCTTCCATCTTTCTACTTTGTGATTGGTATGTTGAATTTTATTTATTTACTATTTATAACACGTTTTTCAATGGGCCTTTGGGCCCATGCAGCAGGGCTGCTGTATGAATTACCATCAGCCCATACTTTTCGAAGTGTTTTTATGAAATTAACCATAGTCCACATGTGTAATTACAAAAATCATAGACCTATATGCAAAAAAAAAACTTTTATTTATGATTGATATAGTTGGATATATCATCTTCTCCATCGACGTGAGTGGACCAATATTCCTCTTTTTATTACATTGCTTTTTATGTATTGTTTTTTTTAAAATTTGTTTGTTTGTGTTGGTTTCTATTTATTTTAAATATTATGTTTGTTCTGTGGAATGCAGATGCGATGTTGTCAATTGAATGGAAAAATAATAATTGTTATTATGGTGATATCACGTTTTGTTCACACAACGAATCATTAGTTTTTTATTGGTTTTTTTATTTTTTTAGTACTATATGATTTAATGATTGATGTCTCACTTCTTCATATTTCTTTAATAAGTCTAGATTTAAATGATATGTTTTTTATTAGTTTGTGGAAGTGACCTATCACTAAATTATTTTGTTTTCTTTTTAATCCCTGAGAGAGATTAAAAATGAATATATCATTTAAATATTGAGACTTAAACTGAAATATGAAAAAGTGAAGAATCGATCACTAAATCATATAGTTTATGGGAACTTAAAAAATAAAAACCCATTTTCATTTGGTTAATATGTTTTCATGCAAGCAGTGGCAGACCATTTGATGAGAGGCTTGAAAAAGATGCTTGCAAATATAAAAACAAAAATTCAATAAATATGCATTGTATCATTATGCAAAATTAATTTCAGCATAAACATGCACAAAAATCTATTTCATCACTCATAGAAAAAATATATTTTTTAAATTAATTTGTTATACATGTTTAAGTAATTATTTTTAACGGTTCATTGTGTTTCCAAAGCATTATAATGATTATATCTGGATCAAATTAAAAAATATATGAGAAAAGCAAGTAATATAGGATTTGAGAGGCATTTCTTAACTTCTACTTCGGACAAGTAATGAGAAAACACATAAATGCAATTTGAAAACTTTATTATGAAATAAAAAATACAAATTTTCTTTTCCTTTTATTTCCTTTTTACTAAAATTTTCAAAGATGCATTAATTAAAGAAACAATGGAGAAGAGATCTAGTTCATCTGCTTGTTTTTATTATATTTGTATCTTGCTTGATTAATCATGTGGTTGTAAATATATCACGTGAAATTCATTTTTCTTTTCTTTTTGACCGTCTGATTTTTAATGTGGTGATGTGACAACCCATAATAAAAGCATATAAAAGAAGCAAAGGAATTATCTAAAAATTATTTAAAATGTGCATTAAAACTACTTTTTTTAAAAAAATTAATGATATTTAGTGAATATATAATTAATTTTTTAATTAATATTAATTAATTTGTTAAATAATGTAATTATATATAAAATTTATAAAATATATTATCAATTTAAAATCTTAAGATAAGATTAATATTTTAAGTAGATAATATATTTCAAAGTAAAAAGGGAGGTCAGGAGACAGAGATAAAGGTTTTATTTCATGTTTAGTTGGGTGAGGTAACACTTACAAGAAGGCCCATGGGTGTTGTTCTATTGGGTAGTCTAAGTTGGGGAAAACATGAGTGTTGATATAATCTGTATGTTTTCTAATCCCATCTGCATCTAAAAAAAGGTCCCATCCATCTATACATTTCGATAGAAAAATGTATATTACACTATCACAGTGTATGAAAATTAAATATTTTTATTTTTTTAAATTAAAAAATAATAATTTATCTCAATGTATACTTCACTTTTTATATCAATATGTAATTCAATTTGTGAATGTATATTTTTTTGAAAAAAATGGTGATTTAGCACATAGAGTTAAACATATCATTTTCCAACATAGGGTAGAAAGTTAGATTGGGTGAGCAAACAATAGAATTAGTGTGAAATGTATCATTTTCCAACATAGAGTACCCAAGTTAGATTGGGCCAGCAAACAATAGAATAGATTTTTTTTTATAAGGGTGGTCCATGCCTGTTGATAACATCAGATGGACCCTAATCGGATCTTTCAGGTTGGGTCCATATCAAATCTCAAGTCCTTCAAGATCAAATCAGATTGGGTTAAATTCATATCTAGACTCTACCATATCCTTAAGATCTAGGAGTTCCTTGATCAATAAGTCAAAGAAAATGCATCGAAGAATATAATTATGGGTCAATTACCCAAATACCCTTGTAGCCCAACCCCAATATTTTCTGTAACCCACCTTTTGAAAAAAAAATTTACCCCTGCAGCAAACATCCAATCTTTTTGTACCCCTGCAGCAAACACTTAATTTTTTTCTACCCTCATCCCATTAATTCCCCTAGCCGCACAAAATCGCAGTTTCCCCCAATAAGTGCATATATGTTTTTTGTAACTTAGAGAACACAAAATGTAATTTCTATAAATATTATCTGTAAGTGCATTATTATGTTATGTAAAAATCGTAACTTGTAAAACACTAGAGAAACATACATTAATGCATAAAATTAATATATATGTGGTTCTTATGTTGTTATAAAGTAAACACTTGTTAATGTTTGATTATTTGGATGTTTGACTAATTGTTGCATCTCTAATATAGTTTAAATTGCACTTTCTTCCTAATGATGTACGCTTGTTAACTCGAAGGTGTAACAATAGATTTGATTTCAGCAAAAATGACATGAAGATGGTCCGAAGAAATACATCTCAGTTTATTAGGGTAGGAAAAGAACATCGGAATGCAAATATTCGATGAATTCAAGTGCTTTGACGTAGTTATTGAGATAAAATATTTTCAGGTGTTATACGTAGTTTATCTAGTATTTTGCAAGTTACCATTTTTACATGACATGTATAATAATGCATTTACATATAATATTTACAGAAATTACATTTTGTGTTTTATAAGTTACAGAAAACATACATGCACTTACAAAAAAAAATTGTGATTTTGTGGTGCTAGGGAAATTAAAGGGAGAAGGGTAAGAAAAAAATTAGGTGTTTGTTGCAGAGGTTAATTTTTTTTTTCAAAAGGCGGGGGCACAGAAAATATTAGAGTTGGACTACAGGGGTATTTGGGCAATTGACCCGATAATTATTTGTATCTGATATCTGATGAATATTAAAGCTAAATAAATGTATCCGATCTGAAAATCCGGATTCGGATACATATAATTATTTGAAATATATGAAAATTCAAAATGAATATGGAATGATTAAAATATCCAAAGATCTAATATCCAAAAATGAAAATCATATATATAATATTTCAAATATGTAAAAAAATCTAATAATTACATAGTATGAAATATAAAATTATAAGTATGAACATAAAATATTACATGCTTTAAAATAAATAAATAAAAAACTCATACAAATCATAAAAATAGAAATATATAATTAAATAATATAATGATATAATAATATTTTCGGATACAGATATTTTTCGGATCGAATACAAAAATATCCGTATTCGATTCGAACATTTTTTTGTATACGGATAATTTTTTTTATACAAACATGGATTTTATGAATATCGGATATTTTTTTAGTTTTCGGATACGGATTCGAATCGGATACGGATATTTTTTCGGATAATTGGCATGCTTAATTAATATTATACAATACTAGTTTTATACACGTGTTAAATGCACATAAACCTAAATGAACATGATATAACTATAATATTGAATATAAAAAACATAATATTGACAAAAGTTTATAAAATGTTGAACTATCCAAAAAACTCATTCCTTTTAACATATAAAATAAAATAAATTGTATACCATATAATATATATATATTGTCATATTATAATACAAATCACGTAACAAACCTATATTGAATTCAATATAAATAGAATTCATATTCATCTTTAATTTTAAATTATTAAAACTTGAATATATTAATATGATTTACTTAAATTTGATTTTGAAATCTTAAAATATATTTATGATTTTAAATTTGATTTAAAATCTTAAATTTCAAATAAATAGATATGAGTAGATGCTAAACTAGTTTTCTCCCATGCACGATGTGCGTGTACATAAAAAACTATTTTGTACAAACTGCTCACAAGCTTCACTCAAATAGTTTCAATTTATTTATATGTGATATAATATATCATGTTATATTTACATAAATAATATAATTAAATTTTTAATAATGACTATAATCATTTGTAAAATATAAAATAAAATATAAAAGAAATATGTTACAATAAAAATGAATTTTTTTTTATATAGACCCCTTCACCAGCTTTATTTTGTAAAGATACCCCATTTGAAACTCTAAAACCAACAATATTGTTTGAATGAATTAAAAAAATGGCATTTATTTACAATTTAAATACTTTAGAATTAGAGGTGCAACTTGGATGGGTTAAATCTGACCTAACCCGAAATTTGGGCAGGTTGGAGTTGAGGATTTAGCGTTCAAGTTCAACCCGAGCCCGAACTGAAACAACCCAAACTTAGATTGGGTTGGGTTTGCGTTTTAGCAAAGGGTTCGGATAACCCAAACTAACCTGAATCCGAAGTTTTCATACCTAAGTAAAATGTTCTAAATAAAATTATAATGTTTTAATGTGTATGATAAATTTGAATTATACAATTATTTTTATGTAGAACATTTCACTTCTATAATTTTCATATATTTATTCATTTTTTTATTTTTGTTTTGTGAAGAATTGATTTTTTTTAAGTTTTAATTGTTTAAAATAATACATTTTTTGAAGTCAAAACCCGAACCGAACCTGAATTAAACCCGAACCCAACCTAAACCCGACGGGTTGAGTTTATGTTGAACTTCTCAAACCTGAGGGTCATGTTGAGTTGGTTAGAGGTTGAGCTCCAACCCAGCTCAACCCACTCAAGTTGCATTTTTATTAGAAATAACAAATCATGAAGGATTTTTTACCAAAATGTGATTTTTTAGAGGTATATACACAAAAAATATATATATTATTATTTGGTGGATATGAATGATAGTATTCAACTTATGTACAGATACTAAAAAAGTAAAAAGAACCAAATATTAAATTATTTCTAAAATTCTTTAAAAATTCATAATTTTTCAAATATAAGGGTGATTAGTAGGTCATTGGAACGATCTTTTCGATATTCACTTATGATTGTGAAATATTTTTTTTCTGAAAATGATTATTTGAAGATAAAAGTGAGATGAAATGTTAAAATTTATATTAAACCCAAAATTACCTATTTATCTATTAATTATGATTATCTAAATCTAATAAATAATAATAACAGAAAAAATGATGACGTGACACAACCATCACCATTAATTCAATATATCTTTAAAATTATTAAAAGAATAAATATTGGTTTTTGATAATAGTATACTTTAACAAATTTATTAGGGGTAAATATGTAAAATTGTGTTACATATAAATTGAAAACACTTCCCATTAGTATATAGATAAGATACACGTGATTCTTTTTATAAACTTGAAGTGTGTTTATCTCTCTATATAAAATCTATATAAAGAATTTAGTTATTATTTTTTGTTATTATTATTTTTAATATATATTTGATATCCATTGAATTTGTTAAGATTAACAACCATAATCAATAGTCACTATACTTAAATTTACTCAATCAATAAAGATAGGTCGCAAAATATATAAAATAAAGGACTTAATATCTAAAATATATGAGGATCAATTATGATCCCTAAAATCAGGAATTACATATATATTAGTTGTGTTTAAAAAAAAATTCATATATCATGTATTCTTAATATTTTGAGTATCTATAATTAATTATAATTAAAAATATATTTTAATATGTAATATAAAATCATTAAAAAACATTCCAAAAATATACTAAAAATATATTATAAAATGATTATGAGTAAATTACACTAAAAATAATCCATTAAATTATCAGAATTGAATGAGATTTGGTAGATTTGGATATGATGTTATGCTATTTAAAATTTATATATATTCAATAAAAAAATCTCAAATTATCTTTTTGTCCATTCTTACCCTTAATTCAAAAAATAATTATCATAAAAAATTAAGGGTAAATTTTAAAATGAAAGTTTTACGAAGCTGAAAATACTTTTGGTTAGTAATGTAGATAGATTTATGGGATGGTAAAAGCATATATGCAAATTGGATCACTTTTCATTTAATAATTAAACTAGTTTTATATACCCTACCAAATGCACAAAGACTTAAATGTTGAAAATGTAACTATAATATTAATATAAATAACACAATATAGATGAAATATTTATATAATATTGAACCATCCAAATCTAGGATAATAAATTTATATATCATGTATATATATTTTCCGTATTGTAATAAAATATAACGTAACAAATTCTTATAGAACTCAAAAGAGATAGATTCCGTAAATATCTTTAATTTTAAATTATTAAAATTTGAATATATTGATATAATTTATTAAATTTGATTCTGAAATCTAAAATATATTTATGAATCTTATATCAAATCTTAAATTTTGAATAAATAGATATGAATAGTTTTTAAAATGAGAGTGTAAAAAATGATAACTAGGTCAATTTCACTTTAATTTCGATATATAAATAGGTTTTATACACGCGTCAAATGCAAATCTTAAGTTTGATTTTGACATCTTAAAAAACATATATAATTTATCGATTCAAAATCTTAAAAATATGAATAAATATATATATGAATAATTACTAAATTTAAGAGAATATAAAAACAAAAATGAAAACTGAGTTAATTTCCTTTTAATAATTAAAAATAATAGAAGTATTTATAACCAAAGATGCCATGGCTTCAAAAAAATCCACTAATCCAACGGTTCATATTGTCCACACATAGACCAATTGAGTTTAAAAAAACCTTCCTTTTTTTTAAAAAAAGCTATCCAAGGCACAATCTTCTATCAACAGGTCACCTTGTCTTCCTCAATTTTTTTTCCTTTTATATATCATAGTTTCTCTCTCCCTTAATTTCATTAACGAAATTTAGAGGAATATAAAGGAGGAAGGAAGGGAATTGAAGGGACCTTTGGTTTTTCCTTTTGCGTTCCATAAAAATCTCATCTTTTCCTCTGTGGGTGTGTTAAAAACATGCCTTCTCTCCTCGCAACTCGTCCTCTCAGATCTTGAGATCCCGTCGATTTGGCTTCCTTGTCTCTTCGATCGGTGAGTCTCCTCATCTGGGTCTCCCTCGGATTTCGAATCCGATCCCATCTGGTACTTTTTTTTTCCTTCTTTTTTGTTAAATGTGTGTCCTTTTGCTGTTTTCTTTGTTGGGATCGATCGGTTGACGATCTGGGCATCGGTGGGTGATGTCAATTTTGAGTTTTTGATGGATTTCGATTGTGGGGGAATCGGTTTTTGAGTCTGGGTCAATCCGATCTGCCTTTAATTCTCGAATTTTTTTTTATCGATTTTAATTGGGATCTGATATGTAGTGATTGTCTCTTTTGTTTGGATTGATTGTGTTTGATTTAAACCTGAATTTGGTTTTATGCGTTTGTGATTTATAAAATTTGGATTGTTGTGTCATAATTTGTCGTAATTCGATATTGATTGATGGCTGCACAGTGGGAAAGAATTAGAGCAATAAAGAAGAGATGGAATCAGATCTCGGGAAGCTCTTTATCGGCGGTATATCGTGGGACACCAATGAGGATCGTCTTCGGGAGTACTTCAAGACATATGGAGAGGTTCTGGAGGCCGTGATCATGAAGGACCGCAACACGGGGCGTGCCCGTGGATTTGGTTTTATCGTGTTCGCGGACCCGGCCGTTGCGGAGAGGGTTGTCATGGATAAACACGTCATCGATGGTCGCACTGTAAGTATTTTCTACCCGAATTGATCACAATTTTAGTTGCAACATATGGCCAATTGTGTCTTGTTTCCTAAATTCTGATATGAAAAGTATTGGGAATGTAGAAAATGTGATCATGAATTGGGTTGTGTTTCTTGCATTGTGTGTTTTCAATTCCAAATTTTGATTTTAGGTGGAGGCGAAGAAGGCAGTACCAAGAGATGACCAACACATCCTCAACAGGAACAACAACAGCCTCCACGAATCCCCTGGTCCCGCACGCACGAAGAAGATCTTTGTGGGTGGTCTGGCATCAACCGTGACGGAGAGCGACTTCAAGAAGTACTTTGAGCAGTTTGGGACGATCACTGATGTCGTGGTGATGTACGACCACAACACTCAGAGGCCAAGGGGGTTTGGGTTCATCACGTATGATTCGGAGGATGCGGTGGAGAAGGTCTTGCTCAACTCATTCCACGAGTTGAATGGGAAGATGGTCGAGGTCAAGCGAGCCGTGCCCAAAGAGCTTTCACCGGGGCCAATGAGGTCTCCTCTGAGTGGCTACAACAACTATGGATTCAACAGGATTAATAGCTTCCTTAACGGGTTTGGTCAGGGTTATAATCCAAGCTCCATTGGAGGATATGGGATGAGAATGGATGCCCGATTCAGCCCAATCAGTACTCGAAGTGGGTTGACTCCATTTGGATCCTCTGCCTATGGAATGGGCATGAATTTTGAGACGGGCTTGAACTCAAATTATGGTGGAAGTGCAGGATTTAACAATAGCCACAGCTATGGTCGGGCAATGAGCCCCTACTATGGTGGGAACTCTAACAGATTTAGTGCACCTAGTCCAATTGGGTCGCTTTTTAGCTCAACTGCCCGAAATGTATGGGGAAATGGACTTAATTATGGTACAAGTTCGTCTATTTCTAATGCTTATACGGGCTCTGGAAGCGGTGGCGGCCTTGGTGTGTTCAGCAACAATGGTGTCAATTGGGGTTCTTCTTCGCCTCCGATATCCACTCCTGGTGGAGGGGGTGGCTCTGGTTATGGCAATGGATGGAGTGGTGATAACAATTATGGTTTGGGAGGGAATGGCTACAATAGAAACAGTGGGACTGCTCCACCATCTTATGCTGCCTCAAGCGGTGGTTATGAAGGATCTTATGGAGATTTATACAATGGGAGCCCGGCTTTTGGTGATCCGACTTGGTGCTCTGGAACACCCGAGTTAGATGGGTCTGGTTCATTTGGTTATGGACTTGGAAATACTGGTACGGATGTGACGGCTAAAGGTTCAGCGGGTTATATGAGTGGATATAATGCTAGCAATAGACAACCAAATAGAGGTATGGTTTTATCTCTGAATCTACTTTGATTTTTTTTCTTTTGTATTTATTTTATTCTCCTAGCGTACTAAAAAAAAAGGCCTTCACATCCCTTAATTAGTTGTTTGCCTATACTACATTCTTTAACATGACACTGAGGATCCCACATGGGTTGACTCTCTAGCTAGTCATGGGTTTCCTCCCCATAATTCTTGAGTTCGAATCCTCCCCCCCCCCCCCCCCCCACACACACACACACACCCAAGGCTTACCTAAATACACTGGAGTAGTAGATGATTCTCCGTGTTTGAGGTTATTTGGGGTTCCTTGTCAAAATAAATAAATAATTACATGACACTGATGGACTTTTGGGTAGGATCTTTTGTTTCCATGAAGCTCTTTGTTATCTCTGGATTACGATATAGGGATTGATTGAACTAATTACTTGACTTTTTTGTATGCATGATCTTATTATGTTTATTGTGTTGAATATTTATTCACCATGTAGATTTAAAAGCATACAGGTTGAATAGTAAACATAAAATCAGATCATAAAGTGTAACACTGGCTCTCGGAAATCTGGAACAAAAAAAGTGCATAGTACCAGTGGAATGAAATCCTTACTATAGGATATGATGAAGCTAGGTAAGTGAATTTGACCTTAACAAATTATTTCATAAAAATTGATAGAATATTCCTTAGGCATAGGCCAAAGAGAGAACTTAATTTGTAGAGAAGATATGAAAGTAGAAAGAAAAAATCAACTTATAAATAGGCCTCAAAAACTTTGGGAAATTTCCATTGCCTTCGCCTCTACTCACATGGGATGTGTAGTACATGTGTGCATAACACAGCTTGTTGATCTCATCAGATGCTTCCTGGGATTGGACTTTCCTATGAGCCCCCCAATGGAGAGAAATATATATGGTCAACTTTGGTACATTATGTCTTCTTATTGATTTCAATCCTTAAAAGAACAGTTTGAAGTGATCACATGGATGACACTTCTATATTTGCATAACAGGAATGAAGTTGTGTAAATTTTTTTTTGATGTTGATAAGAAGAGAAAGTTTAGTTGAATATCATGTACTATAACCCCCCCCCCCCCCCAAAAAAAAAAAAAAAAAATTCCATGCACACACATGATTCATGCCATCCATATACAAGTAACTAATGTAATTAAATATCATGATCATCAAATCTTCAGATTGACATCATAATGGACCATGTAGAACAAATAGATCATTCAGATACCTAACAGAAGTCACACTCATGATGCCACCATACCTACCGGTTTGTCTTCCATCACTTCATCCAAACTAATTTTCTTGATATCATGTGAGTCATTCTCTGTAAATCAGGTTGAACTGTTAGATTTGGTTGTTATCATTTTCACGACTATGCATTCTTTACATTTTGTTGGACAATAATATCCTTCAATAAATGGTTTGATATTTATGTATTTTGTTTATCATTTTCACAGGTATCACTACCTAGAGTGATCATTCTTTCAGTTAGAGCTTGGAGGGAAGAAATCTGGTTACCTGGTGCACCATATCGATTATTCACGCATTACAATATTTGGGTTAGTTAATTATCTAGAGCTAACCAGAGATTTCCATTACAAGAAGTCAAATTCAGAGAAAAAAAAAAACAAAAAAAAAAAATATAAATGATTTCATGTAAGGTTTGTATTTGGTCATATTTTCTACATTTGAGTTAGGTTTTGCTCCTCGGGGTTTGATTTGAGATTTAAAATCGGATTTGTGGGATATATTTCAGAAGAGTGTCACCGATTTATGTATCGCACATCTATGGCGATGCGAGTCAAAATAGACATTTTTTTTTCGATTTGGTTTTCATATTGTCCTGTTGAGTCTGTCTTCATTGTTTTGTTTTGTCGTCTCAGATGTACCAGAGAGAGTTCTGGTTTGATTCTTACTGGTGTGAAAAAAACTTTATAGAGGGATAACATCTGGCTTTTCCCCAGAATAAATTTACAGATTCAATTTTATGTTGGATTTTCAATTGTGAATGCCAAATTCTACGTTGCATTGCTTCATATTGCCTTCTCTATACATTTTTTTTTGTAGTTTTGCTTCTTTTATTTAACAGTATGCGAGAAATCGAAACAGTTCAATATCAGTGATGCAAACCTAGGCTAAGACCCTTTGGGTCTCACTCCAAGTCCTTTTGAGGTTGCAATGCATAAATGAATACTTGTGTTATATGTTCCTTTACAGTCACAGACATGTCTACAGAACAGATTTTGGGACGTGGTTTATGAAACCCGCTAACAAAACCATATCCCAGACCCATCCTAAGCCCAGGATGGATTTGATTGTTCTATCTTTATCCTGTCCGGTTCGGTATTCAAGCCTGAACCCATCTCGTCCCATACCCTTTAGGTCTTTTAGATAAGCAATTGTGTCGTATCATTCATTATGTTATGTAATCTTGCTTGATAAATGTTTAGCTACTTCATTGAGTAACAAAGATAAATTTAAAAAAATAATATAATCACCTAATTTATATTATTTATAATATAGTCAATCACCTCCCCACTTTGAAAAATTGTCATTTTCATTTATTTGTTATATTTCATTCTTGATGTGTAATTTCATTTACAACCCTAAATTAATGTTAAAATACCATATTTCATCACTTACCAAAATCTTAGGTTGCGTTTAGATGTATGGTTGAAATGCTGATAATCTTAAAAATATAGGTTTATTAGCTTTTTAATTGTTGAGTTTTTTAATCTGAAAAAGTAAAATGAGGGTTTGAAAAGGTAAACACTGAAAATATGTTTAAATCCGTGTTTAGGAATGTTCCACTTTTCAAATGCGGAATCGGTTCAAATATAGATGCAAATGGTACTTTAATTTTCAATGATATAAGCTTTAGACTTGAATTTCAAACCAGACCCACATTTTTGTTTTATATATATATATTAATGGTAGGTTGGTATAATATTTTTAAGGAACCATATCCATCCCAACAGGATCTATGGGATATCAAGATAACCAAAACCCATACCTAGGTAGATAAAGCAAGATACCTTTTTGTTTGGATGCCTTTGTAAGTTGAGCCCCAAATAAAACTGGTCCCATGCCTCATCAGACACATTTCTCTCTGTAAATGCTGTCCACATTACATCTTATCCACAGCAATTAATATCATCCACTGATGAGCCAATACATTGAAGTGGTTCTTTGTTTTCCATACTGCTTGTAGGGTTGTAGAAGATCATTGTTCTACTAGCCATGATGAACTGTCTGTCTGTCTGTCTTACTGTCTCTGTCTGTTGGACCTTCCTCTTTTTTTTTTCTTCTGAACATGGGAACAAGAAGTTTATTCACTTTTTTCGAGCCCCCTTAGATTGCGGTCGGGCTCGGAATTAGATCCTTGATTAGTTTTCTGTCCATGGTTAGATTTCCAGTTTTGTGAAAATAGATGCGATGAATACTGAATCATCTCTTGACGGGTTGAGAGAGGTACTCGCATTTCATCCAAGCATTTGGATTCCAACATCTCCATAGAATCATATCATTAATTAGTTTTCTGATCATGGTTAGGTTGGATCCCTAGTTTTGGGAATATAGTTATGATGATTGAGGAAAATATGATGTTCGACTATTTAACAAGGTGGAAGGGGTACCCCCTTTTCACCCATGAGTTTTATCTTGCTGATAGAAGAAAGTTTTAATCATGAAAATAAAAAATGCTTTGATTTGAATTAATGTGCTATTCAAATTGAAATTGGACTATTCATGATAACGTACACAATGGTTTTAGATCCCATTAGAGTCAGTGTTGTGTATATGTTCCTAATAGAAGGGACTGCATGAGGACTAATATGTGATTAAAAATGTTTTAGACAATACCAAGATCAATATTTTGAAAGAAAATTTTCTTCAAATATAAAAACTTTAGGTAAACTGGTAGAAACTGGTAGTTTTGGTCTACCAGTTTCAAAAAAAAAAACTTTAGGTAAAAAACGGGAGATAAAATATCTAATGTGATCCGTCCTGACTGGATGTTCAGAAGGGCATGTTTCACTCTTGGAAATTCCAAATTCATTAAAATAGACCCCCCATCCAACACACCCCACAAATTTTTTTGTGTTGGGCATGTGCATGTGATGGTTTAAAAGGATGGCTATGCTAACCACATTTTTTCTATTATTAAAGTTTCTTTTTGCGTGTCCTCTGGAATAATCCAACACTAAAAACCATTGGCATCTCTTGAAAAGTTCACTTTCATTATTTTATTTTTAGGTACCACAGATCAACCTTTATGTCTTAAAATATACTAAGCCTCATAATTAGGTTTGGAATAAATGTGTATTGGTTTGAATAGTTTCAAAATAAGTGTTTGGAAGACTGAAATAAATAAGAATTTATATCTCAGAATTAACTAACATGAAGTGGTATATGGATTGCAATCAATCTCTAAAATTAAATTGTTCTAGATCATTCAACTCAAAATAACATGTGGGTCCACTTTCAAATCAATTGTTATTACCTCTTATAAATCAATTGTTATCATTTTTTCACCATTTATAAATATTTTTTTACATCTTATTCACATTTTATTCAAAAAAAATATTATTATGTTTTCTAAGGAAAATAATTCAAAAAACAATCAACAAAAAGTCATTTTATCCTTATTTAGTTATAAACATCAAAATAACTTAATTCTCTATCCAAAGGGGGCACTGGAAAACTAAGGCACCATTTAATTTTGATGATCCAAAACCCAAAAATGAATCCAAACATATTTTAACATTTTGACATTTCAAATTCAACTATGTATTTTTTAGGTTAAATTTTTTAACATTTTAATATCTCCATAATCAATGTTCCTGAAAAACGGACAAGATTTAAATAGCTGACGTTTGGATCTCAGGCTCCAACTGATCCCCAACTCCATTCAATTTTGATACATACACACTAGGCTTATCAACGGGTCGGGTCGAGACTTATTTTGTTTCATACAAACGATCTGACTCGAATCCGATTATACGTGTAATACACCCGATCAGATTTGGATCCAACCCGGTGGACCCGAACATACAAACGGATTGGGGTCGGGTCCACCCCACCCCAAACCGTTGGACCCAAGACGCGACTGTTTTATTAGTATATGTTGATATATTACAAAACTATTAGTATTAGTTGACCCATAATTTTGTTTCTTATTACAAGTATAAGTTTTAACTTATTTTTGTATCCATAAATCCATAACCAAACTCATAAATCATAACCCATAACCAACCAAACCCACCCGTTGAAAAGCCTTATTAGTTTATTAACTTTTGAATTTGTATAATTAATTGATTTGTTACCTGATTTATGTTCATTGTTTAGGTTAATATGTTAGTGTTTATTGTTTTGAATGTTGTTTAGATTAATATGCACTGTCTATTGTTTTGAACGTTTACTTTGTGACACAAATAACCATTAGCTCTCCATTTTAGTTCATTGTTATATTGTTTATATTTTTGTTTACTTTGAATGTTATATGTTAGTATTATTGTTTTGAATTGTCTCAGAACACTAATTTAGAAAACTCAAAACTAATGTTTTATACAAAATTTTTCTAATGGAATGATAAGACAAATAAATTCATGAACTCTCCCTTTTTTTATTAACCATATTCGGGTCGGATCGGATCGGAACCCGATTCGGGTCCGATGGGTTCAGATCCGGGTCTGGGTCCACATTTTCAAAGACCTGCCGGGTCTTACCATGGGTCAGGTCCGAGTTCACCCTGACCCAACTCAAACCCGACCAGTTGACAGGCCTGAAACACACCCCAAAGTGAAAAGAAACTTTCTAAATTGATCAAAATAATGGCATTGTCAAATCATTCTTTTTAATTTTTTTTAGTCAACGTAGAAATTGTATTGCAATCATATTGTCAAATCATTCTTGCAATCTTAACTGAAAAAAAAAAAACAAAACCAAAATTTTTTTTTTTAAAAAATAAATTTACGCTTACTAAAATAAGGGCAATGATATATCCAATTTATTTTATTTCCATATTCAAAATCTCCACATCACTAACACTGTACATAAAATTTATTTTAATGCAGCATGTGCAACATGAGTCTGGTAAAATGAATTTGAGCTGATCCACACTGATTTTATCCAGATTTGGATTAATATTTGATTTGATTTTATTATGGATTGAAAAATTAATAAATTAATCTAATTTAATTTGCGTTGATTTCACATTTTAAAAATCTGAATTAAATTGAATCAAACCAAATCAAAACATTTTTTTCTAAATTTTCGTATAAATTCTATGTTAAAATGTTTTATTTGGGATAATATGTTGTTCAAATTTATGAATTATAGTAGGACAAAAAAAAAACAAATTTAAAAATTCTATTTGATCTGGTTTAGTTCGGATTGATTAAACAAATTCAATTTGGATTGAGTGTTTTTAAAGATACTTCCATTCAATTTGGTTTCGCATAAAACCAAATCAAACTTACTGAATTGTCTCTTTATATTCTATAATCTCATTTTATACTATATTACTAAAAACATAAAAATATATGTATTTAATTCATATATGTATGTATTCTATTTTTTTTCTGTAAAACAATGTATTTCATGATCCAAGAATATACACTTCAAAAAACGTAGCATTTTTCTTCAAATAGTCACTCTAGAAAAGTTATTCTCGATACATCATATGTGATTATTAACTTTTTTTTGGGGGATTATATGTCATTATTAACTTTGGAAAGTATGCATTTTCAAAGCTATAGAGAATGATGCACAAAAACTAACATCACTGTTCATTGTTCAGACTTCAGACTTTGGGAAATGATTTAAATGTCTTCAACAGCAACTGAGTCCATTCAATACATGGAACACAAATTGGTTAGTATACAATTTTTTTTTTTTTTTTTGGCTTGGTAGTATACAAAATAGTTTATGCAATAAACAAAGTACAATTTTTGGCTTGGTAGTATACAAAATAGTTTTCACACAATTCAAAATAAACAGGGTGCATGAATGATTGTCTCTACATCTCTCTTTGTCTATAGTTTGATGTCGGGTCATTTTTTAAACTTGTCATTGGACAAATTCCGAGAATACATACTCCATTTCTTTTTCCTAAAATTTTTTGTTTCAATTAGTTTTATCATGGACTTAAGGTTTTTGGGACATGCTTGTGAAAAATCAATAATTTTTGACAAAAAACCAATAAGACTAGTTATTTCAATGGTAATAGATTATTGATTTTTTTAAAGCATATACTTTATTAAATATATTTTATTATTAAAAAAAATATTTACATACTCATAAAAATTGAATGCTTTTTTTTTAATGTTATACTGAAATAGTGAAATATATAATGCGTACGTGATTTCTACAAATGAAATTGCAAAAAGGACTGTGTATCAACACTCTTTTCCTTTTGAGTGTTTTTTTTTTTTTGAGATCAAGTTAGACCATATATTAGATATAGAATGCAATACATGGTCCAAATTTCGATGGATGAAAGAAGATTTTCCTTTCGGGTGTTACATATTATTGCCCCAATTCCAATCTCATATTCCTCATCAATATTATATACTTATATTAATGAAATATATATTTCATTAGAAAATTTTCATATTACCAATAATGGATCCATACAATTTATTATAGTATATTTCATTTTTTATAAAAACATATACCTCATCAGATAAGATATAACATTTAAAAAAAATTAAATGTGTATAGACCAGAATTGGGGGTACTTAACATTATCCTTTCTTTTCTAATAGGGTGCTATCACACTCAATTTTTTCTTACAGTCCAAAATACAGTCATATATAGCTGCTTAGAAATCCAGTGAAGCATATACGATGTATTTACATCGTTAAATTTTTCCTTACACTTCCTAATAATGGATTCATTCAATTCGAAATGAAACAATATATACTTTTTATCAAAGTATATAATATTTATTATTTTTAAAAAATAAAAATATATGTGATCTGAATTTTGGACGATGGAAATGATGAGTTTAACATTTTCCTTTTTAATAACATGGACCCAAGATGCCAAATGGGCAAAATTGGGCCGGGTGGGTTGACAATGTAAGCCCAATAAAAAAGAAAAAAGATACACGCAACCCCTAATTACGGTCTCAATTGTAATTTATTCTTTTTTTTTTTGTTTTTTATAAAATTATACATTCATTATATAAAATGAAGTATATACTGAGATACATTAGTGTATTTGTTTTCATAGTAAAAAAAACAAAAAAAACGGACTGCCTATGATAGTGCAATATACACTATAATAGTGTAGTATATATTACATCATAGCGTATGTGTTATAAAATGGGCTGTAAAAATGAACTTGCGTGTCAGCACTCTAAAAATCAACATGGAATCATGGATTGAGGATGGGATTCGAGGCCACCTAAACATTTGTAGGCCCAATCCAAATGGCCCAAATGCAAGTGTTCTCGTGCACAGTGTGTCCAAAAACCCAATGTAAGAGAATATGAGTGAATAATAGATAATAGCTTTTATTTGTTATTTACTTTTTTTAGATAAACCCTGATAGTTGTGTCTAGATAAACTAAAAAAATGCTTGATAACTATATTAAGGAAATGCTAAAATTATTTATCAATGTTTATCTATGTCGATGGATAAAATAATCTTATTTGTCATTTAAATTTTTTCATCTCACATAATAGATTTACACACACATTCTAAAAACTGTCAAATCTATCAAATCAATTATACATCTCACATTTATTTAATGGTATAGTTGTCATTTAATAAGTCATAAACTCTTATTCATCTCTTATTTATCACTTATTATCACTTTATCCAATGTGAACTAAACAATGTAATGAGAATAACAGAAAAAACAAACAAAAAAATTGCTTAATTAAAAATTTCGGTATGTTACGAATAAAATTATGTCACACCCCATTTATATTCATTGAGTTATTCGCTCCTTGTAATGAGATAACAATAACTGAAAAAATTTTTTGTTTGGTTGCATTTTTTGACATTGGAAAACGTAAAAATGCTTTTTTTGTTGTTTGGTACTTGGATAAAGTGATGATAAATAGTTGATAAGGGATGAATAAAAAAATTTGCTTAATTAGTATGAATTGTTATTTATTTCGGTATAGCTATCAGGGGCGAATAAAATTATGTTACACCCCATATGGGCACTAAGAGAAAATGAAGAAAGTGAAACATTATTTGAAAAGAGCGTTGTTACACTCAACCCCCGTTTGGTTCAAGAATATAGCCCAAAATGAGTGGAAATTAGTCAAAATAATATTAAAATTGGTGTTTGAAAGGTTGAAATAAATAAAAATCTATATGTAAGAAACACTTGTATAAAGTGATATGCGGATTCCAGCCAACTCCTGAAATTAAGTTATTCTAGGTTATTCAACCCAAAGGAATGTGTAGATCCACTATCAAATTAAATGTCATCATCTTTTATAAATCAATTGTTATCATTTTTCACCTTTTTATAATTTATTATTCACACCTTATTCACATTTTATTCAAATAACAAAACTTTTATTATCATGTTTCCCAACTAGAATAATTCAAAACACAATTAAACCAAAAATTATTTTATCTTATTTATACTATAATAGTCATAAATTTCATAATAACTAATTATCTATCCAAACAAGGGCTTAGTTTTTTTTACAGTTATAAATGCAAGCTCATATACTCGTTAGCTCTGACGAGTTATATACTTCATTAATTTTTTTACATTTTCTATAAATAATATCAGTTAATTCATCGAATGATATACTTCACATTTTATAAAGTGCATATCTCATTAGATGAGATATATAAATTAAAAATAAAAATATCAAACCATGGACATGCTATATTTTTAGGTTGTGAAAAGGATAGTGTAATATTTTCCATTTTACAGTCAGATCACAAGCTTACAATCCATCTCAAAATTAAGCTACTTAAATTGATTCTCCACCCCCGTTTTGGTTTACAGAGGAGTTTATTCAGTTATAAAATAATTATACATGAACAAAGGATAATTACATGAATTTCTGTTTGGTTAATATTCCTTGCTTTGTTTAGATAAATTTCAATCCTTTGTGTTTGTCGTAGAATATAGTTTAATTTTATATAGATAAACATGAATAACTATACAAGCCTTTCTCAAGTATAGTACATAATTTATTCGCGCTAAACAAACATTTTTTTTAGGTTTAACCCTAATCTTATTCTTATCCATCGTCTAATTCACAAAATAAATAGTGACCAAGAGAACTATTTTAAGCCATTTAGAAGGAGAGATAAAATTGCAAATTACATGTCAAATTCCAAATAAAACCAAAGTTGCAAACCAAGAATATAATCAACCATCAACATCATAGAATAATGCTTGTAGATCATCTGCCTAATGCCTCCCATGCACTTCTGTAAAGTTCTATATGGGAAGTTTCCCATGTTAGGGGGGAAAAGATAAAGCAAAAGTGACTTAAGAGTAAAAGATAAAGAATAGATAGTTCTCCACTAAACTAGCCCAATCAACCACCACTAAGCATCTTTACAGAAGAAGCAAATATATAAAGAAGAATCCTCAAATGTTCTAATTTTTTAAAATAGTAAAAAATTAGTAAACCTCGTCTAATGAGATGTATGCTTTGATGAAAAATTATATTACTATGGATCGGGAAAGATAACAAGGTAATCGAATTGTTACGGAGGCATATAGACTGTTTGCGCGGACTGCATGTAACAATGCTCTTTAAAGAAAGTTTGTCACCTTATATTGTGGTTATTTGTCAGATAAAGAAAATTAAAAGAGAATAAAAGGACATGATCAAATTTATGGCCAAATTGAAGAGTATACATGATCTGATACAAGTTTACATCCATTAGTTCTAAAAAAATGTCTCAAATAAAAATATTTTATGACTTTTCTTTGTATGCTTGTATTAGCATTTTCTATATACGCATATTCTGCCCAAAAAAAAGTAAACCACAAACCACACACAGAAAAGATGGAATTCCCTGATAATCCCAATCACAATGTCCAAGCATCATCACAAAAGCAAGTGGTTAAGGTAAAATAGGCTAAGACATGTTTATGTAACATGGATAAACTGTGATAGATAAACATTGATAAGTTAGAATAAACACTAACTATACCTGAGAGAGGTATGTATAATTTATTCCTATTTTATCCATCCAAAAATATAACTATATTCTACCCAAACTGAGAAATGCAAAGCAACCAAACAAAAAAAAATACCATGTGATAGAGGACTGAGAATATTATACAACAGATATGCAAGAGAAACTAAACCAGAAAAGGTACTGGAAAAAGAAAGGATTTAAAGTACCTTGGCTTCATATTGTATTGAATAACAATAAATAAAATAAAGCTCCAGGAGAACCTCCCTCCAAGATAAACATGGCAACCAGCCAGAACATCAGAGACCTTCAATGGGCACTGCAAACAATCAAATCAGAAATCATGAACTTCCACAGCATATCCATCTACAATTCAGAGTCCACCTCAAGTTGCTATCAAGAAACCGAAAACTCCATCACAATAAACATCTCAACCACCAAAGAAAACATCCCCTACTTCTCCCAACTCCTGAACACAATTGCGCAAGATGATCGCGCCAACAAACCCCTCAGAAACTTAGAATTCCATAGACTTGAATGGGATCAACAACAAATGGAGATTCTTTGTTGTCTACTCGACAAGAACTCGAACATCAAGCAAGTCACATTCCAAGGTAACAAGTTCAATCCCGAATGTTTAACTTTGTTTTCCGGGATGCTCAAAAGGAATGAAGGAATCAAAGAACTTACGTTCTCTGAGTGTGGGATTGGGTTTCTTGGAGCTGAGCTTCTGGCTTCTGGCTTCTGCATTGAAGATGAACGAGAGCATGGAAGAGCTGCAGATTTGGGAGGACTCAATTGGTTCCCGAGGAGCAGAAGAGCTTTCAAAGATGATCGAAGCGAACCCAAACCTCAAACTTCTCATAATCCTTGATTCCCACTCAATCACTGTCAGCCCACTAGTTTCTGCAGTGTTATCAAGAAACAGGTCAATGGAAGTCCATATATGGAGTAGAGACAACAGAGGTAAGAAGATATCCAAATCAGTAGAGCTAACACCAGAAAACGATACTCTCAGAGTTTACAGAATCAATTCTTCAGGTACTCGAAGACTTGCTTCAGCACTGGTGTGGAATTCAACCATTGTGAAACTTGACATGATTGGTGTTCGATTAAGATCAAGGTGGGCTAAGGAGTTTAGAGGAGCTATAGAACATAATCGAAGCCTAAAACATGTTAATCTGTCAAAAACGGGTCTCAAAGACAAAAGTGTGGTCTACATAGCAGCCGGGCTATTCAAGAACTGTTGCTTAGAAGAATTGAAACTCGAAGGGAATCGGTTTGGAGGGATTGGCATCGAACATGTGTTGTGCCCATTGAGCAGGTTTTTTGCAGTTCAAAACCAAGCGAATGCCTCACTGAAATGCATAACTTTTGGGGGGGACAAGGCGAAGATTGGAATGTATGGTTTCAATGCGATATTGAGATTAGTGGAGACAAATGAGACAGTAGTCCAGTTGGGAATTCATGATGACTCAAGCTTGAAATCAGATAATATGATTAGAATATTCAAGAGCTTGGAAAAAAACACCACTTTGAAGTACCTGTCTTTAAGGGGTTGCAATGGCATTGAAGGAGATTTGCTTTTGACAATATTAGAAACTTTAGAGGTCAATCCATGGATTGAGGAAATTGAACTCACCGGAACACCTATGGAGAAGGCAGGAAAAACAGAAGCAATCTATCAAAAATTAGGATTGAATGGAAGACTAGAATTGGAGCAGGATTCAATTAATGACATGGAGATGGCAGCACCAAAAACTTGTCGAATCTTTCTCTGTGGACAAGAATTCGCAGGTAAGATTGCAAAATTCAATACATTTAGAACTTCCCAACTGAAGTTTTTTGGGTTCATTAGCAAAATCTTCACTTAGAGCCAGAATTCACATGAACTATGAACCTATGATCATACATTCATATCAATTTTTGTCCTAAATGACACACTGATAGGAACCAATTGATAAACGTACAGACTTCTTCGAGGGAGCCAACTCCTAGGCTTCTTCGAGGGAGCGAACCTCCTATTTTAGAGTCATCCATCTATGTTTTATTTAGAAAATACGAAGTCTATGAATTTCTCATTACAACTACTCAGCTAAAAAATAGGAAATAAAATGACAACCTAATGACAACCTGACAACAAAAGAAATAATTATCCCAACAGAAATAGATAACTATGAAGCAAATAAAAATAGATCTAGAGGAACTCCAGCTAAGGCCACCTTCATTCAGGTGGATCTCTATCAGGTTCTCTATAACACAGTAACACACCACTTAAATTTGGTCATTATATATTTTATTTGGTTTGAAAACATAAATTTGGTTATTGTGTGTCCCATTAATAGTGCTTCTTGCAGGTAAAACCACTCTATGCAATTCCATACAGCAGAACTTCTCCTCCTCGAAGCTTCCATACATTGATATGATTCAGACCTTACCAAACCCGATTGAGCAAATCATCAGAACAGTTGGCATAAAGATCAGAACATTCCACCATGATGACAGGAAAATTTCAGTATGGGATCTAGATGGGCAGCAGGGGTTCCATGCCTTTCATGACCTCATCTTCCCAGGTCATGGAAGCCCGTCATTCTTCCTCATAATCACCAGTTTATTCAAAAAACCCGACAATGGGGAAAAAAAGAGTCCATCAGAGATTGAAGAAGAAATACTTTACTGGCTCAGATTCATTGTTTCAAATACAAAGAGAGCACTATCACAGACCATTCTACCAAGCATCAGTGTAGTCTTCACGCACTTTGACAAGATCACCGAACCGATAAAAAACATGTCACCTTATGTCAACTCGATACAGAGATTGAGGGAAAGATTTCTAGGATTTGTGGAATTCCATCCCACTGTGTTCACAGTTGATGCAAGGTCATCAGGTTCTCTGAGCAAACTATCTCATCACATCCGCAAGACTAGTAGTCGACAAATCATAAGCCACTAATGAAATGGAATGAGTTCAGTCAGTTGTGTCAGATCAAAATTCCAGCTTTAAGAGTTCGATCAAGGCACCATAATCTTGAGAAGGTGGAGATGAAGAGACGAGCTGTGGCGACTTCTCTGCATCGGATGGGTGATGTGATCTTCTTTGATGAACTTGGCATTTTAGTTTTAGATTGTGAGTGGTTTTGTGGAGAAGTTCTTGGCCGGATTACAATGTTAGAAAACAAAAGGCAAGCTTCTTTGGAGAAAAATGGATTTCTGAGCAGGCAAGAACTGGAGAAGATACTCAAAGAGAGTCTGCGAAATCATATTCTGAGGATCGGCTCAAAAGTATTTGAGAATTTAGAGGCAACTGATCTTGTAAAAATGATGCTAAAACTAAAATTATGTTACGAGCAAGAGCAGTGGAACCCAGATTCTTTGCTTTTGGTACCGGTGATTCTTGAAGAGAACAAGGGAAAACTGGTGAAGAGTGCTCTCACGTTGGTCGAACTCTCGAATGCGATGACTCAAGCCACATGTTTCTCACACACCGGATTCTTTCCAAGATGCAGGTAATTTAAGTTTTCTCCCCTCTAATTGTTCTTGGTTCTTGTTTGGAGCTCCATTTTTTTTTTACCAAAGAGAAAAAAAAACGCAAACAAACTTGAATCACCCATCCATGTAAATTTGTTATTAACACTAAATAAAGGTATAGATGTTCGAATATGGAAGAAAATCATCATGACAATAATGAAAAGAATTTTTGGCCTTGTCTCATTCTTTTGAAAAGTTTAGAAAAAATTATCTGCACAAAATAAATTTCAAAACTCTATAGTTCACACAGAATGTAGTATGGCAGTTCTCGTGAAAATGTATTTCTTAGAGTTAACATAGAAATAGATCACCATCATATACTCTGGAATATGTTTCCATGTAGCAGCTAACATATAATCATATAAATCAAAACCATTTACTGAACCCATGGATACTTGGCTAAAGACAACAGAATAAAATTTCTAATACCATCTAATGGATTATTGAGAACTCAATGATATTGTAAAACTACTTTTTTTTTCTTTTTCTTTTTGAGAATCGGTGCCCCAAGATTTGATCCCTTGACCTCCTCATTGGAGCAAGAACTATGTTGTTTGTGAGTCAATACCACAATCACCGTGTCACTTATCTCAAGCTGCTTGACACAATTACACATCATAGATACTGTAATTTATACAAAAAGACAACCCTATCCACAACACAAAAGTTCTCCCACTATTAACTTTCTATTATATGGTGTTTTAACTAGTTGATTCTCTTCTGCGATTTATAACTTGATCGATTCACTTTGTCAGACTAACAATTTTATTTCTTAAAGAAAGCATATTAAAAAGGTCAAGGCCTGTCATGAATTGATTATGCTTTCTGGCACAATTTATTTTAAATGCAGGTTCATCTGCACAACAAAATTTTCGCATCAATCCAACAACATAGTGCAACATACAGTCTGGAGAAAAATCAAATCTCCATCACCATGAATGGAATCCATATCAGAGTGGAGCTTGGAAGTCAGCCGGGACACAGCATTGACATCCTCGCATGCTCCACAAAGAACATCAGTGAAATTCTAAAACTATTCAAACACCTCATAATCCCAACAATCCAAGGCCTCTGCCATGGCATTACTTTAAAAGAAACCATCATTCGTTCCGAGTGTGTCAAGGAACTGACACCAGCCAGATATAGAAAGGCACAATCCGTGCCCGTGCAACAACTGAAGCAGGCATTACTTTCAGTTCCAGCAGACAGCATGTATGATTATCAGCACGCATGGAATTCAGCATCAGAGAAAGGCAAAGTAGTTTTACAGCCTGGGTTTGAATTTGCCCGAAATCTCCTTTCAGATGATGAATTCCGAGAAGTTTTGCATCGTAGGTGTTATGACCTCTATCATCTGGCCACCGAATTGGAGATCCCATTCGAAAACACCCAACACCCACCTCCATTAGCTGAGAATGAAACTGACAGAAGGGTCGAATCTTCACTAACAGGCATCGCACAAGGAGTGGAAAGCATTCTACAAAGACTGAGGATCATCGAAAGGGAAATAAAGGACTTAAAGCTGGAGATACAAGGACTGCGATATTATGAACACACGCTCTTGGCCCAGCTTCACAGGAAGTTGGACTATTTGCTGAATTTCAACATTCAGGTAGAAGAGAGAAAGGTACCTAACATGTTCTATTTTGTCCAGGTAGGAAACCAGTCCAAGAGGCTCGTAACAAGATTGATATCTGGCATGACAATGCTCCGTTTGCACATGTTGTGTGAGTTTCGAGGAGAGATACATGTTGTTGAGGACCAGATGGGCTGTGAACTGACGCAAGTTGATAACAGGGTGGTCCAGTATTTAGTCCCTTATATTAGCAAATTCATGAAATTGTTAACCTTTGCATTGAAGATAGGTGCGCACTTTGCAGCGGGGATGGGAGAACTAATACCGGATTTGAGCAAAGAAGTTGCCCATCTCTTTGATTCTTCACTCATTTATGGGGCAGCTGCGAGGCCACGGGGGCTATCGGGGCCACTGTGATCGGACAAGTTGGGCAAATCAGAAATAGGGGAAGGAGCAGATCTCTGGAAGGTGGACAAAGATCATGGAATGCTCAGCAAGATGTAGGGCTTGCTCAACAATGGCTTATCAATTTCTTGAAGGACCAGAAAATATCTAGCGGGAAAGAAATTGCAGATAAGTTTGGTTTTTTGAGGGTGAGATATACAGATGATGGTCGCATAGCATGGGTTTGTCAGAGACACAGAGTAACAAGAGCAAGTGAACTGAATGAACTGCCTATCTGAAAACTTAATTATATGACCAATGTATACAATCTCTTGAACCATGTATTGAAATAATGTGAGTATATTAGAGTACTGTATTCATTGAAGACTTAAGTATGAGATGTGAAATTCAAAGCTACTATTGTTGTATTTTCTTTGATATATTGAATAAAATATTTTAACTTTTGGTATACCTGATTGAAGTATATTGCACTTAGGCAGAGCATGAGGTCCCAAAATCCATATACCATCTGCAAGACTGAACAAGGTTATCAATTACATGAGAGGTCCATGGTGCACAATGTGAGATACTTGCGAGGTTTTAATAGTCATACCTGGTGACCAATGGGAATATTTTCCTTCAGAGCTTCTTCTGTAATATATGTTTTTTGCTGCTCAACAATATGTTCTTAGTTACCGTTTGGATCCACATTTTTAGGTGATTTTGCGTTTGCTAAATCAAAAGTGAATCCAAACATGGTCACTTAAGCAGATGCAATTTTGGAATGAAAAATCTTATAGGGCGAGGTAAGATAACTGTGTTTCCAAATTCAGTGGGAAGTTAGCTTTTATAGAAGCTGTTACAATCACTGCTTTCCACCATAATCTATACAAATAAAATAGGATCCAAACGGTACCTCAGATAATGACAAAATCTAATGGATTTTAATTTCAAATGTTGATATTCATAAAGAGGCTAGCATTAAGTATCAAAAAGCAGCCAACCACTTTAAGTCCAATATGTATGAACTTACACGAGGGCCTGTACACATTTTAGCTCTTATTATTTAATAATGTCCAATACTTTAAACTAAAGAAATGAATGTAACAAAGCAATATATTTACATCGTCACACCATACATTGAATTTTTTTATGAGAAACACCATATATAACATAGATTCTTAAGAACAGAAAATATCATTACTAATTAATCATTCCATCCCAAAAGGATGTAGAAGATAAACAGAACACACTCACATAAAGGGTCATAGAAACACAATACTTCAAATACATATAAGTACAGACCAGGTCATTGAAGTTATTTAACATACATAAGAGAGGCTAAACACTATTAATATCAAACTGACAACTAGTCGGTTCTAGTTCTAGAGTAACCTGATCTTAAACATCCCCTCCTCGATATAAATCAACCAGAGCCCATTCAGAAGAACGCCCGACTCCCATAGAACGGTCTAGAACCAGTGCTCTTCGGAATCTGCAACTTCTCTTCCGAATCCGCTACAGTATTCTCAGCCTCAACTCCTTCACCTTTCACAACATCAATCGGGAGCTTCATCTTCGCCAATGATTCAGTGAACTGTTGCATGCTCTTCATGTACAGATCCACTATATCCTTCTGAACCACTGTCTGCTCTGGCTCTAAGTTAATGCTTATAACGGGCTGTGGGAATGGATTTTCAGACTTGGATTCCTCAATATCTGAGCTCTTCTCCGCTATAGCCGTTATATCCTCCGCGTTCGGAGGGGTTGAGGGCCCCACAGGATCAGCAGGGGACGGCACATTATCATTCTCTTTAGAGGCAGTCTCAATGGACTTGAATTTCTTGTCGACCACATGATTTCCATTCTCCGATGCAACCATGACATGGTTTCCATTCTCCGTGACAACTGAGCTCTCGGGGCAAGGAATACCAAGATACTCCGACACCAAAAGATTAGTTTCATTGACAATCTTCAAATCGGGGAATTCCAGCTTCTCGTACTCACATGGGATCGGATCCTCATTTTCCACATCAGTCAGGTTAGTGTCCATGGTAACGGATGAGGCGGGCGGAAGAACTTCCAATACATCCGGTGAAGACCCATAATAGGAGATCGAAAGCTGGACAAAACCGGCCGGAGTATGGAAAATATCAGTCGAAGAAAGCGAGAATTCCTGATTCACCAACTTATTCTGCCCTACTGAAACAATCTCCGACAGAGGGACTAATGCGAACCCCAATAGCTGATCTTCCAAGTAATTCCTGACCCTACTGAGCATCCAGACCTCACATTTGAGGGACGCATCAAGTGAACGGACATCGAGACGGATGGTCTCGTTAAAGACAGGATTTTTACCTCCACCATTGATGGTTCGTGTCGACATGGCGGTCTCGGGATCGCTCGTAAGGCAAACCTTGGCGTAGACGTCTTGCTTGTGGTAGATGCAAATGTTGTGGATGTCCCTCGCTTGGTGGATGAAGACCTCAAGTACTCCGATAGGGCCGGTGCCGATTCCGGTCTGACCAGAGAGTGAATTTGAATTGTGGTTGTTCTTGGTATTGTTGGTTTCTGTTGCCTTCTCAGACTCCATGGTTGAGAAGCTGAGATACTAAAGAAGGTTAGAAGTGGAAGCTTTAGAGAACCTTAAAAACGACTGATTTTGAATGCGGAAGAAAATCTTTGGAGGCGATGGACACAAATTTTAAAAGGTAAACACTAAAACAATGAAGAGAAAACGCAGAGACATCAAAAGCCCTTTCAAATCTTAGAAGCCCCACAAAACCCTAAATTTCAAAACACTATAAAAGACTAAAATTTGATACCTACAGCCATTAAAACGCGAAAAAGAACAACAACCCAAGAAACTAAAACCCTAGAAAAACCCTAACAACAGAAACCCAAAACCTGAAACTCGATCTTTCGAAACCCAAATCCCCTAAAAAAACATATAAAAAAAATAGGACTTACATAACAAGCTCTACAAAACCCACACCACCAAAACCAACAAAACAAAAAAGTCTACCAAAAACCTTCAAACAGAAGCCCGATAAAGACTTCCCAACCAGACACACCAAACCCCACAATCTCAGGAACAAAAAGAAGGTCTTTTTAAGCTTGGTAAGGCGAGACCCAAGGAAAATCTCACCGACCCAGATTAAAAAAGTGGGGTTCGAACACAAAAACTCAACTGGGTCGGCCGAATTTGCACGAAAATCAATGCCTTGAGCGCTGAAAAAGCTGCTTTGGGATGTGCACGATGACTGATAAGAACACAAAAGTGAAGCAGAACAGCTTTTTTTCTTCTTTGCTTTCTTTTTCTTTCTCGAGCAGTGTAAAAGGGTGGAAGGGAATAATCGAAGGTGGGGTCTTTCGTGCGAGATTTAAAAAAAAAAAACAATTTTTTGTTGAAATGGAGACGAGTGATTTTTAATGGTTGCCGCGCTTGACGGTTCAACGGTTCGCTGAATCCGCGGCCGTGATTTTACACGTGAACCCCTACGGAAGTTAATTTTATATATGCACTCCATGCCCTTCAAAATATGCTGTTCGTTTTTACAACAAAAAAAAAATACCTATCAATTTAATACGACTTAGGTAGGCTAATCAAGGGGTCAGGTTTGGGTTGGGTCTAGTGGACCTAAATCTGACCTGTTTGATTATAGCATTATTCAGATTAAGTATTTTATATCTTTTATCAAGTCTGATTGACCTATTAACAAATTTAATCGGATCATTAGGGCTAGATTTGAAGAGGTCAAAGGATTTCTTAAGAGCCGAGACTTTTTTTTTCTTGTCTTCTTTTTTGAGAAAGAAAATAAAGAGTTCGACAAAGAGAATGGAGAGGAGGAGAAGAAGGTGATAAGGGTTTTGTTTTAGCGAGAAAGAACACCACACATTGGGATTGTGGAGACCACCTTTTTTTGTTTGGATTTTTTTTTGTTTATTTTTATATGACGAGTTTGAATAAATAGTCTAGTATATTACAAATAGTTTCTTACTATTTTGATTTTTTATGTTTTATGGGGGCATTTAAAATATGGTTTGGATTATTTTATTTTTACGTGAAAGCAAACGTTTTTTTGTGCTTGAAATTTTAAATATTTATTCAGTATTTAGTTATAAATGTTGAGTTAGACCATGGATGTTGGGTTATATCATAAATATAAAAAAATCACATAATATTTGGATTCAGTCAGGAGGATATTTTTCCTCACAGTTAGATTTGTATTTTGCGGGATTAGGAACTTCAAAGAGGATTGGTTAATAGATTTTTAGTGGTAGGATTATATGGAAACGGGATTTTGTGGTGGAGGGGGAGATACTGTGCTTGGCTGTTGGAAATAATTGTGTTGTCACTTCTCAACTTTCAACTTTTGATTGCCTTCAATGAGGAATCTCGAAATTGATCTATCGATTGATGGATCATCCAATGCTGTAAGAGTGCTGTCGCGCGACCTCTTTTTAGGTTGCCTACGTACTCGCTGGGGGATCAAGTCTCACGTAGTTCAGTGGGTTACTCTGTAACCGTTTTCCACTAACTGGTAGTGGGCTATTTCTTAGGGAAACGTCCCTGCATTTACTCACCGCGTCGCCCTTATTACACACGTCTGTGAGTAATGGGCCTTAAATGCTGCCGTGGCAGTTACATACGTTCATGGTCCTTTGACCGTTTCTGGACCCGCTCGGGGCCTTTGACATGCGTAACGTCGACGAATAATAAGGTCATCCGACTAGACCTGTCGTCTAGTCGTGCTTAGATCACTCGTTCTCGAGTAGCAAGGTCGAACGACCAGACCTGTCGTCTAGTCGTGCCTTGGACTACCCGTGATGATCCCTTCTGATTTGCGTTGATCGACCATACGACTAGATCTTTTAGTCTAATCGTGTCGACCCGCGCGGGTGACGTCATCGTAAGGTGATCTTTTCGTGGACTTGGCATGATAGGCCGACTCTAAAACTAAATGATATTTACACATTCACACACCACAGGAAATCGTAGAATTTGGACAGCAATGCCCCGTTTGGTTTGTGTCATTCAACCTAACTTTTTTCGATCGTCGGGTCATTCCGGGTCGAGTCCATGTCGACCCGTGACCCATTGACAAGCCTAGACTTAAGCCCGTTTTAATTCGAGAATAGGCTAGAATAAGTTGAAATTAGTCAAAATAGTCTCTTTATGAATGTTTAGATGATCGGAATTAATGAGAATCTGTGTGGCAGAATTAACTAGTAAAAAGTGGTATATTGATTTCAGCCAATTCATATAATTAAGCTATTCTAGGTTATTTAACCAAAAGAATATGTATGTCCACTGTCAAATCTATTATCTTATAAATCAATTGTCATCATTTTTATACCTTTTATAAATTTTTATCCACACCTTATTTACATTTTATCAACAATAAAATTTTATTATTATGTTTCTCAACGAGAATAATTTAAAACACAATCAAACAAAAAAATCATTTTATCCTTATTTATATTAATAATTGTCATAAACCTCAAAATAACTTAATTCTTGAACTAAACATGGGCTAAAAGTTTAAAAATTATAAATATTTTTACTCAAGTGAAATATTTATCAAAAAAATCATGTCAACGAGAAAGACCAAAGCACTCTTTATTTTCTCTTTTTATATTTTTCAAAATAACAGAATATTTTATTTTATACCATTAAAAGTTATATTTTAAATCCATCTAAATTTACAAAATATATATATTTTAAAATAAAAAATCTTAGTAGTGTTCCATTTTGTATTCAAATTTAATAAAAATAATCTAAATTTACGAACTGTATTTTAGACTACAAAATATAATAGAATGAGTGTAGCATTTTCAAATAAATAAATAAAAAGTTTACTAAGTTAAAAAAAAACATTCTCCAACAATATTACAATTTACACAGCTATCTTACCTATATCTTACCTATCTACATTCATCTCTGTCTCTTCTAGTTGGAGGTGGGGTATATGCAGATCCCACATGAACTGACAGCTATTTCATTTGCATTCGAGAAGCTTTACGTGCCAAAAACATCTGTTCTAATTTCCTAATGTATTTGAAGATTTGATTAATATATTAATTAATATTTTATTGTGCATCAAAATTAATTAAAAGGTAAAATAGATTTAGAGTTTGTTTGGTTACACGATTTAAGGCGATTTTTTTTTGAAAAGTTAAAATCTCAAAATGTGCAGTCAAACGGAACAATAGATATGATATATAATATTTTTAAAAATTGATATTTTTAAAAATAAATTTTTCACCAAGATTCAATTATTGAGATAATAGGAGATGGAAATGTAAGGGAAACGGTGTAACAAATCAAAAGACTATATTTTTTATTTTTGGATTTATATATATATATATATATATATATATATTCTTTTAATTTTTCTCTCGAAATCCGTGTTTTAAAAAGCTCAAAAACTGCTATAAATGATTTTTTGTCGGAATGATTTTTTGAATTGTTAAAAAAAAAATTCCAAAAAACAAGTTTCTCTACAAACATTAAACTCCTTTCAAATATTGATTCCAATTGTTTTTTTTTTTAAAAAAGTTTAATTTCAACAGATATATCGGGTTTAATACGACAATAAATCCATGTGAATGAATGAAACACGAGCAAACACAGAAAAAAGGACAATTAACAAAAGGATTTACATGGTTCCCTCAATGTGAGATATGTCCACAAATTCTTAGCATATCATAAATCTACTAAAAAATTAACAGAGTAGAACTCCTTACAATCCCTCATACCTCTCTCTTTTGTCTCAAATTCTTGACATGCAGGCCTCAATGAGATACAATTGAAATCTTAAGCTCATGTTTGCATTTGTTTGCATTGAGTGAGGTTATGCATGCATGACCAATATATATATAATTATATGGGGACAAATATACAATTACGTCAACGATATAAGACATTTTCTGTTTGCTAGTATTTTTATATATTTTCATATTTTTTTAATTGTTTGATTGATTTTGAATAAATTATGAACAAAAGATTAATAAAATAATAAAGATCTATAATTTTTTAAATGACAGTTTACCGTTGTTTATCCATTCCTATCAAATTTTATCCATAAAAATAATGTTTTATCATGACCGTCCATCGTATATACCTTCCATAGGGTGGTCCAAACTCATATATTTTAAAAACAAAAAATCAGACATATTTATTTGAAACTTATTTGTTTTTATTCCGAAATAAATTTATTTTCCACAACATACAATTCCTAATATGACTTGCACCACAATATTAACATACTTAAATATGCGGATATGCCCCTTTGACATAAGCATTGAATTCATTTTACATAACTAAAGTTGCAAGTCGGACAGATCAGTGCAATCTTACGACAAACATTACAAAAACATACTCCAATTAAAGTGAACATCGGCATCATGAAATATGGCAAGTGAACTTGTGTGACAATATGACATATGAGAGAGATATGAGAGAGAGAGAGAGAGAGATTCACACAACCTGGTGAAGATCTGGAAGGTGGATTCTGTGAAAGAGAACAGGTATGAATGATTTGAAATATCAAATGTCAATGAGAAAAAGAGAAAAGGTGAAAAGGTGAAAAGACAGTGGAGGGATAGATAATGTTATGTCAGTAAAATAGATTGGTTGGAATAAGCTATTTCAGGGGATATGATGTGTAGAATAACTATTCTCCTTTATTCTTGAGTTATTTGGCATAGCTATACTTTTTTTTATTATGTCAAACAATTTTTTTCCCCCCCCTTATTCTGTCATTGTTCCTCCATCTAAATAGAGACTAGAAATGGAGTAAAAGCAAGTGGTTATGACTCATCAAACAGCAAAATTTGCATCTCAAATCTTCAGAATTGAGTACAAAGTTCGAATCATTGGGTTACTGTCCAGGTCATATGGTTTGTGGTTTGTTGAAATAACCTAATCGAGCTATATATGAAGTCATGGCCATTGCTACCACATGATGAAGCATGAGGCCAATCTTGACTTTAAACAAACGCGTTAGACAACCTGGTAAGACCATTCTTACTCCCCAAATCAAACGGATTATCAAATTGATTCTAATTCTGCAAAAACAGTTTTAATTTTTTATTTTATTTGTTAAAAATTAAAAAAAATGAGTTTATTGAAAATTTGGTTTAGAATACTATTCATTTCTTGTTATTGATCTTCTAAAAATGTAAGAAACCTATGCAAATTAAAATTATAAAAATTCAAGTGATTTTACCCATGTCATTTGAAAAAACAAATCTATCCAATCAAAATCAAAAGTATTTGTGGGAGGTGAAATCAGATCTTCCTCATCTGGGCTGGATCTTGATTCAATCTGGGCTTTGATTACAGATCCGAGAAGAAGCATTGAGAAGACTCCCTTCATGGTTGTGAAAATTCCGTCATCAAGTCTCTAAGCTCCGTTTTTCACTCCAGTCATCTTGTAACTCACACTAGTGTGGATGCCGGCTAATGCCCCTCCGACGCTCAAGTCAGTTTTTCAGTCTTTAGAGGAATTTAACTTAAGACTTTGAATACTTTCGGAAAAAGAAGTGCCGATCTTGCTCTTGAGGTATGATTCTATCACGAGATGAAATCTTCCACGTGGCCCTGTGATCGGTTGATATGTGTGACCTTGGAATCAGCTCATCATAACCGATTATTGATAGTCGGTTGATGCCACTGTCAAAAATATTCCCTTGAGCTCTTGTTATCTTGTTGACGTGGGTATGTGGATGACCCTTGCACCAAGTTGGACCCCGTAGTCTGACTGTTTATGGTTGGTCGGACTCTGATATCTGGTCGTTCTGATTATGTCGGGTAGAAGTTGCATTCTTTAATCATTCAGGTCTGGTCGAGAATCCGATCAGATCTTTTAGGTCGGTCCTGCCGTTTGGTGTTGAGCCCTTTGTAAAATGTAGTGGTCCGGAGAGTAGAGCTTTTTTTATGGGCTTCCTAATCGGGTTGCGCTACTAGTCATGACGGTCTTATTCGGCAGGCCCGTCTTGAACCATGTTCTTATTTTATTCCGATTAATTCATATGCCTTATCTTTATTCAGTTATTCATAGATTGGTCTTCCACATTATGTATAATAATTTTCATCTCAATCATCTCTACAAATAAAAAAGAAAAAAGATATACTTTTGAAATTTATCCATGGTGTAAACTAAAATCTATGGTATCAACAATGTAAAATGTCTAATCTCAATGGCCATCTTTATTTGATTTTGATTTAATAAATGAAATCAATTAATGTGATGGCTCTACCTCTTATCATATTAGTAGAGGAATAGTCTTCACTAAGCCTATGTTTGATAATAAAATATGTAGAGAATCGAGTGAAATATGGATAAGTAAACCCAAAAATCTGTTTGTTTTACGAGGAATTATATTTATTGTCAGAATATGTGAGAATAAGCTGATATTGGTAATTTAGATTTCCCTAGAATTGTGCTATCTATTGGTATAAAAATGGGTCACATATCATATCACATGTTATCATCTCTTATAAATAAGAGGGTTCTACATATCATATCATGTGTTTCATTATTCACATCTTATTCATTTTTTTCACAACTGGCTAACTAAACAACAACAAATTTATTATTACATTTTCAACGAGAATAACTAAAACATAATCAGACGGAAATAATTTATTCCTTATACTGGAATAATTATCTATCTCAGAATAACTTATGTCATTAATCATTTGAGGTTAAAAGGTTGTGGGTTTAAATATTACTAAGATAACCAAAAAATTAAAATAAATACTCACCTAAAAAAGTATAATGCGGTGGATATATAAGACATGGGTCAAAATTTATATTAGAAAGTATGACTTATAAAATATCAGATGGTCACCAATAGAAGTGCATCTGTGCATATATATGGGCCACAGTTGGGGTAGGTCACAGGTCAATTTCTGTCTCACAACCAATATCTATCTTGGATATTAATATGAGAGAGTCAATGGAAAGCCAAACAGACTATTCAAAAGGCTCTATTTGCATCCTCTAATGTGTCTTTTTCCTTCCCCTCTTTCAAAGGGTTGATTTTGGGGCAAATAGGATTTGCAATAAAAAAATAATAAGATATGATTCTTGAAATTTTGATGGAGACCTTGCTTTTAAATATAAGTGGAAACTAGTCTATTGTTTTCTTCCTTTATGTTACCTCTCTTAAATAATTACTCAAATAATGAAGTTGTAGGGCAAGTTTTGGAGTGAAGCATTCTCCATTCATGCAAAAGCACTGCAAGGGATACTGGGGACATCCTCCTCTTTTCTACAGTCAATTTTTTCAATAGTTGATTATAAAAGAAATTTAATCAATTTAGTGATTTAAATTGATTTTAGTCCAATGATATATTAAAAAAGCACGTTATCCCATCATGTTGATATCCTTTGGGCGCTGCTATGCTCAGTCCATTTTGCAGTCCCACGTTACTAATGTACTGTATGAAATCGTCAAACACAAGATAAATTCTATGTGTTTTGATTGTTTTAAAAATGTATACTCCATTAAACAAAACATATACATTCATATAACAAAGTATATACTTCCATGAAGCAAAAAAAATTGAAATAATATGTATCTTCTGATTAAGTATATACTTGCTAGTGAAATTAGACCAAGGCTACAAATAATGATTGTGTAATAAAGCCAATCCTTATTTTTTGTACCTCAAAAAGGTAAAAATCCTACTTTTATTATTTTATATTTCACCTTTTGATATTTATAAATAACTCAGGTTTGCTCTCATTCTCTCGTGTACCATTTGGAAGTGTGACGGAAAAGAGAAAAATATAAAAATCTGATCGGCTTTTCAAAAATATTGGTTCAATAGATTTTCAAATGCTGGACAATAATACAGCGAACATAGAAAACATTACAAATTCGGTGTTTGGAAAAAAATGATTGGACCTATATACGTTAGTCGTTTGAACTACACATTCCATCCAAATACATATCTAAATGGTGTTTTAGACAACAACACTATACAAACAAGTCTTCAGTAGGGTCTAGATGAACTTTCTCCTTTCTTGATTTTTATTGTTATTCTTCTTTTTTACAATATCACCAATCCTCCAACAATTTTAGAACACATCGCATCGAGAAATAATGTAATTTTGGAAGTTCTATTTTTTAAATTTTAAATGTCAAGATTTTGTGGGAATCAAAATATATTTATATTATTATTTTAGTTTTCTTAACTTCTATTTTTTTCTAAAATCCCCTTCATGAAATTTACTTAGGCCAGCTTGACAAGGGAATGAGTAGGAAAACTAAGAAATAAATGGTGAGAATAATTTATCATATTTGTTATAAAAAATTAAATTGAGATAAAATGAAAAAGTTATCCTAGTCTATAAACTTGAAGATTTTTTGTTTCACTTAATGGCTAATATAACAGAAAATCAATAAAAAAATTATCCAGAATAATTTGTTGAATCTTACTTTTTCAAAACATTTTTAATAAATTATATAATTATAAAAATCTGACATTTACAACACTGTCAAGATGGCCGAGTTGGTCTAAGGCGCCAGTTTCAGGTACTGGTCCGAAAGGGCATGGGTTCGAATCCCATTCTTGACAGATCTGTTTTTCTTCTAAAAAAAAAAATTTCTTTTATATTTATTCCCTTTATGAAAATAATTACTTTTCATTTTTTTTTAAATTCATCTGTTTCATTGTTTAATTACTATATATTCATGGAGTCATTTGGATGCCCAAATAAGCCTCCGATCTATTATATCAAAATCCAAAATTCTCTGATACTTCAATGATGTACCACTTTTATTAACAAATTTATTCACTATTTGTATTGGAAAAAAAACTATGATTTATATAGCAATAGTATACAATATGACCTCATTTGTGCTTTCAATTTTTTATTGATCCAAATTATTGAACAACAATTAAAAACAAAACTGAAGCAAAATATTGTAGAACAAATTTGTTGTCTATCATTTAATATAATGTAGTCCTCATACGCAATTCCACGTACAATCACATTTCACTGATGATGTATTATATTTCATGAGACCATTTTTTTTCTGCATAAAGTGGTATATGTAATTTATCAGAGTGTATAATTCACATGCTTTGTAATCAAGGACGAGACTAGAAATATTTTTAAGGGGAGCACCCTTCAATTTGAAAAATAGTCAAGTATTTATTCTATAATTTTGTCCACTAAAACTTCATATATAATTCCATACAAACAAGAACAAAATACACAAAATGACTGAGGAGACTAAACTTGAATGGATAAAAAAAACAAAAAAAATTTTAGAGAGCCAAAAAACTATTAAAATCTACAAAATTCAAAGTTGTGCTCAATGTTCTTTTATGGAGTAAAAATCATCTATAATTGCTTCCATACTAAAGTTCCGTGCAATTTCTTTTTCTATGTATATCACCTAAGAAACTCATCCTCATTTTGCCACAAAGTCTTGTTTTAATGATGTTCATGGTTGAAAATGCTCGCTTTGTGGTTACCGTTGAAACTGAAAGAGACAATAAGGCGAATGAGTCTATCAACGAGAAAGTAGATATTCTAATTTTCTTGTCTCTAACAACCCTTGGCATAGCTTAGCAAGTGTTTTCACATTTTTAAGAACTAGATGACTAGCAACATCAAGTTGATAATGTTGTAACTAAAATCGTAAATGAAGCTTTTTCTTGATCAATGAAGCCTTATGGATAGAACTTGTCCACTAAATTGCTTATGCTATCAATATTAAACAATTTGTAGCCGTCTGCTGGATCTAAGGTTGGGGCAAGAACAAGAAGTTTCACAGTGTGCTCATTGAACCTGTTATTTAGCTCTTGTAATTGAGAATATATCGTTGCATTAAATATATCAACCTAAGAGTGATGTTCTAATGGGATCTTGATCGCATTCCTCGACCCGCATTGTAATTGGCAGTCATATCTCATTTTCTGAATAAGTGCTTTAGTGGTAGAGACTAGACTCATTGCATTTAAGATATCTTGAGATTTGCACTGCAAAGCTTGACATAAATGATCAATTATGCCCATAATTTTTTTTCATGAGATGCATATTAAAAATAAATTTAAAAGAAGTTAACTCATCGTAAGTTGCATCTTCATCCTCTCATTGAACATATGTTGTTCCATCTGTAATGATATTTTGAATAACTGAACAAATTGTTTTAAATATCTTTATCAAACTACCAATATAACAAAAGTGAGATCCCCAACAAGTGTCTTCGGCTCTTTGTAAAGGGCCAATCTGATTAAGCTTTTTACTAGTTTCCAACTCATCAATGGCAAGCAAGTGCTTGATTTCAAGTGCTTGGGCTGCTTGTAATTCATCATGACTTTTACATGTAGCACCAACAATATTAACTATCCAATTCAATTTAGTAAATAACTTATGGATAGGAATTTCTTCACTGGAAGCTGAAACTAATGCTAGTTGGAGGATGAGCCATGTAATGAATATTATTAGTATATTGACAATCAATTAATAATAAAGCCTTCAAATAATTCCATTTCCCATGCATATTTATTTGGGTGTGAATTTCTCGACGGACAGCCAATGAGATTTAAAATAGGTTAACAAAGTTTTTTTCTCTCTCTTTTTTTCCCAACTATGCTTAAATATGAATGAGAGTGATTATCTCACCCTTTCATTTTATCGTCTAGGGGATCATCTCAACCATTCATTTCATCATTTAGGGGGATCATCTTAGCCATTTATTTCATCATTTAGGGGGGGCCATTGTTGATAGGGAATTTATATCAACCCATTTAATAAAACAAGATTTAAAAAAAAAGAGAAAAAAAAGAGAGCATCCACTGCAGTGAAGTCTTTTAAATAGAACTTGTTAACTAAACTGCATATGTTATCAATATTAAACAATATGTAGCCATCTGCAGGATCTAAGGCTGAGGCATGAACAAGAAGTTCCATGGTGTGCTCATTAAACCTGTTATTTAGCTCTTGCAATTGAGATTCTATCGTTGCATTACTGTTTTAGTGTAATAGGATCTTGATACCGATGCCTTCCTCGACCCGCATGTAATTGGCAGTCATATCAGGAATATCAATTTGATGCACTCCACAAAATAACAATACTTTGCGTTAAAAACTATCCCAACCATCATCTCTCATTTTTCTGAATAAGTGCTTTAGTGGTAGAGTCTAAACTCATTGCATTTAAAATATCTTGAGATTTGCGTTGCAAAGCTTGACATAAATTATTACTTATGCCCATAGTTTATTTCATGAGATGCAAGTTAAAAATAAACTCAAAAGAAATTAACTCATCATAAGCTGCATTTGCATCCCCTCGTTGAACATATGTTGTTCCAACTCAATGATATTTTGAATAACTGAGTAAGTTGCTTTAAACATCTTTATCAAACTACCAATAGAACAAAAGTGAGATCCTCAATGAGTGTCTCCGACGTGACGTTTACATGAAGCACCTATAATATTAACTATTCAAGTCAATTTAGTGAAAAACTGATGGATATGAATTACTTCTCTGGAAGCTGCTACTAATGCTAGTTGGAGACGATGAGCCATGCAATGAATATCAAAAACATATTGACGATCAATCAATAATAAAGCCTTTAGTCCATTACATTCCTCACACATATTTATTTGGGTTTGAATTTTTGGACAGATAGCCGAAGAGATGTAACATAGGTTGACAAAGTTTTTTTTTTCTCTTTTTCCCCACTATGCTTAAATATGAGAGAGAGAGATCATCTCAGCCATTCATTTCATTATTTAGGAGGACCATTGTTGATGAGGATTTTATATCAACCCATTTAATAGAACAAGATTAAAATAATTTTTTTTTGTTAAGACCGCCCCTGTTTGTAATTATTACATAAACTATACACATTTTGAAATATCAAAAACTTGTAAGATATGGGAATAAAAGAGTGCTTGTCTGCTTCAGTTTAGAAGAGGATGATGTGATCTATACAGTAACATATCAAATATGTATCATTTGAATTGCCAGATCTTTCATTGAACCAAAATGATCACTAACAGCCATAAAACTGAAAACAAAACATTGCATTACTCCAATAATTTTTTTTCCCTTTATGATAGTAACCTACAGAACTGGTCATGCTGGAGTGAAAAATCAAAGTTTTCAATTATAAAATTAATCATAAGTTAAGCCCATCGAATTTGATGAGCGATCGATATCAAAAGTTTTCAGTTTCCCTCATGTCTCGTAGTCGAATCCCTGATGCCTCTTAGCTGTTCTTCATGCTTGAGCTTCACTTCTAACTCCAGGGTCACCTAATAAACCATGGAAAATGAAATCACCACATTGTGAAAAGGAAAATGTTACACTGAATCATTCCTACAGTCGCTCTTATAGTCCAAAGACATTTTGAATTTTTTGAAGTACATACTTTCACAAAAAGTGAAGTACATACTCGAATAAATTGAATTCATACATTTTCCCTAATAGATTACATACTCGCCTAATAGAGAGTTAGAAATACAGGAATGATTATACTTAGAACTACAGGAATGACCAAGTATATCAGCGCCCTTGTGACAACATTGTGATGACGAGATAACAATTTTGCCTATTTCAAAAACATGCAAGAGAAAGAGATATATCCTGACCTCCTTGAAGATATCGCTACGTGAAATCTCTTCAAAACCCTGCATTAAACGATTTTAATGGCTGTTAAAACATGCTCTTCAATTCCAGTGGGGAGGGGGGTGTGGAAACGAAAGAGAGGGAAAATGAGAGACCAATTTTTGGAAAAGATTGAGAGATGCGATATTTGATTCTCCAATTTTAGCTCGAAATCTTTGGATGTCAAATTTCTTTATCGCAAAAGTCATCATCATCAGGACAGCTTCCTTCCCAAGCCCCTTGCCACGGCTATGCTAACAAGACGGAAAATGAGATGTCTAACTTCATGAATGAAGAAGATGGTAGAGCAAACACTTACATAAGCAAATAAATAGATGACAAATTTGTTCTGTTAGTAAGCATTCCCCCACTAAAGACCCGCAACATTACTATACATACTATTTTGGAACTTGTAAGGATTGTTAATTAGTAATATAGATATTTCATAGGGTGATGAAACTATCAGCGTAAATATTTCACTCTTCAGCTTCAGTTGATAAGGCTGATTGTATAAATCAATGAACACTTGTTACACCAGATTCCTGCTTTTCACGGGAATTTGCACTTTAATTGTAATCTGCATCCTTAGGCATCCTTAGAAGATGAGTTAAATAGTAACATTATCTAAAAATTGAACATAGGTTTTAAGGATGTTAGATGATCTGGGTGATGATGGAACTAAATTATATATTCATTAGTTAAAATAGAAAATAATGCATGCTTTTATAGGAGAAGAATAGTAACAGCTTTTTTTAGGAGGTAATGCTAGGAAAGTAATTTTAGGAAAGCACATAAATACTCCATAAAGCCTAATAACAAAAAAGTTTATAAATTCTTCTTCCAGTAATGGTGGCAGGTACCGCCACAACTTTTTTAGAAAATACTATAGTAGTACAAAAAAAAAATATTGGACTGATAAAGAACTAGAGTATGCATAAAGTTAATCTGGGCTGATCAAAGACTGATGCATGCTCCAAGTCCCAACATACACATCAAATGTGCAAGGAAGAGCTTCTCATTGACTATTTCTGACACAAACAATGGTCCATGGTGGTCAGAGCTTCTCATTGTTCATTATAGCTTGGTGGATAAGAAAATGATAAATGAACACACACACAATTTCTCACAACTTATTTCTATAAATAAATTAGATCATATTCAAGAATAAAAAAGAATCTGAGAAAACATTAATGTGCAGATTTAAAATCAAAATGACATGCAGCCCCAGACATCATGCCATAAATTCATTCTCGGCATTTCACTATATTCATGAGTGTACTAGGGAACTCTCATGGCAGATCTGTGAAAATAAATGGAAATTTTTCCAAAAATGGTAGTGTTAGTGGACTGAGGAGACTGTAGTGATGGATTTCGGTAAAAGCCATGCAAAATAGGGTGATGATCAGTGAAAAGCAGCACTGATAGGTGGAGTTAAGTTACAGGTAACATGGAGACATTGATTTGCGAGGAAGAGAATTGTCAGAGGTGATTGTGGGAAGTAAAGTATAGAAAAGGGGTCCATATTAAAGTTCACAAAACCAGGTCATCTCCATATTAGTTAAACATGTTCTCAATCCCATTGACTATCCCCCAAAAAGAAAGAGCAAATGGACAGCGATGGCTAAGTGTTTTGTTAGCACATCATAATAAGTGAAAAGGATATTTGAATTACAAACATCCACAGGCTGAGAAAGTGATTATAAACCAAGAAAATGCCACACACAGATCCCAATTCGAGATATATAACTTTCCCCATGAATTTTAAATCTTCAAAAGCGCACCAGGAATTGGAGTTTCATTTTCAACAAGCAAAATTATATGGATTATCATAGTTTTAAATCGCGATATCAATATATCGAAATCAGCGAGAAAATCGCAAAAATTGGTGAAAATCGCAAGTTTTAATAAAAAATGTGATGTCAGCAATAAATCTATCAACCAGTTGGGTTGGGTGGTCAACTCGACCCGACTGCGAATTATTATTATTTTTTGAAAAAAAAACAACCGTTGGGGCTATGTAGCCGTTTTTTTATTTAGGGGGGGGGGGGTTGAAATTTCCCCCTTCTTTCCCCAATCTTATATAAATACTCTCCCAAACCTTCATTCTCACCACAACAACTAAACAAACATCTTCTCTACCATTCAATCACTCTCATATGATCTCTAGTTCTCTATTCTCTCATTTAGAAGACTCAACAATCACGAGATACAAGACGTTGTGGAAAAATGCCGATCATTGAGGAGCCTGAAGACGAGGATGACGATGATGGAGATGAAGTCATCCCAGCAACACAATTTCAGGGTCAAGAAGGTGTTGGATCATTTGATGACAAGAGATGCAGATAATGAAATTCAAGAGAAGACACAGATTCGGATGACAACAACAATGGTGGACACGGCGGCAATGATGGTGGTGGACACCTCTTATGGTTATGGCACACAAATAGATGAAACCCAAGGCGGAGATTTGTTGACCAATGCAATGGATTATTTATTTAAATAAATTTCCTCACTTTTATGTTGCAGTTATGCATTTTTATTTCAAACCAAGACCATTGTAAAATATTCATAACTTCATATGAAATTATTGTTATTCATTTTTCTAATTTTTAACAATTTTCCTTCATTTTTGCTTCTTTTTTTTTTCTTTTTTTCCGGTTTTTTTGTTCAAAAAAAAACACAATATATCGATTGGGGGCACTTTGATATATAGAAATTTTCAATATTTAAAACATTGTGGATTATTTGATCTGAGAACGTCACCATGCCAACAAGCTAAGTTATATGGAGTTTCAGTTTCATTTTAAAATTTCATTTTCAAAGTATTCAGATCCTCACCAATGCCAACGTATCCAATACGTAAAACCTTTGTTGTCAATTCAATCTCAATCCTATGTGATAACCAAAGTGAAGAAATAATTATGCAAATAACAGATACAGATTCGTATACGGGAAGGAAGTAAACACATTTTGCTAGCATCATAAATGATCACCGCTTTGAGGATAGCATAAATCACAATGCCAACTTTACATTTCACACCAAAAAAAAAGCATGGCCAACAGGAGGATCTGACTCACAAGGACAGAAAAAAATGTACCTTTTCTGTTCTGCTATCATGATTTCAATCTCTGCCACTCGGAGGTGATCAGGGTCATTCATATATATATTCACATCACCAGCCATTGCTGCAAAAAGAGAGATTATTCCCACAAACAATAAATATATAGTTAAGCAACAAGAAATTCATATTAGCTTTAATTCAAAGGATCATTTCATTTATTTGCAACAGATTAGTTCAGTTAATATGCAATAGACAACCAATACTGAGCAGACAGTTGATCAAACCAGTGAAGAAGACATAACATATTAACATTAACAAATCCTTTTTCAAAGTAGTCAGACAACGTATTTTTTTTACAAATCATTTTTCAAAGTAGTCAGACAATGTATTTTTTTTTTAAAAATCCTTTTTCAAAGTAGACAGACTGTATTTTTTTTTAATGACAAGTCCCCATCTGGGTGCTAACGACGTAAAGTGAATAACAAGCAAACATGACCTTTGCGTCAAATACTTTGAACCAAATGAGGATCAATCAAGAAAATGTAGAGAATTTGCTATCTCATGCTTTTCCCACGAAGGCTAGTACCCAACTACTGGAACAACTTCAAATTAAACCTATCAATGGATCAGATATATTAAAGTCTGTATCTACTCGTAGACCTGTAGATACAAATACTAATATTTGAATTTGAATTTTTTTGTATTCGGGGCAGCCACAGATTTTATTTCATCTTATTTTATTTTTTAGATGATTGACATGTATAAATACAGATTGATCCGGTGACATGTTAGGAATGAAAGATAATATAATCCAAATAATTAAAGGTAAAATATTGGGACTTTATGATCTTCCTCCTTTTTTAAAAATCAGAGAAAGATGGTGCAAGGGTTATTTAAATTTTGAACATTATGATTAACATATGAGATAATTAAATTTAGACAATACATAATACAAACACATATAATTTTACAATATGTAACAAATTCAGATATTTTTCAGAATGGATACCTCAATATCCATATCAGCATTTTGGATATTCAATCATCAGAAATTTCTAATTTTTTTAATATATTCAGAACATATACAGATATTTTTTAGATAATTGACATGCTTATTTCAAATCATCCAAACCAACAACAAAGACTAAAAACAGCACATAAAACCAACAAAAGTAAAAACAGATTCAACTAAACCCAAACAAATGCAATCATACAGACACAGTGCATATTTGGACACCCATTTAACCAAAAAACAGAAAAAGGAAAATCAAAACTCCCATACCTTCAACATGGGGTTCCCCTTCCACAAACCCTCCACGGATCATATCCTTGTCCAAAACAATAAAAGTCTGCTCTGAAACACTCAATATACAGAAAAAGATACAAAATTTATTATCTATAGAGCTTCAAAAACCCAAAACAAAACAGACCCATATGAGATTTCACGAAGAGGACTCTATAAACAGAAAAGGATACAAATTAAAGAACCAAAAACAAACCAAACCCATATGAGATTTCACGAAGAGGGTCTAACTGTTGGGATCGCGTGTCCATGAGAGGTGCATCTGGTACTCCTCCTCGAGCGTCAAGGGTTCCGATGCGGTGGCCTCGAGAAGCGACGGGTCCTCCATCCACTGGTGGTACCTCTCGACGTGGGCCCTCATGTAGGGCACCAGTATCACCTTCTCCCCTTCCAAGCTCATCGTCCTCTCTCGATCTATTCGTCTCCTCCCCGGCAAAAAGAAGGAACTTGGAATTAGAAAAATTGGAATTGTAATTCGGTGTTCACTGTTTAGAGTTCAAACCAACCTGGTTTGATTAAACACAGATTAGAAAAAGGGAAAATTCGACAAAACCCCTCTTAATTGCCCGAAATCTACGCGACTCCCTAGCTTTTCCTTAAGTCAGTGTAACCCATGAAAACACCCATCTTAAAATGCAAAAATATCTTATATAAATAATAATTTTATTTTTTTGAATAAATTTTAAATTTTGAAGAGATAAAACCATAATTTATGAAAGATTTTGGGCAGGTCTGGGCCCACCAACCTAGATGTTGTCCCCCCCCCCCCCCCCCAACTAGAAAAAATTAACAAAAATAATTTTTTGATTTTGTAATCCACTATCCCCACCTCCCCTCCCCACCAACCGAAACATTTAGAAAGATGCCATCCCCACCACCTGAAATCATTAAGGTGAGGATAATCGATGCATGTGTTCTGGAAGTTGTTCGACAACCTTGAAGTCGAATAGATGTACTGACGGACGACAAAATGTCAGTCGACCTTGGGGGTCATGGGCGATGAGAGGCCCGTCGAACAGACCATTAGTCAGCCTGTGTCGATAGTCCTACTGTCGAACATGTGTACTGGAGAACGACAACAGACCAGTCGACGTGAGGGTATTTATGGACGACAGAAGACTCGTCGAAACGTTTACAGTGTAATGATCTATGACCTTAATTGTGAACATTCAAAGACACAATCGGCACAGATGATTTTAAAACAATTATCAATCAATGCTTATTTTTTTTATATTGAAATGAAGACTAAATCCCAAGACTAACAAAGTGTAAATGGTTTAAAACATTTTGAATGTTTATGTTTGAATGAATGAATGAATGAATTGGTAAGCATAATTAGTATAAATGGTTTAAAACATTTTGAATGTTCACAGTTAAAGTCATAGATTACTACACTGTAAATGTTCGACGGGTCTTCCGTCGTCATAAATCTCTCAAGTCGACTGACCTGTTGTCGTCCTCCAGTACATATGTTCGACAGTAGGACTGTCGAACCCGATCCATAACACATGCTGCCTAATGGTTTGTTCGACGGGCCTCCTGTCGCCCATGACCCCAGGTCGACTGAACAGTTATTGTCCACCAGTACATCTATTCGACTTCAGGATTGTCGAATGACTTCCAGAACACATATATCAATTGTCCTCACCTTAGTGATTTCAGGTGGTGGGGATGACCTTTTTAAATGCTTCATTAATTTTTTTTTTGTTGTGGGGGGCAGCAAGCAGGTTAGTGCGCCTAGGCCTGCCCAAGATTTTTTACATTTTTAAGTGAACGCTCAATTTGACTACACAAAAATGCCAAGTATCATAGTCTAGATCAAATTATCCAACACTCACTCTTCTCCTCCTAGTTCCATCCCCAACAAAACCATATCCACGGTTCACATAGAAACCACGTCTTTCTTATTCTCACCGTATACGAAACATATACACGTTCATAGAGGATAAAATCCATAGAAACAGAGAGAGAGAGAGGAAGAAGAGGTGGATCCGATGGAGATGGCGACCTCTCCGAAACCCGAATCCGACACCGACGAAAACCCTAACCCTAATTTCGTCGTCGGAGGTGGGAGTTCGGGGGGCCCAGCTCCGCCTCTCATCTGTCTCTCGAGGTTCGTCGGAGAGTCCGCCGCCGGCGCCGTCATGGGCTCCATCTTCGGCTACGGTAAAACCGACCTCCTCTCTCTCTCTCTCTCTAAAATACTGTCTTTAGGGTTTATTCTTGTGTTTGCGTCTTTAGGGTTTTGTTGGAGATTTTCCATTGAATTGGAAATTTTGTTTAGTTGCAGATTCTCATATGGGTATTTGATTTTGTGTCGAAATTTGTGATTTTTTTTGTTGTTGTTTCTGCATTGGATTTGTGACATTGTGGATAGTATCGAAGAACTTGTTGAGTGTTTGCCGAGCAAAAGACCAAAATGAATTGTGTACATCAATTATGGGGTTGTCATTATATCGTATAGACATACCTGTAAAATATGTTGTTATTGTTACTTGGTGTGGGTTTTATTTTTTAAATTTGTGAACTTGAGGTTTTCCGGTGTTGAAATTGTGGATGTAATGCTTAATCAATTGGAAAAATAAAATGAAAGATAAAATGAAACAATGGGACTGGTCACTGGTTGGAGGATTAGATAACAATGAATGACTGAACTAGCCGGGCATGGAAACCATAATTAAAAGCTCTGAGCCCAGCCATGCTGATGGAGGTGATATCTCTACTCTTTTGTTGTTATGTGTTGATCAGTAGGTATTGCCTTTGAAGTTGATTTAGTTCATTCTTTTTTTATGATGCGCTATGATGTTTGAGTCTAGATATCGTTTTGGAGAGTGGGTTTTTTTTTTTTAGAAAAACAATTCATTGTATGGCACTATTTCATATTGAACCTTTGATTTGGGGATCTAGGTTTTGTTTCATTTTGTTTTCATGGCTTCTTTAGTAGTTGAGACTTTGATTTGATTCACATCCATTGTGACCCCCATCTGTCAAATATCAAATAGAGCTTTCTTATCTATCTCTTTTTCATCGACAAAGTGGGGGTTACAGCAAGAGAATGTTGAGATATCGTTTCAGTCGTCATTTCTCTGATTGGTGATTTGATTGTTGCTCGACTACATTTCCTTCAGTTCATTTCTCCTTCTTCTTCTTCTTCTTCTTCTTCTTCTTCTTCTTCTTCTTCTTCTTCTTTTTCAGTTCCTTCAATCAATAATTTCATGTGTATCATTGCTATTTCTTATTGAAACTTTGATTTGGGGATGTAGGTTTCTTTTCATTTTGTTTCACAGCTTCTTAGTAATTGAGACTTCGATTTGATTCACATCCATTGTGACCCCCATCTGTCAAGAATCAAATGAGATCTTTTTTTTATCTATCTCTTTTCGTCGACAAAGTGGGGGTTAAAGCGAGAGAATGTCGGGATATCGTTTCAGTCGTCATTTCTCTGATTGGCGATTCGATTGTTGCTCGACTACATTTCCTTCAGTTCATTTCTTCATCTTGTTCTTCCTCTTTTTTCAGTTCTTTCAATCAATGATCAGTTCCTTTTTTTTATTATTATCGTGGATGGTGCCGCTTGAATAGAGATTAAATTGGGACCGCAAGTGATGTGAGAACTATTTCTTCACTTTGAACCTATTGGAAAGGCACAAATCCTTCCATGCGGAAATCACTGTTATGACTGATGCGGCTTTCATAGCTTCTGCTTGTTTTTAGGGAATGGAAACAGCAATTCTTATGGGGCTTTTTTTTTTTTTGTGAATTTATGACAGTGTGGATAGCTATAAAAGCACATGTTAAGATTTTGCAAAGCAAAAGAACAAAATGAATTGTGTACATCAGTTATTGGGTTGTTATTCTGTCACATAGACATAACTGTAAAATTTTTGTTTCTGTTACTTGGTGTGGGGTGAAATTGAGGTTTTTTGCAGTCAAAATCATGGATGTAATGCTTAATTTTTTGGACAAATAAAATGAAAGATGAAACTAAACAAGGGGACTGGTTGAGAGGATTAGATAACAGTGGGGCATGGAAACCATATTTAAAAGCTCTGAGCCTAGCCATGTTGATGGAGGTGACATCTCTACTACTCTTTTGTTGCGTGTTCGATATGTGTCTATGATTCTCTCTTTGAAATGAGATTGGTGAGTATGTATTGCCTTTGAAGTTGATTTAGTTCATTATTTTTTGTGATGCGCTATGATGTTTGAAACTAGATATGGTTTTGGTGAGTGATTTTATATTTATTTTTTAAAATTTCATGTGTATCATGCTATTTCTTCTTGAACCTTTGATTTGGGGATCTATGTTTCATATCATTTTGTTTGCACGGCTTCTTTAGTAGTTGAGACTTTGATTTGATTCACATCCATTGTGACCCCCATCTGTCAAGAATTGAATGGGAGCTTTTTTTTTTATATATCTTTTTTCATCAACAAAGTAGGGGTTAAAGCAAGAGAATGCCAAGATATTGTTTCAGTCGTTATTTCTCTGATTGGCGATTCGATTGTTGCTTGACTACATTTCCTTCAGTAGTTCATTTCTTCTTCTCTTCTTTTTTTTAGTTCTTTCAATAAAAAATTAGATTTTTTTTTGTTTATCGTGGATGGTGCTGGTTGAATATAGAACAAATTGGGACCACAAGGATGTGAGGATTACAAAACTTTTCTTCACTTTGAAGCGATTGGAAGGGTATAAATCCTTCCATGCGGAAATCACTGTAACGACTGATGCAGCTTTTACAGCTTCTGCTTCTTTTGAGGGAGAATCAAATGCTTAAATCTGTTGTGATAAGCATGATACAGTGACTCTTAAGGGGCACTGGATGAGTTATTTTTTTCCTTTCAATGGGGGATAACTCTGGTTAGCCTGTAACCACTCCCTGTTCCGAGGTGCCACATTGTATTATGAGAATATTTGGGATTCTGTTGTTAATAGTATTAAGTCATAGGGACAAGTTTGTGTGGGGGCAACCGGAGTTTTGTATATAGGGGGCAAAATTGTGGTAGAAGAGTGATGCATACATAAGTTTTTTCTGTGGTCGGTAGACCTCTTTTCTACCGGCCCTGTGGCTTGGTTGCATTTGTATTTGGGCATATCGACTTAATTAATATTATGGCATATGTCTACCATTTTAGTCAAAAAAGGGGGGGGGGGGGGGGATAACTCAGTTCTAGCATTGATGGGAACCTTCTTGGGGATTATAAGGGATTATAACTGAGTTTTCAGTTTTCTTTAAAGATGACAAGATAATAACTTCTGAAAGACATTCTTGCACAATGGCTTCCATTTGTGTACATTAAGGACTGCTGGTACTGTCTGGTTCAGGTACAGGATTGTGGAAGAAGAAAGGGTTTAAAGGATCATTTGCAGATGCAGGGGCCTCTGCCAAGGTCTGTGTTCTGTTCAGTTAATTTTTATGTTTTTGTAAGAACATATGATCTCTGAATGTGCTTTCATTGTACAAAAAACTTGAAATTTTCCACCTTGTGTATACCAGACATTCGCTCTCTTATCTGGAGTCCACGGTCTTGTCATCTGCTTATTGAGGAGATTCCGTGGGAAAGATGATGGTATAATACATCAAAATTATGCTAAGCTAATCACATGTTAAAACATCAAGGTCTACTTCTCACTATGAAATTATCGGTTTTCCCCCCTCAGTCATCAATGCTGGCGTAGCAGGATGTTGCACCGGTCTTTCTTTGAGCTTCCCAGGTATACTTACGGATTCAGATTTTCTTGTTTGGAGATTGGACATGTTTTGGAGATCTTGATTTTGCTGGAATCATACTTAAAATTTAAACTCATTTACAAATACCCCTAACTGTCCCATCTCTCGACAAAAGTTAAAAACAACTTCTAATTATAAAGGGTGTGTTTGTGCACAAAGTTAAAGGGAAAATGAAAGAAAGTGAAGCAATTTGGGTCAAAGAGAAAGTGGTGGAAAGTAAAATTTTTTCCCTTTGACCAACTTTCAAGGTGTTTGTGTATGTGGTGGAAAAATTTTCCATCAATTTCTCACAATTTCTCACCTATGGGGAAAGGAAATTTTTTCTCACCTTTTCTAATAAGACAAAATAGGAGAGAGAAAGTGATGGAAAATTGTTTTTTTCCTTGTTTGGCACAAATGCTAGGTTTTTGAGTGGTCAAGGGAAAAATTTTTACTTTCTCTCATTTTCTTTCACTTTTCATCATGCACAAACACACAAAAAAAAACAGCTTTTTAGGAATCTAACAAAAGTGTGCTTTTAGGAAAGTTGTTTCAAAAGCTGCTTGCACTTGGAAACGTAATTGAAAATTAGAATATCACTCAAAAAGCAACTTTTGAAAATAACTTTCCAGGAAGTCCACTTTTGTTAGATTCCTTAAAAAGTAAATTTTTGTAACTAAAAATGCTTTCCTCTTTTGTAAAAAATTGGGACCACTAGAGGCATTTGGACATAAGTTTGGATTAAGTATGATTCTTGCAAAAGCATGATCATCAAAAGTGATCTGAAGTCATTTCCAAACACTACCTCGAGTGGAAAACCGTTTTCAATATTGTTCTGGACACACCCTTAAAACACTGTACATCGCAAGATATATGATTTTTTAATGTGTTTCACATCTTTAAACAGGGCCCCCACAAGCATTGCTTCAAAGCTGCCTCACATTTGGAGCCTTTTCATGCATCATGGAAGGGATGAACAGACAACAAACCGCAATGGCCAGCACTATAATGTTGAGCCGTGGCACGCCTTTGAGCGAACCGCGGGCCGAACCGTGGGCTGTCCTCCCTCCTTTCACACTTCCTCTCCCTCACAACATCATAGAGGGCTTCTCTTCCTTCTGTGAGTCTTTGCCGAAGAAGAAGGGCAAAGGTGTCCGCCACTGACCTGGGCTTTAGTCTTGGGCACTTTTGGTAGGGTGTAGCTCTTTCTTTGATTGTTATGGCCTGTGTAAATTTTGTGAGAGATAAGAGGTGGAGGTGATGTTTGATTTGATTCAATGTGTTCACCATTTAATTTCACTGCATTCCATTTCATTCAGTGTTTTTTTTTGTTCCCGAAGAACTTTAATACTAGTTATTAGTTTGTTGTGGGGATTGATAAAATGCACATTATCTTACACACACGATAATAATAATTCAGATGTGGATATTAATAATCAAATTCTGACTCTTTAGGGATATGATGAAGTATACATGGATATTTTGATCATTGATACGTCCAAATATGGTGACTATTTTGATCATTGACTATGGTGTGTTTATGGACAATAGGTGTGCTTTCTGTTGGGCATATACTGAGTCCACATCACACTTATTTTCTCAATGTCGCATTGGGGCTGAATGTTGGAAGAGGATTCCTACAAGGCTGCAGCCACCACACAGAATTTGGAGGGTAAGAAACTGGCCGGAGGCATTTTCATATGAGCTCTGGAAAGGAGTTGGTAACTCTATAATTCAAAAGTTAGTGTTGGCATTCATGTTATGGCAGATTTGGAAAAGTAGGAAAGAGTGGATTTTTAACAATGTGCTTCCTCACCCTTATTTGGTGGCCTCAAGAGTACTGCTCTGTGTCGGGGAATGTATAATACACTAGTGAAGGATAAAGAGAATTTGATGGGACGTGGGAAGGTTACAAACATAGTCCTATTTGTTGGATCCTATGAGAAATATGCACATACAGTTGGAACCTGTGGAGGATGTATTAATTATCACAGATGGTAGTGCACACCTACAACAATGGGGTGCTGGAGTGGCTTTTGTAGTTGTTAAAACCTCTCTTTTTAAAATCCTAGCAGCAGGTTATGAAGGATGGCCATGGGCACCTCCTTTTAGGATGGAGGTAGAAGCAATCAGGATGGGCTCAAGTTTGCATGTACTAGAATTTGCTAACATTCGGGTTTGTTATGACTGTATATCAGTTGTACAAATCCTTCAATTAGGTGGCCTAGGACCACCACAAATACAAGATATTATAGAAGATATTTATAATCAGAGGAAGATTCATCCAGCCATAGCACCTATACATGAATGTATATACTTTGTACAACGTATACATGAGGTGTACTCACCTCATTTTGTATATGTGAATACTATATAATATGTCCGTTCGGGCCTTTCTTACCAAAAAAAAAATGTTGAGCAATCAATTGACGTGATAAAAGATGAGAGAATTATAATTGAGATTTTTGGGTTTTTGATATGTGATAGTATATGTTGGATTTAAATAATTTTTAAAAGTGATTACATTGATACCTGTATTCCCATTTGGGATAATCAATTTCGGATAATTTTTTATACGAAATGGATACAGATATTGTAAAGATAATTTACTGACTGATCTCAAATTTAATTAAAGTTTCAAGTCATCTTAATAGAAAGAATGACCTCATAGACTTCAAAGATCAACAAAGTGTGTGTTTGATGTAAATCATCACTCACATAATCTGTTTCCCTTCGAAGATAACGAAACGGCCTGTCTTTCACACTCATTGTAGACACCGAAAACTGGACAAGCAACATCACTATCTGTTCTACTTTGCATGATAGAAAAGGAAACCAAAAAAACACAGCTGAGGATCAGGAACCATGGCATGCTCTCGGAGAACCGAAGACGGCGCCGATAAGAGAACCGCCGGACAGTGCTGCTCTCTTCCGCCTCACGTCATCCCCCTCGCATTGATCGCTGCAGTTTCTGCCGGCGGAGCCTTCTTGGGTTCCATCTATGGCTTCAGTATGCACACAGCTCTCTCTCTCTCAATAACAAAGAGAACTTTGTTGATTCATAGCTTCTAGGAGTGGGATGAACCTGACTCAACCCGACTTTTGGATAGGTTTGGTTTAGGATTTTGATTCACCCTGAACCTTAGTAAACCCAGACCAACTTGAGTTGATTGGTAGGGTTACCCTGACTTGATCCGTGTTGTACCAATTACATTTCATCTTCCAAAATCATGTAGTTTTTGTTCGTATATTCTAAAAAAATCTGACTTGACCCATGTCGTACCAAACATAAACCGTCGGGTTGAGTTTGAGTTGGTTTTTAGTTGGTCTCTTCCACCTTCAGGTTAGGATCAAGTTATTTTCGAATAAAAACCAACTCACCTCAGTTGTAACCCTAATTAAAATATTCCATCGATCAATTTGAAGATTCATGCTTCCCTCAGATTCAGGACTTATAAACAAGAGAGGGTACAAAGGAGCATTTGCTCGTGCAGGGTCTCATGCTAAGGTCTGTTGTTGTTTATTAGTTGTTGTATACATATATACTCCTCTTTCTTTTCTAGTTTGATTTCACATACATATACATAGTATCTGAGCTACACCTTCAATCAGACATCGGCAATCATTTGTGGTGTTGAAGACCTTGTTTTTTACATCCTAAGAAGTCTGCATGCAAAAGCTGGGGTATGAGAAACCATGATCTTCATCAAACCACATCGATCTCTTTAAATGCTTTGCTTGTATCAATTCATTAAAATTCTCTTCTAATTTTCAGATACTAAACCTGTATCTGCGATCATCGATAGAGGAATAAGTGGGTGCTGCACGGGTCTCGCATTGAGCTTCCCAGGTAGGGTGCTAATACAAGGGTGCTAATACAATCGGTCATTCCAGTAAATGAAATCTCTAACAGATTATATATTTCATTTGGAAAAAAAAAATATATGCACTTGATTCATTCAAATATGTACTTCATTTTCTTGGGGTTGGATGATGGACGACAAATTCACAACCATGAGCTCTTGAGTTAAAAAAAAAATATGTACTTCATTAGATAAATATATATGCTTCAAGAAAAATTTAAACCGTGTTTGATATACAAAAATGACCGCATGACGGCATGAATGACAAAGAGTAACATTTTCCTCTCACGTAAGATAGTTCATAATGTTTTGAAATATGCACAACAGTATTAATGTTTATACTTGGAGTACTGATCTTGTTAGGAACACCACAAGATCTGCTTCAGAGCTGCCTCGGATATGGAATGCTTTCAATTGTTTTCGATTGGGGTACACATGAATTGGGTCGAGTTTCCTGGACAAACAACAAATGCGAACCTTCGAACTGCGCGAAGCTTGTTCTTCCTCCTTTCACTCTTCCCCTCCCCAGTAACATAAAGGAGGGATTTTCTTCCTTTTGTGAATCCTTAGGGATAAAAAAAGGCAATGGTCAATGACTCAATTGCATGTCTAGCCAACTTCATTGTTTCTTGAGTGCCATATTTAAACTTATTGTTTGATAAAAGATAAACATGGTTGTGGTCATGATCATGAATCATGAGGAAATTCAAGTGTGTTGGAATATTATTCAAAATGAAATATTAATTACACCATGGATTACATTCATGTTCTGCATCAAAATACTCCCAATTGCCATTTTCAAGGATATTCGATCTACTTTTGTCAGTGCACATCAAATGCAAACAACATTGTTAGGCGTATTTTTGAAACCTCGATGCATCACACAACAATGGAAGAAAATAAAATCTCAAAGACAGCTACTCAATATCGCACCTTAAAGCAACTGATTACATTTTCAGTTGAATTCACATTCGATAAATGTTCCAATTTTTGTTACAAAAATTCTCCAATAAAGAGAAGATAGACAATGTACTCATTCCCTCACAATGGGAGGGATGGATTGGCCACCCAAAAGAATAACAAATGTATTACCTTTTGGTGTATTACCTCAAGAATCTGTTTCAAAGTCCACTTTTTGCATGAATTCTACAATCTCGTTTTATCTCGGGAATGTTATAGAACTCCGCCAAGTACTCTAAAGCTTCAAAATTCCCACTACACACCTTCCACAGAGAAGCAACTTCTCCATCAAAGACTGTGCCCCACTTCTCGCAGTCTTCCAAGAAGGCCAGTAACTTTGAATAGAATGAGTCGTAGTTCATCAACAGGAAAGGAACGGGATGCTTGGATCCGATCCTCTGTAATTGGATTAATGTAAGAATCTCAAACACTTCATCCAAAGTGCCAACTCCTCCGGGGAGGGCGACTATGGCTGTTCTTTCTGAAGGACTAGTCCTCGTCACTGCATCCACCAAACCATGTTTTCTCGCAGAGAAGAACCTGTTTATTGTCAAAAAAGTGTTTTTGTAAGTATGTAATATGTTGGGACATACCCACCAAAAAAAATATGTTGGGACATTTATGTACGTGTGCACAACCATTGCTTATTTTACACTTCTGAAAAGGTAGATCAGTGTCAGCTTGATTTCTATAAATCAAGGACACTGATACACTCAGACATTCCTGCAAACGCCACGTCATCTAATGCATCATATGAAATCTCTAATAGAGTATATCTTCTACTACAGAAGTACGAAAACCATAAAAATGTATGCATTCAATTCATTTGAATATTTTCTTCACTTTTTCTACTTCATTAGATAAGTATATACTTCCCAACACAAAAAAAAAAAATCAAACATGTTCAATCTGAAAGAGTGACTGCGAGAACGAATAAGTAAGACATTTTCCATAAATTAAAACATTCAAATTGTAAAACCAACATCAACATAGACTGCTTTCCAAAGTTTATGGCAGGTTTTAGCTTCAGAGATTATGAATGAAATAAGAAAAAGTATACCTGCAAGTAAAATAGGTTTCAGGAGGAAGATAAGGATGGAAGTTCGAGGAAGTCCATTGACCGGCTTCTTTAGCTATCTTAAATCCACCGACTGGCTTCTGCGCTTCCATGGCACCTTTGATGGCAGCATCCATGAGGCCTGGACCAGACCCTGTCCAGGTGGTGCAGTCCAGAAGGCTCGCTATCTGTTGATGAGGAAACAATAGCTTTATTAATAATATACTCGAGAACTATTATTATTTGTCATTCAATGCAGACTGTAGCAACCATCAACGTACTTTCAGTATCTTAAATTGTTGTTGTCTTGTATGATAAGTTTGATATGCCAATATGAAACAGTAAAACTTGACATATTTGAAGTATGGAAGAAACAATAGCTTCATTCATAATATACTCAAGAAATATGATTATTTGTGCCATTCAATGCAGACTGTATTGCAGCAACCAGAAACATACTATCAGATCTTACATTGTTGTTGTTTTGTATGATAGGTTTGATATGAACTGCCAGCATGAAAAAGTAAAATTTGGCATATTTGAAGAATGGAATAATTTGAAATTTGATTGGACTTTGCATAATTATCACATTCATCTTGTATAAATGCAATACTGATTTCTTTTAATCAGTTTCAGAATTACCCCTAAGAACAGTGAGCTTGGAATGTGTGTTTTCTCAAAATTTTAGATGAATCAATTCAAAGGACACAAATGAACAATTTAAAGCTTAATATCTCATACCTATGAACATAAAATTGCAAGCACAAATGGAAAGAACTGTATGAATAAAGGTTGACAGGAATACGTGAATAAGTTGCACAGAACCAGTGGAATAGGATATGACTTACCTCTCTTGACAGTTCTAATGTTTGCAAGTAGTGTTGGCTGTCTGTCTTCATCCTAGCAGATCCTAGATACAGAACTCCCCTCCCAAGCCTATGTATCAGTTCATAACATCTTTGTATCTCTTCCTTCACCTGAATCATGTACTCATATTATAATGAACGAATCCACATAACCACAGCAAAATGGCTCCAACAAAGAAGATAGAAAAGGTACAGTGAAACTTATGGTAATACCAATACAAGTGTATGCAATAATGATGACATGGGAAGTGTAGAGAGTAGAAAAGTAGTTTTTTATGTAAAAATAATACAAATGTAGTCTCCATTAGAAATTATAGAAGTCTTCATTCAGTTTAATTGTCCACCAGAGAAAGTGGCAGGACAGAAACCTACCTTCTTGGTTAAGTAATTTGAGCTCAAGCAACTGAGGAGGAACCATTAAATCCCTTAAATCTGGCAAGAGCCTTGACGAGGAGGGATGCAGGTCGATCTAATAAAAGGAATGTAACCTTCTTCCACAGAATATATCACTCAAGGACCAAAGTGAACACAGTTCCACTGAAAAATAATAGGAGAATCCAGAGGAAAAAATAATCTCTAGTTTGTTATCATCATCTTAGAATTTATGGTGGCTTGAGAAAATTCAATACAAGATGGATGGAGAGATGCAATAACTAACATCAATCTTCAAGAGCCATAACATTTGTGAAGACAAACTGCCTAGAAAACTTTAATATCATCGCTCATCACAAGACACCTCATCCTCAACACGTGTTATGTGCATATCAATTACTTATATTGTATATATATCCTAGCTATGACTGAATTTGATGGAGTTTGAGCCATTCTGATACATGTTACTTGCAAATATGATCTTAGATACGATGAATGACCTAGATCAATGAATCATACACATTAGTCAAGAAGAAACTGAGCAATGACTAGGATTATTTTATCATATATTTTAGTCAAGAACCATGCTATCAGAAAAATTTACTTTGTAAACATCATATTAGACTGTATGATTAATAAAATACATCAAAAAGAAAACCACTAAAAGAAAGATTGTTCATGTATTATCAAATGGATGCTGGAAGCATTCATATCACATAAATTCTGTTTTTGGAGGATTGTTTTGGGAACATATGAATATGGGCCAAAACACCTGGTTCATATGAGAGAATACCCATGCTATATAACACATTAGATATATGTTTGAATTCACGGTGAAATCTACTGAAGAAGGTGATTGACTCATATATATATAGACTAAATAAAGAAAAACAAACCAGTATGCTAGGTTTTACCACTTTTCCTTGATCATGCCAATAGTTCTATAAGCAATAAATCTACACTTTTCATGTCACATTATGCTTTAATAGATTTAAATATATGACCTTTCTTCCTAATTTCTCAGAGCCTCTGAATGCAAAGATTTAACATAAACCAGTTCAAGGACAGAGATTTTATGAGAAATTCATCTAAGGTTTATACACACTCCCAAGAATGTAAGAACCAAAAACACCAACATAATAATTTGTAAAACACAGTATATACTTTAATCACCACAATCAAATACCATATGAACATGCGTAGGAACTTATAAGAGTTGATGTTCATGATTCCTCACCTACAAAAATTTCTTGCATTTGACCATATGCAAGAGCAACTGAATTTAAAAAATAAAGATAAACCATAATCTCCAAAGAAGGTTGACAAGAGAACATGGACATAATAAAAGGAATCACTAACACACATAAATTATTTTTTCACAGCAACTGCCTCCACACACGTCTTCTTTATATGTGCTCTGCCATTCTTTCTCTTTTCGCAGCATTGTTATCTCCGCACACATCTTCCTTTATATGCTCTCTCTCTCTTTCCATAGCATTGCTGCCTCCGCACACGTCATCTTCATATGCACTCTTTCACTTTCCGCAGCATTGCTGCCTCCACACACGTCTTCGTGAGCTCTTTGTCCTTGCGTTGTCGCCAACTCAACGATGATGTCACACTCTTCCATGGGTTGATATTTCCCCTTAGCAGACATTTTCCTTGCTTCATGCACATCATGCGTGCTATCTTCCTTGCTTCATGCATGTCATGCGTGCTTTCTTCCTAGCTTCATAAATTCACGATGTCCCTTTGTTTGACGCTTTTCGCACATCTTTGTGCTTCCTTCAGTGCCTCTTCATGGCCCTCTCGTCTATCATATAATTTCCTCTCACTCACTCTTTGGTCTCTCTCCTTATTTATTCCCTTTACTTTACACTCCATCATCTTCTTTTTTTTATCCATTTTGCATTCCTACACATCAGTCTTGTACCTGCTTTGTCGGAATCTGGTTGGTTGTTAGTGACGATGTCAACACCAATACTTTGTTTTGCCATCAATGTTTGCAGTTTGCATATATGTTTTGTTTTTCGATGATTGAAGGTGTTTATTGGGATGTTGAGATTTTAGTTTATCATTTTTGCAAACTCTGAGGATTCTACCCTTCATAGTTTGGGAGGGGTGTTAAAGTGCTAGATTACACATGTATTATATTATTGTGTTACATGTGTAACAACTATTATATAAAGGGCTTGAGTCTCCCTCTAATAGAATAATGTCTCATTATTATTTCTCTTTCATATTCTAACAATACCATAACGAACTATCAAACTAAACAATTAATTCAGGCAACTCACAAGAAATTAGAACACCCAAAAGATGGAGTACTAAAGAAAATATAAACAATGTACAAAATCAGTTCCCCTTCAAAATAATCAACAGTTCTATTCAAGAAGCAAATCATGACGACGGACACATATTTATAAAAATTGATATTCACAGAACAACAAAGAGAGGTACAAAAAAAAAAAAACAAAGAGAAGTACAAAAGAAGTGTATTTATACCTCGTTTGGGCTTGATCTTTCAGGATACCCAACTGACCCATTCATGCGAATGGAGATTCCCCTCAAAATAGGCCTTTGGGGCATAAAAAGATTGAAATTTGAAGCAACCCCATCTCTTCCAAAGATCAAATTTTGATGGTTGTTCCTCACTAAGAATTGAGATTGAGCAAAACCCATCATAGAAGACACCATGGTTTTATTTCTGTTTGTTTCCGAATGTTCAGGACAGCCAAAGGAAAAGACCCCATTTTTTTAGTTCTCAAGCCAAGTGTGTATGTTGCCAAAGTAAAACCTAGTCAAACCCAAAGCAAATCATGGCCCTTGAATTTGAGTAAAATCTAATCAGGACCCTTGAATTTTGGATCTCTCTCCTTATATTTGACGAACATGTTGAAAGATTCGGAGAATTTAGTGCAGTGATGGAATCTGATGCTCTTCATTGACATATATGAGATATATATATTATTGAAAAAAAAAATTATACAAGGTTGGTGAGATTGTAAAACATTTTTTTAATTTAAAAATATTAATATACTAGCTTAATTAAATATATATATTCAGTTAGAAAAAATGCATTTAATTCATTCTGAATTTTTTTTTTCATGAAAGTATAATTATATGGACAAAATATATACCTCTAATAAAAAAAATCAAACTTATTGAGATTGAAAAATGACTTCACGAATGATTGTGCATAATATTTTTAAAAATATATGTTATAAAAATATATGAATAGATAGATGTTTCGAAAAATATGAGAATTTGACATATGTAATGAAATTATATATATTTATATTTTATTTGTTATTTACATTAAATTATATATTTAAATAAATTTATTTTTAATGATCATCATACATTTTTATATATTAGGAGAAAAAAATCTAAGCCTACAATTAATAGCAATAATAATCAATAATGGATGCACAAATTCAATGGCTTTTGCTTGTATACGCTTTTTCAATCACTCCACCAGAATTTTGATTGTGATGCTTATGGTATCTAGACGTATAAGGGCATCCTAAAAAAGAACATGGTTGGAGGACTTCGACCATACTCTAAATCAGAATTTCTATTTCTCCTTTTCTCAAAAATTGGAGGTTATTGGATAGAAGTACAATTTGGACTTATCTCTTGTCTACAATATGAATAAATGTATTCTTTTCAAAAATAAAAGAAGAAAGGATAAATGTATAAGTGATGCATATTATTTGTGAGTGATTCTATATGGTTTCTTATCGAGAGAAAAAGAGGCGAGACAAACGCATATATGCTTAACCGGAAAAAAGTAAAAAACATGTAAATTCAAGGGAGCTTTTCTTCCACACTTGTGCATAAATTAAGCGCAATTATAGAATTAATAAGTGATTAAGTGTTTTAAGAGCACCACATTTACTATTAATTGGCTAAATGAACCTATCAAACTGGTCAACATCATGGACAACAATGGAGCCAAAACATGTTCAATAAAATTAGGATACTGTTAGGGATGACTTTGCTTGCAGTCCCATACACAATTCTCACATCCTTTGTTTTTTTTGTGTATATTCATATAACGAAAAATATACTTTCACCAAATGAAACCTATATTATAAAGAAAAAGTGAAAGCTCAAGCGCTTCATTTATCGAGTTATGTATCTTATTGAAAAATAATAAATGAATATGAGATTGCAGGTGAGGTAGTTTGTGTGTAGCAACATCCATTAACATATTCCATGCTTGTGTCACCAAAAAAAAAAATCCATGGCCTGACTTGTTTAGCCCAATATCTAGCTGGACCAGCACATTAATATGGTCAACAAGACTATAAGAGTGAGATTTGACTATATCAAATATGGCAACTGAGCCATTGAATTTGACTAAGCCTTGGGACATACATAACATATATAATCCTCTTCAAATTGTTATAATATATATATTTTTTCAAGTCTTATAAATTGTAGTGTCTAATTCCGAAGTATTAGACGGGTTCTCTTTTTTATTTGAAGACATTAAAAAATGGCTAATGAAGCACACTCCCTAGCTAACGAGGTGGAAGAGATCACTCCTCCTCTATGGAGGACCAGTTCGATCAATCCTGGTTTACCCCCCTTTTCTATTGGTTTAGTATGTCTTCTAGACATATTTGTTTGTTACAAATTTGTTAAGAATCTACTGTAGAGATTGTTGTGATTTATGGCATTGGGCATTCCATGTCAAGAGATTAAAATTATGTAGAGAGTAGATGAAAATGACAACTAAGAGAGTTTAACTCTATAATTAAGAGTCTTGTAAGTCTTATATCTCACTTACCATGTAAAATTTGATTTTCTTATTGATTTTCTCTTATGTTGTGTGTTCTCTTAATTTCAGTTGATAACTTCAATAGATATGTTCCATACCGGATTACCTAAGTCAGCTTTAACCTCTTACCATTTTGTTTAGTGGGGTAGAAGGTGATGAAAACCAATCTCTTGTACTATTTACATTTAATCACAATGATTTGGGGACTTGACAAGTACCTTATTGATATTCTTCATCATATGATTGACTTTTTTTACTTTAGGGTATGTTCAGAACCCCAGTGTAAAATGGGACAGGCCGGCCAGTTAAGGGTTCGTGCCGTGGGCCTGCCTGTTTAGGGGGTAGGGCGGGTTGGGCCTACCCCCTAAACAGGGGGTAGGCCCTGTTTAGGGTATACCCCCATGTGGATCAAATTGTCCCACTCTCATCCAAAAATACTACATTTAAGGGTATATGAGATAAATTTTCACCCAAACTCTACCTATAAATACCTCACCCCATCCACCCATTTCTTCATAAATTCAATCACAAATCTTCTTTTTTTTTTTTTTTTGATATCGGAGGGATTCTCCGTTGCTGACCTTACAGTCGAGCTGGGAAAGCTACCTCCGCCTGTTTGCCCCGGTCCCACGGAAAATTCTTTCGAATAATCGCCAACAAACAGGTGCACAAATCTTTTTACTCCAATACTACTACACTCTCTTCTTTTCCTAAAATTTTCTAGTTTTGTGTTGGAATTCTAAGTGCTCTAGTGTTCAAGTGCTCTCTTTTCTCTCTAAGTAAAATCATCAACTAAATTGAAGTGGAGGTGGACGCTTTCTCTTTCTCTCCAATCTCCATTTCTTCAAGGGGATTAGGGGAAGCCCTCTCCAAGGTGGAAAGGTCCAAGCCAAGGGGATTAGGGGAAGCTCTCTCTCTCACTCTTTAGTCTCTATTCTCTACTAGTCTCATACTCTCCTTCTCTACACATTTGAAATTTCAAATTGTACAAAATGCATTACAATTTTTAAGTTTTAAATTGAATTTTCAAATTCTATATTTAAAAAACAAAGTGTACTTCAAATATAAATTTTAAAATTTAAATTTCTAAAATTTTAAATTTTTACTTTCACATTTCATTTTTTAAATACAAATTTCAAATTTTAAATTCAAATTTCCTCTTTTTAAATTTCAAATGGTCAATCCAAACATAGAATATTTAAACACTGATGATAACTGATTTTTTTTATTTATAAACAAACATTAAAGATGAAAACAAGTTAATTTGTAAATCTGTGATGGCCGATCTAATTGGTTGGTCCTAACAGACACAACAACATTTCTAATGCCATTTTACCAAACATTCAAAACTAATAAACTTAAAATAAATTAAAATAAATAAATCAATGGCTCAAGAGGATATATCCTAAATTAAATAAAATAGAAAATGACCTTTTCTTTGAAATCTAATAGACTGAAACTTTCTAAACTAAAAAACAACTGAAAATGATTTTTATTTGGATTTAGTCAAGTTGAGTCTTCAGAAATAACCATGTGATTTACCTGTGACAGATGAATTGATTTCTTTATTGATTTTTTTTAAAAAAGGTGAATGAATCCAATCAAACAATTGTTGTTATTGTCAACTTGAACATGTTACGTATAATGACTTGTTTGAGCATGTCATCTCTGATCAACAGGGAGATAACTTTATCTAATGAACTTTGTAGAATCATAACAGATTCAATCTCCGAATTGACATAGATTCTTCTTAATTGATGAAGAAGGAAGGAAGGGGGTTTGAAAAAAATATTTCAATGATCATGTATGTAGGCTTGGAGTAAGGGCAACAATGCTGTGGTCATCAATGAATAATTGAGGCTTGGAGGCGGCTCACGGAGAAACCTTACCTACCCGGACGCAGATTGGTTGGGGGTGCTTGCACGGACGACCCTTCCATGTTTTATTTTCTTTGTTTTCCTTTCAAACAATTTTATTTTATTTTCTTCTGTATCTCATTCAGATATTATCTATTTTGAGTCAAATTAAAATAGATACATTTATATTTTTCTCAAAAAAATAGAAAAAGAGATCATGTATCATGTATGTAAATTTGTAAGAAAGATTTCAGAGTGACTAGCTTAACCATCACTTTTTATTGTTATCTTCTTTTTTTTCTTTATTTTATTTTGTATATACTTTTTGGTGTTTTTTATTTTTAACTCTCCATAAACTATATGATTTAGTGATCGATTCCTCACTTTTTCATATTTCGGTTTAAGTCCCCATATTTAAAGGATATATTCCTTTTAGTCCATTCTAAAAGAAAACCAAATAATTTAGAGATAGGTTCCTCCCAGAGACTAATAAGAAATATACCTTTTAAATCTAGAGACTTAAACTAAAATATGAAGAAGTGAATGATTGATTACTAAATCATATAGTTTACAGGGACTAAAAAATAAAAAACCCTACTTTTTTTTTCTAATAATTTCTGAAATTCACATTCTAGCTTTTTTTTCTTTTAGGGCACGTTTGGATGCAGTGATTATTTGTACGTGTTTTTTTGCACAGTCAAATTTTACATTGCACGTGCAAGGAAACTTTGTACACTGTTTGCACATGTTTGTCTGTTTTCATGTTGTGTTATCATTTACACACATGTTCTTATTAGTAGTTGTTTGTCTCACATATGTGAAACTGTTTGTAAATGCGTCAATTTATTATGTTAAAAGATAATAATATTATAAATAGATAAAATATTTTTTCAAATGATTATCAAATATATTATTTTCTTATAACTCAAAAAATTTATGAAAAATATATTATATATAAAAATTTAAATTTAAATGTTGCATATATTAGTTTTTTTAATTTATATATAAGTCAATGTGGTTAAAAAAAGTTCCAATATAATAGAATATAAACAAAAAATAATCTGATTTCAACTAACAAATCATCCTACATGGTTTTTTTTTATATTTTATAAATAATAATTTTATTGGATAATATATATGATAGTTAGTTAAGATTTCCTGATATATTTTAATATTTTCATGCCACATTAATATTTATTATCCACACAATTATATTATTGTAAGTTATATAAATTTATAAAATATAATTATCTATTTTAATTCTTAAGATAAGATTAGGAGATGAAATATTTGTTTTGGCTAATATGGATTTTAATAAATTTGTTAGAGGGTAAAAATGTAAAATTACTTTACATACATTTTAGAGGTGTGAAAATAAAATCCGTTACAAATGAAAACACATGGGTTAGTTGGGATTTTGTTTGCCCCATTTAATAGAGCAAATGAAACCCTGGATTTCATTTGTTTCATTTTAAATATCATAACCAAACAATATATTATGTTTGACCATGTGCAATTGAAAACACACCCCCATTTGCATAGTATCCAAACATGCCCTTAAATTCAGGTGAAAGCATTTGATTGGGCAAAAATTGTCATGATATATAGTCTTTGTACGTTTTGATTTTTTTATTAGTCATTGAAACACATTTCTTTTATAATATAATAAAATAATATATATTTATTTATATTGAATGTATATATTTTTATATTTATTTTATAACAGAATATATTAAAATGATAAAGTATATATTAAAATAATGAAATATATATTATGCGATTACATTACGAACTTAAACAGTGCTACTATACAAACTGAATTTTTATTTCCTTACATCTATGATTGATTGAAGGATCTGGAAACTGCTACGCTCCACAGTAAATAATATAAGAAATAATATTATCCACCGATGACACAATGCATAACACGAGGAGACTGCGCTCATAACGACATTTAATTTAAGCCGTCAAAGCATACTGAGGCTTCGTTTGGAAACACAGATTGAAAAATAAATTTTGGAATAAAACTGCTTTTTAAGATGATTTTAGACTTTAACTTTTTGAGGATGCTTTTTTTTTTAATTCAGAAATCAATATTTGGAAGGAGTTTAATGTTTGGTAGAAAAAATCGCTTTTCAATTCAAAAAATCGATTCCGACCAAAAATCGTTCTTTTTGAGATTTTAAAAACACGGATTTCGAGAGAGAAATTAAAAGGAATCCAGCTTTTGATTCCGCCGGAATCCGACCCGTTTGGCTACACGATTTTGAGATTTTAGCTTTTCAAAAAGCGAAATCCGCCAAAACCTTGTTACCAAACGGAGCCTGAGTCCTATTTTGCAGCTCAAGCAAGAGGTTCTGACAAGGTAGGTTAAATACTTAAATTTCAACCCTTCTTCCCCATCTCCCATATAAAAAGGTTTCTCCAAACATCGTAACTCAATTATGTCCATCAAAATATATTAATGAGATTTATATTAATGATTTTTAATTAATGAAAGATTTTTAATTCTTTGATGGATATGTGTCATTCATCCAAACTTGTACTGATGAGATTCTCATCAGTATGTATTGATATAAAAAATTTCTCCGAGTAACCCTATTGGTCACTTAGCCCCAAGGCCAGCCGTGAATGAAATATATACAGTTTCATTTGATATCATACGATGTGAGAATGGAGCTGTAAAATGGATTGGTGAAAGTGTGTAATTTATATAATACGTGATAAAATAAAATAAAAATTGAATACGAATTCAGTCAAATCTTGATACTATCAGTATCGAACTATACCACCTATAAATCGAATTACACATTATATTAATGAATTACACAATTAATTATTAATATAATATTTATTTTTAAAAAAATTGTTGAATATAGTCACTCTCTGTATAGTTCAATCAGTAAAATGTGTATCATGCCTAGATCAGACTCATGAAAATCACTCCCCCCGGATTTTCATTTACAGCAGTACAAAGAGCCGTACAAAGTGGAGTACTAAAAAGTCTACATAGCTTTTCTAGTACACATCCGTACACTTATAAAATTTGCAAAACAACCCCTATAGTTTAGCTTAATCAGCCTCTAATTTTTGACACATCATTTAAGCTGATTAAATAATTAAAATTCAGACAAACATTTCTAGAAACTCCGTACCCGGATTTCCGGCGAAGATTCATTCATAAAGACCTTTATTTTTTGCAATAAAATCCCTCCCTCTCTTTCATGAATATATGTCCCTAGTCCTTGTCCTCCTCTTACCACCCAATCCGAATATGCCACGTGTATGATTTACACGTGTGGGGCCCTTGCTGACCATGTACGGTCCAAAGCTAGGCGTTGACTAGCAGGTTTTTGATATATTATAAAGAACGTATTGCCACTGACGTCGGTCTGGGCCACGTCAACTGCTTTGATTGACTTGGTCGGGGTCGGATTCCCTGTTCCTACCTCCCCGTTTGGGGGTGAAGAATAAATGGTGGATAGGGGAGAATACAGTAGAATAACCTCAAACAGCTGTTTGTTTGACAATAATAAACCTTGATAGTTATGTCTGGATAAGCTAGGATAATGCCTGATAACTATTCTAAAAAATGGTGGAATTGCTTATCAGGGTTTATCTATGTCAATTGATAAAAAATACTCTTCTCTGTCATTTTAAAATATTTATCTCACCTAACACTCTCTGCACACATTCCAAAAACTGTCACATCTATCATATTACACTTATATCTCTTATATTTATTCCCAAACACAAATAATTATTGCAGGGGTATAATTGTCATTTAAAAAGTCATAAACTCTTATCCATCTCTTATCTATCACTTATCTTATTTTATTAAAGGTGAACCAAACAACAAAAAGATCAATTTTATGTTTCCCAATGAGAATAACATAAAAGACAACCAAACAAAAAGTTATTTATTCAGCATGGATTGTTATATATCATAGTATAGCTATCAAGGACAAATAATCTTATGTTACACCCCAAACGGACCCTACGGAAACAGGAAACAGAGATTTTACCCAATCCCCTTCATCCACGTGGAATCTTTAACAGAGACAGACGGAGTCAATAAAGATAGTTAACGAGGCTTCACAATTGAAGAGGAATAATTGCATCAAAGTCATAAATAAAAAAAATTCACAAATCAACCCCTTACGAGACTTGTGTGGCCCACTTGTGTTGTAATAAAAGTTACACTAAAATCATATACAATAACAAAATCACAAATCAGTCCTTTATATTTATTTAAACGTGACTTCAAAGTACAAATCCAAATATTCAATTAGCAAGTGAAAAAAACTAAAAGTAACTTTTCACCATGAAAAAAAAAAATTAATTTTCATTATTAGTGCAGTTATGCTCATTTTTTAATAACCTATATATATATAATATTATAAAATAAACGATATCATTCAATTTATTAGACTATATACTTCAACTTTTTGTAAAAGTTCATTTTTCAATTGATAAAATATATAATTGTTTTAAATTTTTTTAATAAAAATGAGCGGACTGCGTTGAAGACTATAAAAAAATGAGAATAGCATTTTTATTTTATTTAAGAATAGCATCCAAGTCAGTCATTTCATAACAAACAGATGAGATGACAATAAAAAGTTAAATGATATTATTCACTATTGTGACTGACTGACTGACTTGGATGTCATTTTTACATATATTGTGACTGACTGACTTGAATGATATCATTTAATATCATTTAACTTTTTATTGTCATCTTATCTGTTTGTTATGAAATGACTGAATTGGATGTCTATTCTTAAATAAAATAAAAATGATATTCTCATTTTTTGTCTTCAACGCAGTCCGCTAATTTTTATAAAAAAAAATTAAAACAATTATAAATTTTATCAATTGAAAAATGAACTTTTACAAAAAGTTGAAGTATATAGTCAAATAAATTGAATGATATCGTTTATTTTATAATATTATATATATATATATAGGTTATTAAAAAATGAGCATAACTGCACTAATAATGAAAATTAGTTTTTTTTTTTGCATGGTAAAAAGTTACTTTTAGTTTTTTTCACTTGCTAATTGAATATTTGGATTTGTACTTTGAAGTCTCGTTTAAATAAATATAAAGGACTGATTTGTTATTTTGTTATTGTATATGATTTTAGTGTAACTTTTATTGCAACACAAGTAGGCCACACAAGTCTCGTAAGGGGTTGATTTGTGATTTTTTTATTTATTTATGACTTTGATGTAATTATTCTCCTTCAATTGTGGAGCCTCGTTAACCATCTTCATTGACTCCGTCTGCCTCTCTTAAAGATTTCAGGTGGACGAAGGGGATTGGGTAAAATGCATGTTTCCTGTTCTCTACGGAAACATGGAATCCGACCCCGACTTGGTCGGGTCGGCCCGCACAACCTTACATCGCGTTCACACCGGTCCGTCCATTCATTCACATCAGTGATCTTGACTTATGCCCATACATATATTTAGGTTAATTAATCTAAAGATTATGGGTGATTAATAACATAACATAATGTTATATATAAGTTTGGGTAATTAGAGTTTTGGCGATGAAGATGGTGGTGGGTAGGGTTGGTAAACGAACCAAGCCGCTCGGGTTTGACTCGGGCTCGGCTCGATTTGAACTCGTTCAAGCTCGTTTATTTAGACAAATAAGCTAGTTTGAACAAGTTTTAAAGCTCGGTTAGGCTCGGGACCTGATCGAGCTTCATTTGTGTTTACATTCGACTTGTTTGTGTTAGAAAAACTTAATTGAAGCTTGACTAAACTCCTTTATAAAATTACAACATTAAATTATACAAAGTTATGCTCGTTTAAGCTTATGAATTTGACTCATTTAGGCTAAAATTTATTTTCAATCCCTAAAAACCTTAAAATGAAGAAGAATGCTAGGCTCGTTGAGGCTCGTTAGCTCGGCTCGACTCGACTCGTTTATAAACGAGCCGAGCTTGAACATATCAAAGCTCGACTCGTTTCGACTCGTTTACCACCCCTAGTGGTGGGGATCAGAGGCACCGGGTGTCAAACCCGGTCCTACTCCGTGGTACGAGTTCGGGTTGGATCTTGGCTCGATTAGTTGGAGGATTTGTGGGGTGTTGATGTTTGAACTTTGATTAAGATTGCCGTGTATTAGCTCAATAATCCAAATTACTAAATGGGACTAGTACATTAGAATCTATAAGCTCAAATGCTTTTTAAAGAAAAAAAATCGACGGTATTTATAATAGATTTAAAAATGTAATGATACACGGTGTTTTATAGTAGATTTAAAAATGAAATGATACATTTGATCATTTGTGCAGTTTTAAATAATACTTTCAATTTATTTGAACACATATTTTTATTTATTTTCATAAAAACATTTATTTTATTAAACAAACATATTTTTAAAATAAAAATCACATAAAAGACTGCAGCTAACAAATTTTCTTTAAAAAATAGGAAAAAATCATATAACTACATGTAAACTCCTCGAAATCTATATAACATCCTAAACTTTCAAGTAATTCAGATAACTCCCTGAAAATATTTATGTAAATTTATATAGCCCCTTGTGTTAAATTTTCGTTGATAGATGAAGAATATTTTATTTAGTTAATCTTATTTTGAAAACAAATATATAAAAAAAACCTCCAATGCGTTAAAAATGTGAAAATTTCTGTAAATAATGATTTTACCTCTATATAGATTTTATAATATATTCGGAGGAGTAAAATCATCATTTATAGATAATTTTTTACATTATTAACACATTGTATATGTTTTTTTAGTATACTGTGTTTTTAGCCATGATTTAACAAACAGAAGATTCACAGTTTATCAATGGAAATTTAATACAGGTGGTTATTTGAATTTACATGTGTTTTCAGGGTTATATGGATTTCAGAAAAAATTGAAAGAGGTTATATAGATTTCAGATAGTTTTAATGGGGGTTATTTGAATTTTTTCAAAAAAAGGTTTTTAAATTTTTTAGTCCATGTAAACTATATGATTTAGTGATCAATCCCTCATTTCTTCATATTATAGTTTAAGTCCCTAGATTTAAATGATATGTTTCTTATTAGTCTTGGAAGGGACCTAACACTAAATTGTTTGGTTTTCTTTTTAGTCTCTCCCATGGGCTAAAAAGAAATTTATCATTTAAATATGATGATTTAAATTATATATAAAGAAGTGAGAGATCAATAATTAAATTATATAGTTTATGAGTACTTAAAAATAAAAAATGTGTAATAAAGGAAAGAAAAATCAAAAGCAATACAGTAGAAGTGTTGTTTAAAAGAGTAGCCGTTAGAACCCCCATACACCTTTATTTTAACACCCGCATTTGTTGGGTTAGGTAAGCTAAATAATAACAAAACTAAACAAAGATTTTGATAGAGATTCAGTCAACAAAAACAAAAAATAAATATCAAACTGCCTCTCTCTAATTCTATATTCAGCACTCTCTCTCTCTCTCTCTCTCTCTCTCGGAGGTGAGAAGTTTCCACACCAACCACACCACCTCCTTTTATTCTCCTCCCCCCCCTCCTTTTAAAAGGACCTCCCACACTTTCCCCTCCTCCCACACCAACCCAAAAAACACAAGCCAGACTGTTCTTCTGTGTTTCTCCTCTCTCTCATCTCTGGGTTGGTTGTCATCAAGACCAGATTTTTCACACACCCACACATCAAAAAAACCAGTCTTCCCAAAACCCAATCTTTTGGTACCCCTAAATGGCGTCCTACCTCAAAACCCTCATCTTTTTCTGCCTAGCAACCTCTGTTTTCATCAGCACCTCCACCGCCCAAACCTGCACGAGCTACACCTTCTCCCAAAACCGCCTCTTCAGCTCCTGCAACTCCCTCCCCCAATTGGGCGCCTCCATCCACTGGAGCTACAGCCCCAACAACGGCTCCGTCCACATCGCCTACCGCGCGAGCATCTCCTCCAACGGATGGGTCGCTTGGGGGATCAACCCGACTTCGTCTATGATGCAGGGCGCGCAAGTCCTCGTCGCCTTCCAGGCACCGAACGGGACGTTCATCGCGTACCCGACGCAATTGACGAATTACACGCCTCCCATGGTCCCCGAGAGCCTCTCCTTCGCCGTCTCCGGCGTCAGCGCAGAGCAGGCTAATGGGGTCGCGACGATCTTCGCGACGATCGCTGTGCCTGGCAATGGGACCACGGTGAACCAGGTGTGGCAGGCGGGGCCGGTTAGTAGTGGGAAGCCCGGGGCGCACTCGCTCGCGACCGCGAATACTAATTCGCATTCGAGCTTGAATTTCTTGACGGGGGCGTCGGTCAGTTCGGGTGGGAATTCGAGGTTGCGACGCAAAAATGTGAGTTTTTTTTTGGATTCTCATCTATTGAGACTGTTTTAGTTATTGATTGCATGTTATATGAAGATTGAGAATTTTCATGTGGGTTTTCTGTTAGGATTCATTATGTTTATAGATTTGAGTTTTTTTTTTCCCTTGTTAGAGCATTCAATTGTCTTTGATGGTTAGAAAGATATCTGATTTCTATTTGTTAGGTGGAGACTTTGTGCTATTTTTGTATTAAGTCTTAAATTAAAGTTTTTGTAGTTTGACTATTTTAGCTTCTCTGTTCTCCTCCAAATTATACATTTTCATAGATTTGCATACCTAATTTTAGACTAAGTTTTTCGAGGTTTGACTATGTCCAATCATTTTGTCCCTGTAGAATATTTATTAATCCTCTATAACCCTGAATTGTTTACCGAGTAGCATGAATAAAATCATATAATTAATTAGTAGTGTTTAGAACCCCGTTTGAGAAGCAACTTTTCACTTAAAATTGCTTTTGAAATTAGAATACCAAGAAGCATTCGTTCGTTAAATTCCTCAAAAGCTTCTTTTTTATATAACTAAAAGCCATGTTTAGGTTTCTTAAATTTAACGACCATATGAGGAGTTTCACATTTGGATCAGGTAGATTCCTGCAAAAGTAGAATCAACCAAAATATGTTTCCAAATGCTATAATCTTTCTCGATTTGCTTTTAGTCCCTTTGTTATGGTCTACCTTGTTTTGAAAACTTCTTCTATGGCCTATCTTTGCATTGAATATTTGTTCCATACTCACAAAAAATTCAACGCAATTAACATTCAATTTCTTAATCAGACTCATGGAGTGTTGAACGCCATCAGTTGGGGTACTCTGATGCCAATCGGGGCCATCATAGCTCGTTATGTGAAGGTCTTCCCCTCCGCACACCCGGCTTGGTTTTACCTTCACGTTGCTTGCCAATGCTCTGGCTACATAGTTGGTGTTGCCGGGTGGGGAACTGGTCTGAAACTGGGTAGTGAATCAGCTGGAATCGAATATCATTCCCACAGAAACATTGGAATCACCCTCTTCTGCCTGGCCACTCTTCAGGTATTTATATAATCCATGCTTATACAAGTATAGATACATGCATTAATGTGGCTTATTATGAAGAATGCACATAGTCGAGCCATCATTCGCTTTATTTAGATAGGTTCATACTTTGATTTGCTATTTTTGGAGCTCCTGCTTTTGGAAACGGTGGTTTTGGGCAACTTTTGAAGATTCAGCTTTTGCAAGATCTACACTTAATCTAAACTCGTTTCCTTCTGTAGGTCTTCGCATTGCTTCTGAGGCCCAACAAGGATAACAAATATAGACTCTACTGGAACATATACCACCACAGCGTTGGCTACACCGTGATTATCCTGAGTGTGGTCAACATCTTCAAAGGATTCGACATCTTGGACCCCGAGAAGAAGTGGAAGCACGCATACATCGGTATCATCATCGCTCTCGGTGCTGTTGCATTGATCTTGGAAGCCATCACTTGGCCTATCGTAATCAAGAGGAGGAGAAGCGGAGAGGAGAAGTCGCATCACGGGGTGAATGTGACAAATGGTTATGGTGGTGGGAGGGCTTAAAATCCATGGTGGGTTTTGGCTTTGATGCAGTGGGTTCTTGTTGGATGAGTCACTGAATATATGGGGGGAGGAGTGGGGGGTGGGGCTGGTTGTTTTTCACATTTTTTATATTCTTTCTCCAGAGACCACACTATGGCCTCCACCACCTAGACAGATACATGACATTGATTGTCTTCTTTCTTTGTTACTTCTGTTTCTTTTTTTTTTTCTTTTTTTTTATATTTGGCTTGTATTTATGTTTCCTTGTTGTTTTCTATTATATATATACAGAGGTTCCTATATATAATTCTACTGTGCATTGTGTCAATTGCATTAGGATGGGCCATCAAGTGTAGTCAGTCCTTTTCTTACGTGTTAGGTACGAGAGACATTCTTAGAGGGAGGAATAACTCATAAATGGTTTAATTTAATTATTAAGCTAAAATTTACATGAATCAAGCTTAATTCGATGCATTGTCACTCAGTTCAATACAGAAGTTGTGTTTAATTTTACTCTACAAAAATATTCATTCTATTATCACCTTGTTAATTTGATTCACATGTTGTTAAATTCAATTCATACAGTTATTTTGTTAATTTTATAACTTGCTCAGTCTGATTCATTGATTGTCTAATTCAATTCATGATTTGTTCTATTTAATGAAGTAGAGTTTATTTGATAATTCCATCAATGAGTTATTTAGTTCAATTCACATAGTTCTTGATTTGATTCATGAATATTTCAGTTCAATTTATGGATTATTCAATTTCATACAAGAATTCTTCTCTTTAAAGAACGATATGTATGTTATTCACGTTATTCTTATTGAAAACTAATCAATCTTGACTGGATCCGGGCTCCGATTTCTGTTCTTCTTGGCTAATGCAGTTTATGTTAATTCTCTAGGTGGCTCATTTAATGTGATTCTAATTGCCATACATCATTGTGAGGTCATGATGGTTTGATTATCATTGAAGTATACTTGGTTGGCATAAAGAAGCAGCTGGTACATGCATATGAACAAATTATATGTTTCTAAAAACAAAGCACCAGTTAAAACATTTCCCTGTCTGAATTATTGCTGGCCCTTGTGAAATAGGACATATGGAAAGCAATCTTTTTTATTATCACATTGGGGTTGCTTTTCAAAGTTTGGTTGAATGTGAACCATGTGAATCATTATCATGATATTTTTAAGCCCAAAAATAATCAAAGTTAGGACATTTTCAACGTGTCGTCGGCGTGACGTGCAGGTGAGGTAATTTAATTTGAAAAAAGCTTCTTCACTCTCTCAAATCTTCTTAAAATCACAAAAAACCCTCTAAAATAATAAAATCATCCTAAGTCCCCACAAAGTGTATATGGTTAACGAATTTAGTCCCCAGTCAAGAGTATATCGGAATAAGTCATAAAAACTTACTAAAATTGGATTCAGTCCATGCAAATTTTTTAAAATCAGATTTAGTTCTTTTGTAAGACAAAAATACTCCCGTCATTTTTCAATATTTCCATCTCCTCAAATGTCATCTTCATCTATAAAAAAAAATCTGTCGAACCTCAATTGATCTACAAAATCGAGTCATTTTTCAACATTTTTTCCTCCTCAATCTCATTACAGAGATTGAACAAAAAAATTACAGCTTCATCAACTCTATTACAAAATCAATAGAGAAAATAATTTAAAAACCAAATCAAAATTCTATAATACATTTTAACTCAAAATTACTAACAATAAAAAGCATAACACCTTTATTATAAAATTATAATTTGTTTAATAAAATTTAAATAAATCAGTATATATTTTCAGATAATCGCACTGATTTTTTATGATTTTTAGAAGATTTCAGTGAGTTAAGATGATTTTTAAATTTTACAGGAACTTTTTTTTATTTTCATAAGTTTTCAGAGAGTTATATCAATTTTTTTAATAAAGAAAATAAATTTTAAAATGGTATAACAGTAATTTACCAAGTATGATTATGGTTAACCACACATCTGATTAGTTATATGAATTAAAATAAATATTATCTAATAAGATAGGGACCGGAGAGGATTTATAAATTTTTTAAGGACTTTTTCTGATTTTCATAAGTTTTCAGAGAGCTACATCGATTTTTTCCTTTTTTTTCCATAAGAATGACCACCTGTACTCGTATTTATATGTTTTATGTTTATATTTAGATTCTGGATATCAACAAAGAGTTACAGCGACAAAGGAAATTTTTTTTTTTATTTGATCATGAAAAAACATTGTTTGTCACTACAAAGTGAAATGCGGATTGAACTACACATAGAGCTCATAAACGAACCAAGTCACTCGGACTCAGCTCGGTTTTAGCTCGTTCAAAGCTTGAATATTTTTAAAGTTCGGTTAAGCTTAGGATCTGGATCGAGCTTCATTTTGTGTTTAAACTCAACTTGTTTGTGTTATAAAAAACTTAGTTGAAGCTTGACTCAACTCTTTTATAAAATCAAAACATTAAATCAATACAAAGTTATGCTCGTTTAAGCTCATGAACTTAACTCATTTAGACTAAATTTTATTTTCAACCCTTAAAAACCCAAAAATAAAGAAGAACACTAAGCTCGTTGAAGCTCGTGAGCTCAGCTCGACTCGGTTCGACTCGTTTATAAATGAGCCGAGCTTGAACATGTCAAAACTCGGTTCGTTTACCACCCCTAACTACATGATTAACTCGTTGGGCGTGAATATAGCAATGCCACTGAAAATGGATGTGGGTGGGTGGGTGGGTGGGTGGGGGGGGGGGGGGGGGGGGTTTGGTATTGAGTTATTATATATTAAATGAGATGTTTGGATGTCCAGAATACCCATGAATAATGTATGTCTGGATAAACTAGTATATAGATTCCAACCAACTCCTGGAATTAAAGTTATTCGAGGTCATTTCATCAAAGAATATGTGAGTCTACCGTCAAATCAATTGTCATCGTCTTTTATAAATCACCTGTCAAATAAATTATCATCATTTTTTCACCTTTTATAAATTCTTATCCATACTTTATTCACATTTTATCTAAACAAAAAAATTTTATTATTACGTTTCCCAATAAAATAACTCAAAACATAACTAAACACAAAGTCATTTTATTCTTATTTATTCTCACTTATGCCAGAATAATTATATAAAAAAAGTCATGAGGCTTTGAGTTGACTAGATATTATGCTATCCAAATATTTTGATAGAGCCAAATTTATAGCCCATCACCCAGAATTTATAATTTAAAAAAGGAAAAATTGATGTAGCTCCCTGAAAATTTATGAAAATAAGAAAAAATCTCTAAAATTGATAAATCTCCTTAGATCCTATCTTATTATACAATATTTATTTTAGTCCATATAACTAATCAGATGTGTGATTAGCCCTAACCATGCATGATAAATTACTGTTATACCCTTTTAAAATTTATTTTCTTTGTTGAAAAAATCCATATAACTCCCTGAAAACTCATGAAAATCGAAAAAAATCCTTGTAAATAAAAAATCAACTTTAACTCCATGAAATCTTCTTAAAATCACAAAAAATCACTGTGATTTATTAAACAAATCAAGGTGTAATGCTTTTTGTTGCTAGTAATTTTGAGTTGAAAATCTATTATAGAATTTTGATTTGGTTTTTAATTTTTTCTCTTATTTTGTAATGGAGTTGACGTAGTTTTTTTTGTTCGGTCTCTGTGATGAGATTGAGGAGGTGAAATATTAAAAAAAATGACTCAATTTTGTAGAACAAATGAGGTTCGAGGGCTATTTTTTTTACAGTTAAAGATGACATTTCAAGAGATGAGAATGTTGAAAAATGACATGAGTATTTTTGTCTTATAAAATGACTAAATCTGATTTTATAAAGTTTCTAGGGACTGAATTCGATTTTAGTAAATTTCTGAGGACTTGTTTCGATATATTTTTGACCGGAGGACTAGATTCATTAACCATATACACTTTATAGATACTTTATAAATTTTCTGAGTTTCGAAGGACTTTTTGTGATTTTAAAAAGATTTGAGTGAGTTAAGAAGATTTTTCCCTTAAACAAATTAATAACAAACCTATCTTTCCTCTATGTGGATATAGCGACCTTTGTCGAATCATGTAAAATTTTTGTAGTATTTTTGTTTTTGTGATTGTATGTTTCTTTTCGCCTTATTTTGATCTTGAAAGAGACAAGAAGCCTAATATCTTAATTTTGAACATTTTTTTTTTCTTTCCTCAATTACACTCATTTTCCATTCTTAACATGCCACACTTTTAATAGTATACGTCCAGCTCCATTTTTAGTCTGAATTATAGTCTACATATGTTTTGAATTTTTTAAAATTAGTATAACTCATCTAATGAGTACATGATTTTATAAGAAATGAAACATATACTCCAATGAATTGTATTGATGCATTTATAGAAAATATAAAAAATTCTTTCAAAACATATGCCTTATTAACGTGAGCATATGTATCATTTAATTTTCGATCGACACATATAAGACTGAAATTGGAGCTGGAAACGGATTTGGGTGTAACATCGCCCTTAATATATATATTTTTCATGGATATTAAAGTATCTGTCCATTGTAATTTGAATATTAATATCAATTTGAATATTAATATCCAAATCTTTTGATGAATATTAAGGTATCGGTCCATTGTCACGCTTAGGGAGAAAATAAATCATGAAAATGAATGTCTTATGTATGCTCATATTTCAATTCTATGATTGTGCAAGTGAAGTATAATTTAAAATTTTGTCGATGTAGCGCGAGCGGACACAATTTTTTTTTTTTTGTTCATGTCTTTTTCTAAAGGATGATTTATTAGACTCAAATTTCCAGACCTTGATAAACACATTTTAATGACAAAATAAGTGAATAGCAAATCAGTGTTATTTATCCCGATTTAGATAACAATCAATCTCCAGGACTCAAATCTTAAATAGTAGGATGTGGACCATATATATGTTTCATCATGAAAAATAATCAAATGCCATAAATCACAATATATTTATTTGATTCACTCCTTAATGAGTAAATCTAATACAAAAAATGGTCACAAAGACACTTAAGTTTGAACTCATATCAATTAATTGTGCATTATTCAGATACAATTCCCCATTGCCCATTATAGCTTAGATATAGGGCAGAATAATAATTGTCATAGTCTATTCAAGATGAAAAATCAACCAAAAATATATCAGCCTGTGTTGACCTCTTTGCATGGTAATTCAAATCCATCATGAAATGCAGAGTGACCTTCTGAGTTTGAATTCATTTCTGGAGACCTAACTCAGCTTCTCTCAGAGCATCCACAAAGAGTTCTTTAAGATGGGCATTTGATGCTGCGACTCTTTGCGACGTTATATCAAATTCTTCCCCAGATCTATGGCAGACGCGCACAAAAATGAGAATAAAACAAAGAAAAACAGTACAAACAACTAGACATCCCTCAACATTAACACGTGTTGTGGAAGTGTAGAGCCTTTCTTTCAAAATTGGCTAGACATGAAAAATGTGATTTATGAATTAGTTTTTACCTATGCATTTCTTGAATGCCAATAGTTTGTTTGCATGATGTGCTTGAAACAAATTTTAAATCTTATGAATCTGTTGTTCAGTGAAAAAGGTGTGAGTCCTATGGTCTAATTTGGCAAGGGAGGATAAGTGGTGGGATAAATGGATAAGCGACCAGAGAACTATTTATCCTGTTTGCCATAAAAAAATCAGGATGAAATACCGATGTGTAAGCTAGCTTGGAAAGAGGATATGATTTTGAGGATATGTTATTATGTTATACTAATTTTATGGGATATAAAGTCTCAATTTTTATTCATTATTCATATTTGTAAAAACAAGACAAAACGAGGTGATAAGTGTTATCTAGCCTTGAAGTGGAACAAAAGTCCCCACTTTTCAATTCAAAATCGAAATTAACAGTATATCCTAATTTTTTTAAAAAGAACATGATAAAATGTTCTCCTACCACTTCTTCTCTTATCCTGCCACTTATCCCCCTCACAAACTAAGCCGTAATGGCTAGAATAACATTTATCCCTTTTTTTTGTCCCCATTTTGACAAATGTGAATAATGGAAAAATCTATAAACTTTTTATCCCCTAAAATTGGGATAATTTATCCTCAAAATCTTACTCCCCTGCCATGTATTCCTTGATCATATTTAATCATTGATTCTATTCTATGATGGTTTTTTCTAGGGTCTAATAATTCAATATTTAAGAAGCAACCAATAAATAATGAACAATTGAGTAGATAACCTATCAATGTGATGTTAACATGTTAAAACCTGAAGATACAAAGATTTATTCTAATTTCTTTCGATTTTTTTTGTTGAAGGGTACTTACGGGTCAAATACAAGAGCACCAGCTTCTTGAGCAATCACTGCCCCGCCTGCTACATCCCTGAGACAATACACCTCCTCTATGTTAATAGAAAGCTCTACATAATTCCTCATTTGAATTTTCTACACAAAGTAGTAATTTTAAAAAATATACCAGGGACCACCAAACCCAAGCTCATAAAAGAGATCAAGCCTGCCACATGCAATACCACATAGGTTTAGAGCACAAGAACCACTCATCCTAAGGGACCTGACCTACATTGAAGAAATAAACACAGGCCAAAACATATCATTCAATCACCCAAATCTGTGATGTGCTTCAACCAAGTAGTTCCAGCATTTTATTACCTTGAAAAGTAAGCTGTTTAGTCTGTTAGTGGTAGCATCGACGGTATATTTATCACGCTTTGTGCCAACCTGCCAGGTTGCCAGAAAAATATTGTTAAACTTGGGTCAAAGTCTTGTAGACGTTGAAGAGAATCGAATTCATGCATTCTGAATACTAGGTGTTTGAAATATGCATACGAGTTCAGCAAAATTTGATGGTATATTTCAAGAAATGATCCTATGCAACAAATATATAATTGTAACGGCATAGACTTGTGCAGTTGCATTAATTAAAGAACATATGGGGAAAAAAACCCACCATGTTCGGATTGGACTACTTAAAGACAGAGAAACAACTGGTTGGATATTGTGTCACAGAAAGCATATAAATTGGTGATGTGAAACTGATTATTTTTACTGAACTAGTAATTCAGTTGAGGCTAGTAGGCTACAAGATTCCAGATATGTGAAAGCAGAACTAACACATGCCATATCATCTATTTCCCATGCTTAACAACAAATTTCGCCAAAGGTTCAACTTCTTACATAGTTCTGATTACTTTCCCATACGCATAATGGATTCCTACAGAAAAGAAAACTAAAACCACAAAAATCTGAAGATGGATTTTCTTTGCATTTGCAGTTTGTGATTTTTTTGTTGCAATTTTAATTGAATAATTTTATTTTCATTGAGTTCAACAGATATTTTAATTTTTGGGTAATTGGAGCAACATAATAAGCTTATTTTTACCGGACACTTTAATTTACTAACCTGTGTTTCGCCAGAAGTTCGCCCACATATACAATGACAATTCTCTCTACCATCTTACCAAAATTAGAATAAATCTATCACCTATCCTTTCACATCCAATGTATGCAAGCTACATCCCAGATATAAGATTTCCATTGCATATCATGAGTTCAAATGATGCATTCTTCCAATGAAGATTCAACCAATATGAGAACTACCCTCTCCTCATCCATTTCCATATTGCAAAATCCTACATGACATGTAAACATGTCAATGACTCCCGGTCATGGCTGTTGAAAAGGCATGACAAAACAATGTTCTTCAAAAATATTATATACCATTCATCCACAAAGGGAATATAAATGACGCTTTTAGAAATTTCATACACTAGGAGACAGCTTTTCTAAAACTTAGTACAAGAGGAATATTAAAACCATCTAACACCACATCTAATATGCTGACTGTGGCATGAACTAGTCTGAGCAAGAAGAAACATATGAATCACATGAAATATTTGCATACCTCTGTCGCAAGAAGCGCCTTCACCAATTCATTTTGAGAAGATGCTAAAGGAATCACGTTTTTATCAGGTTAAGAATTCAGCACCACTAATTATAAATGATATCCAGATTTTAATAGCAAATAAAGACTGCAAATACCTTTGATGAGGATTCCATTTAAGAAAGCACCTTGTCCACGGATTCCAGTAAAGAGCTACAAATTACAAGAATAATGACTAAGATTAAATTGGGCCATAAACTAGAGACTCAATTGATCACCGAGATTCTGCAAGAAAGAGAATCAAATACAACAAGCTTCCACTATAAATTGAATATAGTATTTCTGAATTGACATTATATCAAAGTTCTTTATTGTAAAATAATAATAAAAAAAAAGATGCTATGAACTCACCTCATCAATTATCGGGTTGTAAACAACGCCAACAGTGGGAACCTTCTCAATGGTAAGACCAATGGACACACATACAAAAGGATATCTACAAGTAAAATTTGTCATCACCTATGTAAAGAGAATTTGCAAGGAAATCTTCTATAGCAAGATGAGATTGTGTACCCATGAACGAAATTGGTTGTCCCATCAAGGGGATCAACGATCCATGTAGGTTGGTCGGTTAGCTCAACAGTTCCAAATGCGGCAGATGTTTCTTCACCTATGAACTAACTTGAAGAAGAAAACAGTTAACCAAAATCATCCAAATAAATCAACAGTCTTCCTTTCTTTGCAAGTGAAATTTTGAAATGGACATAAAAATAATTCACCTTGTGTTCGGGAAAATGCTGCTTCAAGTGATTGAATATGAGGTCTTCACAGGCTTTATCTGTTTCCGTCACCAAATCCACCTTTGTTTCACAACCACCACAAATACAAAAAAATATGCATCAGTGTTGTAAAAAGCTGGATTAAGCGAGTGTCTAGCTGGAACTGGGCCGGTCTTCCCTCATCCAGGGGATTAAGCTGCTGAGGAATTAAGTGGGGAGTAATCCATATTTTTTTTCTTTTTTCCTTACTACTTTATTGCATTTATTTTAATTATTTTGTACTTTTAAGTTTTAACTATATATATAATTGAATTACATGTAATGCAAAATATAAGCATACACAAATCTACTTCACCAATGAATACAGATAAAGTTCAGAACTTTAATAGATCATGTACAGATCTAAACAATATCATAACAAGAGATGATAAATCAATCAATAATTAAACACATCCAATTCAAACACAAAAAAAATCACACAGTCACCAAATCCCCCCCCCCCCCACCAACACAAAATGTCACATATAAAAAACACATTACAATCCACTCCAAATGCATTAACTAATGAATCACTAGAAATAACATACAAAACCAATCACAAATACAGAAATTCAAATCAAGCCCCTAAAAAAAATCACATTTGGAACAAAAAGTGTAGTACCCGTCCTTTGTGCTCCACATGCTTGGTCTGATGAAACCCATTACGGATTATCTAAGAAAACCCACAAAAAAAAATCAAGTCTTGAAGGACCAAAGCCAAACAATCAAAACAATGAAGGCTCTTTCTGTAAATATTTTTCCAAGTCACTACCTCCCCAGCTTTCTTTGCAGCTTCAATGGCAACGGCGAGGAATTCCGAGTGCGAATCTTTGATCAACACGTCGAGTTAAAGAAAACAAAAAATTGGGTCTTGTTAAGAATTCAAAAATACTCAATAGAAGCATAAAAAATCCGATCTTGCATAAAAAATCCGATCTTGAAAAAAGAAAAATTAGAGAGAAGAGACGTACCGTTCTCTCCCATTGAATCTCTACTCTTTCACGTTCTGTGAAGGAGAGCATTTGGGGGAGACTGTATATATAGAGAGAGGGCCAAGAAATACTGCCCCCTCAATTTTGCTTAATTACGAGAATGCCATCTTGATTAATTAATTTTTATTAAGCATAATTTTATTAATTTTTTGAAAAAGCTATTTTATTATGAGAATTTTTTATTTGGTTGAGCTGGACGTGTGATTAAAACAATGATATACTTAAAATCTTGCGTTTGAAACTCAACTTTGTTAGTTTTTTAGTTATGAGATTTCTTTTTAGTTTTCAAAAGTAAGATGTTGGTTTGAAAAGTTAAATGTTGCAAATGTGTTTGGATCCGCATTTGAGAATTTTTAACTTTTTAAACACATAATCTTCCAAAATACAAATCCAAACATGACCTTAGTGAAATCCGAAAGATTTTATTTTATCAAATGAATAGGAGCATGTGTGATAAATGTATTGAATTTATATATTGAATAAAATCAAAATATGAAAAAGTGAGGGATCGATCACTAAATCATATGATTTATGGGGACTTAATAATAAAAAACCCTTTTTTTGTATTTTTTTACTATGATATAGTTTTTTTTATTGGTAATTATGATATAGTTATAGTTTTATTGATAATGCATGACTTATTTATGAGTTATAACTATTATAGTTTCTCAATGATAAGCAAACATTTTTTTTTTTTTTTGAAGATGATAGACTATTTATAACTTATCTTAAATGAGACTTAACAAAAATTCAAACTAAGAGGAGAATTGGGGGGGGGGGGGGGGTAGGAAGAGACGATGTAGAAAGTGAGATGGGGGGGATGAAAACATAAATTGTTAATGTTAAACTGGGTATCCACCTCGAAGATGGGGAGCTTCAGAGATTTGCAAGGATTATGGGTTGTCAAGTTGGTGCTTTCCCGACTCGACACCTTGGTATTCCCCTTCATCTGGGAAAACTGAAGTCCGCTGCATGGCATCCTCTTATTCAACTTTTCGAAAGGAGATTGGAAGGCTGGAAATGCAAATCCCTAAGCCTAGGTACCCGGTTAACTCTTCTCCAGTCTGTTTTATCAAACTTGCCAATATTTATCTATCTTTGTTCAAGATTCCCCAAGGTATTCTTCACAGGCTGGATGGCATCAGGAGACAATTCTTATGGAAAGGAGCGGACAACGATAGCAAGCAAGTTCATTTGGTTCAATGGAATAAGGTTTGCAGTAGTAAAAGTGAAGGAGAGACCGGTGTACTAAACCTGCGGGACATGAATAAGGCCCTTCTCTCTAAGTGGCTATGGAGATTGATACACAATGGGTTGCTATTATGGTGTCGCATGTCGAGGCCCGCTATAACAGTGGGGCTAACCAGTGCGGTAGGTTCCCAAGATCTTCCTAGCGTGTATCATGGATATGGCGAGACATTCTGGACCACTTCACAGTTCTTCTCAGAGGCCACCTCTTGGCGGCTCGGGAATGGGAGAAACACACTGTTTTGGCATGATCATTGGTTGGGAGATAGTCCACTAAAACTTCGATACTAGGACATATTCCTCCTATCCTGTGCCCCTCTCAGAAAGGTGTGTCATTTCTGGTCTGTTGGGACCTCGTTCGGAGTTTGGAATGTTTGTGTCTCTAGGAATCTGTCTGAAGAGGAGGACGACCACATCAATGAGTTACTTTTGGAGATCGTGGAGGTGTCCATTCAGGATGACCACGCGGATGTCATGGTGTGGAAACCTCAATCTCATTCGGGATTCTCCATAAAAAGCTGTTATGCATGGACCCGTCGCTTCCAACCTCAAATTTTAGTCATTGCGTCAAGGGCAAATGAGATCTGGGGACCCAAAATCCCTTTGAAGATAAAAGCTTTCACTTGGTTGTTGTTCCAGGAGAAGATATTAACAAAAACTGTCCAAGCAAAGTGTTCTCATCAAGAAGACATCCGGTGCTCACTATGCGGTTTTGCAGAAGAATATGTGGAGCACCTGTTCGCAACGTGTATATTTGCGTGCCAGTTATGGAGTTTGATGAAGGAGGCTACTGGTCTTAGCCCTGCTACCCTATCCATTCAAGGTCTTTGGGAGGCGGGGAGGGATTTGAAAAAGAAGGGAGACCGTAGTGTCGTTGCCAAGGTTTCTTAATCTTTTCTTCCTGCAGCATTTTGGGCTATATGGCTATCCCGCAACTAAGCTTTGTTCAAGAATGCAAGGGTCTACATCGAAAACATCTGGGACTCGATTGTCCATTTCATTTCGGAGCGGGGACGCGTGTGTGCCGGAGTGAAAAGTGTGTGTATCTTTCAAGGAAAGTTGCAAATAGACACTTAACGGCATGGAGAGCTACTGGTAGTATCCTCAACCACTGGTTCATCTCTCGGGGTTAATTTTGGACGATGTAGTCTACTCGTCATTGTAAGCTTTCATTTTCTATGTTTTGGGCTTTTACATTATTAATATAAATATATAAGGCACCTCTGCCTACCAACTTCTCAAAAAAAGAAGAAAAGGGAAGTGTAATGAATTTAAAACTCATATATATCTCATATCTTCATCGGGTGGGTATGTTTTAGATTCAAAATTTAGGGGACCAAACGTTAGGATTGGGTCAGGACATGTCCTATATAACACATTCTAATGCCATTCTACATCAATTTCTATCATATTCATAAATTTTAAAGATTTGTTTGTATCTTGAAAGCAATTCATCAGTGCTTTCTAACGAGATCGTGTGACTGTGAGTGAGGGCAAACATCGCTTTAAGAAAAGTGTTCTCAAAACTTGAGAAACTTCTTTATGCTTCTTGGATATGCCAAAATCATACAATACAATTATATAGAATTGATTGATAGAATAAAGTTAGACTTTATAATGACAGATAAAGCATTTCACATTCTCAATCAAAAGGAGTCCCACCCAACATGAGGAGGAGGGACATCCCTGTAATATTGTTGGATAAATAGAGGCATTTTTATGAGTTGAAGCCAGGGAGGATATTCCAATTCAGGTTCTTCTATACTGATGTTCATCACACACTCACTGAAGATCAGATTGGCCGCCCAAGTTGAACAAAGAACATGTACCAAACACAACTTTATTCAGATGCACGTGCATGGATGTTTTTATATTTCAAAATATATTACACTCAATGGTTCCTACAGTCAGTCAGCCACTTTAGAAACTGTCTAATTTTTTTTAAAATATATATACTTATTAAATAAAATACATATTTTCATGAAAGATGAATTACATGTTCAAATACATTGAATAAATTTGTATTTTAAAAATATAATATATGTATTATTTGGAGTTTTCATATACTGAGTTAGAAATATATGAATGATTACATAAATAATTGAGTGTATCAAGGGTATCAACACACTTGATGGCTTATTTGCAATTATCATACTCTTTTGTCAAATATAAAAGTTTTCCTATAGAAAAAGCAAAAAAGTATTTGCCTGAGAAATATATAAATTTCATATATGCTATATAGTTATATATTTACAATTTTAATTCAATTATCTTGTACAATAAATCATTACACTCAAATTTACATTTTATTTCTATGACTAAATCCTGATTTCAATCATCCAATTTTCGATCAATCCTTTACCCAACTAATGCTCATATTTTTAAAAATATCAATTATCCAATAAATAAATAAATAAATTCTTATCCACTCTCAATCCCAAAAAATCCAATAAAAGTTCATAAATAATTAACAAATCTTCATATCCCATCAGTTGACTTAACTCAGCTGCTAAGGGGATGAGGTCCCTTAGAATGTGAATGTAATATGAGATAATGAATCCAGGAAAAACAAAACACAACATAAAAACAAAAGTTTTTTGGGAGTGAGTTTGAAGTTCAAGATGAACACCACACCCCCCCCCCAATCAATAGAAATGCAAAACCATTTTTATTCTCAACCATCAAATATGGTGCTGCAACAATTCCCCATCCCTCCCACCTTTTTAAAAGTGTATGAACTGTAACAGATGTGTGTGCACAATCCAAGATCGATGAAAAGATTTATACGTGGTAGATCCCTCGGATCTTAGCATAGAATTCATTGATCTCCCTAAACATGTTCATAATTAACATCTGACTTCATAATATACAAATACGTGAAACCATGCAGAAAGCTATATCAGCTCGGGGCCGCCTTTTTAGGCTCCAGTGCCTTAATTTCGTTCACCACTTGCGCCTTGTCAGCATCGAATTGCTCATCCTCTGAAATAAAAGCAGGCATAAATCAAAAGTTGAAAATAATGGTTGAAAGAAGGAACGTGTTAAACTTTTGGTCATTCATGTAATCATTTTTACGGATAGAACAAATTTTAATTTTTCTTTCAGCATATACTTAAATGAATTGAATGCATACATTTTTAAATTTTTGGAGAGGATAAACTGGCATAGTATGTTATATGCTCTATTAGAGATTTCATATAAAGACATGGAACTTCACTTTATTTTTCCCTTACCTTTATCCGGCTTAAAATCTTGGAACAAGCGGAGAAGCTTATCCTTGTTTGTCACAAGTATGCCTATGATCTCTGGTGGCTTATTCTGGTTAGCAACGAATAACTGCAATATGATGGAAGCAAAAAAAAAAAAGAAAAAAAAGAAAAGAAAAGTCACCAGTCATTGTGATTGGAGAATGGTTTGCAGTTTATTGAAAATAGATAGAGAGTAAAAGAGGCTTTTACATACCTTGAACACTTGAAATGCCTCAAGTTTGATTCCTCTACTGTCGTCCTGCATACACACAAAGATACGTTCGATTACGATTAAACCAAGCTACATCATTGGACAAGATTTTCCCTATAATTACAACAAATCACCCTTGTTAATCTAGCAAATCTTGGAATAGGAATTCTTTTACGAGAATTGTTATTGGAGTCAGTGCCCTATGTGTCCCTTCGCCTAAAAATTATGTGAAATATATCCTAACAAAAAATCCTTTTTTATATAGACAAATAATTAACATTAGCATTCGGTATTCAAAAATAGAATAACATTAGTTTATTATCACTTGCAAAATGCAATGACCAAGAAAAGAATTTGATACCATGCATTCACAGCCCATAATAATTGCTTCCCAATGCTTGCTAAATAGTGCAGAAAATGTAGAACCACACACAGGTAAGTGCAAAATAGCTGTAAAAGTATATGAGAAGATGCAACAACTTATGCAAACTGTATTTCATTATTTGTCATGGCATTGCTGGAAGGCAAAAAACAACATTGAACCACAATGACCAGAAACTTGCAAAGATTCATTCTCTATAGAAACATCTATACTTACTAGTACTAAAAAAACACTTATGGTAAACTTAACATAAACTTTTCCAAAACGAAGACCAAGATTCTGAATCATCAGGCTCCTCAAGCTGCACGTGAAGTCGTGAACCTGGAGAAGAATAATATAACATGATACCATTTCCATACAAGAGCAGAAGATCGATCCCCTTGTTCCAACACCAAGATATATGACCTAGCTCTCATTCTCCCTTGCATGTACCGTAAACTGAAAAAACTTAGCAACTTTGGTCCCCCATCATTTCAAGATGACATAAACATTTCTATATTATAGAACTCAAATGGGCAACATTTCTATATTATTATAGAACTCAAATGGGGCATGTGAACTCATAACGCACTTTCCCTCGAATATGTGCAAGAGTTGAATACATAATTATATGTGTAGAAGGAGATTTTTTTTTTAACGTGTAGAAGGAGATGAGCCTATAGAGTTGCCAGTCCATTATGTGATCTCATTTTTATGCATTTTTAATTCAAAGAACTTAGAAACATATGAAAATATGTAAAAAAATTGAACAGTATCTTTTAAACAATTCATGATTAAGGCTTTCCCAAGTGCTTTTTTCCTAAGTGAGTTTTCTAACAGTTTCCCTGTGTGGCCCACATTCATATGTGCAGTCACATTTTTTTTTTTTTTTTTGAAGAACGACACGCTTATGAAGTTTCTATGCATGCAACTACATAGAGGACCGCATGATCACATATGCATTATGCAGCTGCAATAGTTATGTTTGACCAGCCCATATTTCATAATAACCGATAAATGGACCAACAAACAATGAATGTGAAAAAGCACTAAACTATCCATAATAAATGACATGATGTACTAATATTTAATACTAAGTTTGATAAAGTACTTCTTCCTGATTTATACCTCCAAGTAAAATAAATTATCTTCACTATTTAGTACAATGTGGAAACCTGTGATTTGACCAGAGGAGAAAGTCAAATGGAATCCATGCACACAGGAGGCCATTGGAAAATACTAGAACAACAACACTGTCATCTATAACTTAGGTTCATATTCCACAATCTCGTAGGTTCATATTCCATGACCTCGTCCTAATGAAAGTACACTCATCAAGTTCACCTCACAGAGCCCTCTCCATCGCTCAAATAAGTTTAACTAATCTCAAAACTCTTAGCATTCAAGGCACACCACTACTTGTAGCTCAACATTCCATGCGATTCCTGTTCATCAAACACTACTAATTTCTTGTGTTTGTTTCCTAAAATATTTAAAGACATTAATTTTTTATGTTCAAATTGTAATAGTATTCCATTAAATTTAATAAGAACCTGACAGTTACAGAACTAAGTATTTACAAAGAAACAGACGCTTTTTTAAACTCACACACACACACACACAGAAATGATACATACATAAATATAATATTACTTGCTTTTCTTTTCTTATGTAATATTTAGTTTGTTCTATCAGTATTAAATTGAGAAAGGTTCTTGACATTTCTAACCTCGGTGGTCTTAAACGGGCTTTCACCTACCCCTTATATGAAAGATGAGTTGTGATTGTTGACTTTGATGAGAGGTGGAAAGGGAGTTATACATAAACACAGAGCATGATTATATTATGTACTTAAATGCGGAAATGTACTTCATTTTCAGAAATGAAAAGTGGTAGTAATATCAACCCTTCTCCAGAAAATAATTTTTTTTTTAAAAAAAAAAAAAAATCCCTTTTGGGGTGCAAGGTTGAATATCTCCCCCTGGATGATTTCATCCCCTACTAATCGTTTGGGAAAAATGTGTATGCATGGCACCTATAAAAACAAAGGTCTTCCTTGGTAAGCAAACTGAATCAGCTGTATATACTGAATGACCCAATTTAAATTGACTTCACTTTATATAAGTTATTATGATTGAGGGTCCTAAATCTGTGGGCTTTATTAGGATAAATTGATGATTGGCTACAGCTGATTTAGGATTGATAGGATAGATTAGCTTGGACATATTTACCATGCCAAGCTTGAGCAGATCATAATGAGCTCACAATCTCTCAATCTGTCATGTGTGTCTCTTAGGGGGTAAATCCCCCCACCCAACAATAAAAAGAAAAAAAAGAAAAAAAATAGAAGGTGGTGCGTCACACATATTTTGACCCAAAAAAGCATGCATTCCAAATATGAAGAACCAGGTTTCTCTGGTAGTCACAAGCATACTCAGAAGTCAGAACTCTTAGTTGAAAAATCATAAGAGCTGCAGGACCACTTGTTACGTCTCCATAACAGCAAATCGTGTGCATGGACAGACATGCTCATATTTACAGTAGGACATGAACACCAACCATCCTATATGACTTTTGAAAAATAAACATGAAGTGCCCTTGTTACCTAGAAACCAATCAATGGATTGGGTCTATAGTTGAAAATATTTAATAGCAATTTTTTTCTTTCTTAAAACAAATGGTTATGCAATTTATCAAATAAATTAATTCTCGTACTATACGCATATGAAGAGCAATACAAACAAAACTGCTTAGTTTTTTTTCAGAATTAGTCAGTGAAATTAATTTATATGCACGTAATCCTATGCTAAATTTCAACCTGAAACTGAATGGAAATTAATTTACACATCACGAAAATTAGACAATGAAAAGACAGATATGTACATATGCATTAAAGGAAAGAAATTCGTACCCTGAGAAGATTCATAAGGATCATCAAGTTGTCCTTTGAGGTAACATACTTCATCATAGTTGCAGAATTTGAACGATCGAGTAATATGTCTCCCAAAAGCTGAACAAGATACACAAAGTCAAGATTAAAAAAACTAACACATAAGTTCACATGAAATAGAATATCCATTGAGATCCCCAACTACAGGAAAAATTGTTGTCAAGCTTCAGATAGAGAATCAAATCAAATTGGATGGCATCCTTTGCAACATAGTATGCTTTAGGTCTGTGGTTGTTTAAAATGTTTAAAACATATCATGCCTTCTCATTGTTGGAATGGACTAAAGTACAATGCTAGAGTTCTTCTTCAAGGTTCAACAGAGAATTCACATACGGTATCAAGGATGCAACAAATTTATAACTTCCAATATGAGAATCAGACTCGAAATAAACCAACTATTTTGGCTGTATATTTTCAACAACAATGTAATCTATAACTCCATAAAAAACTATACGACTCATGTATGGTTCATGATGACTACCTTAACACCTTGCCTTCTGGTGAAATAACTGGAAGACTGCAGCAGATTTGAGTTAAAATCTGCAAAAAACTGGACCAATAGAAATAGTTACAAAAAGATGATAATGATTACCAAGCGAAAAACATCATGACAAATGCTATTACAAACACCAAATGCTACTACAAACACCAAAGACATTCTTCCCATAGTTTGATGTGGCCTAAGCTAACAAAAGTCAAATATTATATGATAGTAACAAAATTGATCCCATTATCATTCATGGAGTGTGGTAGTTGGCGACCGGCCCTATGTGGCTCGGTTCACCCTTTTTTTCTTTTTTCTCTATGTTTTGGACTTTGTATTTGTTTTTTTTTTTAAATCGTAATATAATTTCTATCTTTGGCTCAAAAAATATAATTCATGGACCAATGGGTTGACCAATATGAAGTAAAATGTAAACGTCAAGGGAAACAAATTAGGAAGGACTAGGATAATGCTAATCCTAAAGTGCAGCACAATTAGAGCAAAGATGGGTGATTATATTTAATAAAAAACATAGAGCACCATAAATCGCTTTAGTAGAATCTCAGAAGGTAATATATATTTGATATCTACTGAAATAAAAAGTTTGTGGAGACACTGATCATAGACAATATATTAACTCAAGCAAAGACATTATTTTTTCCTTGCACATGAACACTCTTCCCATAGCGAATCATCTTATAAACAGTTAACAAACAGAATTGTGACACCGTTTGCTCCATTTCAACTTTCAAGTTGGAAGTTGATTTTATTCATTAGTATTTTCACTAATTTTCAATTATTTTTGTCAAATATTTTTTCCCATTTTCATAAGTTTTAATTTTTCTTTTACCGGGTATTTAGGTTTATTTGCAATCAAGAGAACATAAGTATGATGTCAACTCAAGCATTTAAGTCTATGAAACTGCAAAAGAAGTTCCGAACCATCTAGATTTAATATATTCTCATGTCAATAAACTATAGGATGGTGCTGCAGGGATGGGCTTTTTAACAATAAATACCCATACAATTTTAAAAACGAAGTCATCTGCAGTTGAATCAAAATAATAAACAACAGATCTTACTTACCCAATCATAATTTTTCGAAAGGTATTCAGCTACAGTTGATTTATGCCTGGTTAAAAGCTCCTGTAGTTGGATCACAGAGTCTTGTAAGATTCCACATTGTTGTATTCTCAAGCATAATGTATGTGAACAGAAAACTAAATAACTCAAAGAAAGAGAAATTCTCACAAAAAGTATGACATTGATTGTAATTCATAAATGTTAATTAAAAACAAAAGAAACACAAATCCATTGACAACAGATTGTTTTACAATTAACTGAACCATAGAAGAAACATGTCACACCACATATATAAGAATATTTCAAGCTGTATAACCAGAAGGAATAAACAGATACTCCGATAACTCAACCTTAAAAGTTGCCAAGGCATCCGAAGAAATTTCAAAATGATCGAGTTGTATATATCTGAAAAACTCCTTCATATGTTCAGATTCCAGAACATACCTGCAAAGAATCATGCATTATCTGCAGCCAAAATCTTCTAAAACATAATAAAAATTTAAGAATATCACTACATTTACATGTCTTAATCTTTCAACAGAAGTACATCATTGTCTATCACCAAAAGTAAACGTTGATCATTAATTCACAGATTGTCACCTAAGGATATATGGCATTTAAATATTCATGTATTGGATGAATAGAGAACATCCCTTCATTCTGGTAAAACATACCAAACTAACTCCAACCAATATGCACAATGGACTTCTTACTGTATCTTCTCCACTTTGTGGTTATCTTCTTTCAACCTGTCTGATGTGAACAGTGCAACTTCCTTAACCCCCCTTCCCCATCAAATAAAAGCCTGACAAACTCTATTTCCTTATAAGGTACTTCTAATTCCATTTCATTTATAAACTATTTATTAGTGTTTCTATACAAGGTATGAAGTCAAATAATAATATTTGCATGCCATAAATTTATTTAGGGAAAATACCTTGCTATACTCTGATGGCGAATACATTCTCTTAACATATGGCCATAATGTAAGGCAAGGTCCACATGATCATACCTACATATATAAGGATGAGTTAGATGAAAATATCGTGTGCACATAGAAAACTAAATTAATAGCTTCAATATTAGGCAGTGCCCAAAAATATTCCAAGACTTAGAGAACCCAACATCCTCAGGCTTTGTCAATTTCTATATGTAGGTGAAATAATTAAATAAGTTTCAGAAATTTTAAACCATAATTTCTTTTCAACCATGGTACAATAAATTTTTTCCAATATATCAAGCCTATGACTTTCCAAGCTAGAGCAAAAAATCTCACCCAGCTATTAGTATATCCATGAGATCTTTGTTTGCTTCCAAATAATCAGATGCAATCAACCGGGAATGGACCTGCTGCCTTTGCAAATTTGCAACAACTTGGGTTGCATCTTTTTTGGCCTACAAAAAATCATCTTTATAAATACAAAATTACAATCATCATAAAGCTACACACAGAGGCTTCATTGACAGTGGCAATTGAGCCACTTTAACACCTGTAACTTTATAATGAGATAATGATTGCCACATGAGATGGTTTATACTGATATTTTTGTAGATAATGCCAAACTCAAAAGCTACATGATATACAATATACCAAACAAACTCCATCTTTATAATCTAGCAATCTCTATCAAATTTATTATCTGTAAAAGTTATCCATACCTCCAAATCCAACTTTGGAAGGCAATTTATTAGCAGACGCAAGGTGTTTGTGTTCTCTTTAAAGAACTCTGAAGTCAATTGTGCACAAGCTTCGGCGATTGGTTCTGACTCACTGCTCCCATAAAGAATCAACTTCAACTCCCGGATAAGTTTACTTAATTCTGCCATCTGCACGAGACAACTCGATAGTAGAAATTATTAAAAATAATACAAATAGGAAATTAAATTATCCTTGAATACAGGAAAAACTGGTCATTCACATAACATCACAATTCGTAACATACTGGCTATCTAACTTCTTTCTGATGATAAATTCAACATCCCATGGTGGCATAATATTCAAATCTAAATATCCTCTACTAAAAAAAAAACAAAAAAAACAAAACAAACACACCTAAAAGGTGTTGCAGGAGGAGAATCCCAAGTCTGATAACAAACGAAAAGAGATACAAAATTACATTTTTTTTGCGCGAGATGTTGTAATATTCAAGGAGATTGCACCAGATTTCATCAGGTAAGTGCAATTTTAAAAGGCCTTAAGTCAAATAAAGAAGACTTAAATAATATAGTTCAATGACTGATGATGATGTAAAAAAAGTAGTGCTGCAGAAAGATGTACACACAACATATATAACAACATAGTATGTATGCCACAGGTAAAGATCATGATTTCAACTCATTAAAAAAATTCCCATCAGATCAGAAATACTAATGTCATTAATCAAGAAATGATGCAAAAGGCCATCACTTAAACGGCCCCCCATATGGCAGGGTGTTGGGGAAGGGAGAGACTGGACAGCGTCCTAATTTTAAAATGGTCTCTCACAGGACTCAAACCCGAACTTTGTCCTCTTAGCCCATGCATCTTATCATTGCTAATTTGCTAAAAGCAATTATTCTGGTTCACGAACTGATCTACCTGCAAATATTTAGGGACAATGGTATTCTTCATCATTGAACCAGATGCATACAAAACTGCATAATTACTGGTGACAGAATGTCCAACCACCTCCAAACTGTTGGACCATATACACAACCCTTCAGTAAGGTCTAAATACTAAATTTTTTAAACTAGGCATAAAAGTAATATTCTGAACCAATTCAAGTAACAACACAGTGACATATTGGCATGACAGAAGATTCTATCTTCCCCATTAATTCAAAATATAGAAGACTTTCTCTTGTGATTACATAGTAAGTGCTAATAAGTGGATGGGGTTTACATTGATCTCCGCAGGAACATTATCTACCCATCAGGAATTCGACTACATCTTTAAAAAAAAAAAAAAAAAAAAAAAACACTTGGGCTAAATGGATTTGGCACAGAAATTTCAATACTTCATGTGGTTGCTATCCCAAAAAAAGATCCTCAAGAAATCTAGTCACTGGAAATGGACAAATGATGGTAATTGTGTGTGGACATTGTGGAGCCCTTGCAACTGTCATCATTGTGAGTAACCCAAATAGATAGATAAATTATATAGATCAGACAGAAGAGAAGCTTTCTATCTCTCACATGAAAAACCTTTTATTTGTCAGATCCCACCTATGATTAACATTTGTCACTATCTATCCAATATACCATTACCATTCTAGTTGTGTGGAATTATTCTTACCTAAAAAGTAAATGATGGGGGACAGGAACCTAATGAATCAAACTATGGGGAACTTATGTATAACCATGAATCCTTTCATGAAATCCACAATAACAGACCTCCATGTGCACTAACTACAAAAACCAAAGAGCAACTATGATCATTACTATAACAATGAACTAGCATTTTACAGTAGTAACACTAACCCATCATGTAATTGAACAGAATTTGTGCATGCTCGAAAAAGAAAACAAAACCACCAATCTCAATTGTCCATTCAAAATGAAGCAGAGACAATCCATTCAAACCTTGAGAAGAAACCCAAAGCCCAAACAAAAACTAGTAGCCATCTTGCACATGCTCAAAGGACATAATGCCCCCAAAATCAATCAACATTTGGGAATTTCAACCCAAATTCAACCTCAACCAAGCAGTCGATTTCAAATTCATACTCACCCACAAGACAAAATCCCCCAAATTCGATCAACATTTTGCAATCCCAAAACAAATTCACCAAAATTCAACTTCACCCAAACATTCAATCCCCCAAAAGGTACCACATTTTCAAACCAGCAAACCACAATTCCATTCACCAACCCTAAGAATCCTATTTTGGCTCCAGATCTAAACATACAAAAAAAATCCAAAAATAAAGAGAGACCCAAATCAAATCTAACCTCAATCAAACATTCATCCCCAAAACGGCACCACCTTTTCAAACCAACAAAACCCAGTTCGATTCACTAATCCAAAACAAATAATATAAAAACACCCAATTTTCCTCCAAATCTAAACAAAAAAACTCCCAAAAAAATAAAAATAAAAATAAAAAATAAAGACAGAGAGACGCAATTCAATATCACCTTCTCCGCCCTCTTGGGTTCATGAGAGTTCCAGTGGAGGTCGACATAGACGAGGAGCTCCCGCGTCGCCCGGACGAGCTCGGCCGGGGTCTTCGGCTTCGACTTGAACAGCCCCTTCATGTTCCCCTCCTCCTCAGACGGCGGCGCTGATACCCTCTTCGAAGAATCTCCCCTCGCCGAATCAGCAGAACCAGAACGGATGAGACGAATTACGGTTAGGATGATTTCGACTTCAACGGAATTTTCTTTTTCCCTCTCGATAATGGAGACGTAGAGAAATCCAATATAAATATTTATTATCATAAAAAGAAAAAATTTCGGAAGTAAAAAAACATTGATCGTTGGATTTTGATCTAACGGTTCTTGTTTCATCTTGTTAATATCTGAGAAAATATTTGCATCTGAAAAAAAAGCATAACTGATTAACATAACTGAAAATCTGAAATAAAGGAGATCATGGCATATGCATCGTATCATAACTGAAATTATTTATGTCATGTTATATATTATAACTTATAAAATTTAAATTTTTTAAAAAACTGGCATTCGTATTCTAGAGAAAACCAGTGTCACCCGTGATATATAAATAAAAAAATAATAATAATGGGTCAAAGACATCAGGTTGTTCTTATCAAAGTTGGGCCAAACGTGCAAATCCTTGAAAACTCATAAAAATCCATATACATCCTTAGTTTCAATAAAAATTAATCATAATCTAACCTATGCTATTTAATTTTAATATATAACCACGAAATGATTAAATTATCTTTAAATTTTTAATCATTTTCAATCAATACCTCAATGAAAATGAAAGAAATATAAAAAGTCTTACAATAATAATAATTTGATCTTTGCATGAATTAATTTATTTTTATTATTATTTATGAATATTATAATATCTACACAATTACATGGTAATAAAATATTCTTTCAAATTTGAATGAAATTTTAATCTAATGATGATAATTATGTTTTTATGAGTTTTAAGGGACTTATGTGTCTGACCCAATTTTCACATGGACTTGTATGAGATTATCTATGTTTGCAGGGATGCAGATGTCTTTAACCCATTAATAATATGTCACTTCAATCTTTTTTTTTGTTTTTTAATTTTAAGTCCATGTAAACATATCTATTTGAGGGATCGATCTCTCATTTCTTCGTATTTCTTTTTAAGACACTAAATTCAATGGCCTAATTGTTTTAATCCCCCGCCAATCATCCGTCCATACACCATTGTGAAATGCAATTTTATTTTTAAGTCCCCATAAACTATGCTATTTAGTGATCAGTCCCTCCCTTATTCATATTTCATTTAAGTCTTCAACTTCAAACGATTTTTTCTTATTAATCCCTGTATACAAAATGTCTGTATGATTTTGTAAGTATATGATATTTGAAATTTATATACAAAATGTTTGTGAAATATCTAAATCCAAAAGTGCATTTGCATTGTTAGGTGTTCGGTGACAATTTCAGTGTTATTCAACACTGCATAGTGCATACGCTTACCCAATATGATATTGCATTTTCTTATAGTCGTAGCTATCTAATTAGGATTGATTACATAAGTAGAAGAATGATTACATAAGCAAAATTTGAGGATATTTTATTACTAAATTTTGATTTAAATGATTTTTTTTGTTGAAAATTGTGAAATATTAAATTAGCTAGATATTTTGAGTGTGTTTAGAAGTTTAATTTAAAATTTTAAATACATTAGAAAATTTGTATGCATTAAATGAAAATTTTATTTTGCATGGCTCTAAACTTTTATTTTTATAGAGATTAGTGATTGTAGGGGAATCTAACATATTTATATTATATATTTATTTATTTAACATTTAAGCTACTGTTATTTTAGTTTTTATTTATTTATTTATATTTAAAATCTCATTCATGAAGAGTCAGAGATTTTCTCACACTATCATATAATCTTGACTACGCCACTACACACAATAATTGATTTGGTATATCATATAAGTTGAAGATATGCTGAACTAGAAAATCAATATCAAAGTACTTATCCATTTATACATTTCATCAAACATTTTGTAAGCAGGTTTTAAATATCAAAATACTTACCAAATCACATAGACATTTTGTCGATAGACTAATAAGAAAAAAAAACATTTAAAGTTGGACATAAACTGAAATATGTAGAAGGGAGGAACTGATTCCTAAATAACATAGTTTATATGGACTTTAAAATAAAATTACATTTCACAAACTGATGGTGTATGGACGGATGCTTGGCAGAGGGACTAAAAACTAAACAGTTGGTTGAATTTGGAGACTTAAAAAAATAAATGAAAAAGTGATCGCACAGGCTACTTGCAGGGCTGTGGATGCGTGCTCGCATGCATGCGGAGAGCGTGGACAGTGTGCATGAAGTGATCGTACGCGTGCGAAATGTACCTCAGGGCCTCGAGCACCTTTTCACAGCCTAATCCAACCCATTGGTCAATTTCAGGATTAAACCATTCTTGGCGGAGCAGCTTCGTGCTTCGAATTCAAGTATGTTGCCTCCTCACCTCCCATGAGCCGTGCGCTCATTAGGTGAGTGGTTCAACCAACTCATTGGTATTAGTTGTGCGCTCATTAGGTGAGTGATTCGACCAACTCATTGGTATCGTAGAACTTGAAGCATATTTACATAATCATTATTGTCACATGTAGAGGATTTATACTCTTATGAACCGGGGGAGTTAAGCGTGTGTGCATGCGATTATTCACGAGTTGCATGCTAGTGTTATGTCTGCTATTCTTAACATCGATGTTGTATCTTTGCTCATCTCCATGCACAATCGAGTCACGCCAGGCATACTAGAGTTAAGTTCGCTGTGTTTAGCTTTGATACATGCATACATGTGATCGTCGTGACACGTAATTGGGTTGTGCTAGTTCATGCTTATGATATAGGCATCTATGATTCACACCCTATAGAAATTGATATGCATTGGTAGTTATTGTTTATGCTATTAGAGGTCCTTGAACCTTACTAGGCATGTCTTAGTCCCCTTTCATATGTTGCTAATTAATCTATGAGATGCAATAGTTTTCTTGTATAAATGGTTGCTTAGTAGTTAATTTTCTTGTGATTGTATTGACTAAATTATCTAGTTTTATGAGCCCTATGTGTATCTATATAAATGTCAATCGTTGAATTGCTCTTCCTTAGTGGTTAAGTATTTAAGGAGTCATTAGCTATTATATTGAGTTTATTCATGCATCATTTCTTCCCTGGCATTACATGTTTGAATGGAGTGCCTTGTACTAGTTTTCTTAGTATTATATAAATTCACTTAAGGATTCGGGTTAGACTATGCTCTCATTGTAAATTAGGCATGTTAAATATTAGGCACATGTTCAAATATCCAATTTCATGCGATACTCGTATAATAACCTGTATTTTTATACACTACTTGCAAGCATGATCATATATCTGATATATAATGAAAATTAATTGAATGTAACGTTTTCATTTCTATTAGGAAAACGATATGCTCAGCCCCAATGCCATCCGCAGTCCACCCTATTATCCTTTTTTGTTTTTAAAAAATCTAAATCACACAAATACAAAATTGTTACATGAAATGAAACCTATATTAAGTAACAATAATGTATTTTTTTAATTCAAAAAAATAAAAAAATTTAGTCCATACATTATGATAGAATCCCATATAATATAGTAGTGGAGTACAACCATGTTTGTTATAACTTATATTTACAGATTATAGATTATAACTTATAGATTATATGGATTATAACTTTTTTTTTATAAGAAGTAGACATGTTTGTTGTACTTGTTTAAAAACAGTAAATAAACAACAATGAATTCTTGTTTAATAAATTATAAAAAAGCTTTTGGTGTACAATTGTAAAAAAATACTCCTAAACTATAGAATTGAAAAATTAATTTATATCTGATAAAATAAGTTAATTGTTACATATAAAATAATAGTTCAAGTTCATTAAATATTTTTCAAATATTTCATTTTAGAATTTTAATAAATTGTGACAAGTACAGAATTATAAAAAAATGATAATGTATTATTTGTAATAGTAAAAAATTGAGGATGAATAGGGGTTTGGTGATTTTAGTGTAATAGTAAAAAATAGATACACATATTATTAGTAAAAAATAAACTTAAGGATGTGAGTCCAAAATATCAAATTTAAAGCATTTTATAAGGTATACTATTTTTAAAGTTGTTTTTAACTTAACTAAATTTTAATAAGTTTATATAAATATGCAACAACTGCTTTAAGCAAAAAGTTATAATTTCTAGCTTATAAATTTTAACAAACATGTACTATATGTCACACTGTCATAATGCATGACGCTACAAAACAAACTGAGTGTATCAGCACTCCTTCCATTATAATACATGTTTGTTAAAACTTATAACATGCAGATTATAGCTTTGGGTTTAAAATAAACAGTTTTTTCATGTTTGTTTCAACTTATTAAAACTTATTGAAGCTAAAAACAGCTTAAAGAGTCATATTCTCTAAACTAGATTAGGAGTACTTTTCAGATTATAACTTATAGATTATTTAAAAAAGGAAATATGTTGGACATCACTCCTCTTCACTTTATGTATTAAGTACATAATAAGAAATCTTTTCATCTCCTCTAAATATTATTTTCATCTTCCAAAAATTTGAGATAACATATGTAAGATTAAAACTTTATATTGTAATTTTTTTTCTTAGATAAATTTAGATTATAGATAGAATATTTTACTTGTGTTTTTTATTAATAAAGATCAAATTTTATACTTTTGTCTTTCAAGTTCTATTTTTTTAAAAATTAATGTGGAATCCAAAATTTCATTATTTTTTTACATATTATTTAATGTTAATGGAGGATGAGTGGTCTTCATCATTTTACAAGTAAAATCACATTATTTTATCAAAGAGAAATAAATTTAACTTCTACTTTTAGAAGGGATAGTTTGACAGTTACACAGAAAAAATTATTTTATAGCTTATCCTAACAAAAATGCACAACTGCTTATAATGTGTTTTTCAACAGGTACAACAAACATGTTAACTGCATCTTAGAAAAACTATAATTTATAATCTATAAGTCATAATCTATAATATGTAAATTTATGCTATAACAAATAATTTGTTAGGCTCTAATGCGGTAGAAAAGCCTCATATGGGTACCACCCAAAAGGGCAAAGCTCGAGTATGAGGCCCACCTACACGGTCTTGCCGGCCCACCAATGTGTACCACACCTGTAAGCTCTTCTTATTAAGGATTAAACGTACATTTTTTACTCTATTTTGTAGTCTGTTTTGTCAGTTTCATACATTATGATAATGTAGTGCATTATCCTAGTATCCCAGGTCCATTTATGCATTTTCCTTTCAGTGGAAAATAAGAGAGGCATCACTTGTTTTTTAGCTGTGGCATGCAGCATGACAATGACAAAAGCACAAAATGAAAAGATAACAATATGTGATTTGCGGGGCATTTGTTTCATTTTGTAGTTCAAACCCAGTGCACCAAGTCCATCAAGGAAAGTGGATAGGCACGTTCACACACAATTAAGTTTCCTAGAAGCATGGCATGTAGGTTCACTTGTATGGACACAAAATCAGGATTTTAGGTTGTGTACTTATGAAAGAGCGTATGATTGTGAAAGAATGATGTTTCATCATCAAAAATTAAAGTTGGGGATCAGAGACAATCAGACCGGTATCATACATCAATTAAGAGAATGGAAATAATGCAATCAGGGACAAGACCGTCAAGACAATTATCTAGGGCCCCCATCTCATAAGGGCTCTCAAGAATTATCTATCCAGTGGAATTAAAAAAAATTGGATAGTGAGATGTATCTCTTTTCCTAATTTTAAATTAGTTTATTTGAATACACTTTCTCTAAATTAGTTTCTCCTAATTTTAAATAAAATGATATGCAATATTAAAATAATATAGAATTTTTTATAAATATATATGGGACCGTTTAAAATATTCGTCTAGGGCCAGCCGCAAAATTTAATTCTCGGGGGACCCAGTTGGAAGGTCATTATGGAACAATGCCCCACAAGCAAAATTTTTTGTCTAGGGCCAGCTGTAAAATTTAATTCTCGGTGGGCCCAGTTGGAAGGTCATCATAGAATAATGCTCCACAAGCAATTGCATTACACCCGTGCTTGTGTTCCTCATGTTCAATCTTATCCGATCTTTCATTTAATTATGGTGAGATATATTGGACTCAATTCAAACATGTGATTTCTATACCAATAAAATAAAATTCGAACATGTGTTTTCACCTGTTCCAATTCCTTTTCTACAACATATGGAATAATCCATATATTAAAAACAAATCTCCAATGCCTACTGATGTCAATATAAGTATTTATAACTCTGATGAGATCCTCTGTATTTGAAGATATATTTTAATATTATTAAGCAATTGTAACTCTTATTATATCATCATGATCAAAATAAATCCTCTATGTTGAAGATTCAAAGAAATAAAGAATTCATATATTATCTAAAGCACGTGTTGTTTAAACTTTAAAGTGAATTTGCAAGATTATCACGTATCTGAAGTGATGACACTTCCATTGAATTGATTTTTTGTGATCAACGCTTTCCCATTGACCCACACGTGTTCTATGTGTTTATCACACAAATCCACTCTATTTTATGAGGGCTCGGATTAGCTGTTTCCGGATGGAATAGAAATAGGAATAGTGTATCACCCAAGGCCACGTAGCATCAAACGACGCATATAAACGGTGTCTCAAAAAAGCTCATGTTTATGCATTAACTGCGGTTCCAAAGTCCAAACCACGTCAATAAGAAACGTAACAATTGTTTACTGTCATTGTAAAATAAAATAATTACAAATTGTAAAAAAGTTTTTTGGTGTACAATCTAAAAAATACTCCTAAACTATAGAATTGAAAAAGTAATTTATATTTGATAAAATAAGTTAATTGTTACATATAAAATAAGGGAGCTGCTACCTGGGCCCCATAAATTAAGCCCCATTTGTGAGCCCCAACATGTGGCACTCTCCTATTGGTTCCCTATTTGACTTTTTCTAACCACCAAAATGACAATGACAAGACTGTCCTTTTTATAATTTAAAAAATTAGTTCTAACTAACTAATATCCTCATTAAACTTTGTAACTAAATCCCACAAAAGGTGGCACCAGACATAACATATTTTCAAAAAAATCTGAAACACGTCCAGTGAAAAAAAAACATCAATCACATATTATCAATTAAGATACAATAATGTATCTGAAAATCCAAATAAATAAATATGGTTTACATGAAACTGTACAAAAAATTCATAAAAAATTTTCAAAATGCCAACAATAAGCAATTAAATATTAATCAACTATACATTAATCAAATCCATAAAAATAAAAATAACAACTTTCAAAAAATGAGTTACAATTCAAATTCAGATACAGGTGTATCTGAATTTGAATTGACAAACACCTTAAAAAAAGGGCTAGAATTCAAATTCAGATACAAGCATATCTGAAATTTGAAATAACAAATACACATTCCATACAAGTGAATGTGCATTGTATTTAAAAATCTTGAATCTGAATAAGTCGAATAATGCTGATACAAAGCTAAAGAATATGATAAATGACACATTATGCATAATTATTCACAAACACACAATCATAAATGATTGTACATATCAAACTTGATACACAACAATACATGTAAATCAAGATACACGTCATGTATCTGAATTTAAAATGAAATTCATATTCAAAACATGTATAACGATGATATGAATGATGAAAAATCAAAATCAAAATCAAAATAATATATTTAGATCGAAAAAGAAATAGCCTGAATGGATTGTCATTGATTGCACAAAAAACTGGTTACAAAAAAATAAATGAATCAAAATTCTTCTTTTCTTCATTGATTGAACTAAAACAAAAATAAAAACAAATGGAATCCCCCAAAACAGAGAATCGACTTTTTTTTTCTTCTGTTCCTCTAATCAATCTAAACCAATTAATGTATTCAATATACACAATTGCTTTCAATTGAATTAATTGTTTCCATAAAAAATAAAATTATGGTTTTACCTCCACTAATTAAGGGGACGGTTACGATATGGGGATCGGTTATGATATATGAGATTAAAAAGGTGAATATAACATGAAAGGGTATTTTGGAGAATTTAGTCTTGCCACCTCATGGGGTTTGGAATGTGGTCTACCAATTAGGGCCCAAAAATCATTATTGATAAAATAATAGTTCAAGTTCATTACAATTTTTCAAATATTTCATTATAGAATTTTAATAAATTGTGACAAGTATAGAATTATAAAAAAATGATAATGTATTATTTGTAATAGTAAAAAATTGAGAGGATGAATAGGAGTTTGGTGATTTTTAGTGTAATAGTAAAAAATAGATACACATATTATTAGTAAAAAGTAAAATTAAGGAAGTGAGTCCAAAATATCAAAATTTAAAGCAATTTATAAGCTATAATATCAAAAGCATATTTTTCCTAGCTTACAAATTATGATTTTTTAAGTTGTTTTTAACTTAAATAAGTTTTAATAGGTTTAAATAAACATGTAACAACAATTTTAAGCTAAAAGTTATAATTTTTAGCTTATAAATTTTAACACATGTACTATATACCACACTGTCGTAATGCATGACGCTACAAAACAGACTGAGTGTATTAACACTCCTTTCATTATAGTACATGTTTGTTAAAACTTATAACATGCAGATTATTGCTCTGAGTTTAAAATAAAGAGTTGTTGCATGTTGTTTTAACTTATTGAAACTTATTTAAGCTAAAAACAGCTTTAAAAAGTCATATTCTCTAAGCTAAATTATGGGTACTTTTTAGATTATAACTTATGAATTATTTAAAAAAGGAAATCTGTTGGATATCACTACTCTTCACTTTATGTATTAAGAAGAAATTTTTTCATCTCCTCTAAATATTCTTTTCATCTTCTAAAAATTTGAGATAACATATGTAAGATTAAAACTTTAGATTGTAATTTTTTTTCCTTAGATAAATTTAAATTATAGCTAAAATATTTTAGTTGTGTTTTTTATTAATAAGGATCAAATTTTGTACTTTTGTCTTTCAAGTTCTATTTTTTTTTAAATTAATGTGGAATCCAAGATTTCATTATTTTTTTTACATATTATTTAATATTAATGGAGGATGAGAGGTTATCATCATTTTACAAGTAAAATCACATTATTTTATCAAAGAGAAATAAACTTAACTTCTACTTTTAGAAGGGATAGTTTGACAATTACACATAAAAAACTATTTTATAGCTTATCCTAACAAAAATACACAATGGCTTATTATGTGTTTTTCAACAGCTACAACAAACATGTTAACTGCATCTTAGAAAAATTATAATCTTTAATCTATAAGTCATAATCTATAATATATAAATATATGCTACAACAAATAATTTGTTGGGCTCTCATCGTGTAGAAAAGCCTCATATGGGTACCACCCAAAAGGGCGAAGCCCGAGTATGAGGCCCACCTACACGGTCTTGCCAACCACCAATGTGCACCACACCTGTAAGCTCTTTTTATTAAGGATTAAACATACATTTTTTACTCTATTTTATAGTCTGTTTTGTCAGTTTCATACATTATGATAATATAGTGCATATTACATTATCCTAGTATCTGAGGTCCATTCATGCATTTTTCTTTCAATGGAAAATAAGAGAGGCATCACTTGTTTTTTAGCTGTGGCATGCATCATGCATGACAATGATAAGAGCACAAACTGATAAGATAACAGTATGTGATTTGCGTGACATTTGTTTTATTTTGTGGTTCAAACCCAATGCACCAAATCCATCAAGGCAAGTGGCTAGGCACGTTCACATACAAGTTTCCTAGAAGCATGGCATGTAGGGTCTAGGGGTGCAACTCGGGCGGGTTGGGTCGGGTTCGGGTCGGGTTCGACATTAACCCGCATTGCAGAGAGTCCAACCCGAATTCGAGCCCGAACCCGGCCTCAACCCGAAGGGTTCAACCCGAACCCGAAACCGATCTCAACCCGCGGGTTCGGGTTGAATTCGGGTTCGGTCGGGTTTGGGTCAGGTTCGGGTTGAATTCGGGTTCAAGTCGGGTTCGGCCGGGTTTGGGTCGGGTTCGGGTCGGATCGGGTCGGGTTTAACACCTAAAATATCATACAAAATATTTAATAAACAACAAAACAAACTCTAATTAATTATTAAATAAACCTTATATACAAATAATTAAAAGTGAATATCTATAATAATTAACCCAAACACAACAAACATAGTGATACTCTAATTTGTGTAATTGTTTATTATGTTTTAGGAATTTAGGGTTTTAGATATAAGTATGTTGTTATGGCAGCATAATATTTGTTAACCTGGGGGGGTCGGGTTCGGGTTGAACCCCCCAACCCGAACCCAACCCGAGTTGGGTTCGGGTTGGTTCGGGTTTAGGTCGGGTTGAACAGGACGCCAAAAAACTCCAACCTGAACCCGCCCACGAGTCGGGTTGGGTCGGGTTCAACCCGCCCAAGTTGCACCCCTAGTAGGGTCCTTGTATGGACACAAAATCAGGATTTTAGGTTGTGTACTTATGAAACTTGTATGATTGTGAAAGCATTTATTAATGATGTTTGATAGTCAAAGATTAAAGTTGGGGATCAGAGACACAGACCAGGGTGGCCAAACGGCCCACGAGCCCGGGCACGGACCTTCCATAGGGCCGGGCTTGAGCCTTGGGAAAAAACTCAAAGCCCAGCCCGGTCCAAGGCCCGGCCCGAAAAAGCACGCCCGTAGGCCCGGGCCCGGCCTGGTCATGGGTCCTAAGGTTTTTTTAAAACCCTCCCCAACGGATATTTTTTTAAACCCTCCCCAACAGCTATTTTTTAAAATTTGGTGGATTCGACTAATGGCTATATTGAGATATTTCCAATCGTGTATATGATTTGACATATTGAACAGTGACCGTTCGAACGACCCGTTCGAACGGTGTAACTACCGTTCGAATGCCGTTCGAACGGGTTCGAGTTCAAATTCTAAAAAATAGATGTTTTGGGAACGAATTCCGTTCGAACGGCATTCGAACCGCAGTTATACCGTTCGAACAGCCCGTTCAAATGGTATAACTACCGTTCGAACGGGTTCGACTGATAGTTCAAATTCTGAAAATAGATGTTCTGGGAATGAATTCCGTTCGAACGGCATTCGAATGGTAATTCAAATTCGAATTCCGTTCGAACGGTTCGAACCTTAAGCCTGGCCCCGAAGCCCCTCAAGCCTTATTTTGGACTTTAGGCCCGGCCCCGAAGCCCCTCAAGCCCGGTCAAGGCCCGCTCAAAAAAGCCTGGCCCGGGCCTGGCCCGAGCCTGGCCCATGGCCAGTTGGCCACCCCTAGACTGGCAGCATACCTCAATTAAGAGAATGGAAATAATGCAACGTGGACAAACCAATATTTTCAAGATTCTTATAAAGTGCATATTGCATTATCCTAGAATAAATTTTTTTATTGTTTTAAAGAGAAAAAAATACTATTATATCTCAGTATAAACTTCGTTTCGTATACGGTATGTATTTCATTAAGAGATTTTATAATACATTTTTTAAAAAATAATGGTATGAACTACAAATGGGATTGCACAAGGGTTTTGACATATCATTTTCATTTTATTTTTATGAGGAAGTGCTTTTTCCTCATAAATCTTTTTCGCTTAACATGAATATGAAATCCATTGGTAAAGTGAGAGCACATGGGCATTTTCATGTTTCATAGATTTGAGAAAAATTATAGATTAGATTCGAAAATTTGTTACTGTTTGTAAAGTTTGTTTAGGTTTACATTATTTTGGATTGTTAAAGTAACAATTGACATTAGGCTGCATTCAGAATCAATTTAAAAAAAAACTCTTTCATGAAAGCTATTTTTAATCAATTTTTGATAAAATTTGTTCTCGTTTTTTTTTATTAAAGTTATATAATTTATTGTTTTTTAACACATGAGAACCAAATTTAAATAAAAATCTAAAATTTGAAAATTGATTTTACAAGAGGTCATATGGGTTCAAGTCTCAACATTACATGTAAAAAAAAATGATTTTACTTAACCAGAATGGGTTTTGACAATGGATTCCAATACCGGGACAAAAAAAAAAAAAACTAATCTTAGGATTTTATTTGCAAATGTAGGTGATTGTATATGCTTAAAACTGCATCTATTAGAATTTTAATATTGAACCATACTTCCAATCAAATCTAAGAATTCTACTCATGATAGATGCAATTAGAGGTACGGGCAATATATATAATGGGAGAGTAATTAAATTGGATCTTGATCTTAATTATATTGTTCTATTCTTCTTTGATGACAAGCAAAGATTAGACGGAATGCACATAATCAATCAAACAAGTTCTATGCATCAGGTAAGCCTGAAGAAATTTAAACTGATATGTAATAAATTAACATGAGTGTTGGTACACTCAACTTATTTTACATTAGCTCCCTACGTTCAGTATAGAATTTTTTTATATAAAGTTACATGAATGCGTATACTATTTTTAAAAATATGAAAAATAACGTAGACTACATTTGCGACTAGGAAATGAACTGAGTATAACATTTTTCAATAGACGTTGTTGATTTTTCTTCATTATTGAGTGAGATACAAAGTTCCCCTCACCCGGAAATATTGAATGATTACAAAAAATCAAAGATGGCTGCCAATCAATTTTATTGTGGTCCATTCATGCATTTTCCTTTCAGTGGAAAATAAGAGAGGCATCACTTATTTTTTAGCTGTCGCATTCATCATGCATGACAATGAGAAGAGAACAAAATGATAAGATGACAATATATGATTTGCGGGGCATTTGTTTCATTTTGTAGTTCAAACCCAGTTCACCAAATCCATCAAGCAAAGTGGCTAGGCACGTTCACACACAAGTTTCCTAGAAGCATGGCATGTAGGTTCACTTGTATGGACACAAAATCAAAATTTTAGGTTGTGTACTTATGAAAGATGTATGATTGTGAAAGAATGATATTTCATCATCAAAGATTAAAGTTGGGGATCAGAGACAATCAGACCGGCAACATACATCAATTAAGAGAATGGAAATAATGCAATTAGGGACAAGACCGCCAAGACAATTATTTAGGGCCCTCATCTCATGAAGACCCTCAAGAATCATCTATCCAGTGTAATTAAAAAAAATTGGATGGTGAGATGTGTCTCTTTTCCTAATTTTAAATTAGTTTATCTGAATACACTTTCTCTAAGTTTGTTTCTCCTAATTTTAAATAAAATGATGTGCAATATTAAAATAATATTTTTTTTTATAAATATATATAGGCCCGTTTAAAATATTCGTTTAGGGCCAGCCGCAAAATTTAATTCTCGGGGGGCCTAGTTAGAAGGTTATTATGGAACAATGCCCACAGGCAAAAATATTCATCTAGGGCCAGCCGTAAAATTTAATTCTCGGCGGGCCCAGGTGAAAGGTCATCATGGAACAATGCTCCACAAGCAATTGCATTACACCTGTGCTTGTGTTCCTCATATTCAATCTTTCATTCAATTATGGTGAGATATATTGGACTCAATTCAAACATGTGATTTCTATACCAAAAAATAAAATTCGAACATGTGTTTTCACCTGTTCCAATTCCTTTTCTACAACATATGGAATAATACATATATTAAAAACAAATCTCAAATGCCTACTGATATCAATATAAGTATTTATAACTCTGGTGAGATCCTCTGTATTTGAAGATATCTTTTAATATTATTAAGCAATTGTAACTCTCATTATATCATCATGATCAAATAATCCTCTATGTTGAAGATTCAAAGAAATAGAGAATTCATATGTTATCTAAAGCACGTGTTGTTTAAATTTTAAAGTGAATTTGCAAGATTTTCACGTATATCTGAAGTGGTGACACTTCCATTGAATTGATTTTTTGTGATCAACGCTTTCCCATTGACCCACACGTGTTCTGTGTGTTTATCACACAAATCCACTCTATTTTATGATAGGTAAACTTCTCTGTAGTAAATAATATGTATTTAATGTGTTAAATAAGATCAAACTTTCAACAAAATTATAAAATTGTATATATAGCTACACGTAAGCTTCAAATTTCAACTCAGTCAAATCAACCCGTGATTTTTACTATATATGCATGTCACTATTACACGTATTCCTTGTGTGTGTGTAACCTTTTGGTTTATATAAAAGTATATATTTTATTATATGAAGTACATTTACAGAAAAAAAACCAGACAAACATGAGTTTGTCCTCCATGAGTGGCATGATGTAAATGAAAACTCGTCATTCAAAAGTGAAACAACATATCTTTGTATCCTACTTAGGAATGGATAAATGGTTCTATGATGGATTCTGAAAGGCTGAGGTTTCTTCCCAGACATCATAGACACTCATCACATCATAGTCACTCATCATATGGGATTGTTGGCAAGCAATATAATAATTGCATGGGCCACATGTCTTGTTCATATTACATAAACATACAAAACATGCAAATAAAGTTTTGACCACTCATGTGAAACACAGATAGAAGGATGTTTAAACCAGAAGGATGTTCAAACCACCACACCATGTTTAAATCACACTATAAATAGACACCCATGAGCTTCTCTTGTCCATCACAAACCCTTATTAGCTACATAATCAGACCTCCCTCCCCCTCTCTCTCTCTCTCTCTCTCTCGCCTTCTATGGCTTCATTCATTTTTTGCTCATTTGCTCAAATCAACCCAAATGCGAACCACAAACAAGCTTCAACCAAGAAAAATGACATCTCCTTCTACAACTCTATTTCATATCATCCCCAGCTGAGCATTTCCAATGACCTCCATCTAACTCATGAAGTATGGGTTTCACTAATCATGCGTGATTTGATATGGTCAGAGTTGAGTTCCATTAGGTCTAATTGACTTGTGACAGAAACTGTTATAATCTCATATGCTAAGCATGTGAGGTTGCCATTGGTCAATTCATCCCTGACTGGATCCATCTCTAATCAATCATTTTGTCATGATTTTAGGTTATGTGTTGAGTATTGTCTAATCCTTTATATAATGGTGCAGGATGACTACGTGGAGAACATTAAGAAGGTGCAGAGCATGCTATGCAGTGGGAAAGACTCATTTGAGTCACTGGTTACTATAGATGCCCTCCAAAGGTTGAGCATCGACTACCACTTTGAAGAGGAGATCACAAACATCTTAACTTCAGTTTATAACAATATTGGAGGCGTCCATAACGACAAAGGCGGTTTGTATAATATCGCACTAGTATTTCGACTACTCAGACAACATGGATACCATGTCTCATCAGGTAAGTTGAACCTATTGTGTTAAAGACAATCTCATTTTCTTTAAATTTATATTAACTTTCAAGGAGCACTAACAGATGTGTTCAAGAAGTTTGTTAACCAAGAGGGAAACTTTGAGCTTTCACCAACAGAAGATGTAGAAGGAATGTTAGAGTTATATGAGGCTTCATACCTCAACATAGGTGAGGATATACTTGATAAAGCCAAAGATTTCTCTGGCCAGTACTTGAAAGATATGATGAAACATTCGGAGGAGCGACAGATGTGGGAACACATTAGTCATACATTGAAACATCCCTTCCACACTAGTGTTATAAGACACCATTCTGAGTACCACCTCAACCGATACAGAGGTGGTTCTTGCATGAACAAAGCCTTGGAAGAACTCGCCTCTTTGGATTTAAACATGGTTCGATCATTGCATAAAAAAGAGATGCAAGAGGTTTCAAGGTGAGGAGTTAAAACTCTCATGTGGGGAACATCACATACATCACAATATCACCAATCAATTGGTTATTTCAATGTTATTTCAAGGTGGTGGAAGGACTTAGGTCTTGCCCAAGAATTGAAGTTTGCAAGGGATGAACCATTGAAGTGGTTCATGTGGCCAATGGCGGCACTCCCTGATCCAAGGTTCTCTAGATGCCGAATAGAGATAACGAAGCCTATCGCACTCTTATACATTATTGATGACATTTTTGATGTATGTGGGTCGCTCGATGAACTCATCCTCTTCACCCAAGCAATCAATAGGTAAGTATATCATCTACTAATTATATTTGATGCTTATATATAATTGCGTGGTTTCTTAGGTGTTTCAACTTGAATTTCCAATGTTAGATGGGATACCACTACGATCGATTCGCTCCCAAGGTACATGAAGATATGCTATATGGCTTTATACAACATCACCAATGAAATCGCGTACTATGTCTTCAAAGAACATGGATGGAACCCTATAGGCTCGATACAGAGAGCGGTTAGTATGGCCCCAAATGTTAGAGCATAAATCATATTGTTTCCTTTTCTTCTGAAATTACTAGGAGGAAGTAATTAAAACATTGAAGGCATCTTCTATGATTCACAGTGGGGAGATTTGTTCAACGCGTTCTTGAAAGAGGCGAAATGGTTTCGCTCTGGTCGCATTCCAAAGGTGGAGGAGTATTTAACAAACGCTGTGATTAGTAGTGGCATGCATGTCATTTATGTTCATTTTTTCTTCCTTTTGGGAGAGGGGATATCAAAGGAGAGTATAGATTGTTTAGAAGGGCACCCAACAATCATTTCCTCCCTCGCGAGGATTGTTCGACTTTGGGATGACTTGGGAAATGCAAAGGTAACGGAAGTCCAAAATTGGTAGTTGATGCTAGATGCAAAAAATAATTAAAAAATCTTGTGCATCAGGTATACCTAGTGGCACTTGAACTCAAGATCTATGTGCTTAGGCTAACCCCACACGTGGGCATATATTGAAAATCTTGACCTTTTAATAACAATTATGAAATCATCTTTGTGAGAGTCTAATTGCGATTCCTTGATGTTTACTAGGATGAGAACCAAGATGGATTCGATGGGTCTTTTTTGGAGTATTACCTCAACGAGAACCCTAATTTGTCAGTGGAAAATGGTCGAAAGCATGTGAAGCGGATGATCTCGGATGCATGGAAGAGACTAAACAAGGAATGCTTCTTCCCCGAGCCTTTCTCTCGGTTCTTTGCCCAGGCCAACATCAATGGCGCAAGGATGGTGCGCGTGATGTATGACTATGATGGCGATCACCGGCTCCTGAACCACGAGAAGCAAGTGGATTCACTGCGTGATTGAATGAAATAGTGATGAACAATATGTGCAATTGTAACTTGCAAGTATGTATCATAGATATCCATCCTCTCACAGTGTAAGGTGGTTTAAGTATCATAATGTATATCATCAATAAATTGACTCAAATTGTTATGTTCATATGGATCATATCCTGTGGCGCATCTCAATCTTATGGTGCATGTAGATGGTGTGACATTCTTCACATCAGGTTGAACAATTCCATGCTCATTATCATGGGAAAAGGAAACGTACAAACTATCCTGAACTGTAACCATAGAGACTTACCTAAAAATGTGAAGGTGATGTACTAACCTATAAAGGCAAAATTACTACAACTCTGTGTGTCAATTGTAGATCAGGAAGTGTAATAGTTTGACGCTTACATTCAGCTATTGGAAAATGTTCACTTTTTTTTAAAATAATATGCACTCTCCAATTTATAGCCCTATATATATCATTAGTCACGAGATATATATGTCATTAGAATTTTTTTTACACATGAAGGTGAAAACTGGGTTGGGGGGGGGGGGGGGGGGGGTTGTTATAATTGGGAGCCTTTATTTCCATCCCCACTTGCTCAAAAACTTAGAAATAAAATTTTCATACATATAGGTGATTGGGAGACTACTTTTAGACAATGTGTATCAATGCTAAAATGGATTGTGTGTGTGTATTTGTATACTACAATTTATGTAATACGGATTGTGTGTGTGTGTACAACAATTTATGTAATATATATAACGCATGCATATGAAACTTGATATATACAGAGTTTTATAGTGTATATTATATATAGATACTTATGTAACTAGAGCAAATCCAAATGGAAAATGATTGACAAGCCCCAATTCGTAGGCCCCTTGTAAGCCCCATGACATGACATGATTTGGAATACCATAAATACCCCTAGAATGTTTTATTAGTGTTGACCATAATTAATGGGGTGGTTAGAAGAAAAGTGATGATAATTAATTACGGGAAATCATGCTGGGGCATTGAATTATGTTTTTTTTTTCTTTTTTGAATTTTAACTTTTGAAATGTCAATTCATAAAAGATTTAGGTTTGGTGCATTTTTTTTGTTTTTTTTCCAATTATTTGAATTTTATGTTTTATATGTTAATTATGGTTTTTTTTAATGTGAAATGTGTTTCTAAACATGATGCATCTGTTGTTTAATTTGTTGAATATTAGTTACATATATATATATATATATATATATATATATATATATATATATATATATATATATATTTTGTCTTTTCTCTCCGATTATTTTTTTATTTTGGATACTCTTTTTTTTAAAATGTAATCAACTTATTAAATATTTTTGAATGTAAATAAAACTAGTTACATTGACAATATAACTAACTTTTAGAGCAACATTTTTGTAAAACAAAGCTCCATTCCAAAATATGAACGATTCTTAATATGATCTTTAGTGGAACTATGAGTCTTATTATACGTTTTTTAAATTTTTATGTCTATCCGATTTGTATGGGGCCAGGGGGAATTAGATTCCAAGTTGATAGGCTTGTAATTCCTTAGGACCTATAGTTCATATATATGTGAGAGCAACAACAACAAACATGTAATGATTTAAGGAAATATAAATCACGATATAGATATTTACAAACTAAACAAAATCTAGAGGATAATGTCACATTGTTAATCAAGTTACATTTAGGATGTCATTATTATACAACTGAATAAACATGATTTTTTCTACAAGTCCGTTAAATTCTTTATGATAATAGTTAGTTACATTTCAAATAAAATTACATTTTTTAGTACACTGTAATAGGTAGTTACATTTGCTGAACATTTATATACACCAGTAACAACTTATAGTTAGTTACATTTACTACAAGGTCACATTATGTATATCACTACTGTTGAGAAAAATCAAAATACATGTTGATGAAATCCGAAAACACTCATTTAATTTGATTTTGTCAGCTACATTTCAATAAAAAAAAATATAAAAAAATTTAATCATACATTTCATATTTCTGTAAAAAATAAGTTACTTTTGTTAATATTAAAAAAAACCTTAAAAAAAATTCATGTAATCAACACCGTCATCAAATACAACACACGCATTTTGTGAAATACCAAAAAAAAGGTTTCGTACTCATTTTTTTGTTATAGAAGAATCTTCAGATGAAATGTTTTATTTCAAATTGATTCTTTAATTGTATAACATGTCTTATTCAAGAGGATTTTTTTTCACTAATTTTTTCAATTCAAATTTGATATTTGAAAACCAATAAATGTTGAGGAGGTTGTTAGTGGGAAAAAAGGAAAAACGTGGAAAGTGGGTGGGTATTAATTAGGGGTATGTAAGTATTTAGCTTTTTTGCACTTTTGTCAAAAGCAACTACACAACCAATAAAATGATGACACATCAAGGGGCCTGTGGGAGGAGCCTATATGCTGGAGCTTGTGTAGCAAAGCTCAATCCAAATGGTATAAAATCCATCAATGAAAATAGTCATTATTTTTTTCATCACTACTACAATTTTTGACATTGATCACGGTTGTTTTAATCATGTTTTTTAAAAACTATGATATTAATAATTATAATCACATTTTTTTTTTTGTAAAACCGTGATCTTTTAAAACATATGATCACAATTTTTTTTAATAAACCATGATATTTAGATAACAAACATCATGATTGTTTAATAGCTATATTATCACGGTAATATAAAACTGTGATCCTTTCATAACCAGAAGATCATGTTTTAATGGAAAGCGAGATCATTTCTTATTAAAAAAACCAAACTTGTGGTCCCAAATCCCGATCGACCCCACTTCTCTCACGTACGCTCTCGTTTCTCACATGTTCATCTGCGACTGCGGCTTCCTCCTCCGCCGACCCAGCCACAGCCGTCGCAGCCCCTTCCTCCTCCCCCGACATTGCCCCGGCCCACCTCTTCCTCCTGCTCGGTAAGTCTCTCTCTCTCTCCCCCCCCTCTGTTCCTCCTCCTCCTCTGCAACAGATCTGCCCCGGCAGATCTCTCCCCCCACCCCTCCCCCTCCCGCATCAGATCTGGCTGATCTCCACTCCTCCTCCTCCTCCTCCCCCTCTCGCATCAGATCTGGCTTTTAGGATTCCCAAACCAATGTTTTGTGGGCAGCGGAGGACTTGAAATCAGGTTTGGCTATTGAGTTGCTCGGATGATATTGAGATCCAGTGGTTCTCTTTGGGCGGACCGTCAGCATTTCTAGGGTTCAGAATTGGTAAGTTGAGGTATTCCTTTGTTTTTACCCAAAATACTTCAAATCCATAAATCTTCCAAGCCTAGATTTGAAGTATTTGCGTATTAAGTTATTTCAATAATTATTGTTAGGTGGATTATCTGGGCGTGGAAGATCTGATTATCTTGAGAAATGTAGCATTTTGTCATCTCTGGAGGTGAATCTGAGTTGTATTTAATCATGGAAAACATCATTGGGGGAGGATTTAAGATGGGGTGGAAGATTGGGAGTGGATCTTTTGGGGAGCTTTATCTTCGTATGCTGTTATCTGGGTTTTTATTTATTTTTATCTTGCCCATTGTGTAATTGTTATTACTAATTTTGTGTTTGATTCAATTACGCATAATTTGTATTTTTTTTTTTTTAGGTTTTCGTTCAGGTGTAAGTATACATACTGATAATTACAGTCTCCTTTTGACTTCAACAACATTTTGTCATTTACTTAATTATCATTGAATCTCACAAGCCAATTATCTAATTTTGGTAATTATGTTTGTCATTTCATGTGGTTCTAAATTTTATCTACTTTGCGGCTCGATCGGGTAATCTCTTTTTGTATGCAGAACATTGCGAGGCGAAGGTCATTGGTCAAAGTGTGTGTGTGTGTGTGTTTTTTTTTTTGTGATAGGAAGAACAAGTTATACTTATTTGTTTTCTTTGACTTATAGTTATATATAAAATAATTGTATGTGTGAAGCAGTTGTATGAAGCTTGATCCATATTAGAGGAATGAAAGTTATTTTTAATGAGCATCTCTCTTTTGTTATATGAATTGAATTGCAAGCAGGTACAATCAATATATGAAATTGTATAATAATTCAGTGAATTGTGATTTTTTAATAATTTAAAGATCTCATATTGTTTATAAAGCGTGATCTTAAACAATGTAAAGATCATAATATAAATATCACAGTTTTTATTAAAACTGTGATATTTTGGATCACGTTTTATTAAACGTCATCGATTCCTATACAACAATCATGGTTTATTAAAAAACCGTGATCATTTATCACTTTTGATCACGCTTCAAAACCGTGATGAAAAATATGATATAAACAATCACACCCTCGTAAACAAAATATCTAAATTGTTAGTTCCTGTTTGACATGTGAATCATGTTTAGTGAAATATGTGGATCTCATCATCTAAGTATGATCTTCATGTGTGATAAAAAAAAAGGAAGATAAAGAGACAACAAATCTTATGAACAAGGCAGAAAATAAATGGTTCATATGAATTGAAACTTGTCATCCATCAATTCTTTTGAGAATGATGTTGGGTTGGCAAAGCGTGGATGTCAAAGATTCGAATGTGCAAGGATGACTTTGAGACGGTGAGTTCTGTCAATGGGGAAGAAATAATTCTATCACCACTTACAAAGAGGAGGAGCACTAAAACATGCTATTATTAGTGCCAAAAAAGTTATACTAATCAGTTTATCTATTCCATTAACCCTCTTAGAGCTGCTGGCCTTGTGCCCTTGTTTGTTTTCTTGAATGAGACCAAGGAGGTCTGGCCCATGGCCGACTGATCATGTGCAGCAAGGAGGTCGGCCGCTCTATTGCCTTCCCTAAAAACATGGGAGATCTTTCGAGAAGTGAAGGAACCACCAAATCGACCAGTCATCGATCTTTGGACCAAGCAACCACAGTTGTGGAATCAGTTTCACTCCATACATGTGAAACCCCCACCTGTCAAACAAGTTGCACACCCACCCGCCACAACACCTTTTAGCTCAAGGATGTTAATTGAGCAAACACGAATTCTTGTTGACAAGGCTTTATGGAAGTTCTAGTTAATTGAACAGGCATAATTTCTTGCTGATGACAATGCTTAATATGGCAGTCCCCATGATGATCGCTGCTTAAAGCACCAAATTAATTGGTCATGTATAATTTTTTTAGTAACAAATTAATGAATGAATATTGTTCAATGTTCTGATTTGAAAGTAATGGCTTGATATAATTTTGGAGTATTGAACTTCCTGCGTAGAGATACCCCTTCTTTAGTAAATGTACCTGAGTTTAAGTCTTACCATCTGCTGACTAGGGATGATTTCACCAGAAAAAATATTTACCAATACAAAAAAAACTTTTTTAGAGTTGTAAGATGAATAAATTATAGTGTTAGAACCAACGACAAACTACAAAGTTTTTTACTATTGGTTCCTTTGCATGAAGGAAAATGATATATATGTTTAATTTTGTGTGCATTCTCGTCTGAAATGTCTTTCACTGGTTTTTTATTTAATTTACACTCGTCTATTTAATTACATATTGTTATAAAAAATAAAGTATATATTGAAACACATTAATGTTGTTTTTTTTAAAAAATAAATTTTTAAAATTTTCATCCAATACGATGTGTCAATGTATAGATAACTGATGTCTTTCAATAACGTAGGTTAGAATGTACAATTACACGTTATTTTATGATTTATCATTATTTTCTCTCTGCACGTGTAATTGTTATCATGCACGTCGAGTCAAAAGAAATTATTTTTGGACAGTTCACTCTCAAAAGAAGTGATGGATTGACTTTTCTCTTTATCTTTTCTTTATTTTTTATATGAGCCATACATATGTTGTCTTCTTGTCTTTATTTTTTTTATTTTTTTATATGTAGGATGCGGTTTACGTACAATTAAAGCACACCACACATAGTATATGCAGTTTTATATTTTTATTAATAAAACATATAATTTTTAAACATATCAAGATAAATATTAAAGACATATATACAAAGAAAATGTTAAAGACTCTAATATATTCTATTTTAACTAAATTGTTACGGTATAAAGGATACCTTAGATATTTTATATCACCAATATTTACATCTAAAAACACTCAAAATTTTATTCCAATGTAAATGGTTTATACACACCCAAGTGTCACAATAGTAATAAATAAATAAATAAAATATCACAATTGTAAAACAAAACAAAAAAATAAAAAAAATAGGTGTCAGTGCATTACAATTTGATACGGTGAGTCATGTCCCCTTCAAAGTAGGGGTGTTAAATGAGTCGAACGATCTAACTTTGACATGTTCAAGCTCGGCTTGTTTATAAATGAGTCGAGCTGAGCTGAGCTCATGAGCCTTACCGAGCCTAGCGTTCTTCTTCATTTTAGGGTTTTTAGGGATTGAAAACAAAATTTTAGTCTAAATGAGCTAAGTTCATGAGCTTAAACGAGCATAACTTTGTATTAATTTAATATTTTGATTTTATAAAAGAATTTAGTAAAGCTTCAATTAAGTTTTAATAACACAAACGGGTCGAATTTGAACATAAAATGAAGCTCGATACAGGTCCCGAGCCTAACCGAGCTTTAAAACTTGTTCAAGCTCGCTCATTTGTCTAAATGAACAAGCCTGAATGAACTCAAACCGAGCCGAGTCCGAACCGAGCCTGAGCGGCTTGGTTCGTTTACCAGCCCTACTTCAAAGTTCTTAATCTTTAATATGTGAGAGAGAGAGAGAGAGAGAGAGAGAGAAAACAGAGAGTGACAGACAGAGAAAACAGAGAATGAGTGAGACAGAGAAGTGGAGATCGGAAGAAGAAGAAGAAGAAGATGATGATGATGATGGGTGGGTGATTGTTGGGGAGGAGGTACATCGGGTAGTTGCTGAAGAAGATGTCGAGGACTGGGGTAGTCGTTGTGGCATGTGGGAAGGACTAAGGAGGGAGTCGATGAAGAAGATGATCGGCGACGTTGAAGTCTTGAAGAGGATCGACCGAGGACTTTTGATTTAGGCGAGGAGAAGAAGTGAAGAACCTCTGAGGCTCTGATTTAGGGCCGGTTGAGAAGATGATTTTTTGTTTTTTTTTCACTAATTTAAACGGGTCGAATGTTAAACGGGCTGACCCGTTTAACATATTCAATCTCGTGCGCCCGCTCACAAACAGGGTGCGGGCCGCATATGTTCGACTGGAGTCCGAGATGGTTCGGTCGAGGGGTTGAACCGCCCGTGCGGCTGCATATGTGACCATGCGACCGCACGGGACACATTTCTGAACAGTGGGCTGGGCTACTGTTCAGGAAACCAAGCCCAACCGGGCTTATCAAACACTTGGTGGGCCCATGGCCCATCGACCACTTTCTTTTCCTTTGCTTAAAGCAAGATTTGATACTCCAACCTCTTCACCAGGTGGGGTGTCCCTTAACCATTCGAGCAGGTGCTCGTGGGATTGTCTTTATCTTTTTTTAATCACACATGAAATGCTATTTTTATTTTTATTTTTGATAAAATACCTGAAGATGCTGCTATCCACAAATATTTCATTTACGTGATTCACATGTCGACAGGTACCGACAACACACTAAATGTTTTGATATGAGCCATATATGTTGTCTTCTTGTCTATATCTTTTTTTGATCACACATGAAGATGCAAATTTTTTTCTTTTCTTTTTTTGGTAAAACACATAAAGGTGCTATTTAGATGATGTGATCCACATATATTTCTTTAACATGATTCACATGTCAAAAGGAACCAACGAAATTAGATATTTTGATTCATTTTTGTGGCTCATAAAAAAAAGAGAATAGTAGCCATGCAGTACACATTAGAGTTGAATAATGTAGTCCAACATTGTTAGGGTGCTTGTATATGTGAGGCCATGCACAATGGCTTCAAACGAGATCTAGGTCGAAAACATCTCCAGATTAATACGGAAAAGATTTAATAATAAGATTAACATTCTAAATCATTAAAAAATGATAATTATTCTTTTATGAAATAAGCTTATTAATATTGTGCACTTGCAAGCAAAATTACATACATGAATGATTATGCATAATTTCTGACCGACCGTTAGTCTTTTATCTGTATCTGAGGTACTCTTGTCTCTTGGAGGAATATTGTAGTAGTGTATATATAATTCAATGTTTTGAAATCCAGACCGGATCGGATGGTTGAACCGGATAACCCATCGATCGGTTCAGTTTTCAATTCGAGTAAACCACAAAACCCAGTTCTTGCATAAAACCGGATTAAAAACACAATACTGGTTGATCAACCTGATGTTTGAACTACAAAGTTTTTAAACCTGCTGTCGGGTTACACGAACTGCCCAACTTTGTGAGAGTATATTCTATTTTTAAAGTGGTGTTTTTAAGAATCTCAAAAGTCATTTTTTATTCAAAAACAACAGAAGACGGTTTGTGGTTCGCATTCAAAGAAGAAATATTCTATTTTTTTTATAAATTGTAAATCATTATTCATGTATGTCCACTTATAAAACAGAGTTATGTTTTTTTTTTAATTTATGTTTACCCACTAAAAAAAACTTGTGATGTTTTTTTATGTACTGCTTACAAATTGTAGAATATTAGTCGGTTATATCATCTTAAAAATTATAAAATATATGTTGATTAATTTTGCATTATGAATATTATGAATATATTTATTACATTATAATGAAGTCACAGTTTAATTCCGATTTAAATTGATGACTCATGACCCTCATTTTTCAACTATTCCATATTTAAAACATTGATATAATTTTTTATTACAACAGAGAAAAAAGGAAATTTCGAAGAAAATGGACTTTTTATTTCATACCTTTTGAATAGGATTCCAACACTACAAGTAGACATCAACGTAAGTCGTTGTTGTTCACCACAGGCATCCTCCATCCTTCCATGGCTTCATTTAAACTTTGCTCTGCCTCATTCGACACTCCAATCATTCCAAATGGAAACCACAAATGTTCAAGCAAAAAAAGTGAGATCTCCTACAACTCTACCTCACACCCTCCCCAGCGAACTTTCGAAGGCCTCCATCTAGCTCATGAAATACATGTCTCACTAATCTTGAGTTAATGAAGTTGTTCCATGCTTTAATCTTGTTGAGCATCCACTAATCACTTGTGGGTTGTGGCACAGGACAAGTTATGTGTCGCACGAACGGAGAGTCTGAAGAATGTGTGAAGCATGCTTTGCAATGGTGGAAGCTTGTTGGAGTCTCTCATCACAATTGATGTCCTCCAAAGGTTGAGCATCGATTACCACTTTGAAGAGGAGATCACAAACATCTTAGGCTCACTTTATAAGAACCTCGAAGAGTTCCATAGAGGCAATGGCGGTTTGTATGATGTCGCTCTCGCGTTTCGACTACTACGACAACATGGATTCCATGTTTCATCAGGTCAGTTGAGCTTATACATTGTGTGAATATATAATAATCTCATTGACGATATGTATTAACTTTTAAGCTACACTAACAGATGTGTTTAAGAAGTTTGTGAATCAAGAAGGAAGCTTTGATATTTCACCAAGGGAGGATCAAAGAGGAATGCTGGAATTATTCGAGGCTTCACAACTTAACATAGGAGAAGATATACTTGACAAGGCCAACGAATTCACGGTCACCCAATTGAGTACTATGGCGCATTTGGAGCCACGGATATCAAAATTTGTTAGTCATACCTTGAAGCATCCCTTTCACATGAGCGTTGCGAGACATCATTCGGGGTATTACCTCAACCACTACAGAGGAAGTTTGCAGAGGAACAGTCATTGAAGAACTAGCAACATCAGATTTCAACATTGTTCAATCATGGCACCAAGAAGAGATAAAGGAGATATCAAGGTGAGGAATATCACACATGGAATACATTATACATGCATTACAAATTGAATCTCTTGACATTTATTAATATATCATTTCAATGTTTTTAAGGTGGTGGAAGGATTTAGGCCTTGCACAAGAATTAAGCTTTGCTAGAGACCAACAATGAAATGGCTAATGTGGCCGATGGCAACGTTCACTGAGCCGCGACTCTCTAGACATCGAATAGAGCTCACAAAGCCTATTTCGCTTGTTTATATCATCGATGACATTTTCGATCTCTCTGGATCACTCGAGGAACTCATACTCTTCACCGAAGCAATCGACAGGTAAATGTAATCTACTAATTTTTATACAACGATGGATAGGGCTTGGATGAATTGTTGGTCTGATTTGTGAACAAACTCCCATGGTAGGTGGGATATCACCAACATCGATTCGCTCCCTCGATACATATATGAAGATATGCTACATGGCTCTATACAACATTACTAACGAAATCGCGTACTTTGTCTTAAAAGAACATGGGTGCAACCCTATAGGCTCCCTACGAAGAGTGGTTGGTATCTTCCAATCTCAATCAGCCTGTCCAAATCATAAAAAAAAATTTTTACTAACATTGGACATGTCTAAATTATCCCACAGTGGGGAGAGTTATGCAATGCATTCTTGACAGAGGCGAAATGGTTCGACTCGGAACACATCCCAAAGCCGGAGGACTACTTAACAAATGCTTTGATTACCACCGGCGTACACGTCGTATATGTTCATATTTTCTTTCTCCTTGGAGAGGGAATAACAAAAGAGAGTGTAGATTGTGTGGAAGGTTGTCCATCCATGGTTTCGTCCATTGCAAGAATTCTTCGACTTTGGGATGATTTGGGAAGCGCAAAGGTACGTATGGTTATCGTTACACCTTTATCGAGTGAAAATATCATCGTGATCGAGGTATAATTGGGGGTTGTTTTTAATCAATGTTCAATAGGATGAAAACCAAGAAGGATTTGATGGATCTTACATGGAGTGCTATCTAAAGGAGAACCCTGATTCATCGGTGGAGGGCGCCTGGAAGCACATGAAGAAGATGATTTCAGATGCGTGGAATAGTCTCAACAAGGAATGTCTTTCTCTTGGGCCCTTCTCTAAGTCCTTTGCAGAGGCCTCCCTCAACGGGGCACGCATGGTGTGTGTGAAGTATGACTATGATGACGAACATCGACTCGTGGATCTCGAAGAGCAAGTGAATTCACTTCTTAATTGAATGAATATTGGTGAATATAAATCTGAATTGAACAAGTTATATCCACTTCTTATTGTCATAATCATACTTCCAAGGGTCTTTCACATAATGGGCCCCTCGATTTGATACTTGTACGTGTATATATTTGATGATGCTTTTAAATAAATGCTCAACTCTCTAGCCAATTATTGAAAACCACAAGTACCCAGTGTTAAATTTAAAGCTAGCTCAGTTTCATTTAAATTTGGGCATTATTGGGGATCATCCTTCCTTGTATGGTCCCCACATGACTTCAATATTAATTAAGGTGGTGTTGAAAATACATATAAAAGGCAGGTCATGCATGGGACTGTGCCCCCTTGATTTTTTTTAATAAATGATATCATATTTCAAATCATTGTAGTATATACTTCAATTTTTATAAAAATATATAGCTCATTAGATTAAATATTAAAAAAATGTATTATCTACTCTTTGGAATGTAAAATAAATTGTGTAACATTTTCCCTTCTTGTTACATGGCTGATCATACTGTATCAGCATTTTCTTTTCACAAGGATGATGACATGACGAAATGCTACCAACAATTGTTCGACATTTTCTAATTATTACATGTCTGATGATATTGACAAGAGGTTTGTATGTATGTTTTTTTATGCGTTTCAAACTTATTTTTAATGATCTAACATTAATTATAGGAATTTTTAGTTTTAAATCCATGTAAATATGTTTATTTAGGGATCAATCTTTTTTTTTTTTCATTTTTTTAAGTCACTAACTTCAACCGCCTATTTTACTTTTAGTCCCCTATTAAATATATGTTCATATACCGTTAATTTGTGAAATGTGATTTTTTTTACGTTCCTATAAACTATGTTATTTAATGATCAGTCTCTCTCTTTTTAATATTTCATTTTAAATCTCCAATTTCAAACATTTTTTTCTTATTAATCCTTGGACAAAATTTCTGTATGATTTTGTAAGTGTTTTGATATTTGAAACTTGTATACAAAATGTTTAGTGAAATGTCTAAATACATTGTCAGGTGTTCAGAGACAATTTTAATGTTATTCGACACTGCATATGCCCGCCCAATCTGAGATTGCATTCGCTTATAGACTTTAGTTGTCTAATTAGGATTGATTATATAAGTAGAAGAAGATTAATTACATAAGTAAATTTTGAGGATTTTTTTTGTTATTGAAATCTGATTTAAATGATGTTTTCTTGAATGAGAATTGTGAAATATTAAATTAGATATTTTGAGTGTGTTTAGAATTTTAAATTTTAAAAATTTAGCTGCTATTATAAATTTTGAACTTATATTTATTTAGTCATCGATTCTTTCGATCTTCAAATTAGACAGTGAAGACTATAAGAGAATGCAATATCGGATTAGGTAGACATATGCATTGTTAAATAACATTAAATTTGTCACTGAATACCTAACAATGCATGCTAAACTGGACTAGTTTGGACTCCATACATATAAATTGGACTGCATGCTAAACTGTAATTGGTTTTACTAGTTTGAAATGATTGGACTGGCTGAACACTTGAAACAATACATTGTCTGAACATATTGCATAAATGAAAAATTCCATAAATGAGAACTAACACAAACTGCATACTTTGTTGTAAATCACAAACCACATATATTATCTAAACATCACTCTAACACACACATGAGAAACTGCATATATTGTCTGAACATCAAATTGCAAACTAATACATGAGATTCAATGTTAGAAAATCTTATCCCCAAACTAGATTCTATGTCAGCTCACTACATGACTTTAAAACATAGCTTGTATTCCCCTCCACCCCTTCAAAGTTCACATCAATGGGCAAGTCAGATTGGCTCCAACTGGTGAATACTCCTACATGAACCTGCACCAAAACAGTTTATATCCCCTCGGTCGGAATTCTTAATACATGTAAATAGTTTCATAAGTTGAAGAAAAAAACATAATCTACTACATTAACCCTTTCCCTAGGTTCTTTGCTAATCGCTCTTTCTAAGGGTCTTACTCCCAATGATTTTCCCCTCCTACTAACTTGATTAATCA